>CM055881.1:14717593-16012593 GCA_029582165.1 Portulaca oleracea
TTCTTTCTCTTAGAGATACACCTAGCCTCTAAAGAGAAAGCTTTTGAGACACAAACACTTTATCATAAGAACGAGTGCACAAGAAGTACCTTTGGTTTCTTTTGGACAATCCACAAAGAAACACTCCTCATATCTGGGTGCAAGCTAGTCATAGGTCAAACATCGACATAGCCTTCAAGCCCTAAATCTCAAGAAATGACAGACCAAGAACATTTCCTCTCCATATCTCATATGGTGTCCTTTTAGTGGCTTTGTGGGAGTTATGTTCAAAATGAGGTAGGCAAACAAGGAAGACATTCAAAATTCAAGAACATGCCCTCAAAAACTAATCACAACAATCTGATTCAGCTATCATCATTCACACCATATCCAATAGGGCACGATTACTCCAATCTTACACACCATCTCAGTGGTGTTCTCGTAGGAGATAGAGTTGTGAAGCAATTTTAGAATCTCTAAGATGATCAACGAACTCTTGGCTCATAGGTTCACAACCTCGAACCACCGAAGGTCTGGGAACCTTTTGCCAATCCATTTCTCTTCAACAGTAGACATTAACTAGCAAACGAAAGAAATACTCCTACCATCGACTAATATGAATGGCCATGATTAAGATGAAACTTCACTTGACTTATTACCATGAATTTTGGTTGAAGTAGGCCCATTCCTCAGATCTCTTCAACAGTTGATATTAACTAGCAAACGAAAGAAATACTCCTACCATCTACTAATATGAACGACCTAATGAAAACAAGTCTTTCGATCTCCTCCAAGCGATACGATCAATTTCTTGATATCAATTGAACAAATAGCACGCAAAAAATACATAAATCAATGATGAATCCTACCTAGCTAATTAAATAGGGAATGAATTATGGATACAATATCTTCTACTCGTCCTTTACGAAGAAAATGAGATGAAAAACAATAATATACAATACACTAAGAGCTAATCGGGGTGATTCTAGGTATATGAACAGGGAAGTTATCAATCTCATCCATCCAAGGATTCTTCTCCTTAGCTGGATCAATCGTCCTCAATGCACGCCAAACTGCACTGTTACACTTAAATCCAGACCCAAACGCAATTTGCCACGTCCTGTGTCCCTTCTTAATCCTCCCCTTGGCCTCCGCATAAGCCAATTCGTACCACAACGAGCTGCTCGAAGTGTTCCCGAATCTGTACAGCGTCATTCTAGAAGGTTCCATGTGCCAGTCCGAAAGTTCCAGATTTTTCTCGAGCTCATCCAGCACGGCCCTGCCACCGGCATGGATGCAGAAGTGCTCGAACGCCAGCTTGAAGTCCGGAATGTACGGCTTGATCTTCAACTTAAGCACCTATTCAATTTATTGTTAGGTAAAGGTTAGGAAAAGTAACATAAATAGAGATAGGTAACTAAAATAAATAAAAATACGTACCGTAATTAAGAAATTAGTATAATGTAGGGTAAATAAGCCGAGTCTCATCGGCCACATGACTTAAATATATGAATTTTTAAGTATATATTTTATAATTTTCAATAAGATATTGTAAATAAGATAAGTCACATCGTCATTCACATCACTTATTAAATATATGAATTTTTAAATACTCTATTAGTTCCACATTAATTATCACTTCATAAATGTTATACGATCGTCAATGTCATCCTTCTTTGATTGAGAATTTCTTATAATATATTTTATCAAAAACTACAAAATTATACTCACAGGATAATATTTTTCATTATGAATATAATAATAGTAATTTCATACTATTATACAAAAATACTATTACCATATGTCCATATTCGTATAATAGAATATTATATATGTTAAGAAATTAATAATCTGATTTTTCAAAGGTCGAGTGTCACGTAGATCAAAGTGACGAATAATATGGAACAGAGAGAATGTATCATGCAAGTTAGATAAGATTGTGCAAGAATATGTAAGGTAAAATAAGTAAAGTAAAAATAGCTAAGCTAAGTAAAAGAAATAAAAGTAAATAAAAATATATAGAAGAGGGCCTAATTAAGTACCTTCCGTGCAACTAAGGTGGCGAAGAACAGTAGCTGTTCCGACATGGGGAGTACTAGGGGCCCCAGGGTGGTGATGTTGGCCTTGAGGGCTTCCCCTGCAACTGCCATTAGTTCCTTCGAAAGTGACACCCCGACTTTGCGGCTATCGTCCTCTTTTTGGTACACGCAGGTGTAGCTTTTGTCCTCGGCGCCCTTGTGCGTACGGACCGTGTGGACAAGCTGGTACTTGGAGCGGCGACGGTCGGAGGATTTGTTGGATAGGAGAATGGCGGCCCCGCCCATGCGGAAGAGGCAGTTGGATAGGAGCATCGACCTATCGTTGCCCCAGTACCAGTTTTGGGTTATGTTCTCTGTGCTCACGACTAGCGCGTACGTGTTCCCGTGCACCTGCATGCATGACCACGCCACAAAGGTAAATTTTAAGCTAAAGGTCTACGTACATTACACCTTTACAGTGGGACCCTTCCCCAGACCCCCACTTGTGGGGACGCTTTATGCATCGGACTACATTGTATTCATTTGTCAACAATTATCATTTTTAGGATCTCCGAGATCTTATTAAGAAAATGATGATATTTATATATAACATATATAATAATCTTTTATTACTACTCCCTCGGTTTCATATTAATTGTCGTAATTTTGACTTTCATGTTATTAACAATTGTTATACTTGCATGATAGTATTTTTCGTTACGAATCTAATGGTGATGATTTTATATAGCAGTTCATTGTATATATTGAGAAATTTATGGTCAAAATTTTTGGAGTTTGACTGCACAATTTCTAAATACGATAATTAATATGAAACGGATGAAGTATATGTTATTTCTGTTTGAGGTAATATTATATATAATCTTTTAAATTAAAATTTTGAATAAGATAGCGCATTGGAAATATTCAACAAGTAAAAGTAACAGAAATTGCGTAGGAATGGAGATAGTATTGATCACATGACCTGTTCTTTGTACCAAATTAACTAGGCTCATTTATTATGTTATAGTTGGTCGGCAAATCTTAATATTATGCATGTTCAATAACAAGTTTGAATGGATCATTACTAAACATATAGTTGTAATATGTAGTTGGTTGGTAAGTAGGTGTTTAATTTATGGACATGTATCTAAACTCATTAGGCACTAGCTAGACCAACTTGACCTAACTTGTGCTTATTGCGTTTCTTGAGCATGTTAGCCAGCTAGCTATGACACACTTATTAATTTTAGGCAACGCTTTCATTCATTCATTCATAATGAGTCTGACAAGTTACGTCTATATGTCCTACATAACACATTAATATCAATGCATGAATTTGTCACTCGGGATCACAAGTGTATGACCATTAACCTTATTAACTTCTAGAACATGCTTGCTACTATATTTTAAAATGGTAAAGTGATAGATATCATATTCGGAGAAAGTTAACTAAAATGATAGAGACGATAGCTCAATTTATACCCATATTTGTAATCTACATGCAAAAATGAATTCACTAAACTTTAAGTTGATGGTTAAAATTCAATAGCTTATAATTATATCATTTATTCTAAAGTTACGTTAGTTAAATATATCCAAATCTATTCAAATTTAGCCATTATTACTTTATCCCATTTTTATATACTTATGAAAAGAACATATCCTAAGAAACTTACAAGGTATAAGATGGAATATCAACTACTTAGTCTTGTTGTATTTTCAATTTATTAATTGTAAATATATACCTAGAGTAATGATGTATATCTTAAGGTAAAACACTATTTAATCAGTGCGTATGTTTTGGTTTTGATGAAATTAATACTTATTATAGTTTTTGACGTCAATTGTTTTGATATATGTTATTAGCTATCAATTATAAGAATCACAAAATTTATTAGCTACGTCAATAATTGTAAATGACACCCTATTCAAATGAACTCCATTCGTTAGATATATTTTATGTATATTTTTCGTATATTTTAAAAATTATGCATAAAAATATAATTTCAAACAATTTATTTACGGTGTTTTAGTTATAGAAATTAATCATTATCATTTTTCTTAATTGAATATGTAAATATATAACGAAAATGATAAACATCTTGACACAAGATGACTTTTAACCATCTTACATTTCTTCTAAATCACTAATAAAGTGAAATGTAAGTGTGTTTAAATCATTCTAAATGTACATTTCATTATTTTCAGGGCTACTACAACTTATAAACAATTTAAAAATAAATATTTATTTATATTTATTCATAAATATAAAACTATGTATAAAATGTGGATTTTCTACTATGATTGATAAAATTAGGTTATTATTATATTTTTTCACCTAGCTAATAATTATTATATTATTATAATTTTGATAAATATATATAATTATTAAAGAAAATATTAATAAAAGTTACAAAAATGTGAAATATGAACAATTCAAGATGGTTAAGAACCATCTTGTGTCAAGATGGTTATCATGAATCTTATATCAGAGCAAGACACCTCTTACGTAGAGATCGAATTATAGCTTAAAATTTCGTACTACTACTATAGAATTCTACAATTTTATTAGCTGCACATGGAGCATGTATTCCACATACTACAATCATTCACTCTTGATATTATGCTTGTTCACTTTTGTTATTATAATTATTCATTTTATTATCGTGGATCATATACTCTAGGTGCATTTTATATATACTAAAGATCGGTTTAAAACAACGAATACTAGCTAGAATTGAGTGAATGTAGAAGCAAACCTGCAAGAGGTCCTTGGCAAGATCAATGGAGATGAGTCCCGCACTGCACCCCATCCCACCAAGGTTATAGCTGCAGACATTCCCTCTCATCTTGTAGTGATTCACGATCATGGCGGAGAGCGATGGCGTAGGGTTGAAGAGGCTGCAGTTGACGACCAGCACCCCAATGTCCTTGGGCTTGACTCCGGTCTTAGCCAGGACCTGGTCAATGGCCCCGAACATGACCATCTCGGCCTCGTTCCGGGCCTCGGCCATGCATGGGTCAGGCGGGACCCGGATGAGGGCCTCCGGGAAGTATGTGTCCTGGCCCAGCCCGGACCGCTCCAGGATCTTCTTCTGGAACTCCGCGTTCTCCGGGCTGAAGGCCCCGAGACGGACGGTCCGGTCCATGAACAGCGCGTGGGGGACCTTCCGGGCCGGGTCGGGCTTGTAGCAGGCGAAGTCGAGGAGGTAGACGGGCCTGGGCCGGGTCGTGAGGTGGACGGTGGCGAGGAAGACGAGGACGGCCGTGGTGAGGAACACGGGGATGAGGTTGTGGTGGAGGAGGTGGAGGGTGAATTCGACGACGTCGTTGAGGGAGTGGGTGGAGATGTGGGCGGTGCTGATGGCGGCCAGGGCGAGTGGGACCGACGCGAGGTAGAGCGCGTTGGAGATCAGGTAGTGATAGCCGAGCTTCACGTACTTGAGTCGGACGGAGAGTTTGAAGTTGGGGATTCGGGCCGGACCGGGTCGGACAGAAGAAGGAGGGTGGTTTTGTTGGGACATTTTGAAGGTGTCGGGTTGTATGTATGAATGTTAAGAATTAGTATGAGTGATTGGATAAGAAATTCTGCCTAGGGAAAAAGGAAACTAGAGAGAGAGAGAGAGAAATAGATAGAGATTTGGTGGGTTGGGTGAAGAAGGAAGGAAAGTATTTATGGGGAATAGAATGAAGAAGGGAGACAAGAAATATAGGCCAACCAACGGAGGAACATAAGGTGGTGGGAAAAACTAGCTGGGGAGTTGCAACTACCCCAACGAACTTTTAAATGAGAAGCCCTGTTGAGTCAAATAGTTTTATTCAAATAAATATTATCATTTTCTATGTTTTATACATATATATATTTATTTATACTCCCTCCTTTCTATTTTATATATCTTTAATTAGTTTTTTTTCCATAATATGTTGTCTTTTAATTTCAACAACACATTAATTATTAGCATTATTAAGTACTTTTTTCTTCAATTTTCTTTTTTTTTATTCACCCGTTTTATTACTCCCTCCGTTCCATATTAATCGTTGTCTTTAGAAATCGTGCAACAACTTTGAAATTTTTGACCATAAATTTCTTAAAATATACAATGACATCTTATATAAAATTACTATCACTAAATTTATCACGAGAACTACTATCATAAAAGTGTAATATTACAATCGTTAATAAAATATTATATAAGAAATTATGAATCAAAGAGTGATCTTGAAGACTGTGATGGTCAACTAAGTAACAATTAATATGAAGTGGAGGGAGTCACCTTCTTTACATTTCTAAGGAAATAAATGAAGGGAAATTGGAAAAAAAATAATTAATACTTTGAGGGTATTGTAAAAAAACTATCCAAACTTATAGTTTTGTTATTGATGAGATGAACTTTATCCCCTATTATTTTTAATATCCACCACCTAATTAAACTCATCCAAAAAGTAATGTGGTGGCGGCGATATTATATATGGAACTTTTTGTATCTAAAAAAAAAAGCTAAAAGTACACTCCACGTGTAATATGTCTATCACCACATCATTTTTTAGGCGAATTTAACTATATGATGGATGTTGAAAGTAATAAGAGTTAAAGTTCAGCTCATCCATAATAAAGTTTTAAGTTCATATTAATTTTTTTCCAATACTCCCAACGGTATGAATTATTTTTTTTCCAATGTTTATAAATTAATGTAAAGTGGAAGTTTTCTTGATTACGTTAATTGTGGCTAAAGTGACAAATAATTTAGGATCATAAAAAAAAAGACAAATATTTGAGTTTATTTTATGGAGGGGGAAATTAATTAGTAGGGGCAGGGATCGGCGGGGAAGTGGCAGGTGTTGTGCAATTAATACTTATTTCAAGTGGTTCCATGCAGACCAAGTTTGACGACGAATGTCACTTGCTTCGTACACGTCTATGCCACTGGGAGTGGACTGGGTAAGTTGCTACTATTTGCTACTTCATACCAACAATCCTAAGCTGTAAGTGTCAAGCCTCAACAAATTAATTGAAGATATTGACAGACATTGCACATATACAGTACACATGAATAGTGATCACAAGTATCTAAGAAGGTTCACATGTCCAAAGGTTAATTCAGAAGACTGAAGCAAAGTCATTAGGACAAAAAAGCAGATTTCAGCTTTTATATAAAATAAAATAGTTGATCCAATATATAGGTGGGGTATGGTAGATGGGTTTTTTGCTTTTTGCACCCCGAATTTTGGGGGTATTTATTTTCTGGACCCCCATATTTCAAAGTTTATATTTTGGACATGTATGTTTTTCTAGGGCATGTATGTTTTATGAGCCTAATTAAACAGCATGCATGGGAAACTAAGTATCAAGTATAAAATGCACTAAAAGGACCATAGAAAGTCTGCTGGATGACATTCTAGGCCCAAAAGGTTCAATCTAGGGTAACACGGACCGTGCAAGGTGAGGCACAGCCCGTGTAAGGAGACAAAGACCAACATTTAGTGAGATTGCCTAACATGGGTCGTGTCCTTAGTAACACGGTCCGTGTCAAGGCTTAGCTGTCATTTTCTGATTTTCATGTTTTTCACATGCTCTTCCAAGTTAATTCACACATGTTTTTCATGCAGATATAGTTAGTTGGTTGTCACAGCTACCTTATCTATTTTGTTAAGTCAATCATATCCACCCTCCGTTGGCAAAAATAAATAAATAAATAAATAAATAAATAAATAAATAAAATCATATTTGCCCTATCCAAGAGTGTGTTCCTTATACTATAAATGGGGGCATCATATGTCTCAATGTCTCATTCATGTAAGATTCATTCCTCTCTAAACACCCTTTCTTAGGCTATGGTTGTAATTAACACTCCTTAAGTTTGGTAAGAGAGCTTGATAAGTCTCGTCTTTTTAAGGTCAGAGTTTTATCCTGCGACCATATACAGTTGTTATATAAGTCCAAGGAGGATAGGTGCGCCAACGACTCTCTTTATTATCTAAATAATTCCTATCCTACAACTCTTTTACATCAACAAATAGAGTATTATTGGTATAAAAGGCAAGAGGGCGGTGGGGCGAGAAGTTTATCCCCACTTGGGCAATCGTCCCCGTTGGGGATAGGGACGAGGAGGACAACTTTTTAAATCCCCGTACAAGGACAAGACGTGGGGACAAAATTTCCACCATATTTGTCCTAGTTTCTCGTCAGGAAGAATTACCTGCTACCACCATAATATCCCAATCCTGAGTTCTATTACAATACATGAATACCCTTCATATATTAACATCATATACATAATGTTAGGGACATATTTGTAATACACACTAATACCAAGAACACCACACTCCAACACCCAATCACCACAATAGGCTCACAACCCCACAGTACTCCAATAGTCACTTGTTCAATGTCAAAATTTCAATCCGACGAAGTAAACACATCAGGAATGGAGGTCACCAATATGACCATACAATAGAGAATAACCAAAACATCTAAGAACAACAAAGATCAAGTAAGAATTAACCTGAGGCTCTGATACCAAATGGAGCGTATGCGTAACGAGAAGAGAAGAAATTCATGCTTTATAATAATAATAATAATGTCAATGTTGTTCTTGAGGAATTGATAACCATGTGCTTGATAAAGGAGGAAAATAATAATAAACAACCCAATAAATGTACCAAAAGCTTGATCACCAATGGAACTTGAAATGTTCTTGGACAAAGGATGATCCACCACCAAGAACTAACACCCCACCATGCCTAGATAAAGGAAAAACTAATCAATAAAGGAATGACTTGATTTCACCACCATCAACAATGCAATGGATAAAGAGCACAAGATTTTAGAATGAGTTTTGAGTAGGTCTCAAAATACCTTTTTTCATTCATCAAAAGCTAAGTCTCTCTCTTCTTCAATTAGCCATATATAGGTAGGATAGGGATTGAACCCCAAGAGAGATTAGCGCACTAAAAGGGCCCATTAACCCAAGAGTTAATTACATTTCAAAGCCTAATCTAATCCAGCCATACATTGGGAATGAAAAAACTTAAAATATAATTACATTGATTAGAAAAAAAAAGACAAAACTACCCTTAATGAAGAAAGGGAAAAATACGGATCACCAGGTCGTTGCGGGCGCGACACAGTTCGTCGCGCCCGCAACGGATTGTCTTGCGCGAGGGGGCACCTCCTGGATTTAGTCTTCGCGGGCGCAACAGACGATGTAGCGGCCGCAACGGGGAGATGGGAGAAAACTCTACGTAAATTGCCTCCATGAGTCACAACCGTGATTAAGGTTGTCACGGTGGACACGTTCTTACGATGGATTGGCATCCCGGTCGTGACTCAGCTGTCGCAGTCGTGTTGGTCATGGATGTTCCTAGATGTCGGGGGCGCGACCCTTCCGTCATAGGTGTGACGACCCTCTGCCTCCAACTCCTTCAAATGGTAAGTCATGGTCGCGATGGTCGTCGCGATCGTGACAATACTGTTGTGTGCGCGACAAGCCAAGGTTGGTCGGAGGTCGCGATCGCAACTGGACCGTCGCGATTGCGACGACCTCCTGTTCTGAAGGCTGAAAATCCACCGACAAAGAGGGGATGGGGGAAGCAGGGGTCGGGGTTGTGACCAAAGGAGTTGTGCCCACGACGTCCTGTCATGAGCCCTGGACGTCCCCAAGGGCTTGTCACGGTCGTGATAAGGTAGGTCACTGCCATGACGGGCCTGATGCTCCCCTTTCCTCTTTTCTTCCTCACCTCCTCACCTTTTTTCTGATCTCATTCTCCTTATTCTTGCCGATATGAAAATAAAGCCCCTTTAGAGGCTATCACGGCGCATCCATTGGATGGTCGTGATCACTCGGCTCGACCCCGGGTCGATGTGGAATTGGAGCGATTTGGCCGATCGAGAAGCAACCCGCTTGGCCTAAGTAACAAGGGCCAAGAAAGGAACCCGGGATGCTCCAAGAATCCCAATGAAAAGTCACAAATTTCAATAGAGTTGAACTTTAAAAATAGATTTTTCGGGTCAAACAGGCGGGTCGGGTATGATCCGCTAATTTGCGAGTTTTTCATGTTCAATTTATTTCAAATTCGGGTTGAGAAAATCGTGTTCAAACCCAGAATTTTCAGACGAGTTCAAATTGGATTACTAAGTCAAGTCAAGTTAAAATTTGGTAGGTTTAGCCGTTTAGGCCTATTATGTTCCGATAGAAAACTCAAACTTTCCTTATGCCCAACCTTATAAACTTTCGGATCAACTTAGCATAAACAAGTCTTTAATAGTCATTCACTTGAAATTATCGAACAATTCCCCGTCATTTTGAATGTGTTGAATTATTGAAATATATTCGAACACCCCCACCATTTAAGGAATAACTTAATCACACAACTTTAAAATACTCAGGAGAGCAACGATTTATTATGTATCACGAATAGTCTCCTGCAACCTGAATTTCCATGAAGTGAACGTAATTACAATGTAAGAATGTAATGGTTGATTAAGCGTTGAACTTTACATTTTTGTTTATCATTTGGATATATTACACTATCATAACTAGTCAAGTGAAATTCCTTGATTTTGTGCTGCTATTATCCTCCATGTGTCTATATCCTCTCGTGAGAAAATCAAAATTCAAGCTCAATAACTCCTTGAAACGGCTATACTTCATGCTCACATAGGTCTGCTTCGTATGCTCTTGTATCAAGACTCATCCATAATCAGTCTATCTAGTACTCAACCTTTTGACATTATAGCAATTAATCACATCTTATTCTTGGGAAAATTTTAGAATTTGAGCTCTTCAAACAGTTATCTAATAGAGTCCCCCTACTAGAGTTGGCATCAAGCCAAATATCAAGAGAGACACAATCATTAGTGAGTGCTAAATTGGGTTTAAGTCACATCCCTCTTGATTATTTCACTAAGTCCTTATTTAATACCTTAGTTGAGGAATCAATAAGATTTTCGATTACTTGAAGACACATAATCGACGATTGCTTCCTTATGTTTGATTAGTTGTCGTGTGTTGGCATGTTTAAGTCCAATATATCTTGACTTGCCATTGTGGACATGATTATATACCTTATCAAGGAGTGGGGATGGGAGCATGGTCCCAGTCCCTGGAGCCGGGCTTGAGGGGGTTCGGGACTATCACCGGTAGACCTCGTTCCGCCATCGACTTTATGCAATTCTGCTCCTTCCCCAGGCTCGGTTGTGTTCAGGTTCAACCCACTAACACGGGTGGTCCTGGCCTTGGTGTTGGTATTAGGAACCCTACTTTGCCCTTTCCTTGAATTACTCCATGTGCTTTGTAGGGTGACGTAGTATTGTAATGTGGCTTTTAGGGCTAAGCATGGGGATTAGGGTGTTGAAGGGTGGATTATGTTAGTAATAATTAGAATTATGAAGGTTTAATTAAGGCTATGGGTTTACTACCCGGTGGAAGATTTACTAGGATCATTTTTTTTTCTATTATAGAATTCATCTCTTCTTGCATAGCTTTCTTCCAAAAGGGAGCTTATTGTGATTCCAAAAAGTCTTAGGATCACTATCAATATTATAAACATAAGGAATTTGTTTATGACTTGTATCTCTAATCCTCTTTACCAAATAGAGATAGAAATTATCAACAAGTGATTTCTTCTTTCTAAAACTCTTGCTCCTTCTAAACTCATCATTTTCATGGTGTTCATTAGAACTTTCTCATTTGGAATCATGTGATTAGAAACATGTTTGGATCAAGCCTCAAGGTATTAAATGAAATCGATGCTCTTATAATGTTGTGCTCTGCTAGAAAGATCTAGGGGCGCTGTTTTCATCTCCAAATTGGTATAGTGTATAAATACGTGTGTGTTCCTCTGTGTGTAGGAAGTAAATAGCCAAAAGCAATTGTTAAAAGCAACCAAATATATCCACACCAATGCTTTCAATATCAAACATTCTAACAAGGGAATTATTAATGAACAAGAGGAAAACAACCTTTTATGACAACGTTAGTATTTGGATTCTATTGAAAACGAACAAGGGACAGTTGTTGTGGGTTTTTTCCAATAGTTGGAAACTATAAAGGTTAAAAATTATTAAAGATGCTACAAAATGTTCGCAAAAACAGCAAAGACAACCGAGATAAACCAAACAACATTAAAAGAAACAACATCAGCTAGAAGATACAGCCACAAAAATCAGAAAAAAGACAGCTACAAAATAGCTACGAAACCACTCAAAAAACAAAATTACTTCTTCTTGGACGGAATAACCTTTAACCCACAAACTGCTCTCACCAAATCTCTCTTCAACATGCAACAGTTGAGGGCTATGTACGTGAATTGGTGAGCTACGTACGTGAGGGAGACGAAAAATTCATAAATGGATGGGTGA
Source organism: Portulaca oleracea (assembly GCA_029582165.1). Lineage (NCBI taxonomy): Eukaryota > Viridiplantae > Streptophyta > Magnoliopsida > Caryophyllales > Portulacaceae > Portulaca > Portulaca oleracea. The sequence continues at coordinate 14,729,951 of CM055881.1, forward strand.
GTTTACCAAACAACATGCATCAGTTGAGGGCTAGGTGCAAGCATGGTTGTCGACGATGTGAAGGAAATTGGAAAAAATAACATTTCATACTTTGAGGGTATTGGGAAAAAAAATTCAAACTTACAAATTTGTTATGTATGACCTGAACTTTAACCTCTATTATTTTTAGCATCCACTACCGAGTTAAACTCATATAGAAAGTGACGTAGTAATGATATTACACGCGAAACATACTTTTTAACATTTTCTTTGAGCTGCAAAAAGTTCCGCGTATAATATTGCTACCATCACTTCACTTTTTGGATGAATTTAACTAGGCGATGTATGCTAAAAAAAAAAGTAGGGGTTCAAGTTCAGATCATCCATAACCAAGTTGTAAGTTCGAATTATTTTTTTCCAATACACCCAAAGTACGGATTATTTGTTTCCAATTTTCCATTTTCTAATTTGTAAGTTGGTAATTGTTACTTATTTATGCTTTGTAAATATTAGAGGAACTAATTTCAATTTGATACACAATTTGTTGGATATAACTACAAAAGTTAATCAATAGGCAATTCTGCTAAAGATTTAACATATGGATAACAAGCAGAAAGAAGACAAAGTGATACAGACTTGTTTCACAAAAACAAGCCTACTCAGGCCCTGTTCTTTTGTGCGGTTAGTAAGATACGAAAATGGTACAGTGTGGTGAAATTGTGGAAAATACGATGAAGTGTAGAATAATATGGTGAAATTTGTGAAAAGTGTTGTTGATGTGGTAGCTGAAGAAAAAGAATGTGAAAAGTAGAGGGAAAAAGTGAAAAAAAAGAAAGAAAAATGAAAAGATATATTAGTAATAATAGTGGTAAAGTGTGATATAGTATAGTAAAATGTAGAAGAATATTGAGTGGTATGGTAAATTGTGATACTAGGCCACACTACATAAACGAACAAGGCCCCAAGTGAATAGATACGTGCCACTGGCATTGCAATTTCAACAAATTAATGACATGGCCAAACATAAGTCAGTCAAGCTCACTTGGACCAACTCACAATTATCAAATGGGAAAGGGTAACAATGGATTCAACCAACTATCAAGTGTAGGGTCAGGCCATTCTACTCAAATCCTATCCAGGACTTGGGTTATGACTTGGGCTGGCATTTAAACGCACGAGTCCTCAATTACCAACCCAATTGAAGTTGGTGACCCTTTAAGGTCGCGATCGAAAAGAAATCATTTTGGTTATCAACTTATCACGGGCATGCAAGTCTTTGTTGTATTACTTATGTTTTAGCAGTATTTGGTTGTGGCCTTTTGTCTTTTGGAGTTGGTTATTTGCTATTTTGTATTACTATTTTACTGTATTTTCTGAACCTTTAAACTTTCTGGCCTTCAATAATAATTTTTTTAAAAAAAAGGACTTGGACTACATTCTACAACTGCTATTCTACAAGACTACAAGACTACAATTGTTCCACCTCATGGATCATTAAATTCGGGATAAGGTAAAAACATTAATATTATGGAGTCAACATGTCTGAGAGACTGAAACAATAAGCATTGAATACACATTTCACACTTCAATTCTATTTACAAGCTCTTAAGATGCTTGGAATCTATAAGCCACATTCCCTATCATTACTGTAAATCTGTAATCAGCAGAAGCAAGTGTGCATAAATGAACCCCACAAACCTCTAGATACATACAGCCCATCATCCAAATCAGCTGCCACTAAACTGAAACTTAAAAAAGGTTAACTAAACATAAAAAAAGAGAGAAGAAAATCAGTAAAATAACCATTGCCCTGCAAGAAAAAGGAAAAAAAAAAAGGGGGAAATTTCTAATTGAGATTTTTGAAAAAAAAAAAGCCACTACGGAGGACAGGCACAAAGAAAGACCTAGGAAACAATATATATATCTACAACTTTCATATGTTCATAAGAAAGCTTATTAGCCAAAGCCGCCCCGGAATGAAATTGACACTCCCAACTTGGTTGAGAATGACGTATAGGGCGAATGAATAGCAGGATACAGTCCAACTCCACAAGCCTTCCTCAGTTGCTCTAGCCGAGAATCAATTAGACAAGGTAATGATTATAACAGCATGGAGAATCATTGCAAGTACCTTCCTCTGCAGATAAGAAATCGCTAATTTTGGTGTTGGAGAATCAATTCGTTTGTGAGCATCTTGCACTTTTCAATGCAAGAGAAGATGGCACTCGACAAATATAGGAGACCTTTGATCTATGAAGGAGTGCTGTCATCAGCATATAAGGTGACAAAGGGATCTGAAGCACCAGCAGCTAGAAGAACTTGGTAAGGATGGAATGAGAGACAGTTAACAGGCCCAATCTTCTGAGCCATGAAAGTTGGATGGTAACGGATGGTGCCGAGCTGCTCTCCCTCCAGGTTGAACACTTTAATCAGTTGCTTTGCAGATCCACTGGCAATAACCCGGGCATGCCGGTGGACAGCCAAAGCAGTCAGTGAGCCTCTGTGGGCATTAATTGTCAAGTAAGCATCACTCTGGTTTCTAATATCCAGGAACTGAATGTCGCCTGCTTGAGATGCACTGACAATCTGGAGAGCATCAAAAACACATTGTTAGAAGTGGGACTGGCCAACCTAACATCAATACAGAAGCCAGGGGAGCCTAGTTTAACCGGGTCACTCAAACCGAATGGACGCTTTTCTCAACAATATCACTTTGCCTCAAGACAAACTACTTGACCAATCAAATAATAAATCAACCATCCACAACCCAAAATCCCAAATGCAGACCACATCAATCTGCTAACTAGATCCAGTAAGAAGTGTGATGACACCTGTATATTTCATCTCAAACAAGCCAGAAAGCTAGTGTCCAATTTCCGGAAAAGTCAATCTATCCTGAAGTCATCAACACATCAACTGGAGACTACACAAATCAAACTGCTTCTCAAAGCAATTACCTTAGTGAGGTCAAGTCCGGGTTGAAAGCCGATTCCCACTACTCTCTGCATATGAGGGCGGGCAGTGCAAACAGCCCTATAAAGAAAGAGGTGATTTTAGAGTCTAACAAAATAACAAATTTAAACACCCAAAACAGGACAGGAAAGTGGGGTTGAACCATCAAACATCACTGACAACCAAAAGCCATAGACAGACAGATTTCGGCACACTGTCTATTACTTAACTGTCTCCAGGGGAAGGAAAACAGCAGGTTTCAGCAATATGTGACCAAATTGCCAATGGCATGCCATCAGTGGGTCTCCATAAAGCAATGGAACAGGAAATAGTTACACATGCTAATATGAATTTGCAGGCTACAAAATCCATGCTACGGAAGAAAGAAAAACATGCAGTAAAGTATTAACATTCACAACATAGCAAGATACGACCCAGATGCAGGCAGAGTATAATATAATACCACTCACATTTCAGGGGTTCTGGTATCATAGAGTCTGACATAACCATCGACAAATCCACAAGCAAATTGACCTCCATGAACATGGCAGGCAGCCTGCACAACCCATCAATGGTAGTCATAAATAAAATGAAAGCCAGCCAATGGAAAGATGGAAGACAATAATTAATCAAATCATCTGTGGAGCAACAAGAAATTAAGTGCCTAAATCAAACGGGGTTTCGAAGTTCACATTATAGAGCAGTTATTACTATCATTCTCTTATGAGTAATCAAAGCATATATGAAAGGACATCAAGGGGATGGGATAAAACAATGCAATGAAAGAGACAAAAATACCAGTGCTGATGTGCTACTATCTGAAGATGATGGAATGGAGTGAACTAGCTGCTCTTTGTCGACATCCCAGACCTTGATTGATGATATTTCCCCTGATGTGAACTATAACAAATCATAGATAGACAATCAGCTAAGAACATAATCAAAGAAGAAGAAGAAGAAAGCAGAGGTGCCTACTAGGTATCCAGATTGTTGCTGCCAATCAACAACAGCATTCACATTCCTAGTTGTAGGCCCACGAACAGGAATTGATGAGAAGGCAGTCACCAGCTTTTGCTGGCCCCTCTGCATGTAGTCCTTCCAAATCCGGACACTTCCATCACCTTCATTGACAAGAATAGGTTGACTCTTGGCACTTTATCAATGACATGGCAAATGCAAAGCTTTTTTGCTATCGCCCCAAAATAAAATTAAAAAAAAGTGCAAGGGAAGGCATTACCAGAAGCAACAAGAAGCAAGCTATCATCAAGTTCATTTATAAGACACAACTTGGAAATCCCTTTGTCAGGAAAGTCATGATTGTCAAAGCTATTGAGAATGGTTGGTTCTTCATAATTCCAAACCCTGTAGGAAGCAAAAAGAACAGCAAGTAAGGGATAAAGAAGAACTGGAAAACAATCACCCAGGATATGATGTATCTAGGTCAATTACTCAATTTACGAATAATAACATTTCATAATACAGGAACAACATTTTTTTCGGGTGAGGGGTAGATAATTGGTGTTTTGTCATCTAATGGGTATATGAATATACAAAACCAACAATCCTACCCCACAGACCCACAATGCGGTAAAAAGTAAGGAAAAGAAAATAGAAAAAGAAAAGAAAAACGGCGAGAGAATGAGAATAAGAAACCAGTCATGACATTGAAACTATCGGGAAGACAAGGTTACAAATATTTTGTGCTTTCTAAACACCTTGAGAGGGTTTTTTTTTTTTTTGTTTTTTTGATTAGTAATCAGGAGATATATTGCAAAGACACCAAGCTGATATCACCCATTTACACAATAGACAAGAAATAAAAGAATAACACCTTGAGAGTTGTGAATGGAACACATTGAGGAGCCCACTCCAACAAGAACATGAGATCATCTTATACTAAATAACAGAGAAAACTTCAGGTAAAACTCAACCACTGAAGTCCTGGTTTTGCCATGTTTGTGCAGCTCAACTCTTCAATGTAGCTGTTAGATTTATCTAAGTATGGGGCATAACTCAGCACTGTCACAGATAGATCTCATCCAACACACTTCTTCCAATCTCTGTAAACCCCTGCTCCCATCTATACTTCCTTCCCACCACTTTTACCATAGGAACTCTCACTTCTAGCTGCTAAGTCCTCACAACTCAATACTAACCCAAATCCAAGAGGTGTGACACCAGCTATCTATCCACTTTCCTAGACTGCAATTCGGTAAAAGAAATATACATCCAACACAAGTCTAGACACAACCAAAGTGTAAGCTGAAAATTCTACAAGATGAAGAGAAAAATCAAAAAAGATCTCTTTAACTGAAAGATAAGGAAGTTTTAAATATCCTTAAACTGCTGAGGGGCATCTCCACACCCTCAAAAATTCTTCTATTTCTTTTAGGCCAAATACTCGAAAAGGAAGGGTGCACAATGAGTCCTGCTCTCTTTGAAATACTCTCTTTTAAAACAGTTGTGATACCAGCCACTCATGAATAGTCCACCTCTCTCTTTTAACTCCTCACTCTTAGAAATATAGTTACAAGTTACAACCATGACCTTGAAAAATTTGACCAACCATACATTGTTTCTGAAATTAACACATTAAACACCAGAGTTCACAAATATTTTGGCATGATCGAACACCCCCTCCGTTGGTGGTCGGTTTCTTTCCCTGCTCACTTTCCAAATCACTAACTCTTCTTCACAGACATTCTAGAATCTACAACCTAGATACTGGCATACACATTCACAACAAAGCCGCCAGACATGTTTGCAGCACAATGAATTTAGGAGGACATTTACAGAAGAAAATATCTAAACGAAGGAAACGTCTCATACCTAATCCTTTCATTTTCATCTGCTGCTATCACAACAGGAGAGAAAGGTTGTAGCAAAGTAGTTCTTGTACCGGTTTCAAACTTGGTGTCCCAGCTCGCAATTTGATTATTAAGCTTGCTAACAGCTAAATAAAAGGATCAACACAGCATCAGTGGTTTGAAGGACTATATGACAAATGACAATTGCAAGAGACAGTTAACCGAAATTGATAGAACATACCGTAGTGCTGGCATTTAGCTATAAGGTCTAGAGCAGATTTTTCGCTTGCTTCCCTTCTGGTTATCAATTCCTCACTATCATCTGATGCAGTGAGGAGAGGCTTTGAGAAGTGTCCGCAGCTCCAACTATAAATCATTGATCTTGGAAGAAGGCTGCGCTCTGTTTGCCCAGAATTTCCACCATAACCCAGGAGTGGGTCAGCTAGGCCAGAGTCAGGGGAACTAAGCAAGTTTCTTAAATCCAAGGAAGCTACTCTCCTCAATCCCGTCAAGTAGCTTGCTCTGGGAGGACTAACAGGTGGTGTTCTAAATGTCATAGGCAGATGTCCTGTCAAACCAATATCAAAGTCATTCTTCAGCCGGAAAAAAAAAAAAAAAAAAAAAAAAAAAACACTGGACAAACCATTGACTTCAGCAAAATAGAGCACCTTTATCTTATCAAAACCCATTCATAAAGGTTGCAATAGTTGCCATAGAAAGATAAAATGAAAAACAACACAGGTAAGCAAAAAGGTTGCACAAATCAAACTAAGCATACCACCATTTATGTCCAACCATGATGACGTTCGAGAAAGGCCAGAAAATCGTGGGCCAATAGATGACGCAGGCTCGCTGGGCCGTATACTGGCGCTAGAATGCTTTACAGGTTTTGCTACAACCTGCTCAATCCCAACAATAGACAGTACTCTCCGCCCAATTCTCGAAACACGTAGTGATGGATCTCTCGCCAATGCACACATTGCAAATATACACTCCAAGTACAAACTATTGTCAAGTGGCTGAGACCTAGAAATGTTCAATATTCCATTGCCTACAGCATCGTTTGATGCACCCGAATCAGAACACTGAGACGAATTATCTGATAATGGGGACCCATGAATTATACTAGCAGTAGCTGTTGGGCCACTGGCGGAGACTCTTCCATCTCGTACTATTGATGTGCTATCACCACCAATTCTCAATAGAGGAGCTATCTGGGAAGTGATTATAGCTCCTTGTGGCATGTAGTGCATTGGAGAAGTGTAACCACTCCCAGTACCACTTGCATGTCCTAAGGGTTGCGTACTAAGGCCAGAGTTTGGCTGAGATTTCCAATAAGAAGCAGCAACAGACTTGAGATGCTTGTTATGGCAAAAGGCAAACCGCGCCAAAGCTGTTAGATGGAACAGAGTTGAAAACATATCAGAATTCATATGGCTGTCTGAATCCAATATAGCAAAGAAGATTAAGGTTTTTTTGCGAATATGCAGGAAGCAAATGAAAGAAAACAAAAGAAGTATCTCTAGCAATTAAAAGCATAGCCATGTTCTTCAAAACAAGTGAGGATATATCTCTCACTCTCAGTATCGAAATATTTTATTCAGCGTACTGGGTTAGTATTCTTGGTGCTTACCCACCTGTGTTTCTAGTCAGGAATTGTAAGAAGTGCTTTAGACATCCTAACCCTTGATCTTTTCTAGTCATTGTACATAAGACATCCTACTAGTTACAATCAAATTAGTGGTTATACAAATAAGGATATACAAATCTGGCAACGAACAAACAAAAGCCCTCACTCCATGTTTCAAATTCCACCCACTGACACTCTGATAAGAAGCATAGGATTTCAAACTTCCTCAAAGCTTACTGAATCTTGATACTCTCTACTCATTACAAGCAATTTTAAACATGGCATTGCATCAATCCATTATTTTTAAAGACAAGATTTTGGTGATGAGCATCCACCTCAACCCCACAAAGTAGGTTTGATCATTTCCAAATGTCAAAAGATCTACTCCCTCTGCTCCATATTAACTATTACCTTGATCTACAATTAAGTCAAACTTTAAAAACTTTAACCATTAATTTCTCAATTCTCAACATAAACAATGTTTATTATACAAACTACTATAATTGGATCGTAATGAAAAATACTATTGTAAGAGTAAAAAGTTGTAAATTTTTTGATAAAATATGGTATAAGAAATTCTCAGTCAAAGGACATTGGAGACCAACAGACCGTCTAGTATTTATTGAGCGATAATTAAAATATTGAACGAAGGGAGTAGTCACCTAGGGGAGAGAGAGCAAGATCTAACAAATTGAACTGAACCTATCCAAATATTGAGGGGTCCCTAAAAGTAATCCATTAGGCGCCTCATTTAAAAAAATTAATAGCACAACACCCTTAATATCGATCCAACTCAGAAATAAAGTAAGAAAAGAGTGAATGAGTTAAATCACTCCCAAACTCAACTCACCTACAGCAACCTCAGCCCTGACAAGAGGACTGCCATCTGAAACAATACTTGACATGTGTTTAATAACACTAATTTCAACACTAATCTTTTCATCATCATCGCACTCTTCATCACCAGCATCTCCCAAAGACTCACCATCAACACCAAGCAACATTCCCAGAGCAGAGACAGCAGATGCCCTAACCTAAAAAAAAAGCATTTGTTTTCCTTATACTGGAAAAGGAAAGATGAGTATCATAAACATACATAAAATCTAGATATGGTGTCATTGGTCATAGACAAACCTCAGGCTGGGGCTCAGATAGTAGGGATGCTAATATAACAGCTGCCCCTGCCTGAATACCTACTATTTGAGCCTCTGTGAAATCCTCCCACAGCTTACCAAGACAGAGACAAAGCCACTGCAGAAATAAAGGTTCAGACAGAGCATCATTTGGAGTTGAAGCTTGCAGATGTCTAAGGCAAACTTCCAGCAAACCAGCTTCAATACAGGCCTCTTGCCCCCGTTTATGTCCATCAACAATGACTGCTAAAACAAATGCTGCCATTGCACGCTGCTTAGGGAAGGCTTCCATACTGTCAAGAAATCTAATAAAATATATATGCCCTCCATCCTTGACAAGATCGACCTGACATGACTGTCAACCCCACAAGAAACATCTTGAGAAAGAACTTCAATCAATTGTATTGTTCGAAGGAGGAACATGACCTGAAAAAGCAGCATGGGGAGAACGGGAATAACAGTTACCTTGTCAATTGCAAGAATTTTCGTCCAAATGAACACAAGAATTTGGCGTAGTTCAGGTGTAGTTGTCTGCAACAGCTTCAAAACATATGGGAATATCCCAACTGACAAGGCCTAAGCACCAAAATATACCTAATTACTGTAGGAAATTCCCATAAAGGCTATAACTATAGGATGAAAAATGAAGAGGATTACAGAAAAATAAAATCAAATGAAAAGGACAAGGACAAGGACAAGGACAAGGGGGAATAGAGATTCAAATGATTAAACTTTAAAATGCACCTGATCAACTGCCCAGGGTCCCATATCAAGGAATCTTCCAAGAAGCACTAGGGCGCGGAAACGATGGCTTTGGCTAAGTAAAACCTATATCAAAAATCAAATAATCAGAACCACATGCTACAAGCTCACAGATCCACATAGTAAACCACATATAAGAATGAAACAATAAATCCAGTCATGGACAAAGCATCAAGTGCGTGGGACGAGGCAGTGACCTGCCTCGGTAGTTTTTGGACAACTAATTTTCTAAATATACGGTACTATAAAATATACACAGTTAATTGGATTTTACGGTTACAGCCCCCATAATTATTGAAGTTAATCTATGTCCCCCGTCCGAGTTATCTCTGGCTTCGCACCCTACTCCAGTAGTATCACTTCATAACACTTCGACTACATAAATTTGCACAAAATAAATATAAATATTTGCACATACGAAACAGCAAATTAAAGTTAGACAAACATTCCAAATAGCAGTAATACAAAACCAGAACCAATACTCCAAAATCCCGCCTAGGCGGGGTATGGAGGGGTCGGATGTAGCAGCCCTACCCCTAAATTTTGCAATTTAGAGAGATTGGTTCCAATTGACCCAAGATTTAGAAATATTTCGCTACCTACTACTCTATGGAAAAGAAGCAGAGGAGGTTTTGATCAGGCATTTTACTTTAATCCATCACAATAGAGCCACTTCCACTTAATAAAACCTGAAAACAGATGATGATAACAGCAGAATGGTTACAGTCTCAGCCAGTGGTCCAATCCTAACAAAAATTTATTGTGTTGACAAACAGAGGACCAAATGTGACTAAGTTGTTTAGGAGTGCATTTTTCTATGTACCAATGGTAGAACTTCTAAGCACACAGAAAGTGACAGAATGCGACCCCCAGAATTTATTTTATGCAGCCTTCAGTAAATATAAGAAAGCATATGACATCTGACACTAGTCAGCAGTCGCTTTGACATACAGCAATTAAATAATCATAATCAATCCACACCTCACATAAGGAACATCATTCTTTCCATACCGAGGTGACCCCAAAACTACAGATGTAACACCTTGTGGTTTTTGGACTATTTGGAGAGATTTAGAGTGTTTGAGCCACTTTGCAATGCTTGAAAGATAACTTCTTGAAGACTCTTTGTGGGATTTTCAGAAGTTTAGCTCCACCTCATTTGAAGCAGCCAATTTGTGCTTGTGTATGTGTTTGTTATCAAGAAAAAATGACTATATTGAGTTGGATGGGCTGGTTAACACTTTCATATGGCAGACATTTAATCTTCAACGCACTTGTTCTCCCTTTTTCAATCAAAGAAAGCATAGCAACAGATCCATCATGTGACCCTGGTGTATCTCATCACCTAACTCAGAGACAGTTCAGTTGAAATACATTTTGATTCCCTGCTGTCAAGCAGACAGCATATTCCCTAACGAAATGAATAAATATAATAGAAAAGTAAAGGTGTCAATGTTCCACTCATTCTCATGTAAGAGTAGATCATAAAGACCTTCAACTTACGTTGTATTTATTTCAATGCATAGACTGTTCATAGGTTCTTACTCACACCAAAGAAATACGTCTAGTTATAGCTTCACATCTTGTGCTTCTAAAGGCTCCTAATTGAAGAGGCTTGTGTGATGGACTTAAGTCTTTTTTAAGTGATTAAATGGAGGCCAGGGAAAAATTGTTGGTAGGAAACCTGCCAGATCAGTCTGAGACCGGTTCACCACCACTTAAGTCATGGTAGGTGCATTAAAATCACTTAGGTATAAAGGTCAGGTATTATTAGTATCCAGTAGTAAAGGTGAGTATATTACAATCCAATACCCCAAAAGGTTAGAGTATTACGATCCAAAAATCCTTATAAATACTGGTATTCCAGTCTCGCAACAGAGAACTTACAAAAACAATTTCCAGAATACTTTTTCTCATACCTGAAGGACAATAGGCAACTGCTCTGGTGGCTTTTTATGCTCAGATCCATGATCAAGCCACACTTCAAAAGCAGTCAACTGTTCCGTAAAGAAGGGGCTAGGCTGACACATATAACAACAATTATTCAGCTATGAGTTCACAACATGTGATTGAATTCCACAACAGACCACTAGAATACTCCGAAAGCTTAAGTGCTTCATCTGAATTTTAGCAATTGTATAGTTATCACTTAGCAGAAAAGAAAACAATCAAACCTGGAACTCTGCATTTGGATCCTCAACTAGTAACGGAAGCTGAGATAGGCATATCTCAGCAGCCATGTCCCACACATCCCTGAGTTCAGCATATACAAAGCAGACAATAGTGAGCATATTGAAACCAATTAAAGAATTCCTACTATGCAGAAACTTCAGCACAAATCAAGGAAGAACTATCTGCTAAAATTTGCATTTCATTATTTCCAAGTTCAATAGATTGCAGGGAATTCCTAATGCTTATAAAATTTTAAAAAACAAGTATCATATTAATAGATTTACTCATTTCAAACTGATACAATCTAAGTCCAACTTATTTAAACAGATTAAGAAAGGCATAGTTGCAAGCTGAAGTGATCAAACTTGTATTTAAATTAACTACATTTGATTTAACAATATAATGAAGGCTGAATGGAACTACATTTGACTCGAACTATAGAATGAAGGTAAATCAATTTGATCAAATTTGAACTAATACGATCCAAATCAGGGCTCACAAAATTTGGGTCTGGGTTAAGTTAGGGCCCGGACAATCTAACATCGGACAAAAAATGTTTTACTCAGAGCTGTTTAGATTTTGATTCAGACAGACCCAGACCCAGATGTCTGGATTGAGTTCTGTCCTTTCAAACAATAGAGTCATAATTAATAGATAACTAACACGGACATAACAAAATCAAACTTATGCATATTATACAAACAAATGTAGTAATTCACCCTACTTTTCCCTCTACGCCTACATAACTGCGTCGAATTCACGGGTAAAAAGCAATTGGATAAAAGTTAATATTGGTAACTTTTGGTGAACTTTGGTAAATTTTGTCAAATTTACCCTAATATATCAAATTTAAAATTTTTTGTTTTTTAACATTGAGAATTTTTGGTAAATTTTGGTAAAAAAAACTACCCAACTTAGTTTACCCATGAACTTGACGGGCCCAAGTAAAATACAGGTTCGGCTTAGTTTAAAAAGGCGCGCCTTAGGCTAGCCTAGTCCAAGTGAGGCGCAACGCTCACACCTTAGCGCCTCAACAGGGTGAGGCGAGGCTCATTCAACAATCCCACAAAAGGCGCGCCTTTTCTGCACCTTTTGAGCTCCTTATGTGTGCCTTTTTGCGCTTTTTGGATCCCAGTAAAACAAGAAATGTAAAAAGATTATTTTTCTTGTGTTTCCCTTCTAATTCGATGCCCTCAACCCTAATAACACCTCCATAAACACTCACAACTTTTTCTTTTCTCTAGTACATTGATGTGGGAATGATTTTCATGCATAGAAAATATACATACGAAGTGCCCCTTGCATCCAAAAGGCGCGTGTCTTCGCCTCGGAGCCCACGCCTAGGCTTCGGGACCCCTGTGCGCCGTTTTGCGCCTTTCGCTTCTAAAATCTAAGGGGTACGGACAATGTGCAGTTGTCAAATGTGTTTGGACCCAGATTTGAGGTGCCCAAACATGTCCGGACCTGGATTTGTCCTCAAATCTGCATAGCCCAACCCAACCTGGTTTAGAATCTAGACATGTCTTTGGACATGAAAATCTTGTTCATATGGTGGGTATTCAAACCGGACAAATTTTTTGACAACCATTCAAATTGAAGTTATTTAAATAGATTAAGAAAAGTGAAACTGCCACTTGTGTGGGATTAGGATGAAGGTAAGTGAACTTTGACTGGTGTTTATATTATGGGTTATATCTTTTACGTGAATACACTTGAAATAATTTACCTAAATTCTTAAGGAGGCGTTGAGTCCCTAAACTAATAATTTTGAATCAATAAATTAATTTGTAAAATTAATCATTGTACAGATATTCATACTCAAAATTAAATGAGAAAAACTTTAGATATTTATAAGATATATTTTATTTATAGTTGCCAAATAAAATTTCATGAAAAAAGATTTAAAATGTAAAAACTGCAAGATTTTATTTTCCTCTTCTATGTTGGTTGAAAAACAAATGATCTCTTGTTCACAAAATTGTTGACATCCTAAAGGAAAGAACCAAAAGTAGGAAGCTAAAAGAAAATGAGAAATTGAATTGTTACACATTTACAAATAAAGATAGATAAACAAATACAAGGGGTTCATCCATATTGTATCACTCAAATGATCAAAACCCTGACTTTTTCAAATTTCTCCCTAATCCTTAGTCCCTACTATCTCACTGTCACACCTCATCACCTTAGTCGGTTCTTCACGACCCTTCTAATCTTTATCATTCACAGCTTGTAGGCTGGACCAATGATAAGCACTCTTTCCACAGTTCCATTGGCAGACGTGAACCTCCACGTGGTTCTGCAGCCTATGTTAGACCCCAAGTGATATGAACTTAGTTAAGCTCTCAATCTCTCCCCCGTCTATTTGGACTCCGGGAGGTTCAGGCTCTCACTCTCCACTCTCACACAGTCACTTACCGTTTTAAGCTCCTTATCACATATCACCATTCTTCACCTCGCTCCAGGCATACGGCAGCACTTCTAAATTTCGGCCTCGGAACCTATACAAGTAAGCCCTGCTTAGTCTCTCATTGTCATAGGGATGTGCTTAATTAGGTAAATTTGTTTGTTAATTGTTGATTCTATCTAAATAGTTACATGCTTAGTTGAAAAAAACACTGAATCCCAAACCGTTGCGCCTCAATAGGAAAAAAGATATAATAGTAATAATAATCATTATCATAATAATAATAATAATAATAATAATAATAATAATAATAGAAAATATCATATGCATAGGAAGCATCTACACAAAATTATGTACAACCAAAACATAGACTATCCACAGAATCTACTGCATCAAAAGAGAAACTGAACTTCCCATTAACCAATAAGGAGTGATACTTGATAAAGTTGTCTTTCAAGCGCTAACGAGGAGTTTCAACTCCGTCAAAAGCCCTTTGGTTTCTTTCTCTCCAAAAGCTCCAAAATATCATGTGTGGAATAACTATGGCTATCTTCTTCTTCAGTTTCCTGCCAAAGACACCCTCCCAAGCAAGTAGATGACTTCTAACTGAATAGAGATCGACCAAGCAACACCTAAGCACCCAAAGGCTAAAACCCAAAGAGACCTAGCAAAGTCACACTGTAGCAATAAATGATCGAGTGATTCAAGATCCCTCTTGCACATAAACATCTACTAACCAAAATCCTCCCCCCTTTTCTGTAAATTATCACAAGTGAGGATTGTCCCATGTGCCGCTTCCCAAACATAGAACGCAACCTTTAAAGGGGCCAGAGATTTCCAAATAATGGTGGACGGGACAGCACCAGCCTCGGAAAGAAGTGATGACGAAGAATGGGAATTAAGAAAATTCAAATAATAGGAGCTAACCGAAAAGATCCCTTTCTTACTCAAATCCCATCTCACTATGCCTTGTGGAGAAACTCCAAAAGTGCATCAACTCATCTTATTTTTCATGATTTTTCGCCGTTTTTGTAATATTTCTCTCTTCCCTTCTCTCTCTCTCTCTCTCTCTCTCTCTCTCTCTCTCTCTCTCTCTCTCTCTCTCTCTCTCTCTCTCTCTCTCTCTCTTTCTCTTCTATTCTTCCCTATGTCCGTCCTACCCAAAAGAATGCAAAATATGTGCTATCTTTCATAGTTACAGTAAATTCTTCTCACTTCTTTGATGCCATACCTAACTTACTTTTTTTTTAAAAAAAATATGGTTCTTAAAGCATACGTGTGCCTCGTACCAAAAAAAATCACACACCTTTGCCTTCAAGCTTGCGCCTTATGCTCCAAGACCCTTCGCGCTTTTGTGCCCCTTGAGATTTTCTCTTTTTTTATAGGAAAAAGATATACTAATAATAGGAATAAGAACTGATGTTTGTGCGCCTTGAGATTTTCTCTTTTTTTATAGGAAAAAGATATACTAATAATAGGAATAAGAACTGATGTTCAACTAGCACCATACAAAGTTATGTACAACCAAACAACAAACTGTCCACAAAATCTACCACATCAAAAGAGGAAGAACTAAACCTCCCATTCACCCAAAAGAAGAGAGACTTGACAAAATTGTCTTTCAATCTCTAATGATTCAATCAATGCTTCCTTGATTCTAGTTGTGTGTGCTGAGAACTTGAGATTAAAGCCTTGAGGCTTGTCCTTTCTCCCTTTGTTTGCTAGTCATTTCTAGAGAACTTCATGTTAAATTCGTCCAATTTGATGAAATTACTTGATAATTGTTGAGGCTCTTGGAACCCACTACTATTCTGGTGATTATGCATACTCACTACTGGTTATATTATGTCCACTGTTATTTCCTTGAAAACTGGAAAATCTATAGAAACAATGAGCTACAGAAACTCAATCATGAAGAATTAAGTCAAATTATGTGTTCTGTTATTTTCTTTTTGATAGGATTTCGAAGAATCACACCTCAAAGTAACCAGAAATTGTCGTCTTTTTTACTTCACTGGTCAGAGTACCAAAGAGCTGTAGAAACATAGATGTAGGGATTTGTCCGCAACTAAAATAAAAACACAATTTAAAGACACGATTGGGTAAACATCCAGTCGGATCAAACTCAGTTCAGACTAGATTTGGCCAGGTTATTTCGGGGTTGACTTGAATCGGGCCATTTTGTTTTACTTTGGTTCTAGTCATTGCAGATTTTGCCTTGGTGTTGGTTCAGTTAAGTTTTCAGGATCAGGTCAGCATCGTTCAACTATTTTGGTGATTCGAGTTTGGTTTTGGATAATTCAGGCTCGGTCTCCTGAGTTTTGCCCAGTTCATTGATAATCAATCTTCGACCAATCACAAAAGTATATTTTATTGGAAGAAGTATAAGAATAATAATTAGGAGATTATTATATAAACATATTCTATTTACTATGATTTAGATTGTATTTCAAGTCCTATTCTTATTAGGAATGTAATAGTTTTTTGTTTCTTTTAGGATTTATCATGAAGGTTAGATGCCTATAAGTAAGGGGTTCATGAACCTTGTTGATCAACTATTAATAAATATTGATACAAATATAATTAAGGAGCAAAATGATGCTGTAAAACTAACAGAACATTACAGTCATACCACATGTGATGCTGATGGGTTGGCGGCAACATCGGATATGAAATTGGGGAACAGTTGGCTGAACGCATGATTCTTTCAGATAGCAAAAAATTACGGAAGAGACTTGCAACCAACAAATCTTGCCTGAATAATCTCTGGAACAGATCTGCACAATGACTTTTAATCAAAATCAGACTGCTACCCCCCAAAATTTCAAGGAACAAAGTCAAATAAATAATAAAGAGCAAAAAATGTCAGGCACAAAGACATTACCACGGGGAAGAACATTCCAAGCAATGGTATCAGTCACGGCAGTAAAAATCCAATTAAGTTCACCAAGAAGTGTCTTCCTATCATTAGGGCGACCAGGAATTCTGTCGATGAGAGAATAATCAAAAGACCCTCGAAGTAGTGACCGCTTGGAAAACCTAGGCAACAAAGCCATATTAAACAAATTCTCGCGGTAGCACAAAATTGTGTGAACAAATCAGAAGAGCTATTTACAAGTTAATGCTAGGGCACAGGCAATAAGAGCCACATTTTGCCATCAAAGAGAACATTTATTCTAAAATACATAAAATCGCCATCAAAGCAGCAAAGCTTTGGAACAAAGCCTTTTGTAAGCTAGGAATGTTCAGTTAATCAACATCAAATAGGCAAACTACATCTTTTTAACAGAACAGCATCCAGAACTTACTAAGCCATTGACTTCATGATCACAAACATAAGACACGTGCACATATAGTCTATTCTAGCCATATTAAGGAGCAAGAAATTGTGAGATACATTTATATGTATGTATGTATGCATTCTAAACCTGTTTCCCGCCTCTTTCCTAACAAACCAACAGCATCCTAATGGTCCCTAACTAGTCACATGGTTATCACATTCCCTTATCCTGCAACAGGATCTCTTCCCCCCACCCAAAAAAAAAAGAATGTAAAACTCCAAGCATTCATGTCCATCAACACTACATTTACAAAGCTGCAGCAAATGCTGTGATCAAATTTGGCAGCATCCCACCAAGATGTCTCCTCCTTAGTCTCTCCTTCCCATTGCACCGGGTACTGAAGTGTAGCTCTATTTTCCCTTCTCTTGAGCTTCCTATCCAACACAGCCATATGTTGCCTCACACGAGGAGCATGTGACCCTTGCAACCAACTGGAAATATATCTATTTCTATCACTGACAAAAGTCTAGCAGTATCCATGTAATTTAGACCCAACATCCTAGTAAACTTAAGCCGCAGCAGCAACTGTATAAGGATGAGCTGATGCTGAGAAATGAACAAACCTGCTGAATCTATCAACCACCACAAAAATAACTTCCTTGCCACAAGACCTAGGAAGTCCCTCAAAAAAAAGTCTGTACACGAACATCTGTCGAAACCTCCTTAGGAATCTATAACGGTTGCAATAACACAAGATAGGGTTGGTTTTCAAACCCAACTTTGGCACACTATACATATGCTAATGTATTTCTGAACTGATTTAGTCATTCCCCCTCCAATAGAAGCGCATCCAAAACTTTTTCAGGTAGCTTCCCTTCCTTGATGTTCACTAACATCATCATGAACCCAAGTCAAGATTTGTAGCTTTAAATCCTAATCAGGACCTGCAAACGACTTTGCTTTCTTCCTTAACAACTCAGCTTGAAACAATATTTTGCTGCCAACTTGCCTTCTATAAGCTTCTTCACCAATGAAGTAAATGTGGATCTTGCTGATAACTTCTGTTAATGCTTTCTTTAAGCTTCTTCGCAAATTGCAATAATAACTGACTGTACTTCCACCAGACGCAACAGGACGAGCTGGAGGAGAACCTTTAAGGTGGCAGTGTGTGAAACTTGCAAACGGGTACTGTAAGGTGTAGTTCTTGTTGTTGGAAGTAGGAAGACAGTTGTCCTCTGCAGTTTAAACCCAAGAGCATCAATAGCCTTTCCAGTCTTGCAAACATAATGGCATCAAACAAAAGAGTTGGACTTGACAAAGGGTACACCCCCCCCCCCCCCCCCAAAAAATCCCCAACCAAAAGAAAAAAAAAATTGTCCTCAAAGAAATCACCTGGTAATGTTGGAGAGCTTTGTAACATCAAGGATTTCATTCTTGATAATTTTCCAAATAGTCCTCAACAAAACTGTACTGCTTCAGCTCTTTGAATTATTATACCACTGTTCCTCCCAAATCATCTTTGAAGCTATTACAATATCCAAGATAAAACTGTCCCAATCCACATCTCTCCAAGCCAACATACACTTTTTAACCCAAATTTCTGCCTTCCCCCCATAGTGAATAGAGGCTAACTCTACCTTCTGATGATTAGGCACACTACACAGATTGAAATATCTATTGCACTTCTCGGCCCAACCCCTTGGATCCTACCATCAAGCACTAGAAACTCTACTTTTGGCATAATCCTGAATGAGCTTCTATCCCTGCGATATTCATGAGTCACAGAATTAGGTGTTCTGCCTGACCATGAAGAAGAACTGTTTTTTGAAGGATCAACAGGATTTTCCATCAAATCCATCAATTTAGTAAACATTTGGCTCTATTCCTCTTCTAGTTCAGCAATTTTCTGATTTTGTAAGTCCACTTGTTTTGTTGCTTATCCAACATCTCCTTGACTTAATGCTCCATCGGCACAACTTTCAATTCAGAACTCCAAGTAACGCCAGCCAGATTGATTTTCCACAAAATCAGTGCGAGCTCTTATACCAAATTATTGCATCAAAGGCACGAAAGTACCTATTTGGCATAGGATTCCAAGGGTCAATACAATCAAGAACCCTGCAGCAGGTTCTTTTTTTTATATAGGAAAAAGATATATAATAATAATAATAATAGAAGTGATGCTCAGCTAGCACCATATAAACTTATACACATCCAAAAAAAACAATCCACAATCTACCACCTCAAAAAAGGAAGAGCTTAACTTCCCATAAATAGACACGCGCACGCTCCACTTTCTTCAATGACGATCCTCCTCTAACCAAAACCTGGGTTTTGTTACAAATATATTCCCAACCTCTTCCCCGCCACCTTTTGTAACAAACTAACAACTCCCTAACAGACCCTAACTAACTAGACACGTGGTCGCCACATGTCCTTAATATCCTGCAACAACATCCTAGTAGAGCTATAGCAATGTTTTACCCCCACCCTGTACTAAAGGTTCCACTGTGTCTAGATAGGATCCCTATGCTGACTTACCAAGCGGAAAAAAAAAATGCATGCACAAATGAATATACATATACATGTAAGCAATGTAACATATATGCATATGAGCAGGTACGCAAGTACAAATGGATCCAAAATGCAAATTCAGTAATAATTCTTTTCGTAGGAGTGTTAAACATAAAATATCTCCCCATGTTGGGAGCATATGTGCATGCTTTTTCCCATCAGATGAGAACATGCTATCTCATCAACTGAGTTCTTTTTCCTTCTCAGGAACACCACTGAAGTAAGAAACTTTACATCAAGCATTCAGCAAGAACATTGAGGACCTATCTGAATGCAAATAGGGATACTATAATGGCGGCTATACATGCAAACTGTATATTCCAATAGTCAATCATTAAGTTATTCACTAGTAACAGTCATCTTAATGTCGGAAGGTTACAACAAAAACTAGAAACAGTAAAGCACATATCCAAAAGGTTGATCACCGCCAAGAAAAGATTGAGAAGCAGGTTAAGCAAATCAAACAGAATATGCATGTTTCATGACTTTATGGGTCAATAATTGTTAATGCAATTGCAACTGAAACAGGAGTATTGGATTAGTGATAATTTTTGAACTTCTTTATTTAGGAGAAAATGCATACCATCTTAAGGCCATTTGTATAGGTGTTGTGAGGCAGGAAGTGAAAACATCAGCAGGAAAGTCAACACTCTGAGGGAGTGTCTCATGTGCTTCACAAGCAGCAAGCAGAATGCAATCTTTCACAGTGCCAGATGATGCAGATGCATCAATGAGCTGTCAGAAATAAAATGTGACCATATAACAGCACCTCCATGGAACATAAGTGAAATTTAACTTCACCAGCATCCACCAACATTTATCATTTGGAGGTATGGAAAATGTTTTCTAGCCATTGGTAAAAGATTGTATACCTCAATGAAGGCATTGACAATATTTCCAGCAGCTGAACAATCAAAAACATAAATGGCAGGCGACTTTAACCAGGAATCCAGCTCAGTAACAGGCAGGGGAATATATTGTGTATAACTCTGCAAAAGCATCCATTCAAGCAATCAAGATTTCTGTACAGAAGGAATGCATTGACAAATAGCAGCCATTTCAAAACATTTACCCTATTGAAGAGCCATATTTCACCATTTGTAGTTGGTTTCGGTACACCGTGCCCATTGTAGTGAAACAAAACTCTCTCAGTCTTAGCAAATTTGCGACATGTATTACACAGTTTCTTTACTTCTTCAACAGTAGGGTCAAGTTGATACTTATATCGAGCCTGTCAAAATTGCACGAAGATAATGATGAAAAAGAAGATAACACATAAAACAAAAGAGAAAACATAAATTTGAAACTATTGAGGACCCAAACTTGTAACCTTGGGCTGCCATCTTTCATATTGCAAACTTAAGGCCTTTCCAATAGCTTCCAATGCCTTTGGAGGTGCCATAGAAAATGGATCTGACAAAATGTGGAACAGAAAAATATGATAGGGATATGTAGAAAACAATACTTGAAATATTGTCAAACTCAAAAATTAAAGGGATGGTGCAACTAGGATTTCTGATAAAATGGGGAAATAGAGGCAGCCATAGAAAGGAGAACATGAAATCAATGACGACTAATTTAGCAATTTTTTAAATGTGTACCATATAGAAAATTGCTCAAATAACAGCCGGAAGCTTTATCACTCCTCCATCAATTCTCAGGATCATAAGCTCAAAGTATGGGACCATAAACTTTGTAATAAAATTCTACCATCGTACTTTTTCTGCTAGAATTACAACTCATGTGGCCAAAACCGAATACCCTTCAAAAGCTAGCAACTATCTGATTGGTCTTTTTTGGGTTGTAAAGAAAATGAGAGAAAAAATCACCTTTCTGTTTTGAGGCAACCTTTTGAAAAGAAAAGCCAAACAAAAGGTACAAAGGGTTACTCCTTAGGGTAAAGACGATTTGGAGAAAAGCAAATAGGAGTCTTTAAAGATATAGGAAACCCCAGTCAATCTGTCATGGAAAAGCTGGTTTAGGCTTTGTATCTACGAGATAAGGTTTACTTTGCAAGTTTGCTCCTCTTTACTAGACATTCAGATTTCATGTAGCCATCTTTTGGGAGCTGTAGATAGTCCCCTTGTTGGATGCCACCTATGCATCCACACTCGGTGTCAGGTGCCTGTGTTTGGCGACTTTGGTCAACAATTGCTATTTGTAATGCCTTTACTTATTTTTATTTCTATTTTTTTGATAAATAATCAAAGATATATTGAAAAGACACCGACTGGACGTCGCCCATATACGAAAATGGGTGACAACAAAAACGCCATACCCCCAAGCTCTCATCAACTATCAACAAACATCCAAAAACACTCAAATTTATATCACCCCTAAGCAGCACATTCCAACTATACAACATCCTAAAATGTAGAGCTTAAAATCCTGGAGGGATAGAGCTTTGTCATCAAATGTCAATTTCTCTCCTTCCAAGTAGCCCACCAAATAGCTAGAGGAACCAAATTCCAAACTCCATGAATCCATCCTTTCTCCATCCTTCTACAAAGTCCACCATCAACACATCCTTTACCCACACTCCAACTATACAACATCCTCAGAAAGCAATGCATCTGCTCCGGTGCACCACACTCCAACTATACAACATCCTCAAAAGTAATGTCTATGCTTATCATGACAACCATGTCAGCTTCCTCAATCAAATTGAACGAGAACACGCTAGAAACTCCAATCAATAAGGCAACATGGGGTATAAACTTAAAAGGATTTTCACTATCAAGTCTTATTATTTGAAGCTCCTAACTTTTCATTCTGCATCCATCAAGTCCTATTCGCCTCATTGATTCCCTTGCAAGACTATAAGGAATTATTTGGTTCCTTGAAACGATTTTATTTTTGCTTCCTCCATTCCATATTATTGTCTTTTAAGGTTTATGGGGAGATACCAAGGTAAGTACTCAATGAAAAGAATTTGACCAATTTGCCTTTGCTTTTTAATGGATGAGAAGAGAAATGAGAGTGCTGAGATGAATTTTACGGGTGAGTGGGAGAATACTGAAGCGATGGTCAGTTATTAGAGGTAAAATTGGTAAAGCAATTATGGGGAATGTAAACCGACAAATATTGTGGAACAAAAAAAAGCCACTTAAAATGACAAATATTGTGGAACAGATGGGGTATTTGCCAAGCACTCACATGGGATATTTATCAACAAGCAGCAATTAAAATAAGAGGAGAAGATGTTGGCAAATAGATAATCAATGTGGACAAGAGAATTGGTCCCCACATCATTTGCTGCTTTATTCTCAATTTGCAACGTCTTTAAGGAAGTTAGCCTTTTGTTGTTTCGGAGATTCTTGGGTTGCATCATAC
Source organism: Portulaca oleracea (assembly GCA_029582165.1). Taxonomy (NCBI): domain Eukaryota; kingdom Viridiplantae; phylum Streptophyta; class Magnoliopsida; order Caryophyllales; family Portulacaceae; genus Portulaca; species Portulaca oleracea. The sequence continues at coordinate 14,752,978 of CM055881.1, forward strand.
TCAGTGAAGAATTTTCTTTTGGTTTGGGGCAGATCTGTTTGGTAGAAAAGCTAAAGAGAAATGTCATGTTAATCAGACATGTAATTTTCTGGAGAATCAGCCAGGACAGTGACATAGGGTTTCAAGAGAGTGAAGAAAGCTCATCAGCACATCAATTATGATCTGAGCAAGAGTCTTCTTAACTTCAGGCAATCTAGTTTTGATGTTGTAGATTTGTATAAAAGAGGATAGGTTTGATCCTGGATGTATATAACACTTCTGTACGATGTTTTGCTTTATGTCCAACCATTTGTTAATGAAACAACAACCACAACCCCCGATGTGATCACTTTAACGCGGAGTGGGGGAATCTAGATGTAGGCAGCTTTCCCCTCATGCACGAAAGTGCACGAAGAGGCTAATTCTAGCAAGCCCAAAAAAACGTTTTGTTAATGAGATACTATTTATATCGATTTTCCATATTTCCTTCCCAAACAGAGACAGCACAAACAAAAGAAACATTTTTATCTTTTCCAATGTCAAAGCAAATATATGACAATTAAGATAAAAGGAACACAAATGCAATTTCCATCAACATCATGGCAATGAAATCTAGTTTCAAGAAAGTATAGGCACAAAAATTGGATAACATGTTGGAATTGCCAAAGCATGAATTGGGACTCACTAACGTCTTTAGTTTACTATCACCAAATTAATTCATTCATTCACGAATCCCATGCAACCATGCTAAATATAAATACAAGTATATAACATCCATTTAAGCAAATATGTGCTATGTTACTACACAAATTGCACTAAAGGTCATTACATTTGTGAACTCCAGCATTACAGATATGGACAGTCAATTCCTATATCATAACAAAGGCAATGAGTTTCTGGACTTGAATTAATCCCAATAACAATGGAACCATTTTTTATTTACAACGAATGCTTTTTTGCTTAGACGGGGCTGTGGGCTCATTAAATTTAGTAATGACATTAAACTAAACCAGTGAAGCAGGACAGCATACCTATCCAGCACTCCAGCCTAGCACAGGGAGATATCTTAATAACATCAGGTGGGTCCACACTGATATTCAAACATAAAACAAGGGCTACCATTCCCGTCTTCATCTGCACAGAACATCTTTCTTTAAATATGATTGCCAAAAATTCAGTACAACATAACCAAAACCAATACTCCAAAATCCTGTCTAGGCGAGGTATGGAGTGGTCAGATGAAGCAGTGTTACCCCTAAATTGCAATTTAGAGACACTGGTTCCAGTTGACCCAAGATTTAGAAATTGTTTGCTACCTACTACTCCAAAAAGAAACAGAGGAGGTTTAATGAGACACTTTTCTTTAGTCCATTATAGTTAAGTTGAAACACCAATCCAGCATATAAACAATAATGTAAATCCAATGTCATAGCAATAATCGCATCTAATTCAATGTAATGTGAAATAACCTATCAAAAAAGACAATTGTCAAAAATAATCCTAGCATCGGGTTTAATTCAGTAAGTAAAATAGGCTATAATTTGTTCCAAATATAAAATGAGTTTGTGTGTGTTAGAGAGAGAAAATGGGGGGAAGGAGAGAGAAAGGGAATCATATGCAACCAAATAGACACAGCAGAATGGACTTGACCATAAAAACCAACAGGAACCCACCAGAGAGTTTTGGGTTCTGAACACGATTTTTCTCCTCTCCAAACCCGAAAATATTGTAAAATAGTATGCCATCGCAACCCAAACCCAATCTCATAAATGAAACTGCATACCCAATATTTAGTGTAATTTCAACCAATTGGACATGAAATGGCATCGTAGAAATAATCTATCTTTTGAACAAAATCATTCACTGAGGAAAAAAAAAACAATGTTCAAAAAAAGTGCTAGTCATATAGTTAAATTCTTGTTGGATCAAATATGTTTAACCAAATTAAATAATACTATTACTTAGTAGTAATTCAATTTTGAAGTTATAATTGAAATAAATAATTGTGATTTCTTACGCTTCTCTAGTTCCTTTCTATTTGATTCTAAATTCTAATTATAATTGGTCTTAAACCATGATGTGCCTTCAATCACGATCTAGGGGGTGTGTATCGATAAGCCAAGTTAAGTCAGAGTCGACCCATTAATAAAGTTGCGGTCAAGTCAGGCTTTTCCCCATGAATAAATGGGTTGGATGGTCCTCTTTCAACCTACTAAAATTCGTAGGTAAATGGAAAGTTATGTTGCAGTAACTTTTGTTAAACAAAGGTAAGTTTTGGTAAGTATGGGAAAAGTGATATTTTTGAATAAAATAGTGACTTTCTAAGGTGAAAGTAGGTATATTTTGCTAAATTTTGGTAAGTTTTAGTAACTCTTGGTAAATAATTGCCCAATCCCATTTACCCAAGGAACCAAGCTTAACATATAATCATCAGAACTTATAGATTTTTAGTGGTAAACCTAACCAAGTGTAACATATAAACTAAATGATAATTAAATTGACAAAAATACTCATTATTCATTCGCCATTTATGGGTCTACCTCCCCATTTATTAACATATTCAACACAAGTTAAGTTCCACTACATAATCCATTATAAGTTGACAACAAATGGTAGCCCTACTTGTTGAAAAATCAAATGCTTAGCTAGCACCCCCTGCAAAAGTTATGTACAATTGAAACACACACTACCCATAAGATCTACAACATAAAAAGAGGAAGAGGTAAACTTCCAATTATTGTAAGAGTAGAGTTTATGGGATTGTCTTTCAAGCACCAAAGACAAGTTTCAACTCCCTCAAAAAACTTTAGGTTCCTCTCTCTCTCTCTCTCTCTAGATACTCCATGAAATCACAGGTGGTACAACCATGAGCGTCTCCTTTTTCAGATTCCTAGCAAAGAAGCCCTCCCAAGAAAGAACAAGACCTATAATAGAAAAAGAAACCCAAGTAACAACTAAGCAACCAAAAGCTAAATCCCAAAGGAAACTAGCAAAGGTAGTGACACAATAGATGCTATGGCGATTGAAAATCTTCCTTGCACATCCAAACCTATAAACCAAAATCTTCCCCCTTATTTGTAAATTTTTAAAAGTCAAAATATTCTCGTGTTGCCCTTCCCGAACAAAAACACAACCGCCAAAGGGCAAATGACTTCCAAATGACCTTAGAGGGGAGAACACCATCCTCCAAAAGATTGCAATGCTAAAGATGCATGTTAGGAAGTTTTAAATAATAAGAGGTGACACTGACCATGAAGGTCCCTTTCTTATGAGATCTCATCTCACCATGTCAAGTGAAGAGTTCCCTAAAATGGCCTCAATAAGGTCGTTGAAGAAAACTAACCAAAATGGCATCAGCAAACCCATCCTAAACAAAAAGAGAGGACCAAACACTAAACCCAAAGTTGCTCACTTGCTCCTAGTAATCTACAATGGAAGCATTTTTAACCACCACATGAAAAAAAATTTTATAGGAACAGGATATATATTAATAATAGGATTAAAAGAACTAATGCTCAACTAGAACCATACAAAGTTATGTACAACCAAAAAAACAAATTATCCACAAAATCTAACACATCAAAAGAGTAAGAGTTAAACTTCCCATTCACCCAAAAGTAGAGAAACTTGACAAAATTGTCTTTCAATCTCTGAAGAGGGATTTCATTTCCCTCAAAAACCCTTCGACTCATTTCTTTCCAAATAACCCGTACAATGATATGTGGTATAACCAAAGACTTCTTCTTCTTGGCTTTCCTACCAAAGAAACTCTCCCAAGATAGGAGACGACTCCCAATAGAAAACGATACAACCCAATGAACACCCAGTCAACCAAAGGCTAAAGCCCAAAGTGACCAAGCCATAATCTTCCCTCTTGCACATGTTGCACCTTTAGCCATAATCTTCCCCTTTTTTTGTAAATTATCCACCACAAGAACATAAGGATTGGGAAAGAGAACTTTCAAAGGTACCTCATTACAACAATGGTCATGTCAAAAGAAAATGGAAGAACCAACATAAGAAACATGAGGAAAGAAAGATCCCCACTCCTCAGCATTAAACCTCCAAAGACTACACCCAAAAGAGCCATTTGGTACAAAGGGCACCCACCTAAAACCGCTCCACCATACTTGATTGCAATCACCTTGCTCCAAAGATTTTCCTTCTCATTTATTAATCTCCACAACCACTTTCCCAAAAGAACCACATTACGAAGTCTTGAATCCCTAGCGCTTATTAGCCACGAAAAATCTAGCAGGTGCGGAGAGGACAGACAATTAAATGGCTCATGAGCAAAAAAACATATGATTGCCCCATGATAATGGGGGCAAAAAGATGGACACTGGGACGATCTGGGAAGAGTATAAAGAAATTACTAAGCATTAGTTTGTCCCATCTTGAACTCTCTGAAAGTCCAAGGACATGGCCTTGAATTGGTCCTCATCATTATCCTGTAAACACCTGGCTGTACCCATTCAAAGTTCCATCCTAATTTTTCCATCATAAATTGCCAAGGAAGTGAAGGAACGCTGAGTTTTGTCTTCAACGTATAGAAACACAAATAAATGAACATTCTTTTTGTACTCATACAAAGTATGTTTTCTTTTTTTTTTTTTTTTGATTCAATTTGGTCAGGTGGATTCTTGGATCCGCATACACATAAAGAAGTGACCTCCCAAGAATCATTTCTGTTTAGATATTTGTCATGCACCAGTACTCCCAGAGCCCATCTTTTTGCTGCCAACAATTGATGTCACTATATGACCAAGCAATTTCAATGAAGGATTTAAACCTCCAAACGAAGCAAAGAGTTCATGTGACACATCCACAAATGAAGCAACAAATGTGAAGAAACAAAAACTACCAATGCAAAATAGCTTGGAGTAGAGAATCAAGTTATCTTACGCGATCCTTAGGGCGCCATTTGGAGACCAATCCATTCTCAGCAGGGCCAGTGGGAACAGAATCCTCAAAACCCTCATGCCGAAGGTCACACAACACGACTGTCTGCGGCAAATAAACCATACTAGTCGCTGTAACTGTAGACGTAGTAGCAGCACCATTCCCATACACATTATCGCCGCCACTATACAATTCACCATCTTCTCGGTTGCTCAAGCACTCATCCAAATGATTCGTTACAACATCAGCAGAATGAGCAAGCCTAGACGCCATCAAATCACCCAATGCCATCCAAATCAAAACCCTAAAACTCAACCCCCCCCCCCCGACCTTTTCTCCTTCTTACAAAGAATTATGTACACAAATTGTATAACTAACAAGAGAAGGACAAGAATCAGTCCTTTTTCGCCCTAATTTAGCGTAAAGACAATGGGAAAGAATTCGATACGACGGAAAAGAGGAGCTCTTGCGAGCTTAATCGACGAAACCAGTGCACCAGCGACGCATGGAGACTCGCCGGGAGAAGAAGAGAGGATCCAGCTCGACGGAACCCTAGAAATGGCCGGTTTGCGGCGGAGATTGGAGGCGGAAGACGAGTAAAAACCCTCCGGAAATGGCGTGATTGAGTGCAAAGATGAAGGATGTAGGGATAGATAGAAAGAAAGAAAGAAAGAAGAGGGTGGCAAGCGAAGCGAGATGAGCTCAAATGGGAATTTGGAGGTCCGACAGTGGAGAATTTTTTTTCTGTCCATTACTCACTCGCGTCGTCTATTTTGAACTAAAAAAACGACATCATGGTCTCCCACGAAACAGTTGAGTACCCTTGTGTTCATAATTTTGTACAGAAAAAACGACCAAAAGTCCTCATATTTTTTATATAATTATTTTAAGGACATTGTATTTTGATAAATAATTGTATGGTGATATTATTTTTGTTGTAATTATTTATGGGAACATTTCGATCAATTTTTCGGTGAACAAAGTATTAATTGCAGTATTTATTATTGATTGGGGTTATGCATCTTTGACCAACCCTAAATATTAAGGCCTAAAATAATAGTTGACTTCAATTAAAACAATCTTAAATACAAAAGTCATTGTTTCGCGCATCTTTACATCAAAAAATTGATTGGAATGTCCCCAATAAATAATTACCGCAAATATAATGTCACCCCATAATAATTTGTCAAAATATAGGCCTTTAAAATAATTACATCAAAATATAGGGACCTACTAGTCGTTTTTTGTAATTTGTAGGGTGTCAAAAAAAATTATCTGATTTGGAAAAAGGTGGGTATGGTCGTAGATTTTTCATCAAAATTTTAACGATGACCAATTTGATTAAAAATTCAGATATAATAGTTTTCGATTTTCTACTGACTTAACTCAATATTGACAAACTCTAGGCTTTGTCTAAATTATCTGACTCAAAAAATACCAGAAAATACTGAGTAATAGATATTAACTTTTTGTCCAATGTCCAATTCGTTTCAATCGAAAATGACCTAAAACTGATTTTTGGCAGCCCGACAAATTCAAAAAAATGTTAGAAGGTGACATGGATTGTTGGAAACTGGAAATTTGGCCTAGAGTTGTCATTAATGTACTGAAAAGTCTCATATATTAATTTTGTTGGCTAAAGGGTGAAAATATGATAAATTTGACTGATTTTGGACCAAAAAATTGAAAAAGGCTAAATTGCCCTTATTTTTTTTCTTCTGGTGTATCTTTGATGTCCATTTCCTCTCTCTACCTCTTAGTTTTCTCTTTCCTCTCTGTTGATGAGTCCTTTGTGCAAAATCACTTCTTGCCGCCCCACAAAAATATTCGAGAAATGTGGATTTAATCGTAAACCCATGAATTTGTCTTCCTACTCCTACAATTTTAAGCCCACTACAAATATTCAGCACAATAAGAAATGCAAATTCAAAAATAAGCACATTTGTGAAAATCATCTTATGAATACTAATTCAGTGTTAGACATTCCTTAATGCATAATAGGAGACTTCAATGAAATGGAGTGTTTGTGTGAAATGGTAGGAGACACTCAGTTAAAACCCTTAATAAGAATGATCATATCAGTTGCTTGTCGAATATGATTAATGCAGAAAGTATTCCTTCCTTAGGTCGTTTATTTACTTGAAAAAAAGCACATTATGGTCACCTTATTTATGAAAGATTAGATGGAGTTGTTGGGCGTAGATATTGGTTACTTTTATATCCATAAGCTACTATAATACATGGACTTGTTTTCCTGTTCTGACCATTACTATATTGTTCTTAATACAAATGTTTCTAGCAATTTTCTTGACTTCTTGGAGAAAATCTTTCTAAGGTTCTCCAATGTTTAGAGTGGTGTGTGAGTTTAAAGAAGTTAGTAACACTTTAAAAGTCGGAATAACAAGTTTTGTGCAAATTTTTTTGATAGAGTTGAAAAGAATGCATCCAATATAAACAAAATGGAGGAAAAGCTTATCGTTGATATGTTAAATTTAAGACTATTTAACCAGCACGATCGGTTGATTAGAGAGCATGAACGCTTGCTCTCTTTTAATCAAAATTATTGGGGTAAATTTTACGTAAGGAATGGCTGACGTAAGGCTATAGAAATTCTAAAATTTCCTATCGATGCATTAAGTCTCGAAAGTGTAAGAACACTATCCTTCGTATTAAGGATGAGTTATGGTATCTGGTTGGATGTAAAAAGTAGTATTGAAGACAAATTTATAATGAACTTTTCTTCCCGTTTCAAATGCCCGAGCGGGAGCTTGAGCCATCAAGTATCTCCAATTTTTCTAAGATGGTTTCGGTTGAGGATAATAATATGCTCATTTCTTCTGTGTCATCGCAAGAAGTTAACGATGCATTTTTTTCAAATGGACCCCTCCTAGGCTCCTGGCCTGGATGGATTTGGAGCAAGGTTTTTCCAAAAGCATTGGCACATCGTCAATCCTGATATCACTAGTTGTATCTTGAATTTTTTACTCAGATGTCAAAATTAGATTAATCCTATTAATCCTACTATGACTAACCATTTTAGGCCAATTATTTTGTGTAATAATTTGTGCAAAATCATTTCTAAAATTCTAGCTAACAAAATGAGACTTATCTTAGAACGTATTATTGGTCTTGTCCAAAGTGCTTTTGTCCCAAAACGAGCTATCCGTGATCATATTCTTATTACACGTGAGATTATGAATAAATTTAAGAAGATGAGGGGCAAACACGCATATCAAGCACTCAAGCTAGATATGAAAAAAGCGAATAATAGATTAGAGTGGGATTTTATCTTTATTTGCTTAAAAGATTTGGGCTTTCATGATACTTGGAATAATTGGATATGTGGGTGTGTCACAATTTCCTCCTACTCTATTACTATCAATGGCGAGGTCTGCAGATTATTTAACCCATGAGGGGTATTCGGCTGGGTGACACCCTACCTTTTTCTTCTTCGCATAGATGTTCTTGCAAAGAGGCTACAAATGGCAACTTCTGATGCTAAGTTTGACTTATGATCGTCTACTTTTCTATAAAGCTAACTTTGGAATGTGTCAGGAAGTAAAATATCTGTTGACTGAATTCTGCAATCAATCTGACCAACTTGTTAATTTCCAAAAGTCACCAATGGTTTTTTTTTAGAAAAATATTTCTTCTACCACTAAAAATATGGTAGCTATAATTTTCAATATTTCTCATCCTCGCTCCTTGGGAAAATATTTATGTTGTTCTGTTTTTCAAGTTAGGACTAATTTAGGCACGTTTTATTTGTTAATTAGTCAATCCGATAGTAAATTTCAGAATTGGAATGCTAACTTTGTCTTAAAGTGGGAAAAGTTGTGTTGATTCTTCAAATCTCTAGTCTTTGCCTAGTCATACTATGTAATGCTTTAAGCTGTCAAAAATAATGTCAGATAAGCTTGATAGGATTAATAAATATTTTTTTTGGAAAAATTCAAACACAAAAAAAGGTCTCTCAATAATGTCTTGAGATAAAGTGTGTCGACCAAAAAAGATGGTTGGACTTTGTTATTGTAAAACAGAGGCAGTTAATAACACATTCCTATGTAAACTAGTTTGCTTGGAAATACTTTACTGAACCTAATAATTTTTGGGTTAAGATTATGCGTGCTAAGTAGCCATTGATTATAGATTCCTTCGCACGTTCTTCTAAATCTAGTGATTTGTGGGTTTGGAAATGTTTACTTCAAAATAGACAACAATTTCATAAATGTATTCGTTGGAAAGTTGGAAATGGGCATTCCATTAAATTTCGGACCGTTAATTGGCGTGCCTAAGAAAGCATTCTACATATGCTTCAATTAGACGAACAAGATGTTTCAAACATCGATGTTGTAGTCAAGGACTTTATTGCCTCTAATAAAGAGTGGAATTTAAACTAACTTACCTCTTTCTTAACTAATGATATATGCATCGTAATTAAGAGTGTTCCAATACCTTTACATGATATTGAAGATTCCTTTTGTTGGAGATTGTCAACCAATGGTTAATTTACCACAAAGTCTACCACGTGGAAAGCTCATGATATCGCCTTAATGGTGTAAATTCCTTGGGAGTTTGATTGAATTTTGAATCTTTATTATGCCCAAACTTAAAATTTTCCTTTGGCAAATATGTCATAATGTTTTAGCAACTATGACTAATTTGTTAAAGAAAGGGTTAAGCGTTGACCCTGTTTGTCCAGTTTGTCAATCTAAGTTGGAGACCACGATCTATCTTTTTATACAGTAAGCGTATATGGGATTTAGCATTTCAACACAAGTGGATTACGAAAAATATATCTCAGATCGGGTTGATGTCAATCATTGATCTCCTAAACTTTATGAGAATTCAAGCTCAACTATATTAAATTGATCATATTATCTCCATTTCACGGAGTGTCTGGAAACGGTGAAATGTTGTTATTTTCAAAAATGAAATGTATAATTCTGTTAGAACAGTAACTTGTGCCAAGAAAAATTGGGTTGAGTGGAAGGCTAGACAAAGGTTTGATTTAGAAATTCCATCGACTCATTTTCGTCCTCATCTAAGTATCAAGCCCACTCCCTACATTAGTTGGGCCAAACCACCAGATGGGTTCATCAAAATCAACTTTGATGAATCCAAATCTTCTCCTACAACAGCGGGGGGATATGCCATTAGGAGTTGGAATGGACGATTCATACAAGTCGGTACTACCAATCTTGGTGCAGAGTCAGTTTTAGTAGAAGAAACAACAACTATGCGGAATGTAGCTTATACAACAGTTGAAGTTGGTTATCGTTGAATTGTTATTGAAGGTGATTCAGATACTCATTAAGGCGCTGAAAGTAGAAGCTCATATTCCTTGGGAGATTCAAACCCTAATTAATGATACTAAGCTATATCTCAAGTCTTGCATCCAAGTTCACATCCATCATATATACCATGAAGGGAATCATGTAACTGACTGGTTGGCCAAGTTTGGTCTTTCTATCTATTCTTCAATTGTGTGGTTATCTATTCCTTGTTCTTCTTTTCTTACTATCCTTATAGAGGACATTATGGCTAGAACTCTTGAGAGAAGGACTATCTAATTGTTATTTTACTTACCATTTCAAAAAAAAAAATTCTAAGCTGAGATCCTCACATAACAACCTCAGAAATAATAAAAACAGCTTTCTCAAACAAGTCAAAATTCACATGAGCACTTGTCATTTCCATCCAAGAGTATAAGTTTCTCACTTCCATTTTATCAAATAAGTAGTAGGCATCCTCTCTATAATCACTCCTCCCATACATTTAAACCGTTATCTAAAAACTCATTGCCATGAAACCTGAATTTGAGGAAATGGGCATGGACTGACCTTCTGCAAATTACATATATGCAAGATTCAAGAAATGAAGCATAAGTAGTAGAATACATGGAAGCATTGTTAGAAACGAATAGGTTGCCAGGAGGAGGCAAAATTGGAGGCGGTTTGGGTTGTTGAATTGAGTGTTGAGATTTATTGGCTATTGGCGGTTGATGCTGCTTGAATGTATAGAGCCCCACCTTGTGCAGGTCAAAGGACACAGCTCAATACATCAGCAAAGACGTCTATCGCAAGCAACCATAAGCAAAGGTTTTGCTGTGAAAGATAACAAACCGGCAAAAAGGGAAGTCCACTATATCTAACTCTCTACAGATATTTATTTCCTAAATATATTGATCTCACAGCTAGTATATCCTCTCTTGCAGAATGAATATCTGCAATTACAAAGGAAAGGATAAACAAACCAAATAAGGAAGGAACACCAAAAGAAGGAAAACAATCCAGACGCCACTCTGGAAAGAAGATAAGAAGATACACTTCAAACGGTCTCTAGACAACACTATAAAGACATCATTTCCCACATTGAAGAACATCATCGATTCCAAGGACGAAATCAAAATGTAGCAAATCAACAAGGATTTTTGAGTGTAGTCTCCGTGAGACGAGTTGAGAGTGTGTTGTAGCCTAAGGAAGTTGGCGAGTTTGTGTCACAGAACCTTAAGGGAGCTGGGTTCTGTACTTCTGTGAGTGTTAGCACCCTGCTGTGTTGGTACGAATTTCTGAGAAAACATTAAAGTGTCCTTCAGTAAGGCACTCCCCTGTTTGTAGTTGCGACAAGGACCTATGTCCCTTGTGTAACAAGATTACTCCTTTTTGTGTTCTTAACAGTGTAATGTCATTCATATAATTTCAATAAAAAAAGATTATTTCTGATTACACTATTTGCTGTTTCTCAACCAAAGGTTGAGAAAATCTAACGTCCTTCGTATAGTGTGCAGAAAATTTTCATAACCCCATTCACCCTCTCCCTTTAGGGTTCTTTCAATTGGTATCAGAAAAAGGTCCATTGAAAATCAGAAACTAATCGCTCTGTGGCAAAGATCATTCGAGAAAATATCATGGGTTAAATTGGGCAAGGACATTCCTAGACCAGACTTACTTTGCTATCTGGTGACAACTACAGAAACTAAAAAGGCAAATAAAAATCTTCCTCAAAGACCAAGATGAAGATCTTTAGTAAGTCATCACCAATGGGGATCATCTAGTACCAACCAAGATAGATGCAATAGGAAACATTGTGCCTAAAGACAAATCTAAGCATACTAATGATGAAAAAGAAAAACTAAAGAAAAATACTCGAGCTCTAAATTTAATATTTTATAGTCTCAACTCTAATGAATTTGAAAGAGTTTCTACTTGTGAAACAGCTAAACAGGTATTTAGGCCCATTTTTAGGCCTAAATTACGCTCCCGAGCTTGCGCTTTTCGCTCGATTCCGAGTCATTTTCCTTATTTTCACTTGGTTTTCAGTTCTTTTGTAGGATTTTCGTATTTGAAGAATAAAACAAGGCAAAGGAGCATTTTAAGGCTATTTTAGGGAATCCCGGAGGATTTCCCAAGTCAAGTCGAGCCAAGTATTGAAGAAAGGCAAAGCTGGGACAGGGAGACTTCTTAACAGGAAACATTCTAGGCCCGTCGCACCCGCTATCAGCCTTGTAGCGGACGCGACAAGGCCAGGATTGTTGCCCAGATCTGTCGCCCCTGCGATGAAATCGTAGCGGGCGCTACGCTTAGAGGGGTCTGGACCCAAAGGCCGTGGAATCTGTGACGCTAGAGGTGACACCTGCAATGCTGGACTTAGAGAAAATTGAGGAGGTTGCCTGCCCAGAATGGTCGCGCCCGCGTACCTGTGCGAAAACCAAATCGCCTCCAACTTTTTTCTCTGTCGCGCCCGCGACGGCCCTGTTTCCTACACGCCTGAAACGGCTAAAATGACTGCATTTTATGTAACTTTCATGCCTTGTAATGTATTTGAGATGATTTTATTAGGGTGTTCTGATTATTATTGTTCCTTCTAGTTTTAGTGAAAGAAAGTGAGTAATTAGTGAGTGATTAGTGAGATTTCTACTTAGATTATTGCTTTGCTTTGGTTTGTATTGAAGAATTCAAGTTTTATCAATTGAAGTATTGTGAAGGTCATCAAGTTCTTGGATCATCTTCTACTTGTTCCCATTGCTATAGGTGTTTTCTCATCCTTGCTTCAATATTTCTTTTGTTAATTGCATATTTACTAGTTTGATTGTTCTTGATTGTTATCTTGATTGCTTTTTTTTGAGAGTATCCTATTTTATGCTAGAGATCATGTTTAGGTTTGGTATTGTTGATGTTAGTGTAGTTGTAATGATGATTAGTGACTAGATACCCTATGGGTTAGGGGGTGGTTAGGGGTGTTGATAGGTAATTGGGTACGGGTTAGCAACTTAGGGTGTAATTAGGAAGATAATCAACTTCCCACCTTAGTCCTTCCTTCAAGTGGGGTGTATTAGGGACCGGAAGCTCTCTAATGTGCTGATCACTTGTCAACGGAAGGCTAAGGACGGGATAGTTAGTAACTCGCTCACGGAAGTGAGGATGGGACTAACTAGGGAATTCTGCTATTTCAACCCTCCGGGTTCGTGGATGGCTTTAAGGAAGTTAATCTGGCTACCCTTGGGAGAGGGAGTTTTGTGGCCCTTTTCTAGCAGAACGCCCATTTGATTGTCCCCCGCTTCGTACCCCCTAACTGCAAAACCTACTACCTTTGATCCTGTTGACATCCTAAAGCCCCCGAAGCCCATTCCTACCAATTGACCAAACCTTTTGCCTGTTAGTTTATCTACTATCTTTAGTAAACCATCCAACCTATTCTATTTTCCTAGTGATCTTGAATCTTACCTCGACCTAGATCCTTTAGCTAAGGCCCCCAACTCCTTGAGAAGAATGACTTTAAAACCGGTTATATAGAACCACTATACAAAAAATGGCGTCGTTGCCGGGGAACTAGCGCCCCTAGTTTATAGTTTCTTTGATTAGAGGTTGTTAAGATCGCTTTTGAGCTAGAGATTAGTGTGTTCAAGTCATTAGGAATTTGATACCTCTTTTGTTCTCTTGGCCCATGCAAACTCGCTCCCGAGCTGACCAAACTCCATTGACTCCATTGAGCCTTGATCCCGAAAGGATCACCCATCAAGCAAACGCAAGCTCGAGGAGAGAGCGACATCAGCGAGAAATTAGAAGGCAACTAGTCCAAATGGCTGACGAACACCCCGATCCACCCCATACCTTAGCCTCATACTCCATGTCATCCTCAGGTACGGGAGGCATCCTAATATATGCAAAGTCGTTAAGATCAGAGTGATGACCTCACAGACACCAAGCAGACACACAACACTGGAATTCTGGGACCACACAGTGAATAATCGAATGCAAACAACTCCAAAACAGAGGGTAATCAACAAGGATCAGATGGATGAAATGGGTGATGTGTGAAATATGTTCGGATGAGCAAGAACAACACAAATAACCTCCTCCAAACCCGGTTCACCACGCACCAACTAACATCAAATGGTTTTAAATGGATAATCAGGGATGGAAAATGCAGAAAATAACGGATAGAATCAAGTGATTACCGATTACTACAGGCATACCATGATCGATTATCACAAGGGCATTGGACTCGATGACCTCAATGGATACAGGCGCACCATCATTGAAATTACCAAGCTCTACACGCACCACTAGGATTGCTAAACCCTAGATATTGAAGTAGAATTAACCAAAATTGAGAGTTTGACGTCACTCACAAACAAGAGGCTCGAACACTCTTCTATTTCATCAAATTCATATATCAAGTTATGTTTACAATGACCTCACAGAGGGTATATATAAACCCAGCTGAGGTATCTAATTAGGAGTTTCTTGAGCAAAAAGAAAACGTCTTAATCTTGCTTAATTAAACTAATTACATCAAAATAAGATAATATGTAACTAACTTATGAAGCTTCTAGAACAATAGTAATGAGGACTAATAAAAGCGTCACACATGGCATCTTCATGAAGCTTCTAGGACAATTGGAAGGCACTAGAAACATCACACATGGGGCTTCTTGTTGGAGCATCATTCTTAACGTGGGCAAGGCTGGATAATCACCTCACGAGCTAGAAGGATCTCAACAGCTCGAAAATGTATGTATTCATAGAGGACCTCAATGACAAACACCTCACTGAATTGGAAAGACCTCAACAACTCAAAAAGTGTAGTTAAAAAGGTGCAAATAGTCTTCCTCCAGTAGTGAACGTCCTTGGACGTCTAAATTCTCAGCAGATTCAAGATGGAGGTCCTCATGCATATATTTAGATTGCACATAAGTTTAATGACCTCCAAATGGATCAACCATTGGCATTTACGGAAGCTCGGTAATACACTTCCTTGACATCCAAAGAGAAGAGAATCACAAACCAAGTTGAAAAGAACAACCAGCCCCATATAAACTTCCTCAATGTCCAGATAAACGTCCTTAATGCATGTCCAGAACGAGATAGCTCTGTGGAACCCAAATGACCTTTGGACCATGTAAGCTTGGAAATTATAAACAACCTTCAAGGAACCAAATGTGAGTGAGGCCTCAATTATGAAGTATTGAGACAGTAAAGATGGCCTCACATCAGGTGGATGACCTTTGATATAATCAAGGACCTTTTGGGATTCATGGATGGTCTCAAAGTATGCTGACACCAAATGAGGTTGTGAGGGCGGATCTCCATCATTCCCCCCAAGTTGAGAAAAGTTTGTCCTCAAACTTGGAAAGTCCTCTGCCACAGAATAATATGGCCTCAAAGATATACACCAAGAATAGTATATGGCCTCAAGGACATTGAACCGTCTCCAAAAGGATCAACTTCAATCTGCTCAAAACAAGAACAATACATTCAGCTCTCGAACCGCATTAGGACATTGTGAACATAAAGTAATTCAAAATATTTCACCAAGGTTTCATTCGTTGGTAAACGAACATTGATTATTCCAAGGACCTCAAAGGAACTTTCAGCTCTTGGAACCAACCTCCCTTTCCTCTTGGATCGAAATATGTCCTTCTTTAAGTAGATCCAAACAAGATCACCCGGCAGAAAACCCAACTTCTTCTTTTTCTTGTGAGCAAAATCATGAAACTTAGCTACCTTCTTCCGTTCATGCTGAAAATCATATTCAGGAGGTGAACCAGGGGGTTTTTCTTCCGAAAAAAACATAAGGATAATGTTTCAAAGGATGGGTAAGTAAGGGATGGTTGTTTGAGGGGCTAAGTTTTGTGGCTAGGAAAATAAGGTCCTCATGGCTACTAAACTTGGGATGTTTAGTAACCAAAGGGGTAACCAAACCAAGTTCACAAACTAAATGCTCCTTGGGTATAACAAGCTGGAATGGTTTCAAAGGAGTGAGGTCAGGCTTTTTGTGGCTGGATACAAAAGGATAGTCATCAGTTCTTCCCTTGTTGAATAGGAAGTTATTTGGTATGAGGGGTTTTTGTGAGGCTTTTGGGATTGTTTTGTGGGCTAAGGACAGTGATGGTTTCAGTGGTGGATTGGTGGTAGGATTAATGATGAACCAAGGTTGGTAAGGAATGTGCAAATCAGTGCTTGACTGTCTAGAGGGCCTCAAGACAGAACAACTGACAATTTGAGCAAAAGGGTATGCAACAGTAGCACAACTTCCTTCATCAATTGATGGAGGTCCTCCATCAAACATCCAAAGTTCAGCACCAAGTGATCAGGAGCCAGCATTAGGAGCAACAACGACCTCACCATCTTCAGCATCAAACACTGACATCCAGGAGTGTTTAATGATGGTCCAACAAGTCATGAGGTCGTCCAATAACAGCAACATCAGCATCAATAGCAGCAACCAGCCAATGAGGTTATTTCTCAATTCCATATCTTTGGATTGAGGTCCTCACCCATGTTTGAAGACTTCACTCTAGAGTTGTTGAGGACTTTCCAGCTCAGTGAAGATGTTTGCCAATTCTGAGGTCCTCTATGAAGACATCACTTCTGGAACTGTTGAGGATATTCCAGATCTATGAGGTGATCCAGCATTGAGGTCCTCCATGAAGACTCACTTCCAAGCTGTTGAGGCCATGTCCAGCTTGTGAGGTGATATAACCGTTTGTAATAAAGAAAACACGTTTGTTAGAGTTTTATTTCATTTTATTTTGAAGTTATCTAGTTTGTAATGAGGCTTAATTAGTTTGCTAAGTTAGTTAAGTAGCTTAATGCTTAATTAGTGAGTTTCTTGAGAAAGGGGAAACTCTAATCATCCAGCTCAACCCTAGGTTTAAATACATTGTAATCAGCAACTTGAGGGGATCATCTATCAGTGAATTTAATAGCATTTTGAGTGCCTTGATTGAGCCTCTTGTTTGTGAGTGACATTAAACTCTCATTTTGGTTAATTCTACTACAGTATCAAGGATTTGGCAATCCTTGTGGTGGGTGTAGAGCTTGATAATCTCGATGGTGGTGTGCCTGTATCCATTGAGGTCATCCAGTCCATTGCCCTTGAAGTTCTAGCTGTGGTGGGTCTGTATCAGCTCGAGCCTCAAGTCTATCTTCGGTTACTGTTTGTCTGTAAGTTTGTCCATCCGATCATCATTTCAACATCATCCATTTCATCCATTTGTGCTTTGGTGTTTGTGCTCTGTTTTGAGGAGGTTATAGTTGTTTCTCTGTGTTGAGGACTGTTTTGTGTGAATTTGTGTTTGATTCTATATTGTGAGACTAGATTGTGTGTGTTATGTGTTAATGTGGTGTACTGTGAGGTCAATACTCTGATCTTAGGACCTTGCATACACCATTAATGGTCAAGGAACAATCATTACCATTGTTAACACAACTCAAATAAAAGTTGTCCTCCCTTTGCTTCTGTCCTTCTTGTGTAGAAGAACCATTAAAGACTCTTCTCACCATTAGCATTTCAATCTCTTCATCATAAATCGGATCTCCCAAAAACTCTTTCTCATAGGGTCCAATTCTGGTTCATGTACATAAGAACTACCAAGGACCCTTCTAACAACAAGCATTTCTTTCACAATAAACATCCAAGGCATACTTCCCAATATAAAACATATGATCAAGGCCTTAACAACATTCCACACTAATCTATTACAAGCATCATCAAGGCTCACAAAATCAAGATAATATGATTTCACTTCTATTTCACTATCTTGACTCATCCAAAGTTGTACAATCATGATAACCTTCTCAACACAACACCAAAGCACATGAAATTTCACAAAATATGCATTCATGAAACTCCAAAATATTTGCAAGTATGTTTCATTCATGCCCATCAAAATAATGTAGTAAGGAAATTCTTTAGATTCCATACCTTGACCAAAATATTGGACACCAATTAACTTGAAAAGGATCAAGGCCGGAAAATCAACATCACCTGTAAAAAATGAGCTCCTCCATTGAGTTTGTTGGGGGCTTGATACTCCATTCCTCATACTTTGATCTCCTTCATTTCCACCTCTTTCGCTTTGGTCTTCTTGTCACCTCCAAGTTCACCCATAGTAATGACCTTGGTTGGAAATAAACCAACTCAACATTGAAGCTACTGGAAGCTTCATCCTCCATTCTCATCCTTGTAGCACCCAAAGATGACATGATGTTCATAATCACAAGCTGAGGTTCAGATGCTGCCAATGTCATTGGCTGAGAGAACCCTGAGGTCGTTGACTGTGTCAAGGACAGACATTCCTCAACCTCCTTATCATAGACAGGATCCTCCAAAGGTTCACACTCTTCTTCATTAAGATCCTCTACTTCCTCATCATATCTAGGATCTCTACCTCTTCTCCCGGATCCACTAAAGGGATTTTCCTCTTCTTCTTTCTCCTCTAACCCTTTATAATCTTCTTCATCTTCATATACATCAAAAATAGGAGGGTGATTAAAATCGACCCTCGTGTTCATCCTCCTGTTCATTCTCAAGAGAAAAAAATGGCCTCAACAACTTTCGCTGCATCATGAATCTTTGGTTCCTCTCGAATTTGATGTTCTTCCTCTTGAACTAGAGGTGGTTCATGTGACTTCCTAGAATTATAAATATCTTCATACCAAAATAAATCCATCTCCACTTGTCACATATTGAGGTTACGTTTCAATCTCCTCAATCTCCTTGCCTCCTTCAAAATCTGCTAACTCTTTAGAGATGAAGACTTGTTGAAAGTCATGGCTGCTGGTTTTTTTGTGGCTACGTGTTTGGGATGATTTTGGGATGTGTTTAGGCTCAAAGAAATTATAAATGAATCACCAAGATGGTAGCTAGCTGTACAACCTTCTGAGGTGTTCTACTACTACCTAACATCACAAATAACACAAAATGATTTCCTCCAAGATGAAACTTAGCTCTGATACCAAGTTGATGTATGCAAGGTCGCTAAGATCAGAGTGATGACCTCACAGACACAAAGAGAACACACAACACTAGAATTCTGGGACCTCACAGTGAATAATTGAATGCAAACAACACCAAAACAGAGGGTAATCAACAAGGATCAGATGGATGAAATGGGTGATGTGTGAAATATGTTCGGATGAGCAAGAACAACACAAATAACCTCCTCCAAACCCGGTTCACCACACACCAACTAACATCAAATGGATTGAAATGGATAATCAAGGATGGAAAATGCAGAAAATAACGGATAGAATCAAGTGATTACCAATCACTACATGCATACTGATGGAGGTCCTCCATCTGAAGATCAGAGTCCAGAACCAGCAGCAACAACGACCTCACCAACACCAACTCCAAGGCCATCATCAACAGCATGAAACACTGACATCTAGGAGTGTTTCATGATGGTCCAGCAGGTCATGAGGTCATCCAAAGAAGAACAACATCAAGATCAACAATAAGAACGGCCAGTGAGGTTATTTCTCAATTCCATATCTTTGGATTGAGGTCCTCACCCATGTTTGAAGACTTCACTTTAGAGATGTTGAGGATATTCCAGCTCAGTGGAGATATCTGCCAGTTTTGAGGTCCTCTTTGAAGACATCACTTCTGGACTGTTGAGGTTATTCTAGTTCTATGAGGTGATCCTGCATTGAGGTCCTCCATGAAGACTCACTTCCGAGCTGTTGAGGCCAATTCCAGCTTGTGAGGTGATATAACCGTTTGTAATAAAGAAAACGCATTTGTTAGAGTTTATTTCATTTTATTTTGATATTATCCAGTTTGTAATGAGCCTTAATTAGCTTACTAAGTTAGTTAAGTAGCTTAATGCCGGATTAAGAAAGTTTCTTGAGCAAGGGGAAACCCTTAATCATCTAGTTCAACCCTAGCTTTATATACTTTGTAATCGACAGCTTGTGATGATCATCTATCAGTGAATTTAATAGCATTTTGAGTGCCTTGATTGAGCCTCTTGTTTGTGAGTGACGTTAAACTCTCATTTTGGTTAATTCTACTACAGTAGCAAGGATTTGGCAATCCTTGTGGCGGGTGTAGAGCTTGATAATCTCGATGGTGGTGTGCTTGTATCCATTGAGATCATCCAGTCCATTGCCCTTGATGTTCTAGCTGTGGTGGGTCTGTATCAGCTTGAGCCTCAAGACTATCCTCGGTTACTGTTTGATTGTAAGTTTGTTCATCCGATCATCATTTTATCATCATCCATTTCATCCGTTTGTTCATTGGTGTTCATACTCTGTTTTTGGAGGAGGTTGTAATTGGTTGTCTCTGTGAGGTCTGTTTTGGGTGTATTTGTAATTGATTCTCTGTTTTGAGGCCAGATTGTGAGTGTTATGTGTTAATGTGGTGTACTGTAAGGTCAATACTCTGATCTTAGGACCTTGCATACATCATAATTGGTATCAGAGCTGAGCAACATCTTGGAGGAAGTTCTGTTTGTGTAATTTGTGCATTTTATAATGTCGAGCTGTAGTAAAACACCTCAGGAAGTAGCAGAACAAGCCTTGAGGGAGAAGGAGGACATGGAAGGGAGAATGAAAATCATGAGTGAACAGTTGCAATATTACATGAGGTTGCACAAGAGAGAGATGAATAGAGAATCTGATGTGGAGTCTAAAGAAGAAGAAGAGGAGAACCCTTTTAGTGAATCTGGAAGGGGAGGAGGAAGACCTAGGTATCACAGAAGAAGGAGGTACGTAAGGAGATCACCTAGGAGTAGTGTTAGTGAATCCAGGAGTAGGAGTGAGAGGGAAGAAAGGAGGGAAAATAGAAGAGTTGAGAAATTGGATTTCAAAATAGATATCCCTGAGTATGGAGGTGAGTTGGATCCTGATGTATTTTTGGATTGGTTGCAAACAGTGGAGAGAGTGTTTGATTTGAGGGAGTTGTCTGATGAGAACAAGGTGAAGTTGGTTGCATTGAAACTGAGGAAATATGTATCTACATGGTGGAACAACTTGCAAAGAAGGAGAGAAGAAATCAATGAACCTAAAGTCAGTACATGGGTTGAAATGAGGCAGAAGCTCAAGGAGAAATTCCTACCTGAAAGTTACATGAAGGAAAATTATTTCAAGCTCCAACACTTGGTCCAGGGTAGCAAATTTGTTGAGGAGTATACCAAGGAGTTTGAGCATCTACTGTGGAAGTGTAACATGAAGGAAAATGAGGTGCAGACATATGTGAGGTATCTTGTATGGTTGAATGAAAGCATCAGAAATGTGGTTGAGCTTCAGGTGTATAATTCACTTGATGAGCTGAGTTCTTTGGCTCATAAGGTGGAACAGCAGAAGAAGGCCCAAAGGAAGGAGTATGGAAGCAAGTATCCAGCCTAAATCTATCCTCAAACCAAATCAGACCATTACCACAAATCCTATAACCCACCTCAAAGAACCTATCCATCCCTACAACCACAAACCAGATATCCAGCCCCTAAACCACCTCAAACACAATCCCAAAATCCCCCACAAAGAACCCCAGTCCCTACTAATCGATCATTCCCTGAGAGGAGATGTTTTAGATGTCAATGACTTGGACATCTAGCCTCAGAATGTCCAAACAGAAGAGCAGTGACCTTAGCAGAATATCAAGCAGCACTGTTTATTAAATCTGAGTCAGTTGTTGAGGAGGAACAGTTTGATGAACCTGAAGGAGATCTTGTGTATGATGAAGAGGAAGTTGAGGCCAGACCTGATGAAGGTGAAATGTTGGTGATCAGGAGGGTCCTTAGTAGTTCAACAGTTGATGAGGAAGCTGAGCAGAGGGAGAATATTTTTCACACTCGATGCATTGTTCATGGGAAGATATGTTCCTTGATTATTGATGGAGGCAGCTGTACCAATGCAGCCTCACAGACTATGGTGTAAAAGTTGAATTTGCAAACCTGTCCTCATCCAGCACCTTACACCATCCAATGGTTGAGTCAAAGCAGAGGTATCAAAATCTCATCTAGATGCCTTGTGAATTTTTCAATTGGTTCTGTTTATAAAGATGAAGTGTGGTGTGATGTTATACCTATGGATGCATGTCATTTATTGTTGGAAAGACCTTGGTTGTTTGATAGATCTGTTAACCATGATGGAAGAGCCAGTACATATTCCCTTAACCTAAACCATAAAAAAAATTATCCTCACCCCACTTAAACCATCCCAGCTCACAAAAAGAACCCAAAACCTTATTGTTGAACCATCCCTTGATGTGATCTTGCCAGCTGAACATCATGAGTTCTGTGAACAGAAGGAGTTACTTTTGCTTGATCTTGATGAAGAACCAACCTCACAAAATGAGCCAGCCCCACAAAATAGCCATCCTTTATTCCAACCCATCCTAAACCAGTATATACATGTTTTTCCAGAGGAAATGTCACCAGGTTTACCCCCTAAAAGAGACATCCAGCATAAAATTGATCTCATCCCAGGATCTATCTTACCAAACAAACCAGCCTATAGAATGACCCCAGCTAAGACCAATGAGATCCAGAGGCAAGTTGATGAGTTGTTGGAGAAAGGAATGATCAGAGAGAGTTTGAGCCCTTGTGCAGTGCCAGCTTTGTTGGTTCCTAAGAAAGATGGAAGTCAGAGGATGTGTATTGATTGTAGAGCCATCAACAAGATTACCATTAAGTATAGATATCCTATTCCAAGACTTCAGGATATGCTTGATGAGCTCCATGGCTCAACTGTGTTTTCAAAGATTGATTTGAGGAGTGGATATTATCAGATCATAATTTATGAGGGAGATGAGTGGAAGACAACCTTTAAGACTAAGGGAGGTCTGTATGAGTGGTTAGTCATGCCTTTTGGTTTGAAAAATGCACCTTCAACATTTATGAGGCTTATGAACCAAGTTTTGAAACCTTTGATTGGGAAGTGTGTTGTTGTTTATTTTGATGATATACTCATTTATAGCCAGTCTGAGGAGGATCATGTGAATCACTTGAGGAGTGTTATGGAGATCTTGAGTAGAGAGCAGTTGTATGGGAACCTCAAGAAGTGTCAATTCTTCACCGGTCATGTTATATTCCTTGGTTATATTGTGACATCAGAGGGTATTCAAGTAGATGAGGAAAAGGTTAAAGCCATCAGAGAGTAGCCAGTTCCAACATCAATCCAGCAGATCAGAAGTTTTCAAGGGTTAGCATCTTTCTACAGGAGATTTGTGAGGAACTTCAGCACTATTTTAGCTCCTATGACTGAATTGGTGAAGAGGAAGAGCTTTACTTGGACACCAGCTGCACAGAAAGCTTTTGAGGAGGTCAAGAGACAGTTAACCTCAGCACCAGTTTTGGCATTACCTTGTTTTGCCAAAGTCTTTGAAGTGGAATGTGATGCCTCAGGCGTGGGCATTGGAGCAGTGTTGACTCAAGAAGGCAAACCAGTGGCTTATTTCAATGAAAAACTCAATGAGGCCAAGAGGAAGTACAGTACATATGATAAGGAGTTCTATGCCATCATTAGAGCTTTGCAACATTGGAGGCATTATCTTATTGGAGCTGAATTTATTCTGCACAGTGATCATGAGGCCCTCAAATTCATTCAAGGGCAACATAAACTCAACACTAGGCATGCTACTTGGGTGGAGTTCATGCAGTAATTTCATTTTGTGATCCATCATAAATATGGGAAGCTTAACAAAGGAGCTGATGCATTATCCAGGAGGTATTTGTTGTTGCAAGTTTTGGATGCGAGAGTGCTTGGTTTTGAACAGTTGAAAGCTTTGTCTGAGAATGATGAAGATTTTGGAGAGTTGTACCAGAAATGTCAGAGACATCCTCAAAGTCTATACCATATAGACCAGGGATTTCTTTTCAAAGGAGCAAGGTTATGTATTCCAAGGAGCAGTTTTAGGGAGTTGTTGATCTCTGAAGTTCATGGAGGTTGCTTGGCAGGACATTTTGGTATTGAGAAGACCCTTCTTATGCTGAAGGAACATTACTGTTGGCCTAAAATGAGGAAGGATGTTGAGCATTAGGTCAGGAGGTGTGCTACATGCCAGATTGCAAAGAGTCATAGTTTACCTCAAGGGCTATACACACCTTTGCCAATACCAAACAGTCCTTGGGAGGACATCAACTTAGACTTCATTGTTGGTCTACCAAGAACTCAAAGAGGAAAAGATTCAATCATGGTAGTTGTGGACATATTCAGCAAAATGGCCCACTTTATTGCATGTCATACAACTTTTGATGATGTGAGGATAGCTGAATTATATTTCCAGGAGGTAGTGAGACTCCATGGTGTTCCCAGGAGTATGGTGTCTTATAGGGATGTCAAGTTCCTAAGTCATTTTTGGGTTACTCTTTAGAGGAAGTTGGGCACCCAATTGAAGTATATCACAACTTGTCACCCCCAAACTAATGGGCAAATAGAGGTCACAAACAGGACACTTAGAACACCATTGAGGTCACTGATATCCACAAACAAAACAGGAAGGGACACCCTCTTGTCTCATGCTGAATTTACTTTCAATAGAGCACCATCAAAGGCAACTAGCCTTTCCCCATTCCAGGTTGTCTATGGTAGAAATCCTATAACTCCATTGGATTTATCCCCACTAACAAATTCTATGAGGTTTAGTTCTGAAGCAGGTAAACATGCAGAGGACATTAAGAAGCTTCATCAGCAAGTCAGGGAGAAGATCATCAAGTATTCTGAGCAAGTTTCTACATCAGCAAACAAGCATAGGAGGAAGATGGTTTTCCAGCCAGGAGATTTAGTGTGGATTCATCTAAGGAAGGATAGATTTCCAAGCAAGAGGAAGGGAAAGTTGACACCAAGAGCAGATGGACCTTTTGAAGTGCTAGAGAGGATTGGAGACAATGCTTACAAGTTAGACCTTTCTAAAGACTATGGAGACAGTGCTACATTCAACGTTGCAGATTTGAGGCCTTACTTTCCAGAACATGAAGACCTTCCAAGTTTGAGGACAAACTTTCCTCAACCTGGGGAGGATGATGGAGGTCCTCCATCTGAAGATCAAAGTCCAGAACCAGCAGCAACAACGACCTCACCAACACCAACTCCAAGGCCATCATCAACAACATCAAACACTGACATCCAGGAGTGTTTCATGATGGTCCAACAGGTCATGAGGTCATCCAAAGAATAACATCAAAGATCAACAACAAGACCACCAAATGAGAGGTTATTTCTCAATTCCATATCTTTGGATTGAGGTCCTCACCCATGTTTGAAGACTTCACTTTAGAGATGTTGAGGATATTCCAGCTTAGTGGAGATATCTACCAGTTTTGAGGTCCTCTTTGAAGAAATCACTTCTGGACTATTGAGGTTATTCCAGTTCTATGAGGTGATCCTGCATTGAGGTCCTCCATGAAGACTCACTTCCGAGCTGTTGAGGCCAATTCCAGCTTGTGAGGTGATATAACCGTTTGTAATAAAGAAAACGCATTTGTTAGAGTTTATTTCATTTTATTTTGATATTATCCAGTTTGTAATGAGCCTTAATTAGCTTACTAAGTTAGTCAAGTAGCTTAATG
The DNA here is from genome assembly GCA_029582165.1 of Portulaca oleracea. NCBI lineage: Eukaryota > Viridiplantae > Streptophyta > Magnoliopsida > Caryophyllales > Portulacaceae > Portulaca > Portulaca oleracea. The sequence continues at coordinate 14,778,662 of CM055881.1, forward strand.
CCGGATTAGGAAAGTTTCTTGAGAAAGGGGAAACCCTTAATCATCTAGTTCAACCCTAGCTTTATATACTTTGTAATGGGCAGCTTGTGAGGATCATCTATCAGTAAATTTAATAGCATTTTGAGTGCCTTGATTGAGCCTCTTGTTTGTGAGTAACGTTAAACTCTCATTTTGGTTAATTCTACTACAGTAGCAAGGATTTGGCAATCCTTGTGGTGGGTGTAGAGCTTGATAATCTCGATGGTGGTGTGCTTGTATCCATTGAGATCATCCAGTCCATTGCCCTTGATGTTCTAGCTGTGGTGGGTCTGTATCAGCTTGAGCCTCAAGACTATCCTCGGTTACTGTTTGATTGTAAGTTTGTTCATCCGATCATCATTTTATCATCATCCATTTCATCCATTTGTTCATTGGTGTTCATACTCTGTTTTTGGAGGAGGTTGTAATTGATTGTCTCTGTGAGGTCTGTTTTGGGTGTATTTGTAATTGATTCTCTGTTTTGAGGACAGATTATGAGTGTTATGTGTTAATGTGGTGTACTGTGAGGTCAATACTCTGATCTTAGGACCTTGCATACATCACATACCATGACCGATTATCACAAGGGCATTGGACTCGATGACCTCAATGGATACAGGCGCACCACCACTGAAATTACCAAGCTCTATACGCACCACTAGGATTGCCAAACCCTAGATATTGAAGTAGAATTAACCAAAATTGAGAGTTTAACGTCACTCACAAACAAGAGGCTCAAAGGCTCTTCTATTTCATCAAATTCATATATCAAGTTATGTTTACAATGACCTCACAGAGGGTATATATAAACCCAGCTGAGGTATCTAATTAGGAGTTTCTTGAGCAAAAAGAAAACGTCCTAATCTTGCTTAATTAAACTAATTACATCAAAATAAGATAATATGTAACTAACTTATGAAGCTTCTAGAATAATAGTAATGAGGACTAATAAAAGCGTCACACATGGCATCTTCATGAAGCTTCTAGAACAATTGGAAGGCACTAGAAACATCACACATGGGGCTTCTTGTTGGAGCATCATTCTTCACGTGGGCAAGGCTGGATAATCACCTCACGAGCTGGAAGGACCTCAACAGCTCGAAAGTGATGTCTTCATAGAGGACCTCAATGACAAACACCTCACTGAATTGGAAAGACCTCAACAACTCAAAAAGTGAAGTTAAAAAGGTGCAAATAGTCTTCCTCCAGTAGTGAACGTCCTTGGACGTCTAAATTCTCAGCAGATTCAAGATGGAGGTCCTCATGCATATATTTAGATTGCACATAAGTTTAATGACCTCCAAATGGATCAACCATTGGCATTTACGGAAGCTCGGTAAATACTTCCTTGACATCCAAAGAAAAGAGAATCACAAACCAAGTTGAAAAGAACAACCGGCCCCATATAAACTTCCTCAATGTCCAGATAAACGTCCTTAATGCATGTCCAGAACGAGATAGCTCTATGGAACCCAAATGACCTTTGGACCATGTAAGCTTGGACATTATTAACAACCTTTAAGGAACCAAATGTGAGTGAGGCCTCAATTCTGAAGTATTGAGACGGTAAAGATGGCCTCACATCAGGTGGATGACCTTTGATATAATCAAGGACCTTCTGGGATTCATGGATGGCCTCAAAGTATGCTGACAGCAAATGAGGTTGTGAGGGCTGATCTCCATCACAGCCCCATCGCACTTTCCGAGCTACCACAAAATGCAACATTTGAGTTCAAACCATATCTACTCGAAGTATTTGAGAGTAACCAACACCATGGAGCCGTGCACAAAATTAAAGCCCCATTGATCACATCAATAAGTTCGAGGAACGTATTGGTTTTATGCAGATGCACGGTGTTTCGGCCGAGTACATGAAGCTGAAATTTTTCCCACTTACTTTAGTGGAAAAGGCAAAGTTATGGCTCTACACGTGCCTGCCGGGTACATAAGCTTCATGGGATGCACCTAATCGTGATTTCCTCCAACGATTCTTTCCAACAGATGAGACATGTCGACTAAGGCAAGCAATAATGAATTTCAAGCAAGAGCCCCATGAAAATTTATTCGAAGCGTGGGGAGGATTTAAAGGCCTTCAACGGAAATGCCCCCATTACAACTTGGAGGACTGGCTACTTTTGCATCATTTTTACCAGGGATTACTGTAGACACCGGGTATTAATACATAGATATATAACACGAAGCAAAAATAAAGAAGAAGAAATCGGATAATTGAAGAAACTCTACTGCCCTCTAAGGACCTCCACTACAGTCTGCCTGATGACCTCAATTGCATCCGCCGTACTTTTGATTGAAAGACAAAATTCGAAGATATAAATTCAGGGAAGTTTCCTTTATACAAATATCCCTTACCTTCCCTAGAGATCTATATCGTTCTCATAATCTCTAATTCGATTTTATTTGATTGAAGGAATCAATTAAGAGAAGAAGCCATATGCCTAAATAAGAAGATTGTGGATCTACTACCAAGATGGAAACAATCCTCTCATTCGGAAAGCATCAAACAAGCCTTTGGAGATTCAAGCTCTTAAATAGAACAACCATCATCTTCAAACAATAAGGATTTCCAAGCAAGAAAATCGTTATAGGAATTTTGGTTAGAAAATTCTGAGTTGTAGGAATATTTGTGTGAAAATATTCTGAGTTGTAGCCACTGAGAAAAGTGGTGAGTTTGTAGCCAGTGAGTGATTCTGGTGAGGGCCTCTAAGGCTGTGCTTCTAAAGTGAGATAGGGTTCTCGCATTAGGTGTGTTCTTCCTCTACAATCGTCTCCTCTGTGAGGCCTTAACTGCAGAAGTCATCTGTGAAGTCTTCTGCCCTTGTAAAACCTATTGAGGACCTTATAATCCTCAATAGTGCCGAGTTGTAACCTCCTTCTCTTTTAACACTTTATTTCAATCAATAAAGAAGTATTATTCAGTTTATAAAAGTGCTATTAACCTTTTTGTGTTGATTAAGTTGCAGAAATTATATACAACCCTATTCACCCCCCCCTCTAGGGTTATTTCAATAATAAAGCGTAAATACATGCACTTACATGTACATTGTTCGCCTAAAGCCACATGCATGATCACATGTGAGGTTAATTAGCTGCATGCACATTTTTTACGTAAGAAAGCAAGTCATGCAAGCCATGCAAAGCTACGTAAACACATGCAAGGAGGTCGCGAGTTTGAAGTTTCACAAAGGCACCTCAAAAACACCTCAAAAAGCTTACAAGAATACAATTGTCGTCCAATGTGAAACACCAATTCCCAATGCAAACACATTGACACTCCACCATCAATGGATGCATGGATGAACCAAGGTTCATCCCTTCCCTCTGGTGACGGCCGACCGACCTTTAATGCGCCCACACTGGGTTCATTCACCCACGTGTTGCCGACCACCCTCATGCACTCCCTTTGGCACCTAGGAGTCTGGTCAAGTCAATGGCAATTGACTACGAATTGTAGGGGATGTATGTGATGTATGTGCATGTATCTTTATTCCCCCCTAAAGCCTATAAATACTACTCCTCTCCAAGCCAAACTCACTAACCAATTCACTCATCCTTTCTTCCCCCTACACCATCACTCTCTCATTCTCTCTCATTCTCCATCATTCTATCGAATCTCCCATTCATCCTAATCCTCATTCTAGCTATTATTCTACTCTCTTTTCTACTATCTTTCCACGACTTTCTTATCTCCATAATCTTCATTTCCATCTTAACTTAAGTTCTTATACCCTTACCCTATTATATCTCACAAAAAGAACCACAAAAGCCTCACCTAAACTCTACCAAAAACCCTACAAAAAATTCATCTCTTACCACCTTTTTTTATTCCTTTATCTATCCATTTTGATACTACTTTGATACTTTTTAAGAGGAGTGTTCAAAGCCATCTTTAAGGAGGAGTTTTCAAGCTACAACAAAGGTTAGGCAAGGCTTCTTCCTCAAAAGGCACAATGTAAGCTTTAAGTGTTTCTTTTCATGTAAATAAGTGTTGTATATGTATCTTTTTTTCTTCTTTCAATCCATTATGCATGTTGAATGAAATAATTCTACAAAAGTTCTCATATATCTCCCTTCCCAACTTTATTAAAAGCACACTTAAAACTTTTAGTAGAGTCTTTCCTTTTGTGAGAGACGAACTCAAAAGGTTTCTACCTTTCAAGTTCGTAACCTTACCCTCGAATCCATTCTTGGTTTCGTAGGCGAAGTTTTTCTTTCTTTCTTTCTTTCTTTCTTTCTTTCTTTCTTTCTTTCTTTCTTTTTCTGTTTTCTTGGATTTTCCTTCAAAAAAGTTGGGTGGCGACTGCTTTTCGAAATAAAATATATCGAAATTGCCTAAACTGTGTCTAACATGGTTTTACAATGTACCGATGCAACTTTAAGGTATTCTTGGTATATTTCTAAATAATATTTGCATAAATTGCTTTCTTTTGAGCCTAACATCTTGTGAGCAAATTGAATTAAATTTAGAAGAGTTGGAACAAGTGGATGTTCACTCTTAGAGGTTTAGTTTGATTACTCATGAAATGCATAAAGTAAAGGGAAAGTGATTTTATAACTATTATTCATGAAATGTGCAACTAATTCTTAAAAGGGCCTTTTAAAGTTAAATCCCCAGCACAATCCCCAAATTCCGTCCCGTGAGCATTGAGAAGTCTGAACGACGAGAAAAAAATGTCAACAATTATGTGGCTCTCTACGAGAATCCATTGATAATGCATCCGAGGGGATGTTCCTCAAGAAGACCGCGGAGCAAGCAAATGTATTCCTTCATGAGTTATCGCAAAACTCCCCTTGTTAGGGAGGAGGCCAAGGTTCTAGAGACAGTAGTGCCTCCTTGGAAAGCAACCCGACCATGAAATTTCTCATGAAGACTGTTCTCGAGATGCAAAAAAAGATGGCCCTCGGTGAGACCAGAAAGCAAGTGGAGGCGACCCACTAGGTGCAAATGCATACCCCGATGTCCAATACTAGAGTTGCTACTTGTGACTATTGTGGTGGACCACACCCTATTCAACATGCACCGAACTCCAACTCGAGCCAATTCAAGCCATTTATCCCAACAATAACCTCTCCTACACTACACAACATCCCATTTGACCCCGAGGAAATTATGCCTACAACCAGCAAACCCCTCAAAACCATAACCCGCCTCTTGGCTTTCCAAACACCAACCGTTGCCAATACAACCAAACCTCACAAAATTCTCGTCATGCCCAATCCTCACAAACATCCAAGCTATCCCAAGACTCCATTATCGAGGCAATGTTGAAGCAAATCATGACGAACCAAGATAATGACCGCGCTCGCCTCAAGAACCTAGAGGTGCAGTTGGCTCAAATTGCTCAATAGGTCAAACCCATCCAATCCCTTCCTAGCCAACCCCAAAGGTCAGTTGAATGCCATTACACTTAGGAGTGGGAGGGAGGGAGGTTGAGGGACCTATGATGTAGGACATAAGTCTTATGGAGGAGAAAGATGAGGGTAATATAGAGGTGATTGAGGAAGAGGAAGAGGTTGTTGAGGAGGGTAGTGGCGAGAGTAGGGAGGAGTTGGGTGCAAAATCAAGTTTTGAGGAGAAAGTTGAGAAGGAGAGAGTTGAGAAATGGAAGGGGATAATGAAAGAGAATGATAAAGGGCAACCCATGGTGGAAGCGAAGGCATATCGACCACCCGTGCCATTTCCCGGGCGGTTGGCCCAACTGAAGATGGATGCTAAATTCTCCAAATTTATTGAGATGTTGAAGAAGTTGCAAGTGAATATTCCTTTCCTAGATGCTATTTCGGAAGTACCTACCTTCAAAAAGCATCTTAAGGATTTGCTTACTAGTAAGAGGAGAATCAAAGAGGAATCCACCATTCACCTTACCGCAAACTGTGGCGCAATCATTGGGAATAAGACCCTCAAAAAGCTTGTCGATCCCTGCAGCTTTTCCATACCTAGTGCAATTAGAGATATGAAAATCGAGAGAGCCCTATGTGATCTCGGGGCGAGTGTGAGTGTCATGACACACTCAATCTGCCAGAAACTCAATCTAGATGATTTGACCCTGACGACTATTAATTTGCAATTAGCCGATAGATCCATACGGAGGCCTCTTGGCGTATTGGAGGACATCCCAGTGTAAGTAGTGAGCTTCCTTATTCCTTGTGACTTTATTATACTCGACGAAGATGCGAATATACCTATTATCTTGGGACGACCATTCTTAGCTACGGCCGGGGCCATGAGATGTCAAGAATGGTAAATTGTCTTTACATGTGGGGAGTGAGAGCATAATATTCAACCTTGAAAGCTCATTGAAGGGTCTTTAATTTGGAAACCCTTGCTATGCTATTGATGTGATGGAAGAGATCATCGATGAATACTTGGGTGAATCCCATATGCTTGAGTCTTCCTATGATTGTCCCTTGGAGTCGAGTTTGCTGGAGATATTCCAGTTTGAACCGGATGGTAGTGAGGTGGCATTTCTCACAAATCTTCTCAATACTACCCCGACAAGAGAGGAAATCCCCTTGGAAGAGCCATTTTTGGAATGCATGGAGATTCAAGAAGTTATTTTCAAAGGTTCGAAATCCTTGGAAGCACCACAAGTGGAATTAAAGCCTTTGCCACCGACTTTTAGGTACACTTTCTTGGGTGAGAATGAAACATACCCCGTAATTATCCATTCTAAGCTTGAAGGCACCGAACTTTCAAAACTCCTTGACCTTCTTAGGAAACACCGTAGTGCCTTAGGCTATACAATTGATGATTTGAAGGCTATTTCACCTTCCATTTGCATGCACTCTAATGATTTAGTAGATGATGTTAGACCCACTAGGCAACCTTTATGACGGTTGAACCCCCATATGCAAGAAGTTGTTAAAAAGGAGGTTATAAAGCTTTTATCTGTCGGGATCATCTTCCCCATCGCAAATAGCGAATGGGTAAGCCTAGTGCAGTACTGTATTCCTAAAAAGGGTGGGTTAACTATAGTAGAAACTGATAAAAACAAACTTGTGAGTACTAGGACAGTCACCAGGTGGAGAATGTGTATAGACTACCGTCAGTTGAACAAAGCAACTAAAAAGGACCAATTTCCCCTTCCTTTCATTGATCAAATGTTGGAAAGGCTAGCAGGGCACTCTTATTTTTGCTTTTTAAAATGGTTATTCCAAATTTTTCCAGATTCCCATTCGCCCGACCCACCAGGAGAAAACAACATTACTTGTGCCTACGACACCTTCGCTTATAGAAGGATTCCATTTGGGTTGTGTAACGCGCTTCCAAAGGTGCCTGGTGGGCATTTTTAGTGACTATATTGAATATATCATGGAAGTGTTTATGGACGATTTTCTCCGTGCATGGCCAGACTTTTGATGACTGTCTTAGTAATCTTGAGAAAATTCTTGTTCGTTACAAAAAGGTTGAGTTGGTGTTAAACTGGGAGAAATGTCATTTTATGGTGGAAGAGGGCGTTGTTTTGGGTCATATAGTGTCTTCGAGGGGTATCGAGGTGGACAAAGCGAAATTCGAGGTGATAGAGCAACTACCACCCCTGATTTTTGTTAAAAGGGTGCGTAGCTTCCTTGGACATTGAAGAGATCCAGGATCCATTCTCAGCTCTTGTGATCTCAGCCAAGCAAGCCGCCTCAACTACATCGAACCTTGAGCTACAATTCCTAGTAACTCCCGGAGTTGCAAGGTTAGTCTCGGTCATCCAATGAATGGGCCCCGAGACCTTCTAGGAAGGATCGTTTGATCCACCGACCCCGGAGGCCTCGGGACCGGATCGGGCTATCCTGAGATTGGAAGCTAGGAGGTATCGGGGTTCGGGTGTAGCCCCGGGTTCAATAAAGTTCAAGGAAGAAGCAACACCTAAAATCAGCGGTAGCGTCACACCCGCCGCCATCCGGGTAACACCCGCGACGCGCCACGACAGGCAAGGGAACGTTTGGGCAGAAGGTCGTCATGCCCGCGACTCGTCTGGTAGCGCCCGCGACACTTTGACGGGCAAGTCAGTGAAGTCGGACAGGACGAGGTAGCACCCCTGACCTAGCACGTCTCGCCCACGACCTCACGCTGGCCAAGCACGTAGCGCCCGCGACATCCAAGCGTAGCGCCCGCGACTACTGCGAGCTTGCCAAATCGCCTGAGAGTCTTCGCTCGGTAACACCCGTGACGTCTGGAGCTCGTGTTCGCGACCTCACGCTGGCCAGGTCGTCGCGCCCGCGACGACGCTGCTGATTTGCGTGTTTTGTTTATTAGAACACTGAGTTTTGGGTTAATTTTGTTACTTAGTATAAATACCTTATTTGCACATTTCCCAAGACAGATTATGCTGATTATGATATAAAATAAATGAGTGCTCCCCAAGCCTCTTCCCCTAAATCTTGTTTACTTTATCCAAGCATTGTTTGTTGATGTTCAAGTCTTCCCTTTATTGATTATTTGGTGTATCCTTTATGATAATCATGGTGGGTTGTTAGCTTTTGGTGGTGGATTTCATCCTTTATCAAAGGACCTTATTTATTCTTATGGTGTTCAAGGCTAATGTTCATAGATGATTTGTGAAATTATTACTCAAGCTTATTATCTCCCTCCACGCATACGCTCCATTCGGTATCAGAGCACAAGGTTTGCATTAGCTTGAGTTTTGTGTTCATTTCTCTATTGTTCATTACTAGTAGAGTTGTCTTTTGTTGGATTTGATTGAATATTGGTGTACCCCATTCCCTGTGCTCCAAATGTGTTGGAGAAGTTGTTATTGTTATTGTGTTTGTTGATTTTAAAGCATATTGGAGTTTTGAGGAGAAGTTGGAAATTAGTGCCCGGAAGGTGTTCGATGAAATGTCCAAGTGACTAAAACACAAAGAACCCTTAACCAAACACTAGCCCACTACAAGAAAACCCCAAACTCCACAAAAACATCCCAAACACATACCGTCCATCACCCTTCCCTCGATATGGACGGAGAAGTTAATTCCGATCGAGAGGAATCAAGGCACCGGAGAAGCCCTCGAGCTCTAGATGTCGAGAACCGACTCACCTCCATTGAGAATCAATACTCCACTATCGAGCTGGCTCTTCGGGACCTTGCGGCCCAAGTGAACCACATGGCCGCGCAACGTCAAGGTCAACCTCAAATTGAACGTCGGAGGCGCACCCACAGCCCTATCCGTCCTCCTCCCAACTTTGAGTCAAGTGATGAAGCTAGGGTCTCTCCTCGACACCGACCTCATCGGGAAGTGCACGATAGGCCCCATCGTGATGATTTCCAAAACGTCAAGATCGACATCCCCAAGTTCAATGGTTCCAATGGTTCGGACGAGTACCTTGAATGGATCCAATTAATGAATAGGATCTTTGAAACCAAGGAATACGACGACGAGAAATCTTTCAAGATCGCTAGTTTGAAGCTCACCAAAACCGTTTCACTTTGGTTTGAGAATGTAAAATTGTAATGAACTCGGGAAGGTCGGGCGAGAATTACTACTTGGACACGACTTAAACAATTGATAAACCGCCATTTCTTACCCAACACTTACAAGCAGGATGTCTTGAGGAAGCTTTATGCTCTCACCCAGGGCAAGAGCACTGTGAGCGATTATATTCTGGAGTTCGAGTAGCTCCTTATCAAAAGTGACCTCCAAGAACAGGAAGAGCAAACAATGATGCGTTTCTTGAATGGGTTGTGTTGAAGACAGGGTTAAGGTCCTTCACCGCGCATCCACGAAGGACCTTCGGTTTTGATGAAAGCGAAAATCCGGAAAAGGGAAGTTGTCTTATATTATATAATCTGATTATATATTCTGAGTATATAATATATATTCTGATTATATACTCAGAGTATGTGTATATAATATATATTTTGATTATATATTATATATTCTTATTATGGGCATGATTCTTGTAGATATAAAAAGGAAATAAAAGGAAACAAATCAAGGGAAATCAATCATGATTATTGTAGCAACAAAAGGGAAGAAATCAACACATAAGGCAAGTTACCGTTGGAAGGACTCAAGTCCAAGCATCCAAGGGCATCTATAAAAAGGACGATAGAAGAATTGAGAAAATAGGCGATTCCACGGAAGTAATCGCGGAGTAAGAAATCCGATGGGATTTCTCTGAGTGTGTAACCAATGGTTCGGTGGTGAAGGTAGCCAGTAAAGGACCTCTAGTGAAGGTATAGCCAAGGACCTTGGTGAGCATTCATTGTGTCCACATGTGGTGGAGAGATGGTGTGTAGCAGAGCCTTGACGGACTAAGGCTGTATGAGTTTGTGCTTCAATGTAATCCATCATGTTCCAAATCACCGCTAGGGTTTCTCCTACGACGATCCTTATGTGTAACTGACTCAAGGACATTCAGTCTTGGTCAGTGATTCTATCAGTAAGCTGTTACTTCTTGTTTTATTTTGTAAGTGTAACTTGTTCTTTGATTGTTATAAATCTAATGAGGTATTTCAGTTACACTGTGTTTTGATCATTGGTTTGAAACCAAGGAAGTTTGCTCTAATGTCCTTACCTAGTGTGTAGATCTTAATTGTGAACCTCACCCCCCTCTTGGGCTCCAACAAGTGGTATCAGAGCAGGTCCACACAAGAAGAGACTAACCGCTCTGTGGAAAAGGTTACGGGGGATAGTGAAAACAAAAAGGTAAGTCACAGACGTAGATGCATTATGTTACAAGGACATTGATAAGGAAAAAAAGGTTAAATCATAATCCTTATGTCCTTCATCCGGCACAAAATTTGAGGTATGTCATCTATAGACCATTCATTGATCATATTGAATTATGGCATGAATTGAGGGGGAGGACCCTCTCTTAGTACTGACAAGTTTATCAAGCGTTGCAGATTTCTAGACAACCTCTAAAACATACTAGATGTTATATCAAGGGGGAGATTCCCTATTGACCTTGTGACAATCCAAAAAGGGAAAAATGATTTATTGTTTCTGAATTTTATCTTTCATCAAAAAGGGGGAGATTGTTGAAGACAGGGTCAAGGTCCTTCACCGCGCATCCGCGAAGGACCTTCGGTTTTGATGAAAGCGAACATCCAGAAAAGGGAAGTTGTCTTATATTATATAATCTGATTATATATTCTGAGTATATAATATATATTCTGATTATATACTCAGATTATGTGTATATAATATATATATTTTGATTATATATTATATATTCTTTTATGGGCATGATTCTTGTAGATATAAAAAGGAAATAAAAGGAAACAAATCAAGGGAAATCAATCATGATTATTGTAGCAACAAAAGGGAAGAAATCAACACATAAGGCAAGTTACCGTTGGAAGGACTCAAGTCCAAGCATCCAAGGGCATCTATAAAAAGGACGATAGAAGTTTGCTCTAACTCACTGCTAGGGTTTGATGACGGACTAAGGCTGTGTGAGTTTGTGCTTCAATGTAATCCATCATGTTCTAAATCACTGCTAGGGTTTTTCCTATGACGATCCTTATGTGTAACTGACTCAAGGACATTCAGTCTTGGTCAGTGATCCTATCAGTAAGCTGTTACTTCTTATTTTGTTTTGTAAGTGTAACTTGTTCTTTGATTGTTATAAATCTAATGAGGTATTTCAGTTACACTGTGTTTTGATCCTTGGTTTGAAACCAAGGAAGTTTGCTCTAACGTCCTTACCTAGTGTGTAGATCTTAATTGTGAACTTCACCCCCCTCTTGGGCTCCAATAGGTTGGATCCCGCGGTTGCCAAGAAAATTGAAGTTCAACCCTATTATTCTATGGATAACTTGTGCAGTTTGGCTCTCCGGGTTGAGCGACGAAGGAAAAGGATATCTCCAAGTCGGCACCACGAGCCTACTTCCCACCATCTAGCCGACCCCCTCCTTATTCGGGCACCCCGAAATCAGTTGAGACTCCTAAGTTCACTTTGGTATCTAGAACGGATAAGGGAAAGGGAATTGCTACGTCCTCTCCGACTGAACCTCTCATCGGATGGAAGGAAAAAAGTGTTTCAAATGTCAAGGGTATGGTCATTTTTAGGTCGATTGTCCAAACCGTTGTGCTTTGACCCTTCAAGAAGTGCAAGAGATCGATGATGAGCTTCAAATGGCTCAGGACGATCCCGAAGTGGAGGTTGAAGAAGAAGTTACTAGTGAAGAGGCGAACGCCGCTCCCATACCACTCGTACATGGAGGCGCACTTGTTTTGAGGAGGGTTTTGCATGCTCATGAAACCCCTCTTGACAAGGCCCAACGGGAGACAATTTTTCAATCATGGTGTTTCGTCAGGGGCAAGGTTTGCAATCATATTATCGATGGAGGGAGTTGTACCAACGTTGCATCTACTTATATGGTTGAGAAGCTTGGATTGCTATTATTACCTCACCCTCGTCCTTACTCTCTCAAATGGCTCAATGACCGAGATGGCATCAAGGTAATCAAACAAGTCCTAGTGAATTTGTCTTTTGGTACTAACTACGATGATTATGTTGTTTGTGATGTTGTTCCTATAAGCGCATGCCATATTTTGTTGGGTCGTCCTTGGCAATTCGACAAACAAACTGTGCATAACGGGTTGAAGAACATTCTTTCACCCATGGGGGCAAGAGGGTTAAGCTATTATCACTGGCTCCACATGAAATTATTCCTCCAAAACCCGGGGTGGGAAGTGAGGAGTCTAAACACTTGAGTGAAACACGGGTTGAGAGAGCCCTAAGCAAGGGGAAGGTCATCTTTGCCTTACTCCTCTTAGAGGCCAACAAAAGTGAGGTAGAGACACCCAAGTACCCTCTCGCCGCCCCTCTTCTTGCCAAGTTCCACGATGTGTTTCCCGAAGATCTTCCACCGGGTCTTCCTCCTATTCGGGGCATTGAACATCAAATTGATCTTATTCCTGGAGCTCCACTCCCCAACAAGGCGGCTTATCGATGTAAACCACAGGAAACTAAGGAGCTACAATGAAAAGTGGACCAACTTATATCTAAAGGCTATGTTCGGGAGAACATGAGCCCTTGTTCCGTCCCGGCCCTCCTGGTTCCTAAGAAAGATGGTACTCTCCGAATGTGTGTCGACATTCGGGCCATCAACAACATCACCATCAAGTATCGGTATCCCATACCTAAGCTCGATGACATGCTCGATGAGTTACATGGCTCGAGTATCTTCTCTAAGATCGACCTTCGAATGGGTATCACCGAATTCGCATGAAGGAAGGTGATGAATGGAAGACGACTTTCAAGACAAAAGGGGGGGTTGGATGAGTGGCTCGTCATGCCATTCGGGCTCCCCAACGCCCCTAGCACGTTCATGCGACTCATGAACGAGGTATTGAGGCTATTCATCGGCAAATTTGTGGTGGTTTATTTTGATGACATTCTGGTGTATTCAAGGAGTGAGGCGGAGCATCTTTCACATTTGGAGTTGGTATTCGAAATTTTGCGGCAACAACAGCTTCTCGGCAAACTTGAGAAGTGCGAGTCTTACACTCCCCAAGTCACATTTCTTGGGTACATCATTTCCGACCGGGGTATTTCCATGGATCCCTCGAAAGTGGAGGCCATACGCTCTTGGCCCTCTCCCTCTACTATCACGGAGGTGAGGAGTTTCCACGGCCTTGCTTCGTTTTACTGTCAGATCATCAAGGGCTTTAGCACCTTCACCACCCCTATCACCAAGTGTATGAAGAAGGGCTCCTTTGAGTGGACCCGAGCGGCTCAAGGGGCATTTGAGAAGCTTAAGGCTCGACTATGTGAGGCTCCGGTACTTGCCCTTCGGACTTCACACAAGTCTTCGAGGTTGATTGCGACACTAGCGGAGTGGGCATTGGGGTCGTTCTCATGCAAGACCATCGCGCCATCGCTTACTTTAGCGAGAAACTCAGCGGATCAAGGAAGAATTATTCTACTTATGACAAGGAATTCTACGCTCTCATGCGAGCCCTCGATCACTGGTCCCACTACTTGAGACCTAGTCAGTTTGTCCTTCATTCGGATCACGAAGATCTTAAGTATTTGAATGGACAACACAAGCTTAATACTCGCCATGCTAAGTGGGTTGAGTTTCTTCAAAGTTTCAACTTTGTGGCAAAGCATAAGAAGGGGAGTGTCAACGTGGTTGCCGATGCACTTTCTAGGAGACATTCTCTTCTTTAGGAGGTTGAGGCGAGGGTCCTTGGGTTCCAACACATGAGGGAGTTCTACAAAGAGTATGAGGACTTCAAATCACACCTTGATGGTGGTGATGGGCCCTACTTGCTACAAGATGGGTTTCTTTTCAACGGTAACAAATTGTGTGTTCCCAAATTCCCGTTGAGGAAACTTCTAGTGCGAAAGGTTCACGGTGGTGGTCTTGCCAGTCATTTCGGCATCAACAAGACCATCAACATGCTGAAGGAAAACTTTTACTGGCCGAAGATAGGAGGCGATGTACAGGATGTAGTAATCAAGTGTGTCTCTTGCCACCATGCCAAAAGTCAGTTCCACCAAGGGCTTTACCCCTTCTTGTTCCGAATAGCCCGTGGGAGGACTTGAGTATGGATTTTATTGTGGCTTTCCCCGAACCGTGCGTGGTAAAGATGAAATACTCGTCGTCGTGGATCGCTTCTCCAAGATGGCGCATTTCATTGCTTGCGAAAAGACTGATGATGCCACCCACATCACTAATCTCTTCTTTCAGGAGATAGTGTGATTGCATGGTGTTCCAAGGACCATTGTCTCGGATCGCGATACAAAGTTTTATGAGTCATTTCTGGAGGTCTTTATGGAAGCTCCTTGGAACGAAGCTCCTTTTTAGCACGTCGCATCACCCTCAAACGGATGGTCAAACTAAGGTGACTAACAAGATTCTCACTACATTGCTTCGGGGACTTATGAACACGAGTTTACGGGATTGGGATACCAAGCTTTGTCACGCTGAATTTTCCTACAACTGAGCCCCTTCTTTTGCTACGGGTCACTCGCCCTTCGAGACTTGCTACGAGGTTAATCCTATTACTCCTATCGAGCTCCTCCCTCTTCCATTAGAGTCGAGGGCTAGTTTTGAAGCAAGTGAGAAGGCCGCCGAGATCCAAAAGCTTCATCAGCAAATTCGTGAGAAGATCGAGCGCACCAATGAGCTTTACAAGGCCCGAGCAAACAAGCATCATCGCGGTATCACATTCAAACCCAGTAACTTGGTTTGGCTCCACTTGAGGAAGGAAATTTTCTTCCCGGAGGAGTAGTAAGCTTATGCCACGAAGCGAGGGACCGTTCAAGATCTTGGCCAAAGGTGAACGACAATGCTTACAAGCTTGATCTTTACGAGTGATATGGGTATCTCCTCTACTTTCAATATGGGGGATCATTCGCCTTACATCGAGGATATTGAACCCGACGTTGATTTGAGGGCAAATGCTCTTCAAGAAGGGGAGGATGAAGAGATCCGGGTTCCATTCTCAGCTCTTGTGATCTCAGCCAAGCAAGCCGCCTCGACTACATCGAACCTTGAGCTAAAATTCCCGGTAACTTCCGGAGTTGCAAGGTTAGTCTCGACCATCCAATGGATGGGCCCCGAGACCTTCTAGGAAGGCTTATTTGATCCACCGACCCCGGAGGCCTCGGGACCGGACCGAGCCGTCCTGAGATTGGAAGCTAGGAGGTATCAGGGTTCAGGTGTAGCCCCCGGTTCAATAAAGTTCAAGGAAGAAGCAACACCTAAAATCAGCCTCAACGTCACACCCGCCGCCATCCAGGAAACGTCCGTGACGTGCTACGGCAGGCAAGGGAACGTTTGGGCAGAAGGCCGTCGCGCCCGCGACCCGTCCGCTAGCGCCTGCGACACTTTGATGGGCAAGTTAGTGAAGTTGGACAGGACGAGGTAGCACCCGTGACCTAGCATGTCTCGCCCGCGACCTTACGCTGGCCAAGCACGTAGCGCCCGCGACATCCAAGCGTAGCGCCCGTTACCACTGCGAGCTTGCCAAATCGCTTGGGAGTCTTCGCTCGGTAACACCCGCGACGTTTGGAGCTCGCGTCCGCAAACTCACGCTGGCCAGGTCGTCGCACCTGCGACAAGGGGCGTCACGCCCGCGATGACGCTGCTGATTAATGTGTTCTGTTTATTAAAACACTAAGTTTTGGTTTAATTTTGTTACTTAGTAAAAATACCTTGTGTTCACATTTCCCAAGACAGATTATGCTGATTTTGATATGAAATGAATGAGTGCTCCCCAAGCCTCTTCCCCTAAATCTTGTTTACTTTATCCAAGCATTGTTTGTTGGTATTTAAGTCTTCCCTTTATTGATTATTTAGTGGTTTCCTTTTTGATAATCATGGTGGGTTGTTAGCTTTTGGTGGTGGATTTCATTTTTTATCTAAGGGCCCTATTCATTATTATGGTGTTCAAGGCTAATGTTCATGGATGATTTGTGAAATTATTACTGAAGCTTATTATCTCCCTCCACGCATAAGCTCCAGACCTGCCAACTTTTATTGCAGGTTTGTCAAGGACTTTTCCAAAATAGCTCGTCCCTTGACCGACCCTTTGTGCAAGGATACCCCGTTTGTGTTTTTTGACGATTGTTTCAAGTCGTTCAGCAGGTTAAAGCAAGCACTTATTTTAGTACCAGTGGTTCAACCCCCAGATTGGGCACTCCCGTTCGAAATCATGGGCGACGCAAGTGATTATGCCATAGGGGCTTGTTTTGCCCAAACGAAGGATAGATCACCATGGGTCATCTATTATACTAGCCATGCGTTGGACAGTGCTAAGAAAAATTACACGACAATTGAGAAAGAGCTCTTGGCAATTGTCTTTACCCTCAACAAATTTCGCAAATATCTCATGTTCTCTCGGGTGATAGTCTACACCGACCATTCGACACTTAAGTATTTGATGGGGAAGAAGGAGGCAAAACCAAGGCTAATTCGTTGGGTCCTTTTGATGCAAGATTTTGACATAGAAATCTGAGATAAAGCGGGCACGAAAAATGTGTTGGTCGACCACCTTTCCCAGATTCTAGTTGATTTGGAGGACCAACGGGTTAATGACACGTTTCCTGACGAGCACCTCCTCGCTGTCAAAGATGCTCACCCTTGGTATGCCGATATCATCAATTATCTTGCAAGTGAGGTAACACCAACTGGTCTTACACCGCATCAAAAGAAGAAGTTTTTCCATGACGTCAAGCACTATTACTAGGATGATCCACTTCTCTTCCGATTGTGTAACGATGGTATGTACCAGAGGCGTTTGCCCGAAAATGAAGTTTGATAAGTTCTTACTTATTGCCATGATTCCCTTGTGGAGGGCATGGAGGTGCAAACAAGACGACCGCTCGAGTTTTGCAAGCGGGATATTGGTGGCCTACATTGTTCTAGGATGCTTATATCCATGTTCGGTCATGTGACAAATGCCAACGGAGTGGAAACATTTCGCAAAGAAACGAGGCACCTCTCAATTACGTCCTTGAATTATAGGTATTTGATGTATGGGGAATCGACTTCATGGGGCCATTCCCTTCTTCTAGAGGTAACTAATATATCCTTGTGGTTGTGGATTATGTGTTTAAATGGGTAGAAGTTGTCCCTTGTGTGCAGTGTGATGCGAAGTCAGTTTCAAGGTTCCTCAAGCGGGTCATTTTCCCGAGATCTGGTATTCCCTGAGTAATTATTAGTGATAATGGCTCTCACTTTATTGAGAAGAGGTTCGAGACCCTGCTCTCCAAGTATGGGATTAATCACAAGAAGGGTATTCCCGATCATCCACAAACCCAAGGGTAAGTGGAGATTTCAAACCGTGCCATTAAGGAAATCTTAGAAAAGATTATGAACTCCTCGAGGCGCGACTAGGTTGACAAGTTGGATGATGCATTATGGGATTACCGGACTGCCTTCAAAACTTCTATGGGTACAACCCCCTATCGCTTAATTTATGGGAAAATATGCCACTTCCCGATGGAGCTTGAACATAAAATTTTTTGGGTTGTTTAAAAGATCAACTATGACATCAAAGCTTCGGGCGAAAGGCGGTTGTTCCAACTTGAGGAACTTGAAGAGATTAGGCGCCAAGCTTATGAAAATAACAAGATTTTCAAGGAAAGGACAAAAGCTTGGCATGACAAGCGCTTAAACCATAGGGGGTTTGAAGTGGGAGATCGAGTCTTAGTTTTTAACTCAAGGCTTAAGCTTTTCTCGGGGAAGTTGAGGTCTAGATGGTCGGGACATTTTGAAATCATCAAAATCCACCCAGTTGGGGTGGTGGAGTTGCAAACTGAGGATGGAAGAATTTTGAAGGTGAACTCATCGAAAATTAAGCCTTATATGATGGGAGAGGAGTATGCGGGGATGATTGTGATATTCTTCGCTGATTTCAACTCATGAGTAAGTGTTTGGGTCGAGCTAGAGACCGTAAACTAGCGCTTTATGGGAGGCAACCCATAATTTTGCGTCTTTTCATCTTTTCTTTCTTCATTCGTTTTCATTTCTTCCTCTTTGTTTCTTTTATATTTTTCTTTTGAGGTATTAGTTCTAGGAGGAAAAGAAACAAGAAAAAGGAAGAGAAAAGAGAAAAATGGAGTGAAAAACAAGGAAAAGAAGATGAGTAGGAAAGATTAGAAAAAAAAATTGAAGTGAAAAAAGTAAAAATGAGAGTGAATAAAAGAGTGAAAGAAGTAGAGTGTGAGGGAGAGTGAGTGAATGTAGTATCGTGGTTTTGAGAGTGTTACTGGAGTTTTAGAGGAAATATATCAAAGGGAGGAAAAAATCATGGTTTTAGGACTTACTTTATTTTTGGAGTTAGGAATCTTGAGTTTGGGGACAGGAGGTCGTGACAGGCGCTACAAAGCCCGTAACGCCTGCACAGTCAAGAAGGAAAAGATCAAGGAGTATCATAGTCTTTTCTCTGCATCTCAGACCACTGAAACCCCATTTCCATCTCCTTCTCTCTTCTCTTCTCTTATCTCCATCTTCTTCTTTCTTCTCTTAATCTCATCTCTTTTATCTTTCTCATAATATCTCTCGCTCTGTCTCACTCTTTCACTTTTTTTTTTTGCCTGATCATCGAGGGAGTAGAGAAGTACAACTCGAAGACTCCACCACCATCTTCGCTTCGCTAATCCGATTCATCTCAATCATCCAATCCAAGGAGAATCAGCAGCCAAGATTGAAGATTGAGGGAGAATTTGAGTATAAAAAGAAGAGGAAGGCCGAATAGTAGGGGGATGGCTGGTTTTCGAGGCAAGTGACAACCCCAAGGCCTCCATTTTTAGGGTTAGTTCTTAGATAGATTTTAGGATTAGGGTTTTAACTTATGCGATTAGATTCAGGTCTAAATCTGGTTTCGATCTTATTATTACTTTAGGGTTTCGATTTCATTGTTTTGTATTCATGCTCTGGGATTTGATGTTGGAATTTATTGCTTTGGTTTTGAATTTCTGGAATTTCTCTAGTATTGAATCTGGTGTTGTTAGTGTTAATTCTTGGTATGATCGATTCTAGGTATTTGATCGTTTAAGTTGTTCTGTTTTTGGTCCCTGTTTTGCCCTGTTTCTTCCATTGTCTTTCTCTCTATTTCTTTCCATTTCTTTTCCTTTCTTGTCTCGATCATTCTGTCTTCCTTGTTTCCCTCTTTATCTTTTTCTTTTATTCGGTTAGATTAGTGTTAGCAATGGAGTTGGTAGTTTTTTTTAGCTTCCTTTTGTTTTTTCAGTCTTCGTGAATTTGCTAGGTTGGCTCTATTTTGGTTAGGTTGAGTCGAGTCTTATTTTATGTCTTTAGGGCTATAAGAGTCAGATTAAGCGTTAGGTTTTATTCGGGAAAGGTTGATGGTGGTAGTTGGGCCAGAAATGGTATAAGGTTTTTAGGTCTCTTAGGGTCAGTTTTGTTGAGTCAGTTTAGGCCTTAGGGTTAAATAGAGTCTAGGGTTATGTCCTTGTTTAGGTTAGGTTTAAGTCTTACTAGGATTAGTTTGATAACTAATATGATTAGTTGCTAGGTTCTTTAGGGTTAGGGGTATATATTTAGGGCCCCAAATGGGAGATTAAACTTGAATTAGTGGGATTAGGGTGATTAATGAGGTAATTAGGTGTTCCACCCTAGATTTCAATTCGATATTGGAGGATTTTGGTACCGGGAGGTTATGAATATTCCTCAAACATCGAATTGGGAATCTAGGGCGGAGTGATTGGTTCTTAGTCCTAACTCTGGCGAGAAGGACTTCGTAACCGATTAGTTACGATTGTGTTCGAATACTATCAAAGACCGTCATATAGGGAGTGATGACGGACCTTGAGAAGTATGCATCAATTTACCACTCGGGAGAGGGAAATTTATGCTAGCTTATCCGTGCAATCCTCACACTTAATCACCGAATACCAATCTCAGCTAAAACCACGAAATTTGTGTTTAGTTCTTCACTAGGTTGGCCCGGTAATACCCCCGAGCTCTTTCCCTTTCTAATTGTAGTTTATCTTTTGTTTTTAGTCTATGTGTCTCCC
The DNA here is from genome assembly GCA_029582165.1 of Portulaca oleracea. Lineage (NCBI taxonomy): Eukaryota > Viridiplantae > Streptophyta > Magnoliopsida > Caryophyllales > Portulacaceae > Portulaca > Portulaca oleracea. The sequence continues at coordinate 14,799,138 of CM055881.1, forward strand.
AAACACTCAAAAAACCTCAAACATTAAGCCTAGAGGTGAGAGCTCGTTAGATTCTTAGGTTTGGAAGCCCAACTCCTTGTGGATACGACAATTGCACCCGCATAATGCTGCGACTAAACAACAAAGTACTAAAATAGGACAAACATAAATAAATAAAACTGAGATGATATAAATAAAATAAATAGAGAGGTTATCGACGGATACAATGGTGAACTATGACCATGTTCTTTTGTGTGACAATTTATACACTTTATCCACTTAGCATACTTTATTTCACCTACCGCACTTTATTCTACCCATTTTATTTAACTTTATTCACTTTTATCCCACGAATAAGTATATCAAACTTTTAAGAATATACATATATATATATATATATATATATATATATATATATATATATATATTGGAATAACGATGAGAAATTCCATTACCAAAATTAACTACAAGATACCCGGAGGGCCAACAATAAGATAAGACCCAAGATCAAAACGAATGTTTCAAACAGCATATCTCAAAACAAATAAATCAAACTGCCAGCCTAATAAAGCTTCAACTGGATATCATTTTTGATACATAAACAAATATCAGCTATTGTTCGATGAGCATTTTGGTGCAATCTTCTGTTTCTTTCAATCCACACATGATAAATGATGGATGCAAGATCAAACAATATATATATATATATATATATATATATATATATATATATATATATTTGATGAGCATATACTTTATACGGTCGATCCGATTTCCATGTTCGGTGAGCATATCGTGCAATTTTCTGTTTCTTTCAATCTCTGTTTCTCTCTAGTAGAGTATGTATGTCAAAAAGTAAATACGCTAATAAGTATGTTATAATTTGTAGACAAAGCAGAAATAGGCTTTAAAAAAGTACATGATAAATGAAAGAACGAATTTTTACTCTTGTTCTCTAACCTACAAATAAGAGCAAAAAAAAAAATAAATTTACAAGACATTGGCCTTTGCTAAAACTACCAAAAATTGTTCACCGAACATATTGAACAGAACTTCTGGATGAAAAACTCACAAAATTAGAGTTTCAAGTAAATTAAACAGTGATTTGTCAGGAGCTATTGTCGTGAGTTGATCTTTTCCTCTTCTTCCAAACCATAAAGTAAGCAAGTCCTCCAACCACCACAAAAAGCACTAACCCATCTGCAACTACTACCAAAATCAACACCCATTTTTGCAAACCAACCTTTTTGTGGTTCACATTGGTCACCCCTTTTGGCACCTTAACTAAATAACTCAACCCACTTCCTCTCTTCACCTGTTTCGCCCCTCTAACAATGTCGTAATACATGCATTCTCGTGCTTGTGAAGAGTACATTGCAGCAACACATTTGCAATCACTTAAGCAGGAATTCAAGCATCCCTTTTTACTGATATTAGTCTTAAAAGAACTACTCTTGAGCAGAGTGTCTGTGTCCTCCAATTCAAGCATATTCGCCTCATTCTTCCCACATAACCCATCACTTCCCATTTCATCACGACACTCAGAATCCGAGTTATCTTCCGCCTTTGTTAAAAGCTTTACAATACATGAACAAATATTCGAAAAGGTGCAAATTTCGTAGGATGAGCAACCAAGGGGGAGATCACAACTAGAGTTGAGAGCTTGAAATGAGCCCTCAAACTTGTCATTATAGGGTGAAAAGTAATACATGTCAAGGTTTCCCGTAGAGTTATCTAGTCTCAGGAATCGGATTGGCTCTGATCTTCGAGAGAGAATTTGAGAGAAGTTTTCGAATTTATGGTTGAATAAATCAAGACCCGTTGAACTCAACTCAATGAATGTAATGTTGTTGTCTCCTGGAGGCTGGAATTCCCAGTAAGAATACTTGTCTTTGCCACTTGGATTCAAGTAGAGAGCAAGCCTATCATGGTGAACCTCAAATGAAAAGAATGAGGTGGAGTTGTTAGTAGGAAATGAGGTTAAGTAAGTAGCTACACTGAGTGTTTGTCCTTGAAGTAACACATTTGTTGGGAAATTGAAGGTCTGCCACTTTATGTTCTCTTGGGCATCCACAAGCACTAGATTTCCACTATCTAGAAGTTCCAATTTCTGCATTAAAGAGATGACATTAGAGTTAGACACATTTTTCAAGTAAACGTTTTCTAGCACCATCTCATATTAGAGAACATTTGTATGAAAAATTAAGAAATGGACAAGATAATATGCAATCTTTGCGTACCATATTATAGGTCATTTTCAAGATGGGTGGAAAAATTAAGAAAACCAACAAAGGATTTGTATTGAAAATTTTAGGTTTGGGATGATTTTGTTGAGTTGTCCCACATCGGCCTTTGACACCTATATTGTGGTGTTTATAATGGCTAGGTTGCCTCAACCTCCTAAGCTAGCTTTTGGGGTTGGATTGGGCTCAAGTCCATTATTTCAGATGGTATCAGAGCCAGGGTCATTGATATTGGGGTCGCGCTGCAGCTTATGCGCGCTGCGTGGTGAGGCGTGTTGAGTTGTCCCACATCGGCCTTTGACACCCATATTGTGGTGTTTATAATGGCTTGGTTGCCTCAACATCCTAAGCTAGCTTTTGGGGTTGGATTGGACTCAAGTCCATTATTTCACAGATTTGGCAGTGAGACTGTGGGAGGGTAGTTCTTATAAAAATCAATATTTATAAATAAATAAAATATGTGGAAATCGGATCATTGACATTCTAAAACAACAACTATCATGAGAAATAAACAAATTAGTTAAAAGACAAATTATATGGAATGAGATGAGTAATTTATATGGTCGTATATTATTTTCACGATATGCAACTAAGTGGAATTTTTCTAAGAAGATAACAAAAACTTTTTAACAATTTGGAATGAAAATTCTTATTTTACTGAAATTTCCAAAGTGCCCCTTATTTAAACATTTCAAATAATTTAATTTTCCCATGGTTTTCTGTATGATATCTACCATTTTTATAAAAGAGGCTAAAACAATTTATGTCGTAAATGTTGATTTTTCAGAATACTCCTACTCATTTATAAAATTTCCATTCCTACCCCTTTTTAAATTTTCATTTACCAAATGTTAAAAAATAATGACTTTTAACTATGCCATGATACTTGTCACTTTATGACTTTAATATAATTTTTTCCAACTAACTACTTATTTATATTAATTTTTCTTATACAAAGATAGAAAAGTTATGAGAGAAAAAAAAGATATACATACAATTAAATGTTAATATTTCACAACTTTTCATACAACACAATATTAACAAATTCACACATTTTAATAATTTCTAAATTTTGCAAAATGGTAAAGTATATAATACGACACTTGGGAATTACACTTTTCCCCAAGATTTGACAAAAACCATGACAAAATAAAATGTTCGAATAATGATACTCCCTCCGTTCTTTTTTATCTGTCATTTACGATTTTCAGTGCCAATCTTTAATCAATAATTTTTAATATAAATTTTTATAAAAAATTATAATATTATACTTTTTTAATGAATGAAGGGGTTGAATCGATTAAAGTATCTCATTTGTGATTATTGCCGTATTAAAAGTAGCTAAAGTAAGTTTTAAGTTTTAGCTGATATCACCACCCAATAGAAAGTTTTACCTGCACAGCTTGTCCAGAAGTTCCGGTCCGCCACCCAACCACCCCATTCGGACGCCTCAACTGCAACTCCCCCAGTTGATTCAGCACCAGCATGCACACATCGGACGTGTAAAACTTGTCCCGATGTCCGGAACTCCACACCTTGACACTCCCCAGAAACACCTCCAACGAGCACGCATACCTTCTCCCATTATCATCATCAACCGCCTCAATACTCAGCGCCGTCCGAAAATTCAAAGGCATTTGCTCGGTTTCCATCAGGTAAGCCTTCCCACTGAACCCGCTGCTGTATTCACTCGGCACTGCCAGCGTGAAAGAGTACCCGATTGGAATGTTTCTATCGGAGTCGGACAAACCAGGGTTAAGTACTAGGAGTACTAGGATGGACAAACAGTTACAGAAGAATGTATGGAGCTTCATGGATTTGTTTTTGGGTTGGTATTATTGGTGTTATTACGGCCCTTGACATTTGGATTCTGGTATTGGGTTGAAACTTTTTTTCCTGGGAGGAAAGTAGGTGGGATTTGGAGTCAAAAAGTTGAGGGTTTTTAAAACCCTTTTTCGTGCTTTCATAATCCCACTGGACACCACCTTAGGGGAATGATGTGCGCCTGAATGGCACACTATGGACTGAATCATTACCATCTTTCCACCCATTAGCTTTTCGAAAATAATTCATTATATATATATCTCAAGGTTACTATATATTATATATATATATATGAAATAGATCCGATAAGAATAGAGTCTAATTAAATAGGAATATGAGAAAAGTAAATCTCAACCATCGTGAGTGGTTATAGATATTAGGGGGAACGGTCATGAATTTCATGACCACACTTCCTAATATTTAAGATCATACTCCCTACATTACAACACCATACTTCCTAATATTCATGACCACAATCCATTAGATGTAAAATTAATGACCAAAATTTACTTTTTTTTTTTAATCTTTCTACATAAACTCTCTTCCTACAGTATCCATTATATATATATATATATATATATATATATATATATATATATATATATATTATCCATCGCACACAAGGCAAAATCAATTACATGACTAGATTTCAATATTTTTAATTCACACCAAAACTATTAAACCTACACATGAAAGTGGAATAGCAGTTAGCATTTGTAGGCTTGTAGCTGGCTTTTGGGCATGCTTTTAACCCAATTGGGTTTTTTAATGATAAAAAAAAGGCAGTATTTGAGTTATTTTGAAATAAAACTATTAAATTGAAATTTTGTCTCTCCATCTCAAATTATTTGGCCATTATTTTATTTTCAAATGTCTAAAAATTATATCCACTTTTCTAAAATGAAAACATTTATCTTATTGAAATTACTAAAATACCTTTAATTTGAATTTCAAAAATATGTAAATATGAGAGGGAAAAATATCTTATTAATTAATTTATTAGGCTCCATTCTTATATATGTGATAATGGTGCGGTGCGGTGGAATTTGAAAAGGTGTGGAGAAGTATGGTTGGTTGTGGTAGGTGAGGGAGATGAGAAAAGAAAATGTAAAAAGTAGAGGAGAAAAGTGAGGAGAGAAAAAAGTAAGAAAATATTTTGATAACGATTGTGGTAAAGTGGGGTGAAGTGTAGTAGAATATTGAGTCGTGTGGTGTGGTGTGGTACCACACCACAAGTTACTGCATAAAAGAATGTTGCCTTACTCCATCCGTTCCATATTAATTACCAATTTGTTGACTGTTACGATTTCTGATGTGACTCTTTGATTGATACTTTATTATATACTACCTCCGTCCCATATTGTTTGTCCATCCAACTATATTTAAAAGTCCAATGGTCATGGGAAATGGGGTGAAAAATGTGTAATGTACCAGAATTGTCCTTAATTTTCTCATGTGAAGAAAAATAGAAAAGAAACAAAAGAGTATTTATTAGGGGTATAATAGGAATTACAATCATTGAAATTATACAATGGAAAAACATTTTGGGACAAGGGAGTTAGGTAGATGGACAAATAATTTAGGACGGAGGTAGTAATATTTTATTAACAATTGTAATATTATATTTTTATTATACTATTTTCCATTATGAATCTAATTATAACAATTTTGTATAACAAACCATTGTATATGTTAAAAAATCTATAATCATTTTTCTTAAAATTTAACTGCACAATTTTCTCACATGTTATATTCAGTAAATTCCAATAACATGAGTTGGTTTAATTTGACTGTGGATAAGTAAGCATGACATGGTTGTGATGTCATTGATTCTCATAATGTGCTAATTGCACAAACGAGGACATGCACCATAACACCAACTTGTGATGTGAGTCAGTGAGTGGATTACATTGGCTTAACATTTTAATCCAATGACTCACGGTGATTCAAAGGGAATCAAAGCATTGAACAACGTACCATACACATTCCATCAATCCATTGCAGGACCTACCACGGCTGGTTCATTCATTTGAATGAGATGTGGTCAACAGATATAATACAAGAGCAAATATTTTGAGCATGTGCAAGTGAATAATTATGTTATTGATAATGAATAATTATATTATGGTAGAAGCTGAATTTTGTCGTAGTTCAGCTTTGTAATTATGTAATTTATTTTGAACATTTTTATTTTTTTAGGATTAAATGCCAAGTATACTTGAAATGCATAAATGATGAAAAACCCACAAAAAAACCAAAATAAATTTTCCTCTACAAAAGCCTTCACATTAATTTCATTTCCATTTCTAGCCTATCTGTGTTCAAATATTCCAAAAACTCAGCCCTTTATTCATGCACCTGAGCCTTTTCTTCAAATTACCGACTTTCCACCGACCTCTATGAGTTTCTTAATTTTGGGAGCTAAAACTTCTCATTACAAGATTTTCAACGACACTTGAATCAAGTTAATCGGAGGTCGGATGGGAAAGTTATGGTCGTTTGAAGTTGGGCAGTTCAAAAATAACCCGATATGTTGGTCCGCATTGCCCGCTTCCTTTTGTTCCAACATACTGGGCCTCCTGCTGATCAGAATGACCCAGCTACCCCTCTCTGTTTCATAACCCTAGTTTCCTCACTCCATTTCCCCTATAAATACAACCTCACTCCCATCATTTTTCTTTACACCGAATCACCTAGGAGTATTGACACTAGGTGATTTCTTCTTCCTCTTCTCCCTCTCTTCTTTTGCTTCTCCTCTCTTCATCATTTGTGTACATCTATACTTGGCATTATTTTTTTTGTCGTTTTTATTTTCTTGTAATCATTTATACTGTTGTAATCATGATGCTAATATCAATTATGACTAATTTAAACTGGATTACTTGAGAAGATAACTTTAATTTCGTTATTTATTTATTTGTGTTTTGTTTATTGCTTTTATTTATTCGTCGCATTTATTTATTTTCGTACTTTAATTTTTCGCATGCATCTAAATAATTTAAATTAACCTAATTAATTCTCCTCTTCTACTCTCTTATTTAACGAACCGATTTAGTAGAGTTCGTTCTTTGAACGGGCGAATTCGAAAGTTTTTATTTTCGAATTCGTAACCTTACCCCAGATCCGAATCTAATGGTTTGCGGTTTGCGGAGTCTAATTTAAGTTTGTTAATTCTCACCAAAAATTAATCGGCGACTCTATAATTTATTCAATTTGATTCATTCGCTTTATTTTCAAATTTTACCTTTATATTCAAGACTGCATTTGAACATTTTGATTAATAAAAATTGAATTCAAATCCCTTAAAGACTAGACACCTCTTTTGATTCGCCTAACATCGCGTAGGACACCAATGGAAGTTTTTTCCCGGGTCCTGCAAATGGCGACTCCAGCGGGACTTACTTTAAGAGGGTCAAACTTGAAAAATCGGTTTTTTAAATATTTGAGTAGAAACAAGAAATTAATTCTTTTAATTTTTATTATTTAATAGACATTTTTTCATACGGGCCTACTTTTCGATTATTTTGAATCGGAAAGAACCCAAAGGTACTGTTTAGGTTTCTAACCTAAATTTCCCTTTCGGGTAAAGTATGTTTATGACTTCGAGGAAATGAATTCCACATTTTAGGAAGATCATAACCCTTTCCCACTCATGAATTACTCCAAAATTTTAGGGATTATGAATTTATATTTTCCATTAAATTTTGTGAGAAACACACGACCCGTATTACTATGAACTCCATTGAATTTACGGCCCGTGCGAGACATGAGCATAGAAGCCTTTAGGAAACTTACCCTAAACGTCGAGCCTAGAACCATGGTTAGGATGGTAACACTCATTTGTATGCTATGTGCATTTCTTTCTTTTTTGTTTTCTTCAAAAAAAATAAAATAAAAATAACGTGCTAATTATGTGTTAATTGTACATTTCATTGTAAAGTGAGTCAAACACTTGCATTTCCCCGAAACATTACTTTAGTTTGGGTAATATTCAAACGAGATTAAAGTAGACCCAAAAGGTCTCTCTTAGGCCTAAGTCAGAGAGATTTGACTAAGCTTGAGATTCAAGTTTGACTTTACTCAACCCTAAGTAATGTTTGACTCCTAAGGCATCTCTGCGGTCGTTAACTAAATCTGAGTCCATTAGGATTTTAATGTTGATTCGATTTTATGATGACTTGATGGATACCTCCCCTCTTCATGTACATAACATCATTCTAGGTTACGAGTCCTCATGGAGGCCCAATAGTGGGCGAGTCCATACCAAAAAAAAAAAATAATCATTCATCATATAGGCATTGTTTGCATTAGGTTGTCTCATATAAGTCGCTAGGCGTTTGGGTAGGTAAATGTCAAGGTTAATTTTGAGGTTTATGGTTTCCATGCAGGCAAAATAGGACATAAAATGTCAATAGTCAAATCTTGGGCTAGAATCAGATCATGGAGACTTCAAGCTTTTCACTAGCTCCAACAACTCTTCTTGATACTCACTGATTGAATGTGACACCATGTGCATCATATTCCTACTCTTCACCTTTTGTCAGAACCAAGGTTAATTAACAAAGAGAAGAGGGGTTAACTCCAAGAACTTACTTGGGGTTAGGCAAAAGGAGAGGCCAATCAAATCAAACCAAGGTTAACAGAGAGAAGAAGGGTTAACTCCAAGAACTCACTTGGGGTTAGGCAAAAGGAGAGGCTAATCAAATCAAACCCAGGTTAACAAAGAGAAGAGGGGTTAACTCCAAGAACTTACTTGGGGTTAGGCAAAATGAGAGGCCAATCAAATCAAACCAAGGTTAACAAAGAGAAGAGGGGTTAACTCCAAGAACTTACTTGGGGTTAGGCAAAAGGAGAGCCGATTAAATCAAACCAAGGATTAACAAAGAGAAGAGGGGTTAACTCCAAGAACTCACTTGGGGTTAGGCAAAAGGAGAGGCTAATCAAATCAAATAAATAAAATGAAGAAGGGATTGCAAACTTGAACACCCACAAGTTGGGCAAAAGGAGAGGTAAATGAAGAAGGGATCGCAAACTACACTAGAGGTGAAGATGGCATGACTCGTGTACAGAACTCCTAATGTTGTACATTTTCAAATTTTAGGTGTGCATCCTATTGTATTTTCAGAGTCAGTTGGGATATATCCCAAGTAGATTTTAATGTACTCATCTTAGCTGCATTCAATAAAGATGAAACCTTTCATGATTATGACTCTTGTCTTCCCCGACCCTTCATTTGCTTCTAAACTGTTAAGGAAAGAATCTTGTGCTTGCATTCCTGATTTGAATTGAAGAGCTCACTCACCCGTGCGACCATCCAAGTCTGACATATCCATTTGCTCACACATTTCATTCCATCTCACATCCCGATCACACCTTCACTCTATTTTTTTTTCTTTTGTGTCCTACTCCCAATCCAAGGTTAATGGAGAGAAGAGAGGCTAACTTCACCGCCAAAGCGAAGTTAGGCAAAAGGGGAGAGAATTTTCATTTAAAAAAAAACAAAATACGAGGCCGACATGAACACCTACATGTTGGGCAAAAGGAGAGGTAAATGAGTAAAAATTAAGAGGAGAGAAGCTAACATGAACACTCATCCAACAAGTTAGGCAAAATGAGAGAATTCAAATGAACAAGACCAATCGTCTCTAAAAGTGAATCTCACTATCAATAAATCATGCAGCTCAAAAAGACATGCCTAGGATAGGAGGCTTCCACCCCTTACCACTGACATCATCACCACCTTCATTTTCGTCTAGCCGCTTTACCTACATTATTACCTTCTCACATCATCTTCTTAGCCACCACCATGAACCCAGTCATTCATTTTATGACCATCTCATCCCTAAACTCACATAAGCCAAATAATGTGTTGCGGGTAATATTCATTGATAAGAGAAGTATAAGCTGAAGGTCCGTAGTTCAAAAAAAAATCCAAAAAAAAAGAAAAAAGAGAAGAAGAAAAAATCCAAAAACAAAGAACAAGCAAAACAATAAAAATAAAAATAAAGAAACAAGAAGAAGAGGCGTAAGAGGCAATTGTTGGTCTACATTAGTCACCCGCACACATCCCAAAACCTTCCCCTCAAACCTTTACACCTATCCTTCCCATCAACCTTCCCACATATCTAAAAGTCCTTCTTGAGGCATCAATCGTTTAAAGCTGCACTGGTTGAACTACGACTGGCCTGATTCCACACTGGATGCATAGGAGAACCTCTTTGAGGCCCGACCGCTACAATTATTTTTTGAGAAAATCCGTCATTAAAGCATTTGGTCTTTGAGAGAGAGAATAAAGAGTGACTAGCCCGAAAACCTCACCAGGCGGGCTAGGCAAAAGGAGAGGGAACCTTGGTCTCTAAGGACAATGAAAAACTCTTAAATTTCCTTTCACCATGCACACCCACTTTTCCCATCAGACTTGGATCACCCTTCATACCCAAACCTTTCAAATTGCAACTCTTCCATAGCCCTTTGACCATCTCTTTCCTTATGAGATAAACCCACGAGACATGTTGTTCCATCCATAAACCATCTCGTCCACTGCATCAGTTTGAACCTCTGTCCATCGAACTACCCATTCATTCATCTGATTACTACTCTCATCCAGCCATCCATAGCCTCGTCTTGCCAACCATTGGGGCCTAATTACTCGCAAACATATTCTCTATACCACCATTCCTACCTTTCCCATAATCTATCCTCCATTGCTCCTCACTCTGTGAGCTCTTCTAATTTGGTCATTAGTGTATGCATGAGATTCGTCAGTTAATCCTCGCTTCCAAAACACCTAAGTAAGGGATAACTCCTTTGGCAGAACAAAAAGCCGACTGCATCAAAATAAGGGTTACTTGAAGACAACACCCACCTAGGTCCATCATGCTGACTCATCTGAAGCCATTTGTTCACTAGTATTGGGGGCCTGGTGTGCTTACATGTTCCTACCTAAATAAAAGAACCAAGAAAGATAGAGTAAAGGCAAGGGAAATCAAGATAGCTTTCCGCTTGATCCTTCTTATGCTTGGGGTTCCCAACCATGACATCAAAGTCTAGCATCCTAACTATCCCATCATGCAGCTTAAGCGGGTCAAGCTTTCCCTTGATATCATTTTTTGCGGCATTACAACTGGGGGCTCACTCATTACTCGACATCCACAACATCCAGCTCCATGAATGTTTCAATGATAACAACGCACAAGATGGCTCATGTGCCAAGTATATGAGACCACTTGGCTTCTCACATGTAATCGTCTCCATGCTTCCTATTGCCTTGTCCCGAAACTCGCCTCAAAATTGACTTGATACTTAGGATTTCTTTACTTTCATTGTGGAAAGAAAAAGTGGGGGCTCAACATGGTAGCATTGCATAACATGCATTATAATGTGAATATGTGCCTATAACATTCTCTCATCAGGTCATTAAAGAGGTGTGCATTAAGCTACATTAAGAAGTCAAGCACATGAAACTCAAAGTCGTGCATGAGTACATAACTGGATCATTAGTCTCGAGTCTATGCATTACATGTAGAATAACATACCAATTGCATGCATGTCATCATCGTGGTCGTCGTCGGGGGGCTGACAATTACCCACTCAGCAACCTTCATTGGCATGAAGAATTAGCTTATGAGAAAGTTTGGAAGACCCGACAACAACAAGGTCGTCGCCAACAGATAGACACTGGGGGCTATGTGAGATGAAGCCCAAATATTATCCAAGGATTAAGCTCAAAATCCTAACGAGAAAAATTAGAATGATGAGCACCTAAAAACACTTTAGGTCTCTGAGATTTTGATTACACTCTCAAGGATTAAAAATCACCAGAATGTCATCATCAAGAACGACAACAGATATCGCATCTACGTCATCTCCAGCAAAGGATATCACATCCGAACCGACAACAGATATCGCATCTACGTCATCATCAACAAAGGATATCGCATCCGCCCCAACAATAGATATCGCATCTACGTCATCTTCAGCAAAGGATATCACATCCAAACCGACAACAGATAATCGCATCTACGTCGTTTGCAACAAAGGATATTGCATCCGCCTCGACAGCTCCAACAAAGGATATCGCATTTGCCTCGATGATAGATATCGCATCTACGTCATCTTTAGCAAAGGATATCGCATCTACCCCGACAACAGATATCTCATCTACATTGTCTCCAACAAAGGATATCACATCCAATCTAACAATAAATATTGCATCTACGTCAACTCCAACAAAGGATATCGCATCCGCCCCGACAATAAATATCACATCTATGTCAACTCCAACAAAGGATATCGCATCGCCCTGACAATAGATATTGCATCTATGTTGTTTTCAGCCAACGATATCGCATTCGCCTCGACAACAGATACTGCATCTATGTCATCTTCAACAGTGGATATTGCATCCACATCATCAGCCAAACCAGAATGACAAATCATCATCATCATCAGCCAAACAAGAATGACAGACAATCAGACAAGAATGACGAATCCCCATCATTAACCAGACAAGAATGGCGGATAGTCAGACAAGAATGACAAGACATCATGATCAACAAGACAAGAATGGCGCATAGTCAGACAAGAATGACATATCATCATTATGGGCCAGACAAGAAAGGTAGACAGTCCACCAGAATGACCAACATATAACATCATCTAATGTTGGACAAGAACGAAAAATCATAGCATCATCAACTTATTGCTAAACATGAATGACAGTCACCAAACATCAGGCGTAGGATTTTGCTTCTTACCGTCGACAATCAACAAAGACATAGGATATCGTTTCCGAATGTCAATCAACTACAAGTCATACATGTGGCACATGACGTTTGCTTCCAAGTGTCATCCAGCCTCGAGACTTCGCTCCCGGGGCATGTCATTTTTAGCATCATCAAACTACTTTGATGAACGTCCTACTCGGACTCGATCAAAGTGGGGGCTAACTGTAGACGCTGAATTTTGTCGTAGTTCAGCTTTGTAATTATGTAATTTATTTTGAGCATTTTTATTTTTTTAGGATTAAATGCCAAGTATACTTGAAATGCATAAATGATGAAAAACCCACAAAAAAACCCAAATAAATTTTCCTCTACAAAAAAGCCTTTCACATTAGCCCATTTCCATTTCTAGCCTATATGTGTTCAAATATTCCAAAAACTCAGCCCTTTATTCATGCACCTGAGCCTTTTCTTTAAATTACCGACTTTCCACCGACCTCTATGAGTTTCTTAATTTTGGGAGCTAAAACTTCTCATTACAAGATTTTCAACGACACTTGAATCAAGTTAATCGGAGGTTGGATGGGAAAGTTATGGTCGTTTGAAGTTGGGCAGTTCAAAAATAACCCGACATGTTGGTCTGCATGGCCCGCTTCCTTTCGTTCCAACATATTGGGCCTCCTGCTGATCAGAATGGCCCAGCTACCCCTCTCTATTTCATAACCCTAGTTTCCTCACTCCATTTCCCTTATAAATACAACCTCACTCCCATCATTTTTCTTTACACCGAATCACCTAGGAGTATTGACACTAGGTGATTTCTTCTTCCTCTTCTCTCTCTCTTCTTTTGCTTCTCCTCTCTTCATCATTTGTATACATCTATACTTGGCATTATTTTTTTTTGTCGTTTTTATTTTCTTGTAATCACTTATACTGTTGTAATCCTGATGCTAATATCAATTATGACTAACTTAAACTGGATTACTTGAGAAGATAACTTTAATTTCGTTATTTATTTATTTGTGTTTTGTTTATTGCTTTTATTTATTCATCGCATTTATTTATTTTCGTACTTTAATTTTTTGCATGCATCTAAATAATTTAAATTAACCTAATTAATTCTCATCTTCTATTCTCTTATTTAACGAACCGATTTAGTAGAGTCCGTTCTTTGAACAGGCGAATTCGAAAGTTTTTACTTTTGAATTCGTAACCTTACCCCCGGATCCAAATCTAATGGTTCGCGGTTTGCGGAGTCTAATTTGAGTTTATTAATTCTCACCAAAAATTAATTGGCGACTCTATAATTTATTCAATTTGATTCATTCGCTTTCTTTTCGAATTTTACCTTTATATTTAAAATTGCATTTGAACATTTTGATTAATAAAAATTGAATTCAAATCCCTTAAAGACTAGACACCTCTTTCGATTCGCCTAACATCACGTAGGTCACCAATGGAAGTTTTTTCCCGGGTCCTACAGTTATTGATAATGGATAATTTAGTATATGTAAGTGAACATGAATCGTATTCGGAACACATATCAAGATCTAGAAGCATGTAATAAATTACTAAGAGATAATACATGGAAAACAACTATTATGGTAATCATCCATCATTATTTCCCATTTTTGAAAGTACTTTTATGATCCATATTGCTTTCCTCATATTACTTAACTTCCTTGTTCGCTTTTATTTGTCAATATTATTATTTCAATAATTAAAATGTCTATTTTACCTTTAATTAATGAATGTAATTTGTTTGATTTTGTAATTTTCATTCTTTAGTATTAGGCAGTGCTAGAGAGATGTGGTTGTCTCTTCTAGGGTTTCCTAAGTGAGAGGTTTAGTCCTAGGTTTCTAGGGTTTGTCGACGGGAAGTCTCTGCGGTTTGTCGTGTCCTGCCGGCTGGGCTCTCTGTGGTTGCGCAATCAACCGTTATCACCAGGGGATAACGATGGCGAACAAGGAATAAGGAGAGGGAGTGAAAGGGCAGGAGAGGAAGGTGGTTGTTTAGGCGGACGATATCTCCGATGAAGAAGAATCTCAGTTATCCCTATGCCTGATAGGGAGATTGTGTACATCAAAGAAATTCAATGCTTATGCCCTCATGAGTCATGACCACTTTTGAGAAAATATGTAGTCTAGGGCATGGGATAGAGATTAAAGAAATAGAAGAAAACCTATTTCTATTCTAATTCTTCCATTGGAAGGACAAAGCTAAAGTTCTTGAAGGAGAACCGTGGACTTTTGATAGGGTGAGGGCGGTGGTATGCCTAAAGGAAATATCCGGAGAAACACAACCATCCAAAGAGGCGGAATCCCTAACACATACACCGTTTTGGGTTAGGGTTTACGACCCACCTTTCAAGGGTCGCAATGTACGCAACATTGCGGCTTTAGCGGAACACATAGGGATTCTAATGGAGATAGATAAAATGAGGTTTGGGGGTTGGGAACGATCGTTGCGTTTCCGAGTTATGATGGATTCGAGGGAGGCATTCCCACATGAAGTACCGATTGAGACAGCAAAAGGAGAGCGAATCAATCTGCAAATCAAATATGAGCAGCTACCTATGATTTGCTATATTTGTGGGAAGCTAGGTCACAATGAACAAGATTTTCCGGAAAGGGATGATGAAAAGGGAGAAGTGATCCACAAGTATGGAGAGTGGATGAAGGCTTCACCTTGGAATGCTCGAAAAGGGCTAAGCACAGCAGAACAACATGTAAACCCAGGCACAACAAGGAAATTGACGTTCCAGGCGAAAAGATCAGAAAATGCAAAGCCCACACCCTCGGTGGATGAAGTGGTAGAACAAATGGAGAAAATAAGGGTTAAGGAGAAGAAGAATGAAACGAAAAATCGGGAAGAGGAACATATATCGGAGAATGAATCAACTACTGAGACAAGGGAGGCTGGAGGGAAAGATGAATTGGGAAGTGAGGAAATAGGGGGAAACCAGACAGCTATACAAACGGTAAGGAAGGGGAGAGGAAAATGGAAGAGGTTCCTGCGAGACCAGACAAGGGAGTCTGAAAGCAGCAAATAGTCAAACCTGCATGGGGGTAAAAGAGGAGCTGGTGAGGGGAAAGATATGGGGGCCAACATTGGAAAAAGACGTCGGAGTGCGAGAATAATGAAGAGCACCTACCAAACACCTTTTCAGTAGCAGTGGCTGGATTACAGCCCCGTGAACAACAATGAAAATCCTTGCATGGAACTGTCGTGGGCTCGGGAACCCACGCGCAGTGAGGGGCTTAAAGCGCCTCTTAAATGATGAACGTCTCGAAGTGGTCTTTCTTAGTGAGACCAGATTGAAAGGGTGGGAATTTGCTGATGTGCAGAGAAGGCTGAACATGGATTGTGGGGTGTTTGTGAGCTGTGAAGGCTTAAGGAGAGAAAGAAGCGGTGGGTTGGCAATGTAAGGTTAGAAGTCTAGCCCTTCCAGAGTGGTGGGAAGATTCTATAGAGAAGCCTGCGTAATATTTTTTATGTACCAGCTCTTGCGCCCAGAATAATTTTGTACTTGTTAGGAAAATATTTCGTTTCTCGAGGAGAAATTACCAAACATTTAGCATTCCCTCACGCTCGAAAACGGCTCTTCTGCTCAGAAACGAAATGTTCCAAATGTTCCTCCTCGCCCCCTCTCCCGGTGGTCGAGTCACTTGGGCGGACCACACGGAGAAGGCAGATGGGTCGAATGAGGCATCAAGAGTTCAGTTCGCCCTCGAGAACGTGTACAAGAAGGTCTTTGCCTTATGGAACAAAGAAGTCAATCTTGATTTGCGATCAAGATCACAGAACAACATAGATATGGTCTGCATGGGAAAGGATAATTTAGAGTGGTGGCGTTTTACTAGGATTTATGGACACCCAAAGGAAGAGGAAAAAGAGTTGACGTGGAGTTTGCTCAGAGATTTGAAGGGGGAGATGGATGTGCCATGGCTATGCAGGGGTGATTTCAACAACATTCTTAGTAATAAGGAGAAACAAGGTGGGAATCGAAAGGCAGAGAGGCTTATGGAAGGCTTTAGGGAAACTCTGATTGAATGCAGTCTAAATGATTTAGGCTGGGAGGGCCACATGTTCACCTGGAACAATGGGAGAGAAGGTGATGAAAATGTGCAAGAACGCCTCGATAGGTTTGTGGGGAACAATGCATGGAAATAAATTTTCACTTGGAGCCATGTCTCTCACCTCTACAAGAGGCGTTCTGACCATATTCCAGTACTTTTGGAATGTGCAACTCACACAACGAATCTGCAGAGAACAAAGAAGAAGAGGGTCCCTTGCCGTTTTAAGAAAATGTGGTTAGAAGAGGAGAAGTGGGAGAGGGTAATAGAGGAAGCCTGGGAGTTGGGCCAATCACAACCCATAATGAGGAAGCTAAAAGGTTGTTTGGAGGCAAAAAAAGAAGTTGGGCCAAAGTGTAAATCAACTAAGGGAGGAGGCACAACATCTGAAACAGGCCATTAGAGAGGCGCAAGGAGCTAGGCCCACAAAGGAGAATTTGAGCAAGATTCGAAACTTGGGTAAGAGAGCTGGAGGTGATAGAGGGTAAGGAGGAAATTTATTGGGCGCAGAGGAGTGGACATAACTGGCTTGAAGAAGGTGATAAAAATACCAGTTTTTTCATGAAAAAGCCTGCCAAAGGAGACGATGAAATAAAATCTCTAGGATTATGGATGAAGGTGGAATTTGGAGAGATAAGGATAAGGAGATAAAAGAAGTTTTTGTTCGCTACTTTGAGCACATTTTCCAAGCTCAGGAGGTGACGGACATGGACCCGGTGACAAACCTAGTCAAACCTCTAGTTACAGAGGACATGAACTAACAGCTCAGGAGGCCGTATACGGAAGACGAAGTCCTTACCGCTCTTCACCAAATGCACCCCTCTAAGGCCCCCCGGCCGGACGGTATGCCTGCTCTCTTTTTTAAACACTTTTAGCATATTGTTGCCTTGTTGGTCAAGATGTGGTAAATTATGTGATTGGAGTTCTTAATGATGGGATTTCCCCCGTGGACGTGAATGGAACTTTTATAGCTTTGATCCCAAAAGTCAAAACCCCTACTTCCACTACAGAGTTTAGACCCATTAGTCTTTGTAATGTGATTTATAAACTCATCTTGAAGACCATCACAAATAAATTAAAGAGCATCCTTCCCCACATAATCTATGAATCTTAAAGTGCTTTTGTCCCTGGTAGAATGATAATGGATAATATTATGGTAGCTTTTGAGCACTTTCATTTCCTGAAAAAACACCCGAAACATATCAAAAAGGAGCACATGGCCCTGAAGCTTGATATGAGTAAAGCCTATGATAGAGTTGAATGGTGCTATATTGAAAAGATGCTCTATGCTTTGGGTTTTGAAAACTGTTTTGTTGACCTCATCATGCGATGTGTTTCCTCTATAAGCTACTAAGTGTTGATAAATGGAAATCCCTCGAAAGGAGTGATCCCACATAGGGGTCTCCGTCAGGGTGACCCGCTATCACCTTACCTTTTCCTAGTTTGTGCAGAGGGTCTTTCGGCACTTATCAGAAACCGGGAGGAGACAAATCTCATACATGGTGCAAGGTGGCTAGAGGCGCCCCTACAGTAACTCACCTATTTTTTGCCGATGATCGCCTCCTTTTTGTGAGATCCACGGAGGAGAAGGCGATCCAAGTGCTAGATATCCTAAAGATCTACGAGAGAGCGTCGGGCCAGATGATAAATGTAGACAAATCGGAGGTTTCCTATGGCCGAAATGTGAGCGATCAAATGAGACATATGCTCCAAGTGAGGCTTGGTTTTAAGGCAGTGGAGACTCATAACCCTTATCTGGGAATGCTAATGTTCATTGGTAGATTGAAAAAAGCCGTATTCCATTATGTGCAGGATCGTGTATGGAAAAAGTTAAAAGGGCGGAAAGAAAAGCATCTTTCACGAGCTGGGAAAGAAGTCCTTATTAAGGTGGTAACCGAATCCATTCCAACTTACGCCATACAATGCTTTGACCTCCCTGAGGCGGTGTGCCAAGCGATAGAGCACTATTGTAGGGAATTTTGGTGGGGAATAAAGGGGGAGGAGAAAGGCATCAAATGGCTGGCATGGGACAAAATGTGTATGGCAAAGGTGAAAGGGGGGATGGGATTTAGGCGTCTCCCAACTTTCAACAAGGCCATGCTTGCCAAGCAAGCGTGGAGGCTTATTCAAGAGCCGACATCTTTGGCTGCAAGGGTTTTGAAGGCCCGATATTATCCGAGAAGAGAGTTCTGGCAAGCTGGGAAAGGATATCAACCGAGCTTCATATGGCGTAGCATTCAGGAAACAAAGGAGATAATCGAGAAAGGGTCACGATGGTGCATTGGAGATGGACGTCAAGTTAAGATCTGGCATGACAAATGGGTCCCGAATGGCAATGATGGAAAAATATGATCGAGGCCGACTTTTCTGGAGAGTAATGCCATGGTACATGAGCTCATTGACTCGGGGGGGGGGGGGGTTTGGAAAGAGGATCTGCTTAACTTATGTTTTGACGAGGATACCCAAAGAGCTATTAGGACGATTCCCTTATTCTCAAATCCAACAAGGGACAGAATCATATGGTCCCCATCATACAATGGAGATTTCACTGTAAAATCAGCCTACACGTTGATAAGGGAGATGGAGGTGTAGATGAGTGAGGGCAGTGCTTGCTCGCAAGATCTGGAGGGAAAAACAAACTTAATCTGGTCTGTTGTCGCTCCGCCAAGGGCGACACACTGCCTTTGGCGAATCTGCAAAGACATCCTGCCGACGAGAGTGAATTTGGTGAAGAGGAGGAGGGTGGATGTAGATCCGATTTACCCGATGTGTGGGGATGGATATGAGTCAAATGATCACTTGTTTGCGGATTGTGAATGGGCCCGAAGGGTTTGGAAATGTAGTTATTCCGGGTTGATAAATACAACAGAGAAACAGTGGACATGGGGAAGTGGATTGAGCTAAGACTCGGGGAGATGGACACACAAGTGAGAGGCCTTTTCACTACTATCCTATGGAGTTTGTGGAAGGCAAGAAATCGCCGGGTTTTTGAGGGCATAATGAGTGACCCGATGGAAGTAGCAACAAAGGCGCTTGATTATTACCATATGTAGTTGGAAGCGCAACGAAAGGACCATGTTACTGAGGAGAATGCTGCTGCGGAGAATATTGTTGCGGATTCATGGAAGAAGCCGGATGTTGGATGACATAAAATAAATGCAGATGCAGCAGTGAAGAGCCAAGGAAATGGAGGATGGGGAACTATCATCCGTGATGAGAAGGGCGAGGTGCTGTGGACTGAGGTACATTATAAGGAGGTGACTTGGAAGGTGGAGGCGATGGAAGCAGGAGCCATATGGTACGCACTGCTAGCGGCAAAAAGGAGAGGTTTACAGAAGGTAATTGTTGAATCAGATTGCCAAACAGTCATCCATGCCCTCCAAGGAAAGCATAAGGCAGCACCGGATACCCAAAACATTCTGAAGGCTTGCTTAGATTCAATTCCTCCCTTTATGATAGTGGTTTTCGCCTTTTCCCGTAGAAACTGTAATAGAGTAGCGCATGAACTAGCTAATTTCGCAGTTGCAAATTGTCTTTCAAATGTGTGGCGAGACAGCTACCCCCTGGTGGGGCCAATTTGATTGCTGATGAGGCAGCCTCTGAATAATGGTTCTTCATCGCAGGTTCTCAGAAAAAAAAAAGAAAGAAAGAAAAAGGTAGTGCTAGAGAGATACTCCCTCTGTCTCAGATTAATTGTCGTTTTTTAAAATTTTACAGTAAAACTCTAAAACTTTTGATCATAAATTTCTCAATGTATACAATGACTTTTTATATAAAATTATCTGCATTAGATTCGTAAGAAAAAAAATACTATTATAAAAATATAATATTACAGTTTTTAATAAAATATTATATAAAAAATTATCAATTAAAAAGTATTATTGGAGACAGTAATAATCAACTAAGTGACAATTAGTTTGAAACAGAGGAAGTATTTCGTGGAATTTCAAATTTTTAGTCATTTCCTATGCACATTAGTATTATGACAATCATCGACGGACATAGGTAATAATATGCAGGTAACCTTAAATTAACAAGATTTTCCTTTCTAAAGAAAAAGATGCATGTCTATATCTATATGTTGGGTTAATGACCAAAATTCTCTTGACTCATTATTTGGCAAGTTTCCAAACTTGTTTGAACTCCAAGTTATCGGTTGCTATTAGGAAATTATTTTATTTTCTAATTATATTTAGGCTAGTTTCCTAATTGTAATAGCATTCTAAGACCCAATTCTATTTGGAGTGGAACTCAAGCCAGATCTATAGGAGGTTTACTCTATAAATAGAGGTCTTTATTCACCTTGTAATATGTGGTAGACGTAGCCGATGTGAGAGAGCCTTCAAAACTCCCCATGAGGGAGGTACGGTGTTATTTCCACATCTTCACTTACCCCAATTATCTCTAAGCTGTGAGAGTATATGAGAGATTATATTATACCTCTTGTAATATCTCCTTTTCTACTAGTGGATACTGATTGCTACCCGTGGGTTTTTCTCCGAGTTCTTCGGTTTCCCACGTAAAATATTGTATCACCCATATATCTTTGTCTTTGCCTCTCTATTATTATCCTTGATTCCATAATCATCCTAAATTTCCTTCCGCTGTATATATTGCTCTATTTTACACCCTAACAAGTGGCTAACAACTGGCAACAGATCTGAATCTGAGTCTAACACTATACTATATATATAAAGAGGCTTAATTGTTTTGGGGACTAAAAATGTTTGAAATATAATAATGAGCGATCTACTAATAGTTTTTACCACCTTGCCTTGTAGCTTGCGTTTACACAAAAAATTACTTTTTTTGCCTTTGAATATAATAATAAACATCCAACCTTATAACTTTACCAGGTTGCCTTGTAACTTGTATTCACGCCTTCGTTGTATGAGAATGATGTTGGGAGAAAGAAGTGTCATTCTTTTTATTTTTTTCCATAATAACTACAATAAATAAGGAGTCTATAATCAAATAAAATTTTATGTCCAAACCAATCAATTCTGGAAGCGGGTTCAATACGTGTTGGGTATATATCTAGTTAAGGTAAATATAGGTCCATATATTTCTGGTTTAGGCAAACACAAGCTAGATGTATTTCGGGTTTGGTAAATATGAGTCAAGTGTATTTCGGGTTCAAGTCAGTACGAGTCAAATATATTTCAGATTCGGGTAAATACAGATTGGGTATAATTTGACAATAGAAAACGTTAAAAGTTTTAACATGGGTCAATTTTTCGTCATAATTTTTATGAGTATGCAAATTAAATTAATATGCATTGTATTTAACAAATAAATACAGTATTACATATAAAATTATAAATACTTGTATTGTTGTTTGTAATTTTTATACTTATTAAAATCATACCTATATTTTTCTTTTCAATAGATTATAGGAGTTGAATAAATGAATTTTAATATAAATTACCTAAAAGTATGGTCATGTGCTTTCGAATGATAAGGTAATATAACACAATGCAAGGTAAGGTAAGGCTAGCTAAAATTTACTTACTTTGCAAGGAAATATAAATAAAGTAGTGAAGGTAATTAAATGTCACATCACCTATTTTTTATTTTTAAATTAAATTTTGTGAATTGATTAAATAATTTTTAATATAAATTATGTAAAAGTAGACTGATATTTTTTTTAGATGGTAAGACAAGGGAAAGTAAGGTAGAATAAACTTTAACTTACTTTGCAAAAGAATAGGACTCTACTTTACCTTTATATCTCCACTAATAAATACATAGGACATGAAGTCCATGATGAAGACACATATGCACATTAAACTAGACAAGTGCACCATTTTTTTTTTTTTTTTGCAAGTCAAGTCTTTAGTTATGAAATTTTTGTACAATCATTTCCTATTGTACAAAGTTTTCGGTTGTTGTCAGAGCAAATACGTAAAATGGTGGGATTGCTTATTTGTTGATTTTGTAAAAAGTCCACTACTTTTATACCCGTGTATCACATGGGCAACTTCCTAGTAATCAATAAATATCAATTCGAGATTACACCAAAATGTTTGACAATTAAGGTGGTGCTTCACTGAAATGACTTATTTCATTTCAGTTTAAACTAGGGATGAAAATGGGCAGAGTTTGGGGTAGGTCCAGCAGGACCCGGACGCAGACCCGCCAAATTTTTTTGGACCCAGACCCGCCCCGAGACCCGGCGGGTTCCAAAAACTTGGACCCAGACCCGGACTCGTCGGGTCTGTGGGTCCACGGGTCCATAGCGGGTCTTTATTGGGTCCAACACTCTTATGTATTTTTTTACTAGATTTATCAATTTTTCGGGTTAATTTTATATGTACGCAATTGAATAATAATGACTATTCTATTTAAATACACAAATTTTCAACACAATAAAAACATCTAGTTCATTGTACAAGGCTATGAGCAAAATTCAACATAAAAGCATTACAAAAATAATTCACACATCAACTCTAAAAATGCAACTATACAACTTAAAATGTACAAAAAAAAAATCACGAAGTTCATGATTATCGCACTATACAACTCTAAGAATACAAATACACTAGGGTTTTCATTTAATATATATGTGTGTGTGTTTGCATATATATATATATATATATATATATATATATATATATATATATATATATATATATATATATATATATATATATAATTTAACGGGTCTATGGGTAGGGTCCATGGATCCGTGCCTTGACCTGGACCTGGACTCGCCAAAATTTTATTAGACCCAGACCCAGACCCAATGGGTCCAAATTATTTGGACCCAATGGGTCCAATTTATTTGGACCCAGACCCGCCTAAATGGGGCGGGTCCAGGACTCATTGCCATCCCCAGTTTAACCAAGTAGATAATATTCAACGTTTACAAGGGAGAGGGATAAAAATAAGATTGTGATCTCGGGCACACCATGCTTGTGTGCGCCTAATTCCACGTGGGTCAATTAGATTTTTTTATCCCGTGTCCGATGACGCATTTTTATTTTAATTTTCTTTTTGGTCTAGGGGCATTCAAATCACTACTTTTATCTATGTGCATTGGTATACATCATTTTAAACATCTCCGTTAGAAAATATGATCATTTTCATCGAATGTTATATATGTACATCCATCTTAAAAATTTAGAACATTGTGGTGCATTTTTCTGAACATCCATATTAAAAATTATGAACTTCATAGTATAACCTTTTTGAACATACTATTGAGTATCCCTACCTTATTAGACATTATCAAGATCCTTCTCAAAAATTATGAACTTATGAGCATTCATCTTTTTTTTTTTGTGTGCTTTTTTAATCGACATAGCTCATGGATTTTATGAGTAATAGGCTACAAAAGCTTATGGGCATAAGTTTTAAAGGCACTGAAAATTATAAGATGTAGGCGCAGGATGCGATAATGTAAAGGGTGAAACTCGTCTCCTCTTAAGATTTATTCACTAGACCGCGAATAGACTTAAGGGTAAAACCTAACCTCTTATAAGTAAAATATAAGATTTCTCAAGACCTCTCAAGAAGATGTTGCAAATCAACACCTTAGAAGTTATGTTGAAGCTCTCAAGGAAGATAGAATGAAGAGATGAGGTGTGTTCGGTCTGTAGTATTTTGGGTTTTAAGAGTAAGGGTTGTCATATCCGCAAGGATAGTATGTCACATTATAGGGAATTGGTTTGGTAGAGTTTTCAAATTGTGGAAAGTAGTAAATAATTGAAATAATTAAACTAAACTAATTATGAATTTAGAATAACAATAATCAAGAAAGCATGAATTTTAAGATGAACTAAGCCTAATTTAACAAGAAAGTAAATTTCTAACTAAGAAAGCAATTAAAAGCAATTAATAACGATGAACGTAAAAACTTGAACTAATTACTGAAATTAAGAATGAAAATATTAACCTGAAAGTTTGATCTTTACTCTAATCTTGAATCTTGAATCTTTGAATCACGAATCTTTCTCCCGAACAGATAAGAAAGGTGTGATTTGGCTTACTAAGGCTGCTCGAATCCTCACCTGAACGGAGAATTCGAAGAACCTTAATCCTCATCTTCACTAAAAATTAGATTTTTGGTGTGAACTAACACTAATGAAATCAAAATTACTAGAGCATAATGAATAAAAGTGAAAAGGAAACGAGAATTGAAAAACTTGAATTGAATTGAAACTTAGAAGAGTAAATTACAATCGAGGAATTGAGAGAAAACTAAAGAAAACTGAAACTAATGAACTATTCTAAACTAAACTAAAACTAATCTAAGATAAAACTAAAACTAGGATCTCTCTCTAATTATGTATAATAGTCTTTATATAGGAAAATTAAGAAAGGAAAATATATCTTTCAAAACCATAAGCAGCCGCCGTGCTATTTTTATTTCTGGATATCTTGGTCGTCGCTGGTGCCACCAGGACTGTCGCGGGCGCGACGTCTTTCTGCCCCCTGTGTCAGGGCGCGACGCCATAGGTCGCGGGCGCGACCAGCTTGCGAAAGACTTCAGTCAATTCTTGCTTTCGGCTGTCGCGGGCGCTACAACGTGTGTCGTGGGCGCGACGATTTTCTGCGCAGGCGCGACACCATCCGTAGCGGGCGCTACGATTTCTCAGAAAACTGCAGACCATCATCGCGGGTGCGACGATGTTGTTCGCGGGTGCGATGGCGCTCTGTCCAGCTTGTCGCGGACGTTACCCTTTGATAGTGGGCGTGACACTCTTGTGGATGTTGGGTTTTTTTGATTATTTTGAGCTTTTTGACCTTCTTTTCCTTCTTTAACTTGATTATCCTATAAAAACACAAAATCATCATAACTAATACATAATCAAGGGATTAAAACAAGCAAAACACCTTATAAAAGGTATCAATTTGGCTCGAAATGAGACCGAACAACACTTCCACACAAGGGTTTGCTCGCCCCGGGCAAACTAAAACAAAGAAGAAAAAGAAACTAACTATTCTAACTCACTGTCGTAGGAATCACGGTTGCATTTAGCATATGCAACAAGCCTTTTAAACCCCTTGGCAACCTAAGTGGACGATGAAGGTCTCGTGAGGGTTTATAGACGCTATACCCACAAAAGCAAAAATGAAAAATGAAAAGAAAAAGTGAAAAATGAAAGGAAAAGAAAAGAAAAGAAAAATGAAAGAAAAGAAAGGAAAGGAGAAAAGAAAGGAAGCAAAAGAAACAATTTGAGAGAATAAGAGGTGAAAAATGTGATAAGGTCAGCACAAAAGGAGGTCTACACACACGGTCGCAAAACTAACTACTCAAACAGTGCATTCACTCAACTTAGAACAGTTAACAAGCACTTTCAAAGCAACTAGCAAGATTGTTACTAGACTTCACATTTTTCACCTCACTGATGGGTAAGCTTGATGATTTCCTCGTGCTCAAGTGCAGTGTTTCTGACTTGTTTTTGTTTAAGTCAAGGTTTAGTCGGTTAGAACTAACTATTCAAACGCCCATGCTCGATGTTTAATGAATTATTAGTCGTTCCTCTCCCTATTTTGTGCCGCCCTTGGCTTGGTGATGGCTACAGGTTACATAGAGAAAGGTTCGCACTTATTTCCTTCAATTATTTTTGGTGTTGGTTTGTTAGAGAATTGAATGGCCATGAAAGGGGTCTACTCTTCCTACATAGATTCTTTCCATACACATACAAGGTGCTTAAGGGATATGAATGTTGCACCACTCATACCGATCTATGAAGGTAAACCAACATGTTTTTGTGTCAGTATTTGTCGGGAATAAGAACGATCCATAAATGGGGTTTACCCTCCCAACACAGGTTACTCCATAAGCAACAAAGTGCTTAAGGGGTAAGAGTGACAGACCACTCATGCCGGCCCATGTAGGTGTACAAACTTTTTTTTCATATTTTTAGTTTTTCTTTATTTAGAGCATGTATATTTAAGAAGCTAAAACTTTCCTTCTAAACTAAGACCATTACATTAACTAGCCTAGAAGTAAATTTCTAAGGAGACTACATGGTTGCAAATACAGGTGAGGTTATTATGTTTAGGAAAAGCAACAATCAAGTCTGAAGCCTATCAAACATTCATTAACTATTCCTAACTAACCAATAACACTATTCTAGCAATCAGCGATACAACCATATATACAAACTACCTCTGACTGATAAAATTTTAAAAAATTCGCCTACTTTCAGTGGTAATTGAAAGTTATTTCTCTCTCTAAAATTGTAGGACACTTGTGCCACCCACTCCCACACAAAACTCTACAATGTCCTTATTGTGCATAAGGTGACACTTCCCAAAAGAAAAATAAAAAGCAAAAAGCACACAAAAAGGAGAAAAATAAAATCCGGCATGTATGCTATCCCCACTCCCACACAAAAAGGCCAATAGTGTCCTCATTGGAAATAGATGTAAGCAAACACACAAAAGAAAAGAAAAAGAAACACACCAAAAGAAAACAAAATAAGAACAGAAAGCCAACTCACCAACCGTGCTAAAGAGAGAAGGGAACGATATTACCTGGTTAAGTATTTAATATACCCAAACAATAAAATCTTGAAATAATAAAACTACCTATGGAGCATCAGCCACTCCATCTCACCTCAAGATGTCGGGCACCATCTCAGAACCATTCAATGCCCGTAGTAATAAGTCATGCATCCTAGCATGCATCTCCAAGTGGTGAACATAAGAGCACAATCTCAATAGTACATCAACAAACGTTTTGAGATGTACTATTGAGATTGTGCTCTTATGTTCTTGTCCCATGAACCATTCAATGCCCGTAGTAATAAGTCATGCATCCTATCGAATGCCTTGGAATAATCAATAAAATAATGAAATGAATGCACAAAATTGATTTTCTTGTCCTCTAGGTAGGTGTTATAGGGATTAGTGAGGAAATTATACCCTCCTAAAAGACCTAGGAACTTTATGAACTCAGGTTCATGGGAAAGGAGTGTAGGAAAACAAATCACATCAAGGGAAGATGGGGAAACAAATTCAATTTCATTAGAATACACAGTAGAATCCTCACACTCAACCTCCAGCAATTTTCATCAAATACTGATTCTAATTCACAACTTTGATCCAATTCATCATATTCATCAGTAGGTGATAAGGAAAAGGTAGGGTTATACCACATGACAACACTCTCAACATTACAAGAAGGTACATCATCATCTTCATCAATTTTAGACTGACTAGAAGAACTATCAGTATCAGAAGACAAATGTGTATCATTCAAAACATCACCAAAAGTGAAACTGGAATGTTCAGGGTCATAACCCATCGTGAAAGACTCATACTCACACACAGATGCATCATGGAAATCAAGATCCTGATTAGAAGAGAGGGGGAATGAGTAACTATAGATGAATCCTCATATTGATCCACACATGGAGATCGAGCATGTAGATCAATAAAATGGGGCAATGAACAAGCATTAGACTCCTCATCTACGAAAGATGTATCAGAATTAGCATCAGAAAATTCACTCCTCTCCTCACATAATGGCATGGACATGGGTGTGACTAATTGTAATAACCTCGCTTAATTCAATAGTAATCTTGGGTTGTAATCCAAATTAATTGCTAAAACGCGTTTTTATTTTTATTTTATTTAAGTTCGTTATGTAAAACTATGTCGTTCAAGTGTGTTTTGCTGCTCGGACCCCAATGTACAAGTCAGACTAATTATTTTTAATAATCGAGCAATTGATGGTCCTTAGTATCCCTGTTGTTGTTGTTGTTATTATTATTATTATTATTATTATTATTATTATTATTATTATTATTAACATTGTCGTTTTCATTAAAAGTTTAGTGAAGAACCGGATTACACATTAATACAATCTCGATTTTCCTACCCTATAACAACACCACCTTCGTTTTTTTTTTTCGATAACTGCTATTCTAACCTGAGACTCTGAAATTAGTATTTTAGCCTAGATGGGGGAAGTATAAAAAAATTATTAATAAAAAAATAAAAAGGTAAAAAGAGAGATAGAATAGATAACAAATAATAATAAGGAAAAGAAAAAAAAAGGGGGGAGTTAAAGAGAAGCAGTATTACGTTGTTTTCTTCCCTACTTCCAGAAACTTAGTTGCTCCTCTCTCTCTCTCTCTCTCTCCCCCTCCACACTCCCTCCTTCCACTGCCTGCCACCACTGCTGCCTCCAGGGTCGCCGGACGACCACTGTGCGCCGCCCAAGTCACCGGCCACCATCACTCCATCTTCTCTTCTTCACTTTTTCTTCTTTCTCCAAGTTGAAGGTAAACCCTAACTTTTATAAATTCTCCCAAATCTGAAACTTTTCTGTTTTGATTGTGAAATTGTTGCTCTTAATCTCTAATTTGAGCTTTAAACATGATTTTAAGCATAATTTGGCTTTGGTGTAATGATGGATGATGGGTATGATTTTGGGAAGTGTTGTGTAATTATGTTGTTTGTGCTTGGGAAGCCATGGATGATACATGCATGTTGGTATCTTATGTGAAATGTAAAAATCTTGAAGTTCTTGCTGTGAGTATATGTTAATGGTGAATGAATCATGGGTTGAATAGAGTAAATTAAAGATTTTTAGGAAAATTAAGGGAGGAACAAGTGAAAAAGTTAGGGAGAAAGTGAGAACTTGTAATCTTGGGTCTTGCATGTATGCTTGAAGCATTTTAATGACCTTGGATGAGGATACATTGCTGCGTACCAGCCCCTCTTGCCACCAAAAATGTTGGGTAATGGCTTAGTATTAAGAAGTTAGGGAGAAACGATATAGAATATCGAAATTAATGAATTTGAGGTCAAATCTGGTTTTTGAGTTTCCGGGGATCATCAAAATATTTTATGGTCAATTTTATAGTGTTAAACAGTATCCTTGAGAAATATCTACCACCCGGGCTTTGAATCGAAGCATTTCGTTGTGTATAGCTCAAGTTATAGCGTTTTCAAGTTTGGCCTTCGCATGCGTTTTTTTTAGGACGACTTTTCGAGGTCACTTTAGAGCACCGAGATAAATTCTTTAGCGAATGCATTGAAGTTGTAGTATGCACTACAAGCTTTCCGAAATGGGGTTTTAGGTATCATTTGGAGAACGGGTCGAGGAGATATGACCTAAACAAAGCAGCCGGCGAAAGAGCATTGGGCAGAAATTTCAGGTTAGCAAGCATATTTCTAGAGTCTTTTGGGGTATGTTCCAAGAAAAATTTGGGATTATGCTCAACATAAGAGTTGTAGTAGATGTTACAAGATTTCCAAAATGTCTTTTTTTGAACCATTTGGAGCTTTGAGTGAGAAGTTATGAACCTGGAAATATAGCCCAGTAAACACATAATTTCCAGAAAACGACGGAATCCTACAGTTATCGCAGGGAACCTTTTGGGGTTTTTCTTGTACTATTTTGGATTAATGATCAACATAAGAGTTGTAGAGTATATTTTTCTCTTTCCATAGGTTTTTTTCCCGCCATTAATAAAGGCATATATCTCGAATCATGAGTTTTTGTTTCAAAATGGCTTCCGAAAACTTTTGATTTTCAAACTTACTTTTTTTTCGTTACTATTTATTTATTTATTTATTTAATTATTTATTTATTCAATCATCCTTTGGTTATATTTATTTATTTATTTATTTTACCACCGTAGGACATATGACTTCGTGATTTCCCTATCCGAGTTAAATTTTCCGGCCAACTTTAAAACCTTCATAAATAACCTAAACTTAAAAGCAAAGGGCTATTTGTCCCCAAAGCACCAAACTTACACACTTCGTTGCTATTTCTTGTTCAAGTACGCTATTTTGGGTCGTTGTCACTTCTCGCTCGGGTCATCCTCACCTCAAGACACCTTTTTATTAGCAACTCTCTTCTTTTGAGGTACGCATATTGGCTATACCTTTTTATAATGCCATATATTTATATCATGAAAACACCAAGTGTTCTAATAATGTGAATTAGACCTTTTTCATCATGTTTTGTCACCTTAATGTGGACCCGCCCCATTTATACACATTGAGTGCAATCACACTATATACTTGGCCAATGTCAACCGGTTAACTCCGTCCGGGCCTCCCGATCAGTCCGGGTATGCGCATATGAAGGCTTAGTCCGATGATCTTAAATGGGTACCACTCAGATAACAATAATCATGTAAAATGTTTTAATTACCCCTCTTCTCTCTGTTTGCAAAAACGATTTGAAATGCGCGAAACAAAATGAATTACTAAATGAGGATTTACATTATAGGGGTATGCGTATTGAGTTTCGACTCATTTGCGAAAATACTTGTTTATGTTTTGTTTTAGGTGTTGGCTCCGGTGTTGGGAAGTCTAATACCGGTAAGAGGCAAGGATAAATGGGTGTCTAAGAGTCCTCTTATATTGTGAAGCTATGATTGTGATCGATACGTCGATGTTAAGTGTAGGGTCGCACTTTTCCTAGGGTTCTTCAAAGCCATCTTTTGTCATGTCTTTTCGTTCTTGGCTAATTTAGAACCCTTTTAAATATGTAGTTGGTGTTATAATAATTATCTGTCTTGTGGTTGTAAAGGCGATTAACGGTTTGTAATCAGTTCTGCTAACGGTTTGTAATCAGTTGTGCTAAGTCTAACTATAGGAGTGTGGGCTTGACATTATGGGATGAAAAAGTATGTATAAATGTTTATGTTTGGTTTATAGTTTTCATGTTGTTGTTGTTGGAAGTCTGGTGTGCATGGTAGCCTTGTCCATCGTGGTTGGACGGCGGTAATGTCCCTGGACTCCTTAATCCGCTGTGCTAATCACTGGATGATGAGGTGGTTACCCCTAATCTGGTGATTGTGAGTCTAGGGGTGTTACACTAATGATTCATTAAGCATATTCTCATGCAGCACAACATCATCACACACTGATTTATTATTTGCGGAATCTTTCTCTATCAATGATGTCTCATCCTAAAGTGTATTCTCACTAGTGGGCTCACTAACTTGATCAAACTCAATATCACATGATTCTTCTCTACTTTCAATATGTGAAGGGGAAGGGGGTTTGGTAAATATAAACTCAATATCACATGATTCTTCTCTACTTTCAATATGTGAAGGGGAAGGGGATTCAAATCCATTCATAAAAGCCTTGAAAGCAGAGTATTCAGGGCAAGCATCAAATAAATGACCCCAAGCTTGACATACAAAACACTGAGGAGGAACCTCGCTATTGGGGCAATAAGAAGATTCACAAAAATTTTCCACATATTCCCCACCACTAGATTGACCATTAAGATATTGTGGGTACTCACAAGATGGTACGACTAAAGTCTCAGAGGGTGGTGCACAATAAGAAGGTTGGAAAGTTAGGAATAACATTTTGTTGCTCAAATTCATAAGAATCCCTAGACAACCACTTAAGAAATTCCAATGCATCATCTTCTCTTAAATTAGAAAACCCATAACATTCTAAGAGATTACGAGTTTCATAATTTACTCCCTCATACACAATACCCAAGATATCTAATGTATCATGTGAGATATCATACGATTCACATTCAGCAAGATAATCCTGTAATCTAGCAAAATATCTCCAAAATATTTTCTTGCTCAAATTGTGGAACCCTGACATCGGTCATAACTCTTTTTTTTTAATTATTATTTATTATTTGCTTTTCCATTTTTATGTTCACATCTTTTTTTGGAATTAAATTACAACTACAAAAGCAATAAACTATTTACAAAACCAATAACCTAATCTACCAAATAACATCATCTCCGGCAACGGTGCCATTGTTAGGTGTGCAGTATTTTGAGTTTTAAGAGTAAGGGTTGTCGTATCCGCAGGGATGGTGTGTCAGGTTATAGGGAATTGGTTTGGTAAGGTTTTCAAATTGCGGAAAGCAGTAAATAATTGAAATAATTAAACTAAACTAATTATGAATTCAGAATATATACCAATAATCAAGAAAGCATGAATTTAAAGATGAACAAAACCTAATTTAACAAGAAAGTAAATTTCTAACTAAGACAGCAATTAAAAGCAATTAGTAACGGTGAATGTAAAAGAACTGAACTAATTACTGGAATTAAGAATGAAAACATTAACCTAAAAGTCTGATCTTTACTCTAATCTTGAATCTTAAATCTTTAAATCACAAATCTTTCTCCCGAATAAACAAGAAAGGTGTGATTTGGATTACTAAGACTGCTCGAATCCTCACCTGAACGGAGAATTCGAGGAACCTTAGTCCTCCTATTCACTAAAAATTGGATTTTTGGTGTGAACTAACACTAATGGAATCAAAATTGGCAGAGAATAATGAATAAAAGTGAAAAGGAAATGAGAATTGAAAAACTTGAACTGAATTGAAACTTAGAAGAGTAAATTACAATCGAGGAATTGAGAGAAAACTAAAGAAAACTAAAACTAATGAACTATTCTAAACTAAACTAAGATAAAATTAAAACTAAGATCTCTCTCTAATTATGTATAATAGTCTTTATATAGGAAAATTAGGAAAGGAAAATATATCTTTCAAAACCCTAAGCAGCTGTCGCGCTTTTTTTATTTCTGGATATCTTGGTCGTCGTTGGTGCCACCAGGACTGTCGCGGGCGCGACATCTTTTTGCCCACTGTGTCACGGGCGACACCAGCTCAGCGGAAGACTTCCGTTAATTCTTGATTTCGGCTGTCGGGGCGCTACAACGTGTGTTGCGGGCGCGACAACTTTCTACGCAGCTGTAGCGGGCGCGACACCATCTGTAGCAGGCACTACGATTTCTCGGAAAATTGCTGACCATCGTCGCGGGTGTGATGGTACTCTGTTCAGCTTTTCGCGGGCGTTACCCTTTGGTCTGTGTTGTCCTCAACACGACATATGTTGACCAAGGGAGTCTTTTTCTAACTCTCTGGAACCCAACACCACCCGTGTCATACCTGGTATGGCCCGTGTTTGGTCCATCTCACTTAGTAAGCTCAATTTTGACCTTCTCGGCCAATCCTTAGCTTATAACTTGGTCGCGTAAGCCTCTTAACTCTTGAAATACTTCAACATTGAATCTCGGGCACACGATGCTTTGAACACCTAGGAGTACCAATAAAGCCCTGTTTGAAAGGTTCCCCATTCTAAATTGCCAAACACTTGCCACGCGTGTAAAACCTCGAAAATTTGGATGTGTTTGTCATTATGTAGTTAAGTGTTAAGTTAATTTCTGTTAATTATTATGTGTTTTAATTGCTACACTTGAGCTCGTAGGACCGTTGAGAGAGTAACAAGGGCATTTTAGTAATTTTATACGTGCATGGAAGTAACGGTATACTGGCAATTTCATGTGTTATTGGATGAATTAAGTGATTATTATTATTATTAGTGTTTCATTAATAATAATAATAATAATATTATTATTATTATTATTATTATTATTATTATTATTATTAGGAAATCATAATTTTATTCAGGTTAGAAGTAGAGTTAGATTAGATGTAGTATTAGTATTATTTGGTTTTATTAAATAATATAAGTAAATTAAACCCTAACCCTAATTTACCTCCCTCCCTCTCCCTCCTCCTCTATAATGATGTAACTGTCGCCCCCTGATGCCAGTGGCGGATCTAAGATTCAAAGTCAGTGGTATCAAATAATTTTCTTAAAAAAAATTGAACACAAATAAGCATTAAAATAAACGTCAAAATATAACCAATTCATGATAACCCAATACACAAACGTCAAAGTAAGCGCTAAAAATGATATTAAATAACTAATACATACCTACACTTCCGATCGACGAGCATGCATCTACTGAAAACGATCCATGATAGCCTTATTGGATACTTTTCCAAACACATCTTCCTCAAAATAAGTAATAACAACATCATTTAAAAAGTTGTTTGACATTCTATTGCGCAAGCTGGTCTTAATAAACTTCATCACTTAAATACTCTCTCAACTGATGCGGTTGAAACCGGAAAAAGCAAAGCTAACTTGACAAGCAAATATATGCGGCGAAAGTTCAAGTGCAATGTCTCTCAACCATTTTCATTGAAAGTTCAACAAGGCCTTTCAAGTTGGAGAACCTCTCATCATTTCACACACAATCAATGAAGCTAGTAAGATCGTCTTTAAGCCTCTCCAAAGACCACTCGTCAAAATCCATGGGATACAATCGAGCCATTCTAAGTAATTTTTCCTCATCAAAGTTGCAAAAGGAGCGAGCAGGGTTAAGGCATACTACACCAAGAAGCAAATCAGTGCTTGCCTCTGGAAAGTGGCTATTGAGCTCTTACAATTGCATATGAATAATGGAGTAAAGCACATCAACACGATAATGGTGCTCATTTGTTAATGTGGAAGCTCTACGTTTTGATCTTTGGCCCCGGCTAACATAGAAGTCGACTATAGAAGGAATCACAATATCATATTTTTCGCAGAATTCAGACAGATCTTTAAGCAATGAATCCCATCCTCTTTCCCTTGTATTTGTTAAGCGCTTCTTATTCGTACCAAGTAATGACATAGCATTGACAATATCTTGATCTCTTCTCTGTAAGGTTTTACTAAGATCATTGGTAATGCTCAATACCAATCTCATCAAGTGTATCAAGAAAGCAAAGTCAAACGTTAGCATGTCATCTAAAAAACTTCCGGCCTTCACTCTCTCTTGCTAATAAGTTGAATGACCTGCCATCGCTTCAAGAACAGAAGTCATCAGACCGAACATGAGTATAATATTCAAAAATGATTTATAATAAGAGCCCCAACGAGTGTCTCCAGGTCTAGCTAATCCAAGCTCTTGATTCAAACCTCGCCCAGTTTGAAGTTGACCCATACGCAATGCTTCTTCAAGTTCCTCTGCTTGTTTTTCTCTAAAGTCATCTCTGTGTTTATAAGAACCTCCTATCATAGTTAACATAAGTTGAACTAGGTCAACCAGCCATCCAATATCATCATTACCATATGCAATGACAATAAGTGTCAATTGGAGTTGATAGGCAAAACAATGTACATAATGAGCAGATGAACAATTGGAGAGGGTCAAGACCTAGGGTCTATGCAAAATCATGTGGATGATGGAAATCCACCTATAGAACTCATAAACACTACAAACCAATTTTTTTGGGTTTTTGGATTAATGGAGATAACATGGAATTAAAAGATATGGACAATTCTAAAGAGAGAAATCTCACCAAATTGAACTAAGATGTTCAATCTCTAGCACAAGGACCTTCCACAAGCAAAGATTCTTGAAACACCCAAGAAATCTCACAAAGAATGGAGAAAAAACACTCACTCACAAATAAGAGAATTCACCAAGCAATTTCCACTCAAAGGATTAGCTTTCATTGATTAGGGTTTGAAAACCCACAATTACAAACTCTCCAAGTGAGAGGAATTTTTGTGTCTAACTTGAAACCTTCATGAACTGTCTCTAATGGAGGGTTGAACATGTATATAAAGGAAAGGGGGAAAAGGAGAAAAGAAAACTATGAAAAACGGCGGAAGAAAACACGTGTTGTGCAGAACGGTCACGGGCGTGACTTCGGGGATCACGGGCGTGACGTGATTTTTGGAGCCAAAACAAACTTGCCGTGGGTGGTCACGGGCGTGACAAAAAAAGGCCACGGGCGTGACCATCTGGACAAATTTTCTGCCTACTTCAAACTCGCATAACTTCTTCATCTGGACTTCGTTTTACGCCCATAATATATTGATGGAAATCTCTCGGTGTGTACTTTAAGCTCCCAAAATTTGAAGTCCATCGGAGTTGTATTGAAGGCGTTATGATCAAAAGCGTGAAGGCACGCCCTTTTCTAGCCATTGAACGCCTTCACCACCTTGTGTTTATTCTTGTCGATGGTTCCGAAGCCCCTTAGAAGGCTCGGGAATGGTCCGATAGAGACGAACCAAAAGTGAACCGATCCCCATACGGTTCAATAATCCTCCATAATCAAGCTCCTAAGTCCATTGATATGACCACGCATATTATTAGCCTCATCATACCCTTGCCCTTGTATTCGAGAAGGACTCAATGATAACATAGAAAGTATAGAATAAATTTTCATCTTTAAAGACAAAGAAATTGTATCAGTGACATGTTGAATACCAACCAAACTCTCCATCACAACCCTTGTTTCGCATACATACCTCAAAACAAGAGCCATTTGTTGCTTACTAGATATGTCACGAGACTCATCAACTAATATTGAAAAGTATCCATCCCCAAGTTCTTCTAGAATAGCCTTTATAGTTTTTTAGCACAACAGTTGACAATTTCTATTTGTACGCCATGAGAAGTCATAGTAGCGTTGCCAGGGGAATTACCCAAGATAACACTTCCAATACTTTCATTTTGCTCAGCAAGAAAGTGCAATATAGTCAAAAACTTCCCTTTTCTTGTTGAAGATTCACTTTCATCATTGATTATGCACACTATTTACTGAACCAACATGCACATCAAGTCTCTTCTTCTTATTCCAATCCTGAAACCCATCACATGTAAAAGAATTCCCTCCACTATTACCACCGGAACCTTCATTCTTAAATAAGTAGCAACACAAATAAAATGCAACCTCTTTTTTTATGCTATATTCTAACCAACTAGCATATTCACCAAACCATGATTCATTGAATCGACACATGACTCCACATATTTCAATTTGAAGAAAGTTATGATTTCGAGGCTGACATATGCCTTTTAGAATATATGCTCTTGTTACCGCATCACGATCATTTGGGTGATAGTGCGAAATAGGTTTTCTTTGCCCTGGATCATATGGAAGAGCACTTAGATCAACACTACTTCTCCCCATAGAATCAAAAGGGTTTGTATTGACTTCAGAATGTGGTGTTGGTGGTGTTTGAGATGGACCAACATTGTCCCTTTCTCGATTCAATGGTGGATTTTGGGATGAAGTGCCCGAATAGGGGCCAGAATGAGAGATAGATTCCCTAGCCACCTTCTTAAAGTATCTCTCCATATTAAACTGAAATTAAAAAATAAAATTATGAATACCTACATTTTTATAAAAACACACTTAACCTAATATAATGAATTAATAAATTTCTTTCAAACACTTAAATAGTATATAATTCAATTTATATGTGTACAAATTAAATGATAGTTTAACAAGATTTGCTCATTCATACACATACAACAAGCAATTAGCAAATCCTCATTTAATCACATTGATTTAATCACAAAAATCTAATTTTTAAATTACAACTAAATATGATAATGAATTCAAGGGTTTTTGGATGATAATATACCAACCTTTGGGGGTGTTGGAATGTAATATACCAACTTTTATTATTGGACAGCAATATCCCTAACCTTTATACCTGGGTGACATTATTATACCAAAAGTAGCTAAGGGGGTGGTGAACCGGTCTCCATGCGCGCTAACATGGTTGGCGAAGGGAAAAAAATTGTTCCAAGTCAATAACTTCATTAACCCCTTAGTTTTTCTCACTAACCCACATTACAAGGCATTGGTTGGTTGTGTTTCACGTCAGTATGAAGACCGGTTCACCACCCCGTTAATCACTGTGTTAGAGCTGATTTTTTTTTAAACGTGGGTTACTGAGAAAAACAGAGGGGTTAACGGGGTTATTGGGCGATGACCGATTATTTTTCCTCCGCCTGTCACGTCAGAATTGAGACCAATTAACCACTTTACC
Source organism: Portulaca oleracea (assembly GCA_029582165.1). Classification (NCBI taxonomy): domain Eukaryota; kingdom Viridiplantae; phylum Streptophyta; class Magnoliopsida; order Caryophyllales; family Portulacaceae; genus Portulaca; species Portulaca oleracea. Next base: position 14,837,586 of record CM055881.1, read on the forward strand.
ACCTCCTTAGTCCTTGTTGATATAATAATATCACCTAAGTATAAAGATCAGGGATATTGTTGTCCAATAGTAAAGGTCGGTATATTACAATTCAATACCCCTAAAGGTCAGTATATTGTCATCCAATATCCCTAAATTCAATCAAGGGGAAAGAGTATAATTCGATTTATAAGTGTATAAACGATAGTTTAACAAAGGAATGAGAAAAAAACAGGAGAGAGAGTGTGCCAACTGGGAGAGAGAATATCAAAGTTCCACTGATTGTGTTCCGCATTGCATATGCTCTAAGTGAATTTACAAACCCTAATTTAATCACATAAATCTAATTCATAAATCGCAACCAAGTATGAGATTAAATTCAATAAAGAGCAAAGAGTAACTTGAGAAAAGAATAATAGAGTGACTTACATAAATTACAATTGAATAATGAAGTTAGGGTTAGAGAGATTGGAGGGATTGCTTGGTGGGTATGAGTGAAAGGAAAAAAAAGGGTCTGCTGGGTTAAAACTGAATTGATGAACAATTGAATTTGAACAGTCGGCGCCTATTATTTAAATGTGCATCAACCACCTGCTGAAAATTGGAAAAATCGAAAAAGCGCATCACTGGAGGATTGCTTGGTGGGTATGAGTGAAAGGAAAAAAAAGGGCCTGCTGGGTTAAAACTGAATTGATGAACAATTGAATTTGAACAGTATTTAAATATGCCTCAACCGCCTGCTGAAAATTTGAAAGGGAAAAAAAGGGCATGTTGGGTTAAAACTGAATTGATGAACAATTGAATTTGAACAGTCGACGCCTATTATTTAAATATGCCTCAACCGCCTGTTGAAAATTGGAAAAATCGAAAAAGTGTAGCACTTGGGGGATTGAACCCGCAACCTGTTTGTCATGTGACCCTATTCCTTACACGCGCAGACCAGTGAGCTAATGCTTCCTTTCTAATCTTCTATGGTGTCAAATTGTATATATAGTATTTTATTTTAATTTATTTTTTGCTAAACAGATTTTTTTAAAAAAAATTTAGTGGTGTCAATTGACACCACTCCTATGTATATAGATTCGCCCCTGCCTAATGTTGTTGCCCCGCCCGACAACCGCCGCAAACCTAGCGCACGAGCTAATTCGCGTCGTTTTAGTGAGCTCAAGTGTGTTCATGGAAGTGAAGTGAAGTGAAGAAATCCAGGTAATGTCTATGCCTTAACTCCCCACTTGGATGCTCATTGCATGTTTTGGTGAGTTTGTCTGTCTTATTGATCATGTTATTATTATTATTATTATTATTATTATTATTATTATTATTAGGAAATCAAAATTTTATTCAGGTTAGAAGTAGAGTTAGATTAGATGTAATATTAGTATTGATGTAGTATTAATATTATTTAGTTTTAATAAATAATATAAGTAAATTAAACCCTAAACCTAATCTACCTCCTTCTCTCTCCCTCCTCCTCCAAAATGATGTAACTGCCACCCCCTGACGCTGCTGCCGCCCGATGACCGTTGCAACCCTAGCACAAGAGCTAGTTTGCATCATTTTAGTGAGCTCAAGTGTGTTCGTGGAAGTAAAGTGAAGAAATCCAAGTAATGTCTATGTCCTAACTCCCCACTTGGATGCTCATTGCATATTTTGGTGAGTTTGCTTGTCTTATTGATCATGGATCTCGAAAGGGATTTTATGTGGTGAATTTGATTCCCTATTGTAATTATTGTTTATGGATGTTACTCTCTAATTGAGGAAATTGAGTTGGTTTTCGCAAGTGGGTTTTGTTATTGGTTTTGCTAACTTGGGTTGGGTTTGAGTTGATAATTGTGAACTAAGAATGCATATGATACTAATAAGTCAAAGTGGAACATAAAGCGGGTTTTGGGGGATAACCCAAAGACCAGGATTTGACATTCTGTAGGGTTATGGACCAAGAAATCAGGGGGTTCCCTGATATAGTTTTGTGATTGATAAGTGAATTGCGGGTGATAACCAAGAGACCAGGATTTGACATCCTGCAAGGTTATGGGCCAAGAGATCAGGGGATACCCTGATATAGTTATGTGATTGATAAGTGAATTGCAGGTGATAACCCAAGTACCCGGATTTGGCATCCTACTGGGTTATGGGGCAAGAGATCAGGAGGTGTCCTGATATATTTTTGTGATTGATAAGTGAATTGCAGGTGATAACCTAGAGACTAGGATTTATGGGCCAAGAGATAAGGGGGTGCCTTGATACAGTTTTGTGAATGATAAGCAAATTGGGGGGGATAACCCAGAGACCAGGATTTGGTATCCTGTAAGGTTATGGACCAAGAGATCAGGGGGTGCCCTGATATAGTTTGATATATGAGTGATATGTTATCTTAAGAGATTTGGCATCCCTCCCGCATAATAAAAATACAAATTGGTTGTGGTTGAGAAAAGTCCACTGGATTTTGTTTGTTGAGAGAGGGTTCGTTTTTACTTCTAAGAAGAGTTAATGGTTTGTGAAATGGTTGACTGGTTCCCTCCTCCCCATAAATGAATTGAAATGAACTTTAACTTGTTTTGACTGTTAGAGGTAGACATTATTGAGTTTCCCCTCATGTTTGTAAATGTTTTATTTTTAGGTGATGATTTTTATGCTGGGAACGGGAATTAGAAGTGAGGATGGCGTATTTAGTAGTTTTTATTTATGTTGTGTTTCAGTTCAGAAAGACTTGGAGTTAGTGATGTTGAGTTGTTTGATTTCAGGATTTGAAGTTGCTTAGTTTCGTTTAAAGTTGAGGAGTAGTTGTAGTTTTCCTTCTTGTCTTGTATTCCTTCGGGGATACGGCAGTAACGCCCAGTTGAAAAGGAAAAAAAATGAGTCTTCCACTGTTAAAGTTAGTCAATGTTAAGACTTTGACCGTTAAATTTATAATTGAATTTTCGGGAAATTACATAATGATACCTATATGAGCTTAAAGTCGATCCCTACTTGCATATCATAAAGCATTTATGATAAGGATTTTAAGAGAAGACTAGATCGATATAATAATATTTTAAATTTGCTTAAGGTCCTTGACTTTGATAAGAAGCACATTTAATCGGTTTCTTATGTGCGGGCTCATATATTATAATTAAAATTGCTGGCAAATATATGAAAATGATAATAAATTGAGAGTGATAAATGAAAAAAGAAAAGCTATTTGGAATTTGAAACTTTTTCATATTTAGGTAATAATTTTATAAAAACTCTGCTTAAGTATCACCACTGCACATACAACATTTATAAATATGAGTTTTAGCAATGATGTAGCCACCTTAAATCCTCAAATCAATTTTCTAACGTTATACTTCCTCCGTCTCATATCTATAGTCCTACCTAGGAAATGAAAACTTTTAATGGAACATCATTTAATGCACTGTTTTATGTTTATTTTAGATGAGAGATAAAAAAAATTAATACTACTTTTTTTAGTTATTATTGAAAGCCATAAGAGGCAAATGAGACAACACCGATGCTGCAAAAACCACAAAGAAAAAATAGTGAACGATAACAACCAACAAAGAAGCAACACAGCTAAAAAAGCAAGACAAAAACAGCATAGTTAAAACACTAAAATCAACAATTTCTTTCTTTTCGTCATTTCTCCTTAAGCCGGTTCTCAATAGTTCCTGGATTCCCACGAATGAAGCCAGAACCACAACCAAACTTAGCCACTCTGCTTGCATGTCCTCCAAATGACCTTGAGAAATCTTAAAAAATTTAATACTACTATTAAATGGACAATAGTTTTGAGACATCTTAAAAATGAAAAAAAATGGACTTTAAATATAGGACAAAGGGAGTAAATAGTCTTACCAAATACCAATTCCATTCAACAAAGCACAAAATGGAGAAAAGTAATATTCATGGAAAGGGCTGAGCATGGGTTACAATAATGTCATCCTTGATGAGATTGGCTGAGTAAGTGTAGCCATCATGATGTATTACTGATCAAGCTAGGGTTTTGATCAATTACACATCAAAGGGGGTGACGTGCAACCGACTTGGGGTAGGGTAAGGTTCACGAAAAACCTTAGGAAAACTCAATAAAGGTCGAAACTTTGGATATTTCAAGGGAATCGAACTTCATACCGAGACACCACAAGTTGAATCCCTAGGGCTTCCTGCTCTTCTACTTAGTTACAGAAACACCTTCTAAGTATAAGAACAAGCTCTACCTCACCACTTGAATAGCCAATTCAAGATACAATAGTAGAAAAAGAAAAGAGGGAAACTCTCAGGATGAGCAAAGGCTCGTTTTGTGTTCATAATTCAAAGTTGTGTGTCCTTTTGGGACGTTACAAACCTCCTTATATACTAGACTAAGACCTAATCCTTCTAGGATTACTTAGATTTGGCGCCAAAGTAACTTAGAATCCTTCTAGGACTCCCTTTTCCTAATCCTATTTGGATTAGTTACAACGAATCCTTCTAGGATTTGGATTTCCTAATCCTAATTGGATTAGTTATACGTCCAAGACTAGGACTTATCCCCTTCTAGACTCCTACTATACTAATTAATGCTTGGCATTATGCCTTATAATAAACTAAACTACTAATAAGGAAAATATCTATAACTAAGTTTCCTAATAATAAGGGAAATACAAATACTACTATAACAAACTTAGTTACTAATAAGGAAATACACAAATACTATTAAAACTTCTTAAGACTTCTTTTTTTTCACGTGACTTTTAGGACTTCTTTCACGTAACTTTGCTCCCCTCTAGCTTGCTTGGACGTCATGTACCCTCCATGAACTTAGGGTCTCCAAAGGTAAGACCAAGGTTAGGCGAATCTCCACCATTCTCTATGAATCTTGGGTCCCCAAATGTGAGACCAAGGCTAGGTGAATCTCCATCATTCTCTATGAACCTTGGGTCCCCAAAAATGAGACTAAGACTAGGCAAATCTCCACTATTCTCCCCTTGTTGCTAAGAGTTTGTCCTCAAATTCGATTGAATGAATTGGACCCTCTTATTGGGTGAGCGGGGCTGATTTCCATCATTCTCCCCTGATTGCAAAGAATTTGCCGTCAAACTCGGTTGGATGATTTGACTCTTTATGGGCATAGAGGTGGTTTCCTTCTGGTTGGGCATGAAGGTGTAAGTATTTGTTCGTCCATCATGAGGTATGGCTCGATCAAATATCCATGGTCTGTCATGTAAGACGTTGCAAGCATCTATAGGTACAATTTCACAGCAGATTGAATCATGATACATGTTACCTATAGGGGATTGCTCCAAACATCTTCTGGTCTCATGAATGCCCTCACTTTGATGAACAATGGCCTCTCTTGGATCTTCTTGTTGTTCTTCTAATTCCACAAGATTTTCCACGTCATCATACTCATCAATGACTCGAGGTTGTTCAAAACAATTGAAGCTTTCATCAAATCTTGGAGGAAGATTAAAATCGACCTCTGGCTCACCTTTTAAACATTGGACTTCAAAAGGCTCAAAAGGGACCTTGCCAACTTCTGCAACATCATCAACTTCTAGAGGGAGATTAAGATTAATCTCTGGTTCCTCATGAACTTGATGTTCCTCCTCATGAACCAAGGGGGGTTCACGTGACTTCCTGGAATATTCATACCAAGTCATCTCAAATTGTAGCACCCTGAGTTCAAGGAGTTTAAACTCATGTCTCAATCTCCTTTTCTTCTTCGAAATCTGATCACTCTCTTGAGATGAAGGTTTGTTGGACCACATGGCTAAGGTTCTTTGTGGGGGGATGGGGGAATAAAAGGGATTGTTTTTGGGCTGAAGCGGAATCAAGGATTAACCCACCAGGAGGGTAGGCTAGCTCTGATACCAATTTTGATGTATTATTGATCAAGCAAGGGTTTTGATCAATTACACGTCAAAGGGGGTGACGTGCAACCGACTTGGAGTAGGGTAAGGTTCATGAAAAACCATAGGATAACTCAATAAAGGTCAAAACTCTGGATAGTTCAAGGGAATCGAACTTGATACCGAGACACCATAAGTTGAATCCCTAGGGCTTCCTACTCTTCTACTTAGTTACAAAAACACCTTCTAAGTATAAGAACAAGCTCTACCTCACAACTTGAATAGCCAATTCAAGATACAATAGTAGAAAAGAAAAGAGGGAAACTCTCAGGATGAGCAAAGGCTCGTTTTGTATTCATAATTCAAAGTTGTGTGTCCTTTTGGGACGTTACAAACCTCCTTATATACTAGACTAAGACCTAATCCTTCTAGGATTACTTAGACTTGGCGCCAAAGCAACCTAGAATCCTTCTAGGACTCCCTTTTCCTAATCCTATTTGGATTAGTTACAACGAATCCTTCAAGGATTTGGATTTTCTAATCCTAATTGGATTAGTTATACGTCTAAGACTAGGACTTATCCCCTTCTAAACTTTTCTAGACTCCTGCTATACTAATTAATACTTGGCATTATGCCTTATAACAAACTAAACTACTAATAAGGAAAATATCTATAACTAACTTTCCTAATATTAAGGGAAATACAAATACTACTATAACAAACTTAGTTACTAATAAGGAAATACACAAATACTATTAAAACTTCTTAAGACTTCTTTTTTTTCACGTGACTTGTAGGACTTCTTGCACGTTTTCATGTGACTTGTAGGACTTCTTTCACGTGGCTTTGCTCCCCTCTAGCTTGCTTGGATGTCATGTACCCTCCATGAACCTAGGGTCCCTAAAGGTAAGACCAAGGTTAGGCGAATCTCCATCATTCTCTATGAACCTTGGGTCCCCAAATGTGAGACTAAGGCTAGGTGAATCTCCATCATTCTCTATGAACCTTGGGTCACCAAACGTGAGATCAAGACTAGGCAAATCTCCATCACATCAATAATCTTGTAGAGTGCATCGACAACACGAGAAAGGTTGAGAATTCGTAGAAGTACACATCCAGGAAGCTGTTCTTTGCATGGCTTCTCCAAGAACTCCTCGTTCAATTCCTTCTATGCATCTTCCACCATTTTATTGAATATTTACACCACATCATCTCTTGTCTTGCTGAACTCTTTCATGTAACACTCCACACCTGATGCCACATGCGCCCCTCTTGCTTGTTCCCCCTTGTTTGTTCATTTTGAGGTGCACAAAAAATTACATCATCATGTCACAAATTAACCCATGCATGATTTGTACTTGTGGATTTTAGTGAGTCAAACTATATAGGTTGTGATAATGGTAAGTCAAACTTTAGAAATGTATCAAATACAGTAACATGAACTATTACAAACTTGAATTTCAGTGTACCACAAATCGAAATTTTCCAAACTCAATAGTATTTTGGACTACCACAATCGAATTAATATATGATAGTTTGGAATATTGTGATCCAATATATGATAGTCTGAACTACTATAATTCAATATATTAACATTTGGGATCACTACAATACAAGTGTCACATAGGAAACTCTACGTCTCCAGACTTCAGTGCCATGTAGGAAAATCACCGAGTTGGTGGGTGATGGTGTACTAAAATCCAATGGATCAATAGTTCAGCTTACTAAGATACTTTTCTAAAGGTGACTTACCATTGTCCCAACCCCTATAGTCCGGCTAACTATAATCCAAATTTCCTTAAATATCTATAGCTATATATTTCAAAAACAAATAGGGGTACCTCTCATTTTTTCGAAAACTATTTTTAAGCCCTATGTTTCTAGAATATGTTTTAAAGTACCTCATAATTTAAGTTAACAATTTCTATGGCATAAATATGGTGAATTGAACATGTTTCTGGGGGGGGTTAACTTAGACTACTGAAATGCCCATCGTTTTCTGAGTGTTGATGCTTGTTGACAGACAATAAACGCCTTCAAGCAACTTCCCACCAAAACCTTGCTAGAAATATATTCAAATGACTGAATTAATCTCCTAACAATCGTGAACTTAAATACGTGGCATTTAAAATATAATTTCGAATACTATTTGTCTTTCTTTCCTTGATGCTATTTAAATCTCAAAGAAAGCTTAATTAGGTCAGAGAAGGGCCCGAAGGTGTGTTGGTGGTGTCCAACTCTGTTACACTCTGATTGAATTATAGCTGCACATACATCAAAAGGAAGGACAGTTACAAGAAAAAATACAACTATACAGACCTTTGGAACATTTTGTGGTTGAATTCTTCCTTTCTTTTCTCAACCCTTTCTTTCTTGCTAACTGCAGTGAGAGACGTACGCCGTATTAATTCTGAGAAGGTAGGTATAAATAACTAGAAGGAATAGGGTTTACGATTAACTCCTCCTCAAAAAATATAAAGGGGCTAAAAGAAATAAATGTAATACTAACAGGATTCTTTTTTTTTGGAATTTGAAATCTTTTCATATTTAGATAATAATCTTATAAAAATTTTGCTTAAGCATCATCATTGCACTAATGACATTTATAAATATGAGTATTAACATTGGTTTGATAAATTAGTCATCTTAAATCCCCAAATTAAGTTTCAAACATTATACTCCCTTCGTCTCATATCTTTAGTCCTTCCTAAGAAATGAAAATTTTTCAGAAAACATCATTTAAATGCACTTATATTTTATGTTGATTTTAGATGAGAAAGAAAAAATTTAATACTACCTCCGTTCCATTTTATTTGTCCCAATCACTAATTTCTTTGTCCCTTTTCATTTGTTCATTTTACAACTTCAATAATTGTCATTCCTATTTTACCCCTAATAAATGAATTTATTTAGAATTTCAACTTTTTTAAATTTTATTCTGCAAAGTATTTTGAGGGGTAATTTTAGCAATTCATAAACTTTTCACACCAATACCAATTTGCATTGCTGGTCTTGTCAATTTATGTAAAAGGAAAAATAAAATGAAATGGAGGTAGTACTATTAATAGTAAAATGGATAGTAGTTTTGAGACATCCTAAAAAAATAAAAATAGACTAAATAGTCTTACCAAATACCAATTCCATTCAACAAAGCACAAAATGGAGAAAAGTAATATTCATGGAAAGGGCTGAGCATAAGTTGCAATAATGTCATCCTTGATGAGCTTGGCAGAGTAAGTGTAGCCATCAATAATCTTGTAGAGTGCATCAACCACACGAGCAAGGTTGAGAATTCGTTGAAGCACACATTTAGGAAGTTGTTCTTTGCATGGCTTCACCAAGAACTCCTCGTTCAATTCCTTCCATGCATCTTCCACCATTTTGTTGAATATTTGCACCACATCATCTCTTGTTTTTCTGAACTCTTTCATGTAACACTCCACACCTGAAGCCACATGAGCCCCTCTTGCTTGCTCCTCCTTTTTTGTTTATTTTGAGATGCACAAAAAATTACATCATGTCACTAATTAACTCATGCATAATTTGTAGTTGTAGATTCTAGTGAGCCAAACTATATGAATTGGAATAATGAGAAGTCAAACTTTAGAGATGTATCACAGTAATCTGAACAATTGAAATTTTGGATTTTAGTATATCACCATCGAATCGGTCCAAGCTGAACGATAATTTGGATTACTCTAATCCAAGATATGATAGATTGAACTACTACAATTCACTATATTAAAATTTGGGATCAGTATGATATAGGTGTCACGTAGGAAAATCACCATCTCTAATGCCACGTCGGAAAACCATTGAGTAGGTTTGGACCAACTCGGTGATGGTGCACTAATATTCAAGGGATCAATAAGTCAGCTTACCATGATACATTTCTAAAGTTCGGTTTACCATTGCCCCAACCCTTATAATTTGGCTAACTATGATCCAAACTTCCTTAAATAGCATTATATTCCAAAAACGAATAGAGGTACCTCTCATTTTGTGAAAACTATTTTTAAGCCCCTATATTTCTTGAATATATTTTAAAGTGCCCCATAATTTAAGTTACAATTTCTAGGGCACAAATCAGGTGAATTGAACATGTTTCCAGTGCGGTTAACTTAGATTACTGAAATGCACATCGTTTTCCGAGTGTTGATGCTTGTTGAGTGTTGACAGACAATAAACACCTTCAAGCAACTTCCCACCAAAACCTTGCTAGAAACATGTTCAAATGACTGAATTCATTCCTTAACAATTATTAACTTAAATTATGGAGTACTTTAAAAATATATTTGCCAACATAATGCTTTAAAAATAGTTTTTTTTTTTGGCATTGTAAGGGGCACCCCAGTCGCTTTTTTAATCATATTCTTGCTCTTATTCTTTCTACTTTCACGACTATAATAATCAACTTAGTAACATTACCACCATGAAATAGAATATGACTTGCATGAATACGTACTTCATGGCTAACAATGTCATCCATAAGCCTCCCGATGACCTCACAAGCTCTGATGGCCTTAGGAGCTTCTATTATCTGCTCAAATGGTTTACGTTCCATGATTTCTTCCATTCCCATAATCGAAGATGTGGTTAGAATTTGAGCTACTCCAGTAATTCTTGCATTCACCATGTATTCATCAAACCGTGGTATGTATTTTGCCGTAAGCCACTTCGCTTCTTGATAATAAGCTCTTATCAAATCCATCACCTAGTTATATATGTAATTATATGAATTTCAATCAACACAAATGTACATGAGTGGAAAAGGAAGGATACTTTGCATATACCGTTTTTGAGTTGCATGACATTAATTTATAAATCCAATCCTGATGTTTAAAAATTAATATTTACCCTCCCTATGTTTTTGAACCAATTCATTTAATTACTTTTCCGGTGAATTTAATAACATTTTTTTGTTGTGAATGTGTTATTTGTAAAGAAGTTTGCTTGTTAAAATGATGATAATTTTAACAAACAAGTTTCATCACATATCACATATTCACCAGAAAAGTTGTCAAATTTACCGAAAAGTAGCCAAATGAAATTAGTTCAAAAGCTTATGGTGGCTAAATATTAACTCGAAAATGATAGGGATTAGTTTATAAATGTTATAAACCTGAAGAGGGTATATGCAAATTATCCGAACAGGAAAACAAATGGCATAGGAATTGAAGAAGAAGAAGAAGATGGTATTTACTCGTTCTCTTGCAAATTGAGCTGCATACGGCTTTCTTTTCCTGCTCATATCCTTTGAAAACTCATCATAGACATTATAAACAAACTCAAACACTAACTTCATATAGTCTGGTAGTTGATCCAATGCACTCATATCCCACCTGAATTCGTAAATCACTGGTTAAAATGAATTCTAACATCTATTACAAAAGGGTTTTTGGCTCAAAATAATTCGAAGTTAGAGGTGGATGACTGAAAATAATCCAAACTGAGTTTTTGGCTGAGAACGAGCCAAACTTTTAACCTATTTACTCTTACTAAACCAGAATTGATTTTTGACGTCGCAAAGCTGACTTGATGCCCTAGAAAAGTTCGGACTTGACTGAAAATAATATAAACGGACTGAACTAGATATTAACCCACTGCGTCTTTAAATTTTTTAAGGGTGTCAAGTCAGTTTTACCACGTAGGAATTCAATTCTGGTTTAGTAAGAGTATATAGTTAAAAAGTTTCGCACATTTTCAGTCATAAAGTCAGTTTGGATTATTTTCAGCCACTCACCTCTGACATTGGATTATTTTGAGCCATAAACCCATTACAAAAAGGTGGGTAGTTTGCATTTACCTAATCTGAGTCTTATGACATTAATTTTAGCCCTAAGATTTCAAAGTTTATGTTTTGACTCCTTGAGATATGCATGTTATATTAATTTGGGTCAACTCATATTTTCAGCCAAAAAACGCCCCAAAAGAATTTTGTTACATAATTGTAAGTCAAATTGATATGTATTGTTCCAAGAGTACGGACCCTAACCTTTTGTTTGCTTATATATACCGTACGTGTGTTACCACTCCGTCGTCTCCCTCTATCATCTTTCTACACCTCTATCTTCTCTCTCCCTCTCCCTCCCTCTCCCGCTCCCTCCCTCTCCCTCGTCCCCTTTGTATTATCTCTTTCTCTCTGTATACTTCTCGAGTCTCTCTCGTCTTAATATATGACAGTGGCAGCACGCGGTGTATGTAAGCACAATAAAAGGATACTATTGAAACAATACATATCAATTTGACTTAAAATCTTGTACCAAAACTTTTTTAGACCTCTTTTAGCCTGTGTCGGCCAAGTAGGCCCATATTAAATACAACACGCAAACCTTAGAGGTCAAAATATCAGCTTTGAAACTATAGAGCTCAAAAAATTAATGAAATCTCATGGTAAACAAACGCAAACTATATCCCACAAAAGGAGTTGTAGAAATTTATTTGATATTTTATTGATTATTTACTATCATCTCATTGCAAATGGAGAATTTAGGGGAAAGGAAAAGGAAAAATGCTTTATACCTCTCAAATGCATTGGTGAGGTGTTGGATTTCCTCGAAAGTTGCATAGGCATCATATGTATCATCTAATATGGAGATCACAAGGAGAACCTTTACAAGCAACATCCGTGCATAAGAGTAGTGAGGCTCGTAGTACATTGCTATTGCCCAGAAATGGCACTCGACACATCTTTGCCTTGCATATGGAAGCTTGTTCGCAAAATCATAGCTTTTCCACCACCTGTACTATACGACAAGTGATAAGTTCTTGGAGTCTATATTTTTCATAAGATGTTATCATGTTACTCTTAAATTTTTAGACTAACTTGATTTCCTACCATACAATAATAAGGAGCATAAATATTACTTTCGCTGACGACATGTTCAACAAAGGTCTAATCTTGAAAGAATTTTCTCATGGGCCACAAGAACATCATAATATTTAGAGTAGGCAAAATTCTGCCCGACTAGAATATCCGAATTTATTCGGTTTGGAAAACAATGTGTATGTTCCGGGATTTTTGATTCAAATTCTGATATTGACCAATTTGATTAAAAATTCAGATAAAATACTTGTTTTTTTCCTATTCTTCGAGCCAGATTTAGAGCTGAATATAGATTTGTCTGAATTATTCGGCTTGATATGACTTGAAAAAATCGGGTAACATACATCAATTTTTCATCCAAACTTTAACAAAGACCGATTTGATAGATTTGAATTTGACCCAAGGCTGACTTTTTGTCAGTGCTAACAGTATTTATAAATTGGAATTATTGACCACCAGGATTTAAACCGTGGTGGATAAACCTTCCATACCATGTGAGACCTATTACTTAGAGGTACCTTAACTTTTGAAGAAACAATTTTTTGGTACCCTAACTTTTCAAAACTAATTTTGGGGTACCCTTACTTTTAGGATTAGAAATTACTAGGTGAATTTCCGGTGAAACTCCGATTGATTAAAATCATTTTCGTCCACAAAAACAAAGGACATTTTTGTCCACAAAAACACTTAATCAATTTCCCGCCTAAAACTCACCGGTGAATTCAAATCATTGGCCAGAAATTCACCTAATTATTTCTAATTCTAAAAGTTAGGGTACCCCAAAATTAGTTTTTAAAAGTTGGGGTACCAGAAAAATATTTTACCAAAAATTAGGGTACCCCTTAGTAATTTTTTGTTTTTGGTGTATATATACATGTGTATATATATATATATGTACATTTATGTATGTGAGTGTAGAACAACATACTAGAAATAGTTGTAAGTTGGCACTTACTTGAGGATTTGACTCAGTTCTTGTCGATGCAACAGTTGTAGTCTATTGTAGTCCATCTTTGCTAGGCATAGGAGGGTGTCATTCCTAGACTCATCTTTCTCGTAGAAGCCAATGAAAAAGCGACTCTCAACCCTGGGAATCCCCAAATGCAAGGGTTGCTTCAATGCATGGCTTGCCATGTCCGAGGATTCTGCGACTGATCTTAGAAACTCAGTTGTAAAAACAAGTGCTTTGTCCAGAATTGTATCTCCATCAACACGTAAATGGGTTGCTTCGTATAGGCTCACCATCCCCTTTATGTTGTTGTGTAATGCTTCTTTCAACTTGCCTTCGACATCGGTGAACTTGGTGAATACATCTGTAGTTTGGATTCGTTTCAAACCAATGTACACATTTGAATATATTTGTGTCTAAAAAGATCTAATCTAGTTCAACTCACAATGGAATGCAACAAAAAAAAAAACAACAACAATTTTGGTGGAAATTGGATTACATATCCGTGACCGTGTTGCTAGATACTCAATCTAAAGTTTTGTAAGCATTACAATGTAGTTCTATGAATATTTTTTTAGTGATGTTTATGGGTAAATTTGTCATTCTTATACTCTACTTTTTGTTTTATGACAATGCTTTCGTTTCATAACAATTTAAAAGTATTAATGTAGAGTTTTATGAACATTTTTATATGACTATATTTTTCAAATTTATTGACGTGTTCTAACTCTCTGAAATTTTATGAGCATTGCACTACATTTTAATGAAAATTTTTCATGACATTTTTGAGCATTGGAAATTCAATTCCACCAAGTCAAGTGATAATATTAATTGTGAGCTCACAACTAAAATTTTGTGTATTACTAACCACTTTTTTCCAACCAATTTAAAATAGTTGGAAAAATCAACCATTTTAACAATCATTAAACATCTTCTTGCAAGATGTTTCTTAACCATCTTGCATCTCACCTAAATCACTTATAAAATTAAATATAAGTATATTTAAATCATTATAAATGTATGTTTCATTACTTTGAGAGTTATTATAACATATAAACAATATAAAAATATTTATTTATTTATATTTTTTCATAAATATAAAACTATGCATAAAATGTGCATTTTTTACTATGATTGATAAAATTAGTTATTATTTATATTTTTTGACCTAGCAAATAAGTATTATACTCTTGTAGTTGATAAATATACATAATTATTAGAGAAAATATTATTAAAAGATAAAAAAAATGTGAAATACAGATAATTCAAGATGGTTATTAACCATCTTGAGGCAAGATGTGTATCATGGTCCTTCCAACTATTGTATTAATCCATTAATTATATGCATGTCATGTATACAACAAACCACATACCGGATGGCATTTGGTATCCATACTGCCTGAATATGCGAAACTGTGAGGCAATGTCACATAAATCATCCCCAATATTGTTGAACTTATTTGCCGTATAGACATCAAAAATGTGATCCAGGCAGTCGTGGATCTCCTGCAAATAGTAGTAGGAGACTCCTAAACGCTCAACTGCATCAATCAGACTCATCTTTTTCGATGGATCCATGGATTTATCGGTTAGCATCCTCCTCACTTCTTCTTTCAATGGCTCCATTTGTTTTTCCAGTCTTTCCATTTCCTGCATTACCATTTCAGAAAGGATGTCACTTATCCTTAAATATACTGTTCTTAAATCAAAGAGCTGGTGTAACACTCTAGATATAAGGTTAAAGGGTTTCAAATGACTACTTATATCATCAATGTGTACTCTGTTGGGAATTCCTCAGTTAAGTGTGATAGGCTGGGGTAATCTCAAGATGTGTGACCTCTTGGACAGTTTTCATAGGTAAGGTGTGAGCAAGAACCTTACGGCCCATTTGACATGCAATGGGAATAATATTAAATTAATATAGGAAAAAGATTTAAACCCTAAACTGCATTAATTAGTAATATATCAACTAAAGTAAACATAATAACAATAACATTTAATAAATATAAGCAAAAGTAATACATGCTGGTGACAGTAGACAACAAGATAGAGAATAATTAAAAGAAAATGAATGAACAAACGTGAGTTTTTTATTTTTTTAAATAGGGATAGTTTTGGTAATTAATAATAACTAAGGAATTCTCAATGTCTATTACCACCTCCCTCATGGTAATAGATTGTTGGGGATATCTGCAACGGCGAGTTTGAGAGTAAGATAGCGCTGACGTGGCATGGGCGAGTACAAAAAAGACAGTGCAGCAGCAATGATGAGTGTCGACGGTGAAAAAAACTCGAACTCATGCTCACTGCACGAGTACGAACACGAGATTGTCGACATTTTTTCTTTCTTTTTTAATTTCTTTTGTAATGTATTTAAATGATTAAATGTGGGGCATATACCTTTTTTTAAATATTTTAATCAAGCGCGAAAACCAAGTTAATATCAAGAGTTTAACCTAACTCTCCTTGTCAATCATACTATTTCCACCTCATCTATTAAGTATAACTCCCATTGCCGGTGCTCTTACCAAACGTCCGTTAGCGTGAGAGTTCGTATGATCTATAGTCATGTTGGGCCTGAGCCCCTGAGGGCTTGTAAATTTGGTAGGTAAGTTGTAGTATGGTAAATGCTGAATTTTGGTAACTTTTGATAACTTTTGGTAATTTTTGGTAACTTTATGTAACTTTTGATATGAGTAAACTTTTGATAAGTATTAAAAATATGACAGTCTAAGATGTTTAATAAATAAATGTTAATTTTTTTGGTTAGATATCTGTAACTTTTGATAATTTTTGATAACTTTCGGTAACAATCGGTAACTTTCGATAATTAATTATCTAACCCAGGACACCCATGAAATTTACAGGGCCTAACTTCTCCATTCCCTTATCCAGTAGTCTTATTAATGAAGCTTTGAAGCGGTGGTCTATTAAGTTGGATCCAATTAGCTCATGTTACAAAAAGACAAAAAAGATAACAGATGATTAAAAAAAAAAAAGGTACATATAGCTTTAAAATTTAATATCCTTTTATTTTTGTTTGAGGAAATGAGTTTTATTTTTTTAAATACTTTTTACTGAAATTTAATATCCTTTTAGTATGAGGAATGAAATATAAATCCTTGCCTTTCCTTTCCTTTACCTAATACTAGATTTATGGCCCGTCCTATGGACGGGTTACCATCCTTTTTTTTTTTGTAATGTGTGATAAATTTATCTTATTTATTAAATTTTATTTACATTATTCCATCTTTTTTTACATTATTAGTTCTTTCTTGTCTATTTTACATATATCTATTTAAAAATTTATATATTTAATAAATAATGTCAATAATATGATTTGTCTTACTCACAATTCCTTAATAAAAATTATAAACAATATATTTTAAAATTCATATACTTAAATGATGTGACTGATGTGACTTAAATTTTCAATCACTATCCAATCTACCCACTCTATTCCACCTTTCCCACCCGCCAAATATATTACAATTTTCTTATATATATATTTGGTGTACTAATGCACATAAAATATATTATAATAAACACATTTTAGTTGACCTTAGATTTTGATAAGTATGAAAAGTTACAAACAACAATATAAGTATTTATAATTTTATATGTAATACTACGTTCATTTTTAAAAAACAATGCACATTAATTTAGTTTATATACTCGTAAAAATTATAATGATTTAAAAATGGTCATATGTTTAAGACTCTTAGCATTTTCTATTGTCAAATTATATCCAACCCGCATTAATTCAATCCGAAAATATACCTGACCCGTATTGACTCGAAACCGAAATACACTTAACTCATATTTACTTGAACCCAAAGTACACCTAATTCGTATTTACCAGAACCCGAAATATACCGGGCCCGTATTTACTTTATCTAGATATACAACCGACACGTATTTAACTCACTTCCCGAATTGATTGGTTTGGACATAAAATTTTATTTGATGCTAGACTCCTTATTTACTGTAGCACGGGCTAAAAGTTACAATTTTATTATATATATTTGGTTTAATAATGCACATAAAATATATTCTATTAATCATATTTTAATTTACCTTGGATTTCAATAAGTATGAAAAATTACAAATAATGATACAAGTATTTATAATTTTATACGTAATACTATGTTCATTTTTCAAAATATATAATGCGCACTAATTTAGGCCCCATTCTTTTTTGCGGATTGCGGTACATGCGGTGCGGTACCGTATCACACCGCAATTCACCACAATCCACCATAATTCACCACAGCTTTTTATTTACGTTTTTAATAAATATCAAATATTTTCAAATAATTATAAAATCTTTCAACACCCATTTTATGATTTCAACTACAACTTACCATAATCCACTACACCTCACCGCAGTCCACCGCATCGCAAATTATCGCACCGTATACTTACCGCATAAAAGAATGGTATCTAGTTTGCATACTCATAAAAATTATGACGCTTTAAAAATTGTCATATCTTAAGACTTTTAACGTTTTCTATTGTGAAATAATATCCAACCCGTATTCACCCGATTCCAAAATATATATGATCCATATTGACCCGAATCGAAATACACGTAAACTCATATTTTCTTGAACCCGAAATACACTAAACTCATATTTACACAAACCCGAAATATATCGGACCCATATTTACCTTTTCTAAATATAAACCTAATATGTATTTAACCCTTAGTATGTAAAGATATTTTGAGGGTAAAAATGTAAATTGACTCAAACATTTTTTGATCCTTCAATAAGCCTCTTTATATTATGTAAGGATAAAAAGGACAGTTTCTCCCTTTTTCTTTTTTTTTTTTTTTGTTCGGATGCAGGTTGGCTGGCTATCTGATTGGTTGTTTAGCATATGGGCCTGTGAGTACTGGGCTTTACCGCTTTATTTTGTTAAAAGGAAAGGGAGTCCAGCTGCTTAATATATACAATTACAACGGACATACATGTTGGGCATCTCAAATCTGAAAATTGAGTAGTTACGTCCCGTTCTTTTTCATGGTGGATTTGTTTGCGATTTTTCACCGCATCGTAAATTTTTAATTTTCACAACTTGCTATAATTTTCCATTTTTTTATTAAAAGTGAAAACTTTTTTAAATTAAAAATTAAAGCTTTTACTTTATTTCCACTATCTTTATTTTTAAATTAAAAATATAAAATATATCAACTCACCTTCCACTATTTCCACCACAACTTTCCACATTCCTCCACCATTTTCGCATTCCACCACATCGCAACCAACCACACCGTAATCGCACCATAAAAAAGAACAAAGCCTTAATATGACACATTTATAACAAATACCATAATCACAACTTCGATTACCCTTATAAATAATTACAAATTTTAAGGTTAGATAGCGTCATACAAAATTATCGTTAGATGGATTTTTTATATTAAGGGTGCGTTTGGTTGGTCAAAAATCCGGGGAAATGGTCAATTTTCCCGAGTTGACTTAATTTCCCCATATTTGGAAATAGGTTGACTATGGGAAAAATTTTACGGCGGGCCCACCATTTCATAAATTTCCTAGGGAAAATTTCCCTTAGGGGGGCCTAAGGGAAATTTTTTCCGGGGAAATCTTTCCCATGGAAGACTTCCCATGGAAAATTTTCCCCAGAAAAAATTTCCCTATGATTTCTACCAAACGCTCTCTAAGTTTTAATATGATTAATAGATCATATCAAAATGAACTTTTAATTTAAACAAAATCATGTATATCATCATAAACTATAATAAAATGGTCTCACAAAAAATGTACCGATATATAACTAGTGGCCTGCGTACTTCAAACATACTTGCTAGTGGGTTGTTTTTTCACTTGCGCAAATTATATTATCCACTGTGATGCACCTATTTAGGTATACTATATGCACTGAAATATATTAATTTTTATGTGATGAATTTTCACAAAAATTTGGTAACTTTAGAAAATATTAATGAATTTTGTAATAATATTAATAAATTTATGATGAATTCTATAATTAATATTGATAAATATTTTTAAAAAAATTAATATGAGTTGTGTACCTATAATAAGATGGACCATACAACGATTGCTTAACTTGCCCTCATCTTTCCTCCATAAAAATTTGATTTTTTTATATTTTACTATGACCAATAAATTATATTAAAGTGACTTTTAATGTTGATACAAGTAATAATTTATTAATGAATGAGTTTTATTAGAGTTACTAGTTACTCGTATATTCTTAAAAGTAAAATTAAATTTTAATAATCTCAACTTTCAGCTTTTGTATGTCAATAATTACTATTTTAATTTTGTATTTTGATAGTTCCAAAAAAATAAAATTGTATTCAGATAGGAGCGTAGGACACCACTGTGCCATGTGGAGGCGATTCACTGGAAAGTTGACCTGTACTGGCATGAATGAAGGACACCACTTGACTCGATAGCATTCCACCATAACACAAACTTTTTTTTTTGAACCACCAGAATCAAAATTATAAAGTAGGAACTATCTGCCTACAAAAATTACATGTAGAAATTATTAAAATCCAATTTATAATCATCATAAAGGCAACATGAAATTTACCAATAAACTAGTTGGTATTTAAAACGTGTGCCGGTGGGTTGCTGCATAAGGCCCCGGATCTTTTATGCGGTAGATTGTCGTGTTGTATCACATCATACTGCAACTCTTTAATTTCTACCACACTTCAATACACCACACCACACCACAATCATTATCAATATATCTCTTCACTTTCTCTCTCCTCATTTTTTTCCTCTACTTTTCACATTCTCTCATCACCTACCCCACTTACCATAATTCTTCCCACAATTCACCACTACTCACCACAATTCACCACACTTTTTCAAATTCCACCGCACCGCACCATTACCACACCGCAATCAACCGTATAAAAGAACGGGGGCCTTAACTTGCCCACATCTTTCTGTCGGTATTTGTTGAACTTTTTAAGATCACTGTCATTATGACTTGTACTGGGTCTATCCCAAATATTTGTCTTTTTATCTAATTTTTTTTATCCAAAAAAATTTGGTCATTTTATAATTTTAACAATTATCATTCTTTTTTTTACCTTAAGTTAATAAAATTTTTTATTACTTTTTATAATTCCAACAACTATTATTCTTCAATTAAAGTAAGGGGAATTTGGGTAAATTATAAAATTTTCATCCTAATTCCCAATATGCATTGATTTTCTCAAATTAGGTACCTAAACTTTTCACACCGCCCCCCCCCCCCCAGCCTTTTTATTTAACTGTCGCCTAAGTATTTGTGTCAAAAATTTTAACAATTAATATCTTAATTTGTATAATGATTCATCAAACAAAATTGATGTTAGTAGATTAATAATAAAAAGTACCAGTGAAAAAGTGTAGTATCATATTTTTTATAAAAATATTTTGCGAAAAGTAATGCCTCCGTCCCTTAATAATTGTCAATTTTCTTAACTACTTTGTCCGTTTTTATGTGTCAATTTTGCAATTTTAATAATTAAAATACCTAAATTACCCTTAATTAATGAATTTGAGTTTTATTTTACCTTTTAAAATTCTCCTTTATTACTCTCTTTATATTGAAATTAGAGGAAGGGTATATTTGTCTATACACAAATTTTTTATTCTATTTCTAATGAGTATTGCTTTTGTAAAATTAGGTATTTTGATACTAAAAAAGAGACAACATGGAGCATTGATCAAAGATGAACTTAAAAAATGACATACAAAAAATAAATCGGATGGAGTATAATTGGACAGTTCCATATTAATTGTCGTCTTTGGAAATCGTACAGTCAAATTTTAAAAAATTTTGACTTAAGTTTTTCAACATGTACGATGAGTTGCTATTTAAAATTACCATCATTAGATTCCTAACGAAAAATACTATCATTAAAGTATAATATTACAATTTTTAATAACATACTCTCTCTGTTCCATATTAATCATCATAATTTTGATTTTCACAGTCTTCAATGTCTCCCTTTAATTGATAATTTCTTATATAATATGTTATTAACAATCACAATATTATATTTTTATGATAGTATTTTCCATTAAGAATTTAGTGATGGTAATTTTATATAGCAACTCATTGTATATATTGAGAAATTTATGGCCAAAATTTTTAAAATTTAACTGCATGATTTTCAAATACGACAATTAATATTGTGCAGAAGGAGTATAATTATATAAGAAATTATCAATTAAAAAATGATAATTAAAATCATAAATGTCAAAATTATAATAATTAGTATGAAACGGACAGAGTATGAGTCAATAACTGTTTCTTCGGTAAAGGGAAGCCAACTTCATCTAGGGGACCAGGGCACACGTCACAATTCACCAAGCAATGGAAAGCGGCAACATCTGCAGCAGTGGCTGTCGGGTCACTGAATATGATGCATGCGTCTTTATAAATTTTGCTCAGACGCAGTGTTTAAGGTTGGGGCTAAGCTGTTAAATATTAATTGTCGTCTTAATAAATTAAAATTTTTGACTATAAAATTTTTCAATATATACCATAACTTATTATATAAAATTACTATGATTGAATTTGCAACGAGAAATATTGTCCTAGAAGTATAGTATTACAATTGTTAATAAAATATTTATATAAGAAATTATCAATCGAAAAGTAATATTGGAGATCATAACAATTAACTAAGGGATAATTAATATAGAACGGAGGGAGTACTTAAATGCAACACCGCCTATTGGAAACAAAAGTTCTTCAAACTTTAGCGCAATGTACCGCCTTTGATATCTTCAAATATATAAATAACACTCTCTACACCTGCAACAATGTTATAGAGTGCGAAGAATTGGGTGACTGAAAATATTTATTGTCAAAGGTTGAATGTAACGATTGTAGTACGTTATACTAGGTTGGATAGGATTAAGATTTAGAAATAATCGACGTTTGTAAAACTCAATTAGGAATACGCCAATCGAGAATAAGTTAACTGAGGTGGTTTGAGCATGCCTTCAGGAGTAGTACGAATGCCTCTTTAGAAGGCGTGAACGAATCAAGATGCCCATTGGGTGTAGCTAATGTAGGAGACTGAAAAAATTCATGAGGGAGGTGATTAGAGCAAAACTAAAATACCTAGACTTAGCCGAGAACATAACACTTGATATGAGAGCTTGGATAGCTAGCATTAAAGTAGTAGGGGAACGTTTGCTGGTAGGGTGATATGCTTTGCTTTGGTTTGAAACCTTGTATCTTCTATTTGATTCTTAAGTATGTTTAACTCTTCCCCAAGTACATGGTGTGTAGAGGTTTGAATCTCTCTACTTTTGCAAGCTTCTTTTTCCAAATTGGTTTTCGAAAAGTTTTCCAACTGATTTTTCTTTGGTGTCTAAACTAGTTTTCAAAGTGATTTTTTAGAGGATTTTATAGGTCAGTACGAATCAGTATGTCCATAAGACTATTATATATGAGTATCTCATACCGCGCTCAAGCGTGTTTCCCTGGGAGTATGTTGTTGATGTTATTAAATGATACTCCCTCCATTTTTTAATAACTGACTTTTATGTTTTAATTAATAATAATTTCTTACATAGACAATATTACATTTTTCCGAAATTATCTTTTTATTATGAATCTAATGATTTAAATTATATACGATGTACCATTATATAAATTAAAATATTGATAATCAAAGTTTTCAGCATGAAAATTTAGGTGTCAGTTATTAAAAAGAAAAAAATAGAGGAAGTACTTCTTAGTACCTTTGTCCAAATTCTATTTGTCCTTCCAATAAACTTAGGAAAACCAATACATATTGGAATTGAGATGAAATTTTTGTAACTTGCCTAAATTTCCCTTGCATTAATTAGGAATGTTAGTTGTTGGAGTTATAAAAATTGAAATATAAATAAATCTATTGGGGGTAAAGGGGAATTATGTTTTTTGGAACTGTAAAGATGGCAAATTATGAATTAAGACAAACAAATTAGTTAAAGTGACAAATATTTGGGACGGATGTAGTACTTATCTAATTTCCAACACAACTTAGCTCTTTCTTTTATTATTCCAAATACAATTATCATTTTCAATAATATTTTCTTAAAGAATGGATGGAGACAAATCATGAAACATAGGCGTGTTCCATGCACTGTAAACAAGGTTGGTGAAGGTTGACTCACTAAAGATCCTACATCACAGTCAGAGTAAAACCTCTTGCCATAATTTTTCAATATTGGCTTAAATTATGCCAACTCGAGTAAAAAAAACATAAACTTTGAATATATCTGTTGGGTGTGGAGATCAAATGGGAGAAGGAAGAAAGGGAGAAGGAAGAGGGGAGGCGCCACCAACGCCTCATAGTGCAAGACACTAGCAGCGTCCAAAAGGCCCCTTGACAATGCCTCTTCCAGTAGCTCAAAAGTCTTGCTCGCTGCCAGCGTTCGGAAGCCCCTTGACAACGCCTGGGGACAACGCTCTTTTTTCCATTGCCAGCGTTGGAGAATCTCGGGGGGAGATCTTTTTTATTTCCTTTCTTCGGTTGTTTCCTAATTCGCGGGTGTTTCTGGAGATTTCCATATTTTAGGTTACTGCCATATCGTAACCTAGTTTTTTCTTGTACCCCTAGTATATATTGGGGTTCAGGTTCTCCCTATGATGTATCCCAGAGCATTCCAGAGTGTATCCTAGAGAGAATCGGAATCAAGTGAGATAGAGAGAAACACAACCATTGTATTGTAATCCTCATACTGCTAATGCATTGATTCCGTGGTTTTTTTCCCGTTTAGGATTTTTCCACGTTAAACGTCCAGTGTCAAATTTCTTATTTCTTTTCCGCTATTATTTCCTATTGTTTGTGGTTGCTTGAGTGCTCTTCGATCCTAACAACTGGTATCAGAGCCTGCAAGGTTGGTGAAAGAGAATTCGCTTTCAAATAATGGCAGGAGATAAGTATGAAATCGAGAAATTTGACGCATCTGACTTCACTTACTGGAAGTTGCAGATTGAGGATCTGCTGTATTCGAAGTCGTTGCATGTTTCGCTATTAGAGAAGAAGCCATATAAAATGGAGCAGGCTGCTACGATCTGCTGGATTGACAGGCGATATCCTTGATCAGGATATCATTGACTCGGAACGTCAGGTTTAATGTCATGGAGAAAAAAACAACAAACGAATTGTTGAAGGCACTAGAGGAGATATATGAGAAGCCCAGCACAGCAAATCAGGTATATTTGTTCTGCAAATTAACCAGTTGTAAGATGGCTGAGGATGGTGATGTGGCTGATCATATTAATGAGGTTACTAAAATTTTATCACAACTTGCTTCAATAAAGATGATCTTTGCTGAGAATGTTAAAGCTTGCATATTGTTGTCTTCCATGCCTGATTCTTGGGAAACCCTTGTAACTGTTGTTAGTAGTGCTAAGAGTACTGACGAGATGAAATTTGATGAGGTCAAGTCTGTACTGCTTAATGAGACCTTCGTAGGAAGAATTCTAGTGGTGAATCTTCGAGAAGTGCGTTAAGTGTCAGGGGTAGGAAGGACAATAGAAATTCGAATAATTCCAGGGGAGGCAAGCCTAGGGACATGAGCAATGTTGTATGTTATGGTTATGGGGAGAGAGGTCACTTTAAGAGGGATTGCCCTAAACCTAGGAAGGGGAAGGGTAATGATGACCGACACTTTGTCAACTCTGCGCTAGACCTTTGTAAAGCCCTAATTTTGAGTGTGTCTAGTCCTGTAGAGTCATGAATAGTTGACTCTGGTGCATCCTTTCATGTTTCCTCAGATAGGGAGTTATTTCATAATTTCAGAAGTGGAAATTTTGGCAAGGTGTATCTTGTCAATGACAAGTGTTATGAGTTAACAAGTACAGGAGACGTGACGATTAAGACTAATAATGGTAGTCTTTGGAAGTTGGAGGATGTGAGGTATATTCCTGGAATTAAGAGGAATTTAATTTTAGTGAATCAACTTGATGAGATGGGCTACACTACAGGGTTCGGTAATGGCAGATGGAAGATCGTGAAGGGTGCTATGGTAGTGGCGAAGGGATTGAGGTCCGGTACCTTGTACTCCACCAGGGATAAGACTAACATGATTTCTAATGCTTCTTGTTCAAAAAATTACTTAGAGGTACCCTAACTTTTAAAGAAACAATTTTTTGGTACCCCAACTTTTCAAAACTAATTTTGGGGTACCCTTACTTTTAGGATTAGAAATTACTAGGTGAATTTCCAGCGAAACTCCGATTGATTAGATAAACTGACCGAAATATCCCTAATTTTTGACAAAGATTGACTATAATGCCCTAAACCCTAATTAAACCAGAACCCATAACCCTAATTACCTCAACTAACCGAAAACCCTAAACCTTAATCTTAAAACCCTAAACCCTAATTAGCTAAACCACAACCCAGAACCTAAATTCCTTTTATATCGGAAATTCATTTTCAAAATTATATTCCAATTGACCCCCAAAATCACAAGTGACCCCCAAAATTTATATCCCAATTTCGTTTTCAAACTCGTTTTTTGCAACCGAAAACACCACACTTTGATTGGAGTGGGGGGGGTGTGTGTTATTAACGAACTTTGTTTTTTTTTCTAACAAACAAAGGACATTTTCGTCCAAAAAAAAACCTTAATTAATTTCCCGTTTTAAACTCACCGGTGAATTCAAATCATTGGCCGAGAATTCACCTAGTAATTTCTAATCCTAAAAGTAAGGGTACTCCAAAATTTGTTTTGAAAAGTTGGGGTACTCGAAAAACATTTTACCAAAAGTTAGGGTACCTCTGAGTAATTATTTGCTTCTTGTTCTAGCTTATGACTTTGCAGGAATGAGAAGAGGGTCAGTTTCGCCAAAACTAACGGGGAACCTGAGGAGGCATGGAGTGACTCATGTAACAAGAAGCCAGTGGGTGCTGAGGCGGTCAAGGTTTCTGTTAGGCTTGGTGTGCCTAGGGAGGAAACAGAGGAACCACAAGAAGCTCCACAGGTTGCAGATCAGGTTGCTGAAGAACCTAAACTATAGGAGCTAGGTGAAAGCTGCAGCACACCATCCACTTTGAGAAGATCCAGGAGGGCTACCAGAGATGTTGGTGAGCCAGAGTCCCATACTAAGGTTGTGCAGGCGGAGACTCGGTTCAAGTGGGAGCTCGCAATGGTTGATGGGATTGCGTCACTTGAGAGAACCTGGAAGCCGGTGAGATTGTCTGCAGGGAAGAAGTGGGTCTACAGGATCAAGGGTAAGTCAATGGATGTTGGAAAATTGAGGTCCGGTGCGATCTTAGGAGGCCTCTCGGACTGATGAAGAGGTCGGTCGATGTACTAGGGGAACTTGTGGAGAAAGTTGAGGATGATTGAGGATTTGGTCTCCAAGTGGGAGATTGTTGGGTGTGGAGACCAAATAGGAGAAGGAAGAAAGGGAGAAGGAATATGGGAGGCACCACCAGCGCCTCGTAATGCAAGACGCTAGCAGCGTCTAAGAGGCCCCTCGACAGTGCCTCTTCCAGTAGCTCAAAAGTCTTGCCCGCTGCCCGGCGTTCGGAAGCCCCTCGACAGCGCCTGGGGACAACGCTCTTTTTTCCATTGTCAGCGTTGGAGAATCTCGGGGGGAGATATTTTTTATCTCCTATCTTCGGTTGTTTCCTAATTCGCGGGTGTTTCTGGAGATTTCCATATTTTAGGTTACTGCCATATTGTGACATAGTTTTTCCTTGTACCCCTAGTATATATTGGGATTCAGGTTCTCCCTATGATATATCCCAGAGCATCCAAGAGTGTATCCTAGAGAGAATTGGGATCAAGTGAGATAGAGAGAAACACAACCATTGTATTGTAATCCTCATACCACTAGTGCATCGATTCCGTGTTTTTTTTTCCCGTTTTGGGTTTTTCCACGTTAAACCTCCGGTGTCAAATTTCTTATTTCTCTTCCGCTATTATTTCCTATTGTTTGTGGTTGCTTGAGTGCTCTTTGATCCTAACAGTATCATCCACAAATAACGTAATCAATGAGAAGATGTTCTCTAATTTCCATGATAACTACTTACTATTTTATCGTTTTAGCTAAGTTGACCATAGATGATCATAGGGAGAGTAAAATTCATGGATAAAAAGTAGTTGGGTAAAAGTTAAATTTTGGTAACTTATGGTAACTTTTGATAACTTTTGATGACTTTTGGTAATCTTTTTCTCACGAGATTTTCTTTTTCCATCCTATTTTCCTATATTCAAACGGACCATAAATAAATCAACATTTGAGAGTTTACATCATGTCTTTTTATTCCAACCATCAGATACTGACCAAAGTATGCAAATATTAAAATTCAACCCATTAATTAACCATTATCCACTAGTGCCTTTCCTCACGATATTTTGGACACTTTAACTATATGGTTCTATATTTTAACATTATATTAATAGATATGTTACCAATTACCATCAAGTTATTCTTGTTAATTATTATCCAATTATTATTTGCACTTTTTTAACCAAAATGTTGGAATAGTTTTTGAAAGATCGATGTGCATATTTTGAAACTCATGACCAAACATTCATCACAATTCACAGGGATATCATATGCTGCTGCCTCCATTCTGATTTATATGTTGTTTAAGAAATTGTGTTAAAATTTTTTACGGTTAATATCTTAATTTGTATAATGATTCGTCATACAAAATTGACGTCATTAAATTCGTAATAAAAATATTATTAAAAACAGTATAATATTATATTTTTTTAAAAATAAATTTTATATTAGAAATTATTGATTAAAAATTGACACTGAAAACCATAAATGACAGATAAAAAAGAACTGAGCAAGTATGTGTTAAATTAACGACTAGTGTTAGCACCCTTGTATTGTATAAATTGTCGTTATATTTACTATTTTCTCCTTCCTATTTTATCTATTACATGTTACATATTTTATGATTTTCAATATTTTCAATTGACTAACAGTTTTGCATATAATAGTTAATTGAAAAATGACAACATTAGACTTATACAATAATATTTTTCGTTACGAATTTAATAATAATTGTCTTGTATACTAAAAAATTGTAAATGTTCAGAAATTACATGGATCAAGAATTTTAAATTTTCACTGATACATAAATCTAGGTGACTAATAAAATGGGAAACAGATATATTTATTATGTAATGTATCATATTTGACAGTTTTCAATAAATTCTTAAGGATAAGATCATTTAAAATCAACACAAACAATAGTAAAGAGATAAAATCTATTGATGAGTATCCCCATTTAGTGGAAAGTATTATTAAGGGACCACATTTTAAAATAGATTATAGATTTAGTGGAAAGTATTATTTGGGGACAACCCTGTGAGACTATGACAAAGTTCGGCAGGGCCCAATTAAAATACCTGAAAAAATTTTAGGGTATCTCTATGTAAAATAACTACAGATAAGAAATTAATGAACAAATATAATTAGTCTTAATTTCAAAAGATTTATGATACAATCTCAACATATTTGTTATAGAATGAACAAATATATAGCTGCTTTGATTTGATGTCCTTGATTAATGAATATGAATGAGTGTGGTCTTCAGCGAGGGTCACAGATACCCGATCATGATCAAGAGGAAATGGTTTGATCCCCCACAAATGAATAACACGAGCGTAAGTTTTGTGGTGCTTGTTGTCTTCGGGACAGAGTATGCCGATGTCCTTATAGATTTTTCAAAAAAAAGAGGGGAAAATTAACTATGAGGGATGACCCGAAAGCCAATTTGACCATGAAATTCCTAATGATTAAGAGATCCTAAATTGGCAAAAAAAGGGGCTAGGTCTGCAGTTTAAGTGGAAACCCAAAATTTATTTTTTCCCCATTTACTCTACCTCTACCCATCCCTTTCTATCCATCAGTACCAGCACCACTACCACCACCTTACCACCACCGAACGTCTGCCCACCCTATCGTGTCTCTTCCCTAGTTGCCGCCTTACCACCACCAATAGAGGCGCCGACACCCTCTGACCACCGCGCCACTACCGTTAGTCCAGGAGTGTTGCTGTCGTTAACCGCACCCTAAAACCGCTATAATTTCCATCACCCATCACAACCCAGCCTAATCGCCATCCTTTCTCCCACTAACTGCCTACCGCGCCGCCCCATATCATCAGCGACATACCAACCATAGCCCGTACCCTTCGTCGTCCGACGACAACCTCATCTCCACCCTCGTTGTTGCCATCTATTCCAATGCAATAGCCCAACGTTGGAAAGAGAACCATCTTCCCATCTCCATCGTCACACAACCAACTCCAATCGCTCCCTCTTTCTCTCTAACGACCAGCACTACCACCGCCATATGAAACCACCACCATATGACCAACAACCTGCCTTCCCACCACCTTTGTTGTCCAAATGGTGCTAGTTACAACTCGAACCTTAGCCTCAGGTTCTAGTTTTCGCAACTAGAGTTGTTATTTTCAAATTCAGTCCTCAAGTTGGATGCTAGCAAAGGGAAACCATGGTTTTCCATGGATATCTATAGAGGTGAACCTTAGTTTCCGTTTGTTGACATTCAATTTGAGGATTGACTGGAGTTTGAGATGATTTTTTTGCCGGGGGGGGGGGGGGGGGGGGGCGCAAGAAGAGAGAAAGGGTCAAAAGAATTATGGTCTAGGCGTTGGTTGCCAGTGTCAGGAGTGGTCGAAAGTGGTTTCCAACGTAGGTGGGTGGACATTCAATGCTGGTGGGGTGGTGGTGTAGGTGGTGGTGGGTAGAGGTAGCTAGAATAATTGACAAAAAAAAAAGGATTTCCACCTACGTTGCCAACTCAGCCCCCCCCCCTCCCCCTCGCCCTTTTTTTTTTTTGCCATATTAGGACATCTTAGTCATAAGGGACTTCATGGTGAAATTGGTTTCAGGGCCATCCTTCATAGTCAATTTCCCAAAAAGAAAAAATGAAAGAGGAATATGTCTATTTATAGAGAACTTGAGCAAGAATTTAAGCCCACTTGTCTCTTTTTTAGAATAAAGGGACAAATATTTATGTTTACTCCATGACATGTAGCGTATTTTAATTCGCCAAAATATATTATCACTTAATTTTTTAATAGAATTATGATAATTAATTAGCACATGACAGGTTATAGTTAGCTTAATTAAAATAATATGAATTTCTACTTGACGAGTCTTGATTGATTGACAATTTTTTATCTTCTATATACATATATACATTTCTATAATAGTTGAAATGAGTAGGTTATCATGAATATCTTTTGACGTATCTGATGATTGTGATACTCTTATACCTGATAAATATAAGTAACCCACTTGAAAAGAATCTTAGTTAATTTATCATAGAGATATTGGATGATAATATACCGACCTTTAGAGATATTGAATTGTAATATACCGACCTTTATGAGACAACAATATCTCTGACCTTTATACGTAAGTGAGATTATTATACCAATAGTGATT
This sequence comes from Portulaca oleracea, assembly GCA_029582165.1. Lineage (NCBI taxonomy): Eukaryota > Viridiplantae > Streptophyta > Magnoliopsida > Caryophyllales > Portulacaceae > Portulaca > Portulaca oleracea. The sequence continues at coordinate 14,868,607 of CM055881.1, forward strand.
AAAGAGTAGTGACTGGTGAACTGGTTTCCGTGCTGACATGGTAGAAGAGAAAATAACTAGCCCTTACCCAGTAACCCCATTAGCCCCTCTATTTTTGTCACTAACCCACTTAAAAAAAATCGGTCCTAAATCTGTGACTAAGGAGGTGGTAAACCTGTACGTCTCCGTACTAATTAACGTGGCACACAACCAATCCATGTATTGTAATGTGGGTTAGTAAGAAAAACGGAGGGGTTAACAGAGTTACTAGGTTGGGGCAGTTTTTTTTTTCCCATTCGCCAGCCATGTTAGCAAGGAGACTGGTTCACCACCCTCTTAGGCACTGTTGATATAATAATGTCACCTAGGTATAAAGGTCAGAGATATTACTATCCAACAGTAAAAGTCAGTATATTACAATCCAATACCCCCCACAGGTTAATATGTTATCATCCAAAAAACCTAATTTAAAAACATAAAGCATATATTTAGGCAATTCAACATTGTTACACATATCATGGTAATGATCAATGAAAATTTATAATTGTAAATTGTGAACTCAAGAAAAGGAGAGAAAATTGAAGTAAATTGTGTGTATATACCTGGATGTCTTGATGGTTGAAGTTGGTGAAGCGGTCACCCCAGATGTCCGGGGGAAAATAAGCAAGAGGCCTCTTTACGCCATTCTCACCTCCAAGTAAGTTGAGTGTATCGGTTGCCATCGCAAACAAAATTCCTACTCCCACTCCCTCTCTTTGTTCTCTCTTTTGATGTTTGATGTTAACGTATGCCACTCTGCCTTTGCACTAGCAAAATAAATGTCCCAACTCCCAAGTACATGTTGTATTTATATGCTTCCTGCTGGATTTTTAGAGTGCCTTTAATTGCATGAAAATCTTGGAAAAATAGGTTAGTTTTTCAAGTTGATTATTTTTTATTTTTGGGCTTTTGGCTCCAAATAATCCTTACTAACGACCTTGTGACTAGGAATAATCTAAAGTGACTTTTTGGTCAATGACAGTCTGTACTTCTATCTTATTTTCCCATAACATAATATTGCATTTTTCGACATCGGAAAAATAACGTAGCCACTAGATTACGTGTTATTGGTCGAAACATATAGACTCTCATTGATCGAAAAATCAAATTTTTCCATTGCCACATCATTTTTTTGTTGCCGGAAAATGTTAATATTATGCAATAAGAACAGAAGATAAACATATAGGCTGTCATTAGCCAAAAAGTCATTTTTAATTATTCTCAGTCATAAGGCCCTCAGTATAAATTATTTGGAGCCAAAAACCTTTTTTTTTAGTTTGGTTGTCATTTGTTAATGAGAAATATTTTAGGTGGATCTCACAATTTTATAATGATCGTTGGAAAAAAAATTCAATGGAATGTAAATTATGTAATAAAAAGATTTCACACAGTGGGAAGTGAGGTCCAAAATAAAATAAAGAAATTTCGAAAATGTTCTTCATATAACAAGCTCAAATAATTATCAATATAGATAGTTAAGACATTTTAAACATTTTTTGAAAGAAAACTTGTTGTTTCAACCAAACACTATAAAATATAATTAGTCTAAAAACTTTTCCTATGCAAAATTTCTTCCAAAATAACTTTTCCTAGAATAAATTTCCGTGAAATTCCAGCAAACGCTCCCTTAGTTTCCTCATTTAATTGTTTTTGTTTTTGGGGCGAAAAAAATTGAAGTGATGATAAAATTGATAATAGAAAAAATTGGGGCGGTGAAAAAAATTGAAGAGATGACAAAATTGATAATAGAAAATTGGGGCCTGTCTGTCAAATGCGTCTATACCAGTTGTTTGATAGTTGACAGAGGAAATAAATCTTTCTGTAGTTGTATCTGAGCTCCGCAATAAAAGATCACACGCCGGGGCCATACCAGTCACAATTGCAAATAGGGGGTCCAAATCTATCTATAAGCACTACACGCCGGGGCCATACCGTTGTACCGACCGGTTAATTAAATATATATGACCTATGATTACCTAAATTTGAAATACTCAATTAATATTTACTTTAATTAAATATACCTTCTATATTTATGTGAATCTAAAATACGCTTGGTCAGTATTTACCTTAACTAATATATCATCCATATATATTTAAACCGTTTGTTCGAATTAATAGGTCTAGCAACTTAATTTTTATTTGATGATATGATTCTTGGTTATTGTATTCGAGTACGAAAATTAAATTCGTATGTGAACAAAAAATATACTATCTCCGTCCCAAATTGTTTGTCCATCTACCTAACTCCCTTGTCCCAAAATGTTTGTCCATTTTATAATTCCAATGATTATAATTTCTATTATATCCCTAATAAATACTCTTTTGTTTCTTTTTTATTTTTCTTCACATGAGAAAAGTAAGGCAATTTTGGTACATTACACATTTTTCACCCCATTTCCCATAACCATTGGATTTTTAAATGTAGTTGGATGGACAAACAATATGGGACGGAGGTAGTATGTATTTTCCCTTAAAAAAATATAGGTATTTACCTAAATTCAAAATACACCCAACTCATGCTTTTAACGTCAAATTTACTTGAACTCAAAATATATTTAAACCATATTTGCCCTAACCAGATATATATATGACTTGTATTTAACCCACCCATTCAAATTGATAAGTTTAGTAACTAAACGTTCATTTAATGTTAGAATTCTTGATTATTGTATTCGAGGACAAAAAAGTAAATTTACATGTAAAAACAAGCTACAAAGTAAGTTGTTGATTAATTATTATATATATTCAATTATTATATTTAGGGATGTAATAGTAAATTTACTCAATGATGAAATAATAAATTTGTATGTGAACACAAGCTAGCAAGTAGCTAGACAGACCTTCATAAATCATAACACTACAACAAAAACATTCATTTCTACTTTATGAATGATATCAATTTAAAATGGTTAATAATCATTTTAAATTTTACTTAAATCATTGAAAAATTAAATATTAGCATATTTAAATTATTATAAATTTATGTTTCATTATTTCGAGAGTTATTACGGTTTATAAACTGTATAAAAATAATTACTTAATTATATTTTTTCATAAATATAGAATTATACATAAAATTTACATTCTCTACTATATTCATTGACCTAGCCACTATAAGTGTCATACTCTTATATATTTTATAAATATATATAATTATTAGAGAAAATATTATTAAAAGTTACAAAAACTTAAATCATGAGTAATTTGACATCGTTATTAGCCATCTTGATTCAAGACACATATCATTGTCTTTTTTCTTTTATTCTAATAAGAAAAAAATCTAAAACATCAAAATAAATTCTTATCTTCAAAAGTTAACAATTAATACAATGCTGATTGATTATAAATTTGTAGCAATCTTCTTAAAACTGACTACATTCTTTGACTTCATTTATCTAGAACTCCGGAGAGCTATAGCATAACCTCATGAAGTAGATATCTGTTTGCTTGAATATAATATAGATTATATTTGACAGAAAAATTTTCTTGATATAACCATCTGTAACTACAGCAGGTCCAATGAAACTCGAACAAAGGCAACAAGACCATGACTGCATAAAACATCAACACAACTCTCCCACAATGGAGAGAAATATTATTGAATTAAAAGATAAAATTACTGGTAAATACCTGATAAATGAAAAATATGTAGATATTGAGAATTGGGGTTTACCATGACAACCCATCCTTAATAAAGTAGAAAGAAATTATTATTCCTTTTTTTTTCGTGAGAGAGGAAGGAAAGTTTGCTGAGTAATGGAGTACTATTATATTTGCTGGTTACAGGGTTAATATTAGTAATTATTCAATGCTCTAATGTATAATCATAAATTTTTAAAGGTTAAATTTAAGATTATGGAATTCTAAGATATTATAAATAGTGTATTTTAGTACACGACAATACAAAAGATAATAAAATTTGTTGTTAAAAAATGAGATGTTAAAAATATCTATATTATCTATTTTGGATTCTATATAATTAAATACTAATCAAATCCATAAAAATATTATATATTCATATTAAATAAATTATGAATACTTTAACTGAAAAATGACATAGATTTCTTATAAATTTCTTTTAGATTCTTAACAATATTCGAAACTTTGAAAGCTTCCACGTTTTAATGACATGTGTATTTTTCATAGTGAATTTCTTATAAAAAATACTATCTATCAGTTATCTCTTTTAGATTTTACATAATTAACTGAATTTTATCCATTAAATATTATGAAATTTACCTATATATATAATAAAAGTATATCTATATAATCTCTTTTTTAGATTCTTATATCTATATCAAGTCCGTAAAACTTTTATACTCTTATAACTGCAATTACAGATATATTTTTAGAAAAATTCTAAGGTAGTCAACTTTTTTTTCTGATCAATATCAACCGTTGATTTATTAAGAATTAATCTGAACCATTGAAATCTTTTAAATTTTTTTTATCACCAAAATCTTCTAGAGATTTCTCAAATATTCTTTCCAATTTTTTTCCTTAAATATATTTTCTATCAAATTATAATTAAAAAACTTTTCATCAATTAATCTGGACCATTGTCTCGCAATTGATCACACCATTGATGGCCGCTGATGATTCCCATCACCACCGCTGTTCACCGCCATCATAAAAATGGTGAGGCACATAATCAAACTGGAGGGTGTGTTGGACTGATCGATCAATCTTATCAATGTTGTTGTTGTGATGATGAATTTTATAATTCTGATGATCGCAAGGAGATGGAGGATCAAAGGAATAGGAGAGGCAGTGAGGGAGGACAGAGGGAGGCTCGATCTGTTCATGGCGATGAAACCGACATGCAGAGGGAAATATGTAATGTTTAGTACTCCCTCCGTTCCATATTAATTCACGCATTTTAAAATTTTTCACACACCCATATTTAACTAAAAAAACTACCTTCATAATTAAATGACACTATTTTCCAATGTATTTTTTCGGATACCAAGGTGTAGGTAGTGTGAGAATTTGCGTAGGGGTAGTTATTATTGATTGAAAAAGTAAAAAGTTAACATACTCTCTTCGTTTATTTTTATTTGTCTTTCACGCTTTTTGAGGTCCATCATTAATCAATAATTTTACACATAATATTTTTATAAAGATCTATGATATTATACTTTTTTTATAGTATTTTTTTATAACGAATCTAACAACATCAATTTTGTATGATGAATCATTGTACAAATTAAGATATTAGTGGTCAAAGTTTTTATCACAACTACCAAGGTGACGATTAAAAAAACGGAGGGAGTAATTATTAAAGTTAAAATAATTAAATTAGGTATTGGGAAATAGAAGGTGACAATTATTTTGGAACAAAAAAAGTTAGTTTAAGTGTCAATTAATATGGAACGGATGAAGTACTATATTGATGCTTTGAATATCTGTGTTCATGTGATTTCGAATACTCATATATCTATTATTATTGTTGTGATATGGAGAGCTCCATATACAGCTATGAGCACCTCGCGATTAATGTTGGAAATTTACGTCAATAGGTTGATGTAATAGGTGGAATTGCATTACAAGTTTGCCAACAAATGATCGACAAATCAGGACCTATTAATTTTCAAAAAATTACTTAGGGGTACCCTAACTTTTGGTGAAATGTTTTTCTGGTACCCTAACTTTTAAAAACTAATTTTGGGGTACCCTAACTTTTAGAATTAGAAATAATTAGGTGAATTTTCGGCCAATTATTTGAATTCAACGGTAAGTTTTAGGCGGGAAATTGATTAAGTGTTTTTGTGGATGAAAATGCCCTTTGTTTTTGTGGACGAAAATGATTTGAATCAATCGGAGTTTCGCCAGAAATTCACCTAATAATTTCTAATCCTAAAAGTTAGGGTACCCCAAAATTAGTTTTGAAAAGTTAGGGTACCAAAAAATTGTTTCTTCAAAAGTTAGGGTACCTCTAAGTAATTTTTTGATTAATTTTTATAACATGTAAAGTATTTAAAAATCCAAAGAGCATCTACTATATATATATATATATATATATATGTATATATATATATATATATATATATATATATATTGGTCAAACAAATGTTAAATATACTATGTAAAGGTTGAGGCACGCTTAAGCGTTGTCGTTGCTTATCGATCAACATATTAACTGTCTATTTTTTTAATAAAAAATATAAATTTGTTTTATCATCTTTTGTATGTAACTCCCGCCATCCACAAATAATTGTCTTCCACGTTTTACAACGTTTATTTTTATTCAATAATTTCTCACATAATATTTTATTAAAAATTGTAGGAAAATTGGATTCTAATAGTGTCTACTTTCAGTTTTTGTATGTAAATGGTCCCTATTTTTCTTTTTATTTTTTTGTTTTTGCATTTTAGTGGTCCTAAAATCCAAGAAATATATTCTGGTGGTACCAAATCTACCTCCACTTTTTTTTTTCCGTCCTCACATTATTTTTATTTTTTTCATTTTGTCCCTTAAAGCTTATCAAGTTTAGTTACTAAAAGAATATTTATAAATTAGTTTTTTGAGAATCCAAGGCATTATTATGGTTTTTTTAAGGAATAAAAGTAAAAAAAAATGGAAAAAATTGGGACAAATGTAGTAAATTCATTAATAATCGTGAGAAAGTGTTGTGATAAGTGTTCAATTACATGCAAGTCAAAATCTATGATATTTAAGACATACAATGGGTGATGTCCCACTAGAATACCAAAACAAAGTAGGGATTATTGACATACAAAAACTGAAAGTAGGGATTATGAGAATCCAATTTTCCAATATTTAATTCTATATTTTCCTAATAGTATTTTTTCTAATGCGAATCTAATAATATCAATTTTACATGATGAATCATTGTATGTATCAAAAAATTAATGGTCAAAGTTATCGGCATAAAAAAGGGACGACAAATAAAAAGAATCGGATGGAGTATATATGATGTATATTTCTTTCAATTAATTTTAGGAGTTTATGTAGTAAAGTGTCAGGAACACTAAAAAATATTGAATTGGTACTACACATTTTTATTATTGTTGCATAGAACTTAAAGTTTTTTTTTAATGTATTTACTTATCAAGTGACTCTATATATTTTTGTACTTGGGTGTCAATATTGAATTGGCATTACACATTTCATGCAAAACCAAACACAAAATGTTTTGTAACAAAACTCAAGTGTGTGTGTGTGTATATATATATATGTATATATATATATATATATATATATATATATATATATATATATATATATATATACATATCAACAAAAAGTATGTGAAAACTGTTCTTTTTTAACTTTTATTGATAGAGTTTTGTAAAGGATCACAATTAAAATAAATGAGTCTTCTAGATTATTTAATTTGTCATTCACATTAAATATGAAAACATACACTCCTATATAATAACAAAACAAATAATAATTTATGTCCATATATAATAACGTGTTTTATCATAAATTAATTAATTCAATATAAAGATATTTATATTAGACATAAGATAAGTTTTGAAAAGCATAAATATCAAAATAAATGAGCTTGGTAGATATTTAATTTGCCATTCACATTAAATATAAAAACATATTATAATGAAATAAATAATAATTTATATACATATATGAATTATGATAATGTGCTTTATCATAAATTAATTAAATCAATATAAAAATATGTATATTGCACATAATATCAATTAAAATTTATAATATTGGAATCATAAAACAACTGTAACATCTCGAACCCGCGACCTAGGACTTTGCAAGCTTCCTAGGCAACCAATTGACCAGTAGCTGCTTTCGAATTCAGTCATAACAGTGCGAACATAATGTAACTTGATATTACTAATGACAAGCAGATAATAATTGATAAGATTACAAGAGATATTTACTGAAATTAGAATCTTTGTTACTAAATTACGTAATAAAATAATATTAATTTAATAATAATAATAAAATAAAGTCATTTATGATCAATGGTTAAGATTATTCTATTTATGATCAATGGCTAATATTCATTTTAACTACGGTAGTCGAAAAAAAATTTGACTACCACAAACCTTCCCATATTTTTATTGTATATAGGTAAAGTTCCTAAAATTTAATAGATAAGATTCACTTAATTATATAGAATCTAAAAGCGATAATATAGAGATTTTTATATAAGAAATTTATTAAATATGAAAAAATACACGTCATAAAACTTGGAAGTTTAGAATATTGTTAAGAATCAAAAAGAAATTTATAAGAAATTATCTCATTTTCAGTTAAAGTATTCATAATTTATTAATTATAAATATATAAGATTTTTACGAATTTGATTAAGTAGTTAATTATATAAAATCTAAACAAGATATTATAGATACTTTTTTTTATCATATATAGGTAATGTTTCTAATATTTAATATATTCCTTCTTATTTATTGTCTCATGGCCACGTTTAGCAAAACTATTTTTCAAGAATTTGTGATTGAAACTATTAAGTTTTTTGTTTGTTGGAAATATGAGGTAACATGGTTACTTACGCAAAATGAGGGATCACTTGGGTGACTAGGAATTGAGCGTGAAACCCGTCTTCCATTAAGACTTATTCACAAAGCCGTGAATAGACTCAATAGTAAAACCTAACCTCTTGTGAGTAAAGAACGAGTTTTATCAAGAACTCTCAAAGAATGTTACTGGCTTGCTGCAGTCAACACCTCAAAGAATGTGTTGAAGCTCTCCAGGGACTTGAAGAAGATGAGAAGAGGTGTGTCTTGGATGACTTATATAGTGTAGTAGAGTATCAAGACTTGCCTCATAATTTGCGTAATTTAAGAGCATGATCCATGGGATTGCAAGCTTGATTGTGGGGGTCAATATTGACTAATTAATTTGGTCAATATTCGACCACAATCAAATTCACATGTGTTAACATCAAAGGTTACAATCTAGGAAATTCAAAACTCACGTGGTTGGGCGCCACCATGGTCCGTGTCATTTGGCCACGGTTGATCCGTGGTGCACCTACGACGACCCATGTCAGGAAGACACGGTCTGTGTTGTCCCAATTCTCACTTTCTTGAGCTACTGGTTGTTGACACGACCCATGTCACACCTGACACGGTCTGTGCCAACCCAGTTTCCGTTCCAAGACTTATGTTGACCTTCCCGGTCAACTCTTAAATTCTATTTATTGAATTTCCAACCTTAATTAGCCTTTTAACTCTTGAAATACTCCAACATTATTTAAATTACAATTGAAGGTATTAGATCAACTATTTATCTCTTCATCTCTAGTTAAATCTCAAACTTGAAGAATTACTACTCCTAAAGAAGAGTTAAAGTAAATTTTTTGAAAATAACGGACACTAGTTATGAAGTGAACGTGCAAGGATACGGATAAATTCATTACTAATTTACTATACTGGAAAGAGGGAGCATAAAAAATAAAAAGAAAAAGGAAGATAAAGCATAAAAAGAAAATTAATTTAATAAAAAATTGTGAGTTAAGAAAAAATAAAAAACAATCGGTACCCCAACTTTTCAAACTCATTTTGAGGTGCCCTTAATTTTTGGGTTAGTAATTATTAGGTGCTTTTCCGATCACCAATTTGGTTAAGTGATCGAAATACCCTTGTTCTTCCATTTTTGAAGAAGTACCCTTGAAAAAGAAGAATAAGAGTATTTCGCTCACTTAATTAAATTGATGGTCTGAAAATCATCAAATAGTTACTAATCCAAAAATTAAGGATACCTCAACATGAGTTTTGAAAAGTCGGAGTATCGAAAAATAGTTTCCCCAAATATTGGGATATTGTAATTTTTTGGAAAAAAGAAGCATAACTAAACTATTTATTAAAATATAATCATAATTGAATCAAAAGAGCTTTGGAATAAAATTACTCAAAAAAGTAAATCAAATAGCCTAATTAAAAACAAAACCTTATATTGAGAATGAAAAAAAAAAAACGTTGGAGTAGAGTTGTACTGAAAATATTTAACATATCAAATGCTACAGATATTAGCAAAATAATGCAAGAATAACAAAAATTAAGATAGACAAAATTTAACATGGGGAATGGAAGAACTGAAAGAAACACCTATGGATAGCATAAACATAAATAAGCTCCACTATTAATGTTAGAATACAACAATAGATCTCTACATTCTCATGAGATCAATATATGTTCGGTTGTAATTTTTGTGGTTTTATGAGTTAAGGTTGTCGGTCCACAGGGATGGGTGTGAGGCTTGATTAAGGTAATCGGTTTGTGTAAGGGGTTTTCTCAACGCGGAAAGCGATAAATTATGTAAAGGAAAGCAATAAAACTAACATAGACATGGAATTAAGGAAAGCAATAAAAGCATGAAATAAAACATGAAATTAAGAAAGCAATGAAATCAAATAAAATAAGAAATTATACCTTCAATGAACTAACTTCTTCACTCATCTTCAATCTACTTGGATTTCTCCCGAACAAACAAGAAATCGTGAATCGGATTACTAAGAATCCCTAAATCCCCACTTGAGAGTGGAATTTGTGACCCTTAGCCCTCCTCTAGTGGATTGTTTTGTGGCTAATCTAACAAAGACTTTAAGGAAACCCTAAATAAAGACCTAGTAAAAACTACTGATAACATCACAAACCCTAAAACAAACCCTAAGCTGACTCTAAAAATAAACCCTAAAACAAAACCAACACAAATACTAAGAACCCTTAATAAACCTAACTCTAATGAACCCTGATAAAGACCAAATTAGACCCTAGAAACCTTAACCCATACAAACTGACCCTAATAAACTAACCAAGACAAACCATAAAGTTGGACTAACAAAACCCTAACAGATCCTAATGAATTATAAAAGTCTAACCTAATCCAAATCCTAATTCTAGTACTCGACTAAACAGACCAAAAAAAAAGAAGACTAAATCCAAATCCTAATCCTAATAAACCTAATGTTGTTGTTTGCTAGAGCCGAGAAAAGAGGGAAAACAAAAGAAAGAATGAGAAAGAAAGAACAAAGCAACAGACGGCAGAGCAAGACGAAGAAACAGAAGAAGAAGAGCACAATAGCAAGACCGACGAATCAATTCAAAACTAACATTAACAATCACAAACCAGAATACTTCACGGATTCAACATCAAAACACTCGAATCCAATACATACATTTCCAGAAATCACAACATTACAACCATTAAAACTAGAACAAAATGTTCAAAACTCAGAATCGACTAAAAATGAAAGCGAAAATAGAGATTCAAAACAGACAGAAAAAGCAAGAATTAAACCTAATCTAATTCTAACCCTAAATGGAAGCTCTTGGGGCGTCACTCCCAAAATCAACCATTGATGATTTTGAAACTGTTGAATAGTTAGTGAAAATAATAAGGAAATAAATGTATTGATTCTATCAAATGTCCCACATGGATAGAATAATGTATTGATTCTATCAAATGTCCCACATGGATAGAATAAAGTTGTCTTTAGCTCCTAGAGAATATAAATAGGTTTCCTATTTATTGTCCCACATGTAAAAATAAAATAGCCTATGACTCTTTATAAGTTAAGGAGTCATATGAGTTTATAAGTAAATAAACTTTGGACTGGGCTAGTCTGTGCTTGGGCTAAGGTTCAATGCTTCGCATTGAACCACACACGCACATGCGGCGTGGGCTGTAGGGCGCTAGAGGCGCTTTTGGCGCTTATTAAGCGCACTTGGCACTTCGCACGTGAGCTCAGAGCTTTAGGAGCAGACAACTAAATAACATTTATTATTATTATTTTTTTAAAACAGTTTAATGCAGTTGGACAGGATTAAACTGTCAAATCGTCAATCCTGTCCAAAAGCGTTGTACCAGCATCAACATCCTTATCCAAAGGAAGAACTGCTCAACAGGGGGATTGAATGTATATTTATATGTCAATCCAGGAGTTTTGTTGTATCCTGGAGACACGATATTGCATTAGGGGAGAAATCTTGTCTTAAATATAGTGATTCTTTCACGCCTCAAAACTTCTTCTCAATCCCATATTCTAACAATTTTAAGACAATATTCTATGGCCGATTCAGACACTGCATTCAGAATCATGAATCAAGATCTCGTAAGATTGGAAAAGTTTGATGGCACAAACTTCATGCGATGGAAGGACAAGATCTTATTCCTGTTGACAGCACTGAAGATTGCATACGTTATGGATCCAAAATTAGATTATCTGCCGAACTCATCAAAGAAGGAACTGGAGAAAATGGATCCTGCGGAGATTCAAAAATTGAACGAAGCAAAGAAGAAACGGGAAGAGGACGAATTTCTTTGTAGAGGACACATTCTGCAAACCCTGTCGGAACGTTTGTACGAGTTGTACGTTTCATGGAAATCACCAAAGGACATCTGGAAAGCCCTCGAAAAAAAATACAACACAGAGAGACAAGGTTTTGACAAATTTCTTATGATGAAGTATTTTGATTTTCAGATGTCAGATAATATACCTTTTTTGGACCAAGTGCATGAGTTGCAGGTTCTTGTCAATAGACTTCATGATCTTCATGTTAAGATCTCAGAGTCACTTCAAGTGGGGACGATTATTGCAAAATTGCCACCCACTTGAAACGACTACAGGAAGAAACTTCTGCACATGTCAGAAGATTTCACTGTTGAAAAAATACTCATGCATCTCAGGATTGAGGAGGAAAATCGTAAAAGAGATGTTGTGTATTTAGCCAACAGTTCAAAGGTTAATGTCGTGACTGAGGAGAAGTCTAAGGCAAAGAAAGACAAATCTCTTAAGGCAAAGAAAGACAAGTCCACTTTCAAAGGCAAGGGTACTAAGGGTACCAAGAAGCAGAATAGTCATTGTTACTATTGTAAGGGCAAAGGACATTACATTAAGGATTGCAAGAAAATGAAGGCTGATCTGGCAGCCAAGAATGGAGATTCTTCCAAGGCTAACATGGTAGATGAGAACATGAAGGACTTGATTGCTATGGTATCTAATCTTTATTTAAATATGATTACTGAGATACATATGGCTAATATAGGCAAGCCTCCTGGTTGGTGGTATGATACAGGTGCCTCTATTCATGTTTGTTATGACAGGTCACAATTTAAAACTTATGAAGTTGTGGCAGATCGTGAGGTCCTCATGGGGAACAGCACTCCGGCCAAAGTCCTTGGACTAGGAACGGTAGAGTTGAACTTCACATCAGGGAGGAAACTCACGTTGATGAATGTCTTTCATGTTCCAGATATGAGGAAGAATCTAGTTTCAGGAAATATTTTGAATAAGAAGGGATTTGTTGTTGTGGTAGGTTCAAATCAGATTGTTATTACTAAGAACACTGTGTTTGTTGGCAAAGGCTATGATTGTGAGGGCATGTTTAGATTAAGTTTGAATGAAATAAATGAAGTACCCAATTCTGCTTATCTTGTTGATTCTTATTCAGTTTGGCATGCTAGGCTAGGACATTTAAATTTCAATTCGTTGAAGTTTATGATCAAGGATGGATATTTCTCTTGTCAGTCAGATTCAAATGTTTCTAAGTGTGAAATTTGCACTTAGGCTAAATTCACTAAGAAACCTTTCCCTAAGGTTGAGAGAAATACACAAATTCTAGACTTAGTTCATTCTGACATATGTGAAATGAATGGAATGCTTACTAGGGGTGGTAAAAGATATTTTATCACATTCATTGATGACAGTTCGAGATACACTTATGTATATTTATTGCGAACTAAGGATGAAGCATTCGACATGTTCAAACGCTATAAGGCTGAAGTTGAGAATCAAAAGGAAAAAAGAATTAAAATTCTAAGGAGTGATAGGGGAAGGGAGTATTTTCCAATTGAATTTGATGAATTCTGTGAGAACCATGGTATATCCATCAAAGAACAGCCCCTAGAACACCTCAACAGAATGGCCTTGCTGAAAGGAAAAATCAGACTCTATGTAATATGGTTAATGCCATGTTATTAAATGCTGATTTGCCAACAAATTTATGGGGGGAAGCACTCTTAACTGCGTGCCATGTCCATAATCGAATTCCTTCTAAGAAAACGAAGGTATCTCCATATGAGGTGTGGAAAGGAAGAAAGCCTAACATTAAATACTTCAAAGTGTGGGGGTGTATTACCTATTATAGAGTTCCTGATCAAAAGAGGACTAAGTTAGGCCCAAGGGCAATCAAGAACATTTTTGTAGGTTATGCTGAAAATTCTAAAGCATACAGGCTATTGGACTTACAATCTAATGTGATTGTAGAGACTGGAGATGCAGAATTCTTTGAGAATACCTTTATGAAATCTGATGCATCTCAACCAACACCTACAATTAGGAACTCTCCTGATATGCCATTAGGAAGCACTACTTCTGGTTCAATTGACAAAAGTAATGAACTTGAGTCTGGTATAAAACCAAGAAGAAGCCAAAGGGTTAGAAAAGCTAAAGATTTTGGACCGGATTTTGTTTCCTCCATATCTATTGTTTTTCTAGTAGAAGGTAGTAGGACAGAAGTATTAGACCAAATACCCATTGTACTAAATGTTGATGATGACCCTAAAATATTTAGTGAGGCTATGGAATCTAGAGATTCTGCATTCTGGAAGGAGGCAATAAATGATGAGATGAATTCAATATTGTCCAACAATACTTGGATTCTAGTGAACTTGCCTCCAGGTTCAAAACCAATAGGATGCAAATGGGTATTTAGGAGGAAGTACAATACTGATGGTTCTTTACAAACCTTTAAGGCTAGATTAGTAGCTAAAGGTTTTACCCAAAAGGAAGGTATCGATTACTTTGATACCTACGCTCATGTAGCTAGAATTACATCCATTAGGATTCTGTTTGCATTGGCTTCAATATTTAAGCTACATGTACATCAGACGGATGTAAAAACAGCCTTTCTAAATGGAGATTTAGAAGAGGAAATTTATATGGAACAATCTGAGGGTATCATATTACCAGGAAATGAAAAGAAAGTCTATAAATTGGTTAAATCCTTATATGGGTTGAAACAAGTGCCCAAACAGTGGCATGAAAAGTTTGATGCTGCGCTTCTTTCAAATGGTTTTCTCCATAATAACTCGGATAAATGCATTTATTCGAAATTTACAGATTCTTATGGAGTTATTATATGTCTCTATATTGATGACATGCTCATTTTTGGAATCAATTTACATGGAATAAATGAAACTAAGAAGTATCTCACCTCTCAGTTTAAGATGAAGGATCTTAATAAAGCTGATACTATCTTAGGCATAAAGGTTAAAAGGCACAATAAGGGTTTTGCCTTGAGTCAATCTCATTATATTGAGAAATTGTTGACTAAGTTCAAACATCTCAATATAAAGGATGCCAAAACTCCCTATGATCCAAGTGTTCACTTAGTGGAGAACAATGGAAGAGATGTTGCATAGTTGGAGTATGCTAGTGCTATAGGGAGTCTAATGTATGCAATGCACTGTACCAGACCAGACATTGCATTTACAGTGTGCAAATTATCTAGGTATACAAGTAAACCAAGTATAGAACATTGGAAGGCCATTGCAAGAGTACTTGGATACTTGAAAAGGACAGTTGACTTTGGTCTCTTCTATAATGATTATCCATCTGTTTTAAAGGGATTCACAGATGCTAGTTGGATAACTAGCTCTAAGGATAACAAGTCAACATCTGGGTGGATATTTACCCTAGGAGGAGGAGCCATTAGTTGGGCCTCTAAAAAGCAAACATGTATCTCACATTCCACTATGGAATCTGAGTTCATTGCTCTAGCAGCAGCAGGAAAGGAAGCAGAATGGCTGAGGAATCTATTGATGGATATTAAGTTGTGGCTACAACCTACGTCAGCCACTTCCTTATATTGCAATAGTCAGGCTACCATGTCTCGAGCTTATAGTAAAATCTATGATGGGAAGTCTAGACATATTAGTTTGAGACATGCGTATGTGAGGGAATTGATTCAAGGTGGTGTTATAACAATCACCTATGTTAAATCAATTCTAAATCTAGCAGACCCTTTGACTAAAGGTTTGCAAAGGGATCTGGTGAAGAGCACCACTGCTAGAATGGGTTTAAAATCCTTTAATGTATGATCTGTTGTAATAGGAACCCCACCCTACTCTAGTGAAAACTAGTTATAAGGTTTAAGGGGTAATAACAAGTTATAACAAGGTAAATGGAGCACTATAAATAGGATATAGTGCATTTAATTATTAAGGAGGATGAGTTTACTCTTAATGGAATCCATATAGGTATGGAATTCACCTATGTGAATATTAGAGTGTGGACGCTCTAAATAAGAGTTTTATAGGATTTTAACTCTTATACATATTCACAGAACCAGGATGAGCACAAGGCTATAATAGTGCTACAATAATAAGGCTTCTTCCGAGATAAGGACAAGGTGTGGTACTGTGTGTGGTGCCTCCGGTCTTAATATTAAAAGATTTTGGTTTAAGCTATCTGGCCACCAAATTATTTTAAGGCTTTGAGTCACTTACACTAACAGATGGTTTAATCAAATGAGACCTTTAGCTATGCAGTATCACAATAAGGACTGTTTAAATAACTCAATTTTCACTAACTAGTGGGGGATTGTTGAATAGTTAGTGAAAATAATAAGGAAATAAATGTATTGATTCTATCAAATGTCCCACATGGATAGAATAATGTATTGATTCTATCAAATGTCCCACATGGATAGAATAAAGTTGTCTCTAGCTCCTAGAGAATATAAATAGGTTTCCTATTTATTGTCCCACTTGGAAAAATAAAATAGCCTATGACTCTTTATAAGTTAAGGAGTCATATGAGTTTATAAGTAAATAAACTATGGACTGGGCTAGTCTGTGCTTGGGCTAAGGTACAATGCTTCGCATTGAACCGCACACGCACACGCGCGCGCGGCATGGGCTGTACGGCGCTAGAGGCGCTTTTGGCACTTATTAGGCGCACTTGGCACTTTTTTTAAGCAGTTTAATGCAGTTGAACAGGATTAAACTGCCAAACCGTCAATCCTGTCCAAAAGCATTGTACCAGCATCAACATCCTTATCCAAAGGAAGAACTGCTCAACAGGGGGATTGAATGTATATTTATATGTTAATCCAGGAGTTTTGTTGTATCTTGGAGACACGATATTGCATTAGGGGCGAAATCTTGTCTTAAAGATAGTGATTCTTTCACGCCTCAAAACTTCTTCTCAATCCCATATTCTAACAGAAACTGCTCCTTCCTCCTCTTTTATAGTCGATCTCGATCCTCGCCTTCAATCTGATCCGTCAATTCACTTCAAGATGGATGGTGGATGCTTCGAATGGTACTTCTCCTCTGCGAATTCAACCAAATATGTTACAAAACGAGAAAATGAGTGAGAAATAGAGAGGAGATGAACAAATGAGATGAAGGAGAAGAAGAGATGAAAGAGATGGAGTTCGAGATGAGAGAGGGAGTTCGTTTGTTATGGAGGAGAAGAAGAGATGGAAGAGAGAAGGAGATGGAAGAGGTTGAAGTGGTGTGGTGTGGTGTGCGTCGGTTGCTGCTGGGCGAAAATGAGAGAACCAGAGAGAGGAGTAAGTGAGAAAAGGGGGACGAAGGAGGGAAAAGGGGGAATAGAAATTAGGGTTTGGGAACTTGGGGGTATTATTCGGCTGAGATGGGAAATGGATAGTGGAGTTTGGGGCGGTTAAATGGATCTTTTTGTCTTCAATCCTATCTTGACAGACCTGCTCCACTTCTGAAAGTTGGAGCCTGTAAACTTCAAGTTGGTTATTGGCAATGCTGGATGATCAGACGGGTGAAGATGCAGCGGATCATTGTTGTAACTCTCAGCCCTAAAATCTCCAGAACCAGAAGTACTTTAAGCCATTGCAAGACTAAAAGCTATCCAACTTTGTTTTGATTCAGAAAAATGCCCTTAGGCTCTGATACCATGTGAAACTAAGGAAGAGTTTATTGAAGAAAAAAGTATTGTATCATTATATTCGAATACGATGAATGTACAGAAGGTGAAACTAAGACTATATATAGAAGAAGAATGGAGACTAAACAGAATGAATTAGTTATAACTAATTCTTGTAAAGAAGCTACTTCTTGATATCTTGATATTTGATGAATACTGTGATGTAGTTGCTGTGGTAGAATGTATATAATACTTCACACTTACAGCGGTATTAGAGCCTAATGCTTGAAATTGTTCTCAAATTAATCTCACCTAATTGATCGCAAAAAATTATTTGAAGGTACCCCAAAATTTGAGAAAACTATTTTTTGGTACCCCAATTTTCAAAACTCATTTCGAGGTACTTTTACTTTTTAGGTTAGGAATGATTAAGTTCTTTTCTGGCCAAAGTATTGAAGTTTCCGATAGATTTTAGGCGGATAGTGGATTGTGGGTTTGAGTTTACTGAAATACCCTTTGGTTGTAACAAAACCTAAATTTTATTCATTTGCTCTTACAAAAAAAGAAGCCCCCCCTCCCCTAAATGTTGTTTCTTTGTCTTCTTTTATGTGTCTTCTTTTCTCTCCCTCACAAGCAACAAAAGTGGAAGCCATTGAAATGAAGCTTGGGGAAATGTCAGTGGAGTTATGCGTTTGGTTAACTAATATAAAATTTCAATAAAACTAACACTCACTAACCTTTGTCGACTAGATGGTCGACAATGACATTTTGCTTTTCTTCATGGCAAGCCAAAAAACCAAAACTTTCTTTACCAATTTGATTGTCCGCTACGAAACCCTATTTAAGGTAGCAAAAGAAGTGCAACATGGAGACTGAAAGGGAATTGAGTCTCAATGAAAATGGAAAACATCAGAGAGAAGACTCTAGTTTAGTAGAAGCATTTAATGTAGACAATAAACGCGAGCTTTCAAATGGGCAAGAGCGTCTTTCTCTTTCAATAAGTAAAGGTATTTCAGTCAGTTAACAAAATTGATCAGACTTTAGCCGAAAAGCACCTTATAATTACTAACCCAAAAAGTAAGGGTAACCCGAAATGAGTTTTTGAAAAGTTGGGGTACCAAAAAATTAAACATTTTCCCAAATTTTGAGGTACCTCGGAGTAATTTTTTATAATAGATGAGTTTAGGCCTAGATTTTCCGGTTCAATTAAATTTCATGTTTAATTCTTAGAAGATTTGTATTAGTTGTTAGCAGTTAGCTGTTTGAATTAGTTGTTTGATTTAGCGGTTTAGATTAATTATTTGCGGTAACTCAGAAAAAACTATTGTTAAAAAAAGCTATTTGGAATAGCGTTTTGAAAAACAACTTTTTAATTCCAAACTGCTAACTCAAAAAGTTATTTACCAAATACTAGATTAGCTGTTTTGACTGGTTAAAAATGCTTATCAGCTTCAATAAACTCTTTTGGCTCCAAAAAACTATGTTGATAAACGGGGCCTAAGGTTGTGTTTGGTATGGAGGAAAATCATTTTTTGGAAAATGATCTTCCCGTTTTAGATGTTTGTTGGTCAAAAAATGGGGGAAACCATTTTCAGTTAAAATTATTGTCTCTCATCCCTTTGTAAACTATTTTCTTAGGTCCAACATTTAAGAATATCCAATTTCCTCCTAGTCCATGTTACTCCTTGCAGTCCGAGTTCTTCATGTGCGCTCCTATCTCTACTGAAAACACTTTATTAATATTTCTCATCCTACTATTGTCTGTCATCCGACTCCTCTTTCTCTCTCTTCTTTTTTTTACGCTTATATAGTCCAAGAGAAGTTTGTACGTGTACATCTACCAAACAAGTGAAAATATCACTTGAAAACTTATTTCCTAAAAACCCATTTAACAAGGAAAACTATTTTTCTGAAAAATGATTGTCACTTTCACCAAAGACACCCAAAGTTTAACTAATAAAAGGACCTCCTAGATTACTTGGTATGCATTTTTGGCCAATCTAAAAATAAAAAAGATGATAGAGGAAGGGAGCACATTCATAGCGTCAAATTAATAAACGAAATGACAATAATTTTAGGACACAGAGCATTGATTTCCGAATGGTATCGTATCACAAGTATTTCCTTCTATTTTATAATAATAAATTTGTTTGTCACTTTTATATTCCAACTATTATTATTCTCTTTTTACCCTTATTACTCTTTCTGTTTCATATTAATTGTCACTTAGTTGACTATCATGGTCCCCAATGTCACTTTTTGATTGATAAATTCATACGTAACATTTTATTAATAATTGCAATATTATTCTTTTATGATAGTATTTTTCGTCATGAGTCTAATGGTAGTAATTTTATATAACAACCTCATTGTATATATTGAGAAACTTATGGTCATAATTTTTAAACTTTAACTGCACAATTTTCAAAGATGACAATTAATATGAGACAGATGGAGTATTACTTTTTACAATCTCAACAACTATCATCCTCAATTAATGTAAGGTAAATTGGGTAAGTTATAAACTTTTCACCCCAATTCCAATATACATCGATCTTATGATAATAGTTAATGTGACAAACATAATGAGATAGAAGTAGTACTCCCTACCTTCCTTAGTAATAGTCACATTTGGGTTTTGGAAAGATTTTAAGAAAGCAGTATTGAAAATGATAAAAGTAATAGATAAATTTCTATTTAGTTATATACTTGTATTGGTAATGATAAAAGTAACAGGTAAATTTAGAAAATTGTCATTAACATGTTATTGGAATTATAAAGTGACAGATATTGTGGAAAATAAAAAATTAGTTAAATTGACATATATTGAGAAATGGATGGAGTATTTGTTTTTAGACAAAGGGGGTGTTTGGCTACCCAGCTTTTTAGGTAGCTTTTAGCTTTTTGGATAACTTTTAGCTTTTTGACCAAGGTTAAAAAGTTACTTGATGTGTTTGATAAGTAACTTTTTATATTAGCTTTTTGGACCCAAAAATCTAGTTTCCATAAAGCTAATTGATGAAACTTTTTGAGATAGCTTTTCATAAAAAAACTACTTTACCAAATATTTTTCCTACAATCAGCTAACCCAAACAGCTAAAGTCAAACAACTGGTCCAAAAAACTATCAGTTAACAGCTACCACCTACTAGCTACCAGCTGGTTGCCAAACATGACCAAATTTCTTTTCCAATAACTCTCTTTTTCACCACCTAACTTTGCACAAAGATTCTAACATTGATTGTTAGTCTTTTCGATTTCCCCACAATTTCGAAAATGACTTGTGAGTCAATCATGGAATAAGATTGGGTGGTTGGGTCATTTCCTGAACGAGTTAAGCAGACAAAAAGAAGTGGAAAGCCAAAATCATATCGGAGGTAGTTGAGTTCCCAGGGGGAGACGTCAATCATACAACAAATAATAATAAAATGTAGGGTCTTTGCACAGTTAGAGTATTAGACGTCAATCATACAACAACGTCTCCTTCCTCTCATAATTTTGAGTCCATTTATTACATTTTTTAAAACTATTTTGTATATCCATTTTAGATTTGCTTTCAATAAAAATTTATGGATGGAGTAAACCGGACGTTTTAGTCTTTTTCACATAAATTTTTCATAGGGTTTTTTTTTGACACACTTTGGCAAAAGTTTCCTTTCCTAACATTTTATGAACAAAAGGAAAATTGAATCATAGCTTAGTGTACTTTACCCCTTAGGATTGTGTAAGTCAAACTTTAAAATTGTATTACAGCAGTAAGTCAAATTGTAAAAGCATTGGAATACAGTATGTCGCCACTGAATTAGGTGAAACCAAAGTATAAGTATGACAAATTGGACTTTAGTAGGATTACCATTTCATGACTTAGACTTTAGTACAACATAATATGATAGATTAATTGCAGTAATCCAAACATTTCAACCATTAGATTGTGGTAAGTAGTAGTGCACTGTAGTCCAATATTTTCACAATTTAGTTTACTGCGATACACCTTTAAAGTTCGATTTATCACAATCCCAAAACCTAAAGCACATGCACTACGATCCAATTTTTCAAGAAAAAAAGTATGCTCATTTAAAATGTCTATGAACAATATTTTAACTTTTTGACTTAGCTTGAGGGTTTCAAAGAAAATAATTGTCTATTGCAGTTGCAGCGAAAGCAAACAAGATGACGGAGATTACGACAAAATTAAGAAACAAAATATAAGCAATGAAAATAAACACCATATTTATGTGGGAAACTGAAGAACTTGGAGAAAAACCTATGTACTGCGACAACCAGAAAAAATCCACTATGAGAATAGGAGGAGTACAAGCTCGATCGCAATCACAGTATCTGATTCGATCTGCAATGGAGATTACAATACAATCTCTTAACCTTTCAACTCACAATCTCTCAATAGTCTAGGATTATACAATGGTGGAACTCACTCTTTTCACTCTAGAAAAGTGGTCGCCTTTCCTCTCAATTGATAACTAATCAACACAAGAGGTTAGGAGGAAACTAGGTTAAAATAATAATAATCCACGTCGCTTGAAGGAGAAACTGACGTGAATGTAAGAAAAGGGACAGAGGCGTTGGTGGCGTCTCAAAGATGCCGGTGGCGTCGAGCTCAGGGTGGCCAATGCCTATGAGACGCGGATTGCGTCTCTTCAGAATTGGTGGTGCTAGGGGTGGGCATAACTGGTTAGCCGAATTTTTGATTTACCGCATATGTGGTTCACCACTTTTGCAGTTTTTAGATTTTGTAAACGTAAACCTAAACCGCTTTATGCAGTTAACCGCAAGTGAAACATGAAAACTGAAACCGTCGGTTAACCGTATTGAGAACACGGTTAACCGTTTTTAGGATTTGATTTACGGTTAATCGTGGTAAATCGCCGGTTTTTTTGGAAATTTAAAGCAACAACTATAGAAAACAATTAACATTCTACTTTGAAATTTTACATTTTGCTATTAAAGTAATCAAAGCCGGTTAACCATGGTTAATCGCTTCACGAAAATGCAAAACCTAAACCTAAACCTAAACCGGCTAAACCATTTTGGTTAACCTAAACCGCATTTTTTCAAAAATCCCAAACGGTTAACCGCTTTTACCAGTTTGGTTTTACGATTTTACAGTTTGGTTTTCGGTTTCAGTTTTTCACACCCACACCTAGGTGGTGCCTCAGGGGTGCAGCCAACGCCTCCAGCGCTTGATGCTGCTGCTGCATCTGTTTAAGGCGTGACCTGTGTCTCTAGGAGTTTTGCACCCTTAGGAGGATCCAATGGGCCATAAAACCCAACTATCTCTAGGCTCCACCTTGGACCATGATCCGACTCATCGGTCCATATAATTACCTCGACTATCGCCATCAACACGCCCCTCCATAGGGCATGGCCCCGATGGACTCTCATATACTCAAAACTCTAAGTCTAAGCAATGCTCGAACTTAGCTATATAGATAAAGGCTTGGTTAGCATGTCTGCAGGGTTCTCAGAAGTATTCACCTTCGTCACCGCAATTCACAAATGCAACGACTGCATCTTTGATGATGTGATACCTGACACTGATGTGCTTGGTCTTCGAATGGTAAACGTCATTCTTGGCCAGATGAATAACATTCCGACTATCTAAATAAACCACGGTCTCACCCGCCGGTACATCAAGCTCCATGACTAAACCCCTCTACCAAATAGCCTCCTTCACCCCTTTTGTAGGAGCAATATACTCAGCCTTAGTAGTAGAAAGGGTTGCTATAAACTGGAGTAAGACCTTCCAAGACACTGCTCCACCACACATAGTGAACACATACCTAGAAATTGAGTGTCTCCTATCAAGATCTCCACCATAATCAGCATCCACATAACCTGCAACATCAAATGTTGCAATGTTGCCTTTATCATACAAGATGCCCTTCTCCAAAGTGTCCTTCACATAACAAAGGGTCCACTTTACTCCTTCCCAATGCTCGGTCTCTAGATTCTGTATATATCTACTCACCACACTAACTGCATGGGACAAGTTAGGCCTAGTGCACACCATATCATACATCAGGCTACTAACTGCACTAACATAGGGAACATTAGACATCTTTCTAATTTCCAAATCATATTTAGGACAACACTCACTAGACAACTTGAAATGAGCGGTTAAAGGGGTTGAGACTACTTTACAGTTTCCCATGTTGAACCTGTCCAACACCTTTTTCAGGATACTGCTTCTGAGACAACAACAACTTCCCTACCTTTCTATCTCTCTGTATCTCTATCCCAAGGATCTTCATTGTTGCCTCAAGGTCTTTCATCTCAAACTCTTTGCTGAGATGAGATTTCAACTTCTTAATCTGTGACATGTCCTTGGATGTTATCAACATGTCATCAACATACAACAGTAAATATATTAAATACCCATTCTCAAACTACCTAAAATACACATAGTTGTCATAGTGACTCCTTGTGTACCCTTTCCTAATGATAAAAGGTATCAAACCTTTTATACCACTACCTGTGTGCCTCCTTAAGTCCATAAAAGGACTTCATCAATCTGCACACATGTTCCTTCTTACCAGGAACAATAAAAACCTCTGGTTGCGTCATGTAGATATTTTCCTCCAATTTTCCATGAAGGAATCTTTTCTTCACATCTAGTTGCTCTAACTCTAAGTCAAATAGAGCAACGCATACAAGCAAGGTTCGAATTGACGTATGCCTCACAATTAGCGAGAAAACCTCATTGTAGTCAATACCCTTTCTCTGGTTGCTACCTCTAACCACCAATATAGCTTTCAACCTTGCACTCTCAACACCAAGGATACCTTCTTTCCTCTTGTATACCCATATTGCAGTAAGAGCCCGTCGCCCTTTAGGCAGCTGAGATAGCTCCCAAGTTTGATTCTTTTGCAGAATCTCCATCTCTTCTTGCATAGCTCCTATATAGTTTGAGGCACTTAGATAAAAGGCCTCCCGATAGGTAGAAGGCTTAGCACCTCCAAGAGTCTCCTCTGCAACACTCATCGCATATGCTATTGTTGTCGTACTTTTGGGAGTACGGTTGTCGATCTCAGAGCAGACTCAAGTGTTTCGAGCTAGGTAGATTAATCAAGGATGATGGTGGTGACGATCAAAGCTACAAACTACGAAAGCAATAAAAGGATGCTTAGGCAAAAAAATCAATATTCAACAACTAATCAATTTGAACGACATAATCTACCAATTCTAAACAAGCAATTAAGAGTGATCGGTTGCACCATTAAAGCTCACCAAAGCCCTCTCTCGAGGGTCAAGAGCTAGTCTAACTATTCTAACTACCTATTCTCATGGAGTTAGTCTAATTAAACTACAAGAATAGCAACCCTAGACCTAGTTAGAATTCGACTATTCTCATGTAAAAAACCCTAACTATTTTCTCTACCCACGCTAGCAAATTAACCTCACCTCTTGGCGTACATCAATTGCCTAAAGAAATACAAACGAAATCTTTCTTGAGCATTTCATCGAACACATGGTGGGCACGAGAAAACCTCTAACTACAAGCACGAATTTGGATAGATTAGGCCTAAACAAGATTAATTCATTGTCAAACACATCAATCTCAACCCAAACAACACAAAACTAACAAGAAATTAACATAGGAGAAAATAGAGAGAAAGGGATAGAAGAACTTAGTCTTGAATTGAAGGCGAAGAATGAAATTGTTGAATTCTTCAATAAAGACAATCTAATCTCATTCTTCAATGGAAATCTAACCCTTAGAACTAGAGAGGCTTAGGAGGAAACCTCCCTTCAAGCCTAGAGAGAAACTGAGAATGAAAAAGAACGTAATATAAAAAATTGTCTAAAACTACTTAAAACTAAATACTGCAATTTGGCACATATGCCTGTGCCGATTGACACAACCAGGTGTGCCAAACTGAATATTTCAACTTTTACCTCTAATATTTTAGTGTGACTGTGTTGGCTTCCTTTCACTTCTTAATTCCAATTTTTTTTCCTCCATTGTCATCATCACTTTGCGTCAAAATTGCCTAAAAATAAGACAGTTAAACAAATTAGTCCCAATTAGCAAAGATGACAAAAAAACACTATTAAACTTATACTAAATAAAGAATAGTTTCAATGCTCTAGAACAAAGTGAGGAGGATCAAGAAGATGTTACAAGAGAAAACTCAGTACATGAAGGGGATGATGGTAATGAGGGGGATGAAAGTTCCTCTGGATCTGACTCAGATCCACAATGAATTTCATCACATGGAACGTGAGGGGTCTCAATGACCCCAGAAAGCAAGAGGATACGATGATCTTCTTGCGTGATAGAAAAGCTACTGTGGTTTGTTTGCTTGAAACTAAGGTGAAACCTCAAAAAGAATCCTTACTTTCTCAAGGTATGTTCAAAGCTTGGTCTACTTACAATAATTTTAGTACTCACTTTGGTGGTAGAATTTTCCTTGCTTGGCGTTCAAGCAAGGTGGACGTGCAGGTGATTCAGCTTAATGCACAGTTCATTCACTGTCAGATACATGATTTTAGTAGAGACATAAAGGCCTTCTATACTTTTGTCTATGGTTTCAATCGAATTGAAGAGCGAATAAGTCTTTGGGAAAATCTAAGGCTTATTTCGGACAATGTTGAAGGAGCTTGGTGTGTTAAGGGAGATTTCAATTCTATTTTGCATGAAGAAGACAGAATTAATGGCGCACCTGTACATAACTTTGAGACCCAGGATTTCCAAAGTTGTATTGAGCATTGCTAGCTTTCTGAGTTAATTTGTCAAGGAGCAGCTCACACATGGTCCAATGGTCATGTACAGTCCAAGATTGATCGAATTTTCTACAATGAAGATTGGTTACTTGCTAATAATTATATGGTTGGCTCGTATCTTCCTCAAAGCCTCTCTGATCATAAGCCTATCACCCTTGAGCTTTTGGAAGATCCTCAACCTCGGGCCTATTTCTGTTTTTGTGACATGTGGGTAACAGACCCTAGTTTTGGTGGCATCATTGAGAAAGCTTTAGATAATATCAGGCCTGGCTCTCCCATGCATGCAATTTACCACTTGCAAAAATCGCTTAAGCCTCCTCTCAAAGCGCTAAACAGAAGGATGTTTGCTGACATTCATCAGCAATGCGAGGATGCTAGGGAAAGACTACTGACTATTCAAAAATCCCTCATGTCAGACCCTACTAGTCAGCAGTTTCTAAGGGAGGAAAGTAAAGCGAAGGAAAACTACAGAGCCATTCTTAAGTCTGCTCAGCAGATCATATCGCAGCAAAGCAAGATAGATACTAGTGCTTTTGGTGACACTTGCTCTAATTTCTTTTTTAGCATAATGAAGAAGAGGAAAATAGCTTCAACAGTTCACTCTCTATCTGATCAGAATGGCCAAGTTATTACTGGTTTCCAAAATGTGGGCTGTCATCTTGCCAATTATTTTCAAAATCTCCTTGGTGAGGGCTCTGTTCACTCACAGTCCATCAACCAAAACATTATTCAGCAAGGCCCTACACTGAGTTGTCATCAATAGGTCAATTTGTGCTCGCTATTCAGTAAGAGGGACATCAAAGAAGCCCTCTTCTCAATCCCGAAAACTAAATCTCCTGGCCCTGACAGATACTCCTGTGGTTTTTATAAACATGCGTGGCCTCATTTGGAAGACTTATTTTGTGTAGCTATTAACGAATTTTTTGAGACAAGTCGGATGCTCCCAGCTTTAAACTCCACTACTCTCGCCCTCATCCCCAAGATAGACAAACCAACCTCAGCTGTTGATTTCAGGCCTATTTCTTGCTGTAATACAATCTACAAGACTGCTTCCAAGTTATTTGCTTCAAGATTAAGGACATTCCTTCCTCACTTGATTAATGACAGCCAAACGACTTTTATTCCCGGGCGTGAACTATTTCATAATGTTCGGATGTGCAACGAGCTTTCCCGAGGCTTCCGCAAGAAAGTCTCTCAATCAAAATGTATTTTCAAAATTGATTTGAGAAAGGCTTTTGACAGTGTGGAGTGGGAGTTTGTCAAAGAAATCCTGCAAGGTTACAAATTTCCTCCACAATTTGTTGATTGGATCATGAGTTGCATTTCTACCCCTTCTTACACAGTTCAGGTCAATGGCAGCACACATGGTTACTTCAAAGGGACTCAAGGTTTACGTCAAGGGGACCCAATATCTCCGCTCCTCTTTGTTCTTTCCATGGAATACCTCTCAAGGAGCCTGTCTGCAGTGGCTAAGGAGACCATATTCAAATTTTTCCCGCGTTGTAAGATTTTAAATATTACACATCTAATTTTTGCGGATGATTTGATGATTTTCTCAGCTGCATATCCCTACAGTGTCCAAAATATCATGGATACTCTGGATCATTTCACTCAAGTCTCTGGTCTTAGCTCAAATGCAAATAAATCCAAGGTCATGATCAGTGGAGCACCGCAAAATATTAAAAATCAGATCCTTCAGATTACAGGATTTGAAGAGGGGGATCTTCCGTTTTCTACCTGGGAACGCCGATCACTGATGGTCGGTTAAGCAAGCTGGATTGTCAAAAACTTGTTCATAAAATCACCTCGAGGATCAAGTCTTGGAGAACTGCAAATATTTCCTATGTCAGTAGGGTGGTTCTCATCAACTCAGTCATCATGGGCGCTTTCTCATACTGGGCCTCTATATTGATCATACCTCAATATGTCATTGATCAGATCACATAGTTCTGTCGCAATTTTCTTTGGGGTGCTGATGTCTCCTACACAAAGGCCCCTCCTATTAGCTGGACAACCGTTTGCAAGCCAAAATCTTATGGGGGTCTAGGCATCAGAAATCTGAAGCTATGGAACACGGCTCTGATTGCCAAGCAAGTTACGACAATAGCCGAACACAAAGAAAGTCTCTGGTTCAAGTGGATTCACGAAATATACATCGAAAACCGGGATTGGTGGGAATACCAACCGGGGGGGATACTTGTTGGTATTTCAAGAAGCTATGTGATGTAAAAGGGAAATTTAAAGCGACAAATATTCCCAAAACTCAATACTCAGTGCAAATGGGATACAAGGCTCTTTATGCCAATAATGTCAATTGGCCATGGGCAAGAATTGTGTGGAATAAATATAACACCCCTAGACATTCTTTTTGTGCTTGGATGGCGATGCATGGAAGACTTCAGGTTAAAACCAGGTTGCACAACCCCGCCATTCATCCTAGTTGCCCAATGTGTAGTAATCATGATGAGACAATAGAACATCTTCTGTATGATTGTCCTTACGCTCAACAGACCAGAGAGCATCTGGACAATTCGATCAAACTCCCCAACGCAGTTAGTTGGGAACACTGGGGAAGGAAGTTGCTGAATCTCAAGTGCAATAAGCAAAAAAAGCAGATCACTTTTGCCGTCTTTGCCTCCTACATATACAACATCTGGCTTGCGAGAAATACTTTATCTTTCAAGAATATCAGAAGGGAACCAATTCAGATTTTTCAAACCATCAATCACCATCTTAGGGATAGAACTCTCTTTCTTACTAAGAACACATGGAGGGGTTCGATTTACATAGATTTGTTAAGCAATTAGGTTTGTAATTCTGGCTGTTGCCTGTTTACTTTGAATATATCTCACATTTATTCAAAAAAAAACTTATACTAAATGATTTAGATAAGTTCAATATGACAATAAAAAACGAGGTAGAAAGTGGTAACACTGAGGTTTAACAATCCCCCATGCTTAAACCTTGCTTGTCCCCAAGCAAGACTAATCATAAAGTATCGGGAAGAAATAGAAAACCTCTAGAGGAGCCTCCCCTCTTTTGGACAAGGGATAAAACTCGGTAGTCAAGAGCAAAGGCATACAACAGGTCGCTTGGCAAAGCCCAAATTCATATCAAAATAATGTTGCAATTCATTCCAAAGATCACAAAGTTAAGTGACAAAAACATTCACTCAATCGTGTCCCAACATGCAATTCAAGTTCATTCAAGTGATTGGCGAACTAGTTGGGATCGGTAGGACCTCACTTTAGGGTATGTGGAAACACTCCCCTCTTGTGTTTGAAGAAAATATGCGGTTTCACTCAAAACTCTCCTAATGCATGTGCACTACCATAGGCTTGCCAAGGATCTCATTCTCCACGACATGGGACAACAGGCAAGAATCACAATCATGAGGACTTTTATAAGGTTGTAACGGGGCTAGGCTAGGGAAAGGAGGGGAAAATAATTTGGGAAATGTGGAGTTAATAACCAAGATTGAACAACACTTCCAACTCACCTCAAAAATCAACATAACCCACCAAATCGCCATAGATAAAGCATATACAACCTACAAATGACCTCAACCAAGGGGGAAGACATTGAGAACTACTCATGCCACATACTTTATTCAAAGCTAATAACTTGCTGGACTTTTTTCTTTCTTTCTTTTGTTTTTTTTCTTTTTTTAATATTTTTTTTCCTCTTTCCTCCTTGTTCTTTTTTTTTTTTGTTTTTCCTCTTTTTGTTTTTTCTTTTTTTGTTTTCTTCTTTTTTTTTTCATTACAAAGCATGGCGAGTGACATGAGCCAAAATACAACTATTGATTCACCCCTAGGAAGATTGCATCAAACCCAATCGATTTTTAGGGAAGTTCTAACATAATTCGCATTAAGAAACTATTCCCTTCACAATTCACCAAAAACCAACCATCAAACCAATATATCAAAGCCATAAGATACTCTCACCCCACAAAGTGTTGTTCATATGCATGGCAAAAGTGATAGGAAAAAGATTGAATGGCCAAGGCTAGAAATAGGTGAAGCATAATGCGGGTTCGGGCATAACATAGGCTAATAAAAAGGGATAAAAGGTTGGGTGGCTATTTGGCTTAGTGGCTACAAAAATGGGCCTCAATCATGTTGATCATCAAGTAAGTGTCAAGTGTGGCCTCAAAGAGAAAACAAGCCAAGTTCTAGAGTTTACACACATAGGAGAGTTATACACACACAAGGAACATGAGACTATAAAAATGATAGTTTATTAGGCTCAAAAAGACCTCACGGGTTCATTCCTACCACAATCACTGCAACTAGTTCCTTTTATGTACTAACCACAAGAACTTACAATCGTGCACAAGGGACCATCAAGGGTGAAAGAATCACAAACAAGATCATGATCATTCCAAAACAAGAGTACAATAAGTTTCTCACATCATCCAAGCCAAACCAAACTTTCCATTATACACAATTGCACTCAACCAACCAAGAATTCACCCCTTGAACATTAGGAAGGATTTTCGAAACCAACAACCAAGCCAAGAAACCAAGGATTTTCCACCTTTTATTGAAAGCAATAAAACTAAACTATCTAAGAAAGACACTAAACTACCTAAAAGCATTAAAACGAAAGATTAAAGTGAAAAAGGAACTGAATTCATACCTTGAATGCTTAGAATATCCCATTATCACTTCGTCTTTGCTTCTTGCAGCACAAACTAAATACAATTCTATCCAATATGCTCTAGACTTATACTAAGAATACAAAATCTGGAACTCAATAGAGGCGTGAGGTGATCTGTTCAACAGATAACATGCAGTTGCAATGGCCTCTGCCCAGAATGATATACTCTTCTAAAGCCTTGCATTAGAGAACATGCAACGAGCTTTCTCTAGGAGTGTCTTGTTGATCCTCTTAGCTACACTATTTTACCGAGGTTCACCCACTAAGGTTCGATGCCTAGCAATCCCATGCTCCTCGCAGAACTCTATAAACTCAGAATCAACAAACTCCAACCCATCGTTTGTCTTGAGCTTCTTTATCTTCCTGCCTGTCTGATTCTCCACCAAAGCCTTCAACGTTCTGAGGTATGAGAATGTCTAATTCTTGTGCCACATGAAGTAAACCCAGGTCTTTCTCGAGAACTCATCCACAAATCTGAGTGAATGTAATAAAGGATCCTTGTAATTGTATGCATAGCCCTGGAGAAGATAACCCTCTTCTGTTTTCCATAGACACAATGGTCCCAAAACTCTAGCTTGCCAATCTGTGCCCCCCCTCCAAGATATCCTTTCTTGCTCAGTATTGACATCCTATTCTCTCCTAAGTGCCCCAATCTCATATGCCACAATTTTGTGTTGTCAACCTTATCAAGATTTGAAATTGCTACTGCAGTTCCTGTCATTGTAGACCTATGTAGGATGTATAAGTTGCCCTTCCTGATTCCCTTCATAAGAACCATGGAACCCTTACACACCTTCAGGACACCATTTTCTCCTTTGTACTTGCAGTCGTTAGCCTCAAGAGTACCCAAAGAAATCAAATTACGAGTCATGTTAGGAATATGGCGAACCTCTTTCAAGGTTGTGATAATATTGTCATAGGTTATAATCTTGATGCTACCAATCCGTACAACCATGTAGGTTATGTTGTTACTTGTTACCCATGACTACAATGCCAGTATCAACACTCTCATAGGACTCAAACCAATCCTTATGAGGACGCATGTGGTAGGTACACCCAGTATCAAGAACCCACTCATCTTTAGCTATCCTACTCGAGGTAGTAGCCAAAGCATCATTCATAGTAATGAACCCCTTTGCATCTATTTCAGACTCAACACTGTAACGTCCGTACCTTTTTTTTTTTTAAGTATGTGTCATGTTTGTCTTAGTTACCAATTTAGTGTGTTTAGTAACATGAGTGCATCTGGTCATTTGAGTCCATATTGTCCATAAAGGTCATGCATGTCCATAACATCCATATAAGTCCATAAAGTCCATATGTCATCAAGTGCTTTGGTAATGATCATGTTCAACTTAAAGATTTCTTAATAAGGTCATGTTATAAATTAAGCTTAGGCCAGATGGGGCGTATCTTACCTAGGGAGTAAGGTGGGTAGTCCTCACTACATAACTCCTAAGGAGATGCACCCATAGCTTGAGCTTTCTCCACTAGTTCATTATTAAGTTGATTTGTAGTAAGGGAGGGAAAGTAGTATTTTCTCATTAGTCACTTTACATGTAGGTTCTTTAGTAATAAAAAGTAAACTAGAGTCATGTCATAGCAGAAATACAAATTACATGTACTTAATTAATTTTAATCTTTATTCATGTCTTCTTGAAGTAAGCCCTTGGTTCCCATCATCATGCCTTAGCCTCCATGCCTCATTCTCCTTTGAAGATCTCTCAACATCATGCCTCCTTAAAAGGATTGGTACCTAAGAGGGGAACATAAGCATGGATTAGCCGAAGCTAAGTATGGAGATTATAACTTACCTAACCATATAACTACTTACATAACCATACATGAACATATACATACCTAAATGTATCTAAACATACACACCCATAAACATAACCATAAATAAATATTCACATTCATAAACTTAACCATACATAAATATTCATCATGATTGATATACAACATAAACAATATCATGATCCTTGTGTGCATATGCTCAATGACCTAGATGTCTAATGCTCATAAAATGGCTTGGCCAAGCACTTGGATGTCCATGACGCCCCTATGGGATTTCATAGTGAGGATCCTCATACCATAAACCATGATGCCTATGGGACTTAGTGGTACCACTTATCATACTTTGTCATACTGCCCATGGGACTTGGAGAGTCATAAAAGAACCATAGAAAGATCATAAAAGGATCATAAAAGATCCATAGAGAGCTCATAAAAGGACCATAAAAGAACCATAGAAGGACCATAAAATGAGTGTGCCTTATAGACCATCACTCTTGCCCGGTAGGACTTAAAGAACCATATACCCAAGGGGACTTACTAAAGATGATTCAAGATCATCTTACTACATGCCATGAATGCATGAAATGCTAGATGATGCAATGAACACACAGAACATGTATTATAACTTTAATTGTTAGTTAGAACCATGAGCATCTCCATATAGGACTTGTCATAACAACTTAATATCTTATAGTGACATCATAAAGTAGCATCATAAGTAGCATCATAACCTTAAATCATAAGTATCATAAAGTAACATTATAAGTAGTATTATAAACTTAGAATCATATATCTCTTTGTCATATAACCATGGTAACAACAAGATTATCACATAAATGATGGAATAACATTACTTGATTTCATAAAATACTTTATCATGGACTTGGTAGCAAAAGTTAGTATCATCAACTAGTAATATCATACTTCACATACATCATGAACACATAAAACATAAATCTCATCAAGCGCAAGAAATAAACCAAATAAACATTATATAGATATAATGATTTTCAGCCCTTATGACCCTCTCTTAGGCACTTAGCACACATCCATTTGGGGCTGAAAATCTAGATCTCCATACCTTGACTTCCTTGGTATTTTTGGGTATCCTGAAAATTAGAGTATTTAACTATAATTAGAACCATAATCCTATATAAACAGCTTTCATTAACTTTTCATTTTAGTAACTTTTATTTTGTTTTGAGCTGCTGGAATTTTCAAAGAAATGATTCTATCTTTTGCTTGGGTTCAAGCAAAAGTGTAATTAAAAGACAACTCACTTTTAATTTCAAACAAAACTACTTTTAACAAATAATTAACTCTTTGGTCTTACAATTCTTTTACTAGTAGTTTTTAAGCTAAAACATGAATAACTCAGCTCCAAACCTTCCATTTCTAGATTTGAGGCAAAAATCGTTTCGGGCCAGAAAAATAAGTTTTTTACCCGGTTTTGTTTATTTTCGTTCTCCCTCTATACAAAGGCTTTGAAGCTAATTCCACTTGGAAACATTCCGTTTATGGGTCTAGTTTAACCTCATATTTTTATTTTATTTTTAAAAGTTACCTATTAATACAGTTTTTACAAAATCCGAACCTATGTCAGAATAGTCGTGAATCTGGAAAGGGTCTGGTTTTTGCTCTATAACTCACTGCCCTTATACTTTTTTGTAAAACGAATTTTTCAATGGGTTTTTAGACATCTAAACCTACAACTTTCATGTTGAAATTTCTTCCAAAATATGATTTTATCTTGGTGTTATTTGGAGTTCGAAGAACTCGGAAACTTGGTTGTTTAAGCAAGAAAAACTCATCTTATGAACATCCATGGTGGCTGAATCTCATGAGGCTTTTAATGAACATTTTTTTTCAAGTTTTTAAGACCATTTTAACACCTAAAACAAGGGTAAAAACATAAAATTCGTATTTAGAGAAAAGTGTGTCATTTGAAATGGTTTTTAGCCATTTACCGGTTTTTAGAGCAACTCTTGTTCTTGTTTATGTAATCTATCATGAAGGCTGAAAACTTTGAAAGAAAAAGACACCTTTGAGAGTGAATCCATGGTGGCTGAATCTCATGAGGCTTTTAATGAACATTTTTTTTCAAGTTTTTAAGACCATTTTAATACCTAAAACAAGGGTAAAAACATAAAATTCGTATTTAGAGAAAAGTGTGTCATTTGAAATGGTTTTTAGCCATTTACCGGTTTTTAGATCAACTCTTGTTCTTGTTTATGTAATCTATCATGAAGGCTGAAAACTTTGAAAGAAAAAGACACCTTTGAGAGTGAATAGAGTGGATGGAAGAGATTCCTTGGATGCTTGAGAACAAAAGCCTCATTTTTAACTCCTATTTTAATGCAATTCTTTTTGTGTTTGAAGGGAGTGTTTGGTATAGTGATGTTCTTGGACTGATTTGGGATGGATGAGGGGGTTTTATAATAGTGAGGAGGGAGGGGGTTGGCTGAGTAGTGAGAGAAAGAGAAGATTTGGATGGATTCTTGAGTGTTAAACTCAACATAATATAATGAGGATCATGTAGGATTTATGCTAGAACCTAGTGTAATAATGCTCTAGGGATTTACTTAGATTTTTAAGGCAACAAAAACCATGGGCAACCAAAACCATGGCTGCATACTTGAGGGAAGAGAAGGGTTTTTCTTTTATTTTAACTTTTGATTTTAATTGGTATTATAGACTCCTAGATGTTTCCCTACAACTCTAGCAACAATAACTCATTTCCTTTAATTATTTTAATGGGTAATGAGCTGAATTTTCTTGGGTCTTTTTCCCATAGTTGGCATCACATTAGGGGATTACTACAAAGAATTTTGCTAATTAAAAACATACAACTTTCTTTGGTAGATAAAATTCCCAAAAATTCCATTTTCGAAATTTATGTGCTTCATAAATTTTTGAACTACAAAGACATGCATATCTTGGCATAATTGTCATGTTGTATGAATAAATATTACTAAAAGGGTATCCTTATTTGACCCTTGTCATATAGTACCGGTCTTTTATGTTAATTTCATGGGCTCGGGTTTTCATATGTAATCTCATAGAAACTTTCCCGACGATGACTAATACTTATAATCACATTTTAAAATAAGAAAATATTATGGGGGTGTTACAAACACAGTTTGAGGTACCAGGTTTGGTGCGGCTATCCTTACTACCCTGCTTCTGGTCTTTCTCCATTTCCCAACACTCACTCTCTATATGACCCTACTCTCCACAGTAACTACACTTCTTATTTTTGTGAGGATTCCTAGACATTGAACGGTGTTTAGACTTTCCTATAGACCCGTTTCCTGTGCGATTATTGTCCCTTACATTCAAGGCCTCACTAGCCTGTTCATCACCCTCATTATCAAACTTCTCCTTAGACAATAAACTGGCTTTAACTTCACTAAGGTTAAGGACACCACGATCCCATACAACATGACCTCCTTAAATTGTTTGTGTGACTTAGGTGGGGACAAAATCAAATGTAAAGACTTATCCTCATCAGTGTATTGCATATCCATTGATTCTAACTAAGTAATAACAGAATCAAATTCACTAAGATGTGTTTGCATAGAAGTACCTATAGGCATTCGTAGCCTGTAGAGTTTCTCCTTCATTCGGTATTTGTTGGTGAGACTTTTCGACATGTACATCTATTCCAATTTGGCCTAGAGCTTCCGAGGTTCCTCAATATGCATTACCTCTCTCTGAATGTGCTCTGCCAATCACAGCTGAATCCCGAGCAGAGTCTTATCCTCCAACGTCTTCCACTCTCTTGCACTCAGACTGCCATTGATCTTATCATGGAGTCCTTTGAAGTCTTCATCGCTCATCGTTTCATCAGTCTTCGTGTAGGGATACTCGATCTCGTCCCATAACCGGTGCTGAGTCAGAACCACCTTTATCTGCACTCTCCACAACATAAAAATCCTCACCCCATCAAATTTTGGAATCTCGTACGTCATAATTGAAGCCATCTCCACCTTCTTCTGATGCCAATTGTGAGGGCTTTTGTGACGCCCGACCCCCCAGGTCGCGGACATTACCAACAACTGTTTCAAGGATCGCTGACCTAAGACTACTCCCAGCCAAGCACACTTAACTAAAGAGTTCCCAACGGATGAGCTACCTTAAAAGAAGGTGCACCTTGGTGATATAAGTAGTCATTTCAAACTATTCAAGCCTCAGTTTAACCATGTATTCGGGGTGTTACAACTTTTAGAGAAAATAACTGCCAATTGCAGTTGCAGACTACAACGGAAGCAAACGAGATGACGGATATTACGATAAAATTCAGGAACAAAATATAAGCAATGAAAATAAATACCAAAATTTACATGAGAAATTGAAGAACTCGAAGAAAAAATCACGGATGGCGACAACTAGAAATATTCTACTATGAGACTAGGAAGATTAAAAGGTCGATCGCAATCACAGTGTGTGATTCGATCTGCAGTCGAGATTACAATACAATCACTCAAACTCTCAACTCACAATCTCTCAATAGCCTAGGATTACAATGGTGGAACTTACTCTTTTCTCTAGAACAGTAGTCGTCTTTCCTCTCAATTGATAACTGATCAACACACGACGGCTAGGAGGAAGCTAGGTTAAAATAATAATAATCCAAGTAGCTTGAGGAGAAACTGATGCGAACGTGAGAAAAGGGGTAGAGGCGCGGGTGGCGTTGAGATCGGAGTTGCCAACGCCTATGAGACACTAGTTGCATCTCTTCGGAATGGGTGGCGCCTCCAGGGTGCATGCCCAGGCTATGTCTCCTCCTCTCCTAGCAGTTTTGGACCTTTAGGAGGATCCAATGGACAATAAAACCCAACAGTTATTTATATACTTCTAAGGAAAATTAGAAAACAATGACCACTTGGACCAAAATGCTCATCATAAAAATTCAATATTTTGACGCAATATATAAAAATATAATAGATGTTCATTAATTATAAAAGAATAAATAATAATAGTAATTATAATCCTCTAAAATTAATCATTTTAAAATGTTGATAGAACTGATGAGAACTTAGTCCAGTAATTTAGATTGGGGCTCTGGATTCATCAGGTCCCAGCTTCAATTCCTCCTCTCCCATTTACCTATTGCAAATACTCAATACCAAAGTGTTAATTCATACAACAATGTAAGTGTTGATTTCATGTTGATTAAAGTCACTTGCCCAAAGAGCCAAATACTCATTTTGGCACCATTGACACAAAAGTAGACATACCAGAAAAAATATCCATTTGCAAACCCCATAAATATATAAAAGCACTCAACTGAAAACAATTGAGGTCATATTCTTACCTACACCAACTAATTACATATATTTAAATACATTAATCAGCACTCTAGTGTGCACTTTCAGTGACTTGCACTTTCATTCTAGAAGTTAATTATGTTAAAATAATATTTGATATTTATACAGCTAAAATTTTGTCAAAGTTATATCCCAAAATGATATTTTTTACCTAATTTATAATAGCTCGATCGGTGCATAAAGCATCTTCACAGGTGGGATTTCGAGGAAGGGTTTTAATACAAAAGTGTAATGTAGGCGACCTTTAACTTGTATTTCCACAAATGAACCGATATAAATAAAAATTATGTTAAATATTACTCATCTACCAAAAATTTATTATAATAATTTAATTTCATACGTAAAATTACTAAAAGCCTCCATAAAATAAATTTAGTAATGATATGTGCTTTGGCTGAAGACACACTTTAAGTGTCTTGCTTTTCATTAAATAATTAATAGTTATTATAATTTTTGACACCAATTTTTTTGTAAATACTGTTAATATCAATGATAAGAAGCTTCAAATGCATTGGCTACACCAATAATTATAAATGAGACCTTAATCGAATGAACCCTGTCAGTTGGATATATTTTAGACACTTTTTTAGTAAATTTTATAATTTATAATTATAAAACTTATTTAAACTATTATAGTTATAAAAGTCAATCATATTATTTTTTTCAATTAATATATGAATATATAGATTTTATATGACACATAAAAAGTATTTTACCCCCAAAACTCCTGTGGTTTTGAAATTAAATTTCAGCAACAACGTAATTACTCAATTATATAAACCAAACTTTTAGATGCTTCTTTTGAAGAGCACAAATAAATTATAGATGATAACTTTAATTTTACTTATAGTTTCACTTCTGCCAAAAATTTAAAATTACTATCACCCAAAGAAAACACAACTCTACCACCACAAAGTCTTGAAATTACAGTAAATTTAAATAGTTGGAAGAAATTGAAAGAAGAATGACAAGTAATCAAGTTCCCCATACCAATTAAGTGAAGATAAATATATCTAATTATAGTGAGCCATAATCTCAGAAAAATCATTAGATGCTGTAACTATATCCAATATCGCCATATATGATATCCATACAAGAGATACGATGAATCAATATAGAGATGAAAATTACGTGAAAGTTTGACAAATCA
This sequence comes from Portulaca oleracea, assembly GCA_029582165.1. Taxonomy (NCBI): domain Eukaryota; kingdom Viridiplantae; phylum Streptophyta; class Magnoliopsida; order Caryophyllales; family Portulacaceae; genus Portulaca; species Portulaca oleracea. Next base: position 14,908,178 of record CM055881.1, read on the forward strand.
CATATTCAAAAAATTTAAAATATCTTATGTATCTTTCCAAATTTATACTCCTCCGTTCCATATTACTTGTCGTTTTTGGAAATCGCGCAGCCAAATTTCAAAAATTTTGATCATAAATTTCTCAATATATACAATAAGTTACTATACGATGAGTTATTATATAAATTTTATACGATGAGTTACTATATAAAATATTATTAGATTCGCAATAAAAAAAATATTCAAACTGCAATTGAAAATGTCAGTCAAAACATTCATAATTACACTAACCAATATACTCCCTCCTTCCCATTTTATTTGTCACTCTAGACATAATTTCAAAAACCAAAAAAACTTCCATCTACATTAATTTAGCTTATTGGAAATATAAAAATCTTGACTAAAATGGTAAATAAAAAAGAAATAAGGTGAATAAAAAATAAAAATGGAAGAAAAAGATGTAATTAATAAGCTTAATTTGATAAATTAGTAATTAATGTGTTATTGGAATTATAAAGTGATAGATATTATGGGAAAAAAAGTTAGTTAAAGTGACAGATAATACAGAAAGGAGGGAGACTTACTAACACAATTACACTTAGCTAACCCATAATAAATGCTAAAGAAAGGGAGCGAAAAGTTTAATACTTCCCCACACTTTCCCTTCATTTTTCTCATTAATATGCTCAAATAATATTATGAAAATAAAACGAATCTTGATGTAAGACATTTCTTAGTATAAAATTTATATATTTACTTATTAAATTGAAAAAAAAGTTTGATATGATTGATTTCTATAATTATGATATCATATGTAAAACCTATAGGAAAATCGGATTCTAATAATCCTTGCTTTTATTTTTGATTCTGGTGATAAAAAAAATTGGATTGTAGTTGTACCAAATCCATCTCCACATTCTTTTTATTTTTTTCATTCCTGTTTTATTTTTTTTTTCATTCATGCCCCCAGAAAGGTAATGAAATGTAGTTACTAAAAGAATTTCTAAATTTTTTTGAGACTTCAAGCAATTATTATGATTTTTTAGAGGAATAAAAGTGAAAAAATCGTAAAAAAAATGAAAAAATTTGGAAGAAATGTCGTAAATTCATTGAAAATCATAGTAAAATGTTATACTAAGTTTTGAATCAAATACAACTCAAAAGCTATGACACTTAGGGTATACTCTCGGTGGTGTGCCACAAAAATTGATTTTTTTTTGTACCACCAGAATCCAAAATGAAAATATGGATTATTGTTATACAATTGTTGAAAATAGGGATTATTATAATCCAGTTTTCCTAAACTTATATTTTTATCTATAATTTGTTAAATTTACAAAAGAGTGCCTAAAATATGCCTAACAGATGGAGTTTAATCAATTAGGGTGTGTCATTTGTAATTGTTGGCATAACTAACATATTTCAAGCTTTGGATAATTAAATCATTAATAGTAAATATAAAAACATCCATGTCTAAACCTATAATATTAATTTCAAAAAAAATTCGTGTCCCAAGACATATATTATTACACATAAGATTAACTCTAATCACCTTGTGGTCTTTCCCATGCGATATATATTAACTTACGCTCTTTTCTAGAGTTGATAAAATTTCGTCCCACCCGAATATCGAATTTATAGGACCCAAATTAAACCGGGTTTGGTCATCACCTTTTTGTCCGATTCTAAAATCTGATTAGGTTCAGATCCAGGGTAAGAAATTCGGGTTGTCTGAATTTTGAATCAAATTTAGGTTCAGACAAACTAATTCCAACGCTATCTGAATCCTGAAATTTGATTAAAATATTAAAATTGAGTCTAAATTTGGTGTGAATTCAGGTTTGGGCATATTTGAACAACTTCAGGTTTGGATGAGCTCAGACAATTCAGGTCTGAGTTTGAACATGTACATAACAAAGTGTCCAAATTTAAAATTCGGACAGAAATTAGGTTTGAGAATATTATCCATATCTAAATTATCCAAACTCAAATTAATTAGGACCCGAATTTTCGCCATTGCTACCGGATCTTTTCTCTTCCCACCTAGCATTGTCCTCTAATTATAGCTTTAATAATTGTTTGATTGGCCAATCTATTGAAAATATAACCCCATGATGATGGAAACACCATCCCCACCTGGCATTGTCCTATAATGGGTAGCAGGCCCACAGGCCCCTTCCCCCATCATCGTTGGTCTTCATGCTCTCATGCAATTTCAATCCCTTTCCACGTTTTCTTCATTACCAAGTTTATTAATACACTTGATTTCCAATCCGATAAGTTATTTTAAAATTTTAGTCTAAGTACGTGTTCATCATTCAAACTTTGTCGGAGCTCACAAGGCATATGTACGTACGTTATCTAAGATAGACCCGGTGAAAGGAAAATTCAGAGTAGGTGAACTTGCAAGTTACAAATAATAGCGGAAGCAAATAGCGAGATAATGGAGATTACGACAAAATTAGGAACGGAAATAAAAACTGTGAAAAAATAACAACACCAAGATTTACGTGGGAAACTGAAGAACTCGGAGAAAACTCACTGATCATGCAAGAATGTAAAATAATCCACTATGAGAAGGGAGGAGTACAAAGGCGATCACTATCACAGGGTGTGATACGATCTAGCACTGGAGATTACAACACAAATATCTCAAACTCTCAACTTACAATCTCGCTAGGAATTACAATGGTGGAAGACTAGAAAAATTGGTGAGACTATTCTCTCTCTCAATTTTTCTCTCAATTGATGAACAAGGTTGAATAATTCTCAACTCTTGACACAAATACTTTTGTGTTGACGGTTTTGTTGGTGAATAAACAAGCTTGTGGCACCTCCTTTTATAGCACCAATTTAGGTTAATGCAACACAATAACATCCTACTTTAAATGCTTGGAAAACTCTAACTTCTTGAAACTACTAAAAATTGCCATTAGATTCACGTGGCCAATTTCAAAATGCATTGCAACGCCAAATGAATCAATTGTATAACTCACCACCAATTAAATTTGGGATTTTATGGAACACATTTTAACAATCTCCACCTTGGACCAGAAAATCCAACTCCTCTGTCCAGATAAGCACCTCGGCCGTCGCCGCCAACACGCCCCTCCGTAGGGCGTGGCCCTGCAGGGCTCTCACATGGAGTAAACTCCTACTAAGTCCAAGCAATGCTCAAACTTAGCTATAGATAAAGGCTTGGTTAACATATCTGCAGGACTCTCAGCTGTATGAATTTTCTTCACCACAATCTCACCTGCAGTAATTGTATCTCTGATGAAGTGATACCTGACGCTAATATGTTTGGTCTTCGAATGGTAAGCGTCATTCTTGGCCAAATGTATAGCACTCTGACTATCTAAATAAACCACAGTCTCACCCTATGACACACCAAGCTCCATGACCAAACCCCTCAACCAAATAGCCTCCTTCACTCCCTCAGTAGCAGCAATATATTCAGCCTCAGTAGTAGACAAGGCTGCAATAAACTGAAGTGAAGCCTTCCAGGATACTGCACCTCCACATAAAGTGAACACATACCCTGAAATTGAGCGTCTCCTATCCAAATCTCCACCATAGTCAGCATCCACAAAAACAACAACATTAGACGTTGCCACACTGCCTCTATCATATAAGATGCCCTTCTCCAACGTGCCCTTCACATAACGAAGGATCCATTTCACTCCTTCCCAATGCTCCTTACCTGGATTCTGCATGTATCTACTCACCACGCTAACTGCATGGGACATGTCAGGTCTAGTGCAAACCATAACATACATCAAACTACCAATTGCACTAGCATATGGAACATTAGACATCTTTTTCATCTCTAAATCAGACTTAGGACATAACTCACCAGATAACTTGAAATGAGCAGCTAATGGAGTTGAAACCGCCTTACAGTTTCTCATGTTGAACCTGTCCAACACTTTCTCAAGATACCTTTGCTGAGACAGGAACAACTTCCCTGCCTTTCTATCTCTCTATATCTCCATACCCAAAATCTTCTTAGCTGGCCCGAGGTCCTTCATCTCAAACTCCTGGCTGAGTTGAGATTTCAACTTCCTGATCAAAGACATGTCCCTGGATGCAACCAACATGTCATCAACATACAACAGTAAATAAATGAAAGACCCATTATCAAATTGCCTGAAGTATGCACAGTTGTCATATTGGCTCCTTGTGTACCCTTGTCCTACCATAAAGGTATCAAACCTTTTATACCACTGCCTGGGTGCCTGCTTCAGTCGATACAAGGACTTTCTCAATCTGCACACTTGTCCCTCTTTACTAGGGACAGTGAAACCCTCTGGTTGCCTCATGTAGATTTCCTCCTCCAACTCGCCATGAAGGAAAGTTGTCTTCACATCAAGTTGCTCCAACTCCAAGTCAAATAGAGCAACGAAGGCAAGCAAGGTGCGGATCGACGTATGCCTCACAACTGGCGAGAACACCTCATTATAGTCAATCCCTTCTCTCTGTTTGCAACCTCTAACCACCAATCTGGCTTTCCACCTTGCATTCTCAATACCAGGGATACCTTCTTTTTTCTTGTACACCCATTTAGCAGTAAGAGCCCGTCGCCCTTTAGGCAACTCACATAGCTCCCAAGTTTCATTTTTCTGCAAACTTTCCATCTCCTCTTGCATTGCTCCTATCCAATTTGAGGCACTTGGACTGGAGATGGCCTCCTGATAGGTAGAAGGCTCAGCACCTTCAGGAGTATCCTCTGCAACATTCAATGCATAAGCTATCATGGCATTATCTTCATCATTGTATCGAGAAGGCCTCCTGATCTCCCTTCTGGGACGATCTCGAGCTATGCATCTCACTTCCTCTTCTTGAGGAACATCAACTGTAGTCTCAGTCTCAGTCTGATTAACCTGGACTGTTTCAGGAACAGGATCAGCAACCTGCTCCTGGTTGGGAGTCTCAGTAGCTCCACCTCGAGCTCCACCTTGAGCTCCAACCTGCTCCACCTCGAACTCAACTCTCTCATCATCCTTCTTCTGATTGCCTGCACCATCAGAAGTAACAGTATATTCCATCCCAGATAGCATTGCATTTTCATTAAAGGTTACATCTCTAGATCAGATGACTTTCTTCAAGTCCGACACCACATGCGATATCCCTTAGACTCGGACTCCATAACCTAGAAACATGCATTTAATGATACGGGAGACAGCTTCCCCTCATTCACATGGGCATATACAGGACATCCAAATACTCTCAAAACTGAATAATTAGCTGGATTACCTGACCAAACTTCCTCTGGAATCTGGAAGTCAATAGAGGAGTGAGGTGATCTATTCAGCAGATAACAGGCAGTAGCAATGGCCTCTGCCCAGAATGATCTGTTCTTCCAAAGCCCTGCATTGGAAAACATGCAACGAGCTTTCTCAAGGAGTGTCCTGTTGATCCTCTCCGCAACACCATTTTGCTGAGGTTTGCCAACCAAGGTTCTATGCCTAGCAATCCCATGCTCCTCGCAGAACTCAGTAAACTTCGAATCAACGAACTCCAACCCATTATCAGTCCTGAGTTTCTTTATCTTCTTCCCTGTCTGATTCTCCACCAAAGTCTTGAACTTTTTGAAGTAAGAGAAAGTCTCATTCTTGTGACGAAGGAAGTAAACCCAGGTCTTCCTCGAGAAGTCATCAACGAATGTCAATATGTAGCGCTTTCCTGCCAAAGATGGCACCCTAGCAGGTCCCCACAAATCTAAGTGAATGTAGTCTAGAACCCCTGTTGTAGTATGCTTGGCCTTGGAGAAACTGACCCTCTTCTGTTTCCCGTAGACACAGTGGTCACAAAACTCCAACTTTCCAATCTGTGCGCCCTCGAAGCAACCTCTTTTGCTGAGTATTGACATCCCCTTCTCTCCCATGTGGCCCAGTCTCATATACCACGACTTTCTAATGGCGGCCTCATCAAGACTAGAAACCGGTCGCAGCTTCCTATTATCAGAGACCCTGATGTGTAAAGACTTCCCTTTCTGGTTCCCTTCATAAGAACCATAGCGCCCCTGCAAACCTTCAGGACACCATTCTCACCAATGTACCTGCAACTGTTAGCCTCAAGAGTACCCCAAGATATCAAATTGCGAGTCATGCTAGGGATATGACGAACCTCTTTCAAGGTTCTTACGGTACCATCATGAGTTCTAATCTTGACACTACCAATTCCCACAACCTTGCAGGTTGTGTCATTACCCATAACCATGACACCCGAATCCACAGTTTCATAGGTGTCAAACCAGTCCCTATGAGGACACATGTGGTAGGTACAACCTGTATCAAGAACCCACTCATCTCTCGCCACTCTACCTGAGGTAGTGGCCAAGGCATCATCCGCTATAAACCCTTCTGCTTCTAACTCAGACTCAACTACGTTTGCGGTACCAGGTTTAGTCTGATTATCTTTACTACCCTGCTTTTGGTCTCTCTCCTTAGCCCAACAAGCACTCTCCACATGACCCTTTTTGCAACAATAATTGCACTTCTTGTTTATGTGAGGATTCCTAGACTTGGAACGGTGTTTAGACTTCCCTCTAAACCCGTTTCCCTTGTGCTCATTGCCCCTTCCCCTTACATTCAAGGCCTCACTGACCTCATCATCGCTATTATCCATCTTCTCCTTAGATAGTAGACTAGCTTTGATCTCCTTAAATTGTTTATGTGATGCAGGTAGGGACAAAACTATATGTAAAGCCTTTTCCTCATCAGTATGTTTCACATCCATTGACTCTAACTCAATAATAATAGAATCAAATTCAGCCAGATGTGCTCGCATAGAAGTACTTGTAGGCATTTTTAGCCTGTAGAGCTTTTCCATCATGCGGTATTTGTTGGCTAAGCTTTTTGACATATACAGCTCCTCCAGTTTGGCCCAGAGCACTCTCGGTTGGTTAATCTCCATAACCTTTCTCTGAATGTGTTCCTCCAAACACAGCTGTATATCCGCCAATGCCTTATCTTCCATCTTCTTCCACTCTCTTGCACTTAAGCCACCTTTAATCTCCTTCTGTAGTGCTGCAAACTCTTCATCAGACATCGATGTGTCAGACTTCGTGTCAGGGTACTCAATTACGTCCCATAACCCGTGCTCTACGAGGACTGCCTTCATCTGCAGCCTCCACATCGTAAAACTCCTCGCTCCATCATATTTTGGAATCTCACTCTTCATAACTGAAGTCATCTCAACCAAAGCTCTGATACCACTTGAAAGGAAAATTCAGAGTAGGTGAACTTGCAAGTTACAAATAATAGCGGAAGCAAATAGCGAGATAATGGAGATTACGACAAAATTAGGAACGGAAATAAAAACTGTGAAAAAATAACAACACCAAGATTTACGTGGGAAACCGAAGAACTCGGAGAAAAACCCACGGACGGCGGCAGCTAGAAAATAATCCACTATGAGAAGGGAGGAGTACAAAGGCGATCACTATCACAGGGTGTGATACGATCTAGCACTGGAGATTACAACACAAATCTCTCAAACTCTCAACTCACAATCTCGCTAGGAATTACAATGGTGGAAGACTAGAAAAATTGGTGAGACTACTCTCTCTCTCAATTTTTCTCTCAATTGATGAACAAGGTTGAATAATTCTCAACTCTTGACACAAATACTTTTGTGTTGACGGTTTTGTTGGTGAATAAACAAGCTTGTGGCACCTCCTTTTATAGCACCAATTTAGGTTAATGCAACACAATAACATCATACTTTAAATGCTTGGAAAACTCTAACTTCTTGAAACTACTAAAAAATTGCCATTAGATTCACGTGGCCAATTTCAAAATGCATTGCAACGCCAAATGAATCAATTGTATAACTCACCACCAATTAAATTTGGGATTTTATGGAACACATTTTAATACCTGGAAATCACATGAATCAATTCACGTTCGGAACGTTGAAAATCGGTTCGGATTGGCATCAAGTCATCCTAGTTGAATTCAATTCGAATCAGGTCGGGTATGGGTTCAGGTTAACTTTGGGTGAGTTTTCTGATTGGTTCGAATGAGTTTCTTTCAAATTGGGTTCTAGTTTGATTTGATTTCATTTAGAGGCACATCTTAATCAGATTACTTTTTGAGTTGTGTTTCATATAAGTTTCGAGTCAAGATTGAATCATCCACTCAGGTGTCGGTTCCAATCCGGGTCTGGTTTTTTTTTGTTCGAGTTTTGGGTCTCAGACCGTGTACTCAAAAGACAACTATATATCCTTATCTTTTATGTTCCCTACCATGGTTTAAATCTTGGTGACAAGAAAAATGTTCTGCATTGATGGGAATTGTGGGGCTTATGTTGACCAGGATGGACAAAGATTTTTTCGACCTGAAAAAAAGTGGGACATTTGGACAACTTGGTCATGGTTCAGTGATCCTGTTCGAATTAATTATCAAATGAACAATGATATTGTCTAATCCCAAAACACTTATTAACTTACCTTTTACCAAATTAGTACTTTTCATGAATTTTGACACTATTTTTTATAGTAAGTATTGAATATCAATTATAATAAGTTTTGGACACATTGGCTACGCTAATGAGTACAAATAATACCCTAGTCAAACAATTAACCACATTTGTTAAACATGTTTTAGGCATTTTTTTTTGAAATATAAAATAGCAGATCGATAAAAGTAAAATTTTATACAATTTATATGTCATATTATAATTATGGAATTCAATTATATCATGTTATTTCAAATTAATATATAATGATATAGTATTAATAATAGAGCGAGATACTTAAAATGTGTCTTGCAACCTGACCCAAAGACTCATACTGTTTTCGTTGTCGAATAGGGTCCACATTTGTCTATATTGCCTAATGTCTACATTGCACACATCAAATATTATCCAGACGCGATTTTTTACTAGCCCAACGACGTATCACGTTTGTCATGTACAAACAATTTGGTATCTGACCTGTTTTGTGCTCTAGTGGTTATCCGTCATGTAGACAAACTAAATTTACTAGATTAAGGTCATGTTCTTTAGTTTCATAGAATAATTATCATTACCTAACCTTATTATACTTTATCATTAAAAAAAAGATGACTATTTTTAGATAATTTATATTTAAAATTCTTTATTCAACTCATAGAAAATTTATTTAAAAATAAAAAAGAAATGAGTGATATGATATTTACATACCTCCATTATTTTTCTTCACTAACATTATTTTGTTACACGTAACTTAATCCTACAAACTTAAACAACATACCCTAAAAAAACAAACAAAAGAAAACATACGTATCCAATCATAAAACCATGAAGCACACAGTATATTCACGGAGCAACTACCGAGCTAGCTTAGAAAATAGAAACCACCCAACATAGCAGAGCGAAGCAACGAGCACGCATCATCGAAACCACTCATGGAACCCCTCACAATACTCTCCATACTAGCCCTCATCATAATACCGACCATCGTAACCCTTCTCCAACTCCACCACCCCAAGAAAACCAACCCGATACCGTCTCCGCCCGGAGCATGGCCCATCATAGGCCACCTCCCCCTGTTCGCCAGGAAATCTCCACCCCACCAGGTTCGGTTCAGTTCAGTTCGGTTGGGGAAACCAAATCGGGCATTCCAGGGAACTGACATGGGACCGTGTCAGTCATAGCACGACCCATGTCAAGATGGAGCATGCTCCTATTCCAGACACAGTCCATGTTGGACTAGTTCTTATCCAAATGTCCTCCGTTGACTATTCCAGTCAACCCTTAGCTTATTGAATATATGATTTTTTTTCAACTTATTACACCCTTATCAGGATCGGATCATGCTCCCATTCCTGATCCTCTGGATACCAACACGGCCCGTGTCATTCCAGACACAGTCCATGCTGGCCTAGTTCTTTCCCAAACGTCCTCCGTTGACTCTCCCATTCAACCCTTAACTTATTGAATGATCATTTTCCAACTTAATTATTTACGCCCTAATGCTCTTGAAATATCTCCAACGTGCAGGTTCTAGCCACGATGTCCGACAAACACGGCCCCGTGTTCTTCCTCCGCCTAGGGAGCAAGCCCACGGTGGTCGTGAGCGGTCTCGATGCCATCAAGGAGTGCTTCACAACCAACGACAACATCGTGGCCTCCCGGCCCAAGTGCAGCCTGGGGAGGATCATGGGCCACAACCAGGCCTGCTTTGGGCTGGCTCCCTATGGGCCGTACTGGCGGAACCTTCGGAAACTGTGCGTGGCGGAGCTGCTGTCTGGGCCCAACGTGGAGCGGTATGGGCCGTTGAGGAGGAAGGAGATTGGGGAGTTTGTCAAGGAGATTTACCGTTACTCGCAGCAGTCGAATGGTGAGAATTTGCCTGTGGGGGTAAATTTGGCACAGTGGTTCTGCCACTTGATCATAAATATTATCTTGCTCATGGTAGCCTCTAAAAGGTAAGGATTTTATCTCTGAAATTAATGAATGAATGGAAGGGTATACTATATATTATTGGATGCAACCACTATGATGGATGGGTATGGATGGAGGATGATGGATGTTTAATTGAGGGCACTTGGGCCAAGAGTTACCATCCATTCATTCATTATCATTATGATGGATGGGTATGTTAAATGATAACATAATGGATGGGTGTGTTCAATGATAACATGATGGATGGGTGTGTTCAATGATAACATGATGGATGACCATCCATTCATTCATTATCATTATGATGGATGGGTGTGTTCAATGATAACATGATGATAGGAATATTTTTACCACTATCATGGATGGGCATACTTTTGGTCTAGAAAGAGGTGGCCGGGGCAGGGGGCCAAGAGTTAAATAGTCATGTCCGTGTCTGACAGCTCGTAACCTTAATTTTGATTAGGTCCGGTAAATATCTGTCTCACCCTGTATTTCAGATTTGTCCCATCCAAGAAAAAGGGGTATAGTTATAGAATTTTTGTTCAAATTTTGACCTTGGTTGAAAATTCAAATATTTTTTTATTTATATTGTACGAACTTGATTTAGACCCGAATTTATGTTCTTTGATCCGAAAATACGTGAAAAAACTGCGTATCGGATATCTAATTGTCCCAACCCGGATTTTTTGTCAGCTCTACTTTTGAGTCTTTGAATAGTACTCTCTTCGTTTCATATTAAGTCATAATTTTTTATTTCACGGTATCTAATATCACTCTCTGATTGATAATTTATGACATAATATGTTAATTAACAATTACAATATTATATTTTTATGATAGTATTTTTCATAACGAATCTAATAGTACTAATTTTATATAGTAAGTCATTGTACTATTGAGAAACTTATGATCAAGATTTTGAAAATTTGACTGTACAATACCAAAAGACGATCATTAATATGAAACAGAGGGAGTATTTATTTCCATGGCTTATTCATAGTCAAGGAGGTTGATATTAGCAAAACCTTTCTTTCCTTTTGCCTCTTCTTCTTAAACATCATGAGTTGTTGACTAATATAAACAGTTCACAAAGCCTCAAAATGGCAAGCAACAAAAGTATGACTATGTTTTTAGAGTGTTAGTATTAAGTTAGATAAAGTAATGTTGATAAGTAAAGAAAAAGTAAGAAAAATAAAGTAAAATAAAATAAAATGACATTCAAAAGAATAGGGTCTAAATCTAATGAAGCTTTGCTCATGACTACACTGCAATGTGCTCAAGGCTGGTTCTTAGGGTTGGCAAAAATCTATTCGACTCGATAATTCGGATTTGTCTGATTTGGAAAATACTTGCCATGGACATAAAATTTTTATTCATGATTTTGTTTCAAATTTCTATTGTCTGAACCCGATTTAGCTCGGATTTATACTTGTTCGATTTGTCCGACCCGAAAAATATGCGGAAAAACTGTGTATCTAACATCCATCTTCCGTCCAATGTCCAATGGGTCTGAAACCCGAAGAACCTTGACTTAGATTTTTGCCAGCTCTACCGATCCTTCAGCTGAGTCTTTCTTTCATTCTAGATCTAATCTTCTTAAAAGTTCGTCATGGATTGTTGTAGGTATCCCTATACGGGAGGAGGAGACGAAGGAAAGCGGGTGGTACAAGTCGTGAGAGAGTTCATGACAGCCGCCGGTTTAACCGTGGTGTCCGACCTGGTTCAAATTCCGATAGTGCGGGAATTGTTAGACATGCAAGGACATCTTAGAACAATGCAAAGGGCAACAAACAAGCTGGACCAGGTTGTGGAAGGCTGGATTCAAGAGCATCGGGAAAGGAAGACAGGCCAATGCGGTAAAGATTATGATAAGGACTTTATTGATTCATTGTTATCACATGTTGGGAAAGGAGAACTCAAGTTTGATCAATTCCCAACTCAAACTATCGTCATATCCACTATTGAGGTATGCTTTCATTTGCATCAATCAATCTTTCCTTAAAATACATGTTTTAATTTGGTATTTAATGCTTTCTCCTTTTCCCAATAGTTATAAAAAAGAAAGATAATTGCCATCATCTATGGTTTGGAGATAGAAGAAAGAAAAGATAATTCCTTTAAAAGTTTGTTATTGTTGTTTTTTTTTATGCTCCAAAGTTTATGTTTATGGATTTCATCTCGATAATTGAAAGCAATAAAGGCTAAAAACATCAAAGATACTATAAAATCCACGTACAAAACAGTAAAAACAAACCAACAGCATTAAAAAAAACTATAACAAGTACCACCTACCATAACAGGTGCCGTTTAGATATTTAGGGAAAATCAAGAAAGCTATTTTTGTTGGCTACTTTAATTTTACAAGACAAAAGTGTACCTTTTAATTAAGAAAAGAAAGAATGAAAACTAACAATTAATAAGGGTATTTCGTAAATGATTATTAGGATCTGAAATCTCCAACTTTAAAGGTTGTTTATCACAATATTCCAAACCCTATATTTGACTAATAACAGTCCTACCTTTGAGGGGTGGTATTTATCAATAGCTCAAGACTGAGTTAACATCAATTAAACTCGGGTATTTTGTGATGTGCCAATTGTTGTTTTTATTTTTTTTAGACACACTTCCATTATAGATATCACTCCTAAAGTCATTGTCACATCACAAAAAACCTAAGTTTAATTGATGTTATACGGTCTTAGGCTACAGGCAAATACCAACCCCTAAAGGTTGGGCTATTATCAGTTAAATGTGAAGTTCGGGATATTATGATAAACAATCCAAAAGTTGGCGATTTTAGAACCTAATAACAATTTGGCAAAATAGTAATTAGTATGTTATTGACATTGTAAAGCAACAAATATTATTTTGCAAAAAAGTTAATAAAAGTGAGAAATATTGTGAGATAGAGGTACTTCTTTCGGTCCTTAATATTTATCATCCTGGAAATTGTGCAATTAGTTGTTATAACTTTGTTGTCAATTTCTCAATATATATATATTGATTTATTATATGTAGCTACAATTATCAATATTAAAAATAATACTTTCATGAAAAATATAATTTTATAATTTTTTCTGAAAAAAAATATATTGTTAAATTGATGGACAAAGTTTTGAATTAGAGACCATAAAAAGCCAAATGTGACGTTACTAAGGAATGGAGATAGTAATAATAAACCTTAGTAAAATGATAGAAGTCTTGGGTCAAAATATCTTTTAAGTGTCTTGCCTTAATATAAATTAAAAATCATATATTTACACATGCATTAAAAGGAAAACGCAAGATGTGATTGACTTCTATACGTGTAACATCGCGTATAAATTGTATAAAATATTATTTTTGATCAATAATTTTTCAAATTTTCAAAATAAAATATACCTAACAGATGAGGTTTATTTTATTAGAGGCTCATTTGTAACAATTGGTGTAGTCAATGCATTTTAAGCTTTTTTATTTATGTTGATAATTAATAATATCTATAAAAAAATTTAGTGTCAAAAATCATAATAAATATGATTTTTATCCCAATTTTTATAAAAGCAAGACACAAAAGTTATGTCTTTCCCGAAGACATATAGCACCACTATAAACTTTATGAGTGATGATATGTGTCTTGGAGCAAGACACTGCTCCTTATAAAATCATAATAAATACGATTTTTATCCTTTTTATAAAAGCAAGAGACAAAAGTTGTCTTTCCGGAGGACATATAGCACCACTCTAAACTTTATGAGTGATGATACATATCTTGGAGCAAGACACTATTCCTTATAAAATTAATAATACTTATTATCACTTCTAACCTCAATTTTTTTATAGTTACTATTAATTATCAATTATAGGAACCTTGGAATCTGTTGACTACGCCAACAATTAAAATTGACACCCTTACAAATGAACCACATCCGTTAGGTATATTTTAGACCACATTTTGTAAACTTTAAAAAAATAGATAAAAATGTGATTTTCTTCTATTTATATGTGTTATTATAGTTAGAGAAGTGAATCATGTAATTTTTTTTCAATTTAATTTATAAATATATAGGTTTTATCATTTTGAAAACTTTATTTGTGGATTTTGCAGGCTATATTCTTGGCAGCCACAGACAGCACCTGTGCAGCCCTGGCATGGACAGTCTCCTTACTAATCAACCACCCCAACATCCTCCACCATGCCCAAGACGAGATAGACCGGGTCGTCGGGTTCGATCGCTGGGTCGAGGAGTCCGACGTGGCAAACCTACCTTATCTCCAAGCCATAACGAAGGAGTCCCTCCGGCTGCACCCACCGGCCCCGTTAGCCGCCCCCCATGAGGCGAGCCACGACTGCACCATCTCCGGATACCCGGTTCGGAAAGGGACCCAAATCATCTTCAACTTCTGGAAACTCCAGCGGGACCCAGGGGTCTGGCCTGACCCGAACGAGTTCCAACCTGAGAGGTTCATGTCGGGCCCTTTAGCCTATGCTGACGTGCGTACAGGGAAGTGGTTTGAGATCTTGCCATTTGGAGCGGGGAGGCGGATCTGTCCAGCACCAGAAACGGCAATGCGGATCCTCCACCTGACCCTGGCCCGACTGCTGCAGGGGTTCCAGATGGCGACTCTAGATGGGAAGGCCGTGGACATGACGGAGGGGCCCGGGATTATTGCACCTAGTGCATCCCCGCTTCGACTTACCTTCAACCCACGCCTTTCTCACTTGATGTATCAATGATGACAATTATTTTTGCTACTTTCCTTTCAAAGTAACTACTCCATCAAATGCAGGTTCAAGTGTTGGTGGAACCAAAATATATATTTCCTGTTAGTCACATTTGTAGGCTTGATAGATCGTGTTTGTTATGGAAAGTATCGTAGCAGTATGTTAAGTTTGCTGGTGGTTATCTCTAAGATAGAGCTTCATTGGGCGGGCCAAATATACCCAGTCTAAAAAGAACTACTCAATCCAACTAAAATGTAATTGTGAGCGTCGACTTTTTAAGGTGTTCAAGACATCTTTTACACTACCTTTTTATGTCAATATAAATGTTTGCAAATATTGTAACGTTAGATACTTATTTATCTGTATGAATATATCTTTTGTTGTGATTCTAAGGTTATTTTGGTTTGAGGAACTTAAAATTGGCTCCTCTATACCGCATGAGTCGAATTTGGGGGGTTAGAAATTAAGTTTTGTAGGATGAGAATTTACTTGGACAATTAACTGAGTCACAGGCGTACCCAGACTGTGTGGTCGGCAAAACTTGAGTTTGGGATGCTACTAGTATGCTTGAACTTGAACGAACCAACAAAGGAAGAAGACTTGACTTGATATGAACTTAGATTAAAGGATAAATCAACGCTCCAAGAACTTTGACTTAAAGGACTAATCCACCAACCAAAGTAACAAACCCAACAAGATTAAATAAAAATAAACGCCACAAATCTCTAAAGAATTTGGTTTAAGAACACCACCATTAACAATGGAGAAAGTATGTTAAGCCTAATTAAGGAAAAATGAGAGCAAAAGCTTTCACAAGTTTTTATTCAATATTCAAAGTATAAGTTACAAATGAAGTGAGATGTATAATTATAGAAGGGATGGAGGGAGGGAGGGGGGTGTCCTGGCTTCCTAAGGGACTTACATTATGTGACCCCCCTAGTACATGGGGCAACAAAGCAAAACCTTCTTGCACTTCTTACACCTCTTACATAAAGCATAAAGTAAAAACATAAAATAGAATACAAAAATAGTGGCCTCCCAAGCTCATCTTGTTGCTCCAAATCAACCATGTTCTCTTCCATATCCATAGTAGGAAGTGGGAGAAATATGAGAAATTTTTGAGTGGGAAAGGGGGGAAACAAGTATAGAAGATGATAATGACCCTTTTTGAATTGATTTCATTTCAAATCTTTATCGAAAACTCCTAGAATCATTTGAGTTTGGCCCTCTCCTATTACCAACATGTTTATGGGAAAAATACAACAAATTTGAGCTCAAGAATCAACTCAAATGCTTTTGAATTAACAAAGTTATGATAAAAACAAATTTGCACTATCTGCTGGCCTATAATTGTTGACTAGTTGAAATAAACTCTAAAATCATCCCCTTAATGATCTTCTTTGCACTAGAAAAGTAATGATTCTAATAAGACCTTATTTAAATTACTAATGTGCGTTACTCCAAATTGGTCAACAGTCCCCTTAGAAGGACCCATGATAGCCCCAATGATGATCCCAAGCATCTCCCAACGTCCGGGATCTACCTTGAAATGAACACCACAGCTAACCTTGAATGATTTTGCTTAGATTTCCAAAGTAGGATGGAGAGGACTTGATCATTGATTCTTCCATTTGATTCTTACGCCCATATGCTCTACTAACTATTGTCCTTTGACTTATATATTTTCCGTGCATAGCGATATGATAAAACATGATTAAATTCTTAGTTACCATGCTTTGGATCTAATTATCACATTCAGAAATTTGTAATTATATTCGCCATATGGAAGTTTAATTTGCAAGAACACCATCCATGATGTATAACAAGTCCTTGCTCTCTTATACGTTTAAGTTGTGTGTTTTGATGTGCTTTTGATGGTGGAGGTGAAGACTTTTTGTATAAACATGAAAAAAGCATAAACAAGAATACCAAGCGTAAATCTAGAAAAAAAAATAATAAATAACCTAATCAACCCGAGTGTTTTCGTTTAATGGCAGTTGGGGAAACAAATGCCCGACAACGGCGCCAAAAACTTGATAGGTGTTCCGCAAGTGTAAGGGTGCAGTGTAGTATCAAGGTCGTCTCTTAGGGACTTGTGCCAACTACGCACTAAACTAGTCCACTGCAAAGGATGCTAGGTTGGCCAAGAATATCGAGTCAAAGAGTAAAATAATAAAATAGCGAGAAAGCAACCAATTTTATGAGTTCTATGCGAGGTGAGTTACAGTGATTAAACTAAACACCTATTTTCATGGCTATTTAATCTAATCAAAGATAAGCTCTGGTTATAACGCGACCATAAGCATGAAACCATTATTTCTAACTGTTTTCTATGCCTATTCAATCTTCATCTTTCCAATTCAAAATTCAATCTTTCGATCTGATATTAAGAATCTATACCAAGCAAGAGGTGATCAATCAATTACTATGACATACATAATAGGAAGATTAAACGATTGAATATATCTTCACACCAAAATCGCATTCATAATCATTCAAAAGACATCAAGTTTATCCCTAAAACAAAGAGATTTAGCTACTCATGATAATAAAAACTAACAACATGAAAACTGAATTCAAACTGCAAGACATAATGTAAATAATAGAAATAACAGAGTGTCCAAGCGGCAAAATCGATCTCTTCGTGTCACCCGATTCGATCTCCTCCTCCTCTTCAATCACTCTTACAATCTCTTAAAAATAAATCTAGACTAAACTAAACTAAAACCTAAGGGAAAACTACCGCGAAACTGTGTAGAAGAACGAAGGAAAATTTTTTTTTTTTTTTTTACGGTAGGGCGTGAGCCTAAAAAATTTTGGACTAGGGTACCAGACGCTGGCCGCGTCTGGTCCCTCCGCCTTATTTCTTCGTGGTAAGATGCTGGTAGCGCCAAGATAGACGTTGGCAGCTTCTAGCAATTCCACCCAAACTTTGGTTGGGCCTGCTCTTCTGGGCCAACATCTTTCTTTTCCCTTTCTTCTCTTTCGCTTCGTTTTCTATTTTTCTTCCATTTTCTCCACTTTTTTTTCAAATCTTCAAACTTCAAAGTGGGAATTCTCAATATCTACAAAACATACCATTCTCTAAAACCAAGTGAAGAAATCACAGAATTCGATATAAAATTGTAGTATTCAGGATATTAAGTGGTCAAAATATGTACGTTGGAGTCCTAATAAATACTATAAAATATTCACTTATCCGGGAGTCTCACTTACAAGAAAAGAGATTACCCTTTCTGGAAGAAGAAACATGGCCTATCTAACAAGAATGATAAGGGCAAGAAGAAAGTGTTGAATGAGTTCGTTGCGATGATCAAAGACCAAATCAATGTAGTTAGTGATGCCTATGCTTGATTTGTTGATTTGAGTGCCTCTAGATATGTATGCAGCAATCATTCCTTCTTCACAAGTTTCTAAGCAACCGAGGAAGGCAAGAACCTCTATATGGAGAACAATGCTCTGGTACTAGTTTAATGAGTTGGTCAAGTTGATCTCAAGTTCACCTCCGATAAGAAAATTGCTCTTAAGGAAGTGTACTATGCCCTAGAATGAATAAGAACCTCGTTTTCGAGTTCTTGTTAAGTAAACATGGGTTTCTTCAAACTTATGACGGAGACAACTATGTGTTAGCCAAGGGATGGGCATTTGTAGGAAAAGGCTATGTGTGTGGGACTATGTTCAAGCTTAACCTTATTTGTGATGATTAAACTTGGTTTATTGTTTTCTTTGGTGTAACAAAAACTATGGCGATCTTTGTTGTATTTGGTTGTATGGTTATTCATGTATGTTAATAAGATTTTGCATAGTTGTAAGTGATACATATGTTTTTATAGACTATAAGTTTTATATCATTCAATAAGCATGATCAAGTATAAAGTTTTACTCAAGGAAAGTTCTCTAAGGAAGAAAATATATATGTTTATACATTGAATGGTTGTATATCCATGGCTATGGACTTAATCATGTTTGGACTAAGATTATGACTCATAGTTTTGAGATATATACGAATTATATATGAAAAAAATTTAGAATTTAATCATGTTTTAGACTAAACTACACTTGGGCCATGCCACCTTAAGAGGAAGTTAGACGCAAAGAAGAAGAGATGGCCGAACAACAGCGTACACTGGGACAGTATGTGACGCCCAACGTCACCAACCCCCAGTCCGCCATCGCAGTCCCAATTGTTGCAGCGAACGACTTCGAACTGCGGCAATCTCCAATCAACTTGGTGTCCAAAGCTCCATTCTATGGACATCCGAGTGAAGATCCAAACCGCCACTTACGCCTCTTTCACCAAACTTGCGACACATTCAAGGCGAATAATGTCTTGGAGGACGCGATCAAGTTGAGATTGTTCTCGTTCTCTTTAGAAGGAAAAGCATGGAAAAGCATGGGAGTGGCTCGACTCGCTGCCACCAAACTCGATCACCACGTTCGACCAACTTGCTAGCATGTTCCTTGCTAAATACTTTCCTCCCAGCAAGCTGACTAGTCTAAAAAATCAGATATCGACATTCGTTCAAGAACCTGAGGAGACTTTCTGTGAAGCCTGGGAGAGATTCAAGGACCTCCTCCGTCAGTGTCCTCAGCATGAATTTGAGCCATGGGTTCCAATCTAGTCATTCTATAACGGAGCAGTGAATCGGCTAGAAGGAGCATATTGTCAGCGGCTGGAGGCGACTTGATGGGCAAAACTGTCCCTTAAATTACAAGCCAGATAGAGCAGATGGCGAACAACTCCTACCAATGGTCTAAACCCCGCCATAGAGGGAAGGTAAGCTTGAAGTAGATGTTGTTTCTTTATTATCTTCTAAGCTTGATATGTTAACGCAAAAGATGGACTGTTTAAATTTGCATGCGACCCAACCTTTGCCATGTGCTTCCTGTCAATCTACAGAACATGTTACCGTCGCTTGTCCTTCAGGAGTAGTCACCAATGATCAAACTCAGCAAGTCAACTATGTTGGTAGCCCAAGACAAAACTATGCCATGAACTCCGACACATATCACCTAGGGTTAAGGAATCACCCTAACTTCTCCTACAGAAATAATAACCCTACCGGTCCTTTTCAAGGACAAGGACAGAGACCTCGAGGTTTCCAAATACCCTCACAGCAAGGCCCTTCACCCAAGTCTAATTTAGACATTATGATAGAGAGCCTTATATCGAACAGCAAAAACAGGATGGGATAATAAAAGGTTTGATGGAAAACGTAGATGCCTTAGCGACACACAATAAAATCCTAGAAAATCATATCACTAACACGGCGAACCCTTCCACCAGCTTACCTCCTCAACCTATACCCAATCCAGGAGCCCAACGTAATGCAGTAAACTGCCATGTAGATGACCCTGGATGTGACATTCATAGGGGCTTCGAAACACTTGAAGTAAACAAGGTAGGAATCGAGTCCAATCAAGACAAAAGGACATTACCCAACCTTGTTGTAACAACCCGCCCTAAAACTGTATTAATTAATGTACTAATTGTAGTAATTATCTAAATTACGTTCTAATTTTTTTCGATTTTATTTAATTTAATTATGTAGCAGTGACAAGTCTCGAGCAGGAGATGGCAAAAGGGTGTTGAGTTATCGTTTTAAAAATCTTTGAGTTTTTTAATTCACCCGTTAAGTTAAACTACTTCGGGTTTTATCGGTTACGTTATCTCTTTAACCAACAAGGGGTTTAATTATTTTACTCCTTAACATTTGTATTTTATTATCCAAACCTTAATTTATCATCAAATTACTTAGAGGTACCCTAACTTTTGGTGAAATGTTTTTTCTGGTACCCCAACTTTTAAAAACTAATTTTGGGGTACCATAACTTTTAGAATTATAAATAATTAGGTGAATTTTCGGCCAATTATTTGAATTCAACGGCTAGTTTTAGGCGGGAAATTGATTAAGTGTTTTTGTGAATGAAAATGCCCTTTGTTTTCGTGGATGAAAATGATTTGAATCAATCGAAGTTTCGCCGGAAATTCACCTAGTAATTTCTAATCCTAAAAGTTAGGGTACCCCAAAATTAGTTTTGAAAAGTTAGGGTACCAAAAAATTGTTTCTTCAAAAGTTAGGGTACCTCTAAGTAATTTTTTGTTAATTTATTTAGGTTGCACTCTTTTTAGGTATTTACAAGTAATACTTATATTTTACCTATTTAATTTCTCTTTAATTTTAGGTTCCAATCTATTGTACCGATTTGTTATCGATTAATTTTATTTTATACAAACCAATTATTTCAATCTAGTATACTTACAATTATTTTATTTAGCTTGATGTTTCTGATTTTATTAAGCTCCTAATTGTTGTCCTAAGTTAAGTAGGGTGGTATATATTAGTATTAGAGGGGGGTTAGGGGTTCATTTTCATCATTTTATTTTCAAACACACACACACTCACTCCTCCCTCTTCCCTCTCCTCCTTCACTGCCGAGCACCCCCCCTGCTGCGGTTTCCGGCGACCGGCGCCGCCTCCCGCCGCCGTCCAAGGGTGGCCGTCGACCACTCCTCTCTCTTGTGTTTTCATCAATTTTCTTCCTCAAAGGTAATCTCTCAAACCCCCAATTCAAATCCAATTAAACCCTAATCTGAAATTCATGTTCTTTTTATGTTATTCTTGCAAATTCTATCTCTTTTATACTCCTTTAGCATGAATTCAAAGTTGTGATTGTAATTGCTAAGTTAGTGTTTGAGTTGGGTTGAATGCATGTGAGTTTTTTTGAATTGTTCTTGATGTGTTTTGGTTGAAATTATGTTGAATAATGATTTTCCTCTTTATGCATGTGGGTTTATTGAAGAAACAGTGAGTTTAGGGACTGATTATAAGTATTGATTAGGTTAAATAAGTGTTTTTATGCTCTAGTGTTATAAATTGGAGAGTTTTTGTTTTCATGAAGAAGGTACTAGTTTAAAGGTTGTTTCAAATAGCATGTTGTAATCTATGGTTGCATGTGAAGTTTATGGCTGTATTTGAATAAGTTTTGAGTGTTTATTTCTGGAAATAGGTGAACGTTAGGTAATTTGAGGTTTGGTTGTGAATTGGTATGATTGAGGAGCTTAAACAAACATTAGAAATGAGATTAAGGAGCATTAAGGTTCTGTTTGGGAATCTGATTTTTACAGAGAATTTAGAGTATGATTTTAGCCCAGATTTTTACTCCATATGATAGTTCATGTTAGCTAACTATAGGCTTTGGAATTTCAAGTTTCCGACATGTATAGACCAAGTTATGGCCAAAACCGTGACGACACGAAATTAATTACGTTTTCTGAGTCAGTGACTTGAGAGCAGATTTTCGTCCACTTGGAGACTTTATTAGTTCCTGGAGTAAACATGAAAGTTTTAGGCCACGTTGCAATCTTTCCGGAAAGATATGGTTTGTAGGCACCCGATATCGAGAGTGAGAGTTATAGGGTCGCGAAGAAGGGCTGTCCATAGACGTTCTGCCCAGAAAATTTAGTAATAATTTAAGGTTTTGTGATCCAATGTCAATCTTTTGAGGGATTCTTTTATTGGAGATCCTTTGGTCAATATTAGAACATCCAAGAAGTGTTTCCTAAGTTGAAAATGCTTTCTCTTGAAGGTTAAGGTTTTCATCAAAGTTAGGATTTTTGGTGGACAAGTTTGAAGGTTTAAATTATAGAGTGTTAGCGATCTAAGGTTGAGTTGCAAATTGCATCAGTAGCACAAGAGCTCTTTGAGGTCTAATGATCCTAGGATTTAGTCCTTCACCAATTCTTAAATCCAATATATCCTTCAAACACTTTCAAAGCTCATCAATCTATCTCTATAAGTTTGCTTCGTCGCTTAGCGACCTACTAAATTAAAACCAAAAGCACTCCGTAATCCTTACTCTAGCTTCTCGCTTCCTTAACTTCCATTCTCCATTGATACAATTACTTTAAGTCTTTTCGCATATTAAATTACCATTCGTTCTTATTCAAGCCTCTTTTGAGTTCGTATCAAGAAATCAAACCGAAGGTTTTTAAGTTCCAACTTTCAGCTTCAGCTTCTGTCCGGGCTATTTTTCAAGCCCTTACCTTCATTTTTAGACTTCGGTCATGTTGACAAAGTTGTAGATCATGATTTTCCCTATTCCGAGATGTACTCGTCTGCGTAATTCCAAGTTTTCTAACCCGAGTTATGCTAAAAGTTTTATTCTTAAAAACCTGAAATTTTCTTTCTAAGTTATTTCATTCTTAGTTCTTATGTTACTTAACTTTTGAAACTCACTAAGAACTTTATTCGGTTCTCCATTTCATACTTTTCTTATCTTAGTTTCCAAGCCGCCCAAGCCATCCCAAGGCCGAGACGCACTGCCTAACATCGCATCGATTCAAGGTATGCAAATTGTCCAACTTTTACCATTCAAGCACGTTTCGATGCTTTTTCATTCATTTTATACCATGATATATGTTATACAATAATAATATTTTCAAAGGTGGTCCTGCCTTATTTGTATCATTCTAGCTAGTCGTGTAGTGCTAGCCTTTATTTCTTCTATAGGGTGCTCCTGATCAGAGTACCAGACCTAGCCAGTGTCTGACTACATAGCAGTCACCCTCCCAAACTCCAGATCGGTTTGGGGCGTGCGCGTGTTAGGTGCTTTGCACCAGATCGTAAGGGATACCACTCTAATTTCATATCTATATCTATATATATATATATATATATATATATATATATATATATAGTCGTGTAGTGCTAGCCTTGTTCACTTTTATATGCTTACATCTCTGTCAAATCCGTTTTTAATGTTTATTTAGCCTCGTTCCCGTTTTCAAAATGAATTTAAATGCCGGCACCGAAAACCGCTTTCGAACGGTTTGACGTGTTGGAGGTTTGAGTACTGAGTATTTCCCCACTCACTTTTGCGCCTGTTTTAAATGTTTTGTTTTAGGAGGTTCGAGCTCCCAAGGCAAGGATAAATCCAGTCAGAAGTAATCCGACCCAAGCAAGGTAGACTCCGAGGTCTTTCGCAAATAAGCAAGGGCGTTCAGGAAATGGAAGAAGTTGTGGAACCTTTCTATTTAAATGACTATGTACCTAGTTCAAGTGTTGTAAAAGTTGTATTATGTGTTGGCTTATGTTGGAGTTAAGCTTATCTTTTCCTTGTGGTTTTGAAGTCTTTTGGTGGTTGTGTTGCCTTGTCCCGAGTGGGGACGGCGGTAATACTCCAGCTTAAGTGTACCGCTGCGCTAATCACAGGTTTGGGTTCATAATTAGTGGTTAAATCTTGTGGTTAAAAGTTGGGGTGTTACACTTGTGTTGCCAAAGGAGAATGACCCAGGGAGTTTCAAAATCCCTTGTCAGTTGGACAGTATGTCAATAGAATACGCATTATGTGATACCGGTTTAGGGGTAAATATCCTTCCCAAGACGCTCCTAAAAGATATAGATCATGGGGAATTAAAGGCCAGTAAGGCAGCACTTAGCCTGGCTGACAAGACCCTTAGAAAACCCCTGGGAGTCTTAGAGAATTTCCCTCTCAAAATAGGAGAGTATCATTTCCCTGTTGATTTCATGGTTTTAGACACAGGGGAAGACCCATATGCGCAGATCATTCTAGGCAGAAATTTCCTCGTAATTGTAAATTGTATGATGGACGTGAAGTAAAGATTAATGACCATCGAGTTAGGGAGGTTCGTGATAGATTATAAAATTAAAGCTGACGGGTGTGTGCCGGTCAAAGTACGAGACAAGGGTCAAATTGTTGGTGACCCAATCCTTCAATCGACCCAAAGATGGCTATAGGACGCCAAGGACCAGGGGTCAACAACGTCGAGCTAACGACGTTAAACAAAGCAACCCGGGGAGGGTGTCTCAACCCTCTATCACATACCCCTCCCCATTCAATTTTATTTCTTATTTTATTTATTTCAGTAATTTTTGAAGATTTGTAATTATATCTTTATTAATACACTAGCTCTTCCTATTTTTGTTTTGCAGAGAAAAGTAAGAAATAAAGTATTTTATATTATTCTTGTGAGTTTTTCCATCTAACCTGAAAATTATAGAGCAAGTTTGATGCAAGGGAGTCCATGGGTAAAGGTATTAAGGAGAAAGCAAGTAGGAAAAGGGAATAATTAAGCAAAAAGTTTGAAAAAAGCTGCGGAAAAGTTAGGTAAAGTAGGCGTTGTCAGCGCCTCCTCAACCACTGGCAGTGCCCGTTCCAGAATCCCCATGTAAGGTGAAATCCTTGGGTGCTGGTCACACCTCCTAAGCGTTGGTCGTGCCTACGGAAATCACAAAGGAGTTTTGCCCACCTCTTGACTTAAGTCGCCCCCCCCCCCCCCAAAAAAAAACATTCTTTTCACTCAAACTTTTTCAAACATTCAAACTTTCTTCCTCTCTTCCTCTCTCTCGACGACCCCAGCGCCCCCCTCCTGCCCGCCTTGCTTGCTCGCCGTCGACGCCCAGATGCACAACCACTACCATCTTCTCCACTTCTTTCTTCCTCTCATCTCATTCTCACACTTTTACCCCTTCTCTTTCAAGTTTACTCTAAATTTCAATCTTTTCCCTTACAACTCCAAGGAGGTATGATTCTTCAAATTCTTTCTCATGTTCTTTAATAATTACTAGTATTTGTGGTATATTTTTAGTAAATTCATGAATTACTTAGTTAGTTTGTTGAATTTATTTGATATACCATGTTCTTGCTCAAGTTTATAAGTTATCTTTCTTGAGTTTGTTTTTTATGCTAGTTCTTGATTAGGGTATGATGAAGTTGGTTGGATTTGCTTCTTGTTGTCCAAAGATTGAACTTTTATTATGTTGTGAAAGTTTAGGGAGTAATGTGGTGGTAATTTGGTGGAAATTTTTGGATGGATCATGGTTAGTGCTAACCTAGGTTACCATGCTATGTTTTGATGTTCATATGGAGTTAGGAATTTTATGTTCTTTATTCTTGGCGTCAAACAAGCAAACTCTTTTAGGTGCTACAGACATAGCCTAAGAGAAGGTGTCTTTAGATGGAATTAAGCAATGAACAATGGTAAACATACATCCTTTTTATAGGCGCTTGAAGAGACACTTAGAATAGGATAGACATCCATTAGATTGGATAATAACCACCCATGGATAAAAGGGTTCCTGGAGGATAATCAGATAATGATGATAAGCATCATCATTTTCCACATAACAATGTATGAAGAAGCCACCCAAGAAGAAGCCACACGAAAATCTGAAAAGGTGGCACCGTTTGGCTTGACACGGCCCGTGTCCAGGCTGACACAACCCATGTCGCCGGGGACACAGTCCGCATCCAAGCCATAGTCCCAAAACTTGGTTTCTGGTTTGTAACATGGTTTGTATCATGCAGAATACGGTACGTGTCAACCAAAAACACCCAAATATCGCCCTCTAGATAATGATATGACCCGTGTTAAACTCTAATTTATCTACGACACCCTTAATTGGGCCAAATGGGCTCCGAATGTCCAACTTAAGGATACTCATGCGCAATTGTATATTTGTGGGTGAATTTGTCTTTATACTTATCTTAATTTCTCCACATATTTAACACTTCTAACTCATACACTTGAAATTATCCAACAAACAGGGGGGCAGTTGTTAGATTATGATCCCAGGACTATCTACCATTGTGGTCTCAGTATACAAATGTTCAAAAACTTTTGCTTATAAAATGTTCAAAATCGTATAATATAATAATGTTCAAGAACTTATATATACAATGTCCAAAAACTTGTATATATCATTTCTCAAAAAAAAATACATATACCATTTTCAAAATATGATGAACACATAAAAAAGAACATTGAATACAATATGCTCAATAAGTTTACCTTACCATGTTTAAAATATCATAAACACAAATTAAACATGAAAAAATTAAGATGTTAAAAAAAATAAGCTCTCAAATATATAACGAAATTATTTAAACAAATTGGGACCATAGTGTAACATGATTGTAAGATCATTATCTAATTTCTTGGGGGGTTGTCACGCAAACAAATTTAGGAATTGACAAAAATCGAAAGGATAATTTGAAAGTAGGAGGATGGATAGAAAACAAAGAATCACAATCACGATGAACCTAATTTACTTAGCTTATAAGTATTAGAAAAGACAAAAATAAGATCAAACTAATGTTGATAGTGTGGTTTCTTTTAGTGCTCCGTTCGGCAAAGTTGATGATAAGGTGGTTTCTTTTTCGCCTCGAGTTATTGAGGAGTCTTTTCATAAGGTCCAAAAAGTAAGAGGTTAGTAAAAAAGGAACCTAAAAGTAGTGTGGAACTCCAAGTGGTAGTTGGACAACGAAGCTTCATGTAGGGTCGTTCCTAGTAGTTCTGGTGCAGAAAGTTGGACAACTAAAGGGAATAAAAAGTTGTCCCTAAGTCGTAAATCCAGCAGTGAAGCTGGGGTTGAGATGATGCAGAAAGTTTGAAGGATGTTGTGGATATCTCCCTCAATAGATTGGATAAGGAGACGCATAGAGCGGTGAAGATTGCAGGTGCTTTAAAAATGACTTGAGATTATCAAGAAACTATAGCTAAGGCTTTCAGGAAAGACTTCCTGGAGAAAAAGAAGAAACTTATTAGTTAGCAATCTTTTATTGCTTTTTATGAGATCTTTGTGTTGTATTGTTTAACTGTGAAATTGTTATTCTATTTCTTTGTTGTTTTGTACATATTTGATGCGGTACTTTGTTATTGTTTTTCGACCTTTAACAATCCAAAAAAAAAAAATTAATAGAGGAAAAGGGGTTTTGATTATAGGAGTATCCAAAAAGAAAAATAGTAAACGACAAGAAATTTTAAGTCCGCTCATCATGAAAGCATTGTCATAAACCCTAAATAATGATTTGCATTGTGTATGGTTGGTTAGGATGGATTTAGGTTTATGGGTACGAGTTATACACATGAAAAAGTTGTCCCTAAGTCGTAAATAAGAATGTACACTTTTGGAGGTGGAAAATTCAAGGTGACTTAGAATCGAAATGTTTCCATAAAACTCAAATAATGATCCCTGTATGCTATGTTATAAAAACCGGACCGGATCGGTCTGTCCAACCGGTTCAACCATGAACCGATAAGTTGACCGGTCTAGTTCAAGGTTCAGCTCATTTGACTGGTTCAACCAGGGGAAAAAAACGTCTAAACACGGTCAGACCAGGATTTTGGTAATTTAATTTTAAAAATCCGGTTTTTACCGGTTCAATCCGGTTTTGACCGATTCATTCCATGTTCATGCCGGTTTAATTATTTTGATAGCTTACTTATACTTGAAGTATATGAATTTTTTTTAATTCGTGACCGGTTCATGCTGGTTTTGACCGGTTCAACCTTCACTCAGGTCAACCGATCTAATCCGATCAAACCAGTCTGACCAGTTAAACCATTGACCCACTGAGTCAACCAGTTCGGTGACCAGTTCAATTCTGACAACAAAGCCTATATGTTGCTTCTAATTTTATTACAATTGTATCTTCTAATCCAACTAATATGCTCAGAATAATGTTCCCATTTTTTGTTCGTAGGAAGTCTTATTTCGATAGCCTTGTTTTTGCACTGTCTTCTCTAACATTGTGAAAGTTGTCACGGACCTTGGTGATCTTAGGGTTTAGGGTTTAGCGTCATGCCTCCAAAAAAAATGCATAGATTTGCAAAATATATTCGTCGACGGGCCCAAAACCTTAACAAGGAGAGAACAATACGATACATTGTACAAGTTTTTGACAATTTTTGTCAATTTTAATGTTCTTAATCATTTTGTACAAGTCTTTTTGTGTTTCTATAAGAGTTATATTTACCTATTTAACACTTTTTGATGAATTAATACAAGGGTTATTGAAATTAAATAATTTAATCTTTGGGACAATTTGGATATGACAAACTATATTTGGACTCGACGAACTATACTATTAGATTGAATGAACTTTTACCGATTTCAACTCGACTGAAAAGTAACCTGACAAAGGTGATTGCTTATGTAAAACTATTTAAAAGGTAAAAAAAAAAACACATTGATCACTACTGTAATTCACTTTTCCGACGAATTGAAATTCGTGAAAGTTTATTAAAAGAATCTAATAGGATATTAAATATAGTTTGTCAAGTCTAAATTATACCAAGAAATCTTATTTATGTGCCTCGAACATGACGCAAACGTTATTCACAACCCTGCCAATGCATCCAAATTTGAACCCAACTGGCCTGACCAAAGCATGACGACGTCATGACGGACTTGTATATAAATGAAATAAAATGAAATTTATTTTGGGATCATCATCATCCGAATATATGCATAAATAAAGGTGGAAAAAAGGCAAAAGGGCCTCTCCCTCGCCAAATTTTCAAACCTACTGCTCTTTTATCTCAACGGCTACTTTTTCAGCACAGCTGATTGGTTCACTTCTTGTTCACCCTTGCATCCCGTTGTAAAAAAGCTCGATCTGCTTCACAACAGCATTTTATGGCAGAAACTGTCACTAACCAACTCACCACAAAACATCATTTTATGCCAGAAATACTTCGAATTTTTACATACTTGACATTAACATCGAATTCTAGACATATATCACAAACTAGCCCAGATCATAATAATATAAATCTAGTTGGTTCTATATTTCTTCATAGGGATAAACCAAGATTTCTAGAGATTTACATGACACGGTAGTACAAATTATATAGTTAGCTGCTAATCAACAACCCAAAATGAATCAGTACCTTGCTGAAGTAGAAGTGGGTTTCTTCTTTTTCTTGCTTTCCTTGCTACTCAAGAGCACCGATATGCGAGCAAACCCGAACTTCTTCCTACTTTTTACAGGCAACTTCTTAGTAGAACTGCCATTGTTATTAGTATTGCCCTCCTTCTCCATCTTCCACGCATTGCTCAATTCGCCGTTGTTCTGTTTCCCAAGCATCTGACCCAACGACACCTTCCGTTTCGCATTGCTTTTTCCTGATTCGTACTCCTCGATCACGAGCAACTTCCTGCTGAGTATTTGCCCGATTGACAATGGGGGCTTCAAAGGTGCTGCTCCTGAGGAGTCGTCATTGACCAGATTGATCCCGTTGACGTCCAGCATTTGTTGGGAGGAATCTCTTCTTTTGATAGAAGGGCAGGGGTTTTTGAATTTGGTGGAGTTTTGCACAGCAGACCGCCTCCTCTCCCCGTGCTCGGACCTCCACCTGCGGAGAGCCTCCTCGACCGCCAGCTTGGCACCGTTGGCGGCCTCAACACGGCGCAGGGCTTCTTCTAGAACCTTCTTGGAAGTCTTGACTTCCTCCAGGGTCTCCTCCACCTTCTTCATGATGTCTTCTTTAGACGCGTTTGCCTCCTCAACTTGGACCGACGCCTGGAGGACTTTGGCATGGCAACTTTCCTCGGCATCTTGGGCTCTGCTTCTCAAGCAGGAGTACTCGTCGACGCTCAGGCTAATATTATCATCATTATTATTATTCTTCGCCGGGTTATCATTGCTCTTTTCCAAGGCATTGATCTCAGCAAGGGCGACGGCTTCTGCAGCCCTGGCAGCCTCCTTCATTTTTCTCGCGGCAACCAGTCTGACTTCCGCAGTCTTTATCTTCGCTGTGGTCTGCTCGATCTCCACCTTGGCTCGCAAAACTTCTGACTTCGCCGCCTCCCCCATTTTCTTGTACTCCTCGGCCTCAGCACTCAACCGGTGAAGCTCGGCCGTGATGTTGTCGTTGTTGTTGTCATTGCTGACATCATCACAGCCACGAGGAGACTCCTTGTTGGCGGCCGCCTCTTCGAGCTTCAGTTTCGTGCGAGCGAGTTCTTCCTCGAGAGAGGACACTTTCGAGGAGTTTGACTTGAGACGTTCACGGGTTTTCTCCAGTGAGATGAGTTCCTTTTCGATCTTCTTGTTGTAGAGCTCGACAGAGGCACGAATTTCAGCAAGGTCGCGAGTCTTGTGGCTGAGATTCGCCTTGGCCTGTCTGAGTTCCATGAGGATCAATCCGGGGGAGGAAGACGGGATGGAGATCAAATTTTCAGGCAAGTTCTCCTTCTCTTCCTCTTCTTCCTTCTGTTCTTTCGCCAAGGAGGCCTTATTAGTAGTAGTACTAGCCGTGTTGGGTTTGATGTTGTTCAGTTGCTGTTGCATGGCTGACTCTTCGGTTTGTAGTTTCGACTTGAGTTCCTCAACAATCATCTTTGTCGCCTCGAGTTCTTTCAGAACCTCGAGCGTGTCTTTCTCCTTCAGGATCAGCTCCTTTTCTAGGGCTGCAGCCAGCTCTTCCACTTTGGCGATGTCCATCTCTTCCAGATTGCTTGACTGGAAATGGAAAATAAAGAAAGAAAAAAAAAATTCAGACTCAGACTCGGATAATTTCTATTTATGTTCCTGGTCAGTTTTTCTTAATTTTGCTACTCCCACAGTTACACATTGCTGTAAACTGGGACTGAATGAATGAAGAATGCAGCAAATTAACATGTTCCTCACCAAAAATTAACAAGTTCATAGATGATACATTTTCATGACCAGAAAATAGGTAGAATCTAGCTACATATTTAACCAAGTATTAGATATTAGTATTGGGTAGAATCTAGTTCCTGTCTAATTTCCACCTCTGCAAGCAGAAAATCCGAATATCGCAAATTTTGATACATGTATCTAGCTGTATACATTTGATAATGTAAAAGAACGTAACCATTGTTCTTACAGAGTTTCTTACAACATAAAGCAAATGGTGTGATTTACCAAACAGTGAGCAAAAATTAGGTAACTTGGACGAAATTGTTCTGAATGAAAAGGTACATATTCCATGATTGCCATGCCCGGGTAACAACATACACACTGTAATGGAGCTAAAATATAGCAAATTTTCACGCATTTACATGTATCTAGCTGTGTCTATTAGATATTAGAACGGCCAAAAATTTGTCCACCTCAAATACCCAATTGTCCGACCCGGAAAATATGGGGCTGGATATACATTTTTTGTTCGAATTTTGATACTTATAGAATCGACTGAAATATTTGGACATAAAATTTTTTCTTTTTCTATTGTCCGAATCCGATTTTGACTTTCGCTTACTCCGAATTGTCCGAACACAAATGGTTGGAAAATTTATTCCTCACACAAAATTTCCAACACAAATAAATAAAACCGGGTCTGGGCATAAATTTCTTATCCGAATTTTGACATTGATGTTAATTTACCACATTGTCTAAGAGAGCTAGAAGGTTGAATTTGGTAATGTAAAACCTACCCATATCATAAAACAAACTACTAATTGGTACCCAAATGGTGCCAATTCGCAAACAGTAAACAAAAATGGGGAAGGGTGAAAATTACATTTACACGGGCAGAGTGAAATTACCGGGAGAAATTCAGAGGGTTTAGCATTGTGAGCATTAGGTTTCCAAAACCCTTGCTCACCGAATCTGCTCACTGCTTCCTTCACCGACTCGAACGGCGCCGATGTATCAATCTCCGCCCTCAAACCACCGCCACCTCCGCCGTCGCCGCCGCCGCCGCCGCTGCTTAGGACTTGGTGCTCCGCCATCATCAATCAATGGTACCCTGAAAAATTGACCGTTGGGTAGAGAGAGAAGAAGGTAGGTGAGTGAGTGAGTGAGTCAAGGTCAATTGACTGTTGAACTGCGGCGTGATTTGAGAGGGGGGGTTTTATGGTGGAAAAAACAAGTGACTGTGAGTGAGAGAGAGTGGAGAAAGAGGAGGTACAGTGGGGATTTACGATAAGGCCCTTCAGGGTTCGGGGAGAAGGTAGTGTGAATTGGAGGTAAATTGAGGAGAAAGGGGAGGGTGATTTGGGAAAGAAAATTGTAAAACAGTGTGTGTCGGGGAGTGGGGACATCCGATGTTGTCCTGTAACGTTCGAGTTTTCGGCATTAATTGAAAATGTAAATTGTTTCGTGTTTGGCTGATTTGAACGTTATGACCTTATGGGCCCCATTTTCTTACCCTTTCTGTTTTTTTTTTTTTTTTGGAGAGAATCTCTTTTTATTTTTTTCTTTTACTGAGGGAGTGGGTAAGTTTGTTCCCGTTGGCGACTTGGCTAACTGGCTAAGCGTGGGCCGACATATTGGTCTGCTAATGTCACCCAGTCAATCTCATGAAAGTAGCTAATACCTAACCCTCTTTTTTTTTTTCTACTTCAGGTAAGAAAACAAACATCTAAGTAAATACCATTATCTTATGGTGCGTTTGACTCTTTCTTAGAAAACAGTTTTCTAAAAAGTTTTCTGTGTGAAAGTTTTCTCTGTTAAAATGAACGTCAGGAAAGAATATTAGGACCCACCATAGTATTTTCTCATTCTCATGGGCGGATCTGGGGCTATGGTAGGGGTGTCCATGAACACCACCCCTGGCCCCAGAAAAAGTTTAACTAGCCTATGTTACTTGGAAAGGAAAAATATAAGTATGTGCTAAATGGACGTCCCTAAAAAAGCTCAAATATTAACATTATTGAATTTACTGTTAATTGGACACCCCTAATTTGGAAGTCGAGATCCACCACTGCAGTCATTCTTATTTTGTGCTTGTTTGGCCTAGTTTCTAAAAATGTGTTTTTGTTTTTTACAAACAGTTTTTATAAAAACTACTTTTGGAGAGATATCGAAGTGTTTGGCCTAGCTTATGAGATAAGTGATTTTACTAAATTAAAGTGTTTGGCCTAACTTATAATATAGTGCTTTTACTAAATTTAATTGTTTAACCTAACTTTTAAAATTATCATGTGCTTTTTGGAGTAAAATTATCATATGATTATTTACGTTTTTCTCTTTTTATTAACTTTTAAACAAATTATCATGTTTTAATTTTAGCAATAGTTATAATCATATAGTTATAGTTATAGTTATAATAATTATTATTATAAAAGTATATGGTCTTACTTAACTATACAACTCTTTAAATTAAATATTTATATATCAAAAATTTACTAAATAACATATTTGTAAAGAAATTAAATAATAAAAATGTCTAACATAATATTAAAGGTTTTAACATAATATTAAAATATTTAAATGCTATCTTTATAAGAATCCAAATATTTATTTGAAATTATGGAAAATAATCACTAAAGAATCCTATAGACTGCTTTTGGAGTTGTTTTTGGCTAAAATTGTTTTTGGAAAACAATTATTAACTTTTAAAAAAAACACTGTTTGGCCTAATTTGTACTTTTTAACTCCAAAAACACTTCCAAAAGTTAGGCCAAACAAGCACTTTGTACCCGAACATGAGAAAATTTGATCAACTAAGGAAAATTGACCAATTTTCTAGAAAAAATGTTCAATCAAACACACCATTAAAGAATTTTATCTAGATCTCTAATACCATATTATGTGTGTGTATTGCTCTAGTGTCAAGATTTTACCTCTTGTATAGTGAGTTGTTTGGTGAAAATATTACAGAAATACATCATTGTTTACTGTCTTTACTATTTACTCAATCTTATGTATCCTTTACATTCCACGATATGCTTTTCATATTGTTTCTAGTTCCGACTTCCAAACAGAAGTAGAGGGCAAGGTGTTTATACAGTCTTTATTAGGTCAGAAACTTAAAAAAGTTAACATACAATTCACTCTTTCTTGCGTCCCTGAGTGATCAGATCCAATACATCCATCAAGTGATCAAATAAACGGACGAGATAGATTAGCAGTTGGAACGTAACTTGATGCATAATGAAACTGCTAGAACCATGCAACTGACAACTAGTCAGTATTACGAGATAACCATTCTTATTTATCGAGCCACATAAATTGGGAAAAAGAAAAACCCACAATGGAAGCTTATTCAATATTCAACACTGACAGCCCTGAGAGAATTTACATACTGTCAAATACTACAATAGAAGCGGCATACTCAATGAACCATATCAAAGATAAATGTAGCAATTGCAGTTGAATAATCTGCAAAACGCAAGTCGAATTTTACAAATGATAAATAGCGTCTTTTAGGCTTATAAATATATATACAAGCAAGCAGCTTTAGTGTACATGTTATCGATCTCCTTGATTTTATATGCAAACTTAGGACGAAGTCACCATTTCGATCTTTCCATCAACTGCTGCTGCTTCTGCTTGAGAATTTACGCAGGCGTACCTGCCGCATAAGTCTGCTTTCTCGATCAACATTTCTGCGTTCGAGAGGATCAATGGCGCAAACTCGAACACCAAATTTTTGCACTGATAAATTCACAGATTTAATACAACTTCTTAGTTAGCTTCAGTAAAGAATCATCAATCATCCATCACACCCAACAAATTCTTTTTTAAAGAACATTTTCAGTAAAGAATCATCCTAACTTGTTTTGTTCACTTGTGGCACTCACCTTCTGGTTTGAGTTTAGTTCTTACACAAAAATAAATAAAGCGAAAAAAAACAAATGTATGGGAGGTCACTGAAAATGACCACCATATCGCGTTTGATCAAACCAAACCCAGTTGCCCCCATATACCACGTCATTCAAGATGTGTTAAATTATGGTTAGGTTCGTAAATTTTATGGTAAAAATTAGTCATTTTTTAAAGTTGACCAAATTTTCCTGTGTTTTGTTGTGTTTAATGAATGAGCAGATCTTATGTGGAGTTCATTATTTCACATTCAAATGCAGGAAAAAATTTTTTGGGGATGGGGGGAAGGTAGGGAAATTTTCTCCTGGGATTTTACCAAACGCATACAGTATTAAACCATTCCTTCAAATACCAGCATATGAAATCCACAGAAAATCGTTCTTACCTTCTGCGCGTACCCCCTCCATAAACTACATGCCCTGATTAGTAGCTCAACAATTGCCAGCTGCCATATAAGCAGGAAATGAGTGCCATAAATGTAGAGGCAACAAATCAAACCAATATCATCAAGAAATTAAAGCACATACTGAAATGATGCACACCTTCTAAATAATCACTCTTTTATATGGGTTGACACTTGACACAGAAATGAAGCAAAAAAAAACATAATAATACCTTGGTTTCAGGATCTTTCAACTTGTTAATAGCACGTCGGCAAAGATCACATCCATCTGCTGTTTTGGACAAAGAAGCGATCATAGCATTCCTGCACAAGCCCACCTGCTTGCAGAATCCATCAGGCTGCACTGATGAAACCTCCATGAAGAAAAGCGGGGCGTAGTAATCCACCAATCTTATACACTGCAACACAAGTATATACAAAAGCATGTTTTCAGGTTTAATTCAACAAGGAAATTGGATCAGCTACAATTAACGTCAAACAGTAACAACTTGATATGGTAGGCTGCTATGAACGAGTCTATAGCTTGGTGCAACTCATCTAATAAAATTAAACTGCCCACTTTGGCCTTGAAAGAAGGGCAAAATGAAATGAGTTGGTCTTGGAGGTTTGATCGATTAACACACCTTGTCCTTGAGATTATGCATCTGATCACAGGCCTTGTGAAGATCCTCAATGACCTCGGCCTGTGTCTTATCTTCCTCAAGGTATCGAAGGGCCATGGTAGCATATTCTTCACATAGACTGCACATATCTACATTTCCAGCAGCGTTTTCCCCACCTGAAAAGCAAGAACACACCATCACTTTGGGCTATTGTAGAAGACAAGGTTGGTTATACTGCTTCTAACACTGTGTGTGTGTGTGTGTGCTCATGCGTATACACACACACACACATATATGACACGTTTCACCACACAGATCAGAAACAGAATTGATGGCCTAAAGACTCAAAGGTCTACAAACAAGCGCATATAAATATATCCAAATCAAGGCACTCAGAAGAAACCACGGGGAGGAAACAATTAGCAAGGGACATCTCAAAACTATGAATGAACAAGCTAACTGGCTGGGTATTTACTCAAACATCTCATTTCAAGGTCGAAGTACCCAGTCGGACTATATATATATATATATATATATATATATATATATATATATATATATATATATATATATATATATATGTATAGGGAAATTCCAATTGGTACATATATCTAAAGCGTTTGACAACTAATAATAGTTTTTAAAGTGCTTGAAAACTTGGAGTAATTTTTAAAATTTTCAAATTAAACCTACCATTTGGAATAATTTTCAAAATAAGCCTACCACTTAGAATAGTTTAAAAAGTGGTTGACAACTTGGAATAGGCAAAAGTTGAAGCCTACCAAATGAAATTTCCCATATATATATATAGGAGAATTGGATTTCAATAATCCATACTTTCACAATTAGACAGCAATAATCCCTACTATCAATTTAGATTCTGGTGGTCCAAAAAAAAAATAAAATTGCATTGTAGTGGGACATCGTCGAGAGTATACTCTAAATATCATAGATTTTGTGTTGCGTTTGATTCAAAACTTAGTATAACACTTTACCATGATTTTTAATGAATTTACAGCGTTTCTCCCAATTTTTTACGATTTTTATGATTTTTTCACTTTTAATCCTTTTAAAAAATTATAATAATTGCTTGGAGTCTCAAAAAAATAATTTAAAAATTGTTTTAGTAACTATACTTCATTACCTTTCTGGGAGCAGGAACGAAAAAAACAAAAACAATATTGGATAGGAAAGAAAAAAATAAAAAGAATTTGGAGGTGGATTTGGTACCACTACAAAACAATTTTTTTTTACCACCAGAATACAAACTGAAAGTTGGGATTATTGCCATCCAATTTGCAAAAGTTGGAATTTTATTATAATCCAATTTTCCATTAAAGTAGCACTAAATTATCCCAAAAACTCAATCATGTCACCATCTTTTTAATTAGGGTGTGTTTGGTTCAAGGGAAAATGATTTTCCTTTATTTTTTGTTCCCTTTCATTTAGTCCATCAACCCACAAAGAATAAAGCAAAAATGCTAATTATCCCACTGCAACCGGTGAATCAGTTATGTAATGACATGTTCTAGTATAGATAGATTACTTGCATTTTCAACTAATGATTTTCAGTGAGGTATATCTATGTATATATCCACCAAACAAGTGAAAGTATGACTTAAAAACTTATTTTCTTGGAAAACCATTTTACAAGGAAAACAATTTTCTTGGAAAATGATTTTCACTCGCACCAAACATACCGTAAACTTAAAACATGATGGTATCATTGGCTTTCTGGAAATAGTTTAATTTATACCTGTTCTTTTATGCGGTATTTTGCGGAATGGTGTGGGGAGGTGTGGTAGAATTGTAGTGGGTCTGGTGGAATTGTGGTAGGTTATTGGAATTGTGAGAGAGAAAAGTAATGATTTGCGGTAAAATGTGGTGGGTTGTGGCAAACTGCGATAAGCTGTGGTACCGCAGTTTGCCAACCGCAGAAAAGAACAGGGTGAAGTTTAATCCAAGCACCGGTGTTTTGCCTTGTTTTGTGTGTTTGTTTCCTTTGCATACCTTATTTTTGTACATACCACATAACAGTCTACTATCAACATTGGAGCACTCACCATTCTCCCATTGGTGCTCGCTAAATCAGGGGTATTGTTTCTTGATTAAAATCAAATTCAAAACTATATTTGGAAATCTGGACCTTTTCTTATGCTTGCGAATTATGACCAGAGGACTTTATTTAGGAGTTCTTCGTCCTTGTAAATGTCCTCCCAGTGTGTGTATATATATATATATATATTATATAATTCGCACTCGGCAAAATTACATATCACCAAGTAGGGGGGGGGAATTAGAAATCAATCACGCGAACACAAACATTGATTCAGAGACAGATAACAGGAAGAAGAGTGATTACGAGAAACTTAGTCATAAAAAAATGGAGAAAGTTACCTAAAAGGTCTTCAGCACCCAAGTTCCTGGCATCAGAAACCCAACTACATGCCAAAAGACAAAGAACCAAAAGCCCAGTTCTCAGATACATTGTACCTGAAAAGTATAAGTAACATGATTAAAAAAACAAAAAGAGAGTGAGAAATTAAGAATGTTTATGATCTAAAGAAGAGAATAGGGCATGCTAGAAATATTCACACACTATTTCCACTTATTTTTTTCACAGCAGGTTCAGAACAGTAAGGAAAATTTGAATCAACAGATACAAATTTAGCAACTTACCCATTATTTTTGACAGAACATGATCAAACAAAACAATGAAGCAAGTCTTATCAAATTCATGTAGTTTTCTGTGGACATATATCCACAAAAGAGCTCAAGGGAAACATTCTAATTTAAGCAACTTTACACTCTAAATTGTAAGATTAGCAAAGTAAGAATAAATGCTCATAGGGAATAGTAGTAGTAGGAATTGTTTCCAATTTTCTTCATTTATTGTAATGGTAGCCTTGCAACATTGGTTAACGAAAACATTCTTACCAACTTTCCTTTATTGCTCCATAATGTACTCATAAAAGAAAGAAAAGCCTTATCAACAATCAAAGAGAAAAACACACAACCAATGTAAATTACTTAAGGGTACCCTAACTTTTGGTGAAATGTTTTTCGGGTACCCCAACTTTTAAAAACTAATTTTGGGGTACCCTAACTTTTAATTAGAAATAATTAGGTGAATTTTCGGCCAATTATTTGAATTCAACGGTGAGTTTTAGGCGGGAAATTGATTAAGTGTTTTTGTGGATGAAAATGTCATTTGTTTTCGTGGACGAAAATGATTTGAATCAATCGGAGTTTCGCCGGAAATTCACCTAATAATTTCTAATTCTAAAAGATAGGGTACCCCAAAATTAGTTTTGAAAAGTTAGGGTACCAAAAAATTGTTTCTTCAAAAGTTAGGATACCTCTAAGTAATTTTTTGTTTAAAATCCCTACCAGCTATTTTGAAATGATGATTACCAATTGTTTATTTATTTATTGGTTTTCTTTTTGGTTAAAGCTCCTAAAAAAGATCACCACAGTGCCATTTTTGGTTTGGCAAGGTTTAGGAGAAACCTCAATTACAATCATATATGTTTCGCATAATGATATGCATCTCCCTGATCTTGTAAGTGTGTTTTCATATCCAAAATTATTGTTCGTTATGGATTTTACAACGAAATTTTTAAAGCTATGATAATTGATAATGAACTACAAACGGTTAAGCATTTATCGACTACGCCAAGAAATAAAAATAACAACTAATGAATCAACTACATATTTAACTCCCGGTATTATAAATGTCAAAAATAATGCAATAAAAAATACAATTTTGTACAATTTGTAAATTGTTTTAGATTGTTTTCGACAGTAGCATTTGGGGTAACGTTTAGCACTTTGATTAAGTCAAAACTCTAATTGAACAAATATTAGTGTTCGGCCAGCTACCAGTTCAAGTAGTGTTTACCGTCGTCTCAAATAGCGTTTGAAGTAGTGTTTCATTTTTATTTTTATTTTTTAGTCAAAAGACACATTTTGAAAATTTTATGTTTGAAAATTATCCATATAACTAACTCAACCGCTAAATTTACCAAATACAATGTTTGTTCGAACAAATATCCGATATCCTGTACCTAAGCGGCTACCGCTGCATAAAACCGCTATACTTGTATGAAATTTCATCGTAAACTAACTTAAATACTTGATTGTATCTTATACAAAAACTATTTTCATTTTGAATGTTACGGGATCTCACATTCATGTAGTTCTGGACAAATGTTCCGATGACAAACTTTAAAAGCAAAAAAGGGGGAAGAAACCATCTGTTACAGAACTAGCACAATCTCAGCCTATCCTATGAAATCAACACAATAAACAGCTGATTGTACACAACAGCAAGCATGATAATTCAGAGGATCGGAAAATAAAACGCCAACAATTTTCATCCACACCACAATTTGGCCAAATTATCAAGAATCAATTCGCCAACCAACCACTTTACACAACTACGACCACAATAGCTGACACGAATCCGCAAAATAAACAGCGTTCATCAGCAAATTTAACGGAAGAACATGAAGAATCGACGAGAAAAGCAGATTATCAAGAACAAGAAGAATTGATTGATAAGAAAATCAAGTCATCTAAGTAATAATTGCAAAATCAACAGCAGTCATCAACAAATTCGTCGGAAGAACATGAAGAATTAATTGATGAGAAAATCAAGTCATCTAAGCAATAATTGCAAGGGAAGTAGAGTTTGGTACCTGTTGTAAAGAAGATCACTCAACCCGGACTTCTTGCTGGTAGCTGAAGATTCTCAGTCCTCAGCAAGATGAGAGAGAAGATACGGATGATGCAATATAAAGCAAGTTTCCAAGTGGAGATGGATCTTGTTAATTTGTTGGCAAAGGGGGCCCCGAGCTGATATATAAAATCTTTAGATTTTTTTCCTCCTTTTTATCGTTTGCTATGCTACCCACCAGTCACCAAAACTAGCTTTTCATTCACGTTATATTATGGGATGTGGTTGATGCGTTTGGTAAATAGTTTTTATGTGTATGGTTATGTATGGGTCAAATGGATTAAATGACTTTATAATCAAAGAGCAATTTGTTTTAGGCCCCGTTCTTTTATACGGTTGGTTGCCGTGCGGTGGGAAAAAACATGGTGGATTATGATGGATTGGAAAAGGTTGTGGTGGATTGTTGTGGGTTGGGGAAAGTTGTGATGAATTGTGGTGAGTTGGGAAAATTTTAACTTTTAATAAAAAAAGATAAATTGAAATTGAAAAAGTAGATTGCGGTAGGTTATGGTAGATTGTAGTGAGTTGTGGTGGAATATGGAAATTAGTTGTGGTGCAGTGTTGAACTACAACCAACCAGCTGCGTAAAAGAACAAGGGTACTTCATTTATTGGGAACTCTTCAACTAAACTTGTTTGGTTGGGGGTAGTCTTATGATAGATGATCTCATGGGAAGTTTTCCCAAACAACGTGTGAGCGAATACTAAGCACACTGGAAAGGTTCGTGGCAAGTTGTAGGGCCAGTCAACGATCCTTGATCCTTGAAGTCGTTCTCAGTAATGTCCGCGGCCCTAGAGGGGCAGGAGGTGTTACAGTTTTTATATTAGGTTTTTGGATCAAGAGGTTAATTTACAAAAAACTATTTGAAGTAACTTTTCGCGAATAACTACTCTACCAAACACATTTATTACAATTAACTAACTCAAATAGTTAAAGTCAACAGCTACTAGTTAATGGCTAGGTGCCAAACAAAGTCTATCATCTTGATGGTTCTTGCTCTACTATTGATTATGTTATTTTAGTGGTTGTTTGGTATGTAATAGAAATAAAAATGAGAAGTGACATTAGAAATAAGAATGAGAATTCATAATGTAAATGAGATTGGAAATTTGTTGATGAATTTCCAATTTTTTTGTTTGTTATGTGGTAATTTAGAATGAGAATAAGTTGAGGTAGAATTGGAAATAAACATACATTTACTAAAATATCATTGATTAGTTTAAATAGATTGGCGTATAGTATTGGTAATTTATTAATTAGGTATGTAATATTGGTATTTAATTTTGATTTATGAATTATCATCTCACCCCCTGATAATAAATTAGTGGGAATTGAGAGTTTCAATATCCACTTCCCACATTTCTTTTTACAATTCTTATAAAACAAACATGAGAATTATTTATATATTTTTCATTCCCACTCCCCAAGTCATCTCATGTCAAAC
The DNA here is from genome assembly GCA_029582165.1 of Portulaca oleracea. Lineage (NCBI taxonomy): Eukaryota > Viridiplantae > Streptophyta > Magnoliopsida > Caryophyllales > Portulacaceae > Portulaca > Portulaca oleracea. The sequence continues at coordinate 14,950,763 of CM055881.1, forward strand.
GCTTCCTTAATTGGTCTAAATATCGTTTGTAAAATGATAAACACTTTGAATCAAGATGGTTAATAATCATCTTGAATTTTACTTAAATCACTCAAAAAATTAAATATAAGAATACTTAAATCATTACGAAGATATATATCATTACTTTAAGGGTTATTATGACTTATAACCTATATAAAAATATTTATTTATTAAATGTTTCCATAAATATAAAACTATACATAACATGTGCATTATTTAGTATGATTGACAAAATAAGTCTATTATTCATATGTCTTGACCTAAGTAATATGTTCTTATAATTGATAAATATATATATAATTACCAGAGAAAAATTTAGTAAAAGTTACAAAAATGTAAATTATGGGTAATTCCAAATATTTATTATGATACCATCCTCGAACTGCAAACCTACAAGTTAAATGATTAGCAAGCACAAGCTAGCTAACCAACAAACCAAAGGCAGGATGGTAATTCAAAATATTTATTAATCATCTTAATGTTTACACATTGTCCATATCGTTTATTTGGATTAAATGAAAATTAATGTTTTGAGCAATTTGTTCGCAGCTCGGGTTAGCAATTATTATCAAATTTAGTAATTGTAATAGATTTGTGAAAAAATCAATATACGTTAAGTTATAGTTTGCTAAAATATAATTGAATATAGTCATAAAAAATAATAATAACTTTAGGGTTATTGACTAATAATAATACGAACAATTTTCTAGTATCAACTATGGACCTATTTTTCAGTAATGGTACAATATTGAGTTGATAGGTATTTGACTTGGGAGAAAGATTACACGTAACCTAATTGTCTGAACTGGAGGCCGAAGCGAGTCGAAAAATGTTAACTGCAACATCTTTTTGCTAACTAAGGAATATTATCCAACTTAAATTAGCTTAACAAAGGTGTAAAAATAAAACTTTAATTGTTTATTAGTTGAATTAGTCAATGAGCTAACTTGACAAAAACAAGTGACAATCAAATTCTTTCCACTTGCTATGGCCTCCAGCTCAGACAATCAGGTCACATGTCGTCTTTTCGTCAAGTCAAATACCTACCAACTCGGTGGCATACTATTGCTAGAAAATAGGTCCATAATTGATACTGCTAGTGTCTGACAAAATTGTTTATATTATTATCGATCAATATCCCCTAAGTTGATATTATTGTTGTCCAATAATTCTTTTCATTAATAGTTTTCTTCTTGAAAATTTAAAGGAGCTAGGCTCCAGTTTTTGGGATGGTAAGGCTTATTGCTGCTTTACCTTATCTTATCTTATTTGTCCTATCAACATACTTATACATATCTTATATCTAAATTTTTTTTATTTAACTCAAACAACAACATACCCCAATATAGACCCGCTAACACAGGGTTTAAGAAGATCCATATGTAGGTAGTCTTCGCTCCATGCATAAGAATGCATGATGAGGTTGATTCTGACAAATCCAAAAAAAAAAAAACTATCATTTTTTAAATAAAACCGATAAATGAAAATTTTTGAAAAGTTCAAGCAGAAATAAGTGATATAAAATTTACTTACTTTCATTACATTATTTACATCTAACTCCTTACCTAATCATACATTACCTTACTTGCCTCCTTACTTATTATTCCAAATAACATGATTTTAATCGTCGCATATCATTATATTGTGAGTATTGTGGGACTAAATTAAAAAATTATATTAGTCCTTTATTTTCCAGATACATTGAACATATTTACCAAGAAATTCTATCTAATTATTTGTGCTTAAACATCTCATCTTTACTTGATATTTTTTTTCATTATTATATGTTCACTACACATTAAATATGTCATAAATAAATATATTGATGATTGTAATAGAAATGTAGCTCTTTAATAACTTTTTTTCAAGAATGATGTACAATATTAACAATAAATTATGCAAGTTTGAAGTTAGAGTAATTAAACATCTCATATTATTTCACTTAACATAGAATTTTCATATTATTATTCTATTCTGATTGACATGATAGTCCAACTATATACATTACCTTATTGTGTATATGGATACGTGAAAGAGGTTGACCTTCTTGCTTCTCTCATTGTACAATCCTCTTCCCGACGAGTCCCCCTTCTCCTCGGTCTACAGAGACAAAATGTTGGGCTGACACTAATAGTTCATCATGGAAGAGTTAGGGATTGATCACTAAGCTGTGATCACTAACAAATACTAATCTAATAGAAATTACTAATATAATAGAAAAGAACTATCTTTTCTAAATACTTTTCCCCGTTCTCTTGCTATTGTAGACTTTACGCAATCGACCGCATCATATAGATATCCTATTTTTTATTATTCAAAGCCGAAAAGGCTTATTAATACACTAACATATCTAGTAAAAATATACAGTAAACAACGAAATAAAATACAACAAAAATAAGCTTCGATTACTACATGCAATTGTTTTAGGGTGCATCTGGTGGGGATGAGAAAGAAAATAATTTTTCCATTTTTCGGTATTTGGTGGACCATAAATGGAGAAAAACATTTTCCAGAAATATCATTTCCCCCCCCCCCTATATAAATTATTTTCCTGAGTCTAACCCTAATAAAATTCATGTTTTTGGCCTAAGTTAATTACACAGTCCACTTCCTTCCCCTCTCATGTATGTTCTAACCCTACGCGAGTATCCCTTATGCAATCTCTCTACCACTAAGGGTTTGCCAAATTAATGGGTAAAAAATGATTGGATAAAAACTAATAAATTTTGGTAAATTTTGATAAATTTAGGTAAAAACTGGTAGATTCAATTTAGCAATGAATTTGACAGACCCTAACTCATATTCCGCTGCCTCACGACCTTCATTGACATCAAACAATATATCATCTTTCTCACAAATCTATCTATCACCAATCTATCTATCTATCTATCTATCTATCTTTTTTTTTTTGATAAGTTGTGGCACACGACCCTATTATTTAGTGCCAAGGGGCACAAAGGCCAGTTGGCCCAAGGGATTACAAAACTATCACACTGAAAAAACAACCCTACCACAACCAATCAGAAATGATACATATAATTCCTTTGCATAGAGCACTGACAGTAGAATCTAACCCAGCTGAATTTGAAACATGAATTACAACGAGTGAGATTTGTTGTCGATCCTGACAATGGAAACGCTTAGCCTAACTGAAGCCAATACACCAAATTATAATTTCAACTGATAAGATTCAGCAGCAACAATCCAAAAACCTTCCCAATTGAAGAGAACTAACAACATTTAGAATTCAATCTTTAGAGGTGAAAGGATTAGGTAAACCAAAGCACCCAATTGAATCATAAAAAGAGAACTCAAAAAGCTATTCCTTCAACTTTTTCCCCACTGAATATAATGTACTGTAGCTATGATGCATTGCAGCCATTTCTTATCTATTCTATATTATAAATTGTAGAATGGATTTATAGAATTAACCCACAATCCTTCCCTCCTCCCATATTAACATCTCATGCAATGGAGTATATCAACCGTCAAATTTTATTGATGGAAAATCTGGACCGTTAATTCATTCAGTCAAAAAAAATGAAAGTAACCGTACAATTGAAAAATCCTATCTCTCATGTTCATCCCCCCCTCCCCTACATCCATTACTACTCTCTCTCTCTCTCTCTCTCTCTCTCTCTCTCTCTCTCTCTCTCTCTCTCTCATTGTAATATAGATAGATAGTAAATAGTGACTAGATACTATTGTCTCTATGTTTTGGCTAATTAACTCCTGCACTTTGTATATTTTGTTCTATGGGTAAAAGACTCTATGAGTCTCTTAGATTGGTTCATGCACATTAATTTATTGGCATTTTATGACACCAAATTATCTCCGTAATTATTTTTACTCTGTATTCATTATCTTTTGTTGTTGTACATTTTCGTTATAATTTATTACATTATTTAGATTTATTCTTTCACATTGTTTGGTATTTATATACAATATATCTCTATATTATTTGTACATTTATCCATTTTAAATTAACACCTGTTCAGGAGAGCGGGCTGCAGAATGTCTTTTAACCGCATGCCTTCCCGCCTTCAATTCACGACTCTCATGCAATAGGAAATTTAAACCGTTGATTTCTTTCAACAAGAGGTTTTGGTGCCCACAGCTACGTTACAATGTATATTCAAAGATGCAACGAAATAGGGACAAAGCAATACAGTAATGAACTTCTAAATATTGTTTTATATTGGTCAGTTTATATTTTTCTTAGCTATTTTTGGGAGTGTTGAATTTTTTTTCTTTTTTATTTATATTCTGAAATTTAGGTTGTTCGTTCTTTTTTTTTCCCCAAAGGTTTACTAAATGTGCCTCTTTTAGGGTCTGTCAAATTAATGGGTACGTAACTCCAGTTTACCAAAATTTATCACTATTTTGCTTAAATTTATCAAAACTTATCAAAAATTATCCAACTAAAAAATTAAAAAAAATTAATTTTGTATATTAGCATAAATTTGCTAAAAGTTACCAAAATTAATCAAAAATTACCAAAATTTAACTTTTGTCCAACTAAAATAATATATCTATATTGTGTGTTCACTTATATTGAAGAAAAAACATTATTTCTGTTTTCAATTTTTCATTTTATAATTTTACATATTTTTTCATATATATTTTAGTCAATTATATATTTTTTTTTACAGACAACCATTTTATCTTGATGTTCTTTACTTTTTTTTAATAATTATTCATGCATGTATGTTATTTGTTTGTATTTATCTACCTAAATTGACACCCATTCAAAAGAATGGACAAAAAACTAGTTTTCGGAAAACAAAAAATGTATCAAACAATTAAAAATATCAATTGAAAATTATTATCTAAAAAAATAATTTTTCTTTACATCAAACACATTCTAATGTATAGGGATTAATGTGTGGTTACGGTAGAGATAGCGCAGGCACTCCAGAAACCATAATTGAGTAATGAACTAGAGACGATCAGACTAAGACCAGACGAAGACGGCCAGCCGCATTGCACTCCAGCGGAAATTTCCTACATAAAGACACATTCGTGCATTGCTACAATACTCCCATACCACCTCCACATCATTCTTTTTGAGATGTTTTCTATTTTAAGGCCCCATTTGGTTGGAGAACTTTTTCGAAAAAAATAATCAAGTATTTTAAGTTAGACAAATTTTTGTGTGCTTGGTAGTTCTCAGGTTATGGTTGGTGAGGTGGAGTAATGATGCGATGCAATGAAATTTGAAAAAGTGTGATGAAGTATACATGATGAGTGAAAATAATGATTGTGGTGTGGTGTGGTGACGTTTTGTAGAAATTAAAGAATCGTGGTGTGGTACCACACCGCACCAATCGTATAAAAGAACGAAACCTTAATAAATGAGAAAGTTTTAATTTAGGATCTATTATTTAATTCATAAACTTAGGCCCCTTCTTTTATACGGTTGGTTGCAGGGCGATGTGATAGAAATTTGAAAATGGGTTTTTGATTCAAAATAATCCGAAATCGGAGGTCATTGGCTGAAAATAATCTAAACTCACTTTTTGGCTGAAAATAATCCAAACTTTTAACCTATTTACTCGAACTAAACCGAAATCGATTTCCGGCTTCGAAATACTGACTGGGGTCTACAAAAGATAACGAAGAAGGAGAGAGAAGACTGAGAGGAATTAGAAAAAAGACAAACAGTTAGAGTTGGGTCAAATTTTAAATTTTTGGGGTTGGAAGACTAAATTTATTATGTTAAAGTGTTTTTATTTTTAATCCATTGTCATGTCATTATAAGTTTAAGTCAGTTGGAGTCTACATAAGCTTAAAAAAAACATTCAAAACCAAAATCAATTAAAGAAACACGTGTTCAGGCTGCCCAGTCAGCATTCCGACACCGGAAATCAATTTCGGTTTAGTATGAGTAAATAGGTTAAAAGTTTGGATTATTTTCAGCCAAAAAGTGAGTTTGGATTATTTTCATCCAATGACCTCCGACTTCGGATTATTTTGAGCTAAAAACCCTTTGAAAATTGTAGTGAGTTGGGGAAAGTTGTCATGGAATATGGAAGGTTGTAGTGGATTGTGGAATTTTTTATCAGAAAAAGTGAGATGAATTTTTTTTTATATTGAAATGATAGACTGTGGTGTAATTGTGGTGGATTGTCGTAGGTTGTGGTGGAATATGAAAAGTTGTGGTGCGATGTGGAACCGCAACCAACCAACCGCATAAAAAAACGGAGCCTAAATAAATAGTTTTCCAAAGAAACTAGGAAAATTCTTTTTCGAAAATTATTTCCAATAAACTATCAAACACGCCACAAATTAAAGGGTCATTGACCCCAAGGGATGACCCATGAAACAAATGGACCATTAAGTTTCAAGTACGACTATAAGATTTCAATTTGTGAGAAGTATCAATTTTATTTTTTTTATATGTTTTTGTTTCGTATTTTAGTTGACTTTAGAATAAGTTTCATATTTTGTACATCCAATAAAAATATCAAAATGATAAATAATATTAATATTTTTCGTAAATTAGAACTCCATAGTCTTTCTTAAAATTTTAGGATTCATTTACTTTATGAGCAATGAATAACCCTAAATTAAAACGAGTGAGGCCAATTATGGAAGTCCTAATCCATAGGCCCACATGATGATTTCCTATGGGGAAATGTGGGAATATTCATATGGGAATCGATTGGATACCATTAAGCTCGGATATTATTAGAGTTGGTAAAAAATTTTGTCTGATTTGAATATTTGAATTGTTCTACTCAAAAAAACTCAGGTTTGAACATAGATTTTTTGTCCGAATTTTGATATTAACTGAATATTCTGATATAATTTTTTTTAATTGTTTGAACCCAATTTCGACCCGAATTTAGTTTCGTCCGAATTGTTCGGCCTGAAATAAAATCGGTTCCATACATTAATTTTTCATCCAAATTTTGACGTTAATTGAATTTATTTGACTCAAATTTACCTGGACCCAAATTTTTTCCAGCGCCAGATATTACAATGGTACATGCATGCCAAAAATTTGCTGGAAGGTGCCATACATTCTTAACAACTGACTCCTGGGGGACCACATTTTATTAATGCACTCAAAGGGGACCAAGTTGTCAAACAAATGGCTCCTAGGTGCCTTTCCGGCCATTTTTCACCGGAATCCGATGACAGTTGAGTTAAGTGAGAATTTTTTTGAAAATGCTTTGTGGAATTCCGATACTACCCTCCATTGCCATGGTTTGAGAGGTCAAGATCGAGGGTCCTTTCATCTTCTCTTCCCATCTTCGTCTTCTTCGTTTTGTTTCCCCTGTTTCAATTCCATTCCCATCCTCTTCATCTTCCCACCATGTCTCACTCATCTGCTCACTCTCACGGATTGAATGGGAGTCCCCAAAACTGTAACTCCAACCCGAACATTCGTTGTGAATATGGCAGAAACCCCTCGGTATAGGAAAAAACGAAATGGTTTTCGTGTGATTACTGTGCAACATAATAAATAAAACTTCTGTAGGTTTAGTGGAGAAACCTTTATGGTGTTAAGGTAGAAAAAATCAGGATAATTATACATGATTTACCAGTAATCCCCACAAGAGCAAGCCCCGTCATGAAAATGATGAAAGCGGTTAACATCTCGAACTAAAATATCTCTGCCAGTAAATTTGGAAATGAATTTTGTCATAGTGTGACAATCTTCACACAACCTCAAGTTCTTGCTGATCCTAATGGTTTCACCTTTGCTAGTGTTGATCAGCCCAAAGGCAACGACAAGTTTTTCACTGTGACCCAAGAGAATCCTCTCCTTTTCCTTCTCTTCAAAGTCATAAAGAACAAGTTGAGTCAGTGGGATATATAACCCAACTGCTTCATCTCACCAGAAAGCTCAACCAACAAAGCATGGATTTGCTCGATCTGGGGGGTTAAGCTCATCAACTGAGTTGAACGAGTAGATCTTCTGTCTGACTTCAATCCAACTTTGGCCAGATACTTTCTGTAGTCCACGTTCTTTTAAAAGTTTTTTCACTGCTTTCACATTATTCCACATCGTTGTGAATGTGGCAGAAACTCCTCGATCTTGACCTCTCAAACCATGGCCAACCCAATCAGGAGGTTTGCACTGGAAATTAATGATGATTTTGGTGGTGCTGCTTGTAGTGCTGATGATGATGGTGGGCTTCAAGGTTGCAGTATGAAATAAGGGCTCAAGTATCATAATGTAAGGAACTAACTTTTGTAATTGAATGAATATAAAATAAGGGCATCATGGTCTTTTCACAACCATCTCCAAGGGCATTTTAGTCTTTTCATGGATTCCGGTGAAAAATGGCCGTAAAGGCACCTGGGAGCCATTTGTTTGACAACTTGGTCCCCTTTGAGTGCATTAAAAAAATATGGTCCCCCAAGAGTCAGTTGTTAAGAATGTATGACACCTCCCAGCAAATTTTTGCATGCATGCATTCTATTGTATCATTAGATTATAACGAAACTTGATAAACTATCATACAGATAACAGATCCATTTTAGAAACCATTAGAGGTCATTCATAAATCTATTTGGGTTTTCTTTTTGGGCCATATCTATTTGGGTTTTCGTTTTTGGCCATCTAAAATATACTCCCTCCGTTCTTTTTTATCTGTCATTTACGGTTTTCAGTGCCAATTTTTAATCAATAATTTCTAATATAAATATTTTGCAAAAAATATAATATTATATTTTTTCAATAGTATTTTTTTATTACGAATCTAATGACATCAATTTTGTATGATGAATCATTATACAAATTAAAATATTAATGGTCAAAGTTTTTGGCACAATTTCCAAGGCGACTGATAAAAACAAACAAAGGGAGTATGTACTTTCTTTAGTTATCTTAAAGGGCCTCCGTCTTTTCCAGTCTGCCCAACATTGGTTTAGGTAATAGGGTTATAGACTCTAAAGGGCGGTTCAAGAAGTAAATTGACCATTAAGGACCGAAAAGACAATGAAGTCTCCAATTGTGAAATATGTGGGGACCACTATAATTAGTAATTAAATATGTTTAAAAAATTATCTTTTTCCTGAGCTACCCTGAAAATTTTACGTCAAAAATTTTGTAATGAATTATTCAAGTTGTAACCATGGTTTTGTTGAGAATGTCCCGACAATGTTCGATATACACGGAGATTAAACCAAAGTGATATAGTAATTATATGTCTTGCTAGAGACCTCTATAATTAGTAATTAAATATGTTTAATTACAACTATATTATTTGGTCCTACTGGGTCACACAAGTCAGTGCCCTGGAACAATGTATGTAACCTAAGTAATATTGTATTACGTTTAGAAAAGTTGGAAATTGATTTCTGTGAGAAATCAGCCCAACACGGACCGAATTGGGCTCAACACGGACCGTGTTGACCCAACATGATCCGTGTTGAGACACCATGGTCCGTGTGTCCATGGGCCGAATTAATGGACCTTCTGGAGTCCAACACGGACCATATTGGGCCTGAGAAGCGCGTCGTTGCGTTAAGTCGGCCCTTTAGGGTTTTGAATCTTTCCCTAGGTTTTCTAAACACTATATAAAGGGGTCTCTGTGAGAGATTATTCAACACCAACTGCTTGAGACTCTTGGAGAAATACCAGGGTGATTTCCTGAGTTCCTCTCTCTTTTAGTTTTGCAGTTTCAGTTTCAGGAAACATTATTTGTTTCCGAAACAATCTCACATACATCTTAGATTGAGCTTCGTCTCGATCGGGTCGATCTAGCAGTCGGGTTCCCAGAGTGCTGTGTAGACTTTCAGTAGAGGATTTCAGCATTGGAATCTCGAAGGTCAACCTCTTCATCAGCCGGATTAGCGATCAGGTATAATTACTAAAGCCTCTGCAATTGTTGTGATTAATTGTTTTATAATTGTTATGAATATTCCGCCAATTAATCTGTATCTGTTTAGGAAATAGATAACCTAAAACCTAACAGTTGTATGAGAGCCACCAATTGCATGCTAAAGTATTGTACTTGTATTCATAAGTAATTTTGTCAATAGTTGAATTATATTATGAATATGCTAGAGTAGATTTATGGCTAAAATTTTGAATCTTTATGAAAGTTTTAATCTTTACTGTTCATGATAATAAATCTGGAATTTTATTGTAAAATTTCATGCTTTGTTATTATTTATTTCTTATTGCCTTTATTTAATCAATTTTATGTTTGTTTAATCGTTAAATATGACATAAACTTGATTCAATTTTGAATGTTTTAGAAACAATCTTGTTTAATATTGTGTAGGCAATACATGAAATAGGTCAAAATTCGCAAAATAGGGTTTTGTTGAATTATTTCCTGATTTAGTTTATTTTCGGTAAATATGAAAAATAGAAATAAAATATCAAATGAATTCAAAAATTTCTGAAATTTTTACTGGAGGTGTCTAAAAGTGTTTTGGACTTTCATAATTTTTGTAGATTGTTCCCAATTAAAATGGATTTTTAATTGAGTTTTCAGATCTGAAGAGAAATAAAATTCGTTTATTCTCTGAATTTTATAAATTTGTAGAAAATTTTAAAATATCTGAAAATTTTACAGTAGGTTACTGGGTAACCATACTTTTAGGAAAAAATTTTCCGTTAATTTATCCGTTCAAATTATATTTTTTAATTTAGATTTTCAGATCTGAGAGAAATAAATTTGTTGCTTCTCTGAATTTTATAAATTTATAGAAATTTGCAAATTTTTTGAAAATTTTACAGTAGGTTACAGGGTAACCATTATGTTATGGATAAATTTTTCGTGAATTTTCGAAATTGTTAACTAATTTTTCTTTAATTTACAGATTAACAGAAAAGTAAAATTGTTTACTTCTCTGATTTTTTTTCTAATTTTAGAAATTTGATAAAAATCTGAAAATTTTACAGTAGTATATTGGATGAATCTACTGTATGGGAAAATTATAAAAATTAGATTTAAAACTTATCGGACTGTTATTATTTATTTTCCTCTTAAACGGAGAATTAAAATGTTTAATTCCCTAAAATTTTACAATCTTTTCAAAATTGTTAAAATTCTTGAAAATGTTCATATTGGGTTATTAGATAACACTATAATATGAAATTATTAAATTCGATAAGTTATGATATTTTTTTATTTAAGTTTTTCATTCACGAAATTAACCGAAACTAGGAAGCAACACGGACCGTGTTGCCAGCAGTTTTGGTGAATTCGTGTGTTTTAGGGTTTGTAATTAATTTTAGAAATTAATTATTTTATCATATTACTACTAAATCAGTTCATGGGCATAAATCTAATAGTTTGTAAAGTTTAGGAAACTTACAATATCTTTAAAAGATATAGTATCTTTTAGATTCCTTGATTTTAGGAAAGTCAAGTATTTTGTATGTATGAGTATAAAATCTTAAATCTGTTTAGGTAATTAAGATAAAATTTGGAATTTTATTTATTTTATCATGCAATCTTTTAGGAAACCATATTTAATAATTGTTTCCTTATATATGTTGTGTTGCAAGTATATATGCCTTTATAATTTGTTATTTAAGCATGTGTTATATTTGATATAATTATTGCAATATTACATGTTTTGCATGTGCTTCTAGTATGTACATAGATAGTCGGTTTTACCGGTCTGCGTACCGGGTTGGGTGAAATACGACATGCGTGCCGTCGTTGAATTAATTTAAATTTATTTTTTTTCAGTTAAGTTATTTTAATTCATGTAAGGTCTCTTTAAAGAGGTCCACTTTGTAAATTTGTTGTAATTGGAGACATCAAGTTGAGTGGGAGCCCAACAACAATGGAGGTGGTGATTCGAGAAGAGTTTTTTGAAGACTATCAAGGCTTAGTTAAAATTAGTTTGATTAAGTCTAGGTGGTCATACTAGGGGTTTTATTTATGCTTTAAGTTTGTTATAACATGTTGTTTTATTATGCCTTTTATGCTTTTCGAAAGAGTTCACCTAGAATTGCATGCTTAGGATAATAAAACCTACTCTCAAAATGAATTATTGCTCAACCTATCGAAACACCACTTAGATGGATAAATAAAGAAAGCCCAAGCGAATTATTTGTCCATCATTAATAAGTAGGGTGGGAGCTAGATCAATTCAAATTGGCTATCAAAATAGTTTTGGGCCAAGAGCAGAGGAAGAGAAATATTGTATTCTATACAAATTTCTTGCAAGAGTCATTTTGAATGATCGATCATAAGATGATCCACCAAAGATAACATGGGATCGAGTTTTGTTGGGCCAAAGTCCACTTGAGCCCATGAGTCTTGTAGGTCTTGATAAATTAAAACACTAAATGAGAGTTGATAAAGTATTTTGATTTGAAATTAAAATTTGTTTAATTTTTTTTGATGAATAATAACTAAAATGAATCCTTTTGTCTCGCAGAATTATTTATGTCTTTTCACTCAAACATCCACCACTAATAAAATATTATTTTCTGCTTGAGAAAGAGAAACAATTACACCAATTCCTTAATTGGCATTGCCATCGCAAGATTGTCTTGGAGGCGAATTAAAAGAAACATGTCTTTGATATAACAATGAGCTAGGCATCAATATTAAGAGGTCAATCAAGCCAAATGAATACATGTAATGTCATAGTATTCATACAACTTTAACTTCAAAATGTTTGAAGGTTAGAGGAAGGTTTTCAATATTACCAAACTCAAAACATAGTTCATCGAACTAGTTAGAGTTGATAAAATATGAAACCAATAACCAGATTGTCTCGGTTAAGCTAGATAAAGGCCAATTGATGGCACTCATGTTCTAAAATAATTTGACTATTTTAAAACATGAGAAACCTCAGATCCCCTTTAGCCAAAAGGTTGACAACCAAAGATAGTCTTTTAGTGAAAGGGAAAATAAGATTTAAGAAATCTATCAAAGACAAGAAGTCAAAGGAAAGGTAAGGACAAACAGTTGTACATACCCAACCAATGACGGCAACCTATTAACAACCAGATCATGTATGACACTGGGAGCGTGAATAACTATAAGGAAGACTTGAGATATGATTTCAATTCTAGGCAAATGCGTATATGATACACACTACCCTTATTAAACCCACTTTGAGTATAAGATACCGGCTGTGAAACTCGCATTTATGCAAATGTGCAGGATCTACGGCAAAGTAGATGTGCTTTCAAATAGGAACATGCAATTAGTTGTAGTTCCTTATGAAGAGTTGGTTGTTTATCCATTTCCTCAAGACTTATAAGAGAAGTATATAGGTGATTCTATGTTTTCATTATAAGTAGAAATTTAATTTCTTATTCTCAATTAGAGAGAGGATCACGGATAAACACACCCAACACATCGAAACCAAAAGGTTTAAAAGGAATAACTCATGTTCAAACATAAAACTTGTAACTATCTATTAAGTCATGCAAATCAGAGCGCATTCAGAAGCGTCATAGTGATAAACTTTTGAATGATAAGACTTTGAAACATGTGATGTCTGCAAAGCATGACTGTACCTTTTACAAGAAAGGGTAAACGTGCCAACAAACACTCATGCATATGGATTTATGTAGTCCAATTGAGCACAAATACAAGGGATGGATTACTTCAAATCTTCAAAGATGAATAAAATAACACATGGTGATTCATGTCTATGAGATTCATCTGAAGCTGGAATGTTAAAATAGTTTAATGATTTCCAAAATGAAGTAGTCTTGGCGAAACAATGAGAGCACTTGGATACGATCGAATAGATGCTAATGGTTGAGCCAAGAGTTTGAACAAATGACTCAAATGAAACATAATTCTGGCACTATAAGCTTAAGTCATATTAATCAGAAATGCATTCAGAAACCTGCATAGTGCAGGATTTCGGAAAACCTAAACTTTGAAAAGTTCAATGTTTATAAAGCATGTCTGGTGGGTAAGATGACCAAAACCACCTCTTATTCGAATTGGTGAACAAGCTAATGACTTATTAGGATGCAAATATATTGATGTATGTGGGCCTATGAGCATTAGTCCTAAGAAGAAGGTTTACAGTACTATTTCATCACTTTCAGTGACGATTTTTTAGTAGATATGGGTATATCTACTTAATGCGCCACAAGTTTAAATCCTTTCAAAATGTTCAAAGAGTTTCAAAGTGAAGTACAAAACCAACTTGGCAAGAAAATCAAAACCCTTCAATTAGGTTGAGGAGGTGAGTATTTGAGCCAAAGATTTCATTGATCATTCCCTAGAATGTGGAATTGTTTCATGACTCTCTCCTCTAGGAATACGACATCTCAATGACGTATCTAAGAGGAGGAATCACACCTTATTAGATATGGTGCGATCAATGATGGTTGAGTTAACATTGCCGGTTACCTTTTGGGGATACACGAAGTTAACCATAGCTCTAATTACTGAACAAAGATTATCTGAAGCACTAAAGAAGACACCACATTTGATTTGGAGAGGAAAAGTCCTTGAACTGTCTTTCTGAAAGAAAGGCGTATCACTTCTACAAACTGTTGTAGAGGAAAGTGTTTGTGTCTCAAAATGCTTTCTTCTTAGAGTATATGTTATTCTCTAAAAGAAAGAGTGGGAGAGTTTTTGAACTTACCGAAGTTCAAGAGACACAAAACACTATAATCATCACCTAAACTCCGCTACTTGACTTTAGTTCAAAATTTTCCTATTGGTCGGGAAATTAAGAACAAGGTTGAGGCGGTTGAAGTTCCTCAAAAAAGTTGAGGAGAAGGTGCCACAAACATTACTCCAAGCAAGGTCAGGTAAACAACTCCATCATCCACAAAGATATCGATCTTCTATAGATGAACGTGAGATGTTACTTTTAGAAAGTAATGACTCTACCTACATCAAAGAAGCTTTAGCAAAACAAGATTCCATAAAGTCTAAAATGGACTCCATGTATGCAACCAAGTTTAGAACTCGGTTGATTTGTTTGAAGGTGTGAACCATCAGGCATAGGAGGGTTTTAAGGCAAAACATGGGTTCATTAAGATAGACATCAAGACTGACTTCAAAATCAGATTTGGAAGGAAGGTGTGTACTTGACACAACTGAATGGTCTTTTGTTGGAATACTTGTAAACTTCAAGAGACCATCTGTGGTCTTAAGGAAGCTTCTAGGAGTTGGAATCATTGACCTTCTTGACCAAGATATCAAAAAGTTTGATATACTGGGAAGTTCCAAAAGATAATATCGTGTTTACAAGAGGTTCAGTGGGAGCAATGCATTTTCTGATATTGTGTGTGATTGTCATACTGCCTACTGAGAAGGAGATTCCCATGTTGCTTCTACTGAGGTTGACTTGGGAATAATTCTCAAAGTGAAGGATTGGTGGGGCTAAGAATTTTCTTGGAGACAAGATCTATAATGATAGATTAAAGATTTTGATTGTTTGAATCAATGTTGCCTAGGTGTTGAATAAGTTCAACCCACTTCGAGAATGGATCAATTTCCATAAATCATGGCATATCCTTAGGGAATCTGATTGTCTCAAAACAATCAGAGGATCTAAAAAGGATGAGACATATAACTCATGCTTCAGGCGTGAGATTAATGTATGCCACAAGATGTTCAAATCCCAACATAACATATACATTATATATGTATAAGCAAAACTAAGGATGTGTCCAAAGTCTAAAGTGGTTGATAAAAGCTAAGTGTGAAGAGTTGCATTGATGCTACACTTATGACAGAGAAATATGATTATCTGAAAGGTCAGAGAATATTATACGATCTGTTTTGAGTGGTATTGAGGTGAACTGGAAGAAGTTAACATGACATGCGTTTAATTCTACAAAATAAGACAAGCATGACACGGTTTTAAGCGTGTGGCTATTAGGATTGTGAAGTTCGTTTCAGAACTGGGTGATGTTTCTAGCGTTGCGAGAGAAATGGAGCCTTGTTGATAGGAGCCATCACTCAAGCAAAGGAATTGAAGCTCACTGTGAATCCAAACATGAGTTCCGGAAATATCTTCCTGAATGAAAGATCATTAGTGAGATGGTATATGTGCGAGGTTCATTACAAGTATTATATACTAAACCCCTGTTGTAGTTATAGCATGATAGTCATGCATGGGCAATAGGTATTGAACACTTTCCGGAATATTAACAAGTCAAACTTACATGAATTGTCATGAAATATGACCTTGTTGATTCACATTAAGAATAAGATTCCAAAATTTACATAAATTGTGGTTTAGAATTATGTAAATGTCCAAAAGGGTTAGCGAATTCAAAATGGGAAATCAGATGAGGTCTGATTTCTGAAACCCATTAGTGAACTTGATGATGCTAATCATGGTCGATAGTCGACCTGTTTCCTAATTGTATTATCACGTAGGAACAGTGATAATACCAACACAATTAGCATGTAGGATTGAGGTGATGATCAAGTTTCGTGATCATAGTGATGTGATGACATCTTAAATCAATCACATGGGTATTGTTGAGAACAATTACCGAAATGACCCGCAGTGGGAGCTCTTTAAGTTGGGAATTGTCATAGGAGCTCTCACCACTCAAAATTCCTGAATCCTGAGTTCAGTACATAGACTGCATTATCTGTTGTGACTTTGGAGCGCGTCAAACACCTTTCGTAACAGTAGGCTATAAAGGCGGTGTCTGGGTTACAGTTAGATCATGTGAGAATGTGTGTCTGAACAAGATGGCATTGTCCTCCCTATTATGGACAGTTGTCTTATTGGCCACTCGGTGAGATTGGACTGAAAATGCTTAGCCGAGCTCAGTTGAATCAATAGTTGATCATCTGCTTTTCAAAGTCTAAACTCGGAGATCGAGGAACGTTTCGGGTCTTATATAAGGATGACATCATCTTACCTTATCCGAACATGAGACAGTAAGTGACAAGGGAATTCAAAGAATCGAACACTTGTGGGACAAGTGGGAGATTGTTGGGAATGTCCCGATAATGTTCGATATACACGGAGATTAAACCAAAGTGATATAGTAATTATATGTCTTGCTAGAGACCTCTATAATTAGTAATTAAATATGTTTAATTACAACTATATTATTTGGTCCTACTGGGTCACACAAGTCAGTGCCCTGGAACAATGTATGTAACCTAAGTAATATTGTATTACGTTTAGAAAAGTTGGAAATTTATTTCTGTGAGAAATCAGCCCAACACGGACCGAATTGGGCTCAACACGGACCGTGTTGACCCAACACGATCCGTGTTGAGACACCACGGTCCGTGGTGTCCATGGGCCGAATTAATGAATCTTCTGGAGTCCAACACGGACCATATTGGGCCTGAGAAGCGCGTCGTTGCGTTAAGTCGGCCCTTTAGGGTTTTGAATCTTTCCCTAGGTTTTCTAAACACTATATAAAGGGGTCTCTGTGAGAGATTATTCAACACCAACTGCCTGAGACTCTTGGAGAGATACCAGGGTGATTTCCTGAGTTCCTCTCTCTTTTAGTTTTGCAGTTCCAGTTTCAGGAAACATTATTTGTTTCCGAAACAATCTCACATACATCTTAGATTGAGATTCGTCTCGATCGGGTCGATCTAGCAATCGAGTTCCAGGAGTACTGCGTGGACTTTCAGTAGAGGATTTCAGCATTGGAATCTCGAAGGTCAACCTCTTCATCAGTCGGATTAGCGATCAGGTATAATTACTAAAGCCTCTGCAATTGTTGTGATTAATTGTTTTATAATTGTTATGAATATTCCGCCAATTAATCTGTATCTGTTTAGGAGATAGATAACCTAAAACCTAACAGGTTTTTCATTGAGTAAACCATGGATTACTAAAGTTATAATTGTTGTTTGACAGGGAGTGTACCCAATAATTATTCAAGCACGACATAATTTCAAAAATGGTGGTGCTCTCTTCCATATCTATTTTTAGTCATTTCTCTCTCATCAACTCATTCTCATAAATAAATCAAGCAAAAAAATAAGCTCCATTATTATTTTCAACCAAAAAAGGAGAAAAATTACATATCGAATTTGTTTTATAATTTCAAGCAGCGAGTATTTTAGGCAAGGGTATTTTGATTAGCATCAGTGTCTTGAAATCATTTTATGTTTAGTTTAGAATGAAAGGTCAAATATTCACATCCTCCTTTGAAATATGGAATGTTCGATGTGAATTCTTGGGCTGTGGAATGAAGAACCCATGTGATGTGGCTGGTCCAGCTGAAACAATTGTCAATTCATCCGCAGATGCTCCAAAATGTTTGTCCAACTCTTGAATTCTGAGAAGTTTGAGGTATGTTTCCGTAAAGGAGCCGACATGCAAAAATAGGAGGAACTTGCTGGGTTGTTGCAAATGACAAGAATGCATAAGCATAATAAGTACCCGGGGTCACCAACTCTTATTGCAAGGAGCAAAGAGGAGGCATTCGTAACTCTCAAAAACCAAATGAGAAAAAACTCAATGGGTGGAAGTAAAGGTTCCCGACATGTGGAAGTAAGGAGATTTTGATTAAAGTTATCATACAGGTGATCCCTATATATCTTATGAGTATATTCCAACTCCTCACTTCTCTTGTGGATGACGTACACAAGATGTGTGCCAAAGTTCATCCCACGCCCAAAATGTGTGTGGGTGGGCTTGGTTTTATGTGGTTGGATATTTTCAACGACGCCTTGTGAAAAAACGGTGGAGGATCCTACCATTTTTCAACTGTCCGTGTCTCATTGAGTTTTCTCCGAAATTCAATTTGAATGATTTCCGAAATAATACCATATTATTTTGGACTATACACAAATGATTCCAAGACGTTGACTTGTATGACCTTGTGCAATCAGATAATATGGTTGTGATCAAACCATTTGATTACTGATTATAGAGGTCTTTAGCAAGGTATATAATCATTATCGTTGTTGAGGTGGCGTATTAGATATTTTTTTTAAAACACCGAATACCGCCAAAGGCAAGGATAACAGGCTCCGCATATGCGTAGAGGAGTTTATCCTTGTTGAGGTGGCGCGTCGGATATTTTTTTTAAACACCGAATACCGCTGCCAAAGACAATGATAACAGGCTCCGCTTCAAACTGTCTTGGTTGACATGTCGCACCCTCTATTTCAGCATGACATTCATATGCATGACCATTTATTTATTTATTTATTTATTTCATTTTTTTTTAGGACTTTTCATCCAATTACATTTTGTCATGTTGTAAGAACCATGGTTTACTTTAAGGAACATCGCATTCGAGACACCGTCTATCTTTCAATCGTAGACAAAAGGGAGATATGGGCGAAACTTGGCACCCTCATTCCTGTCTGTTCCTCCTTACTTCGTGGAGAAAAATTCTCATTGCTCTCGTGCCGTGTCTTACATCGCCTTTGGTAGTCAAACTTCCAAATGAAGCCCCTGATGGTTCCACAATCTATGCTCTTCATAGCGCCAGCCATGATGAACAATGTGATGTCAACGCCAAATTCCCTCTCCTTGGACGCAAGATTCTTTCTGGCGAATCACAATGGGGAACCAATCTAAGAGTCTTCGACGAGTTCTCTTTTATATCCAAGTATTGGGAGTGGACAGAACACATCCTTTCCTGTTTCGAGTCCAAGATGAAACGTTGCTCAATTTTTGATGAGGTGTACGCTTCGTTGTACACTTACGAACGCGAGTCAAATGTCTTTAGCGCCTTTTGTGAAGCTTGGTGCCCTGAGACCAATATTTTACACACCATGTTGGAGGAGATATCCATTTCATTATGTGACTTGTACAAACTCGGCGGCCTCCCTATTTTCGGAGCGATTTACCACGAAGCAGTGTCCGACCCATCCGTCTTATTTGGGAAAAACAAGCATAAGGAGAGGTTGACTATGTCCGCCTGCCAATACTTGTTTATTGCATATAGCCTATTGGAGAACAGAGAATATGGAGGTGTGACCTTTGAGCGTTGGATTGATTTCTGGTGCAAAAAACCCAAGCGTTATGACCCTTTGCCAAGGCGAAAAGCTCGAAGCTTGACGCGTATCACCCGCTCTGCCAAGACTCATAACTCCACTGGTCACATCCAACCTGAGACTTTTGAGTAGACTCCAGAGGAACTAGAAATGTTCGTTACTCTCGAGATCTCAGAGCACAAGAGAGGGATCACCTATCTATCGGCGTTCATATCTTATTGGTTGTGCGTCTTTGTGCTTCTCGAGGACAATCACAAATTTATTCGTCTAGAGACATTTGAAGTGGCGTCCAAGATGGCGGTTGGACAAACCTTTAGTCTTGCTGTCCCTGTGTTGGCAAACATATATCGAGGGTTGAACGACATTTCTAAGGCGACCAAACCTTCGCAATCAAAGTCCTATTTCGCAACCCACTACTTAAAGAGTTGGATCGCCAGTTACTTCAAAACACATTTCGGGATTGAACAATCTCCACCTGGACCTTCCATGGTAGAGCACTCGGGGTACGACGAAGCAAAGTACATTGAAGATGCCCGCGAGCTCCTTCATGAGGGAATGTCTGTGGATCTAGGTTGTACAATGCCCAACAAAAATAGGAATGAGACTTTTGAGGATGTCAAGGCTTTAGACCTTGAGAGATTTGGTTATGTCATTGCTCTTCGTTCGGGTTTTTTGCCTCTCCGACGTGGTCGATCATTTTACATCGAGCCTTATAATCCCCATCGTTTCGCCATACAGTTTGGGTTGTATCAAGAAGTCCCTGGTGTACTTCAACGTGATCCCCGCACTCGTGCAGTGTCATCCACTGATGCCTTGATTACTGGACTACGCTGATGTCTAGAGGAACACACCCATCGATCACTTTACCGAGTTGCTCCTTACACCTTCGTGATTTTGTCACCAGGGGGTACATTGATTGGTGGCAAACGGTGACGGTGCGTGACCTCAGGACCAACACCGATCGCCTCAAAGCCAAGAAAAAGAAGGCGAATGTCGCAAATGTAGATCCTGAAGTAGAGCGAGCTAGTGGGCTCATGGATGCACGACCTTGACAACCAGGACGAGAGTGCACCAAACAATGACGATAGTGACCTGGACTCTGAGCAAAACTTTAAGCGTCGAGGGTATAAGAAACGTAAGGTCAACACTGTGTAACTCCCGAGACCGCCCCTTGAAGGAGACTTTTTTTTATGACGTACAAAGTTGTTCAAGTGCAGGAAATCCTGACGAAGTAATCATGCTCATTCTCACAAAATCTTCCTTTTGTATATACTTATCTTCATAGTCTCATGCCTAATACCCTATCTTTTTTTTAAAAAAAATTGGCACTTTCGACTTAATTGATCATCCCACTGCCGTAGTAGACAAACAGTTGTTTGAGGCTTCTAATGTTGCCCCCAAATTGCCTGCCCCTAATACGGGTTTTCGTCCTGGCAAGGATATTGAAACAGTGAAGAGGGCGGCGTCATCGTCAACAGCTGATCCACCTGTGGATAACGGTGAGACATTGCATGATTATCCTATATGTAGTGAACATTCGGTCGAGGGGCCAACCTCTCTTGTGTTAGCGACGAGGAAGATAGCTCCCAATGCGGCGATGATCGTGACTAGCGGGCCTGGCGATCGAGCTCTTGTTGCCGCGTCCGCCACGTCTGTTGTTTCCCTTCGACCAGGGCCTCATTCTCAAAATGTCTTCATGGAGGGCATAAGAGCCATGGGAGCTCAATTACTAGCCAACCTGAAAAATGCAGCACTCGAAGATGTCCTAAGGTGTATGAAGGGGCCCCGGTTGTCTATCAAGCTATTAAGGTGCTCAAAGGTGATCCCGGTCCTTTAAAGAAGAAGGCGGATGGTTATGTGAGCATTGTGACCGCCTTCTTAGCCTTACAGCGAGTGGTTTCCACTCGGGTCATCCCGACGATTTTAACAAGGAAAGATATGCTTGTGTCGCGTAAGTTCAGCAGGCGCAGTCCGACCTCTTTAAAGCAAAGGGAGACGTTGTTGCTTTGAGAGAGGAGCATAGCAACGCCACTAGCCAGGCCACTGACCTAGAAGAACAATTTCATCTTGCTTGTGAGAAGGTAAAATGAGTTGGTAAGGATCTTGAACCTTTGTGACTACTATTGAAGTACAACTCACTGAGAAGAAGCGAACCTTTGCGGAGCTTGATGTTGTACCTGTCTTATTACAAGAGGAGATTGACGAGCTAACAAGACACGAACGAGCCATGATAGAGCAGCGCTCTTTGCTTAAGCCCGATGACTAGATGCTTGATGACTGAATGGATTATCTCTAATTTAGCAACATTGTTGATTGTTTAGTTCTTGAGTACTTTGTATCAACAACTTTTGGATGTTGTTCATTCAATAATAAGATTGTCTTTTATTTTCTTTTGGCCTGTCATCTCTTTATTGATTTAAATTTTGCTTAATCACCTTGTTCATCAAGTTGCACGAAAACTATAATAATCAAATCAAGTCATAATTAATGTATCTCAACAAACAAACAACCATTCATTCATTTATTTAGCCGTTCACAGTTTATACTCTTGCGAGCCGGGAGTATTACACATTTTTTTGTTTTGCCATACACAGTTTATACTCTTGCGGGCCAGGAGTATTACAATGATGAGAAAAAAAACTAAACTAAAAATAAAGAGTTTTTTTTTTTTGTGCGAACAATTTATGCTCTTATTCGGGAGCGACAACAATGAAAAGAAAGTGATTTTTTTCTTTTTTTTTTGTTAAGTTGTTTAGGCCTTGCTCAAGAGCTAACAAACATCGCTCCTTCATGAGTAGTAGGGTTTCAAGAGCTTGACATTAATTGGCCCCACCAAAACTCCCTCGTTGTCCACTATCTTGTACGCGCCGTTTGTGTAAACTTCACAAACAACATATGGACCATCCCAGTTGGATACAAACTTGCTCTTGTTCTTGTGCGTCATGATGATCAATCTTCGCACCGCCATCACCAAGTCTCCCACTTGAAATGATCGTGGCTTAACCTTTTTGTTAAATGCGCGAGACAGACGTGCCTGATAGTACTCTAACTTCTGTTGTGCCAGCAATCTTTTCTCATCCAAAGCCTCTAGCTCATCCAGTCGGAGTCTGTGATTTTCGCCCTCAGTTAACCCTTCCTGTACGGCGAGGCGTAAAGAAGGTATTTCAAATTCTAAGGGTAGGACGACTTCTACTCCATACACTAAGGCATAGGGCGTCGATTGAGTTGGTGTTTTGTAGGTGGTGCGGTAAGCCCACAAAGCTTCTCCGAGTTTTCATGCCAATCCCTCTTGGACTTTGTCACCACCTTTTTCAACAACTTGCACAATGTATTGTTGAACGCTTCCACCAAACCATTTGCAGGTGCATTGTACATCGAGGATTTGTGCTGAGTAAATTTAAACTTTTCACATAGATTGGTCATCAGCTTGTTAAAGAACGGTTTTCCATTATCAGTGATGACATATCGGGACACGCCATATAGATAGATGATGTGCATCCGAATGAAGTCAATCACGTTCTCTTTTTTCACCTCCTTTATTGCAACTGCTTCCGCCCACTTAGAGAAATAGTCAGTAGCGGCTAGGATGTACAAGTGTCCTGCGGAAGACTCTGGAGTCAAGGGTCCTACGACATCAAGTCCCCATGCTTCAAAGGGCCAAGATGTGACTGTAGGATGCAACGGCTTTGGCGGTTGGTGCATTAAGTTGGCATGAAACTGACATGCCTCACACCTCTTTGCGTGATCAATGCAGTCTTGCACCATGGTTGGCCAATAGTAACCCATCCTTTTGACTCGGTCATGTAGCTGGGGTCCTGACTGGTGTGCGCCGCACACACCTGAGTGCACTTCCGTCATGACTTGGTTCGCCTCTTCCTCGTCTAGACATTGTAGCCAAAGGCCAAGGAATGAGTGTCTATATAATGTCCCTTTGTAATAGAGAAAACGCGATGCTCTTCTTTGGATCCTAGTCCTATGCCTCATATCATTCGATAGCTTCCCATGTTCCAAGTAATCAATCAATGGTCTTCTTTTTCTACTTCAAGCACAGAAATTGCATTTATCTCTTCCACGAGCTCATCTTCCGGTAGTGTGACCACCCACTTTCCGCATACTGGAATTTTGACGTCTTCCTTTGCCCCCAATGCCAAAGTGGCTGCAAGACCTGCGAGCGAGTCAGCCATCTTGTTGGCACTCCTAGGGATGGGTTGCAACTCCACTGAGTTTAACTTTATTTAGGATTTGTAAAGCATACTTGTGGTATGGAATCAAATCCACCTTCTTGACCTTATACTCGTTGAGAAGTTGGCTGACAACCAACTTAGAGTCACCATACACATCAAGATTCTTGACTCCTACCTCTATGGCCATTTGGAGTCTTTGTGTGAGTGCTTGATATTCAGCCATATTGTTAGAGCACAATTAGGTAAGAACAAAAGAGTATGGAAGAATATGTCTCTCAGAGGAGACAAGAACCACTCCTGCTCCAGCACCGTCAAAATACATTCCCCATGGCGACATTACATCGACAAAGAACACTCCCTCCCCAGGTAGCCCATCGTTCAGCTCCCAATCGTCAGGAATTGCATGATCGGCTAGAAAGTCTACCAGCGCTTATCCCTTGACGACCTTTTATGGTACACACACAATATAATATTGATCTCAAATGACGGCCCACTTTGCTAGTCCTCCACTAAGTACCGGTTTTGATAGAATGTACTTGATTAAGTCAGCCTTAGAAATCACTCAAACCGTGTGTGCTTGCATGTAGTGCCTCAACTTTTGTACGGCGAACATGAGGGCCATGCACATCTTTTCAATTGGAGAATAGTTCAGCTCAACCCCAACCAAGGTCCGACTCAAGTAGTAGAGAGCTCTTTCCTTGCCATCTTCATTCTCTTGAGCACATAATGCACCCAACGACTTTTCTTGCGTGGTAATGTACAAGATTAGAGGTTTGCCCGGAATCGGTGCTCCTAAACCGGGCGGACTTGACAGATATTTCTTGATGCCCTCGAAGGCTTTTCGACAAGATTCATCCCATTCAAATGGTGTGCCCTTCTTCATCAAGTGACTAAATGGATGACAGCTACCCCGCAGGTTGGATATGAACCGCCTAATATATGCCAATCTACCTTGTAGACCACGCAACTCCTTAAGATTCTTAGGTTCAGGCATATCTTGGATGGCTTTGACTTTAGCCTGATCAATTTCGATGCCCTTGTGTCGTATGACAAAGCCCAAGAATTTTCCAGAAGTAACGCCAAACGAGCACTTAAATGGGTTCATTTTTAGTTGGCACTTTCAAAGCCTCTCGAAAATTCCACGAAGATCATTCAAGTGGTCATTCCTTCTTCTTGATTTAACCGCTAAATCATCAACATAGCACTCGACCGTCTTATACAACATGTCATCGAAGATGCGTTGCATTGCCCTTTGATACGTTGCTCCCGCATTCTTCAATCCAAAGGGCATTACTTTGTAACAAAAAATGCCTTTTGGTTTTCGAAAAGCAGTGGCTTCTTGGTCTTCGGGCGCCATGTGAATTTGGTTGTACCCTGTCGTACAATCCATGAAGGATAAGGCTTCATGCCCGGTGGTAGAATCGATCATGAGTCAGTGACAGGCAATGGGAAGTCGTCTTTCGGGCATTGCTTCATTTAGATCCTGAAAATCCACACAAACACGAAGTTGGCCATTCTTCTTTCTCACCGGAACGATGTTGACGATCCATGTAGGATACTTCACCTTTGGAATAAACCCAACCTCGATGAGCTTGATCACTTCCTTTTCAATCTCCGATACTAACTCTAGATGAAAGCGTCGTTGAGGTTGTTTCTTAGGGGATACTCCCCTCTTGATGGACAAGTGATGGACGTCCACTTTCGGGTCCACTCCAGGTATTTCTTGATAACTCAACGTAAATACATCCTTATACTCAGATAGAAGTTCAAAGTACGCCTCTTCCTCTTCGGGTGAGAGTAAAGAGCTGACATATATGGGCTTTGGATTCTCCATGGTTTCGAGATTCAACTCTTTTAGCTCGTCCACCGTAGCTTGCCCCCTATCTTCCAAGTTCTGCGGAGTTTCTACAAGCTCTATCTCTGCATCTGAGTCATCTCGTTCATGGACCGTAACATTGTTTGCACCCCCTTGGATGACGTGACCTGTGAGCACCAGTGTGCGTCTCTTCACTCTCAGCGAACCATCGGTCTGTACATCCAAAGTAGATATGCGCTTCATGCGAGAAGGGATAGTACTTTGAATCTCATTTATCTCACCTAGACGACTGAAAACAGGGCCTTTTTCTTTTTGTTGAGGCAAAGACGATGTTGCCTCATTTACCTTGATCCTAGAGAAAACCGAAGGTTTAAACTTCACACTTGCCTCCAACCTTCGCGAGGCAAAGGGCTTTGGAGTCTCTCGTACTCCGATCCTGGCGAACATAGAAGGGCGATCCCTGTGGGTGGATGGTTGGAGTCTATCAAAGACAGACCGTCTTGGGCTACGCTTAGGCTCATCCTCGTCACTTTGGGTGCTCTCTTCTACTGCGATGTATTGCGCATCCGCTTATTTGCTTTTGCGCCTTCCCGGGATTCAGATAGGCTTCGGTGGTGTAAAACCAAGTCCCACCTTAGACACTGCCATTTCACTGCACTGTATATGTATCTTCTTTTGTGTCTCATTGACACCATAGGTAGGGATGGCAATGGCAGGGTTTGGGGCGGGTCCAGCTAGACCCGGACCCGCCAATTTTTTTGGACCCAGACCCGCCCTGAGACCCGGTGGGTCCCAAAAACTTGGACCCAGACCCAGACTCGCCGGGTCCGTGGGTCCACGGGTCCATAGCGGGTCTTTATTGGGTCCAACACTTTTATGTATTTTTCTACTAGATTTATCAATTTTTCCGATTAATTATAGACGTACACAATTGTATAATATGACTATTCTATTTAAATACACAAATTTTCAACACAATAAAAACATCTAGTTCGTTGTAGAAGGCCATGAGCAAAATTCAACATAAAAACATTACAAAAATCATCTAAACATCAACTCTAAGAATGTAACTATACAACTTAAAATGCCCAAAAAAAAAAAATCACGAAGTTCATAATTATCGCACTATACAACTTTAAGAATACAAATACACTAGGTTTTTTATTTAATATAAATATATATATATATATATATATAAATATAAATATATATATATATATATATATATATATATATATATATATATATATATATAATTGTGATTCCATGGGTAAGGTCCACGGGTTCGTGCCTAGACCCAGACCCGGACCCGTCAATTTTTTATTGGACCCAGGACCCATTGCCATCTCTGACCATAGGGCTTGGCTTCAACCACTTTTCCTAAAGCGTCTGGCTTGCCGAAGTCGTAACCTGACCTTTTCATTAATTTGTAAGCATTTGGATCAAACCCCTCGCTTGTGCGTACATTGGGTAGGTCGCCTTCTTCTCGGGGTAATCTCTCGGAAGAATGAACAAACCTCGACATAGGCGCCTTGGGGACATTGTGCTTTCCTGCCCTATGGACGGGAAAAGCACCTTTCTCTTTGAGGATGCATCGACCAGCCCCCTCGGGTTTAATCTCATCCTTGATCACAGCCTCGGGGTTTGTGCATTCACTATACGGTGACTTCCTCTCTTTTTGTTGAGACTAGGGGACATACCTAAGGACTGGCACAATCGGTCTTGATGCCCCCATTGTCTTTGTGACGACAAGTGGAGTATTCTCCGGCTCAACAACCCCTTTACCATGTGGCTTCTTTTCAATGTCCATATCAACATGTCCACTAGACGATGCCAAAGTATCTTTCATCCTCCCCTTGCCGGCAAAGGACATGGCATTCGGCATTGTCTCCTTGGGTGTCGTCCCGTCCTCGAAGAACTTTGCGTCCGCGTAGTGTGATTCGACTTGAGTAAACGACTTAGTGCCGCCATTTATTTTCTTTTCCCCATCGCAGTAGTACTTAAGACACTAATGCAACGTCGATGCTACTATTCCATTTTCGTGCAACCACGGTCGCCCAAGCTAGGGGTGTGCATTATTCGGATTTGAACCGAATAAACCGAGAACCGAACCGGTTCGAACCGATTCAAACCGGACTGATTTTTATTCGGTTCGGTTTTCGGTTTGCACTTTATCCCTTATTCGGTTTGACTCCTTCCGATGAAAGTCCCGTATGAATGTGTGCATTATTCGGTTTTGAACCGGATAAACCGAGAACCGAAACTGAACCGGTTTATTTAGTTCGGTTTTCGGTTTGTTCGGTTCGGTTTTGAACCGATGAACAGCCCTAGCCCAAGCAACAACTTATAGGAGGTTTTAGAGTCTATGACATGCAAAAGTGTTGACATCGATAATTCTCCGATCGTTAGCTCTAAGCGAATCATCCCCATCGCGCGCTGACCCTCTAAGTTGAAACTATGGATCATCATGCGACTCTTGGACAACTCTTCAACAGTAATGTCTAAGTTGTTCATGGTATACTTAGGCATAATGTTAACTGCTGAACCTCCATCTACCAGCATGCGCTTGACCTTCCGCTCCCTAATACATCCACATGAACAAAAAACGATTGTATGGGTTGGACCCGAGCAACAAGTCATCATCAGAAAATGTAACCGCCGTGTTACACGTGGTGCATTGCGCCAAACCCTTGTCAAATTCGTCGCTATATTGCACTTTGTCAGTGTATAACCTTGTATGTTGTAGAGCAACCACCATTTGCTCACACATCTCTTTAGGTAGATGAAAGACTTATTTCCAGCTCATGTGCTCTAGTAAAGCTTCCAGGAAGTTGACAACTTTATCTTCTCCTTTTTGGGTGTTGCCCTCCCCAACACTCAACCTTTCATCTTCTTCCTCATCCTCAACTTCGGAGCACGAGGACATGTTGACACTAGCCGTGGTAGGGGAATTATCAGGGAAGGTGACCGTGCAATTAACTTCTGCCACCTCGTCCAAGTCCAACACGATGACTCCCTCCTTAGCTAGCTGCATTATGTGCTCCTTAAGGGTGATACATTTTTCTAGAGGGTGACTAACGAACCTATGATATGGGCAATACCTCGGATCATTAACTTTCCCATCTTCCTTGGGACGTTTTAAGGGAGGTAGCTCGACAACCCCCTTCTCCAACAAGTCATCCAACATTCCCGCTAAGTCCGGGTCGGGAAATGGATATTTCTTTTCTTGTAACTCCTTCAACGTAGGACGCCTCTTTCCAGCGTCCTGCGCCGCAAAACTCCTCTTATCTTCCACCTTTGACTTCCTCGAAATCCGTACTAGTTCATTTGTTGAGACTGTCATGGATTCCTAGTTGAGCTTATAATAACCATTTTTTTATTGCCTAAATTATGATTCAAATACCACCTTAGAAAAATATTCAAATTGTATCTACCCAAAAGAAAAAAGGAGGAGCATGTACATGGAAATTAAAGAAGAGTTAAGGGAATCAAACCCCTAACCTATCTTTCACCAACACTATTCCCATGCATGGGGAAAGAATATTAGTCTTATTCCCCATCATCACAATGCTGAATTTATTTGCCTACAAAATGCATATTTGAAGGACTTGACTCACCTTTATTATAAATAAAGGAGAACCCCACATCTTTTCACTTCACCTCCTTCCTTTCTCTCTCACCGTATCCTCCTTGCATCCCTCTCTCTAGAATTAATAAACCCTTTCTTCATAAATAATATGGGTCCAATAGAAGACACATGCAAGAAGAGGAGCTAGGCAATTAACACTTACAAGTTTAAATTAGAAATATCCAAGAGTAGAGGCCAATTTGTACAAGCTCTAGCACGTGTCTAATTCACTTCCACCAAATCAAGACTTATCCTAGCATCCACATCACCTCAAACAAGGTAAACATCCTTCATTAGAGCAAAAACTTCCATTGGCATAAGATTTAGAAGGTTAAAATCCTAAAACTCGGTTAGGGTAATAATAACAGTCCACATTTCCTAATTTTCGTAAAAATGCGTGCATGTTCTTATTTTTCTAATAATTTTTCCATAAACTAGATGAATTTTAGGAACTTTTCCAAGTGGAATCAAATCAAAAGGTTAAGAAATGAAATTATGGTGCTATTTTCTTTCAAGAACTTCAAACCTGAAATTCTATATATGAACAGTGTTGACATTAGTCCACATTTGCAATTTTTTCGTAAATATGTATGCATGGTTCCATTTTTCTAATAATTTTTCCATAAACTAAATGGATTTTAGGAACTTTTCCAAGTGGAATCAAATCAAAATGTTAAGAAATAAAATAATGGTGCTATTTTTTTTCAAGAACTTCAAACCTGAAATTCTGGACATGAACAGTTTTGACATCAGTCCACATTTGCAATTTTTCATAAAAATTCATGCATGATTCTATTTTTCTAATAATTTTTACATAAACTATATGAATTTTAAGAACTTTTCCAAATGGAATCAAATCAAAAGGTTACGAAATGAAATTATGGTGCTATTTTCTTTCAAGAACTTCAAACCTGAAATTATGGACATGAACAGTGTTGACATCAGTCCACATTTACAATTTTTCGTAAAAATGCATACATGGTTCTATTTTTCTAATAGTTTTTCCATAAAATAGATGGACTTTAGGAACTTTCCAAGTGGAATCAAATCAAAAGGTTAAGAAATGAAATTATGGTGCTATTTTCTTTCAAGAACTTCAAACCTGAAATTCTGGACAGGAACAGTGTTGACATCAGTCCACATTTGTAATTTTTCGTAATAATGCATACATGGTTCTTGTTAGAACCCCTCAAGGATGTTGATAAACTCAGGCTCAAGGACCTTGGATATGAATTAGTTTTGAATGAAAGCCAAAATTCGAATAGCTAGAAAAGATATGATGCGCATGGAAAGATTCACATCTTATTCTATGATTGTAGAATCCTCCTCTGTGCAAAGGACATTGGCCTATGCAGGATCAAGGAAGTCTGCCTTGCCAGCAGCAAGGACATTCAGCAAGACAGAAGGATGAAGATTACAAACAACAAGGAATACGTTTTGAGCAAAAAACAAACAGGGAAGTTTTATAGAATATACTTTGGGAAGATTTGGATTTTATTCATCTCCTAATTAGATTAACTAATTGCTACCTTCTTATTTCAGGAAAGTCTTGCATGAAGATATCATTTCCAGAATCTGCATCAAATATGGAAGGCGCCATCTAAGGAAGCTATCAAGAATGGAAGGAAGAAAAGCATCCAATCTTGGACAATTCTCCAACGGCTCATTACACCCAACCAGCAACATAAATAGAAGACTTGGAAGATGAAAGAAATCAACGATTCCATGGAAGAAATCGGATGTTCGAAATAGAAATAGCGTTGTCTATTTTGTGCGAGATTTGGTGATTGTGAGAAGTTGAGTGTAATCAATCCTTAACGGATTTAGGGTTGATTGATGCTTGTGAAATCGATTCCTAGACGGACTTAGGATCGATTGAGAGTAAACACCAAAGGGTGAATTTGGTGTGTGTTGTTATTCATAAAATAAGAAGCGTCCTCTGCAAGGCGCTCAGTTCTGTGTACAACCTAAGGACGTTCATCTCAGGTTGTATTACTTCATTCTGTTTCAATATAATAAAGGAAGTTGTTCAGTATACGCTTATTATCCTTTATCTTTTTCCTGCATTATATTGAATCTTAATCTAGTTAGATTAAGAACCTAACGTCCTTTACAAGTGATTATTTGTGCAGAAACTTTCATAACCCTATTCACCCCTCCCCCCTCTAGGGTTCTTTCAGTTCTATTTTTCTAATAATTTTTTCCATGAACTAGATGGATTTTAGGAACTTTCCCAAGTGGAATCAGATTGAAAGGTTAAGAAGTGAAATTACGTTGTAATTTTCTTTCAACATCATCAAACCTGAATTCTTAAATAAAAACCCTAATTGTAGGATGCAAAGTTAACTAAAGAATATTGTTCCATGTAGGAAGGATAAGCTCAACAAGGTATGGAGATCACTACGCCCCTTTTGTTATTAGAAACTCAAGGAATAAAGTCACAAAAATGTCACTAATACAACGAATGCATGCATGGGGACGTTAATGACCTATGTCGTTAATTAAAGCCCAAATGAGAAGTAATGGTTCGAACAAATAATGACGACCCATGGGTAAAGAAAGTAATGAGATAGTTAATGCCCTGGCCAGGAATTAGCTAAGAATGGTGCACCACTAACGCTTAAGGAAGGATCGATGCTTGTATGAGAAACTTAATGAATCTCACAAGAAATAAGATATGGACAACGTTATGAACAATTGCACAATACTTCATCTCTGATCCGATAATTAAAATACCCTGCACTAATTTTCATAGTGTACATTTCTCCATTACTTAGCTGTCGCTAATTCCTCGTTGTCATGATTGGTACCAATGCACCCCAAGACCGAGTTGGAGCTGGAAGTGGAGACATGGCATAATAAGTGACCGGAAGTGGATATGGGCTGTAGAAATTAAGTCATAATGTTGTACTAAGGAAAAATCATGGATTTCCTTTCATCCCGAATAAGACCGTTGTATATGTAATAATAACAGTTAATAATAAATATGGCCCTCTCCCCGCACAACAAAGTACATATAACCTGGTACCGCTCGAAGTCTTGTTCTTGGAAACCGGGTTAGGATAGTAGAAACGGGAAGACGCCTCTACGACCCCGAGTTTGAATCCCGACCCATTCTCGAAAACCCGAATAATTATTCGAGGGATTACCTATGGGAGTCGTGGTCTCGGAGAGGTCCAATAGGGAAGTAGCCCCTATTACCCCGGGTGAGCCAGGCTTGAATTGCCTTTCCTGGATTGTGATAATCACCCCAGATGTTTGTGGCTCGAATAAGACTCGAGGCAGACCTTGGTTACATTATGGACATTAAAAAGGATATTAGTCAAATCCTAACACAAGGACTCATGCAATCTGCAAAAAAAAAAAAAAAAAAAAAAAAAAAAAGTGGTTTTTACAGAGCTCTTGGAAGGCTTGATACTCTTCTTTAGGTCACCTCTATCTCTCTTTGGCTCAAAGGAGGAGGATGTAGACTTGCCGCGTCGGTTGGCTATTGTGATTTCCATGTCGTGAGCCTTGGTTGCCAACTCCCGGAAATTTCTCGGCTTACTTATTTGCAAGACATAGAGCAAGTCCCAATTCATACCATTGGCGCACATCTCAACGGCTGAAGCCTCAGACAAGCGGTCTTTGCACTCGAGGCTGAGCGCGCGCCACCGATTGATGTAGTCAAGAACTGGTTCATCTGTCCATTGCTTAGTGTTGATCAACTCAGTCATGTTGACAATTCGTTGAGTACTGTAGAACCTGCTCAAGAATTCTTGTTCCATCTATTCCCAACTATCAATGGATTCAGGCTCTAAGTCAGTATACCAATCAAAAGCGGCACCTTTCAATGTGCGGACGAATTATTTCACTAGCAGATCACCATCGGTACCCGCATTGTTGCACGTTTCGATGAAGTGTTCAACATGTTGCTTCGGTTTCCCTTTTCCTTCGAATTGGACAAACTTTGGGGGTTGGTACCCTCGAGGCATGCGAAGGGCGTCAATCCTCTTCGTGTACGATTTGTTGTATAGATGAGTCCGCGACGCGCCTCCCCCTAATTGAGCCTTGATTGCATTCGCCACTAAGTTTTGGATTTGCTCCCCAGATATAGAACCGGAGTCGAAGTCTTCCTTCTTCCCTTCTTCTTCATCGGAATCTTCGTGATTGGATCCCTTGTCAAAATCTTCATTTTTTGAGCTAATGACATAGTTGCTAGCAGGTCGCTTCTCTAACTTTTTTGTTACTCCTCGCTTTCTCTCTCAAGTCTAGCTATGACGACCTTCATGGTTTTGAACTCTTCTTCATAGTTAACGGCTCCAGTGGTCATAACCGGCATAACAACGGTGTCAACAAATTCAGTGTCAGAATGTGAGAGCATGTCATTTGGAGACTTCAGCATTTCTCCATCGCTCTCATAATCTTCAGTTTCTTCATCAAATGGTTGCGCCACAAATGCCATGTGACAGTGAAGTTCGTCCATCCACTGAGCGGATGCTTCCTTTGGAGGGACTTGAACAGATTTCTCTCTAAGCGGATGAGACATGATGTGACTTGCTCTCGGCAAGTCGACATCAGCGATATGTGACGGCGCAATATTCACATCAGTTTGTTTCTGGGCCTCCATAGCAGATATCTTCGCGATCCTTCTTGTGACTACTCCGTTGGACGTCATACTAGCAGTTGCCGACCTTTGGGATTTGGATGGAATAGCTTTCTTTGAAAAAGGAGGGATGTTACTGCTAGGAGCCATGTCTTCTTTTATTGATGAGCGATTTGTTTTTGGAGAAAGAGATGAGAGGTAGAGATGTCCCATCGAACGTGCCAAAATTTGTAACTACAAATTTTCGAGTCTAGAATAAATAAAGACAAGAAAAAAGGAACAAATTTAATTTTTGTATTTATATTCAAAGAATGGGTACAATCTCTATATTTTGTTACAATGCCACAAAAATAAAATCCTCTGATTCGATCTCCGAATTTATGGCTTGATGGTAGACCGGAACAACTTCAATCTCCGCCACGTCTTCTATGTTTAAAAGCAACGACACTTTTATGTGTTTGTTGTTGGAGTCTAGAGAGAATGTGTTTTTATCATTGATTTTTCCGACCCCTTTAATGGAGTCACTCCATATTTATAGAGAATAGTCTCTTGTAGTTGGGTCTTTGACTTGTTAGTCTTCCTGGACCATTGACCGAGCCTGCAGCTAAAGTTGACTTAGTAATCCATTTGAGTTGGTAAATTTGACGGTTGACTTGAGAGTCCATTTGCTGACTTTTGATTTGGGCTGTTGACTTGCTAGTCACTTGAGTCCAATAAAAATAATTAATTAATCGGCTAAATCCAAATTAATTAAATTAAATTATTATTATTGGTTTCGGCACATTGTTTAGTATTATTATTTTTTTTTAGTGCCTGCAACCTGTTTGAATGTTTTGTGAAAATATGTAGAAAGTGTAAATGTCATTGATAATATATATCACCGAAAACGAATAAGATGTTATTGAGATGTACAGGCAAAGCATCGGCGTGTGACTAGTGTCTAGATGTAAAGAATGAACAATATTATACTTAAGGGAACAATGAACAATCAACCTACATTTACCTGCCTGAAGTTCTTGGTTTGACAGCATTCTGGTTAAAGAAAGAAAGAGCAGCTCATATATTGATACTATCAATATGAATCTTTGTCAAATACAGCAACATTTTCTTCATGTTGCTCCTTGTTAATCTGAGCTTCTTGGAGAAAATTATTCTGAGAATGAATATAGCTCCGAGCTTGTGAGTCTAGGACATGGGACAACAAGTAAAGGTTTTGCTTTCTTCACGACGATCCCAAATCTCTCCGAGAGGTCAACTTCCTTAACTCCACTCGGTAATGACCACTCGAAAGCATGCAAAAGTGAACCCAAGACATGCATCAACATCCTGTCTGCTAAAGCAATGTCAGGACACAATACATTCTTCTCCCTGATGAAAATGGAAGATACTGAAGATGGTTCCCCCAGTAGTCCAAATCCCCACCAAATGAGTCCTTTAAGAACCTCTCTGGCTTGAACACCAAAGGATCTTCCCAAAGTTGGGGGTCCCTTTGAATGGCAAACATATTGAGGAAGATAGGACAGCCCTTTGGGATCGTATACCCTCTTACAGTGGTAGATTTGCTTTGACAATGGGGAACTAGAAGAGGTATAGCTGGTTGTAAACGAAGTGTCTCTTTGACGACAACTTTTAAGTAGTTTAACTTTAGTAAATGAGCCTCTTCGATGGAGTTATTCAACCCCACAATCTCGGTTAGTTCGTCTTGGACCACCCTCATTACCTTTGGATGTTTCAGAAACAGCGCCATCGCGTAGTCGACTGTAGTAACTGTTGTATCCATTCCCCCGAAAACATCCTGACAGTAAAGGAAATGTCATAATCATATCGGATATGTCAAAATGCAAATCACATTACATATTAAAAGGGGAAAGACAGTAAAGAAAAATGGTATGCTTACAATGAGCATGCCCTTTACTTGAACCAAGGTAAGCGATTTTGCAGGATCATCGTTCTTCGTGAGCTGTACGAGATGCCCCTGGAAGTCTTTCTGCCCGGTACTATTTTCTTCAGAATTGTGAATACTCAAGGCAGAATTCAGGATCTCATCACACTGGCGAGAGACCGTCTCTACTCTATGCTTTATTCCTTGTAAATCAAGCCAAGCAAGCCAAGGGAAAAAGTCTGAAACAATTGGTAACCCTAACAGCTCCATGAGTTCTCCCAGCACATCACGAAACTCAGGCTGTACTGCACATCCCCTATTGTCATTTTCTTTCAGTGTTTCTCCCCACACCATGCAGGTTATAGATTTCATAACGGTGAAAAAAGCCAGCTCACCTACATCGATCACTTCTCCAGCCTTTTGGAAAATGTCCGCTAGTGTTTTCTTCACCTGGTGACTCCTAAGACGATAAGTGGAATCAAGGGTAGAATTACTTATCATTTCACTGGTAAATATTCTCCTCATTTTCCGCCATTCATGACCTTAGTTGGAGAAAAGGATATCCGACCCCCATAGGTGATTGAGATACCATCAACCGTAGGATCCCGGTTGGAAAAAGTGACATTTAGGTCGCACACCACATCTTTGACTAGGGAAGGCGAGCTTATCACAATGCAGTTCTTGGTTCCTAGCTGGACTTTAAAGATCGGACCATAGATACTCACAAGCTGTGTGAAACTCCGATGAAGTTCGGAACGCAAAAAAGGAAGGCATCCAATCAAAGGCAAGCCCCCGGGTCCAGGGGGAGAGGGGGTGTTAATCTGTTTGGTTTATAGAGGAAGGTAAGTAACCAAAGAATGGTTGACAAGACCAAGGCAACGAGGATCTTTTGAGAGGCTTCATATGGTTTATCACTAATACTCCATCCCCATGATGCCATTTCAATTTTCATACAATATGTAAGTAAGATGGAGATGAAGATTTGACAAAGTAATTCAGTTACATGGGTCTATGGAATGTATCAGGTAGTTATAAGAGTGAAGAGTGTGTGTTTGGGGCCTGAAAAATCTAGTTGCAGAAATATGAAAATATCAGAAGCTTGGTTTCAATACAAAACCAAAAATAACTATCTAGCGCTCGCAAAAATTAGGGTCCGGGTACATTTGGGGCGGTTAAATTCTGTTAATAGTCATAAATCAGACGAGAAATTGATGTCCGGACCCGGTTTTATTTTGGGTCAGACAATTCAGATGGGCCCAAATTCGAGTCAAAGCCAGGTTTAGACAACAGAAGAAAGAAATAATTGTGCGTGAATATCCGGTCAATGTCAAACTCGAGTTCGGATCAAACCGGGATTTTTCCGAGGCGGGCAAATTCGGTTATTCAAGTCGGCCAAAATTGTTCTAGCGCTACCATCGTTAGGGTTTAGGATAATCAAAATCAGTACAAAACCTAGCTGGCAGCTCCAGTGCTTATTTGTTGGGGATGAGACTGGCACAATCAAGAATTCAAGATGATAATGACCAGTTGTCCTCATGCATAACACAAAAAGATAAGCAACAGACGATTTACCTACTGTAAGCTCAACAGTTTCTAGAGAAACAAACGTGGTAAACACTAAACAGGACACTGCAGGTTCTCTATTGATCAGCTGAATTCCTAAATTAGTCAGCTGAGTTCCCAAATATCAGAGTTGCTGTGTCAATCTCAGTTTCTGTTCACTTATTATTGTCAGACATTCACCATTGGATATAATAATTAATTAGCAACTTGTCTTTAACTTGTGTCCACACATGAATTTACTCTTTTGCCCTCGGATACAATAACTAAACAATATATCGATTGTATATCTGGTTTGGGTAAACACGAGTCGGAGGTATTTCGATTTAGGGTAAATTTCACTCTAAAAACATGACTCAGGTGTATTTCAAATTTAGGTAAATACGAGTCAGATGCTCTTTGATAATAAAAGTTTTTTTTAGGGTAAATACGAGTCAATGTGTTTTGGTTTCTTGTAAATTTCACTATAACAACATGACTCGGGTGTATTTCGGTTTTAGATAAATACGATCGAGTGTATTTATGTAAATATGTTTTGATACAATTATAATATTTGTACACTGAAAATATTAAAATTGTTAATACGACAATCTTTAAAAGATTATATGTTCGTATCAAAACTAAATTGTTGTAGATTGTTTGAAAATAAATATAATATAATATTATATATTATATAATATTATATTATTATTTATAGTTCTTCATATTATTATAATCTAAGATAATATCTACTTAATATAATAAATTAACATTATTATACCAAACTTATATTACTGACCCATGCAGGTCACAAACATTCTTTATTAGTCCTATATAAAGACACATTTGTCCATAGTACAATGCTCCCAGGCCACCTCCACATCATTCTTTTTGAGGTGTTTTAATTGTATTTTAAGGCGCCATTTGGTTTCCAATTTATTAGGTGCATTGGGAGCATATGCTTCAGATATTAGTATATTACAATTGTTCACCCATATAAATATATATTAGGTTGTTTACTGTTATTATTATAATTGTTCACTTTTATTACTATATTGGTCACTTCCAGATTAATTGTTCACTTTCACAACTAAAAATATGTGTATTACCAACCAATTTTTCCAACCTATTTAAAATGGTTAGAAAACCCAACCATTTTAACAACCATTTTATATTCCAACTATTTTTCAAAAATTTTAGTGGGAAAAAGGGTTGGAAATTTCAACCATTTCTTATTAATGTTAATTTTTGAGAAATTTTGAATTGGTTGGAAAAAAAAGGTTGGTAATACACATATTTTTAGTAGTGTTTGATTATTACAATTGTTCATTCACAAAGATCTGAAGCACATGCTCTAGATGCATGTTATATATATTGCATTTAATTGGAGAATTTTTTCGAAAAATTTAATCAAGTATCTCAAGTTGACAAATTTTCGTGTGTTTTCTAGTTTTTAAATGAGAAAGTTTTAATTTAGGATCTATTATTTCGCTCACAAACTCAATAAATAGTTTTGCAAAGAAACTGGGAGAATTCTTTATCGAAAAAAATTTCAATAAACTATCAAACACGTCACAAATTAAAGGGTCATTGACCCCAAGGGATGGCGCATAAAATGGATATAAAATTTCAAGTAACGCTGTAAGATTTCAATTTATAAGAAATATCAATTTTAATTCTTTTTTTTTGGTATGTTTTTGTTTTGTATTTTAGATAATCTCGAGAAAAGTTTCATATTTTATGTATCCAATAAAAACATCAAAAAGAAATATTAATATTAACATTTTTCATAAATTGAAACTTCACGATCTTACTAAAAATTATAGGATTCATTTGCTTCATGAGCAATTCTTTCAGGTCAATAACCTAAATTAAAACAATGAAGCCAATTATGGAAGTCCAAATTCATAGGCCCACTTGACGATTTCCTATAGGAAACATGGGAATATTCATATGGGAATTGATTTAATACCATTGGGATATATATTATAAGTTTATAATTGGTAAAATTTTGTTCGATTTGAATACCTTAATTATCCGATCCGGAAAAAATCATGTTTGGACATAGATTTTTCATTCGAATTTTGATATTGATAGAATATTAGGACATAAAATTTCTCTTTTATTTATTGTCTGAACCCAATTTCGACCCGAATTTAGCTTCGTCCGTATTGTCCGATCCGAAATAAAATCGGGTCCAGACATGAACTTCTCTTCCAAATTTGACACTAACCGAATTTGTCCGACCTGTATTTACCCAGACCCAAATTTTTATCCGCGCCAAATATTACTATGGTACATGCATGCTATCGTATCATTAGGTTATAAACGAAATTTGATAATTTATCATACAGATAACAGATCCATTTTAGAAACCATTAGAGGTCATTCACAAATCTATTTGGGTTTCCTTTTTGGCCCAATTCTATTTGGGCTTTCTTTATGGGCCATCTAAAATATATGTTTTCCTTCAGTTATCTAAAAGGGCCTATGTCTTTTCCAGTCGGCCCAACATTGGTTTAGGTAAATATTTCATATAAAATTTCAATCCTTCTCCTTATTAATTTTTAGCACTAATATAATACTTTTTTACACTGAGGTTTCCACTAGTTGAGATTATCAACTTATACAAACAAGCCAAAATGTGAATTTTGAGAAGTCTAAGGTATCTTTCAATAAAGGAGTCAACATGTAAAAATAGGAGAAACTAGCTCGGTTGCTGCAAATGACAAGACTGCTTAAACATAATCTGTACCTGAGATCACCAACTCCTAAATGGAGGAGCAAAAAGAAGGTATTTGCAACTCTCAAAGACGGAATAAGCAAAAAATGTACTCAATGGATGAAAGGAAAGGTTCTTATCACGGGGAGGTAAGGAGATTTTAATTAAAACTATCATACAGGCAATCCCCACATATCTTATATATATGAGTATATTCAAACTCTCCACTACTCTTGTTGATAACGTGCACAAGTTGTGTGCTAAGTTTTGGTGGGGATCACAAATGTATGGGTGGGCTTAGTTTT
Source organism: Portulaca oleracea (assembly GCA_029582165.1). Classification (NCBI taxonomy): domain Eukaryota; kingdom Viridiplantae; phylum Streptophyta; class Magnoliopsida; order Caryophyllales; family Portulacaceae; genus Portulaca; species Portulaca oleracea. Next base: position 14,991,298 of record CM055881.1, read on the forward strand.
AGGCAGTTGGATATTTTCAACGACACGTTACTTGAGAAGAAAGGGTGGAGGATCCTACCAAATTTAACGGTGCATTTCTCACTAAGTTTTCTCCAAATTCAATTTGAATGCTTTCCAAAACAATACCATATTATTTTCAAAAAATTGCTAGGGGGTGCCACACATGTTTTTTAACTGACTGGCGGGGCACAACTTTTCTATAATACATTGCCAGGTGACATTATATTTAACTAAATGACTCAAGGGTGACATTCCGGTTACTTTGGCTGAAATCCGACGAGTTAAGTTAAAAAAGACGAAAATGCTCTTATTTTTCTATCTAATTTAACTTTATTTACCCTTCCTCCATCTTCCACTCTTTCCCTCTCCCTCTTCCTCCATCCCACCTGAAGCTCAACCGGAAACAATGGTGGCTCCTGAGAAATTAGAATCAGATGAGCACATCAAAACTCACCTGACGATTGGTCCTTTATATCCAAAATTCCGTCGACATTGATACCAGCAAGATACGATCAATTTCACCGGAAAAAAAATGAACGATCAAAATTCAGAATCGATAGTTCTTCAATTAAAACCACAAAAAAACTGAGAAATTCTGATAACATTATCGTCGGATCAAATAAAAGCAAATAGATCGATATACTTGGATTAGTGCGATTCTCGATTGTTCGATGACGATAATCCGTCACTTTGATTAAGCAACAGTGGATTAATTAACGCAAAATGCATAATACTAGCACTAATTAGGATTTAGGATGAGGAATTAAGACAATAACCCTAATTAGCTGCGGAGAGTGTGATGAGTGAGGAGATTCAAGGGGGATGATTCTGAATTTCTGACCAATTGAAAGCAGGAGCAGTAGTAGTTTGAAAAGAGCTTCCCTCCTTTTGCTATTTATATAGAGATCACATCTAGAAAGTTTAGAATCTACGCTTAACCTAACCATGGTCCTTGATATCCGAAAACTTGATCAGAAGGAAAGAAGAAAGATATAGAGGGGGTTGAGAAAGTGAGGCGGGGAGGAGAGAGAGAAGAGAAGAAGAGAGACGAGAAGAGGGAACATGGTTGTGGAAAGCAGGAGGAGGATGAGAGAAGGATTAACAAAAAGACATGGAAGAAGAAGAAGAAGAAGAAGAAGAAGAAGAAGAAGAAAAGAGGGGATGTAGTAGAATGGGTCTTCCTGCTTGAATTGGTGGGGGTTGGCAATCAAGCAAGAAAGGAATCGAGGGATGAAGCAGGAGGAGGGATGGAGGAAGAGGGAGAGGGAAAGGGAGAAAGATAGAGGAAGGGTAGATAAAGTAAAATTAGATAGAAAAATAAGGGCATTTTCGTCTTTTTTAACATAACTCGTCGGATTTCAGCCAAAGTAACCGGAATGTCACCCTTGAGTCATTTAGTTAAATATAATGTCACCCGGGGATGTATTATAGAAAAGTTGTGCCCCGCCAGTCAGTTAAAAAAGATGTGTGACACCCCCCAGCAATTTTTTGCAATATTTGGACGTCACAAATGTTATTCTAAGGTGCTGACTTATGAGATCTCGTGGGACCAAATAATATGATTGTGATCAAGGACGAAGCCAGGAGTTTATAGCAAGGGGGAAAAATATTAAATTGAAATATTTTATAATAAATAATAATTAGAAAAATTTGGAAATTGCAAAATAATTTTCATAAATACAATAGAATTGCTATGTAATAACAATTTAAGTTCATACATAATTTTAAAAAAATTCAATTATTATTTAAAAAATGATACAGAAATTATGATTTTTTTATGTGATGCAAGTGTAGTTACACAATTTTAATTTACAACTAAGAAAAACTACAATACACAACATGCTCTAGTTAAATTACGATAAATAATTTAATACATCATCATTCTAAATTATTTGTGCTTGAACTATAAAAATATACGATGAAATAATATAGTGCATATAGTTATCATAGAAAATGGTTAAAAATAAAATTATAATGGGAATGTGAAACAACAACAAATTATGGAAATAACAATGTAAGAGAATCCAACATATATAATAGGCCATTGATTTTGTTTCCATAAAGTAAAAACTGTATATATTGTAACATTAGGATTTGAACTTAGAATCTCAAGGTTAAAAAAAATACATGATTATCAATTCAACTAATAAGAAATCATGCAATAAAATGCACAAGACATACTTAATATAAATTTTTTGGGGGGGGGGGGGGAGCAATTGCCCCATTTTGCCCAAAGGGGCTCCGTCCCTGGTTGTGATCAAACCATTTTGATCATTGATTATAGAAATCTCTAGTAAGACATATAATCACCATATTAACTTAGTTAAAACACTCTTATAAATTTATCATTGTCGTGATATTCTCAATACCACCGCCCTGGTTGGAATTATACTTTTGGCTCTTAATATCATTTCTTCTTTTTTTTTTGTTGTTCACTTTGTCTCTTAAATTTCCCTGAATTAACCATTGGATCTTCTACGTTCTCCTCATTCTCAACAAATCGCTCCATGACATTTTCTGTATTGTTATTTCTCATTGAAATTTCCAAGCTTTTTTTTGTTGGAAGTATCCCAATCCTGGAATCGCTCAACTTTTTCATTCACCTTCCCAAACTCTTTAAGATAAACATCATGACTAAGTTCAATTTCAGCCGAGTGTTGTTTCCAAGGTAGAAAAATGACCGTTTGAATTTACTGCCTCAAACATTACCCTTTCAATTGCATTGATTTTCTTTGGAGTTCTTTGTACGCGTTCCTTGTCAAGTCTGTCAGCATTCTTGCTTTGACAATCAACATGTATTTCATCGTCATGGTTGTCATGATTTCCTTAATTCAAGAAGGAATATGATTTGAAGATATCATGCTTGAGTTGATCACAGATTGATCTTGTACATGTTTCTTTGACTATAGTGCTATGGTTATCCCCATCATCAAAGCATACATGGTATATTTGGTTGATCCATAAACCTTCCCCCTTCCTTTATAAATACTTTGAATGAGCAGCCACCAATTGAAAGGAAAATCACAAATTCTATCCTTCTCATAGAACTTATGAGTCAAGACTTGTATCACTTCAACCGATTCTTCAATATCGTAACTTGTCTTGATACGATTTCCCCATATTTTCACTAATTTTCTAAAGTTCTCCTTAAGGCAACCTGTGGTGGGACTCTGCATATATTCAACCAAACTCTTCTATATTCACTTGTGTTATAGACACTCCACTTCTTAATATTTTTCAAAATTTTCTTGAAAGTCTTATGGATCCTTCAAAAACTCTTCCATCACATGAACTGTAGGTAATGTAATGATGAATTTGTTAGTAGACAAACAATAATAAAAGCTAAATCACAAATAAAAATTGACACAAAGGATTTCACGTTGAAAACTCAAACTAGGAAAAAACTATGATCGATGCACTTTCTCAGAGGATTACACAGCGATGTTTCAAAGATTCTCATATATATCTCTACAATCTTTGTCAATCTTCCTAGAATTACAACCTGAGAACTCATCCCTCACAGTTGATACTCCTTACACAACATTTTCGAGTACACTCTCTTGTGGTACAGATGAAACACTATCAATGCTTGTGATCCAAAATAAGCCTAACATCATATCTTATTTACAGTAAAGGTAATACAATAGTGTCTAGGTTTAATAAGAGTTCATTAGCCACCAAGCACTCAATAAAACGACCAAATAATCTAAAACCAGCTCTGATTAGGAAAATATATCAAAACAAGACGCTGAAATGTGAAACCTCACTCCGCTAAATTTTGGCACGGCTTCATTTCGTTACATGACCCATGTCAGCCCTAATTTTGTCCTTTGTTGCCTCCATCCATGTTTGAAGTCATCCCTAACTCATACTTTGAACTCCACATATCAAACTCAATAAAATTTGACCTTTATCTTCTCCTAAAAGCCATTGTACTTAAATCATCGAGCTTCATCGGCTCTTTACTGGTTCAGACCACACTCCTACCCGACCATTCCAAAAAGTTTTAGTTCTCCTCTCCAGTGATGCAACCTAAAATGGAGGTCGTGTTTTGTGAATCCATCTCCTCCTTATACTGCTTTCTTTCTCATACTCCTTTTCTTATGTAGCCTTTCCTTGTCGTCATGCTGGTTGATCTTCTCTTCATGGCTATACTCATTGCAAATCTATGTCCCCTAATAGTGTTGCTTTGAAATCTTTGGATACTTGCTTTCAAATACTCTTATCTTCAAAAAGTAGTGTACAAATCAAATCATATGTGCTTGCATCTTTTCTCCCAGGAATATAATTAAGTGCTTCCAACTTTTTCAATCTTTTCAAACATCACATTCAGTCCATATATATCTTAGATCCTTTGGAAGATTGTAGACAAAGATTGAGCAATTTGTTTCCTCCTCATGTGCTTAATTCCCCCTTCTCTATCTTACTTGGAGCCCTCTCTATCTTTTCATTTTATCAATGTCCAGAGCTATCTCAATATTGGTCCTTTGCATAAGGGTTATGGTTAGTATTTGTTTTTTGTTTTTCTAATTGTAATTCTTAGTTCTCAATGAATATGCCCACTCTATCTCTTTATATATGTTGTCATTTTATGACTACATATGGAACTAACCTTATAATACATCCAAAACTTAGATTACATGCAAAACTAATTACAAAACATAAGTCATACAAAATATCACTTGATCAAAAAATGATTTATCTTTGTATGTTTTACTTGGTTGTATTTATCATTGAAATATTTTTTTTGAGATAGCTTAGGATTTAATACTATGTAAAGAACAAGAACATAATATATATTCCCTCGTGTCTCTATCTCATATCTAAAGTTTATCTAAAGTTTATCTTAAATTGAAGAGTTATATTTATATTTTATGAAAACATAATTCTTACTTTAATAATGGACTTTAATTATGAAACGGAGTAGGTAAATTTCTTTGGTTTACCAATAAATGCATCCGCATGTTTTCTCATCGTCCACCAAAAAAACATAAAATAAATAGAGAAACAAAGAAAGTAAACAAAAGAGGCATGATTGTCCTACATATAGTATCTTGCATTAAGAAACAAGGAGAACCACTCAAAGTTGAATAATTGCCTAATTTAACAAAAAGAAAACAATCAAATACAATACAAGGTAGGGCCACTCACACTAAAAACCTTCAACTCCCCCACCAAAGCCCTTATCAGAAAAGGAATGCTGATTGTTGATACTGACTATCGTATTTAATTTTATAAGCTATGATACATCTCCATCATAAAATAAAATTAAAAAAAAATTGTCACCATGAATATTATGATAATAACAATGATTGATCACCTAATCATTTTTGTCATTTTTTGCATCTCTCCTTTCAATAAAAGATAATTGCGTTTGCTTTATGTATAATTGACTCAATTATTTCGTTTTAATGTTGTCTAATGGGTTTGCCTAAACTGGATTACACGCATAAGTTGCATTATTTAGCACATGTTATTTGTATAATGATAGTACTTTAATCATGTAATTAAGTAGACATAAGAATATTTGGAACTATTGTAAGCTTACTCCAAAACAGTACCCTTCGACAATATTTTGGTTATAACAACAATATAAAGATGAATGAAAGGTTTGTGACATATATTTCCAAAACTTACACTGTTGAAATTTTACATAATTTACTCTTTCAAATTGATTAAGCATTTCCAAAAAAATAAAACACAAAAAGAAATTCACTTAAAATAGAGTAACTTTTCTTTATGGGATTAAATAGAATATTTTGGATATAGCTTCACAAATATGTCTGAACTACACTAGTCTGGTCCTGATACTTTTACGATCTCGGGCAATGCAGTAGACTAATTTGTATATTTGTGTCCTTTTAGAAAAATGCGTCAACATTCATACTAAACAACGATATTAGGGTGTGTCAAATTCATGGGTAAAAAACAGTTGGGTAAAAGTTAAATTTTGGTAATTTTTGGAAAATTTAAGCTAATATATCAAAATTAATTTTTTTTGTTTTTTAACTTTAGTCAGTTTTGATAAGTTTTGGTAAGTTTTAGTAAATTTTGCTAAATTTAGGCAAAAATCGATAAATTTTGATAAACTAGAGTTACCCAAGAATTTAGTCAAAATGCACCCTTTTTTTGTTTTAACAGTGCCATATGTGTCCTTTTTTCCTCTTCTTATTTTATTTACATTGCATGTTGGGTCTTTTGATATTACTATCTATATTTTCCGTTGGGTCCTTAAAACTGATGAAAATGAGCGAATGCAGAGATTGATAATAGAGAGAAAGAAAATTTAGAGAGTGATTCACTCAAAACTCTTATCCTTCGCCACAAACAGTAGCCTAAAGAGTTTATATACAGAGCAAATGGACACTACTGTCAATAACAAATTTCTATTAGCAATAACCACTTTGATGCCAGCTCACATGAACCTCTAACTGCCTCAACCTCCTGAGTCTCATTCTTCACATTCCCCCTCAAGTTGGAGGAGTGCAAACCCCCAACTTGGGCAGAAGTTGTTGGCGTTGTGCAACTGTGACAGGTTTGGTGAATATGTCTGCCACCTGAAGCTTAGTAGGAACATATGTGGGTTTAATTCTTCCAGATTTGAGTTGATCCCGTACATAGTGGCAGTCCACCTCAATGTGCTTTGTCCTCTCATGGAAGACAGGGTTACTAGCAATATGCAACGCAGCTTGATTATCACAGTGCAAGGTTACAGGGGTCAAGGAGTGAACACCCAAATCTCTTAGTAAAGCTAGCAACCAGACAACTTCACAGCAGGTTATGGCCATTGCTCTGTATTCAGCTTCAGCTGAAGATTTGGCCACTACTGACTGCTTCTTCGATTTCCAAGAGATGGGTGAACCACCAAGAAGAATGCAATAACCTGTGGTAGATCTTCTGGACATTACACAACTTGCCCAGTCAGAGTCACAAAAGGCTTCCAGCTTAAATGAGTTTCTGCTGGACATAAAAATTCCCTGCATATGAGTGCCTTTGATATATCTTACAACCTGTATGGCAGCTTTCATATGTTCTTCAGTTGGTGATTGCATGAACTGACTGAGTATCTGCACAAAATAGCTCAAGTCAGGTCTTGTAACAGTGAGATATATGAGTTTTCCCACCAATCTTCTATAGGACTCAGGATTGGACAAAGGTTGTCCCGTGTCAGAACTCAGTTTCAAATGTGCATCAAATGGCACTCTCAGTGGATGTGCCTCGGTCATATGTAATTCCTCAATCATGTCCTTCACATACTTTTTCTGGCACACAAAAATCCCTTCATTCGACCTTGACACTTCAAGACCCAGAAAGTACCTCAAAGAGCCCAAGTCCTTCATATGAAACTTACTATCCATAAATTGTTTGATGTTAGCAAGTTCCTTTTCATCATTACCAGTCAAAATCATGTCATCCACATAGATTAGCATGATTGAGATCTGATTTCCATTCCTCTTCACAAACAAAGAATAGTCAGATTTGGATTGTTTAAACCCATATTCACACAATGCCTCAGACAATTTTGCAAACCATTGTCGTGGGGCTTGCTTCAAGCCATACAGAGATTTCAATAACCTGCACACTTGGGATTGCTGAGATTGCCTCACATTCCCCCTGTCTGAGAGCATTGTTTGAGGAGAAATGGAGCAACCAAAATGTACATACCCCGGGGGAAGAGTCATGTAAACATCTTCATAAAGATCACCATGCAAAAATGCGTTGGTGACATCAAGTTGATAGGCAGGCCATTGATTAATCGCAATGACAGCTAAGAGAGACCTCACAGTGGTCATTTTGGCCACTGGAACAAAAGTCTCCTCATAATCTTCCCCATAACGTTGTTTACACCCCAGTACAACCAGCCTGGCTTTGTACCGCTCGATGGTACCATCTGAATGAAATTTGGTTTTGTATAGCCATTTGCACCCAATGGCTTTCTTGCCAGGAGGAAGAGTAGTAACTTCCCAAGTGCCATTGTTCTCAAGAGCACGAAGTTCAACATTCATAGCATCACACCAATGAGGCTGCTTGACAGCCTGTTGAAAATGGACAGGATCCTCAGATGCTGCAAGAGCAGCAGAGAATGCCAAGTACTCAGGGGTATGAGCAGTAACTGAATTGCTAACAAAGTCAGATAACCAAGAAGGAGGTTGATGATGTCTGGTAGATCTTCGGACAGGTATGTCAGGTGATGGTGAAGTACTTTCTGAGGATGATGATGGAGATGATGGTAATGGTGATGGCTGCTGAGGTGATGAGGATGGTGATGGTGATGAAGATAGTGATGGTGATGGTGAGGTAGTCTGAGTGTTTGAAAGATGTTGGGATAAGTCAAGAAAATCATCAGACCAGGTAGGCACCCCTGGTAATGGAGAGGGAAGTGGATGCATGTACTGCTCTAGAGATTTAGTTTTATAAGGGAAAACATGTTCCAAGAATGTAACATCCCTAGAGATAAAAGTCTGCTTGGTAAGTAAGTTCAGAAGTTTGTAACCCTTCTGAGTTGGAGGATAGCCAAGGAACAAGCAGGGAACTCCCCGTGGTTGAAATTTGTCAGTAGTCCTGACAGGATTTGAAGCAAAAGTAAGACATCCAAACATTTTTATGTGGTTGTAATCAGGTTTGCTTCCTAAAAGGACTTCATAAGGGGTTTTGTTAGATAACACAGATAGAGGCTGTCGATTGATGAGGTAAGTGGCAGTGAGCACACAATCACCCCAAAAATGAAGAGGGAGAGAAGCATGGAATCTCAATGCCCTAGAGACTTCCAACAAGTGCCTATGCTTGCGCTCAACCACCCCATTCTGTTGAGGTCTGTCTACACAGGAGGTTTGATGCATAATTCCTTCTTGAGAGAAGAACAATTGACAATCATGTGAATCAAACTCCAAGGCATTATCAGAACGAATAGTTTTGACAGAACGATCAAATTGATTCTTCACATAAGCACAGAAAGTTTGAAGGTGCGCTAGAGACTGAGATTTGCATTTAAGGAGAAATGTCCAAGTAGCTCTGCTGAAGTCATCTATAATAGTCAGAAAAAATCTTTTATTACCCTGAGTACATACTCTGTAAGGTCCCCATAGATCAATGTGAATCAACTGGAAAGGTTGAGTAGATACAGTAGTACTGTACTTGTATGGTAAGTGAGTAAATCTAGCCATAGGACATGTGACACACACAGGTGTATGTTCCTTCACATTTACATTTATTTCATCAATGTATCTCAGTCTAGGGATGGGAATGTGACCTAATCTGTGATGCCATAAAGTCACATCATCCAGCTTGTTACCACTACAAGCCACACTGCCTGACATGTTGATAGTAGGTTTATTGGAAAAGTAGTATAATCCTCCATGTTGTCTACCAACTCCCCTGATAGCTCGAGTATGACAGTCCTGTATCAGACATAGATTGGCATGAAAGATGACACTGCAGTCATTATCCCTAGCCAACTTATGCACAGACATCAAATTATACTTAAAATCAGGCACACACAGCACATTCATCAGTTTGAGACCATTCTTCAGCAGTATGTTGCCTGTATTTATCACATTTATCCTACTCCCATCAGGTAAGTTTATGAAGGAGACATTGGTGTTTAAGAGCAAATGATGAAGCATGTTCTGAGATTTGCACATATGATCTGTAGCCCCCGTATCCATAATCCAAACAGATTCACCAGTGCAATTAGAAAAGGATGAGACATTACCAGCAAAATTTACATCTGCAGCAGAAAAATCTATCTCATCATCTGTATCTGGAGGTGATTGCAGAATTAATTTTATCAGCTTCTCCACTTGCCTTGGGGTCAGGTAAGTCACCTTCCCATCCGGTCCTACTTGCACACTTTCAGCCTGAGCAGCACTCTTCCTTGTAGAAGATCTACCATCTCTTCCTTTTACACTTTTGGTTCCTTGAACATTCTTGTATTCAAGAGTGTTAGATTGTTGAGACTGTTTCTTGGCTCGAGGATGCCAAGGAGGGTAGCCTATCACCAACCAGCACTTGCTTCTAGGATGTCCTCTCTTGCCACATTCTTCACACCTCAGATCTGAACCTTTACTTAGCAAGGCAGCAGGCTCAATCTGACTTGTGCCTCGCATTTTCAGTAACTCCTGTTGTAATTCTTCCTGTTGTAGCATCCCACAGACAGCTTCAACTGAAGGCAGAGGTTGCATCAGGAGTATTTGACTCCTTTGGTGACTAAACTCTTCATTCAATCCGTTCAAGAATTGAAATAGCTTCTGTTCTTCCTGTTGCTTCGCTAAGGCAGTCATAAAATTGCCTATATCCCCAGTTATGGTAGTCACCTTAGGCAGATCCTTCATAGCATCAAGCTCTTCCCAGATTGATTTCATGGCAGTATAATAACTACTCACATCTCCTGTATGCTTCAATCCATAGAGTTCCTTGCTCAACTGATACTTCCTTGATCCATTTGCAATTGCAAATCTCTTAGCCAATTGTCTCCAAATATCTGAGGCTAGATTTACAAACAGAATTGATTTTGAGATTGCTTCACTCACATTGTTCATGATCCAAGAGATCACTAGATTGTTGCAGGCATCCCACTGATCTGCCTTGGCTGAATCAGTGGTTGATCGAGCCAGTGTGTTTTCCACAAACACTAGTTTCCTCTTGGTTGAGAGAGCTATCTCCATTGCTCTTCGCCAGGTTCTGTAATTGGAAGCTCCAATCAGCTTCTCATTAAGTGTGATTGTGTTTGGTCCATCTGATGGGTGAATGAACAGAGGATCATTGACATCATAGCTGTTATTCTTTCCATTCATCTTTGAGACTTGATTCGAGGATCAATCAAGTATGAAAATGACTTGATCAATTTTCAATCTCACCAGGATCATGATAGATCCCAGCAATCGCGCTCTGATACCATGATGAAAATGAGCGAATGCAGAGATTGATAATAGAGAGAAAGAAAATTTAGAGAGTGATTCACTCAAAACTCTTATCCTTCGCCACAAACAGTAGCCTAAAGAGTTTATATACAGAGCAAATGGACACTACTGTCAATAACAAATTTCTGTTAGCAATAACCACTTTGATGCCAGCTCACATGAACCTCTAACTGCCTCAACCTCCTGAGTCTCATTCTTTACAAAAACTTTGACAAATTTTTTTTTGAAACCGTAGAGCATAGACGGTCACCCCTCATACCTACCTCCAGCACTGGGCCTGGAACTGTACATTACAAAAAAAATAACATTGCCCTAAATACATGAACATTTTTGAAGATAATATAATGATTGACTCTGATATCATACATGAAATCCTAATGTTAGAATATTTTAATTCTTTATATATATATAGGTAGGGTAAAGTTGGTTAAAATCATATTAAATAAATTAGGATGCAAGGAGATAAATTTTTGAGAAAATTGAAAAAGAGGTAAACATACACAAATTTTACAAAACCCAAATTCTCCAACTTTTTATGAAATTTACTTCCTCTTACCAATTTATCCAATTTACTCACCCATCTACCAGCCCAAAGAACGTGGTTTGATTCTATGATTAACGATGATGTGATGAGATTAAATCAAGGATAAAAATTTTCATCCTAAATCTAATGGCTATTATTGATTTCCACTACCATAATTGAAAAACACTTTCAACTATGGTAGAAATTTCCTAAATCAATAATAGAATTTAGGTAATCTATGAGTTTTACAATTTTTAAAATAATAAAATATATATTTATAACAAATTAAATATATATGCATAATATATTTTTTTTCAATTATTGAAAGTCGAAAAGCTTAAAATTTCATTGAATTTAACAAACCGCAAACAGAACAACAAACAACCATAGGGGTGGAAATTGGGTGGGTATAGATGGGCAAGGTCCATACCCACATTTTACCCAAAGATTATAAAACTCTACTCAATACTCATACCCTACCTATGCTTCTTAATACCCATATGGATATTACCCACATGGGTAATACCCACTTGGATATTACTTACATGGGTATTACCCATGGGTATTCATGGGTATCCAGCTATTCAACTAACTATTCTTATTTTGTATTCTAACGTTTTAGATAATAAATTTATATTTGGAGCTCAAAATTCATATTTGAACTTTTTTTAATCTATCATATCATATTATAAAGTTTCAATTTAAATCATTAAAATTCAATTTTAATTTAAAGTTTCAGTTAGTTTTTGCGGCAAAAAATTTCTATATATGTTGTGATAAATGTTATCGAATAAAAATAATTAAGAGCTCAAAATTCATATTTGATCTTTTTTTAATCAGTACTATCGTATTACAAAGTTTTATGTCAAATCGATAAAGTTGAATTTTGCCTTAAATTTTAGTATATAAACGCAATACAACTCGATAGTCATATAGTTAAGACATCAATGGGTATATGAATACCCATGAATAATGGATACCCACACCAAATTATGGGTAACCCATATCCATCCTACCTATTACTCATCTCTAATGAGTTTTACCAACCCATTATGGGTGGGTAAGGGTGGGTACCCAATATATGGGTATCAATTCCCACTCCTAAACAACCACCTCCATATAATAAAGGTTACAACCAAACAGCTAAACATAAATAACACAGCAAGGACTCTCGTGCTTAAACAACCAAAAGAAACTTTCACATCTCCATCATGATGTAAGATCCATAACTTCAGTTTGGTGGGTCATCAAGGACTCGCACACCTATATCCTTGCCAATAGTCACAGCCATTCGGTCTATCACAGCATCAATGTCATAAAGACTGTCATCTTTCAACATGTTCGCACGTCTAGTCATCCTAACCTTCTCACCATCCTTTCGACCCGGAACAACTCTACGAGTTGCATCTCTGACAAGCTGTCACATCTATTTCATCAACATGTTCTGTTTTCTCTTATTTTTGACTTTACCCTTCGAAGCCTCTAGGATGGAATCCTATCAGCAAATAAGTCATGTTCAGTTGCATCATTTGGATTCAATTGGGTTACTATGAGTGCGGTCACTATCAGAGCCGGCACCCATATCCCAATCCGCCACCCGATTGAATTTGGAACCACTCAAAAGAGCAACCTTATAAGACAACCTACTTGCATGCTTGTTGTTATCCAAAACACACTAATAGGGTCCGTAATGGTTTTGCTAGAAGCATCTTCAGACCCGTCAAGAGAGTCGTGCACAACCGTGTCATCTTTCCTAATAGTTTTCGACCCATTGTTAACCACACAAGGGGGTGAGATGTGCAACGCATTTGAAAAAGGAGTATCACCATGATTCTTCTTAGGGATCCACTTTTGAAGATATTTTGCATAAACAGGAGGTCTAACAGCTAGCTTTTTATTGAATTTGACCCAAGAAACAAAGAGTTTCCTATGATCGATGATTCTAAGGTTCATTTCATAAATGACTTTTCTCCCATCGTCCCTACTTACATATTGCACAAAACCAAATTTTCTACCATTGTTTCCAACTTTTTATTGAATTTATCATTTATCATTTATATATATGATAGACAATTTCCTTTTTTCGTTCATGATTTCAAATCGCACATTTGCCCCACAAACACATAAATAGAAATTATACCCAAGTAAAATATATCGCAATATATTAGATGCCCCGAAAATTTGTTTTCTCTTTAACAATACCGTTTATTTTCTTTTTCTAATATCAATACTTGCTGACGTGAAAGTGAGAGTATAAACTCCCAGATATAGCATATATGTATTGAATATACCCTATGAAATGTGAAAAGATCATAGCTTTGTACAAGAGTGGATCAACTTCAAGAAGTTTCTAAAACAAAGTAGGTGACGATTACAACAAATTGGATACATGCCATGCGAAACCCCAAAGTCTCATGCAGAATTATAACGTGTAAGGTTTGTTTACACGTTGAGTTCAGTTGTAAGATACTTTCAATTCCCACAAAAGACACTCAATTCACGAGTATGTATGTAATGTTGTCCCCCCTTTCTCCCTTTTTGGTTAGCTTCACTTGTCAGGGAACGATTATGTCATCAGTTACGTGAAAGTAAGCAATTTCCACTTTTAATTAATTAATAGGGGTATCAATATTGTCTTGTATGAATAAATTTTCAACTTATGGATCATATAATTAAATTCAATGGTGCGTCATTGAATGTACCACGTTTTTCTCGTGTTTTGGGTCGTTTCATTCTAGATTAATGTTGTCTTTGTTTGTATTAAAGCTCGTTCTTTAACAGGGTTGGTTGCAGTTGATTGAGGTGTGGTGTGGCGTGGTGTAGTGGAAATTTGAAAATTGTGGTGGTTTGAGGAAAGTTGTGATGAAATGTTAAAGGTTGTGGTGGATTATGGAATGTTGTGGTGTAAATAATTGTAAATGGATTGGTATATTACAAAAGTATAACTTTTAATAAAAATAAATAAATAAAAATTGAAATAGTAGATTATGGTGGGTTGTGGTGGATTGTGGTATAACTTTAATTTTTGTGTCAGTTAAACTTTAAAAGTGTCAACGTATATAATATTCTATTATATGAAAATACTATTATTAGATTCGTTACTAAAAAATACTATCATAAAAATATAATATTGTAATTTTTTGACTATTATGTTAAACAGAGTGAGTATTATTTGTCTCTTAATTGAATGTCACGGCTTCCAATATTACTATTTTGATTAATGATTTCTTATACAATATTTTGTTAATAATTACGATATTATATTTTTAAGATAGTACTTTTCGTTTCGAATTTAGTGATAGTAGTTTTATATAATAAGTCTGTTGGGAATATTCAAGGCGGGAGCCCATTTCAACCAAGACCCATGATACACAAGTTAAGTGAGGTTCCATCTTAAAAGCAATTGGTGTTAAATCGATCGAGTAGCCTACTTGACTTATATACCATGTCCTTTCTCTCTACTTTTCCAATGTGAGTCATTTTTACTCATGGGTGAATCTCAACAAAATCATTGCATACCTATTGAGAAACTTTATGATAAAAAAATTTCAAGTTTGACTATATAATTTTTAAATAAATAATATAAACGAAAGAAATAAAGTTGTATTAAAGTTGCCCTTGCACAATATCGCTGTGAGTTAGTTGCAGTCGTATCTATAAACTGAAGCACCAATTTAATTGAAGCATCAATAAATTGCTATGAAACTTCGAATACTATACATACAGGGAGGATTAACAAATTTCATAATACCTCCGTTCTTTTTTATCTGTCGCCTAAAAAATTATGTTAAAAACTTTGATCGTTAATATTTTAATTTGTATAATGATTCATCCTACAAAATTGATGTCATTAGATACGCAATAAAAAATACTATTAAAAAAGTATAATATTATAATTTTTTATAAAAATTTTATATTAGAAATTATTGATTAAAGTTTAGCACTGAAAATCGTAAATGACAGATAAAAAAGAGTGGAAGGAGTAATATAGTTTGCATTAATTGTACAATCAAGAATGTCAAGAGAGCGAGTCAGGATTCAAGAATTGTCTCCTCATCTCTACATAATTATAATGTTAAGCAAATTTCAGAATTAAATGAATTTCTTTTTGGGGGGGGGGGGGGATTCTACTATATAAAAGTTATATGAGTTAAGTAGCAGGCACTTGGCCCTGAGAGAGTTTTTTGCATTTTGGACCTCGAACTTTAGGAGTATTTTTTAGACCCTGAAGTTTGTAGGCTGAATAAAAAAGGACCTTGAAGTTTGTGGGCTAAAGAAAAAGGTCTATGTCTCATTCTTTGTTTTCCTCCCATATTTGAATTTATCTCCCGATAGACGTCAAACTTCAGGACTATGGGACTATGGTTAAAACTGATATTAAAGCTATAATATACATCTCTTATTCATGTCGGGGCTACTTAGACCGCTGAGTATATGGTCTTAAGTAACTCCAACATGAATAAGAGAGGTTTATTATAACTTTAATATCAGTTTTAACTAGACCTGTTCAAATGTCGGGCCGGGCCGGGTCGCGGGCCGAGTCAATCGGGTCGAAAGTTTTCGACCCGTCGGCCCGAGCCCGACCCGACCCGACCTTCGGGTCAGGTATCTTCGGCCCGAGCCTTGACCCTACGGGCTGCGGGCCAGGTCAACGGGGCGATAAATATATAAAACGAATTTTTTTTAAATTAAAAATACATAAAAACTTACGCATTTTATTTATTTATTTTGTCGGGTCATCGGGTCGGGTCGGGTTAGGTGACAAAAAAACTAAAACTTAATCTAAGATTTTTTTTAAAAAAATTGTATTTAGTCGGGTCGGCGGGCCGGGTCGGGTCACCTTCTAAAATTGTAATCTTGACCCGCATTTTTCGGGCCGGGTCGAGTCGGGCCGGCGCGGGTCCCCGGCCCATTGAACAGGTCTAGTTTTAACCTTAGTCTTGAAGTTTGATGCCAATCGGGAGAGAAATTCAAACATGGAAAGAAAAATAAAAAGGAGAAATGGGCTTTTTTTTCAGCTCACAAACTTTAGGGTCTTTTTTTCAGCTTACAAACTTTAGGGTCCAAGAAGTTAAAGTTGAAAACCAAGGGTTCAGAATATAAATACCCTTAAAATTCAGGGTCCAAAAAGTTAAAGTTGAAAACCAAGGGTTCAGAATATAAATACTCTCAAAATTCGGGGTCCAAAATGCAAAAACCCTTAACTGAGAAAAATCATGAGTTACACAAGCACAACAAAATACACTATAAAGCATGGGCGGATTGGGGATAATGGTAGGATGGACACCCTTGACTCAAAAAAAAAAAGATTAACTAGTCTATATTGTTTGAAAAGGAAAAATATAAGTGTGTATTAAATGGACACCCTAAAAAAAGTTGAAAATTTACCATTACTATTAATTGGACATCTTTAATTTAAAAGTCAAGATCCGCCACTTAAAAAGTGTAAAATGATTGATCTCAACTTTACTTGAGCTCAGTAACAAAGAAATCTAGGAAATCAATTTTTTAGATAAATTTCAATTCTTTCTAAAGACCTCCACCACAACTATCACGCCACACATGATAGTGGAATAGGATATACCACACTATTCCTGAGGGATATGCTAGAGATACTTATCTTAGCCACACCTTACAAGGTTGAACAAAATCCACCCTTTATTTTTAGGAAGAAACTCCACTCTAAACCTTTATTAACCTCGACCTCCACTCTAGTTATAAGATTTTTTTTTTTAAAAAAAATCCTACTAATTTTCTAATACAATTAAAAAATAAATAATGTGGTTAATATTTTCAGCAAGATTAGAATAAAATCCTAACAAAACTTAAGACCTATTCTTTTGGGTTTGATAAATAGATTTTTATGTTGGAAAGAGTTGGAAGAAGTTAATCAAAGCTACAGAGAGTTTGTAAAAGTTAGAACAAGTTGGTAAAAATTATGAAACTGAAAATAGTTGGAAGATTCGAGAAAGAGTTAGCAAATAATCAAAATCGTTGAAAAAGTTTAAACTTGTTTTATAAGTAATATATAGTTATACAATTCGGTTTTTTTTTTTGGCTAAGTCAGATATACAATTGGTTAATTTATTTTATAGTTAGTTATCACATTTTTATATACTTAATTAATCTTGATGAATGATAAACCTTTTATCTAAAAAATGTTATTAAATGAGTGTTTTTCATCTTCTGTAAATTAAATTAAAATTAAAATTAAAATTAAAGATAAAATTAAGTATATAAACATAGTGTTAATATTTTATTGAAAAGTTAATTGCATCATCCATGTATAACTTATATTACAAATTATATATTGAAATAACCGACAAAAAAATAATAGTACAAAAGTAATATATAGTAAAAGTTATGAAATCTTTGATAACTATCATTTTAAATGAGATTGATAGATATCATATAATTTGGTCTTATCTTCAAATTGTTTCATTGTATGTTTATGCTCATCGAATAATATAACTTCGGGTCTTACTTAGATAGTAGGTTATCTTGGTGAGATTTATATACCTTTCGATATAAACAAAACCAAAGCATATATGCTACAATGACTGTTTGAAACTGTAATATTGATTTTATTATGAAATAAATTTCATATTCATAACCTTTGATCTAAATATGAGAAGATTTTATTGTTTAATCTTTTCTTGTTCAACATATTACTTACAACCTTCATTTTATCATAAACGATGATATATTAATTAAAGCTTTATTTTCTTTCCAGTCAAAATTTTATCAAGATTTTTTTAATAAAGTTTAGTCGTTATATTTTGAATTATGTATGTCATTAATTATAATTAATAGTATTGTTGTTTTATCTTTTATCATGTGATATTTGTATTTTGAGAAATAACATTTAATATCCATCTCTTCTTATGACATAATAAAAGATAAAGAATAAGTTAGACTATTTAATAATGGAAAAACACTTGGTATTTATATTGTGAATTACTATTTATCTTTCTTTAAAAATAGTAATTTTTTTTATCAATCACATACATTCACATAAACTTTTAAATAATTCAATTACTTCTATGTGTTAGATCGAGTTGGACGAAAATAACAGTTAGAATGAATTAGAATGAACGGATAAAAGTTGAAAGAAATTGAAAGAAACCAGCAAAAGTTGGAATGAGTCGAAAAGAAGTGGTAAATTGCAAGGAGTTGGGATTTAATAATTACTCAACGTTACTTCTTTCTATGATCTCAAATCATGAGCTTTCTGAGAGGCCTGACCAAAGCAAAAAGGTCCCCTAGTCCAGATATAGAATCAATGGGATTTAATGGATCTAAATCCCATTTAACCATATATAATGCTAGAACAAAAAATCAGGATCCAATTACAATTGGATCTAATACTAAATCATGACATTATTTATTTTTTTTACAATGGTAAGTCGGGCGACCCACTAGGCCCCCTATCTTAGAGAAAGCCCAATGGGTCCACCAGCCCATGGGGGAAGGGGGAAACCAGGCATGTACACCTGTTGCTACTCTCAGGAATCAATCCCGGGACCTGTGGTATACCACAATGCAGCTGGTACCACTTGAGCTAAAGATCATTGGTAAGTCAAAAAAAAGGGGTGCAACACGAAGACTTCCTAAGAGGTCACCCATCCTAGTACTACTCTCGCCCAAGCACGCTTAACTGCGGATTCTAATGGGATCCGATGTATTAGTGCTGGTATGATCGCATATGTTATATCTAGTTAACTATATAAAATTGTATGAAAAAGTGAATTTCAACCTTTATTTATTTTTTTTTATAATTAGCGGTTGAAAGACCCTTTTATTCAAAAGACAAGATGTGTCTTTAATAAAGGCATGCAGCGAAATATGAGATCATACCCCCACTACTAATTAGAAAAGCCTTTATGACTAAAATTAAACCCTGAAAGATACAACAAAAGAAAAACAACTTCAATGTATGCCTGAACTTTGAGTCATGAATCTGAAAGCCATCACCACCAACATCATAATTCTTTAAGGAATGCTTGAGAAAGATCACTACCAGACAGATCACAGAGAGCAGCAGCTTCAACACCCAAACTGAAGACAAGAATGAGACCTTCCAAGCCACAAATTGCAACACCAACTTGATTTCCAAACACCACCAGATCCTTCATCACCTCACTGAAGATGATCAACCCAGCTGAAGCACCCCACAAGTATAGAATGAAGCAAGACCCCATCATGAGTTCTAACCCAATCAACATATACACAGACTTCCATTACGCAATACCACACAGGCCTTTAGCACACATCAATTGTAGAAATGAAATTTGTTCCCTGCATTAAAAATCCACCAAAAATTCCTGAAACATAGGTCAGATGCACCCATACAAGGGAGGGCAGCAGCACCCCTCTAGCGAACACCGAGGCTCAAAAACACAGCACCACCAATCAAAGCCAAATTAGATTGCAAAGCAGCACTCAGTAGATCAGACAAAAGTAGAATTTTGAGAACCATAACAGCAAAAACCAACATCAGAAGCAAGAAAAGGAACAACAACAACAAATCTACAACACAGAAGCAGAGGAAAATGCCTCCAATAGGATAAAAAAATGAAAGCCATACAAGATAATTGATTTGACACAACTCCAAAGATAGCCTTTAAAGGACAGATGTTGCTGCACAAAACGCCCCCAAAATTTGCATATAAAGACCCTCCAAACAAAACCAACCATTTCTTATACTGAACATCAACACTTTACAGTCCAAGTGTCGATTCTGAAAACTATGGACTTTTCCTTTCAATAAGAACAGCCTGCATACCCAACACCTGCCTAAAGCCCCCATTCATAGAAAATTTGGAGCTTTAAATTTGTCAAAACTTTTCAGCTCCATTGCCACGAATCCTCACAAACCACACCCCAAGCCTCTACTTCAGCAATCACTCTCTTCAAAGGAGGGGGATGAACAGACTCTAGGAGATTTCAATCTTCTTTCTGTTTCTTTGATTTTCTTCTTCCTCCTAATGGAGAGCTTCTCACTGAAATACTTCTTCGGGTTGACATTTTTTTTTGCTCTCATGAATCCACTTGCTTTGCCGAAGTTGATTGCTTTCTCTGAGATTAATAACCTTGCATTAACAATAAACTCATCTCCAGAGGATAGAGAGCATGAGTCTTCAACCATCTCAACATTCTTATCAATGTCTTCATTAGACATTGGTTCAAGAATGTTTACAATCTCAACAAATTTTTCTATTCCCAGCACAACATCACCTCCCAATGCCACCTTCTCATTGATGAGCTGCTCATCATTAATAATGGGCACAATTGCCAATTGCGAGTTATTAACTAAAACCGAGGCCACTTCGTTCTCAGGACTGTTACTCTTCTCTTTATGAATTGCTTCCACCTCTTGCCATTCTTGCACTCGCAGCAACTTAATGATTTCATCTTTCAATGCGTTGGATTGATCATTAAGCCTTCTCACTTCATCAATGTACCCAGTATTCGATAACTATTCCATCATCTCAAGAGAGATGCCTCTTGCACTTCCATTCTTGCTCTGTGATTGTTGAACTGCTAATTTGATTGATCGACCATTTAAATTTCTCATTGAAATTGTTGGAGATTCAAGCACATTTTCTGGATGATTATCATCATCAAAACCAACTTCTCTGTTTTCATTGTCACTGGAGCACGAAGTTGACATAGTGTCAATAATTAGATCATGGACTATAGAAGGAAGAATGAGATGAGAATTGATTTCTCGCACAAAGACTCTTAATGAGCAATTGTTAATGTCTAGCAAAACCTCGCCATCAATTTTACGTAGGACATTTGTTTGAATGAGACCATGCATCACCTCAAATTGATTGGTAGAAGTGATGCACCTCGCAAGAGGCACTAGATTTCCCCATGGCAATGTGCATTTCTAGAAATTCTCTAGCACCCACCCATGAGGGGGGAGCTCCGATAATGTCCACCCACTCCCTTCTCGAATAAGCAAAATCATATATAGACCACGGTCTGATTTCAATGAACCAATCATTGAGCTCCTGAGTGTTTAACAGAGCCTCATTCATCTGCTGAATTCTGGCGAAAGTGAGAAGAAATTTGACACCATTAAGGGCTGTGATTTTTGACAAAGGACCAAAATTGTCTTTGATCGCCGAGGCTAATGTGTCAAGATCCCTGGGAGTGTTGGTCGTGCAGACAACACTTCTTTGAAGCCATTCTAAGAACTCCTCATTCACCTCCCCTTGGATTCTATGGCTTGCTTGCTCTGTTATTTCATCAGTTGATGGATGACCTTTTTAGGAACCCAAACTAGCCTTCTTCTTCTGCTAATCCTTCTCGTCTTTGCCCAGTCGACAATTAAACGCTGGCCCCTGACAATCTTCCTGTGAAGTTGACGTATGCACTGTGCCGCATCTCCTATTGATGATGGATACCGATTCAACTTCTACATACCTGTTGATAGGGGTGGTCAAAACCGGTTAACCTCAACCGCAGTTAACTGCTTTTGAGGTTTTTGGATTTTGGAAACCTAAACCGAAACCGCATTATGCGGTTAACCGCTTTTGAAATCTGAAAACCTAAACCAAACCTCGAAACCGCAATTTGGAAAAAGTTAGCCGCATTTAAAATCAAGAAACTTAAACCAAACTGAAATTTACACGGTTCGGTCTGCATTCTATACACGGTTTACGCTTCAATTGAAATTTACAATAACCATATTGCTAATAAATTCATATCTCGATATGTCGCTACTCGCCCCTGCCTTTGAAACTGTGAATATCCATCAACGGTCAACCAACATCAAACCATCACATACTTAGTCCATAAATTCCAAGTTTCTAACAAATCGGGACAGAGAGAATTGAGAGAAGTAGGGTTTTTTCCCGCTTAAAATTACTAAAAAAATAAAAAAAAATTCACAAATTTTAATTGAAGCTACGCACGCACAGTCAGACTCAGTAGGTTTTTTTTAAAGGTGAAAACCGGTTAACCGCGATTAACCATTTTTGATAAATCCTAAACCTAAACCTAAACCGGTAAAAGCAGTTTGGTTAACCTAAACCGCTTTTACACAAAAAACAATTCGGTTAACCGCTTTTACCGGTTTGGTTTTACCGGTTTTGTGGTTCAAGTTTCGGTTTAGGTTTGAGATGGCCACCCCTACCTGTTGACAATCCCTTTGAGCCCATGCTTGTCCAAGGTTTTTGGTAGATTGCCAACAAAGATTGTTGGCAGATTGAATCCTCTAGAATTGCTTCTGTTCCCAACTTTTTCCCCAGACTCTCTCACCTCACTTCCTCTCTCCATCTCAGAGAAAATGGACCAACATTATTGATTTGCAAACCAACGCTAGCCTAAGCTCATTTGACTTAGCTACTACTTAGTACCCTACTATTTGCCTAAGTGAAAGGGAAGCTTAAAATGCTAAATTCCTAAAGTACTCCGCTGTCTCCAGCCATCCTCTTAAAGTCTCGATTGCCTCTCTCAATGCCACTAATTTTGTTTATTATTTTTCTCTTAACATTTATCATATTTGAATCCCTAGATGACTGTTTTGCTCTTGACATTTATCATTCGTGAATATTCAAATTGTTAAGTGGCTATTATATATCTGTCATTCATATTAATTGATTCCGTGTACCGTAATCCTTTTTAAAAGAGTGACGTCATTGTGTGAATTTTCAACCAAGTACCGTACCTAAAATCTGATCCAGAATCGACCTAGTCCTGCTAAAACCTGATTTCCTAGACGAATTCAAATTAAATCTAATATTGGATCCAAATTTTAACATCAAATGTAAATTGAATCTAATACAGGATACATGAAATTTAACTAGTTAGGTATTTGATATTGTTGGCCCCTACTTTATGATACATAATGCAAAAGTATCAGAACACTACAGATTATCTGGTTCACTACATAAAGATAAGTGCATGGAACAATCAAGAAAATCCAAACTAGTTGTTTTATAAGTATCAACAAGGACACCACATATCATTCATTATAAGTTATCAATCACTAGTTGCAAAGATTTACAAGCATGCATATATGCGTCCATAACAGGGTAATAATTGGTCTACTTATTAATTTGAAGGATTTCGGTTGGTGGACATGTGACCACATGTACGAATTTGACCAATATAAGCCAGCTAGATAGCTGTATAAGTTGTGACTTGTCCACACAAGAAACCACCAAGAATGTGTATACAATTCATGCATGTTGGTTCAACTGCCCATCCGATTCATATTAATTGTTGTCTTTGGAAATAGTATAGTCAAATAATAAATATTTGACTATAAATTTCTCAATATATACAATAAGTTGTTTATATATGATTACTAATAAGTTGTTTATATATGATTACTACCATTAGATTTGTAACGAAAAACAATATAATAAAAGTATAATATTACAATTATTAATATAATATTATAGAAGAAATTATCAGTCAAAGAATAATATTAAAGACGGTAATAATCAAATATATAACAATTAATACTGTATGGAGGGAGTATCACGTTTATATATGATGCCTACAATTTAACTGCCTGTAAAAGCATGGACATTAAATTATTAAAGATTTCATTTTAGAAAGGAAAAAAAGAAAATGATATCTCCCACATATATCTGATCTGTTTATTTTCTCCTTTGAAAAAGAATAAGTATAAAAAATTTATTTATGTATGACAATAAGCAATTAAAGCAAAGGAAAGCTGCGATGGGGCCAAATGAGAGTACGGCCATAGCCTTAAGGTCTTGTACACGTTTAATTTGTGCAAAGAAAATCTAGAGTTACGAGTTCATACGTTTGGAACCAAGATTTGTCAACTTACACTTTTGAATAAAGTGACGTCTAATTCATATATAAATCCCTTCTTATGTTCATGCATGGAAGCTTCTTTTCTCATGTGCCTTAAAACCACTTAGAAATTATGGGTTTTTCTTTTATGGGCCTGTATTTTGAAGTTTCTAATTTGAGCACTTGTCTTTGATTCCGCAACACTTTGGACATAACTAGAGGTTCCTAAAAGAGCTTATTGTAGTTTGAACGATTTTTCTTTCCAAAATTGCCCCTAGATTATTTTTGAACTGCCCAAGTTACCCTTCAATTTTGAACAACACTTCTCTCTCTCTCTTCTTTTTCCATTTCCACTTCTGTTTTTCATAGTTTGCCACTGGATTTTGTTCATCTGAAAGTGGCCATTTCTTCTTGCTAAAATTGCATGTTATATGGTATTCTTCTTCTTTGTTCATCCAAAGTGGCCATTTCAGGAAGTTCATGACTACTTGAAAATCCAAAGATAACATTGCAATGACTCCTGCACTCCTCCCGGGATGAGATAAACGATAAATCCTAGAAGTGGCCTTGCATTCCAAAGATTCCTGCATCTCATCCTGCATTCCAAGATAAAATTGCATCTGAAAGTGGCCCTGCACTCCTTGTTCCGCCATGGATAACATTGCATCTCCTAAATCCTTCGAACCCCTCATCTTCGTTCCGAAACAATCTCAAACAATCCAACCCTAAAAATCTTAATCTCCCCCACAACAGATACCCAGAAAATCCCCAACCCAGAAACAATCTCAAACAATCTCAAACAATCTCATCTTCGTTTCCAGATACCCACAACAGAAAACCCCAGAAAATCTAGATTGATGAACAATTGATCGATCCCCTGATAAATTCGCAGAGAAAAAATAGCAAAACAACCAAATCCCCAACCCAGAAACGAGAAAATCGCAGGAAAATCCACGCCCCTCACTCACCTCTCTCTCCCCTGCTTGCTCAACAATGCGCCCTGCTTGCTCAACAATGGCGCCCTGCTTGCTCAAAAACCAGAGTCGAGTGACCTCAGTTCAGTTGGGCATTTCTTCGAACAGTTGGCGGGCACCAAAGTAACCCAACCATGGCGGCAAAGCAATCAACAAAATGAGTGAAAACTTCCAACATAACAGAATTTCGCGACATAAACCATAAATCCAACGTCCAAACGCAAACCCTAGAAGTTGAAATAGAGGGAAACTCAACCCAGCTCAATCGTACCCATCTGCAGCTGCTGCCATGCCAATGGAGGAAGAGGAAGAAGAAGAAAGAAGCAACAGTAACAGTAACAACAGCAGTAGAGTAGCAGAAGAAGAAGAAGAAGAAGAAGAAGAAGAAGAAGAAGAAGAAGAAGAAGAAGAAGAAGAAGAAGAAGAAGAAGAAGAAGAAGAGGCCATGACGTGGAAGAAGAAGGAGAAAGAGAAAGAATCAGAGAGATAGAGAGAGAAAGAGGAGGGAGACGGGGAAGAAGAAGGAAAAGGAAAAGGAAACAAGAGAGAGAAATGAATAAATGGCATAAGGGCAAATCGGTCAGTTCACTAGGCAAATCGGAGCCCAACTTAAGTTTGGGCTAAATTTTTTTGGCCCATATTATACAGGGTTCAAATTGCAAACTTTGAAACATGGGGGTCCATAATGTAAATACCCCCAAAATACAGGGTCCAAAAAGCAAAAATCCCTAGAAATTATAGCATATATGTCTTTTAAGTTATTGTTTTACTTTCTTTTAATTTTTCCATTAATATAGCAAAAATGTAGAAATTAAGTACATATATGTGCGCTTCATATATGAAAGAACCCTAGAGGGAGTGAATAGGATTATAAAAATTTCTGTACAAATATTCATTGGTAAAGGACATTAGGGTCTTAATCTTTTCAGATTAAGATTCAACTTTAGATACACCAAAGTAAACTTGAAATAAAGGATAATAGAAGTGATAATTGAATAACCTCCTTTATTTCGTTGAAACAGAATGCAGATTGAATTGCCTAAGGTAAACGTCCTTAGGGTTACAATTGCGCGCACAGAACACTTCGAGAACAGTTTTTGGAAAAACCCACACCAAACTCTGTTTTGGTGCACACATTAATTTAACCTAAGTCCGTCTAGGATTCGATTACAAGCACACAAATCAAAACCTAAGTCCGTTAAAGAATTAATTACAATTAACCAAAATTCTCACAAAGAACACACTTTCTTCGCAGAAAAAGAATTTAAAAAATAGATCACTCTCTGTTTTTGTATCACCCGATTACATCCGTGGAATCGTTAATCTTATTCAATCTTAAGGTCTTCTATTTATAAGTGTATTGATATCACCAGCATAGAGACGTTGGGATTGATTTCATCCTGATTCTTTCCTTCTTCGTGTTCGTCCTTGCCTTCCAATAAATTCCGATTTGTTTTCCTTTTTGTGAGATTTCCGGAAATTGCAATCTAATCTTTCTTCCAATTTCTTGGTCGATTGTTTCCTACAAATCAAGTAGTTGCAATCAATTAGTCTGGTTAGAAAAGGAATAGAGAAAACAGATTTAAGTTTTCCAGAAAACTTCCCCGATCTTTCTGCTCTTATTTGTCTTTCACGACAAGGCTTCTTGCCTAGGGTGAACGTCCTTATGATGCCTTGGGTTAACGTCCTTATGATGACTTGGGTGAATGTCCTTCTGCCTTCTTGAGATTTCTTTCCTCGCGCATCATATCTTTTCTGGCTATTCGAATTTCGGCTTTCATTCAAAACGGATCCAGTCGCCAAGGTCCTTGAGGGGTTCTAACAATCTCCCCATTTTTTATGAAAGACAAAATTCATTTGCAGCACTTCTCCCCCTTTTTGACTTTTATCAAAAAGTCTAGAGAGCTCCCCCTTAATATTGTAACCATCTCCAATAATCTGCAATACTCAATGAACTTGTTCGTCCTAAGACAGGGTGCTCCCCCTCAATATGTGCCATAAAAAATAATCAATAACATTGCTATTTGAGAGGATCCATCTGACAAGGTCTTTGAGGGGTTCTTATTGTTGATGTAAGAAATGTCCTTGAGTGCTCCAAGCTCCCTTAAGCATCCACTCTCCTGGATGCTGAATATACCTGCAAAAACTTTAGACACCCTTCCTCAAACCATAATTGACATTAAATTTAGGTCCTTGACTACTAGTAACAACCATGTTATGAGGTCTTGTTCCTTTTGGAACCCAAACTTGTACAATTTTAGAATGATAACAGTTGAAGTAGTGAGATTTACCATATTTGCTTTCGGGAAGAGATGAATGACCTTGATATCTTGTCCCAAGATAGTTGTGTCGTTCTTGGTGCCATGAGTGAAATCTATGGCCTTGGTACTGCTCATTAAGGTCTTTGTGTCGTCCTTGGTGCCTGGTTCTGATAGCTTGTCCTTGTGAGACAGAATGTCCTTGACGACAGTTTCGCTCCTTAACAGGGGATGAACTTTCAAGCCATTTTCCAAGGTTTTCTTGTTGCTTGGTTGCCTCAACCAGAGACTTGTGACAATCATCAAGGTTGGCTTTGAGGTCTAGTATTTCAGCTTTGAGAATGTCGATCCTGGAGGTAAGCCCTTCACATAATTTCTCCAATTTCTCATTGGACTTTTTCAGGCCTTTGTTGGTTTCTTTTAGTGACCTAATCTCGTTTAAATGCTTGATCTCCCGTCCAGCAAACTTTAAAAGGCATTTTCCCAAGTACTTTTTAGGATAAGTAAGGAGATCATCAAATGTTACCTCCCTTGATTCATCCTCGTCACTGTCTTGGTAGTCATCATTGGCTGCACCAACTTCCTCTGTGTCGCTGGTGTCTTTTCTCATGGTGCAATGACTAGTAGTCTCCTCATCATCACTCCAAGTAGCCATCAGGGCTATGTGATTTCTCTTTTCTTTGTTCTTTCTGTGGTAGGGACAGTCCTTGATCAAGTGATCTAGGTCACCACAAAAAAACAAGAGAGTGAGTTAGTTCTATTATTTGATGAGTCATTACCTCTTTGGTTGATTCGTTTGGATGAAGGTCCTCTGGGGGTATGACGTTTCTTGCACGATTTCTTGAATTCCTTGGCCATCAAGGCCAAGATCCGGTCCTTATCATTGTTGTTAGGACCATAGATGTCCTTACAGGCTACTTCTTCCTTTTCATTTTGCTCTTCCTGAAGATGCACTTCGTGAGCAAGAAGCTTTCCAATGAGGACATCTAATTGGGGGTTTCAACATCGTGAACTTCCTCTATTAAAGTGACCTTTGATTCCCATTTCTTTCTTGGAAGACGTCTGAGAACCTTGTGAACTTTTTCTTCATTGTAGTAGGTTTTCCCCAAGGACTTGAGATTATTGACTATGACATTGAATCGTTTGTACATGTCCTTGATGGATTCTTCATTCTTCATTTTGAAGGATTCATAGTGCTTGACATAACTGTCAAGCCTTATTTTTTAAACTTGGCACGTTCCTTCTTATGTTGTGACTAAGGTATCCCACACCTGTTTAGCTGTATCACAACCAGAGACAAATTCAAACTCATTAGTATCAAGTCCACAATAAAGGATATGTAAAGCTTTAACATTTTTATCAGCCTTTTCTGCTTCTCTGCCAGTATATTTAGATCTAATTTTGGGTTTCCTGATTCCTTCCTCTGTGATCTTGGGGACAAAGTCTCCATTCTCAATTATGTCCCAAACTTCATAGTCTTAATCCATAATGAATGCTTTCATACGCTTCTTCCATTGGGAAAAGTTTGATCCTCTGAATAGTGGGGGACTGTTCAAGCAACATCCTTGCCCTATATCACCATCATCGATTCCATCCATGATCTTTTCCACAGAGCGGTTAGTCTCTTCTTGAGTGGACCTGCTTTGATACCAATTGAAAGAACCCTAGAGGGGGGTGAATAGGGTTATAAAAATTTCTGCACAAATACTCACTGGTAAATGACGTTAGGGTCTTAATCTTTTCAGATTAAGATTCAACTTTAGATAAACAAAAGTAAACTTGAAATAAAGGATAATAGAAGTGATAATTGAATAACCTCCTTTATTTCGTTGAAACAGAATGCAGATTGAATTGCCTAAGGTAAACGTCCGTAGGGTTACAATTGCGCGCACAGAACACTTCGAGAACAGTTTTTGGAAAAACCCACACCAAACTCTGTTTTGGTGCACACATTAATTTAACCTAAGTCCGTCTAGGATTCGATTACAAGCACACAAATCAAAACCTAAGTCCGTTAAAGAATTAATTACAATTAACCAAAATTCTCACAAAGAACACACTTTCTTCGCAGAAAAAGAATTTAAAAAATAGATCACTCTCTGTTTTTGTATCACCCGATTACATCCGTGGAATCGTTAATCTTCTTCAATCTTAAGGTCTTCTATTTATAAGTGTATTGATATCACCAGCATAGAGACGTTGGGATTGATTTCATCCTGATTCTTTCCTTCTTCGTGTTCGTCCTTGCCTTCCAATAAATTCCGATTTGTTTTCCTTTTTGTGAGATTTCCGGAAATTGCAATCTAATCTTTCTTCCAATTTCTTGGTCGATTGTTTCCTACAAATCAAGTAGTTGCAATCAATTAGTCTGGTTAGAAAAGGAATAGAGAAAACAGATTTAAGTTTTCCAGAAAACTTCCCCGATCTTTCTGCTCTTATTTGTCTTTCACGACAAGGCTTCTCGCCTAGGGTGAACGTCCTTATGATGCCTTGGGTTAACGTCCTTATGATGACTTGGGTGAATGTCCTTCTGCCTTCTTGAGATTTCTTTCCTTGCGCATCATATCTTTTCTGGCTATTTGAATTTTGGCTTTCATTCAAAACGGATCCAATCGTTAAGGTCCTTGAGGGGTTCTAACAATATGCTTGAAAAAGAGCTTGTGGAACCATCTCAACCAAAAGCTTAAGTTGGTGGTTGAAGTCCAGGAATGGTTTTATACTCTTAACACGCCCCCTCACGCGAATGCTCTTTGGGCTTGAAGCATGGATGCTGCAAAAAAACCCCTTCACCTTGCGCAAATGAACATGGGGGGTGCTGAGATTCGAACCTGAGACCTCTTGCTCAGGTTTGACTCTGATACCATGTGGAACCATCTCAACCAAAAGCTTAAACTGATGGTTGAAACCCCAGTAATGGTTTTATACTCTTAACATAACAGAGTTAAACGCTCTTGTACAATACAATTAGGGGTGAAACTATGTACAGGCAATGGGTGGCCATTGCCTCCCCCCCCCCCCCCCCCAAAAGACTTGAAAGAAAGATATATTAGTTAGTGTAATTAATGAAAGTAACTAGTAGTAGCTCAAATCGTTAAAATGTGATTTTATTGGTTGAATTCAAAGGTCCTATCCTTGAAGGGTACTAAAGTGTTTTTTCTTAAATTTAATTTAATATTATCTAATGGATTTGTCTGATAATTAGCCCAAGTTGCTACTCATAATTTATTGTATTTTTCTTATGCTACTCATAATTTATTACCTAGCTTTCATAATTCTCCCTCTGTTTTTATTTAAGTGTCCACTGCCCTTGTGTCTACCTTCTTTGGGTTGTTGGCGGTTCTCCTCGTTTTTCCACTGCCCTTGTGTCCACCTTCTAGAAGGGCTTTCTCGGTAAGTGTTAATCGTGTGCTGGGAGCGGGGGTGCGGCCCTGTTTCATCCCCATTTTTGGAAGGGTTTTCTTGGCTGGGGTACTACATACCTTTCTAATTCGTCTTAATTGATTTGCTCTTTGGTTTTGTTTGGTGTTTCTCTTGTGTTAGTTTCAATTTTGAGGGTGAAGAGTGTGCTATGGGTGGTCTCTATTGTGGCCTCTCTTTCGCAGGAGACGGTGTGGTTCTTGTAATCCAGTCATGGATTGTTGTAAACAGATGAACACTAGGTTTAACAATTTGAAGCTTGAACTTGAAAATCTTACTACCACATTTTGTTTGGAGGATGGAGCTTCTGGTTTTTGGTTGCTTGGCATTATTAAATACGGCCTTTGAAATTTTAGTTGGTTTGAAAGAGTTGAAGGGCTTGAATGAAGTTTAGTTAACTCATGTACTCCTTTGAACCACCATCTTGCAAATGAAGCTCCTTGATAATTTTAGTTGGTTTTCTCCCTTTTTATTGATAATTTGCCTTTTAATATAGGGAACTCAAGGCTTAAAAGCTTATTCATTAGTTTTGGTGACGAGGTTGATGCATATGTCCCCATAAAATTAGACGACATTGTTAGAAAGTTTGGATTTGGGAGGTATGCTAGCAAGGAGAAAGGGAGAAAAGTATTTAAGGTATGAACCACAAGTTTTTTTTATCACAATAAGTTGTCTGTTACATTGGCTAACTTACAAAAACCAATCTGGAAGGACGCCTGTTGTTTCAAAACTCCTTCAAAAATGGGTACTGAAGAAGATTGATGGTCGTGTTTCTCTTGGCAGGATCAAATCGCACAACATTTCCACTATATGTGATGTTAATATTGGGCCGAAAAATACCATTGTTGAAAATACGATCGTGGTCGACTCTCTTGAGCCTTTGGCCGGTGTTGGCTCCGACTCTAGTAAGACCATCAGAGACCCTATAGAGGTTTGCACTAACACTAAACAAGTTGTCATACAAGGATTCTCTTTTGATTGGGCATGGTAGGGAGGATAGCAATCAGTGCACTAGCACTAAGGATGATGATCATGATTTGGCTATTGATTTGGACGACTCTTTTCTATTCTTCTAAGGCCAGAACTAGGCGTAAAAGGAAACAACATGTTATGGTGAAATCCAAATGACAATTGATCAAACAAGCAACTTGTAGGGCGACCATCTCAAAGAATGAACGGAAGAAAAAATAAGCGAGAAATCGAAGTCAAATAGAGAGATTAGAGAATTATGTAGAAAACTTGTTTGATAGAATGGTTGATTAAGCTTATAGAGCAACAAAAATTGGTTAGTGACATTGACATTATTCGCGAAGATCAAAAGATTGCGACGAGGCTCTTTATAGAGCAATGACAAGAAGTTAGGAGAGCAATTTAAAGGATAAATCTTAGTTTCTGTTTTGTTTGCTGTTGTTTTTGTTTTGTTTTGCTGAGCTTTGTTTATTTTGTTGCCATGTTGTTTGGATACAATTTTTTTTGCAAGACCTTTAGCCCTTTCGGGTTTTGCGTAACCGAAAGAACAAAGAAACCTACAATTAGAGCAACGGAACTCGATTGTGTGTTGAAATTTCAAACAAAAGCTTATTTAATTTCCTTGATTATATTGGAATCATCAATCCAAAAATCAGGCCTAATTATAAGTCGAATATCTAGCCCATCTTTAATTTCAAGAATAATAAAACTATTCAGACAACATTAATAAAGGCCAAATAGTTAGCATGAGACCATGTTATAATTTGAATAATTTCTAATATGTTATTGTGAGTATGACATGTCACCTCAATCACATCACTTACTAAATATATAACTTTTTAAATGTACGATATATGTAAGATAGATAAGACTGAAAACATGTTATTGGTCAAGGTTACTAAATGTGATTGGTACATTTAAAGTTAATTAATCACAGGAAAGAATAGGGTCACTCCAATATTGTTTTATTTTTTTATTTTTTGATAAAACTAATATTTTCCTTATTGAATATGTAATAGTTTTCTTATTGCTTCATTAATATGCTAGTAATTTTTTTTTTGTATTGCCTTACCATTTAGTTTATGAAATAAAAAAAGGTATAAATCTTGTTTATTTAAGTGAACCTAAACAAATGCCTAAAATCAAGGGTCTTTAGTTCAAGAATCGTTTGGAAGGTACAGTTTGTTTTGTGGAAAGTATTATTAGATAATCATATTTTTAAAATTGCTTTTGAAATACCTTATATTTTAAGTTAAGTAGTTTCAAAGGACAACATAGCGAGAATTTGCAGAACTCAACGAGGCCTTTTAAAAATTACTAAAATACCCCTCATTAATTTTATTTCCAAGTTGAACAATTTGTTTTTCGTTGTTAAAGGGGGTCCATCGATCAATTCTACTGAAGAGGAACAAACATATTGCTCACTTTCTCCTCCGTTCAAAGTTAGGGACCCCTTTAAACTTCCACATCAGATGGAGGGAATTCAGTATATTGGATTTTTTCAGAAGCCACTTTCACCTTTGAATGCAGTTTTCAACATTAGTCTTCAGTGGTAAGAGCTTCGAGCCTTCAAGGATGTGTTCGTCTTGTATGAATGAAGGAGAAATTGACCGGTAGGTTAGATGAGTGATTTTCTTCTTCTTATAATTAAATCAAAATTTAAATTTAAATTTAAATTAAATATATAAATATAATGTTGGATATGTAAAAGTTTTGGCACCAACTTAAAATAAGCCCTGTTCTTTTGAGGGTAGATAAGTTAAGAAAAAGTAAGCTTAGATAAGGAAAAATAAGTAAAATAATGGATGTAGATAAATGTCACATCACTTTCTTTCATTTTTAAATAAATTTTGTGAGTTAAATAAAAAAATTTAAATATAAAATAATGTAAAAGTATATTGAACATGGTAATGTAAGGTAAAATAATGTAAAGATAAGTAAAACTGTTGAGAAGATCCAAGGCGGGAGCCCACTTCAATTAATATTTATGGTACACAAATAAAGTGAGGTTCCATGTTAAAACGTAAGGTAAAATCGTGATGTAGTACTTTCGCAACATTGACATGAGAAAACATTTCAATCATACTACTAAATTAATAAAAAATGAACAAAAATAACATAGATCATGAAATTCAATGACTCACATTTTGGGTTGGAAAAATTTATAAAAAAAATCTTATCGATCAAATACCCAACTACGGGTTAAAAAAACGCTCCAACTCAACAACTTCCCTTATTACCTAACTTTTCCTAATTTACTATTCCTGATTTTCAATAATATTTGCTAAAATAACTAAAATAGAATATATATTTGTACAAGTCCGTCAATTAAAATTAAATTTGAGCATTCGATAAAAACAAAATCTTAGTAATTTCATAAACATTTACACAAGAAAACATTTTCGTTATTATCCCTAAAAATAACCGAAATCATGAACAAAAATAGAATGGATTCAATAAAATTCGACGTATTGCGTCGGGTTAGAAAAAAATTTATACAGAAAACCCGATCAATCGAATCCCCAACTACGGGTTAAAAAAACGCCCCGACTCATCATCTTGTTGCCCAACCTTCCCTAATCCTTCACCCCACCTGACTTTCAAACTTTTTTTTTCTTTTTCTTTTTTCTGGAGTTACCAACTTGTTTTTCCCTCAATAGTAAAATACTACTTATATACATACAAATATGGAATTAAAAGAGTGGAACAAATTAACAAAAAATATGCAGTGAAGAAGAAATTGGTCTGAGACTGAGAGAGAGACGAGAGGAATCTACGAGGGAATATACGGGGGAGTGGGGGTCCACCAACGAATCCGGCTCGGGCCTACGATCGGGCTGAACCGGGTCGGATCGGACCGGGCCGGTTGGACTGGTAGAAGAGGTGGGAGATCTTGGGCTTTAATTTGTCTTTCCAGAAGTAATGGCTGGGCCCCACGTCGTTCTCTCTCTTCCTGACCACCACCACCGCGATCTCCTCCGTGAGTCGCCGGACTTCCATCGCCACCGCGAATTCTCCGGCGGAGCCCTCCATCTTGACACCCATCCCTCCCTTCATCCTCTCCACCGTGACCCCGTCAATCTCACGCGCCGCCCTCTCGATCTCCTCCGCCACCTCCTCCGCCGCCGCCTCCTTCACCAGGAACGTCTCCCGGCTGCTCTGCTCCGCCTTGGTAAACAGCCCTGAGAGATTACACCCGGGGGAGAACGATATCAAATCAAACGCATTCAAAAACCTGTCATCATCACCATTCTTAACCTCCTTCTCCATCTCCTTCTCCTCTTCATCATCGAGAAATCTGGGACTGTAAACCTCCTTAACTTCAAGCTTATTAAACCATGGATCCTTCAAAATCTCGTCCATCGTAATCCTGGTCTCCGGGTTCGTATCCAACAACCTCGCCAACAAACTCCGAATCTCCGGCGAAAACCACTTCGGACATCGAAACTCCCCCTTGTAAATCTTCCGATACAAATTCATCAGATTCGTATCATTAAACGGCAAATACCCAGCAGTGAGAACGAACAGTATAATCCCACACGACCATATATCGATTTTTGCTCCGTCGTAGCCCTTTTTGGAGAGTATCTCCGGCGCCACGTAAGCGGGGGTCCCACACATGGTGTGCAACATCCCGTCCGTCCGGATCTGTTCGGTCACGGCGGAGAGTCCGAAGTCGGAGATTTTCAGCGACCAATTCTCGTCCAACAAGAGGTTTTCCGGCTTGAGGTCGCGGTGGTAGACGCCGCGAGAGTGGCAATATCCGACGGCGGAGATGAGTTGGTGGAAGTATTTACGGCTGAGATCTTCGCTGAAGCGTCCCTTGGTGAGTTTTGCGAAGAGTTCGCCGCCCTTTGCGTACTCCATGACGAAGTAGATCTTGGTTTTGGTGGCGAGAACTTCCAGGAGGCGGATGATGTGTGCGTGGCGGAGACGCTGCATGATGGAAACCTCACGCTTCACGTGCGCGGCGAGGTTCCCACGCGCCACCTTGTGTTTGCTCACCGCCTTGACAGCCACCACTCTGTCCGTCCGCAGGTCACGGCCCTCGTACACCTTCGCAAAACCCCCGCAGCCGAGGAGTCTACCAAGCTCGTACTTCCCGAATATGACCGGCCGCGCGTGGGACTCCGACGTGGGCGACTCACACGCGCCGCCGCCGCTGCCGACCATCTCCGAAGAGGCGGTGGAGGAGGCGGAGGAGCTGGAGGAAGAGGAAGCGGAATATCCTGACATCTGGGTATGTTTTGATTTCTCCTTCCAATTATTTGGGTGTTTGTTTTGTGTGATTTGATTGAACTAAGATTAAGAATAAGAAGAATTTGGAGTAGTGGGAGGAGTTGAGGAAGAAGAGAAGAGGTGGTTGAGAAATGAGAAGTGAGTTACAAATTAAACGAGTAAAGGGGGGTTTTCCACCTATATATACAGATGAAAGAATGTATGATAGCCTATAGGAGAGAGAGCGAGAGAGGAGGGTTTTTTTTTTTTAAAGGAAAAAAAAGTGATTTTGGTTTGTTGGTTTACACATTTAGGTATGTTGATGATGAGTTGGAGGTTGAAAAATGAAAAGTTTTTGAGTTTTCATTTTTGGCAGCTGTAAATAAACTATTTTTTGAAAGTGTGTGAAAGTGTGATGTAAGGGTTAAGTTGTTCAAGCTTACGTTTTGTATTAGGATTTCTGGAGTGTAATATGAATTTCATGAACTTTTTGAGGTGTTGAACGGATGGAAGCATATTGAAATTTTTATGAATAGTTTGAGGATAGGTAATTAAAGTCAAGTAAAGCTAGAAAGTTATGTTAAGGCCTCAATTTTTAGAGTGATAAATTATGTTTTTCTTTGTTTAACTTTATTTTATCTTATTTTACCCTTACCTTAAATTTATAAAAAAAATTCAAATTAAAATCAATATTTGATTAAAACTAACTTGATCTTGTCACACTAAAAATTAAAGCCTAAATTTAACTAATATTCGAAAAGAATATGGCCTAAGTTTATGTGACTATTTTTTAATTTTGATGATCAAAACTAATGCATTAAACTTTTGAGGCATTAAATTCAAATATATTGCATTTATTGTATTGAAATCGAGCTACATTAACCTCATTCAAATTTTTTTAATGATGTGGTAGACGATGCAAAAATTTTAGGTAAATCATAGTCAAATATTAAACCTCTTGATTTGAGTTAACAATTTTAACTAACATACATATATTTTGAAAATGAAAATTAATTTTAATTACTATTTAAGGTAAAAGTACACGAATTTATTTGAAAACTAAAAGTTAGTTTACGTAGCTCCTATATATACTCCCAAAGATCAGCTTATTAGTTATTATGGTCCAAAGACTTTTTACTTTAAGGAGAAAATAAGCTTTTACTCCTTCTGTTCCATATTAACTGTCATCTTTGAAAATTGTGCAGTCAAATTTTAAAAATTTTGACCATAAATTTCTCAATATATACAATGAGTTGCTATATAAAATTACCACCATTAGATTCGTAATGAAAAATACTATTATAAAAATATAATATTGTAATTGTTAATAACATGTTATGTAAGAAATTATTAATCAAAAAATATATTGGAGACCATGAAAATCAAAATTATGATAATTAATATGAAATCGAGGGAGTATTTAACTATACTATGAGTGTTATTATTAGTTTATTTATTTTAATGTTTGCTAACTTCAGCTTTATGGTTTGATCGTGTACTTTCGAGAGTAATGCGTTGGCAGGATTGCAGGAATCTTAATCATCCAGGTGTCCAAGATTTCCGGTTAAAAAAGTAATTACGGTCACGTACGGTACATGACATGCCTTACCAAATTTTCATTTCACAACTAATTTTTCTTTTTTGGAAGCAACTATTTTTTTTGGCAATATTGTTACAATAATTGAATTCAGCGTTTAAAAAGGATGAATTAGTCATGCATGGGATCGTCAAATAATAAGGATGTTTTTTAATTTCATGAAATTGTAAAATTTCAGTCATATTTTTTAGTGTGGTTCCACACCGTATCTGTCATATTTTTCTACATTTATCACAATGCTTTCATATCATATCATATCATACCATTCTACACTTTACCACAACAATCAAAATTTTTCTCTCTCCTCACTTTTCTCTTCTACTTTTCACATTCTCTATCCTCACCTATTACATCAATCATTCTTACTATAAATTTTATCATATCTTATCATACCATACCACACTTTCCACAACATTACCATACCATGCCGTTTACCGTATCCAATTTGCCGCACAAAAAAAATAGGGTCTTCATATATGCTTAATACATAAACTATTTATTTTGAAGTTAAAAGTAAGAATCGTTGACATAATATTAATATAATTATAAGACATTATTAGTGTTCCCATAGGTATAGACACATTATGCCTAGGGGTGTCCATGGATACCTAACCAAGAAAAGAATTTAAATTATCTATTATAATTTGAGAGAATATATATGCATATTATAAATATTGGTTAGGGTGTCCAATTTAATACAACAACCCAATTATCCATAAAAACTTTCATAGTCAATTTCCTTTTTCAAATATATGTAAGCTATTATTAAGTAGTGAAGATCCCTAATTTTATTATTTGGATCCGCTATTGAGTACTCATGAATGAAAAGATAACATGGAAAACACGAGTTTTTTTTATGTATCACCATTAAATAAAAGTCGAGGTTTATATCAATGAAATATTGATCGTTATTTACTTATTTAATACAATTTATCGCATAAAACTCCAATCGTTATATGGTAGTCAGTAGATAGGTACACTACTTATATTAAATTTTTTCAAATAATTCATCAAATATTAATTAATAAATTCATCATAAGTATACCAATATTATTACAAAAATCATCAATATTTTTTGCAGTCATAAAATCTTTATAGAAATTTATCATATAAAAATTAATATATTTTAATATGTGTGGTATATGTAGATAGGGACATCATCGTGAACGGTATGATTTGCACATAAAACACATGCTGTATAGGACTTACTAATGATTTGGGAACTAAATTAGGCTAAATGGAGGGAGTATTAATTAATGAATTCATCATAAGGATACCAATATTATTACAAAAATCATCAATGTTTTTTAAAGTCATCAAATTTTTTTTTATAAAAATTCATCATATAAAGAAATTAATATATTTCAATACATGTAGTGTACTTAGATAGATAAACCATACTGAACGCATAAAACATATACCATAACCTATACATTTAAAAACATGGTACCTACTAATGGATTGGGAACTAAAATAGGCTAAAATTTTACTTAGCGAGTTGAAGAATGAATAGTAGTAGTAGTGTTTGAAAGACACGGTGAACACTGACTAGTTGTTGCGTGGGAAGGAAATGTCGAGGAAGCATCCAACTAACTTCCTTGGTTTTGTTGTTTTTTTCCAACTCGTACCAACAGTCACCACCTCACAATACCAAATTTTGGCATATAATTCAGCCTATTTTCGTCGGGTTACTTTATCACTACACAAACGTATGATTATTATTATTATTTTTTTTTTTACTGCAGGAGGGTTTTCTGAGGTGACTTTCCTATGAAATTTCTCGACACCATTGATTTGAGGACTGTTTGGATCTTACAGAACAAGGTGAGGAACTTTTCACTTTTTTTTTTTTTCCAAAGGAGACCAAGAGAGGAACTTTTCACTTTTGAGGAAACTCTGTTTGGATAATTCTCTGCCAAATAGGTAACTACGTAATTTTTTTGGGACAAATTTGGCTTTAGGGAAAGAATTCTCAAAGTACGGTGCATTTTTCAAAGAAACTAAAAGTTCCCTTAGAACTTAATTAGAAGTACTGGAATATTTCAAGAAATATTTTCCTCAAAAATTAAGGGAGTGTTAATGTGTTTGGTGCAAGTGAGCATTAATTTTCAAAAAAATTAATTTAAATTTTTAGGAAAAATAAGTTTTTAAGTGATATTTTCACTTATTTGGTAAATATGTACATACATATTTCTACTCGGTTGGATGAGAGAGAAAAGAACGAGAGAGAAAGATGAGTTGGATGAGAGAAAAGAATTGGATGAGATATGTACTAATTCCACTAGAAATGATAACAAGTAGGACAACCTTGGGCCGTGAGGAATAACATAGACCGAAAAATTGGATTTGATTAATGTTGGATCTAAGAAAATAATTTACAAAGGGAATGAGGAAAATGGTTTTCACTAAAAATTATTTTTGCCATTCTTTAATGGCAAAACATCTAAAAATAGGAGAATCATTTCGCCATTGTTTTTGTCAAGAGCAAAGAAAGGAGATAGGCGAACAAGAAATGGATTCGTTTTGTAAACATATTCTATTTTGCCAAGAGCATTATGTAAGGTTGTTTAAACAGTGTTTAATAAAAAAAACCCGACTTTTATTTTATGCTTTTGTCAAGAGTTGTCAGTTTCTACTTTCTAGAGAGTGAAAAGAGAGTTCTTAATTCGCTTTGTAAACCTAAACTATTGAGAGTATGAGGAAGTGTATGAGATTATGGTTTAATTTCTGTTGAAAGATCAGATCACGCGTTGTGATTGTGTTGTACTCTTTTCTATCTCATAGTGGATTTGTTTTTGAAAAAATGAAAGTACAACTTGTAGACTAAGTTGAAACGACACGAAAATAAGAGGAAGTATTCTAATTAGGAAACCAACCAAAACAAACACGAGGAAAATGTAGAAAGTCCAAAAGCTAGGAAAAGTATACATAATAGGATTTCAAAAATGGTAAGAGTAACTCTGTTTGGATAATTCTCTTCCAGATAGGCAAATACGTATTTTTTTTTGGGATAAATTTGGCTTTAGGGAAAGAATACTTAAATACGGTGTATTTTTCAAAGAAACTAAATATTGTAACATTTCAAGAAATATTTTCCTTGAAATTAAGATATTTGGTGTAAGGGAAATTGAAAATAAATTTTCCTTATAAAATGATTTTCAGGTAAATAAGTTTTCAAGTGATATTTTTCACTTGTTTGGTAGATATATGTACACATATATGAGAAAGAAAAAGGAGTTAGATAAGAAAGAAAGAGTTGCATGAGAAATGAACTATTTCCAGTAGAAATAGGAGCGAACGTGAGGACCTTGAGAAAAAGTTAGATGAGAAATGAACTATTTCTAATAGAAATAGGAGTGAACATGAGGACCTTGGGCCGCGAGGAGTAACATGGAGTAGGACATTGAATTTTCTTAATGTTGGATCTAAGAAAATAGTTAACGTACAAAGGGAGGGGGGGAGGGGGGAAATAGTTTTCACTGAAAATGATTTTCCCCATTGTTTAGATGTCAAACACTTGAATATGGGAAAAAATTTTCTAAACTAAAAAATGATTATCCTCCCCACCAAACACGCCTAAATTAGAACAAAATTATTCTGTTGGGTTTCATTTCGCCATTGTTTTTTGTCGAGAGCAAAGAAAGGAGATAGGCGAACAAGAAATGGATTCGCTTTGTAAATCTATTCTATGCTTTTCCCAAGAGCATCAGGTAAGATTGTTTAAATAGTGTTTAATCAAAAACCCGACATATTCTATGTTTTTGCCAAGATTCGTCAGTTTCTACTTTCTAAAGAGTAGCAAGAGAGAATTCTTAATTCGCTTTGTAAACATAAACTATTGAGAGTATGAGATTATGAGAGAGTGTATGAGATTATGGTTTAATTTCTGTTGAAAGATCAGACCATGCATTGTGATTGTGTTGTACTTTTTTCTATCTCACATTATAATTATTTTTGGGAAAACGAGAGTACAACTTGTTGGCGCATATTAAGTTGAAACGACATAGAGACGAGAGGGAGTACATAATAAAATTAGAAAAGTACGAAACCAATGAAAATAGACACGAGGAAAATGTAGGAAGTTTAAGAACTGGCAAAAGTTTGGGTCATCTTCATTTACAGTAATCCTTATGACAACTTTTATATACTTATGATAAGTATATATAATAGGATTTTAAAAATAGTAAGAGTAATTGCATTCGATTTCTAATTTGGTTGAATTTGAAAGTATGATTAGTTCACTAAGCTCATGCTGAAGTTGCTTTCACTAATATATTATACTAAAATAGTATAACCCATGTTTCTTTGATGATTAAAAATAGAAAAAGTTAATCATTTCTTGTTAAATAGACTTATCAATGACTAATGTTAGTCTATAAATCTTGAAAGTGACCAAGTAATTGCATCAGATGATTTTAACTAATATTAACTCATATGTTACTGCTAATATGCTAGAAAATATTTCCATTTAGGAGTAACTGTGGATGAGAATCATGAGAGAGCAATATATGTTATATGTACCTGGATTTTGTGTTCCAGTTAAATGCAGAGCACAATTACATTATTAAGAATGAATAATCTAGCATCTGCACAGTCTAGGATATGCAAGTGAACTTTAACCATATTTTTTTCGATTATTAAAAATCAAAAGACTTAAAAGTTCACAGGATACAACAAACCACAAACAGAACAACAAACAACAACCCCCATGGAATAAAGGTTACAACCAAACAGTTAAACATAAAACACAGCAAGAACTCTCGCGCTTAAACAACCAAAAGAAACCTTCACGTCACCTTTAACTATATTTGAAACACGTACTTTAGGAATATGTAATAAATTAAAATAAAGAGATCATCTGTTCTCCATGTCTCCCATTCATTGTGGCTCCTTAATTATATTTTGTTGTATTAAACTGCAAGTATAAAGAATTTATGAGGAAGGTGTGAATACACATTTGAAAAAATCTCAAAGCCATTGACTGTATCAAGGACATAGACCACACTCATCGTTTTTTAGTAGAAAGTTAAAAAAAATTGAGCATAATTTTTGTAGGAAGAAATCAGTGAAATAATTTGGATTGATATTTTTCTAAATATTATTGGACAAAATTGTTATATAGTATCTTGATTACTCCTTCCATAATCACTATAGTCTATATATATATATTTATATATATATATATATATATATATATATATATATATATATATACTAAAAAAAAATCATTGAAAGGAAGGAAGCCATGCAATCAGTTGCATTTGTCATCATTGCAAATGTTAACGGGTAGAAGATAAAGGAAATATTGAGTATGACAAGAGTATTGGAGGTTTGGGAAGGAACAAATATGAAGTGCATCATAATAATTCCCATATCTTGCCATCACACCTATAAGCTTCCCAGTGGCGAATTCAGAAATAAAATCAAGCAGGTTCAAAGTCAAATCTAAAAAGTC
The DNA here is from genome assembly GCA_029582165.1 of Portulaca oleracea. Taxonomy (NCBI): domain Eukaryota; kingdom Viridiplantae; phylum Streptophyta; class Magnoliopsida; order Caryophyllales; family Portulacaceae; genus Portulaca; species Portulaca oleracea. The sequence goes on from CM055881.1 coordinate 15,034,411, forward strand.
AAAACAATAATTTAAAAAACTTATAATATTATTTGCATTGGCTGGCTGATGTAGTTGATGACTACACTCTTAACTTTTTTCATTTAAAGGTAAATTAGCACAAATTGTAGGAAATCGTGATTAAGTAAACTTTTTTAGATATATTTCCATTTAAACTAAAATATAGAGATTACAATAACAATTATTGAAGCAAATGCTATTCAAACTAATTATGTTTAAACCAATTCAAATTAAAAAGTAAACAAATTAAACTACATAATCACACTCAAACCCATCAAAAATCAAAATTGAATAAATAAATTGTAATTGATAATTGATGGGTTTCAAAAACTTGAGTCAAAAATTGAAAAAAGAAAAAGAAACAAAATTTGTGACCTATAGTAGTCAAACACACAACCTCATCCTACACTATTGCACCGATGGTAACACATACCACTCAGCCAAGGAAACCCACATGATTTTGTTCTGTTACATGTTATATATATACGTAATTTAAAAATTTACAATTCTTTTCTTTTTTTTAAAGCGGGGTCACTTGACCCCACGTGAACCCATGTTAAATCCACCCCTGAAGCTTCCGACTCGTATATATGAACCAAAGAGATATTATTTAAGGAGCCAAACAATCCCACAAAGCATTCAACATTTTCTTATAAATGCAACCTATATTCAAATCAAGCATTCAAGCAACCAAATTCTTTCTAGCAGTTCAAAGGTCTTTGTGCTACTGATTCTTTCTTTACTCGAATTCAAAGGAAAGATGTATTTAGGCCCCGTTCTTTTATACGGTTGGTTGTGGTGTGGTGGAAATTGAAAAATTGTGGTGAGTTGTGGTAGGTGCGGTAGTTAAGAGAAAGAATATGAAAAGTAGAAGAGAAAAGTGAGGAGAGAAAAAAATAAAAGTGAAAGAACCCTAGAGGAGGGTGAATAAGGTTATTGAATTTTCTACACAAATGCTCAAATGATAAAGGACGTTAGGGTCTTAATTTTTTCAGATTAAGATTCAAATTGAGATAAATCAAAGTAAGCTGACATAAAGGACAATAAAAGATAACTGAATAACCTCCTTTATTACTTTGGAACAGAATGTGAACTGATTACAGGCGTTCCTAAGGTGAACGTCCTTAGGGTTTACAGACAAACAGAACAACGAACAAGGTTTCTGGAAAATACACACCAACACAGTTTTGGTGCAAACAACAATCGATCCTAAGTCCTTTTAGGAATCGATTTCACCAGCAAAAATCAATTCTAAGTACGTTAAGAATTGAATTCACTCAAACACAAATTTCTCACACAAACGTTCTTCTTCAACTCGAAGAACACAAACAAAACATAGAACCCAATTCTCTGTTTTGAACACCCGATTACTTCCGTGGAATCGTTAGTTGTCTTCATCCTTGAGGTCTTCTATTTATGATGCTTCCAGAGCATAGAGCCGTTTGAAGGTTGATTTCAGCCGGATACTTTCCTTCCTTGAGATAAGATATCTTTCTCAATCTGGAGCTTTCATCTTGCCTTATTTCCGGAAATCTCCAATCATATCTTCCTTCCAATTCTTTGATTGATTGTGACCTACAAATTAGGTAATTACAATCAATTAGTCTGATTAGAAAAGGATAGAGAAAATAGATGATTTCGTTTATAGAAAACTTCCCTGATAATTTGCTCCTTTTATCTTTCACAACGACGCTTCTCGCCTGGGGTGAACGTCCTTGTGATGCTGTGAGTAAACGTCCTTATGATGCCCTAGGTGAATGTCCTTCTGCCTGCTTTGAGATTTCTTTCCTTGCACATCATATCTTTTCTGGCTATTCGAATTTTGGCTTTCATTCAAAACTGATCCAGCGCCAAGGTCCTTGTCAACGTCCTTGAGGGGTTCTAACAAAAAGGATATATTGGTAATGATTGTGGTGTGGTGTGGTGAAATGTGGTGAAAAATTAAAGGGTACAGTATAGTTTGGTACCACACCGCAACTTACCGCATAAAAGAACGGGCCCTTAGTGAGTCGCGAACTCGTTAGAGTAGCTAAGTATTGAGTGATAATACTTATTGAATGTATTTATTGAGTAGCTAAGTATTGGATAAAGCATGGTGCATGATTTCAGAAGCAAATCTCTTCAGAAAGGCAAAATTATTTTGAAGGACTTTTTGGGATATATTTTGTGTAGATTTATGCATGAGTAAAAATGTCCTACATCGAAAAAGTAAAGAGAAATGACATGATATATAAGTCAAGTGGGCTACTCCTCTTAACACCTATTGGTTTTAAGAAGATACCTTATTTAACTTGTGTACCATGGGCCTCGATTGAAGTGGGCTCTCGCCTTACATCCCCAACATTTTGCATTATGAGAGAATAGTCCCTCAAAAACTATAACTTACACTCTTTTCACAAATTGTTATTTGGTTGATTTTTTTAAAGCAATTCTACGGTACAATGTTGGACGGTCGCTTTTCACAAATTACCTTGTCAAACATAGAAAGGTAGATGAGGGTGTATACTTATCTAATCTCTAGTCTCTACCCATCCAACCAGTAGAAACATATTTCACATGAGAATGTATGTACCCAAATTAATTTTCACACTCAATAATTAATTACACTACAAACGACAACAAAATATGATGGAGAAATTACAGTTGGTTTGAATTCCCAGATGCATGTCGAGGTCGGAGTAGACAACCAGTTTAATGCAATGGTTATCTAAAATGGAAATCAACCAATGAGAAATAGTTTAATTTAGTCACTTGGCTGGAATTAACCTCATCCTTTATTTTCTTATCGTGTTTGACGTAGACGTCGATCAGCTGCATGCCATGCATGTCACCATTCATGTCCAAACAACGATATGATATGATGATGGACATTTTGATTAATTAAAAAGGCAGGAAAGTTGGAAAAGAGTGCAAATAAAACCCTACCACCTGCATATATACCATGTAACGTACAGTTATGTTAGTATTGAAAACTACTCATGCATACCATCACCATGGTTGGTGCGTATTGTACAAACATGTAACCTACAGTTATGTTAGTATTTGGTGCCTGCATCATTGATCTATTATTTTCGTATAAGATAAAACATGGAGCTTTAATTTCTCTTTTAAGTTATTTTTGCATAAGGGAAGCATGGGGCTTTCTTGTCATTTATTTCTGACATTCATAAATTTAAATTATTGTTAGGTTTTAAATTATAAGTTTAAGTTTAGGGTTGAGAGGTTTAATTTCAGATATTATGCAGATCCAATTTACACTTGACAATTGGGTGAATCAGTTCGGGTTCATGTCGGTTGAAGGCCATTTCGGGTCAACTAATTCTGATTGAGTTCAATTCGGGTTCATGTTGACTTCAGGCGAGTCTTATTCAGGTTGATTTGGTGAGGTTCTTTCTAACTGGTTTCTGGTTTGATTTGGAGCCATTTGGGTATGGATCTTAATCAAATCACTTTTCAGGTTGCAGTTCAGGTCGGTTTCGGGTTTGCTTCCGGTCCATGTCAAGATCGGATCATCCATTCAGGGTTAGTTTCGGTTTTTGGTTCGGGTTTTAGAACTCGGTTTAGTTTTTCCAGGTCCAGGATCCATCTCAGGTAAAAGTTTAAGTTAATGGTTAAAAATCCAATGATGATTTATACAATAACACCCTCCTCACACAAATGTCTTTTGGAGTTTGAAGCATGGATGTTAATTACAAAGACTCCATTCAATCACCTAGCGCAAATGAACATTAGGGCTAACATTTAAACTAGAGATCTCCTACTTAGTTTGACTCTAATATTTTTTGGCACCATCGTAATCAAAAGCATAAATTGACAGGTGAAGACGTAAAGATGAATTTGTTGGGGAGATCCAAGGCGGGAACCTAATTCAATCAAAGCCCATGGTAACACGTTAAGTGAGGTTCAATCTAAAAACCAATTGGTGTTAAGAGGAGTAACTCACTTGACTTATATACTATATCCTTTCACCTTAATCTTCTGATGTGAGATTCCAAACTCATAGGTGAATCCCAACAATCTCCTCTTCACAAATGAATTTCTTACAACCCGCATCCACATGCGCTCCTCCTGACTGGAAGCCTCTTCTTTTCTTGCCAAGGTTTTAAGTCACTATCAAGAGCCTACCATAGTCGCACCTTACTCCATAGAGCCGCACCCTACTCCACCTAAGTCTCATGCCACCATTCTTCCTCACGAGTCTTAGCCGCGTGCGCCATGTGGTCCATACTCCTATCCGTGGTACTTGTTACAAAACCACCTTCTCGCACCTTGCACCCAAGCAAACGAACCATCGACTATGATACCACCTGATGGGGAGGTCCAAGGTGGGAGCCCATGCACTTAAGTCAAGGCCCACGGTAACAAGTTAAGAGAGGTTTAAGCTTAAAACCAATTGGTGTTAAAAGTAACCCACTTGACTTATATACCATGACCTTTCACCTTAATTTTTCGATTTGTAACTTCAAACTCATAAATGAATTCCAATAGAGTTCATACTCTAATCCGCCCTCACGCAAATGTCCTTTGGGCTTGAACTGTTAATCTTACAAAGCTCTCTTAAATTTTCACAAATAGATATGAAACCGTTGAAATTCAAACATAAGACTTCTTACTCAACCGCATTTGAAACCATGTATAACCGTGTGGAGTGCGCGTGCATCCTATGCATGAATGAATGCATGTAAAATGATATACGGGTCGATATTTCACATTCAATTCAAAATACAACTTTCAGTTGGCGCCTGTGGTATTTAGAAACCAGACTTCCCTAACTTGGAAGCTCATAATGTCTATCCAAATTTACATCAACGTATGTAATAATAATGATAGAACGTTTGTCAACTTTCTATAAACCATCCAATCTAGGGTTTGCTCTTATTGTTTTTTGTTCCAAGGCCACATGTAGGGTGAGATGCTCTTCATGCAATTTTATCCACACAATCTCCAATCACACAAAACATGCCATTTGTGAGAAACATGGACCCCGAAATTAATCTCTTTTTCGATCATTTCCATGGTGTAAAACTTTTACTAGATTAATTTCTATCTCATTTTCATTCCGTTTAGTCATGGGTCCCATAATTATAGTGATTATCAACTATAACAATTACCACAATTAAAATATTTTTCATTTATGCATATGTCAAAATTTATCTTGATCACTTATTTCTTTTATTTAGTACAAAATTATAAAATATATTTTCTTAATTAAAATATTTTTTCAGAAATTTAAAATTTTAAAATATCTAAACTCCAAATTTTAGCCTTGCAAAAAAAATCATATTTTAAAAGATATTTAATTTTAAAATTTTTGCAAATAAATTATAATTAGAAAAAATGTTTTATTAATTTTGTGTTAATTTAAAAAAATAAATGATCAATACAATACTTAAAACCTTAAAACATGATACAAATAAAATTCATTTTACTTATGATGATCATTGTCATGGTTAACCACCGCCGAATTTAATATACTTTTCGATCATTTCCATGCATGGTGTAAAACTTTTACTAGATTAAAAACTTTTACTAGAATAATTTCATCTCATTTTCATCCCATTTATTCACGGGTCCCATACGTAATTAATTATTGTTGCAATGACAATGATGAATTTCCAAGGTTAATTGCTGGCCCAACCAAATTGTCACAGAATAATTGAGATGATAATTTGTTGATTAAGGTCCCATTTGTTTTGCTCCAAGTAAACTTGATCCTATAAAGATCCAATCAATACTGGATTCCTTACAGTAAAAAGTGCGTTAGAGAGTCGAATCAAATAAATGAATGAAATAACAATAAAGTGCATAAAGGAAGGACCAATACTGTACGTCCATACACATTGATAAAAAAAGGGTAAAAAGGTAAAAATTAGAATTGAAATAAATTTGTTAAGGGTCATCGTCATTCAAAAAGTAAAAAACGTATTAATTACTACATTATGAGCAATATTCTTCTCCCATTGTGCTAAAATTCTATTAGTTTCGCTATCTTCAACATGGATGAATATGAACAAATTAAATAACACACCAAGTGGATTGTAATTCAATTTAAGTTCTTTGTATTGAGTATATTAATTAGGATAAGCGATTTTAGATATAATGTTGACTTTTTATTATTCAAAACTTGAACATGCTGGAGAGTTTGTAACAAAGTTTCATAAATAATAAGTAACAGCAACAAAATAACTAGTAAAAAAACAAAAAGCAACATTACAACATAGACAATTAAAATGGCAAACCAAATTAATTTTTTGCATCTATTGTCTTCTCTTTGCCATTTCCGTTAAAGAAGATTCTTCAGTCTCGATATCCTCACGAATAAAGTCAGTATCACAACCAAACTTTGTTACTCTACGCGCCTTCTCCTCCTAACTATCTTGAGGAATTTTCAAGGAAACCTCTACCAAGACAATACTATTTTCCTTCCTACTGATATATCGTCTAGATCATGTAGAATAGCCCTGCACGCTATGGGTAAGCGATTTCGGGTACCATGTGGTAAAATTAAGAACCTTACCCTTACCTGTTACCACGGGTTCCTTGATGTTAGAACTTTACCTACAGTTCAGGTTCCGGTTTTGGTTCTAGGGTACATGTTAGTTGTAAAATTTATGTTTTCTGATATGTATATATTTTTAAAAAAAAATTAATATATTTTCTACCTAAACGCTAAATTTACTAGACTATCCACTATCCAGTTATCATGGTCAAAATACCGTTGTTAATTTAGTACAGGCAGTGACAATTGAAGAATATTAATATGAGTTTCTGAATAATGTATACACTTTAATAATTTTATTTAGATACTTATATTAAAATTAGGTTCCACTGTTTGGATACATGTTGGTTCCAGATTCCTGGATGCGAGTATCCGAAACCTGAACCTTTCTAATAGGTTCCAAGTTCCAGGTAGTAGTTTAGGAACCTTACCCTTACCCATAAGGATATGTTCCTAATTTTTAAAAACATTACCCTTACTCGTTGACTGGTTCCAGTCAGGTTCCAGGTTTCGATTTTGGAACTGTTCTCCCTTATTGCACGCTGCTAATTGGCTAACAAGATGCCACTTAGTTTAGAAAAGCCTTCTCCCTCTTCTTTCTTCTAGCATGAACTTTAGAACCCTCCAAGAAGCATTCCTCAAGATCAACGAGTGTATTAGGTTAAGAGTGAACTGAAAGAGAGTCAACTCCCTCATTGTCATACAGATCACAATCAGGGACACTTGTTTCGATTGCATTTTTGCATTTCGCATCAAAACTTGTCGCCTATGGTGATTATGATGCCTTGGGTGAACGTCCTTATGATGCCTTAGGTGAATGCCCTTACGCCTTCTTGAGATTTCTTCCCTTGTGCATTGTATCTTTTCTGGATATTCGAATTTTGACTTTCAGTTAAAACTGATTTAGTCGCCAAGTTCCTTGAGCCTGGTTCTGTCAACGTCCTTGAGGGGTTCTAATAATCTTCCCCTTTTTTATGAAAGGAAAAATTCATTTGCAGCACTTCTCCCCCTTTTTGACTTTTATCAAAAAGTCTATAGAGAGCTCCCCCTTAATATTGTAACCATTTCCAATAAACTGCAAGACTCAATGAACTTGTTAATCCTAAGATCGAGAAGGTGCTCCCCCTCAATTTGTGCCATAAAAATAATCAATAAAACTGTCATTTGAATAGATCCAGTTGTCAAGGTCCTTGATACTAGGTCTTCCAAGGTCCTTGAGGGGTTGTTTATTGCTGATGTAAATAATGTCTTTGATTGCTCCAAGCTTCCTTAAGCATCCACTTTCCTGGTTGCTGAATGCACCTGCAAAAATTTTAGACACCCTTCCTCAAGCCATAATTGACTTCAAATTTAGGTTCTTGACTTCTAGTAACAACCATGTTAGGAGGTCTTGTTCCTTTTGGAACCCACACTTGTACAATTTTAGAACAATGATGGTTGAAGTAGTGAGATTTGCCATATTTGCTTTTGGGAAGAGATGAATGACCTTGATATCTTGTCCCAAGGTAGTTGTGTCGTTCTTGGTGCCATGAGTAGAATTTGTGGCCTCGGTCCTTTCTATCGAGGTTACTATGACGTCCTTGATGACTGCTTCTGTCAGGTTGCCTTTGAGGGACAAAATGTCCTTGACAATGATTTCGTTCCCGGTAGGTACTGATTTTTCATGCCTCTTTTCTTGAGCATTGCCTTTGTAGGCATTTTTCCAATATCCAAATCCTTCTTTAAAAGGAATACATCAAGATTTACGAGATTTATCAATGTTATCTTGTTGAGAGTGACTTTCGGCCTCGAGAGTGTTAATCCTAGAGGTAAGTTATCGCAAGACTTTTCCAATTCAACTTTGGACTCTTTTAACCCCTTGATGGCCTTTTTTAGAGATTTGATTTTATTCAAGTACTTAGTCTCATGTCTAATAAGCTTTAGAAAGCAATTTGCTAAGTACTTTTTTTGGCCAAGTAAGGAGATCATCGAGTGTTACCTCTCTTGATTCATCCTCGTCACTGTCTTGGTAGTCATCATTGGCTGCACCAACTTCCTCTGTGTCGCTGGTGTCTTTTCTCATGATGCACTGACTAGTAGTCTTCGCATCATCACTCCGGCTTCCACTATTATCACTCCAAGTGGCCATCAGGGCCGTGTGATTTCTCTTTTCTTTGTTCTTTCTGTGGTAGTGACCGTCCTTGATCAAATGATCTGGGTCACCACACGAAAACAAGAGAATGAGTTAGTTCTATTATTTGATGAGTCATTACCTCTTTGGTTGATTCGTCTTGATGAAGGTTCTCTGGAGGTATGACTTTTCTTGCACGATTTCTTGAGTTCCTTGGCCATCAAGGCCAAGATCTAGTTCTTATCATTGTCGTTAGAACCATAGATGTCCTTGCGGGCTACTTCTTCCTTTTCATTTTGCTCTTCTTGGAGATGCATTTCGTGAGCAAGAAGCTTTCCAATGAGGTCATCTAATTGGAGAGTTTCCACATCTTGAACTTCCTCTATTACGGTGACCTTTGGTTCATGTTTCTTTCTTGGAAGACATTTGAGGACCTTGTGAACTTTTTCTTCATTGGAGTAGGTTTTCCCCAAGGACTTGAGATTATTGACTATGATAGTGAAACATTTGTACATGTCCTTGACGGATTCTCCATTCTTCATTCTTCATTTTGAAGGATTCATACTTCATAGTGCTTGACATAATTGTCAAGCCTTATTTTTTGAACTTGGCTCATTCCTTCATATGTGGTCACTAAGGTATCCCACGCCTCTTTAACTGTATCACAACTAGAGACAAATTCAAACTCATTAGAATCAAGTCCACAATAAAGGATATGTAAGGCTTTAACATTTTTATCTACCTTTTCTGCTTCTCTGGCAGTATATTTGGATCTATCTTTGGGTTTCGTGATTTCTCTTTCTGTGATCATGGGGACAAAGTCTCCATTCTCAATTCTGTCCCAAAAGTCATAGTCTTGATCCATGATGAATGCCTTCATACGCTTCTTCCAGTGGGCAAAGTTTGATTCTCTGAATAATGGGGGACTGTTTAAGCAACGTCATTGCCCTATATCACCATGTTCGATCCCAACCATGATCTTTTCCACAGAGTGGTTAGTCTCTTCTTGAGTGGACCTGCTTTGATACCAATTGAAAGAACCCTAGAGGGGGGGGGGAGGAGGTGAATAGGGTTATGAAAATTTCTGCACAAATAATCAATGATAAAGGACGTTAGGGTTCTTAATCTTTTCAGATTAAGATTCAACTTTAAGTAGAGCAAACTGAAATAAAAGACAAGTGAAATGTAACTTAATAACCTCCTTTATTTCCACAGAACATATTACAGAACTGATGTATGAAGGTTGCCGAAGGTAAACGTTCTTAGGGCAACACAAAGCAGAGTGCCTTACAGAGGGCACTTCAAAAATTGTTTCTGAATAAACAAGCACCCACCACAGTTTTGGTGCAAACTCTAATCAAACCTAATACCGTCTAGGATTTTATTTTTCTCAAACTCAATTCTCACAACAAACTCTTCTTTCTACTTGAAGAAAGAACACGAAAAACAGAGCACCACTCTCTGTTTTTCAAACACCCGATTACTTCCGTGGAATAGTTGAATATTATCAATCTTCAATGTCTTCTATTTGTAATCTTGATCGCCTGGTAAGAGACGTTGCAGATTTGATTCTTTCCTTCTTCATACTCCTTCCAAGATGCTTGATTTCCTTTCCTTTTTTCGAGATTTTTCGGGAGTTGCAATCTTTTGTTCTCTCCAAATTCTTCATTGATTGTTTCCTACTAATTGGATAGTTGCACTCAATTAGTCTGGTTAGAACTATGAATATAAAAAACAGATATTTCTTTTTCAGAAAACTTCCCTGTTTTGATTGCATTTTTGCCTTTCGCATCAAAACTTCTCACCTAGGGTGAACGTCCTTATGATGCCTTGGGTGAACGTCCTTATTATGCCTTGGGTGAATGTCCTTATGCCTTCTTGAGATTTCTTCCCTTGCGCATTCTACCTTTTTTGAATATTCGAATTTTGACTTTCATTCAAAAGCGATTGATCATGCAAGTCGCTGCGCAGTTACATCAGCGTCTTGAGGGGTTCTAACAACTTTTAATAATATAATCGATCATTTAGACATACTGAAGCATGTACTCCTAACATGCACATACAATACGGATCCAAAATATCTCATAAAAATAAACACCCATTATGAATATATATCCACTTTGAATAGGTTTGTTACAGTTAACTTACAACAAAACGGGAGAGGAATGGAAGATTCGATCGATAGCTAAGTCGTTTAACCAGCACATTTAAAGGTTAGGATGAAGTTGAATGTTAGTTATTATTAAGTAAAAGCCAAATGTGGTGGTGGTGTACATGTAGGGTTTTCTTGCCTTGAAAGTATCACAAATTTTTATGTGGTAGTCAGTCTAGTAGTGAGTAAAGACTAACTACTATTATTTTTGTGCACAGTACTCCCTCCGTTCCATATTAATTGTCATAATTTTAACTTTCACAGTCTTTAATGTCACTCTTTGATTGATAATTTCTTACATAATATGTTATTAACAATCACAATATATACTCTTATGATAGTATTTTTTTATACGAATCTAATGATGATAATTTTATATAGCAACTCATTATATATATTGAGAAATTGATGGTCAAATTTTTTAAAATTTGACTGCACAATTTCCAAAAACGATAATTAACATGAAATGGGGGGAGTACATAGAAAGTTGACATATACATCATCCACACACAAACACGGTGACCTTGGTAATCAAAAATATCACTGAAAAACGATCCCCCACATCACAGCCTTTAGGGTTGGGTCCCTTTGCTGCCACTAAGGGTTACTTCCGCATTAAATTTCCCCAAAATTTACGACGTGAAGATATCCCCCTTTAAACTATTCCAAAAAAGAAATCTATATATATTTATTATTTGTCATTTATTAACCCAAAAGCGATTAAAAAATCATGTATTTTGATATAATTATTTCTTGGGTCCTATTGGAAAATAGATTATGTTCTTTGGATGTGTTATTTTCAAGTTAGAATAATTAAATTAAGATAAGTTAGGATGTCTTTTAGGGAATTGTATTTTTAGAGTGGATTTTTTTTTGTTGAAAATTGTGTTAGGTTAGGATAACTTAGGATAAGTTTAAGATAGTTAGGTTTAACTTGATAAAAGAACATGGTCATAATGTAGGATGACCTTATTTTCATTTATTTATTTATTGGGGACATTTCAACCTACTTTTCGACCCAAAAATGTGTGAGGTGATGACTATTTATGTTTAGGGTTGTTTTAATTGAAGTCAACTGTCATTTCAGGTCTTAATGTTTAGGGTTGGTCAAAGTTACATAACCTAATCAATATTAAATTATGTAATTAATGTTTTCTATGCTAGAAAATAGGTTGAAATGTTCCCCATAAATAAATACAGCAAAAATAACGTCACCCCCTAATTATTTGTCAGAAAATAGGGGTTCTAAAATAATTACAGCAAAATACAAGAATATTTCAATCGTTTTGTTTATTTAACTTACAGCTTTCGATCTGATTTTTATTAAGAATTTTTTAAATTATATTTTATTAATAATTATAATATTATATTTTTTGAATATTAATTTTTATAAATATAATAATAATTTCATATAATAAATTGGAAATTAACTGTCGCAATTTTTAGATTTTAATTGATATAATGTCACAAAAAATATCAAATGGAGGGAGCAATTATCATTCTGCTCTTGAGCCTGAGCTACTGCCTCCCAACTTGCAACATTTCTTCCCTATTTTCTGCTTCCTTGTTGGATATAAAATTTTGGAGTAGCCTTCAAACTCCATTATATATTACAATGTGGTTTTTACGTATAATGTATGCAGGCAGAATCAAAACTTTATTGGAACAACTCGAAAACTGTGCAGCATGTTATGCAATCAAATAAATGTTGAGATTGATGAGGCCAGGATAATGCTAAATAATTGATGAATCTGAAGGACTGAAATCAAAAAGATCCTATTGATTTATGTGAGGTAAATCCAGTCCTTGATAAATTTCAAATATTAATTTGCGGTATATATTATTAGGGTTGTAAAATGAGCTGAGCTTCAGCCACGTGTCCTAGAATCAGGTTTGGCTTGATTAAGAAAAGCTTGGCTCAAGCTTGTCCAGTTTTTAAAATCAAGGCTCGAGCTCGAGATCAATTTATATATCGGGGCTTAAGTTCAACTTGTAAGTCGGTTTATCTAGATTTTTTTCATTTTTTAAATTTAGAATTTTTTGGCTTTAAAGTAAAAATCAAGTAAATTTCTTAATTTTAATTAAAATTAACAAGAAAATAATATTTTTTTTACAATAAGGATATAATCAAGTAGAGTTTACACTTTAAACATTAGCCATGAGTTTTACTGAACATAACTAGAAAATTAAAGAGAATTATCAAATTTATCCTCTAATATTAAATATTAAAGATCTATACCTATATGGCTATATCCATGGAACAACCCCTACTTTCTACCTAAAATACTTAAACAACCCAAGCCCGAGCCGAGCTCGAACCGAGCCCTTCTAAGGTTGATAGACATCTGGACTGAACCGACCTTTGGTCAAATTGAGTTCGAGCTGAGTCCAAACGGCTTGCAAGCCAACTCGATACATTTACAATGCTATTTGCGATATTATTTTTTGACAGCCTCTAAAATGGTCTGTTGTGGTTACCAATATTCCTCCCTCTCCATTGTCAATCATCTTTGACCTTTTGAATTGGTTTTCTCTTCATCTGATTTTATAGTAGTGAAGATCGGAATGGTAAGAAAATGGCCATTCTGATTTATGACCATTCCTTTTACCATTTTTTATTCTCCTTTAAATATATAGTATGTTATATATATTGTTAGAATAATAATCTCTCCACATTTTTTGGGAATAATTTCTCTCTCCGATTATAAGAGTTATCTCATATGATTAAATTTTGTTTATTTTAATGCTAAGGATGAAGTGAGTGTCTAAAATGTGTATTTGCAATGAACTTTGACGCTTTAATTGTCAATTTAAAGATAGAAGATATCATCCCTTGAAGAAATTACATTGAATTAGCGGATATCTTTTGAAAAATATAATTATCAAAATCCGTGAGACACTTCCTTCAGATTATAGTTCGAAGCACTGAGAGTGACAAGATGACCGAACTACGTCTAATGAAGTAGTTTCTTCTAGATTTAGGTCGTATTTTGATATAAGAATTTGTATTTATTCAACTCGAATATGTATTGCAGATGCTATGGCCATTTAATAAATGCAATATCCCTTTTTTTCTGAAAGAAAAATTGTAGTATCTATCTTAGGCCATCTTTTGAAAAAAGAACACGTAATGAACAATTTACTTTTCGAAGTCTAATGCCTTACTTTTTGGTTAAATTAATACTTCGAGTGCAATTCTTTGATTTTGGCATTGTCATCACTTAAAGTGGCTGTTGTTTTGTATATTTTGTTGCTTTTAGTATTGTTGCATAGTTGTATTTTTTTTTTGGCAGACCTACAGTTGCTTGTTTTGTATATTTTTTAACTGCGAAAAAGAAAAATCATAAAATTCATGCAAATTAACATATAGATTCACTACATTACTCGTAAGTTGAGTTCTCTTGCAACCTAATTCTAACTTAAGGACAACAAAAAATCAAGCGAAGTAATATAAAGTTTCATAGCAGTATTCATGAGCTAATTAATGTATTATGAAATTAAAGTTGAAGTTAATTTTATAGAGGAAAATTGGGTCGTAGTGCACTGTAATTTAAGGGTTTGTGGATTATGACAAGTTATACCTTAAGTTTATATTCTAGCATACCAAAATACAAAACTGTTGGATTCTAGCGTACCACAACCGAGTTGTGTGAAATCCAACTCGGTGATTTGTTTACGTGGTATGTACGCCAAAAACTTTTGATGACATTTTAATTTTTTTTATCCTACATAGACTGACACATCACACTAGTTTTTTCCTTTCTCTCCTAATCACTCCCTCCTTTCTCTCTCCTAGTGACTCCCTCCTTTCGCTCTCTTGTCAAACCCTAACAACTCTCACCACCCGCTAGATCCACCACTACCATTGCCTACCCAAATGCCCTACCGCCGTCATATCCTGTGATGACCGCCCCTAACCCACCATCACTGCATTGGTTGCCCTGAGTACTACTACTTGCGACCATCGTATCTCAACTCTTTCAAACTTTCTTTTTCTCGATCTCTTCTCCCACAACCACCATGCACCACCGATAGTGACTTGCTACCCACCGCTGAGAAAGAATGGGAGTTTGAGAGGTGACAGTGGGCACTGGCCTATGTCTCCCAGCGTAGTGGTGGTGGGTGGGGGAAATCACCGGAGGTGGCGGCAGCGGTGGCGGTGGGTGGGCTGTGGTGGTGGTGGTGGTGGATCTAGCAGCGGTAGATTGTGTTAAGGTTTGAGAGGCGTTGAGCTGAATGACCCAAAATTAATATTATATTATGACCTTCATTTATTATAAAATAGGAAAGAACTATACATATGCATGTTACGAGCGCATTGTGTTAGGATTTATTATTGATGTTTTTTTTATTGGGCTTAGTTCTTTGTACTTGGCCCGTTGTTTTTGCTGTCTAGGGTTATAAAAAGGGGTTTTTTCCCTTTTGTCTGATGTATCCTGAGTCTCATCTCTTTCTCTTGAATAAAGGTTGTTTCACCTTTCTTCTTTATCGTTTCCCAGCTTCACTTTCTCTTTGAATGTTCTGAGAAAGTTTACATGGTATCAGAGCAAGGTCATTTCCTTGCGCCAGTATTCCTCTTCCTCCTCTTTCTCTAATCCATCTCTTCTTCTTCTTCCGCTTCAATCTCATGGGAGAACCGAAACCCACAAATCAGGCCAAGAATTCGTCCCCCACTCTCCTCTATCCCTCTGATCCTCTTTACATCCACCCATCCGATCATCCTGGTCAATCTCTCGTATCAGAACCCTTCAATGGGGAAGAATTTGAGAACTGGAAGAGATCTGCTTCCATAGCCCTCTCTGCCAAAAATAAGCTAACCTTCGTCAATGGTTCTTACGAGCGACCTTCTGCAGATTCTCCCATCTTTCCATTTTGGAAGAGGTGCTAGGACATGTTAATTTCATGGCTCCTCAACTCTCTACACAAAGATATCAGAGAGAGCGTGCTGTACTCCGAAACCCCAAGTCTACTTTGGCAGGAGCTAATCGAGCGATATGGCCAATCGAACAAGGCGAAACTCTTTCAACTACAACAATCTGTTAGTGCGATAGCACAAGACAATCTTGATATCTCGGGTTATTTCAACAAGTGTAAAAAGATCTGGGACAAGTTTTCTTTGGTAGCTGCTCTTCCGCGTTGTGGATGCGGCAAATGTTCATGCGACATAAAGATTAACCTTGCGCTCCAAAAATATGCAGAGGAACAAAGAGTAATCCAGTTCTTGATGGGACTGAATGAGTCCTATACCACATTTCGCGGAAATATCCTCATCATGACGCCTTTTCCCAATCTTAGCCAAGTATATGCAATGGCTCTCCAAGAAGAACGTCAGAGGCAGGTCAAGCACACCACGAGTTTCGTATCTGAGAGTGCTGCTTTTTAGTCTTCCCAAAGAAATCAAGAACCAAAGAAGGATGTGGTTATTTGCGCCCACTGTAAGAGGCCAGGGCACCCAATTGAGAGATGTTTCAAAATTATTGGATATCCGAATAAGAACGAACGGGGAGCACAGTCTGGAAGAGGAAGAGGGAGGAGTGCAGGGCCTACAAGATTTGCCCAAGCTGCGCAGTTGTCTCAGTCTCCACCAATTCTTGAAACACCAGTCTTTACTCTCCCTGGAATGGACGCAGATCAAACGAAACAAATGCTCAAGTTCATGAGTGAACTCCAGAATGGATCCAAGAAAGAAGAATAAACACATGAAAGTGAGTTAAACTCCGCTTATGTGGCAGGTATATCTTCTGCTACCCTTGATGATTTTTGCTTGTTTTCGTGTTTAGATAACCAATCTTGGATTATTGATTCTGGGGCATCTGATCATATGGTTTCTGACCCTACGCATCTGTGCAATATTAGAAACTTGTCCAAACCCATTTCTGTCACATTACCTAATAAACATAAAGTCCAAGTCACTCAGTATGGGGATTATAAACTTCAAGATAACCTTCTACTTAATCATGTTCTTTATGTGCCTCACTTTAGTTTCAATCTTATTTCAGTAAGGAGATTAAGTCAACAATTGAAATGTAGTGTTATCTTTACTCCTGAAACATGCACCTTGCAGGGCCCTTCTCTGAGGAGGCCTCTGGTTCTTGGTAAATCTGCATGCGGTCTTTACATTTTTGAATAACCTGACAAAGACAATTTTGAAGCAGATAAAAATGTTGAATCTTGCAGACAAATTGATAGATACAATCTTTGTAATAGTTTTTTAGGTACTTCTTTTGATAAACAAGAATGTAAGTACTGTGATTTGTGGCATAAGCGATTAGGACATATATCCTTGAATAAACTGAAACATTTGGATGTTCTTGATTGTGTTCATAATGCAAGTCATAATGAATCTGTTATTTGTGAGACTTGTCACAAGGCCAAACAACATAGACTCCCTTTTCCGCATAGTAAAATTTCCACTAAAGGACCATTTGATTTGATTCATGTAGATGTTTGGGGGCCTTATTCTGTTAAAATATATACTGGACATAGATATTTCCTTACAATTGTTGATGACTTCTCCCGTAGTACATGGACCCATCTCATGGTTACAAAGAGTGAAGCTTTTTCTATTTTAAAATCTTTTGTATTAATGGTAAAGACCCAATTTGGAAAAAGTGTTAAAGCTATCCGATCTGATAATGCTCTTGAATTGGGGCTAAATCACACGGCTAAGGAATTCTTTGATAATAATAGGATTCTTCATCAAACTAGTTGTGTTCAAACCCCACAACAAAATGGGGTAGTGGAAAGAAAGCATAAACATTTACTAGAAGTAAGTCGTGCATTGCTTTTTCAGTCTAACCTACCAATTAAATTTTGGGGTGATTGTTTGATGACGGCAACTTATTTAATCAATAGAATACCTTCTAGTGTCATTGGAAACAAAACCCCCTTTGAAGTCTTACATGGAAATAAACCTATTCTTGACAACTTGAAAACATTTGGATGTTTATGTTATGCTTCCACTCTTAAACAGGGGAGATCTAAACTTTAATCAAGAGCCATACCGTGTGTTTTTCTTGGATAACCTATGGGTAAAAAGGCTTATAAACTTATGTCTCTAGAATCAAAACAATTCTTTGTGTCTAGAGATGTTAAGTCTTCCAGGACACATAAAGCTCCCTCATATCTGGCAGATTATGTATGTTCTGTTTCCAATCAGGACCCTGACAATTTTTGCTTAGCCACTGCGACCAATCTATCTGTTCATACAACTACTCCTTTATGCTTTACCTCCCTTCATGATGATAGTAAGTCCTTATTGGAACACCTTAACTATAGTGAGCCCAATTCATATAAAGAGGCCTCTAAGCACCCTGGGTGGCTACAAGCCATGCAGGAAGAATTCCAAGCTCTTCTTCTTAATAACACTTGGGAAGTTGTACCTTTACCTCATGGAAAAAGGCCAATAGGATGTAGATGGGTTTACAAAGTTAATCATAGGTCTGATGGAACCATAGAGAGACTAAAGGCTAGATTGGTTGTTCAAGGTTTTACTCAAAACGGAGCAGACTTTACTGAAAATTTTTCACCAGTTGTAAAAATGACTACTATAAGATCTTTAATGGCCGTTGCAGTCAAAAAGAATTGGGCCTTGCACCAACTTGATGTTAACAATGCTTTTTTACATGGTGATCTACATGAGGATATATACATGAGACTTCCACCAAGATTAGTCACTGACATACCCAATGCAGTTTGCAAACTAAATAAATCTTTATATGGCCTAAAGCAAGCATCTAGGCAATGGTATGCCAAACTTGCAGAAACCTTGCATACTAAAGGGTATCATCATTCTGAGAATGATTACTCTTTATTTTGGAAGAAGAGCGGATCTCTTGCAACCTTCCTTGCGGTTTATGTGGATGATATCCTATTAACTGGTAATGATGAGAATGAAATTCAGAATATTAAATCTTTCTTGGATGACACTTTTAAAATAAAGGATTTGGGACATGTTAGTTATTTTTTGGGGATAGAAGTGCTCAAATCCGCTAAAGGGCTTGTGTTAACTCAGCACAAATTCACAAAGGATCTCATTCACGAATTTGGGTGTGAGTTTGCTTCACCCGTTGTTACTCCTTTAGAGCTCAATTCAAAGGTCAAGCCTGATGAAGGAGAACCTTTTGATGATCCAACTCTGTACAGAAAGTTAGTTGGAAAATTGAATTTTTTACCTAACACTAGACCCGATATAGCTTTTGCTGTTCAGCATCTTAGTCAGTTTATGAAGGATCCAAGATTTCCTCATTACCAAGCTGCTTTGCACGTCGTCAAGTACTTAAAGGGAAGTCCTTCTCTTGGGATTTTACTTAGCAATGATCCAAATTGTGAGCTTATATCATATTGTGACTCAGATTGGACATCTTGTGTACATTCTCGCAGGTCTGTAAGTGGGTATTTGGTCTTCTTAGGGAACACTCTGATTTGTTGGAAGTCCAAAAAGCAGCAGTCCGTAAGCCTTTCTTCGGCAGAGGCGGAATACAGGAGCATCAGAAGGCTGGTGGTCGAGCTTGCATGGCTGAGCAGACTGTTTCATGAGGTGACTGTCACTAACATCATCCCTATATCTGTCAAGTGTGACAATCAAGCTGCGATGTATATAGCAAAGAACCCCGTCTACCATGATCGTACCAAACACATTGAAATGGATTGCCATTTTGTGAGGGCCAAGCTGATGGAGGGTTTGGTGTCACTTTCTTATGTTCCTACTAAACTCCAACTTGCAGATCTTCTTACCAAGCCTCTCACAGGGATCCAACATCATTTTTTCTTATCCAAATTGGGGGTTTCATCACCTCCAATTTGAGGGGGAGGGGTGTTAGGATTTATTATTGATGTTTTTTTTATTGGGCTTAGTTCTTTGTACTTGGCCCGTTGTTTTTGCTGTCTAGGGTTATAAAAAGGGGTTTTTCCCTTTTGTCTGATGTATCCTGGGACTCATCTCTTTCTCTTGAATAAAGGTTGTTTCACCTTTCTTCTTTATCGTTTCCCAGCTTCACTTTCTCTTTGAATGTTCTGAGAAAGTTTACACATTGAAAGAAGATTTTCACATGTGGTTCATTTTCGCAAATCAGTATCAAAGGTGCATGCATTTGCATTTCTATCTATTGTGGTAGTTACTTGAGTATTTATTACTCCTTTAATTTAGTCGTTTCAATGATTTTGTTACTGCTATGTTTTTCATTATTTATAATGCAAGCCACTTGATAGCAAGATCGACAAGAACAAGAACCAATCAAGCCTTATACACTTGTATCAAGAGCATCTTCACTTATATTACATCCTTTGGTTGTGAGAGTCTTGGAAAGTTAATAATCTTCCTCTTGTAATATATTCTTTTTACTAGTGGATTATTTCTCCTTTGCGCAGTTTTTTCCCAATCACGTTTCTATGTAAAACTTGTGTCTCCTTTAGCCTTTATTCGATCTTTACTTTTGCATATGCCTACAAATTCATATTCACAGAAATAGGAGCTCATGCAAAGTGTTTAATTATTTAAATTAAATGCATTCATAATGTAAGGTAGGATGAATATTTTAATTATTTTAATCTTAAGATTGACAAAAAATAGAAAAAAAGAATTAGGTAATTTGAAAAATAATTAGAAATTTAATAAATAATTAGGAAGGGAATAGTAAACTCGACCTTGACCTCATTCAGCCTAGCTTGTTCTTTTGGTGTATATGGAAGGTGTAAGTAAGGTAAAAAATGTAATATAAAGTTAGTTGAAATGTAAGTAAAATAGTGCATATATTTAAATGTTACATCATCTATTTCTTTATTATTTTTAAATAAATTACGTGAATTGAATAAATAATTTTAAATATAAATTATTAAAAATCTAGCATTTTTCTTTTGGATGTTATGATAATGTAGAACAAGATAAAAGGTACTATTAGTCAATGTAAAAATTTATTTACCTTGAAAAAAACATGGCCACAAAGAATCTTTATAAAAGGTATATTAGACAATTGATAGAATTTTTATACCAATGTAAATATTTACTAATTTAATTAAAATTAACAGGACAAATAAAAAGGAGACAGTAGGACCACCATGTAGTGCAAAAAAAAGAGTAGAATTTTTTCTCATTACAAATATTTACTAATTTGATTAAAATAATGAACGTGACAAGCAAAAAAGAGACCAGGACCACCATGTATAGTACAAAAAAGAATAGAATTTTTATCTCACTACAAATATTTACTAATTTTATTAAAATAATTTTTGTCACAAATAAAAAGGAGACTAGGACCACCACGTAGATACAAAAAAAAAAAGAAAAAAAAAAGAAAAGAAGAAGCAAGGGAATATTCGGGAATCTGTCCGAAACACTGAATTCATGGCAACAGGGCAGGAACTGTAACTACTACTCCAACTACTAGTTGATTTTTGTATTTTCTTGACGGTGAATCACTGCACAGATATAATAGTACCTGAAATTAGAGACTACTTTAGATTATCTTTAAATCCAAACGGCATGAATTATGATCTGCAGCTGCAAGCAATGCATGCAACCCAGTTGCTCTGCGGTCTTCAATCATGAGCTCACTACAATTAATATAATATCCTGTTTTGGCGGTTGCTCTGCAGTTGAGTATGATCACAGTTCTTTTCTGCGGTATTTTGCGGTATGACGTGGTATGATGTGGTGAAATTGTGGTGGGTTGTGGTGTAATTGTGGCGGGAGATTTTCTTTTTTGGCGGGTTATTGATATGTGGGGTACGTGAGAAGAGAGAATGTAAAAAGTAGAGGAGAAAAGTGAGGAGAGAGAAAAATAATGATGTGTGGTAAAGTGTGGTGGGTTGTGTCAAATTGCGGTATGCTGTGGCACCGCAGTTTGTCAATTACAGAAAAGAACAGGGCCTCAGTGGAGCTACAACCGTTTCCTATTTCTCATTAATTGTCTTTTTTAAAGATTATATAATTAATTTTTAAAAATTTTAATCATTAACTTTCTAAAATGTGTAATGATTTTTCATAGAAAATTATTATCTTGGGATTTAATTTATAACGAAAAATATTACGCTAAAAGTATAGTATTACAGTTGATAATAAAATATTACATAAGAATTTCTCAATCAAAATTTAATATTGGAGATAATGACAGTCACATAAAGTGATAATTAATATCGAACAGAGGGAATATTTGATTTCTTATGCCACTTATCCTACATCCCAAATAAAGATTATATTACTACCTCAACTTTTATTTTGGCACTTATTTTTAAGAAAAAAATTTAACAAAATCTCGACAAAATCGATAATATTCTTAATTTTAAATTTAAAATTTATAGGATTTTTTTTGGACCACTAGAATCCAAAATGAAAGTAGGAACTGTTAGAATCCTATATATATATATATATATATATATATATATATATATATATATATATATATATATATATGCAACAAATTAAATGAACATGACACTTCGATCAGAATGTGAGTATGAATGGACATTAAATATTGTTTCCGAGAACATCAAGTATTGTTTTATGGGACATCAAGCGCATGGTGAACATCAACGAGACATTAATTTTTTATATTCACCATGCAAACCTTCATAGTTGTGGAATATTGTTGGTGTTGGAAAATTTGTTCGGGATATAGCAGATCATAAAAATGCATTGTGGATTTGTTAGGTCCATTTAAAATATACCAAGGGTGTTGATTGGTGGGGCTATAAGCCTTGTGGGGACATGCACTTATTGGTGTTAGAAACAATTGTGTGTTAAAGAAAGGTTGAAAGGAGGTTGTAATTCGGCGCAACATTAACTATGGAAATCTTTTACTCACTTTACAGTTAGAAGTTGCTATATATGGTTGATGGGAGATTTATAGCTTAACAGTTTTATGGGGGAGATCCAAGGTGGGCCCACTTCAACTGAGGATATAGTATACAAGTTAAGTGAGGTTTTATCTTAAAACTAATTGGTGTTAAGAGGAGTAGCCCACTTGACTTATATATACCATGTGCTTTCTCTTTACTTTTTCGATGTGGGACATTTTTACTAATGGGTGAATCCCAACAAGTTTGTATCGCATAATTTTGGCAATTGGTGTGTTACCTCGACATGCTTTTATTACCTGGTTGTGTTTGAGATCTCGCCTTTCTCGTCCTACGCGGCTACATAAGCATGGTATAGTGGTTTCTGTTGATTGTATCTTCTGTCAATCAGCAATTGAGGATTTTGATCATCTTTTAATTTTGTCAATTGTGATGTTGTTGCTGCTATTCGAGTTTCTGTAAGTCAAGTTTTGGGGTCCCCTCATCATTATACTTCTGTAGAAATTAAATTTGGGAAAGAGCTTGAAGGAACATAGAAAGACCTCATGTTGTCAACAGTTTGCCTCTGTTGCTTTTGCTGCAATCATATATGGTGTTTGGAATTAAGGAATCAAAAGAAACATTCGTTTGAAAATTTCGAAATTGATTAAGTTGCTTAAAATTGATTCTCTATCAACTTCGAGTTAAGTTTTTGTTTTTAGCACAAAGATCAAAGAAATATACTCATTGTTAATTTGGTTAGTTGTCTTGGCTACTGAGATCTTTAGCTTGTAATTGTGACTCCTACTCTTCTTTTTTTTTTTTTGGATAATTTGCGGTCATGTGACTCCTACTCTGGGAGTCCTATTTGGGTAATAAAGCTTTGTCTTTTACCCCCTTCCCCCTACACACACATATATATATAATATGAACTTAATAACATCTTTGTCTTTTTTTCTTATAATGATATAAGGTACTCCACCTATTGGATCTCACTTACAAAGTGTAAATCAAACAAGCTAGCAAGTAAGGGAAAAGGAGGTACTACAAAACCATACTAATCCCAAAGCATAGTATACGCCTACAAGGAGCTCCAAGAATAAAAACAATTTTCACTGGGGAAATTCTCGCTAATAGAATTCGAATCATGGTGTGCATAAGCCTCCTTCTATCGTGCCACCTGAGGTACAAACTCTTGGGATATGTGCACCATTGAAACAAATTTTTACTTATGTATTTTTATAAAAGTATATCAATAACAACTTTTATATTTGAATTCAAAGTATTTTGAAGCTACTTTCTGTTTTGGTATAAAAATTGCATATAAATAATTCACAACAGTCCATTGCCTAATAAACCGATCCCTACAAAAGCATCTCACTCTAACAACACAATACTCAAGTCAAGGTCCCAAACAAGGAAAGTCAACCTAGTAAGAGCCCAATCTGCTAAGCCAGAGGTCCTTCCTCCATGGGTGATACATAACGAGGATATACTCCTAAGTCTAAGGTACAACTCCCTATATATAGCTAGCACCATTCATCAATGTGACATCTCGTAAGGTGTTTTCCCACTCCACTTGTTGTTGACTCTTTCACTAAAGTACTCTTCCTTTTTTTCTTTGAGTTTCGACTTATCAGTTGAGAGTCCCTGGGTGCCACTTTCACTAACTTGAGCGTTGGATGGACTCCCCTAAGTTCTCTAAAGGGTCCTTCTTGTAGGAAAGAAGAGGTGTCTAGTCATCATCCTATAGCGCATACCCGTTGCCTAGAGGCACCAAGCCATGTGTCATGTTAGAGGTAGAGGCACCAACACAGACTCCAAGTCAGAGATGGAGGCGCCATCCCAGGCGCCAATTTGAAGGTGAAGATGCCAACCTATGCATTGAATTGAAAGAGGAAGTATCAACCAAGACGCAAAGTCAAAGAAGAAGGCGCATTGGAAGCTTAACTCTATTCAAATTCAAGGACTCAAGCAGATCCAGAAGCTAAACTAGAAAGAACAACACCGAAGGTTGGTCTGAACTCCTATTTGTAAATCATATCCTCTTAAATCATTCAGTGAAGGAAAAACATAAATTTTCAAAGGTGAGTTGCTAAATCACTTTTTTTAGGTGGAACATAATTTGGTGTCATTTGTAAGAAGAAAACATATTGCATGGAGTTCACCAATCCATATATTCAAGTCAAATCCAAATACGTCTCTAATCCTCCTCCTAACCTAGAGGCGTGCATCGTTTAATTTAGATAGAGAATGAAGAGAGCTCTAAAAAAGGGAATCCGATCAAAGTGCAACTTAGCTGACAACCAGTTATCGGAGGAAGGGATCACTTTATTATGATAGATGACCAGAGCATCATGAGAAGTGTGCACCAATTCCTTCGGGGAATTGCTCAAGCCCAAGTGAGATGGCGAGTGCCATCCAACGACCAACCTAGGGCGCCCAAAATGGAGACCGCCAATATGGAGGCTCCCAAGGCAATTAACACACTCCACCCTCATTTGAAGATGAACAACAAATCGTCCAAGCTCGAGGCGACTTGAGAGCGACATGTCGTAGTGAGCGGTTCGGTCACACATTCTACACTCCATATGCCACTTGAACTCACTAATCCATGTGATCCTTGAAGCAACAAAGAGTCTTGACCTAAAAATCGGTGAGACACCCAAGATCCAGAGGCAGAAGTCGATCCCCCACACCAACATAGGTGCACTTTGAAGTTGATGCATGTCGGTAATTATGGCGCGGAACCACATGACTTAAACTACTTGAACAACGCATTATACCACAACAACCAATCGTCGAAGCCCTCCCCAAAGAAGAACAATTAGGGAAACGCTACCTACAAGACAAGGAGGAAAGTTCTTTCTCAGGAAGTGGTAGACAACCTCTCAGCACCAAGGGAAACATCACTTGTAGATTTTGCGGAGACGAAGCACAAGGAGCCCTAATCGGTGTTAGGGCATCGATCGAATCTTCCCAACACCACTTTCTATGATATCATGGAGGTGTCAGGGTTGGGGAAATTCAAGCTCCCAACCATCAACTTGTACAATGGAAAAATCGACCCTAAAGACCACCATAATGGCTATTAGATGCATGTGAGCTCCAAAGTACTGAATTAGGAAACTTTCTGCTACTTTTTCCCATCTATCTTTAAAGTAATAAAGCAAAGGTAGATCTACATGTAAGCCTACAATAGAAGCATTGCCAATTTAAGTAGATGTTTCATCAACCACTTCACATCAAGCAAAGTACTATGAAAGGCAAGTTTCTTCTTCCCCTTTACTAGATAGTAGGTCGATGAGGACCTTCCCTTATATGCCCAACATTACGAAAGTGAGGCTAGGACAATCCCAGATGCAGATGATGGTGCTAAGTATATATACCATTTTCCTTACTGGATCACAACCAAGGTATTTCAAGCTAAATTTGGCGGGGTCAGAGCTCTACACTGAAAAGAAATGGATTAAGCGAGTCATTATAGTTTTACTTGAGCAGGTCTAATCAACGACTTAAAGGAGAAGCCTATCCTACAGAGTCCATGTTAAGATATGTTGGAATTCACCTATGACTAAAATGTCTCACATCGGTAAAGCAAAGGGAAAGGACATGGTATATAAGTCAAGTGGGCTACTCCTCTTAACACAAATTGGTTATACGATGGAACCTCACCTAATTTGTGTAACATTGGTCTTGGTTGAAGTGGGCTCCCGCCTTGGATCTCCCCAACAAGATCATTACCTGGCTGAATATAAAGGACCAACGAAAATTGGAGCATATTTATAGGAATTGATCTTATATCAGCATGACCTTTTGGTGAGCATGTGAGTATGGTTGGATATATGATAGGCATCAAGTAATAGTTTTGTTGACATCAAGTATGAAAGGTGAGCATTATGTATTATTTTCGTGGAAATTAAGCAAAGGGAATATAAAAGTTTTGATTGGCAGTCATCAAATGTTGATGTCCACCTTTCATACTTGATATCCATAAAAATAATATTTGATGCCCACCTTTATACTATCATGTCAACAAAAATAATATTTGATGTTCGTCAGATATCCAATCATGCTCACCAAAAAGTCATGTTCATATAATCAATCCCGTGTGTATATATATATATATATATATATATATATATTATATATATATATATATATATAACCGTGCTTCTTTATATTCAGCTCTGGCAGTGACTTGACCTGGGCTCAGTAGGGTTGACGTTTCATTTAAGTTGTTGATTAGACTGGTACATAAATTGATGGCTTACATAGTGTATATACATCTAAAATAGACGGCCTATGTAGCGGAACAGATTTTAATCTAAATACTAATGCTACCTACATTCTTTTACATCACAAATTTAAATTTACAGTGCCACAAATATAATTCCATGTCGTTTAAGAGAATAATTAAGCAAATTCAATATCTTTGCTCAAATTTGACTCTTTTTTTTTTCAAAAAAAGTGGAAAGGAGAAAAACTCCTGCTTATTAGTTATCACAAGGGGCTTAATGAAAATATGATTAGTAAAGCAAAAGCATGCAGTCAAAATTCAATACTACTGTTGACTATTCACATATTTTACATTCTTTGAATGGGCGAAATGGCTGCGTGGAAGTAATTAATGAACAACTTGCACCACTTTAAACTTTGTCCTTATGATTATCAATTTCCATTTTTCCACGTTTGTTTAATTATATAAATAAATATTGAAAATATTTGTTATTATTATTAGTAGTAGTAGTACCAGCGTACGACAGCTTGTCATGCAAATGGCATTTGTTGCATGCCAACTTGGAATATTGAAAATATTTATTATTATTAAAGATCAATTTAGTCTTTCTTTGGGCGGATTATCACACGTTCACGCAGTTTTTATTTTATTTTCTTAAAGTATTAGAAAAAAAAGTGCATATCCACACTTCAGAATTAGGGTCAATCTTGTTTGCCTTTCGTACGTGCAGCTTCAACATTAATTTATTTGCTATGTTTATCCACTGACTGTTTAACGCAGTAGCTCAAATCGAGTAGGCTATCTCCTTCTGTGGCGGCTGATGGGAGATAACACAATGGGGTGTTTGGCAATCAGCTGTCGGTTGTTTTTTTTTTTTGGCTGTTGGTTATTTTATTATCTGTTTGACTTTTGAGTATTTTGTTAGCTATTAATTAATAATGTTAGATGTTTATGTAAAAAATGTTTGGTAGAGTTAGCTGTTTGTAGTATGACTTTGTTGTTTGATTTCCAATTATATCCTTAACTTTATCTTCATTATTTTTTTTATAAACATTATGATTTTTAATCATTTTTAGGTTTTTCCTCCATATTTCCAGTGTTTTTTAATTGATAGTCTTTTTTCCATCAAAATTGTGTGTTCAATAAATAATCACTAAAAATTTGTATTTGTATTAATAGGCTATTAACTAAATTGTTGATTGATTGCCAAATTTTCTTGAGTAAGACTAAAATTTTTATCCCAATTTACTTTTACAATTAATGTTGATATTTTATAAATTTTTATCCCAAATTTACTTTTAAAATGTGTATTAATTGCAAAGATATTTTTTATTTGTACATCTTAGATACCAACATGGTAATCTACATTATAAACAACCCAAATAATTTGGATGGTTGTTTTGGTGGAAGATGGAAGAAAAATTAAAAGAAACAGCCTTAAATAATTTGGATGACAGTTTTTGTAAATTTTATGAAGTGTGTGGTAATATGGTAATTTAAATCCCAAAAAGCCAAAAGCCATTTACAAAAAGCTATTCTTTGTATTTTTATACAAACTTTCTTTTTGGGGTAAAAAGTCGCTTCAATTCGCAAAATCACCAAACACTCCAAATTGACTTTTTGAATGGTCAAACAACCAAATACCCCCCCAAAAGTCATTTTCGCTAAAAAGTCATCTAAAAATCTAGATACTAAACACCTCCAATGTGTAAAAGATAGAGATATAAATAAATATGATTAACGTGCAAATGAAAATTAATCGCAAATATGTACAATATAATACAAGGCTATCTACTTATGTGTAGTATTCAACAAAACGTTGTATAAAAAGATATTATTCAATTTTGTTTTTGAAAAATCGTACAAATGAGTTTCGTTGAAGGAATATGTTTATCAATTTTGTTTTTGAAAATTTCATGAATTTTTTTCGACTATGATAGTTGAAAGTTCCTTGTTACTAATCTGACTACTAAAATTAAGTCTCATCTGTTTGAAAGACTTATGTGTCAGTGGATACGATTAATTAATTATTGCCACTACAAAAAATATGTGTATTATCGACCACTTTTTCCAACCAATTTAAAATGATTGGAGAAAAGAAACCATTTTAATAACCATTTCATATTCTTCTAATTTTTCAATTATTTTTCTAGTTTTAAGTGAGAAAATGGTTGGAAATTCCAAGCATTTTCGCTAAAATGGTGGGAAATTTTTCCTACCAATCATTTTCCTACAATTCGAAAATGGTTGAGAAAACTGTTGGTAATCCGACCGTTTTTCCCACCATTTTCAAACTGTAGGAAAAAAGATGGTAGAAACATTTCCCACTATTTTAGTAAAAGTTGTTAGAATTTTGAACCATTTTTCCCACTTAAAAGTAGGAAAATAGTTGAAAAATAAAAAAAATGAAATGATTGGTAAAACGGTTGGTTTTTCCAACCAATCAACCATTTTAATTGGTTCAAAAAAAGTGGTTGGTAATACCGATATTTTTAGTAGTGTGCAACAAGTTAATTCAATCAAAATATGTTAATTTCAATCTTTTAGGATAGAATCAACGATTGATACACTTTAACTAGGATACATGAAAAACTCACAATTATGGTAGAATAACATGAAAAAATATTAAATTTTGTAAAAAATTGTATTTTAATAAATGTCTTTACTTATCATAACGACTTATTTTAATCAATATATATTTGTTAAAAATCAAGAATACTTTAGAAAAATCTTGAAAAGAATTCTTAGAAAAATCCCTAGAAAATTCTAGATAATTTGAGGAGATATTATTGTGTATGCTCTAGATTTTTCCTTTCTAGATTTTTCTTTTCTAGATTTTTTTTCCTATCATCACCTGCTTTCTACAAGTATAAATATAGGTGGTAGGGCTTTCATTTGCATCAATCATCAACAAAAGTTATAAGCAATTTTCCCTCCATCAATAAGAAAAATTTCTCCTTAATACAGTCCTTTTTAATTTCAACTTTTACCTTCAAACACCCAAAAACCTAACTATATTAATTTCAACTTTTTAAATGTAAAATATACTTTTCAATTATCTTATGATAGAATATCCCTTAGTTCTTTTATACAATGCTAAAAAGGGTTAGAATTATTCTAGCAAAAGGAGAATTGCTGGAGGAAATTAGGTTTAAAGTCGTAATCAAACTCCAGCTGATGAGCAGCCGAATAAATAAATGAAGTTAAAAAGAAAAGTAGACTAGTAGAGATGAGTCAAATTAGGAGCCTGAAATGTTGCTTTCAAAACACAAATTAGTCATCCAATGTATTGTAGACAGCACATTGGGACTGTTTTTGTCTAAATTCATCAAAGCAATTCATGAGAACTAAGCAAGAGGTGGGTGTTGTTCTTTCTGTTTAGTTTTATATTGCGACCTTTTTTGTTTTTGTTTTTGTACTAATTTCTTTCAGTTTCCTCCTCCTTATACAATGACATTAGATGGGATATTATTAGTTTGATTGAAAGAAATGTGTCTTATTCACTAATATTATGGCAAATTTCTTCTTTGGAAAGGAATTTCGATAATGTTAGTCGGGATGACTAGTAAGTAGTTGTAAAATAAGGTAAATTTAGATAAAGGAATATAAGTAAAATAGTGGACGTGAGTAACTGTCTCATCACATTTTTTTTATATAAATTTATGAGAATTTTAAATATAATTCATGTAAAAGTATATTGGGATTAGTAAATAAAGAAAAATAAAGTAAGATAAAGCAAAGTGAGTATAAAATTTTTTTACTTTACCTTCCCAAACAACGGGGATTAAATTATTATTTTGAGCATCCTCCAAGTTATATAGGGAGCTTTTTTACTACCAGAAGAATATTTTGCTCTAATTTAACATGGAGGAAATTAGAGTTTTTATGGGTAAATGCATAAATATTCTGAATTTTAGAAATAAGATTTTACTTTTACTTAGATCAATGGGTTAAACGGTGGGATAATAAAATATTTAGATATTGTTGAAATTAATAGTTTATAAGTGTCTTTATAAATTAAAATGATCGTATACATAATTTTATAATATTTTTTGAAAATAGAAAATTCTAATTTGTAACATAAACCTAGATGTGTTTGTTTTGGTCCAATAATAGACTAATTTTACTCCTAAAAGGATCAACAGAGTTAATTTAATAAAAGTGTTAGTTTTATTATTTTAAGTATTGAGTTTCTAAAAATAGATTTACAGAAATAGCCTAGCGTGTTAGTTTTATTATTTTAAGTATTGAGTTTCTAAAAATAGATTTACAGAAATAGCCTAGCCCTAGCCCCCCAAAAATAACATAGTTTGTGTGGTATACAATTTTTTTTTTAAGGAAAATAACTATGGTGACCATAAATCAACCAAATAAAAATAGCAAATATGTGGTATACATTTACTACCTCATGCTGAATGATATATATATGATTGGATCATGTTCATGCGAAAGTTTCTCCCACTATAGTAAATAATCTTGAGCACCTTTCCATGCATCTCCCATCTCATCCCACACTATAAAGAGAACCCATCCAATATATATATATATATATGCCATGCACCCCACATATTCCATTATCATTTCATTTCCATCACATTTATACCATACATAGTACCATGATCAACAACTTTGTAGTTTCTCTTGCATTAATTTGATCTTGTTTTTGTCAATTCCTTATGCGTACTAGCTCTCAGTCTGATCAGTATATTTGACTTTTTTTTACCCAATGCCATCGGAATTAGTTTCTTCATGAACTACTTTTGTTCATAGGAAAACAACTGTTTACGTACATTTGAGTTCTTCCGAACGCGCTAAGAAGGAGGAGAGTACTAACTTGTTTAGCTTAAGATTGGGTCAATCAATGACTTGTAATTAATTACGTGAAGGAACTTTTGTCAAGATGAAGAAAAGCGAGTGATTTAAGTGATGGGTTACAACTCTCCAAAACCAGTAGTAGTAGCTTATGTACGAAGACTAGTTCATCCAAATTTAATTGATAATAGCTGGATAACGACTTTGTGTGAGGTTGATATATGAATAAACGTGAACCAGAAACAATGTTGGACGTGTTCAACATTGTATAGCACCACTACATTGGTCACTTTTATGGTAAAAAGTTAATTATTTGTGAGCAATTCTAACCATACACTTGAATTTTGGTTGAAGTGACTTGTGCACATAGTATTAGATGTTGTAGTGAAAAATGTAGTAGTAAAGTGATAATTATTCTCATTATCTAATCTTTTCATCGAGATTTAAGTTTCGGTGAAAGTAAAAATTTTCATTGGGAGAGCGTTTGACTTCGAAACTTTCTCAAGAAAGTTTGTCAAGTTCTCCAGGTTGATAAGTTTTCTCATGTTTGGTTGTCTCAAATAGATGGAGAAGTTCTAGTGAACCCATTTTTTCACTCTCGAACACGTACAGTAAACAATTTACCAAGGGGACCTGAAAAAGTGTTTCAGGGGATCAAAGTTTTTTCCTGATAAAATTTTTCCTAGTGAACTACTTAATGCACTATAGGTGAAAATTGCATGGTTGATGGACCTTGCTTGTTATGGACAATTTGATATCTCTCCTCCCTAGCTTGTAACACTTACTGGTGGTTACCCCTAAGATCTAGCGGGCCAGATTGACACAGAGTATAAAAAATAATATTAGAGGTTGTTTAAGTAAGCACTTTCAAATTCGAATCTGAATAACCTCAAGTATTTCTATGAGAGCACATATTTGAGTATAAAGTTATCATTTCGACTTTAGATAACCAGATTTAAACTTTTGATCTTCATAGACAATCATAATCTCAATCAACTAAGCCATAAATACTCATCTCCGGCTATAACATGAGGCAACGCAGTCACGCTGTTTGAATTTCATTGGCATGAACATTACATATTGATAATGAATGACAACATTAAATTCTAGATAACATTAAAGTCAAGGGACTACAAAGAAGGAATGTGGACCTTTTATGGAATCCAAAATGGAGGTTGGTTAGTAGAGCTTCGTGTAAGATCCGCTCTAGTGGTCCTAATCGGGGTAAAGTTTTGAAAAGGCTTTCTCGAAGTTGCAGCTCTAGCAGTAAAGATGAGGTTAATAGTCTTGTTGAAAGATCTTCGAATGCAGTGGATTTATCTTTGGAAAGATTGGATGAGGAGGCTCGTAGAGCGGCCAAGCTCGTGTGTTCGTTGAAATTGTCTTCTGATAACCATGAGAATCTGACTAAGGTCTTCAGAGAAGATTTGCTGGAAAAAAAGAAAAATCTTGTTACATAGTTGTTTCTTGTTTTTTTTGTTGTGTTCCTGTACTCGGTCTTGTGTGGCTCTTTGCTTTTGCCAAACTCTTTGGCTGGTTGTATGCTGGTTGCTGTCTTGTAGCATTTTTGATACTTTAGCCTTTTATGGCTAATAAATTATCGAGAAAAAAAACTCCACACGGAAAAATGGCAGGCCCCTCATTTTTTCTCTAATTAGCCACAATACAACTCCTATGCTCTACATGAAATACTCTTTACATTTTGTCATTATAATCGCGAATAAACATTTAAGCCATAAACATTCCTCTCAATAACATGAGGCAGCATGACCAAGCTGCTTAAATTTCATTGACATCAACATTACATATTGACAATCCACAATACAATTCTTGTGCTCAACATATATTTATATTTTTCGATTGTTAGTAGCCACAAGGCAAAAAGTTCATAAAAAACAGCAACCGTTATACAAAACAGCAAACAACCACTACCAAACAAAAAAGGTTACAACCGAACTGCTAAATAAAATAACACAGCAAGGACTTCAGCATGCACCAAGCCAAACAAAACAATTATATCTCAAAAAGAAGCAAGATCAATGAATTTAGCTTCTTGGGTCATCAAGGACTTGCACACCAATAGCGTTGCCAATAATCACCTTCCTTCGGTCAATCTCAATTTCAATGTTATCAAATCTGTCATAAACTGTTAAATAAAATAACACGACAATGACATATATTTACATTATATCGTTATAACCGCCAATCAACATTTAAGCCATAAACATTCTTCTCAATAACATGAGGCAACATGGCCACATTGCTTGAATTTCATTGACATCAACATTACAAATTTGACAATGAATGATTATATTAAATTTCAGGTGACTTTACACAGGAAAATGATAGGCCCCTCATTCCTTTTCCAATCAGCCACAATACAATGGATGTGCTCAACATGTAATGCTCTTTGCATTTTGTCTCCATTATTTTTGGAGAATAGAGTTTGAAAAGTAAAATCATTTACAATATAGTTAAGCCAACAAGAGAAGCTTATTTACCCTTCTTTAGAATCAATTTGAAACTTAACTTCCTCCAACATATGTTAGCTACTCTAGAGTTTGTGAAATATAAGCATCTCAGGTTTTGATTCAGTTGATCTAAATGTTTGAATATCAAATCATCTTACCATGTGCATATGAATGGGATACTATATTGTGACACAACAAAACTAAATATGAAAGCTCGAATACCCACTACGTTATAATAAATATATAATCGCCATTCAGTTACCTGCTACATAAGGCCTGTTTGGCAACTAGTTAGTAGCCGATAGCCGGTAGTTGTTAGTTGTTAGCTTATGATCATAACCGTTTGGATTGGCTATTTAACATAATTAGCTATTTGGGTTAACTAATTGCAGGAAAAATGTTTAGTAAAGTAGTTGTTTCTAAAAATTAAAGTTACATCAAAAGCTTCTTCAAGTAGTTCTTTTTGAAAAATGACTTATTGGACCCAAAAAGCTACTAGGAAAAGTTGTTTATTAAACACCTTAAGTAGTTTTTTTTTTAAAATATTAGTGGAAAAAAAAACTAACAACACTAAAAAACAAAATTAATACCTAACTCAATAAATTGATAGCTAAACACCCCCATAAACCAATCAATCAAGTTTTAGTTGGATCAAGTTAAGCAGCCCCATTCTCACTAAAGAAACCCACCCCTGTTCCGAGGACCTCCGCATACTAACCGTTGAGGACCTTCAGCAAGAGTCAACAGAGAGTTTTGTTTGAAAGAACAAATTAGGGAAGTATCATGAAAATCCCTAAATTATTCCCAGCATATTCTCAAGATTATATTCACTAATTCTGATGTGCATATTTGTAGATATTATTATATATGATAAGATCGAAGATTCCAAAGAAGCAAAGATAGAAGATCAAAGCGAATATGAAAAGGATCAAAGATCAATCAACAAAGGAAAGAATCAAGAGGAGACCGTTGCTGATTGAAGACATCAACTATAAATACCTCCAACAGCTCCTTTTGCGAATTAGGCGATTCCAAGCAAGTAATCGCGGTGTAGGAAATCGTGTGAGATTTTAGAGTGTAGCCAATGAATCCTTGGTGAGTTACGTAGCCATTAAGGTAATTCTGGTGAGGTAACCAAGGACCTTGGTGAGTGATGTAGCCAAATATGTTGGTGAGGTGTTGTGTAGCATAGCCTTGAAGTACTAAGGCTTTGTGAGGTTAATATCCAATGTAATTCGTCATGCTCTTCTCTGCCTCGTCTGTGAGGCTCCTTTTCTTGCCTCGTCTGTGAGGCTCCTTTTCTTGCCTCGTCTGTGAGGCCCCTCTTCTCTGCCTTGTCTGTGAGGCCCCTCTTCTCTACCTCGTCTGTGAGGTCTCTCCTCTCTGCCTCATCTGTGAGGTCCCTTATTTCTATCTCATCTGTGAGACCCCTCATCATAAGCCTCATCTGTGAGGCCCCTCAACAGAAACTAAATCTTAGTTTCTGTCCTTGTAAGCAGTCATCAAGGACCTCACTGTCTTCATTCTACTAAGTTTCCTAACCTCCTCTATTTCTATTATACCTCAACGTTTATCTAATAAAGATGTATTATTCAGTTCATTCAAGTGCTATTAACGTCTTTATGTTTATATGTGAAGAACTCTATATCAAACCTATTCACTCCCCTCAAGGGTCCCAACACTCACTAACCAATACCAGTAAAACTATGACAAGTATACTTGAATGGCCTTCACAAAATCCATGGTTCAACCAAAATTACTGTCCTACTCCTCAAGTGGTTTACCCTAACCCGGTAGCCCCTACTAAAAAATTAAAAATTGAATTATACTTTTAGGAATACCATGCTTCATACTTCTAGATATGGTTAATTGTGAGCATTTTTTCTAAAGTTTATGAGCATTATAAATGCAATTTTATAAACAATTTTCAATGAAACTCATGTGTAAATTTGTCGTTCTTATACTTGTTCAGTATCGTTTGTTTTATGGCCATGTTTCTTATTCCTGAAAGTTGAAAAACGTTGGAGTAAAATTTTATGAATATTGTTATACGATCAGACTTTTCAAATTCATTTTTTAATTATCATAAACATAACAATAGTAGTGGTATATAATAAGTCAACCTATACTTCAATAAATTAATTGTAAAAAATTTATAAAGCATGACCTTATTTATTGTTGATGACAATTCATTTATAATGGAAAGTTTCATTTTCATAATAATGGCGCACCATCAATCATTGCTTTTCCTTGTTTTCCACTTTGCATAAGTTTAGCAACTATAAGTCTTTCTTTTCTTTATAGTGTTTTTTTCTTCTTTTTTTTTTTGTTGGTGCAGAATTGTAAGTCTTTGTGTATTCTCTACCAGTCTCTGAGTGCCCCAACCCTAAGGTATGAAAGGTTGTAATCAAGCAAAAATTAGCACCGTTGGAGTAATGGATTCCATATATAATCATATTCGACCTTAAGCTTTTATGTCATGTCTTTTTAAATGTTTCATTATTTGGTTGATTCGAAGTAATGTTAGGTAACACATCCATGTTTCTTTCTTTAGGAAAACCTAAAAATTGCATAATATTTATAGGGTTTTTTTTAATGTTTATATTATTTTTAAAGTTTGCGCATGCAACATTAACTTTTTATCCCTCACTTTCAAATGTCAATATTTATATTTTATATTACCTCAACGGAGTTTACCTTGCTTGTCTTAACTCCTACTCGTTGCAATATTTAAATTTTTAGCCTTACTTTGACGTAAATATTTATATTTATACGCTTACTTTGACGCGCAATTGGCAGCAAATAGTAAAGGAAAACTCTTAATTTGTTCAAGCTAAATTTTTCTTAAACTCAATTTCAATTTGAATTAAGAAACAAAGGTCGTGTTTTACTTTTTATTATAATCAACCAAGATTTTTCAATTAATTAAATAATAATAATAATAATGACTACGCAACTGCAGTTACAATAATAATGCCAGATGATGATGAAAATGATGATACTACTAATGATAACAATGATAATGATACTAATAATAATAATAATAATAATAATAATAATAATAATAATAATAATAATAACCACAGCAATATCACTAATAGTTATTGAGCCTAAAGCATGTAATTAATCTGTGAGGTAGATGAGCTGAATTATATAGTCCAAATCTATATGTATGTTGAAATGAAAGTAAGGAAAATCTAAACCTAAATTTTGAGATATGGGATGTTTGGTTACTCCAAATGGGCATCTAAGTAAAGCTAACTAATTTAATTGCATAAATTTTATTCTTTATTGTATATTAAAACTCATGATATAAGTTATTACAATTATTATAAATGGTTGATCAAATATACTTTTCTTACATTTTTTTCCCCATATTTTAGTAGTTAAATTATTAAAAGTTAGCATAAACTTTAAGATATTGTGGTCAATAAAAGTTCCTCATTATAGTTGTTTTGTATTTTACTAATGTTGTGTTTAGTTGAAAGGAAAATGATTTCGGAGAAAATCGTTTTTCAAAAAAAATGATTTTCCAAGAAAAATGGTTTTCCATATTTAATTTTCCTTTGTTTGGTAGGAGATAAATTGTTTTTCGAAAAATGACCATATATGTCGACATAAGTAGCGATATATGTTACAAATGAAAATATTTGGAGCTCAAAATTCATATTTGATGTAACACCCCGAGTATATGATTAAGTGTGGCTTAAGAGGATTGAAATGACTACTTATATCACCAAGGTGCACCTTCTTTTATGGTAGCTCATCCGTTGGGAACTCCACA
The DNA here is from genome assembly GCA_029582165.1 of Portulaca oleracea. NCBI lineage: Eukaryota > Viridiplantae > Streptophyta > Magnoliopsida > Caryophyllales > Portulacaceae > Portulaca > Portulaca oleracea. The sequence continues at coordinate 15,072,251 of CM055881.1, forward strand.
GTTAAGCGTGCTTGGTTGGGAGTAGTCAAGGGATGGGTGACCTCCTGAGAAGTTTTCCCAGGCAGCATGGAGCGAGGACGAAGCACATTGGAAAGACTTGTGGTGATTTGTGGGGCCAGTCAGCAATCCTTGAAGCAGTTATCGGTAATGTCCGCGGCCCGGGAGGGGGCCAGGGCGTTACATTTGAGCTTTTTTTAATCATTCTAACGTATTGTAAAATTTCGTGATAAACCGATAAAATTGAATTTTACTTGTAAGTTTCAGTCATATTTAACCGCAAAAAAAATGACGACAAAAGTGGCGATATATGTTACAAATGAAAATATTTGGAGATCAAAATGTATATTTGAGCTTTTCTTAGTCCATCCTATCAAATTATAAAGTTTCGATTCAAAAGTTTAGTTTGAATTTTTAAAAGTTTCAGTTAGTTTCAGCGGCAAAAAATTCTAGTATATGTAGCGATAAATGTTATCAGATAAAAATATTTTGTGATAAAAATTTATATTTGAGTTTTTTTATCAATTCTATCGTGTTACAAAATTTCGAGCAAAACCGTTCGCCCTCAAATTTCAGTTAGAATTAGTAGTGAAAATCGATCCAATAATCAAGGGCTGAAAATATTTTTTCTAGGTTGAACAAAGGAAGTCAATTTCCTTCCTTTAGGGGAAAATGATTTTCTTTGGAAATAATTTTCCAAACATTTTTTTTGTATCGAACACTAGAAAATTGGGAAAACATTTTCCTAGAAAGTGTTTTTCCCCTACCAAACACACTCTAAATTAAAAATGCATACAAACCAGAATTATCATTATCTTGCTTTTTTGAATTAGGAAAACCAGTTTTACACAGAAAATAAAATTTCTCAATAATTTTCAAAGTGAAATTATTGCAAAAATAATTTATCTTATATGACTTTAATTATAGATAAATAATAAATATTGAAACTTAAACATATTTGCTTAGAAAATATAATTTTATTTTACTTTTTTTCGATTATTAATAACCAAAAGGCTAAAAGTTCATAAAATACAGCAACCCGCATACACAACAACAAGCAACCACTACCAAAAAAATGTTACAACCAAACTGCTAAATAAAAACACTGTAAGAACTTTAACAATCACCACGGCCAAACAAAACCAAAATAATGCAAAAAAGCAATATCATTGAAAAAGTATAATTTTAAACTTGACTCTTGATAAATGATAGGTTCTTATCTTCTATGCCTGAACTTGTTGAGCCAACTATTGAACCTTCGATTTTTTCAAGTTCAACATTCTTTTCTCATTTTGGCAACCTTACTCACTTCAGTCTTCTCTGCTCTTTTTTTTTCTTCTCAACAACAATAAATAGATCAATTAGAACATTTGTAAGAACCTTTTTTTCTTATAAACAAGTTGTTGCATCACCATAGAGGGTCAAGGATATACAAAAGAAGATTGAAGCTCTTCATGTCAACGACACTTGAACAGAAGTAGATCTCGCTCCAAGTAATAAAAAAAAAAGACTATCTGTTCCAAATGAGTCTACAATGTGAAATTAAAGGCTTATTGTACTAATGAAAGCTATAAGGCTCATTTGGTTATTAGAGGAAATACTCGAAAAGAGGACAGGGTTACACTAAAACATTTAGCTATGTTGTGAAAATGACAACAATAAGAACCATCATTGCTTTTGCTACTTCTTGAAAATAGTCTTTGTTTCAATTAGATGTTAATAATGTTTTTTTGTATGCTGGTTTACATGAAAATGCCCAATGGAATTGCTAATCCTAACAACAAGGTTTGCACGTTACAAATGTCTCTCTATGGTCTTAAGCAAGTATTGAAACGATGACATTCCAAGCTTGTTGATTTTTCTAAAAGATCAAGGCTATTTTCAATCAAAGAACAACTACAATTTTTGAAAACATTTCTACTAACATAACAATTGTAAATGTCTATGTTGATGATATTCTCTTAACAGGTTCTTCTATCAATGAGATTACAAGATTGAATTATGTCTTGGGTCTTGAAATATATATCTCAACTGCCTAATAGAATCAGTCTTACACAAAGAAAATTCACTCGAGAACTTCTAAAAGAATCAGAACATTTGCATTCTAAACCAACTCTTATTCGTCTTCCATTAATTGCAAATTAAGTTCTAATTTAGTTGTCCTTTTATCTGACCCTTCCATATACAGAGCATATATTGGCAAGCTCAATCTCCTTTCTAACACTAGGCCCCATATTTCTTTTGCAGTACAAACTTTGAGTAATTAAGTTTATAGAGCATCCAATAGTAACTCATATGGATGCACTAGATCATTTGTTGAAGTATGTTGGCACATTAGACAAGGAATTCCTTTTATAAAAGGCTATGGTCACCTTTACCTCACTATCTTTTTTGACTTTGATTGGGCTGCTTGTCTCATGAGTAGACATTTAGTCACTAGCTATGTTGTTTTGCTAGGTAAATCTCCCATCAGTTAGAAGTTCAAAAGGCAAAGCATAATAGCTTGTTCATCAGATGAAGCATAATATCATGCTATGTCTCATGTTGTTGCAGAACTTACTTGACTTGTCAGTCTTCTTCCAGAATTGAGAGTGCATAATATTAAGCTTATTACCTACAATTCTGCTTATCAATATTCTTTCCATATTGCCAGATGTTTCACAAGAGAAGAGAACAAAACATTGAGGTTGATTGCCATTTCACATGTGATAAGGTGATGGAAGGCTTACTTCAACTCAATTATCTTCCTACTCACCATTAATTGGCTAATATGTTTACCAAGATTCTGCCTTCTAATTATCATGTCTTCATATGCAATTTATTAGGTGCACCCGGAGCATGTGCTCCAAATACTACGATTGTTCACCCGCATATATATATTAGATTGTTCACCCGCATATATATTAGGTTGTTCACTCTGATTAATATAATTGTTCGCTATCAAATATTTGGAGCACATGCTCCGGGTGCATGTAATATATATTGTTCGGAGTTTACAAGCTTTAGTGTGTTTCCTCATCATCCCAAGCTTGAGTGATGATACTGAAGGGAACGAAGTTGTAATTTTCTTTTTATTTCTTAGTAAAATTAGTTAGTTAGAGTTAGGTGTACGTTTCTATACCTGGCAAAACTGACTCAACTCGAATGACCAATTCAAACTAGGCCGATCCAGACCAAAAAATAATTAACCCGAAATGGACCCGAGTCCAACATAACCCAACCTGACTTGACCTGAAAACATCTTTCACCAAGATTGTTCATCTTGTAAAGATAATCTTGTCTAACAAAAATTAAAGTGACTCGAAATCAACCCGACTCAAACCCAACCCAACCCAACTCAAACCCGACACAACTCTAACATTATTCACCCAAATTAACCTAACTCAAATGACCTTCAAATTGTATTAGGGATTACTTCTAAATGGACCGGTAGATTAAGTTTTTTTATTAAAGGGTAAAGTATAGATAGTTTGTAAAGGTTTTTTTTTTTTCTTTTGCAAAACATAAAGATTTGACATGTGAACATGATGATGTATGAATAAAACGAATTAGGTTCACGTGTTATGCGGTGGATCATTATCCTATCTTATGCAGAATAATTAACAATTTCTGATCATGATTTAACAGCAAAGCATGATGATCAAAGCAAAACCATGTGATCAGATCAGTATATCCATTGCAAATAAAACAAAATGAGAAGTGGTGATCAGTATAGTGTCTATTCGAATAGCTTAGTGGCTAAGTTACATATTTTGATCATTCACACCTTATCTGTTTAATTAAATTGAACAAATAAATTAAATTAGCTTTCGTAAAAAAGTTCATAACAATGTATTTGCATGCAAATTAATCCAGATGCTTCTGTAGACTATATTGGAGGTTCTTCAATTCGATCAAGTAATCTGGAATAATATATATTTTGATAATTCACGTACGTATGCGTATGATATTGAATAATGAATATTCATTTCGATTCCTTAAAGTAATGCCTTGCTGAAATTAATGATTGCTATAAACAATTCCATAATGGTATACCACTTTTGCTTTACGAATTGTTATTTTAGAGTGGTTGCTCAAGATACTTTCTCATTCAATCATAAGAGTTTCCATATCCAGGATAACGTCTATCCAAATTCAAAGTATAGCTTAACTAATCATCATCATCATCATCATCATCATCATCATCATATATATGGATACACTTATAGTGATTGTCAACCATGACAAAAATAAATCTTACCCATATATTTGTCAAGTTTTACCTTGATCATTAGCTTTTTTATTTAATATAAATTGTTAAATATATTTTTAAAAATTTTAATTTATTTTACAAAATTTTTAAATATATATTTTTCAAAATATGTTTGTTTACTAGGAAAAAAAAATTAGAGTTAAGGTATTTAAATTTTAAAATATTTCATAATTTTTTTAATTAAGAAAATATATTTTATAATATTCTACTAAATAGAAAAAATGAATGGCGGAAATAAAAGTTGACGGATGGATGGATAAGTATTGTTTTCATTGTGGTGGTTATCATGGTTGATAACCACTATAAGTTTTTCCTTATATATATATAACTGATACATTATATAACATATTTTCTTAATTAACTTTTATCTTCACCATTCTTTTTTTTATTTAGTACCAAATTATATAACATATTTTCTAAATTAAAAAAAATTTTACAAAATTTTTTTAAAATTTAAATATGTTAGATCTAAGTTTTAGCCTAGTAAAAAGCATATTCTGAAAAAATATTAATTTTAAAATTTTTTTTAAATAAAGTAAAACTTAAAAATATATTTTTTACAATTTATATTAAATAAAAAAATAACGATGAAGATAAAACTTGTCACATGTACGGATAATACTTATTTTACTTATATGGTGCTTGTCATGGTTGACTTATTTAATTATTTATGGGTACAAAGAGTGAGTGTTGAAATATGTAATTGATTATATTTATTTTTAATTTAGAAAAACAAATAATATTAATGTGTGTGCGTTAATATGTGATTTAACAATTAAGAATTAATTATTGCTATTCATAATGATCACGAATCTTAACTGTTTACGTTTTTAGTGGTTGTATGTTTAATGGTTTGGTTTTATAATATTGTATAAGTTTTGTCGATATGAAAGGATTGAAAGTTCTTTTTAATTCGTTTATCTTATTTCAACTTATCCTTCTTACTCTCTTGTTTTTACTTGTTAGTTAAATATTGATTTCTATGGTAAAAACACTATTTTTTCTGAAAAAGTCTTTGCACTGATATTATGGACGACGATATTACGAATGTATTTAACTTTATGTTGTTAATATGTGTAATTTAACATTGTCTCATACAACGTGCACGAGTTTAAGTACATACTAGTACTTGTTTAATAATGGGTAAATAGATTGATCGATTAAGTTTCTATTTTAGAAGCAGTCAAGAGTAAGTATCAAACTATTTACAAGAAGTGTTTCCTATCAACCCCATAGTTTATATATGTATTTTTTGGTACTTTCCATAATATTCAAGGATGATAATATGTATCTTAATTGATTCTTGAATTAAAATGGTTATAAATAACTATCTTGAGTTGTCCAAAATTTATGCTTTCAATATTTTAAATAATTCTTTATAGAAATTATACATATCTATCAGTTATAAGACTATATGAGCGTAGCAATTATGGTTGTGTCAAAATGTACTAATTATAACATAAGCATATCAAATATAATAGAAAATGAACATTTCATGCATAATTCTATAATTATGAAGGAATATAGATAAATAATAAATTTGGCAATAGTTATATATGGGATAATTAATAGTTGGTGGAAAATTTCAGTAATTAGACATTTCATACATAATTCTATATAAATAAATAATAAATTTGGTTAATAACGATTTTGATCAAACATTTATAATTTTTCAAAAATTATATACTCTATGGAAAATTCTACAAGATAAAAATAGCAGCCTACTTAACTACCCTTCGTTGTATAATTAATACTCCCTCGTACTCTCTTCATTCTTTTTTATTTGTTATTTCCGCTTTTCAATGTCAATTTTTAATCAATATTTTCTTACATAATATCTTTATAAAATGTGCAATAATAGTATGTTTTATTAAGAATATAGTGACATCAATTTTGTATGAGAAATTATTATATAAATTAAGATATTAACGGTCAAAGATTTTTATACGAAAATTTGGATGACAAATAAAAAAATAATAGAGGTAAATCCTAAGAAATGAACATTTTTAAGAAATTAAACCATCATTTAATAAACTGTTTATGTTAAAATTTAGATTCTAAAAAGAAAAATCTTACTACTAAATACTACCTCCGTCCCTAAAAAAGTGTCAATTGGACTAAACTTTAACAATTGATTACTCAAAAATTATAATAAGGTACCACATAAAATCAACACCATTGTATCTTTAGTATAATATCTTTCTAACGGTTATAATTCCATATTTTAACACAATGTAATTGGGTTTTTTGGATTTTGGACCCTCAACTTTGGGGGTATTTATTATTTGATACCACATTTTTTAAAGTTTATTATTTGGGCCATGTACTTTGTCTCTGGTGACATTATGGACATTAATATAGCAATCCGGTTAAAAAAAGCCCTTAACTAAGTTTGACTATTTTTTCCTTCCAACTTTGCCCTTTAATTAATGATGAACTTCCAAGTTTGCCCTTGATTTATTAATTCTTTATTTTCCCTTCACTTATTTATTACTACCAAAATTCTCACATTTTAAATTTTTTTAATTTAAAAATTGTTAAGAACTTCAAAATTTTAAAAATTATAAATTAAAAATTAAAATAATAAAACATTTAAATAGTTAAAAAAAATTAAAATTTTAAAAATTAAATATAAACTGAAAATTTAAAATGTTAAAATTTTAAGATTTTAAAATTTTGAAAAACTTAAAATGTTAAAATTTTAAAATTTTAAAATTTTAACATTTTAAATTTTTCAAAATTTTAAAAGTAAAAATCAAAAATTAAAAATATGAAAATTTTCAAAAATTAAAATCAAAAAATCAAAAAAAATCAAAAAATTTAAAAATTAAAATTAAAAGATTAAAAAAATTTAAAAACTTTATAATTTTACAATTTTAGAAATTAATAATTTGGAAATTAAAAATTAAAAATTAAAATCAAAATGAAAATGATAATTGAAAACTTAAAATTAAAAATTAAAAATAAAAATTAAAATTAAAAATAAAAAATAAAAAATTTCAAAAGTTAAAAATTAAAACTTACAAAAGTCAAAAACTTTAAAAATTGATAAGGGCAAATCGGGAATTTTATGTGTATTTTGGTCCTTTGACGGAGTAAAACTTAAGATTGGGCTAGATTTTTTTGGGACCCAAAGTACAGGGTCCAAAAAATAAACTTTGAAAAGTATGTACCAAATAATTAATACTCCTAAAGTTGAGGGTCCAAAAATCAAAAGTGTGAGTAATCAACGGTTAAAACTTAGTTAAATTGATACTCATTTAGGGACGGATGTAGTATAATTTAGCAGACAATCATTTTGAAATTTTCATAAAAATGATATATTTATTGGATTTATCATTATGAAACCGAGAAAGTACTTATCATATAACTTATTTGGCGATATTTAGCTTACGTGCAAATTTTTTGACCAATGCTCCACTAATGACAAGATTTTAAGCTTCCATATTTGTCGTGTAACCATTTACTTAAAAGGTCCCCAATTTTTTTTATAGAAACCCTAACTATACGGAAGTTAACAATGCTAATTGGTCGTGAGGGCCAGTTATAAATTTCTGATTAATGAATCCCACAAGTTGGATTAACTAAATAAACCTTGATTAATCAATTCGTAATGACATAATCCCATTGTATGATCATCACGAATTAGATCCCCTCCATTTTTAAAAAATAAAATAAAATTGGAACGAATCATTTTTGTGGCTAATCCTTAGAATTGAGATATTTTGGAAGAGGTTGACTTTTATTTGACAAAAAGAGGTTGATGTTTTAACTTTTCATATATGGAAAGGTACATAAGTTGACGTTCAGGAATCGTGGATAGCTAATTATGCAACCTCATTGGCTCTCCACTTCATTTAATAGGCAATTAATTCTATTCCATCATAACTTTGTTTCAGTCTAGGCCTTACGTAGACACCATTTTTCTCTTTGAATAGAAATATTTATTGACTGAAAGCCTACCATGCTTAAAAATAGTACTGAATTGTTGGAGAGATATAGGGCGGGAGCCCACTTCAAGTAAGACACATGATATACAAGTTAAGTGAGGTTTTATTTTAAAATTAATTGGTGTTATGAGGAGTAACCCACTTGACTTATATACCGTGTCCTTTCTCTTTACTTTTTCGATATGGGACATTCTTTTTCTACTTATAGGTGAATCCCAACATGAATTATTAGAGTTGGATTAAGGCAGGTTCAACCAATGGTGCGTATTTATCGTAACCCTCTTAGCAACCACCACCACTTGTCACTCACACCCCGCTTCCCTTAAAATCACCCCAAGTCTTTTTCGGGTGTCTACAAAGGTGAACCATAGTTTGCCTTTGTAGATGGTCCTGAATATCTAAAAGGGGAACCCATAGTTCGTCTTTCCAAACATTTGGAAAAGATGCGCCAGAGTTTGAAAGGGTTGAGGGGCTCGAGAAGAGAGTTTGGGGTGGTTTGGGCATCGGTCGCCAGTGCTTGTAGTAGTCGGAGGTGGGTTTCCGGCGCCTAGGTGGTGGGCGTAGGTGGGGTTGAGAGTGTCGGTGGTACAAAGGGTGGTGGAAGAGGAATTCGGGGGTTGGGGGTAAACAGAGAGAAAAACGGACAAGTGTGCGAGGTATTGGTAGCAAGGTGGCGATCGGGGAACGTGCAGGTGGTAGTGGGCGGACGCTCGATGGTGATGGCGCATGTGATGGTGGGGCGAAGAAAGACAGAGCAATTAAAACAAAACAATGTTTGAATGTCTACTTGTTTTGTAATGTCCACGTTTACTAGAACCTCTTCTTTCTTACAAATTAGAACGTCATGGTCCTTACAATTCTTTATGGTCAATTTGATTTTTGGGTCATCCTTAAGAATCAATAACCCAAAAAAATAATTACTCATGCCCTACTTATTACTTATTGTCATTGGACAAAACCAATGATTTATAATAATAAATGAAAATGGTGATGCCTCAAAATCACTTTTCCTCCAATAGCTAAATTTTATGATAAATGAGAGATAATGGTCGTTGATCTTTTCTAAAGATTAAATCTCAGTCCTTGGTTTAAAAAAAAAACTAAAAATTCCTCAGGCTATCCAACCAACTACGAGGCGGTTACATTCAATGGTTTTCGAATTCAAAGTAGATGGGAGGGACACAGCCAGTTTTTACATTTCAAACATGATAAAAAAAATGAACATTTCATACATAATTAATTCTATAATTATGAAAAAAATAATAAATTTGTAGTTATTGTATAACTAGTAATTGATGGAAAATTTCAGTAATTATACGTTTTATGTATAATTCTATATAAATAAACACTAAACTTATGGATGTGTTACTTACCTTTTTCTACAAAATAAATACAAATAAATATTGTACTAAATTTGATTAATAACTATCTTGATTCTAAATATTTACTCTCTCCATTCCAAATTAATTGATGAAATTAGAGTTTCGCATATATTAATGTATAACTATAGTAACTATCAAACATTAATTGCATTTGACTTTTCTCTCTAATAAATACTATCTCTGTTCCAAAATGTCTGTCATTTGACTAAATTTTGACAATAGATTATTCTCAAATTATATTGAGTTACGATATGAAATTATCGTCATTGTAATTTTTACTAATGGATATTTCTAATGGTGGTAATTCGAATCATAATTTATTGTAATTTGTGAGTAATCAATGGTCAAAGTTTTGTCATGTGACATATATTTTGGGACGGAGATAGTAATGAGTAGTGAGGGGCTATGAATTAGGTAAAAAAGTAAAATAATTGAATAAGGCATTGGGAATAAGAAATTGACAATTATTTTGAACAAAAATGTGATACTTAACCGAAATTCTAGAAGATAGCAATACTAACCTACTTCACTATTCCTTTTTAAGAAATGGACATTTTTAAGTAGACATCATTTAATACCTTGTTTTATGTTGATTTTACATCAAAGAGAAAATTTTACAACAAATATAATTTACTGGATAGTTACTTTGAAACTATTTTGATATTTTCTTTTCAAGATGTATTTACAGTGGTTGTCCTGGACAACCATGTCAACCACCATAAGTGAAATAAATATTATTTATATATATGTCAAGTTTTATCTTCATTATTAATTTTTTATTTAATATAAATTTTAAATAAATATTTTTAAAATTTTAGTTTATTTTAAAAAAAGATTAAAATAAATATTTTTCAAAATATGTTTGTTTGCTAAGCTAAAACATAGAGTTAAGATATTTAAATTTTAAAATTTTCGTAATTTTTTTTTAAATTAAGAAAATATATTTTGTTATATTGTAGTAAATAAAAAATAATTGACGAACATAAAAATTGACACATATATAAATAAACATTATTTTCATTGTGGTAATTATTATGATTAACAACTATTATAAATTTTTCCTAACATAAAAAAAAGTGCATTATCATTGATTCAGAAAGTACTGTCGTATAACTTATCTGGCAATACGTAATTATCATCGTATAACTTATTGGGCGATATGCAGATTACGTGCTAATTTTTTGACCAACGCTCCACTTATAACAGGACTTGAAGCTTTTTGTCGTATTGTCACTTAAAAGATTCTCAAATTTTTTTAAAAGAAACCCTAGCTATACGGAAATTAACAATGCTAATTGGTCCAGATGGCCAGTTATAAATTTATAATAATGAACCCCGCAAGTTGGATTAACTCTTAAACCTTGATTAATCAATTTGTGATGACATAATCACATTGTATGATTATCACGAATTAGATCCCCTCCAATTTTTATAGAAAAAAAAAGCTCGAATGAATCATTTTTGTGGTCAATGCTTAGAGTTCAGATATTTTCAAAGTGGTTCATATTTTACACTCCGTTAGACAATAGTATTTAGGTCAGCATTTAGTATTTTAACCATTTCAAATATTATTTTATCAAATATTTATCAACTATTTGGTAAAGTAATATTTTGTATAAGTTTATAGCGTGAGATGTGGCGTTTGCCATTAATTTTCCAAACGTTACTAACAGTAACGTCAAGAAATTATGAGTAGAGTCTAATATATTGTTGTAAAGCCTCCAAAACCCTCCTCATCCTCTATTGCCTAGCTTTTTCCCTATATTACAATCTTGCAATTGGCCGTGGCAGATCTAATTAGACTTTTGATTAGTGGTGACCAATACATTATCATTTTATATGATAAATATATTTAAAATCCATAATTTTTATTCTAAATTAAACTAAATATCATTTTTCTTTTGATATTAACGGTGATCATGGTCACCCTCTGTATACCCATAAATCTAGGTCCTGTTATAAATTTCTAATAAATCCTGCAAGTTGGATTAACTTTTGAACCTTGATTAATTAATTTGTGATGACATAATCACATTGCATGATCATCACGAATTAGATCCCCTCCAATTTATTAAAAACCTCGAACGAATCATTTTTGTGGCTAATCCTTAGAGTTTCAGATATTTTGAAAGAGGTTGACATTTTAATCTATGGAAAATTAAACTTAAGTTGACGTTCAGAAACCGTGAATAGCTAATTATGCAACCTCATTGGCTCTCCACTGCATTTAATAGGCAGTTAATTCCATAAAAACTTTGTTTCTCTTTGAATAGAAATATTTTTTGACTAAAAGAGCTACTATATAATATTGAGTTATATTCAAACAAATATAAATTTCAAATGACATATTAATATTTTTTTTTTATAAAAAATGAGTAACACACGTATCATTTGTCGTTATTCACTCATTATCATTGTTTAGCATTTAGGGAGGAGATTTGTGAATTTAATAAAACATTCTTGGTAAAGATATTTACTTCATATATCATGTTCAAAGTGTTGTCATCTGCAAGAAGTCGATAATATTTGTCTAATTTGACTTCCAAGTTGGAAATAAAACAATAACAACAACAGTCCCCAGTAGAATCTAAGGGGTTCAAATATAGACAGTCTTCCCTCATACACAAAAATGCATGAAGGGACTGATTCTGACATACTCTAGTGACAAAAATTTTTGAAAAGAGAGTAGAACAAATTTGGAAAATACAAATTAAATCAAGGGAAATTGGATTTTAATAATATGAACTTTGATGTGTGATAGACTTAATAACCTGAACTTTAAAAATATTATTAAATAATCTGAACTTTGACTATATTGGTTTACAGTAGCATAACATCCTTAATTATTTACCTGATCCTCATTTTCTTTAAAGATCTTCTCTCTATCTTTACTTATTACTCTTGTTTATGTAAATTTTAATATGGGCAAAGTTCATATTCTTTTTAAAAAATGAGGAGTTGGTAAATAATTAATATTGATATACTACTGTAATTCAATATGATCAAAGTTTAGATTATTCAGTTATATTGTTAAAGTTCAGATTATTCAGTCCATCACGCGTGAAAGTTCAGATTATTTAAATTCAATTTCCCTTAAATTAAAGATGACATTGAATCAAATCATCGATCAAATATAGATAGAAATTATACCATATAGGGGGTTTATAAGTTCCTTCTGCAAAGGGAGAGATATAAACTTAATTGTAAAAACACTAATAATTCAGATAGTAACTTAAAAGAACGAAAACATATTTTTTTCGATAATTACTGGGCAATGACCCAAAATTTACTCACCAAAAGATAACATTGCGCTTTGTTATCACGCAGTCCGCTTGTAGCACAATAAATTGAGCGGTACTTGATAGCTATTACCACCTACTTGACTATGCCAACTATCCAACATTGAGTTATAATTGATGTAAGGTGCCCTAAAACCATTAAGAACGAAGGCTTATTAATTACTAATTCGTAAACTATAAATGTCAAAGGTTGCCCTTGAATGAATAGAAATTAGGTTTTCTTTCTACCAGTATATATCATTTTTACACTGATTTAAGATTGTGAAATAATGGACTTAAGCTTAATTTAACCCCAAAAGCTAGCTTAGAAGGTTGAGGCACCCAAGTCATTATAAACACCACAATATGGGTGTCAAAGGCCGATGTGGGACAACTCAACACGCTCCCCCACCACGAGGCGCAGACAATCTGCGCGCCCAACATCAATGACCACGGCTCGATAATGGACTTGAGTCCAATTCAACCCCATAAGCTAGGGTTGAATTGGGCTCAAGTCCATTATTTTACATGGTATCAGAGCCAGACCAATAAACAAGAGGTCTCCGGTTCAAATCTCACCACCCCCCATATTCATTTGCCAAAGGTAAAAAGGGCCTTTGCAGCATCCACGCTACAAGCCCAAAGGGCATTCACGTGAGGGGGACGTGTTAGAGTATAAAACCATTCCTGGGGCTTCAACCATCAGCTTAAGCTTTTGGTTGAGATGGTTCCACAAAGATGTTACAAAATTTGGATCCAATCTAGAGCTACTCATGTAACATGCACGGGTATACTCCTTTTTGGCTAAATGCTTTTTTAAGTAGAAAAGAATGATGAATTTCGTGAAAGATCAAGTCACCCTTAGTTTTTCTACAAAGGAAAGAAAAGAAACGCTATTTGTAAAGGTAAAAGTTACACGCTAGCAAAGTGGATCTGCATTCGGGCTAGGAGTGGCCATGACCAACCTTACACTAAAAGAGAAAAAGTTAAAATTTGTATAGTTTGAGTTAAAGATTATGGATAATATATTTTCCAAATGAACATAACAATCTATTAGTTACCACCCCTGATACAAAAACCTAAATCCGCCGTGTAAATACAAAGGTTACATACTAATCATCAATACAAAATGATAAATAACAATTGATAATTATCTTAAGAAAAAGTTTCAAGAACAAGATGTGGAAGCGGGTATGGTTACTACTTTTTTCAGTTGCAATGTGGTCTCTATAGATTCACAGAAATGAAGTCGTGTTTGAAAATGTCCAGAGAGACAATGCAGTGGTCATTCAATATTGGTCATCCAATCTATGAAATGGATGGTAGCAATTTGGTATACTACCATGAGTAAAATAAAGCCTATCTGTACTAGCCAATAAGTTTCAACACTAAGCTGGTATTATTTCAAAGAAAGTGTGTTTGCTTGCATGAAAAGACCTGGGAAATTGGTTAACTTTCCCAAGCTAACTAATTTTCTCCATGTTTACTTATCATTTATTAATAGAAAATATGTTACGTGAGACCCATAATTTTACAATGATCATTCAAAAAAAGAATTCTATTTTTTTTTTTTGGGGGGGGGGGGATGGGGGTGGGGTGGGTTACAGGAAATAATTGTACAATAGGAAATAAGATTTAAAGTGTGAAAATTTTCAAAATACCTTTAATATAACAAAACTAAGCAATTATAAATATGGATAGTTTGGAAATTTTTTTAAGTGTCTACTATGGTCTCTGGTTTTGAAAGTGGTTTTACAAAAGGCTTTTTGTGGGCGCATAGAAATCAATGTCTCCATAAACTTAAGTTGATGGAAGTAGGTTGCTTGCATCTAAATCCCCATATCACGATCAACGTGTCTCCCTGAGACTGTTATTGTTATTGCTAGTTCCCTGAGATTCTACCAAACGGTCTCTGAGCTTCAATGGCGGGATTCATCAAGGAGCAAGCAGCGAAGAATAAGTAGTAGGGGCAACGAAACAAGGAGTGTAGTACTAGCAAAATATTGTCCGACACGGAGAAAATTAGGTTTGATCTGAACCCTATTTTGAGATTGATCAAATTGACTAAATATTCAAACATAATATTTATCTTTTTCAATTGTCTGAACCCGAATTTAGCTATGTTCGAATTGTGTGACTTGAAAAACCGCATCCGAACATCAATTTTTCGTCCGAATTTCGACATTGACCAAATTTGATCTACCCAAATTAATCTAGACCCGAAATTTTTCCAGCTATGGAAATACAAGCAATTGAGTTTAGACCAACCCAAGAACTCTAGAATTGTTGAAGGAAGAAAATAAAAGTGAAGGCCTGGTGTTGTACTTGTTTTATTAGTCTTGATTGACCTGGTGAAGAGTTTATTTTGCTATTTTATTTGTTTAATTTGTTATGTACTGGATGATGCATAAGCCCAATGATTAAGGCTCTTAAGCCTAATTTTGTACTTAATCAGCCCATTGGGCTTTGATCTGTGGGGGAAAAAAATTAGTCATGCCCTATTCATTACTTATTGTCATGGGATAAAACCCATTTAGATTATGTTCTTTTCTGCGGTTGGCAAACTACGGTGCCATAGCATACCGCAATTTGCCACAACCCATCACACTTTACCACAAATCATTACTTTTCTCTCTCATCACTTTTCTCTCTCATCATTTTTCTCCTCTACTTTTTACATTCTCTCTTCACCTACCCCACATATCAATAACCCGCCACAATTTCACCACACCATACCGCGCCATATCGCAAAATACCGCAGAAAAGAACAGGGCCTTAAACTAAATCTGTAAAGGGTGATTACTGATTACCCTTAAAGATAACTGGATAAGTATGATTTTCCATTCCTAATGAAGTTAGAATGAGTCACCTGAACGCGACTGACCCAAACCCGGAAATGCAAAAAATAATTATCCCGAAATAAACTTGAACCCGACATGACCCACCATGGTTTGAATTGACTTGAATTTATCTTTCATCAAAATTATTTGTTTTTTAAAGATAATTTTGTTTGATAATAAATAAAGTGACTCTGAATCAACCCAACCGAAACTCAACATAACTACCCTAAATGTTATTCACTCAAATTGAACCAACCCAAACACAACCCAAATGACCCAATTGTTATATATAGATGGAATGACATAAAGGACCCTTAAATTCTAAACCCTAAAGGGCCTAAACCATGTCGATCATGGGCAAAAAGGAAACAAGCTCAATTTACTTTAGGCCTATGTACAATTAGTAAACCTTTAGGTTGTCATTGGTCTTAGGCCCATGTGATTTTCTAACCAATCATTAAGCTTCGCTGATAACCGATATTAGTTGGGCCTACCAACAAAACTCAGGAGCTTCGTTCTTTATCGGCCCAATTATAAATATAATGAAAAGGTAAATAAGCCCCATTAGGCCATTTGAGATAGGATTGTTTGCTAACTATTTCTCATATTTTCCCCTCACGGATCACCTTGATAGATCTAATGAGAAAGTGAAAATATTCATATAAGTATTAGGGTAAAACATTTTTTAAACTTGTTGCATTGATATAAAATTCATATATTTGTATATTAATTTTTTTTAAAAAAAACTTTATAATTGACCTCTATAACTATAAATCATATATAAATAGTATAAAATTATATTTTTTCATAACTTTTAAAATTTATTAAAAAGAAGTAATTAAAAAATAGTTAATGAATGATGTTCATTTGAATAGAGTATCATTTATACAATTTATTCCAAACTTATTATAATTAGTGAATAATAATATCTATTAAAATTTATTGTCACAATAGTCATAATATTGATTTCTCAAAAAGCAAGATGTTTAACAGTATCTTGAAGCCCTAAGACACGTACGTATCATTAGGAAAAAACAAAAGAAGCAAGCAAACCATGAACGACTAGCGTTCCAAAATAATGAATTACATTTAGGCCCTGTTCTTTTATGCGGCATTATGCGGTATGACGCGATATGGTGTAGTGAAATTGTGGCGGATTGTTGTGTAATTGTGGCGTGTTATTGGTATGTTATGGTGAATTTTTGTATATATATATATAAATATTGTATTGATAATTGTGAAAAAGTAATTTGTATTGATAATTGTGAAAAAGTAATTTGTGGTGGGTTGTGGTGAATTGTGGTATAATGGTATTTTGTGGTAGGTTGTGATAAACCGCGGTAGGCTGTAGCACCGCAGTTTACCAACCGCAGAAAAAAAACAGGGTCATGGTTGATTATTCCACGAAGGAGCACATTAGATTACAAGGAGTATTCAATTATTTATGCATTAATTGTTATATTTTTTTTGGGAGTACATTAGATTGCAAGTTTCTTGCTTTTGAAAATTTAACTGTTTGATTGTTAAATTTTAACTATTACAAATTGTAAAAAAAATTAGAAAAATATGTGAAAACAATATTTGCTCATCTTCAAAATCTTGCCAAACATTGAGACGATGGTAATATATAAGGAAATTTTGATAATAATTTCCGTAAATATAAATATAAAATTTTTTCAACTTTTTATGAAAAGAATGAATGCATGTACATTGTATGGAGTACCAAAACTTACTACATACAGATACAGTTACACATAAAAACATAGTGCTAACAATTGATTATTATTTCTTTCATTGAACAAAAAACGCATCCATGATTAATACTCCAATACGTGCTTAATAAATATTGGAATAGTTTGCATAATGACATCGAGTTTATCAGATAATTTCATCCTTGGAATTTTAAAGCCGAAAGCAAAAATAAATTCAAAAATCTTCTCCGAACACAACAAAAAGCAAAAATAAAAACTCACAAACACGCTAGACAATAAC
This sequence comes from Portulaca oleracea, assembly GCA_029582165.1. Lineage (NCBI taxonomy): Eukaryota > Viridiplantae > Streptophyta > Magnoliopsida > Caryophyllales > Portulacaceae > Portulaca > Portulaca oleracea. Next base: position 15,089,942 of record CM055881.1, read on the forward strand.
AGTAAATAAAGAAGGCATTTCATGGCCAGAAGTCTTTTCAGTCATTTCATGGTGGCCATTTTGTTGGTGGTTTTGATTTTGACATCATCAGGTGAGAAACTATTACCTTCCCCAAATATGATTCACATCTTTTCTTTTATGTTTTTTATGTTAATGGTGTATTTATAGTTTTTAGGGAATGACTTTTGTACGAAATCTTTTTTTTTTTTGGGAAAGACTTTTTCTAGAATCTCGTTGAGAAAATGTTTATTAAGCTTGAGAGTAAAATAATGAGTCACACATTAAAAGCTTTCTCATCTATTTATCACAATTAAATAGGGAAAATTTTGTTTACTTTGGAAATTTCACTAATTTTTTCAGGGAAATTTGGGAACCAAACGGCCTCTAACAGAAAAAAAAAAACAGAAAACAAAAAGTAATGTATTTATATATTGCTCATTACAATTGATGAGCAAAGGATACATATATGCTCTTGTTGAATCTTATCGTTAAATGTCATTGAGGTATCATCATGTAAATTGTTAATTTTTCGTTTGTTTAATAATCTATGAAAAGAGGCCATTCATTTCGAAACAATTGTCAATTTTGACTATTGTTCTCAAAGTTGTTTAACTTTGACCTATCATTTATCTAAGGTCATTTTTTTAGGCCTTGTTATTTAAATTGCATAAAATGAGGTTTTGGGTTAACCCTAACTAACCTAATATAACTTAACTTAATTTATCTTTATCTAATTTAACATAACCTAACTCCCTAAAAAATACCCAAATCAAAAATAACTTTTGAAATAAAAAAAATTCAAATAATATTATTTTAATCTCAAATAAATTAACTTTTTTCAACACCTATAACTTTTTCATTTATTTTTCCCAAAATATTCAAATTTTGTTAATAAAATGTTTTCACCTAATAATTAATTTAACTCAAATTTATCGTATCCTTTCATATTATTTCCTATCATATTCTATCCTAACTTATAATTAACCTAACATGAACCTCACCTAACATAAGAACATATATTAATCTGTTTTATAAAATTATCGTGATCATATCTTTAGTAAAAACTAGGGGTGAGCGATTTCGAGTACCCTCACCTAAAACGACGAACTTTACCCTTACCTGTTTGACCGGTTCCTAAAATTCAGGAACCTTATTCTTACCTGTTTAAACCAGTTACTAAATTTTAAGAACTTTACCCTTACCTGTGGTTCTGGTTCCGGTTCCGGGTATCCACCTATTATACCCTAAGTATATTGTCTGACATTTTTTTTAAAATAAAACATATTGTGCTAAAGTCTAGCATTTTTCTTTAAAAAAAAATGTTTGATGTGTCATGATTTCATCCATACATTTTGATATTGACTACTGTATGTCAAGCCCATATTGCTCTAAAGTGCAAGCAGACTAAAAATTTTAAATAGTCTTACAAGTTCATTTTACGGAAACGAACAATAATAGAAAATTACCAATAGTCTTAGTAAAATTTAAGTCTCAATAAAAATTATAACTTCACCAGAACATAGGTCATATAATTAACAAGCTTAAAATTCCATAAAATTTTAAAGTTTAGTGATAATACCCGGAACCTAATCCTAATTAACAGGTTCTAGGTGTCGGTTCAGGGTAGTAGTTTAGGAACCTTACCCTTATCCGTTTGACAGGTTACTGAATTTTAGAAACCTTACCCTTATCCGTTTGACCGGTTCAAGTTTCGGAACCTACCCGTTTGACTGATTCCAGTCAGGCTATAGGTTTAGGATATGAAACCGCTCACCCCCGGTAAAAACTACTTTCAAATGTAAAGACAAAGTCATATAAATTTTGTAAAAACATATCTAAATTAAAGAAAAGGTTACAAAAGGTTATATTAAGATACAACAACATATTGCAATATAATCCCACTATCATCAATTTAAGAAGTTATCTTGAGAAGATAAGTATAAAGTCAAAGCAACTATGTTGTTGCTTGTTACAATCTCCATTTATGCCGATATTACTTTTGGAAAACTTATGTTGAGATGTTTCATCATCTCATATTTACGATTGCATGTCATGTCAATCATTTCATAATTGTTCATGAAAAGACCCCAACGTTGAATATACACGGTGTGGTCACTAGTTATATGCAGAACTTTCTTAACTATTTTAAAATTTCAATTTTTATCTCTTTTAAAATTGTTAACTATTTTTTAAGTTATTTTAAATGGTAAGCTTATTTTGAAAATGATTTCATCTCGTAAGTTTCTTCTTGTATTGTTGTTAAAATATTGTTTGCAGAACTTTCTTTCTTTCTCAATTTCATTTAGCTCTCTCAATCAATTTCGTGATCCACTCACTTGATTAATATCTAAAGTGTTTGACAACTAATGATAGTTTTTAAAGTTCTTGAAAATTTGAAATAATTTTTAAAGTTTTCAAAATAGGCCTACCATTTGGAATAACTTTCAAAATAAGTCTACCACTTGGAATAATTTCAAAAATGGTTGACAATTTGGAATACGCAAAAGTTAAAGTCTGTCAAATGGAATTTCCCTTATATATATTTATTAGAGTAAATAGAATTTTGTCCCATCTCAATATTTGAATTTGTCCGACTCAGAAAAAATTGAGTTTAGTCATAGATTTTTAGTTCGAATTTTGACATAGATCGAATATTCAAGACACGGTATTTCTATTTTTCCTATTTTCCAAACCCAATTTTCATCCTAGTTTAGGTCTGTTCCAATTGTCCAACCTGGAAAAAATTGGATCTAAACATCAATTTTTTGGTCGAATTTTATCATTGACTGACCTAAATATGACCTATAACCAAATTTTTGCGAGCGCTAATATAATGTTCCTGTTTCTTTATATGTATAACTGAAATGGGGGATGTTTTTACTTGGGTGATGCAAGTAAAAGAAGGAATGGCAGAAAGAAGAGGAGAAGGATGCCTAATGGCAGGATTTGCTTGCAAGTCCTTCACAGAATGTTGAACAAGAATCTCCCACATTATTCGTGTTGGTTTTATGAGTATTCAAGTCTGTTCATAAATCGTATTTCCTGTCGTATTCATTGTAACATATCAAAGTTGAATATTGTAAGAAAAATTGTGAAATATTATTATTGAATTAATTGGTTGTACTTATACTCTCTTAATTAATTTACTCACAATGTACAAAAAAAATTTCAATGAAAATAACACGAGTCATGCGACAATATGTTTTTTTTAAGTGTATTGCCTTAGCATAAAATTATATACTTGTATATTAAATTAAAAATAAATGATATGATTAACTCTATAATTGTAATACTACATATAAATCGTAGAAGATTGTATTTTATCCAAAATTATTTGAATCTACAAAAAAAAAAAGTGTCTAAAATATATCTAACAGGAAAGGTTCATTAAATTAAGGTATCATTTTGGTTTCATGTTTGCATTTCAAACATCTTTTAATTGATAATTAATAGTACATATAAAAAAATGGTGTAGAAAAACATAATATATACTAATATGAAAATCAAGTCACTCAAACAATGTTTTGACCCAAAACATATATCATTACTAAAAAAGTTAATTACAATTAATTAGTTGAAAAATATTATTTTAAGTCCCTATTCTTTATAGTGGTAAGTTAAGTTTATCTTTGTTTAACTTTACCTTACCTTGTCTTACTTGATTCCCTAAAGAATATTCAAACCAAAGTCAAAATTTTAATGATAATATACCTTTACCCCACCACTAATTTACCTACAACAAATTTTATCTTTACTTTTTCTTTCCTTTGCTTACCTTATCAATTCTAACTTGATCATACCACTTTAATATAGCCTTAGTTTATAAAATGACAAGTATTTATGAGACAAAAAGTGACATATGTAATATATATTGCCACTAGTGAATCCCCATTTACCTTAAGGCTCTGCTTGGAAGGGAAGTTAAAAATGAAAGTAGGAGTTCATAATAGTAAAAGAGGGTGAGAGTATGGGAGAGTTCATAAGGGTAAACTACTTATCCTTGCTTGGGAGAACAATTTGAAAAATTCATAAGAGTAAAATGTTAATTGACATATTTAACCTTTCATATTATATGTAATTCAATTAGGGTTAAGGGTATTGTGGTTATTTCCCATTATATGTATATTATAATTCAGTTGAACACTTACTTACACCCCAAATTGGGGTGTTAAAAAAATACTCCCTCCGTCCCTTTTTGAATGTCAATAAAACTAACTTTACAAAACCGATGTGTTTTGGAAATGGAGCAAAAAAATTATGTATGGACAAGTACACCCCTCATTAAGAGAAAGAGAAATAAAGTAGAAGTTTAAAAGGTGATAAAAATCTCATTCATTAATTAAGGGTAATATGGACATTTTAATTATTGGCAATGTAAAATTGACAAATAAAAAGGAACAAGGTAGTTAAACAAATTGACACTCATTAAAGGACGGAGGGAGTAAGAGTTAAGAGGGGTAAAGGGGTTTAAACCTCACTCCTCCTTACCCTCCCTTACCCTCTCTCACTCTCTTCCCAAGTGGGGTAAGGAGGAGTAAGGACCCTCATTTACGCCTCCTGACCCCCCTTTATCCCTCTCCCAAAAGCAGGCCTTAAGGGTTAAAGAAAAAAAGAAGAAAAAATTTAATAAAATTAAGAATAAAAATTATGGATTTTATTTTATTACGTGACCTCAATTTTTAACATCTAAATCCGCTAATATTGCCCCTCCGCTTAATATTAAACTTGATATGTCGATTGATCCACGTTTAGTTCGGAACCAAGTATGAAATCTGAGAATGCTAATAGTAATAAATTTAAAATTTTGTACACAGTGACTGAATAGAGGGAATAATAAGTTACGTATATTGGTTAGTAGTCGTCGGGTTTTAGGAATTTCATCGAAAAAACATTAGCTTTTGACTGATAAGATAGACATGGATATTTTGTTTCCACTCTCCAATGTTAGCTTCAGCTTTCATGTCAGGTTGTAGATGGAAGAAGAGTGAGGAAATAGAACTGAATATTAAATATGTTTTCGTAAAATTTGATAGATTTTAATAAATTTTGATAAATTTTGTAATTTCAGGCCCTGTTCTTTAATACGGCGCGGTGCGGTGTGGTGGAATTATGGTGAATTATGATAGTTTTGAAAAAGTTGCGGTGGATTGTGGAAAGTTGTGGTGGATTTTGGTTTTAATAATTATAAATGTGTTGGAAAATGTGAAATTGTAGTGGGTTGTGGAAAGTTTAACTTTTAATAAAAAAGATAAATTAAATTAAAAAAAATAGATTGTAGTCGGTTCTTGTAAATTGTGGTAGGTTGTGGTGGAATATGGCAAGTTACGGTGAAACCGCAGCCAGCCAGCCAGCCGCATAAAAAAACAAGGCCTCAGTTTATTCATTATTTTGACTGACCCTAATTGTTATCTTATATATAGATATAAGTTTTTTATTTGACGAACGTATTATTATTTGGTTTATAATGAAAAATACTGTAATATGCTATAAAAAAATTTTAATTAGAAGATATTGAAAATAATTAATATGAAACGGAGGAAATAATTATCTCGAAAATCTTGATGATGGGACACTGAATTCATCCCCAGCAGTTCAGGGTTTGATTATGTTAAAGGTACGTGTAATGCTAATCTAATACAATACCAAAGCAAATCATGGGTTGGAATTGCGTACTTTAAATCATTTCTATTGCCTAACAATCTTTTCGCAGCAATTCACTCCCCAATTCAGTTATGGTGGGTCATGGACTGCCAATATTGTTTTGAGGATATCTTCGGTAGTAGCGTCTCAAATAAAGTTTTGATCTCATATGTCAAAATTTGAACAATTTCATGTCATTTGCGTGCGTAAGAAAAATAAATGCTCGTCAAAATTGATAAGTTGTTACAATGAGGGTTGAGCCAAAAAAAAAATTGAAAATCGAACCGTGAACTGGCTGAATCAAATCGTGAATCGAACCGAGGGGTATAAGCGGTTATAGGATTTCTTGGAAGTGTTTGTGTGAATTGATTCAATGTTGTGGAAGAGAGAAAAATCAGAGTAAGTGTATTTATTGTATTGTAATGATGAATACGAGAGAAGACTTAAGGTTCTATATATACACATTTAGACAGAAGGGACAGGGAAACAAATTTGTAACAGAAATTAAAGAAGGAAAGAAGCTAACTCAAGAAGTTGCCTAACTAACTGATATTCTCCTAAAGCTTTGGTGAATATGTCACTAACTGTTCTGTAGGGGAGACATGTGAAGTTTGAATGAGCGCATCGTAAATTGTCTCTAATATAATGACAATTAATGCAGATATGCTTTGTTCTTTCATGAAAAACTGGATTTGCTACTATATCTTGGGTTGGTTTATTATCAAAGAAGAGAATGATAGGAGCGGGTGATGTAATGTGAAAATCTTCCAGAATTTGAGAGATTCATTCTATTTCTAAGTTGATGCAGATATGGCCCTATACTCAGCTTTTGCTGAAGATTTTGAAACAATATTTTACTTCTTTGTTTTCCATGAGATTAAAGAGGAGCCGAGGAAGACACACTAGCCTGTCAAAGATGGAGTTGTATATTGATAGTTGTCCCAATCAACATCAGTATAGGCTGTTACTTGTAGGGAGTTTGCACTAGGATATAACAAGCCTTTGTTTATTGTCCCTTTCAGGTGCTTCAGAACCTGAGTTGTTGCATTCAAATGTAAAATCAGTAGAAGATTGAATGAATTGAGATAAATGTTGCACTATATATAGCATATATTAGGCTTAGTAAGAGTTAAGTAAAGAATTCTGCCAATGATTCTTCTATAAGAGTAAGGATCATGCAGCAGATTGTCAGAGTCAATAGACAATTTCAGGCCTCGAGGAAGAGGGAATTTGGTAGCTTTAGCAGGTGATGAAATTGCATTTGTAGGCATGTCAATAATGAACTTTCTTTGATTAAGAAAGGTACAATCTTTGGATCTAGCAATTTCTATGCCAAGGAAATATCTTACTAATCCTAAATCTTTAATTGTAAAAGTTGAATGCAAGGATGCCTTTAAATAAAAAATTCCAGGGAGATCATCTCTTATTATTAAAAGATCATCAACATAAACTAAAACATAGATATTACCTGCTGAGGTGGTTTTGGAGAATAAAAAGTAGTCATTTTTTAATTGAATGAAACCTTTTTCTTGGAAACAAACTTAGTTAACTCTAAATTACACTGTTTAGAGGCTTGTTTCAAACCATATAGAGATCTTACAAGCTTGCATACTTGTCTCGGAGCTGCTTTGTGGCATCCTTGAGGAGGTACCATGTAGACTTATTCATCAATAAATCCATGTAAAAGGCATTATTAATATCCAATTGATGGAGATATCAAGCTTTGGCAGTGGCAAGAGTAACGAATATGATAGTTCTAAGTTTTGCAACAAGAGAAAATATGTGTTTGTAGTTTTTATCCTTTACCTACAAGAACCCTCCGATTACAAGCCTTACCTTGTACCTTTCTACTCCCACATCAAGCTTAAATTTGACCTTGCACACCCATTAGGAGGTCAAAGCCTTCTTGACAGGAGGTAGATTGGTTAATTCCCATTTGCCATTTGATTCTAAATGTTGGGGGATCCAAGGCGGGAGCCCACTTCAACCGAGGCCTATGGTACACAAGTTAAGTGAGGTTTCATCTTAAAATCAATTAGTGTTAAGTGGAGTAGCCCACTTGACTTATATACCATGTCCATTCTCTTTACTTTTTCGATGTGGGACATTTTTACTCATGGGTGAATCCCAACTCTAAAGTTGTGAGCTCTTTATTCATGGCTTCAATATATCCACTCTGGATGGTTTTGAGCTAGAGAAAAGGAATTTGGTTAAGGAGTGTGCAATACTACAATCAAAGACGTGACATAATCTTGTGATATATGAGTGAAATTAGTAACTGTGAACAAAGGATGTTGCACATGTATGCTGAAACTGTGAGACTAAGATGTAGATAAATGTTCTTTTTATGAAGGCTGAGTATAATCTTGGAGCCATATTAGAGGTTGCTTGGCACGAGTAGACCTTTTGACATGTATAGTTTCTTCATTAACAATGTTAGAAGCAGCATCATTTGTAGATGTGTTGGAAAATTCATGATCAACGGCTAAAGAAACATTGTTATCAATGATATGATTAGAATAATATGATCAGAATTTGGAGCATGTAAGTCAGAATCAGAAACAAAATCAGAAGGATGTTGGATAATAATCAGAATTGGTACATTGCATAGGAGGCCAAATATGTTCTAAAAAATTAGAGGACACAGTAGATGATTCTTTAAAAGGAAATTTATCCTCATAGAATAATACATCATGACTTTGAAGGACTTTGTGAGAGGTGAGATCATATAGATTGTATCCTTTTAATCCAAAAGTGTAAACAAGCAATATCCACTTAGTAGCTCTTGAATCAAACTTGTCTTTGTTGTTGATATTGACAGCAAAGCACATGCATCCAATGGTCTTGAGACCGTTCAAGTCAGATGGTTGTCCAAACAAAATTTCATAGGGAGATTTCCAATCTAAAATAGTCATAGGTAGTTTGTTGATGACATGAGTTGCAGCAAGAACACATTCTCCCCAAAACTTTTTTGGTAATCCAACATGAAATCTCAAGGCTCGAGCAGTATCTAACAAATGTCTATGTTTTCCCACTATACCATTTTATTGGGGGGGGGGTATATGTCATAGATTTTTTGTGTATAATACCATGATCAGCAAACAAACCTACACAAGATTGATTGATGAATTTTGTTCGATTACCAGTACGAATCAAAACAACTTTGGAATTAAGTAGAGTGGCAACCATATTGATAAACTGAGAAATTACAGAAGGCACATCAGATTTACAACTGAGAAGTTGAGTCCATGTATTTCTTGAATGATCATCTACAATTGTGACAAAGTAATTTGAGCCATCAATGTTTGAGAACTTGTAAGGTCCCCAAAGATCAATATGAAGTAATTGAAAATTTCTTGATGTTTGTGAGGTACTTCTATCAAAAGGAAACCTATGAGCTTTAGCTAGAATACATGATTCACAGTAAAGATTTGCAATTCCTTTACAATTAGTAATATGTTGCAATTTCCACAATGAAGTGTGACCTAATCTAACATGTAAGAGTTGTAAAGAACTACTGGATTTAATCATATTGTCTGTCGTAGAAGAAGAAGTTAATCCAGAAGCTTGAGAGGTGGTAGATGTATTGAAATGCAGAAGCCCATCATTAGGTGTAATAGAATCCAAAATCTCTTTAGTTGTAAGATCCTAGAAATGACAAATGTTAGAATACATATGAAGGTAAAGAGATTGATCTTTAGCGAGCTTTAATACTGAAAGTAAATTGAATTTAAATTTTGGAACATATAAACTTCTTTTAGTTTGATTTTTTTAGTTAAAGAAACAATTCCAGTAGTTATAATTTGTTTTAAGGTTTCATCTGGTAAAATTACTTGTATAGGATTGGTTAAAGTAGTGATGTGATCAAATAAAGATTGATCAAAACACATGTGTCCACTGACAACTATTTCTATAACTCATGACTTCCTGTTAGTAGTTCAAACATTACAACATATAGCAAAATTATGTAGGTTACCTGCAAATGTGTTAGATCCTATGAAATGTGCAAAGACCTGATCAACATGGGTTGTACCTTTGATCATCTTGGCTAATTCTTAACCTAGAGCATGAATGAGACTAGCATCAAATAGAGGTTAATTAGTAACCTGTTGTTGCTGTTAGGTAAGAATGTCATAAGTGACATCAAGAGTTGTATCAATATCATTCTTGCTCACATTTGCTGATACCTTCATCTGTCTGGATTTGACATCTTTTAATTTTGACATTGGTACCAATAAGGATATCCATGTAATTGGAAACTACTATGACCAGTTCTTTGGCATTGATCACAAAATTTTCTTGGCTTAGAAGCTTTGGAATCTTTCTTTCCTCTCAGATTCTTGGCAAGAAAAGCAACTTGAATAGATTCATTAGTCACCACATTGGCAACAAATTATTTGTTATGGCCCAGGATATTGGTAATATGTGTTTGTTTCTCAACTTGTTGAACCGTGTTATAGACTTTATTCAGAGAAGGCAAAGGATCAAGCAACAAGATTTGGCCACGAATACTATCGTACTCATCATCCAGGTGCATGAGAAATTGAAGCAATTTTCTTCTTTTATCAATTTCAAAAACTTGCTTGATATAAGGACATGTGATAGCACAAGTACAGATAGGAATCTCAGAAACATCAGCCAATTCATCCCAGATTTTCTTCAATTTTGTCAAATACACAACAATTGATTCATTTTGTTGATAAAGATGTGTGAGTTCTTTTTCAAGATGATATACTAGGGACCATTTGATTATCCAAGCCTCTCAGTGAGGTCATTCTACATACAACATGACATTAAGAATTCAACTTACAACCATGCTATCAACCTTGATCTATTTCTCATAATTGGGTGAATCTAAGGCTGGCTTTGAACACTTTCCATCGTTGAAGCCAATCTTTACTTTGGTCTTGAGTGCTATCTTTACTACTCTACTCCATTCTTGGAAATTGGAGCCATTAAACTTTACATTTATCAGAGGAATACCCAGATGATAAGATGGACGCAAATATAGTGGATCATTATTATATCCATGTGTAGCTTGTAAGTTGTAACTGATGGGAAGAAGAATCGCAAGTAATAGAAGCTTTTGCCATGCTAGCAGATTGATTAGAGATCAGGGAGATCACAATGAAATGTAATCAGGAGAAAAAGAGATGTAGAACAAACGAAAAAAATTAGAACTTAATCCATAAGTTCTGATACCATGTGAATTGGTTCAATATTGCGAAAGAGAGAAAAATCAGAGTAAGTGTATTTGTTGTATTATAATAATGAATACGAGAGAAGACCTAGGTTGTATGTATATACATTCAGACAGAGGGGAGGAGGGAGAGAGGAGAGGGAAATAAATCTGTAACAGAAACTAAAGAAGGAAAAAAACTAACTCAAGAAGTTACCTAAGTAACTATATTCTACATTTTGATAAAAGGAAGGATGAAGTTCTTCATTGTGACTGCTAGACCTATGCAACTCACGAAGAATCAAGTGTTACACTCAATAACAATGTATATCAGGAGGAGGTATCCCTTCATTCGAAACTTGATGGAAAGTGGTGAAGTGAAGCTTGAGAAGATTGCAAGAAAGCAAGAATCCAACAAACATGTTGACAAAACCAGTGAGAGTTGGGAAACTGAGGCCCTGTATGATGAAGAGCTAGACCAACCGATGCACTAGGAGAATTATGGTGATAGTTAGAGGATTGGGGAGGCATTAGTCTCGAACCGGGAGATTGTTGTGTGTGGAGCCCAATAGAGATATAGCTCGGGGTTCTTTGATGGATAAAGGTGTCGTGAGAAGCCTATGGAGGTGTTCGAGGACTCTAGCAAGGGTTGTATGATTCGCAACACAGTAAATAAGGACAATGCCGATATAACAAGGCTTGCCACGGTCGTGAGGCAAACATAAGCTCCGTTTTGAGCAAAAGCAGCCAACACTAGTTGTGCCTTGACACAGATAGCGTCGGCGATAGTCAGCAAATTTTCAGCATTGGGCGGTTATTTCATCAGCGGGGTTTGTACCTAATTCCAATTAGTTGCTTATGTGTCCTTTTGAGGGCAGTTATTCACTTATTCATAGACCTGACAATTGGTTGAATAGGTTTTAGTTCAGGTTGGTTGAAGATCGAGTCTAGTTAGCATCGGATCGACCAATTCTGTCTGTTTCGAGTACAGATTGACTTTGGGTGAATTTTATTCAGGTTGGTTCGGGTATGTTCTTTCCGATTGGGTTATGGTTTGATTTGGGGTCATTTGGGTGTGGATCTAATCAAGTTACTTTTTGGGTTGCTGTTCAGATCCGTTTCATTTTCGAGTTTCTTGGGTCCAGGTCAAGATTGGATCACCCATTCGGGTGTCAATGCAATTTCGGGCTCGATTTTCTTTTCTGGTTCGGGTTTTGCGTTAGTTTTTCCAACTCTAGAAATTAATCGTATTCTATACAATCACATTGAGAGACAACAAACATATAGAGAGATTATCCAATCCTGTGGGAGAAAGTTGATTGTGAGAGATCTCTTGTAATACTTGTAATCCTCATCTTACTAGTGCATCGATTTTGTGGTCTTTTCTTGCTTTAAGTTTTGTTCATGTTAAAAATTTTGGTGTCTTTTGATATATTTGGTTTCTTTTCTAAATTATTTGTGTTTTACTTGAATACTCTTTGATCCTAACAAGCCCCATACTCAGGGGTGGAGTCAGAACATATTATTTGGAAGAGTCATTGAACCCTTAACATTAAGCTTAAATTGATAATTTATAACCAATATTCAACAAATATTTTGCTAGATCTTAATACAAATAATTTAATTTTGTCTATCATGGGGAGGGCAATTGCCCTGGCCAGCCCCCCATGGCTCCTCCCTTGCCCATACTCTAAAATACTTTTAGAGTTGGCTCACTTTTCTTTTTTTGCCAAAACAATTATATATATGGGTTTTCGGACATCAATAATACCAACTTTGGGGGTATTGGATATTAATAATACAAACCATTTTCTTGGACACTAGCAGTACGAACTATTGACCTATTTTCCTCTAACAGCACACCGTCGAATTGTTATGGTTTTAACTCATCGAAAAGATAATGTAGCTTCATAATATGTGACATGGAAGACATGTTAATGTCCACGTCAACATTTTCTACCCAAGTTCCGCCTTCCATGTCATACGTAATGGAGCCACGTCATCTTTCCGATGAGTTAAAACTATAACAACTCGGTCGTATACTATTGGAGGAAAATAGGTCGATAGTTGATACTACTAGTGTCCTAGAAAATAGTTTGTATTATTAGTCTCTAATACCCCAAAGTTGGTATTATTGACGTCCAATAATCCCACATATATATATATATATATATATATATATATATATATATATATATATATATATATATATATATATAACATAAACTATCCCATTCCATTTTTTCATAAATCCATCCATAAATTATGAAATATGTCAGATTAATGTTATAACAACGTTTCTCAAAAATAAACAATTTTTTTTCTTGAGCAACAAAAATAAACATTATACTATACATATTCTTGAAAATTTCATTTCATTGAGGATAGTAAACTATGTTGTTGTATAGTTGAAGTTAAACTAGTGTTGATTATCGCAATTTCTCAATCACCATGACCACAAACTAGACAATCCCGCCAATTAAGGTTGGGAGTAGTTGGTGGTGCTTCTTCCTTTATTTTCTATGGATCTCATTGATCTTCATGAGATTGTTTTCCCACAATTTTTTGCTTGTTTTTGCGCCACAAAATTTGAAATTCCATTATTTTTTATGGAAGAAATTCCAAATTTTTAGTTAAGATTAAAGAGTTTTGATTTCTTTTGACCCCCCAAAAAAAGCGGAAGTTGAGTTAGGTGTGAAGTTGGTATACTCTCAAGTCAAACTTCGAGTACCTAAGGAGAACAAGAGTGTACAAAATCATGCCACATTGACACCCCCCACAATTATAAAATTTGCCCAAATCAAATAATTATTGATGTGATTTTAGTGCTCTTGCCCCATTTATAGCTATCATGGTACTAACTCTATTTCATATTACTCCCTGCCTACCAAATTAATTAATGTTTTGATTAAATTTTGACTATTAATTACTTATAAATTACAATGAGCTACAATATAAAATTCTCATCATTAGAAAGATATTTTACTAAAAATTACAATGGAGGTAGTTTTATAATATAACTCATTGTAATTTGTGAATAATTAACGGTCAAAATTTAGTCAAAATGTCAATTAATTTGGGACGGAGGGAGTATTTGTCATTTTTGGAAATTGTCCAATTTAATTTATAAAATTTTGACCATAAACTTCTCAATATATATAATGATTTGTTAAATAAATTACTACTGTAACGTCCCGACCCCTCCCGAGTCACGGTCATTATCGATAAATACTTCAGGATTGTTGACTGACCCACATATTATCACGAGTATTTCTAGCGTGTTTTGTCCTCACTCACATGCTGTCTGGGAAAATTTTCTGAAGAGTTCCCAACAAATGAGCTACCTTAAAAGAAGTTGTACCTTGGTGATACAATAAATAATTTCAATCCCTTTATGCCACACTTAACCATAGATCTAGGATGCTACAACTACCATTAAAATTCTAATGAAAAATATTATCATAAAAAATATAATATTACCATTGTAATAAAAATTTTATGTAAAAAATTGTTAATCACATTAGAAACTGTAACGGTTAACAAAATGATAAATAATACAGAACGAAGGAAGTAATTATTAATGTGATTTAAGTTGTGTTGTCCCATTTATAACTATCATGGTATTAAAATAAGTGAGCTACTAAGATTTAGGCAAAATAAATGTATGAGAGGTGAGGGGGTTAGTTTTTCTGTGCTCAATCAAGGTTGTCTTTAAGTAGAGTGGAAGGAAAATAGAGTGCCATAAAAAGCTAATCATGTCTCCCTATGCATGCACCTAAAAGCAAGGGACACAAATGTATATTAATAATAATAATAATAATATTGGAGTGCTTTATAAGCCTACCCCATTAATAAAGTTGACAAATACTATGAGGGAGAGACTATCTATACTATAGCTTCTACATTTATCATCATGTGACTTTTGTAGTCTAATGTCGATGATCCCAATATAATGGAGCTTATTGTATATACTTATTGGATGGGGATTTTGTTTTCCAATACTCCATCCCTCTATTTTGTCATTTTACTCATTTTACCAATATTAATGTATAGTAAGTGCTCCCTCCTTTCCATATTATCTGTCACTTTAATTAACTTTCTTTTTTCCATAATATCTGTTACTTTATATTTCCAATAACACATTAATTACTAATTTATCAAATTAACCTTATTAATTACATCTTTTTCTTCAACTTTTCTTTTTTATTCACCTTTTCCCTTTTTTATTCACTATTTTATTCAACATTTCTACATTTTCAATGCACTAAATTAATGCAAATGGGAAGTTTTTTTGGTCTTCTAAATTGTGTACAAAGTGACACATAATTTGGGAAGGAGGGAGTATGAAATTTAACTTTAGAGTTTACCGCTGTTAAAATATACTCCCTCCGTTTTGTATAGTTGTCCAAAATGTTATTTTTAACTAAAAAGTTAGTTTATAATAATATTTTATTATGGTAGTATTTTTTTGTTATAAATTTTATATTAGTACTTTCATATATTAAAATATTATATATGTTAAGAAATTGATGACGTTGGATAATTAAATATGAAACGGAGGGAGTATAATATTTAATTAACTTATCGACTAGTGGGGGTGAGAGAGAGGACAAAAATAAATGGTGTGGGTTAAGGTGAGTAAACGTAATAGAGTAGCATTAACATTATTGTATTGACATTTTAAGATAAAGTTTGAAAAATAATTAAATTTTTTTTGTTCAAAGTCCAGAAAAGGTTGAAATTTATGAATACCACAAGTCAACAGCACAAAGAAATACCTAACAAAATCAACACGAAAAAATACAATACACAACAACACAAAGTTCATACGAGCACCTCAAGTCTTACAACACCACTAAAGCATGCCGTAAGCACGCTTACAGTCATTTCTAACCCTACGATTATAGTTATTAGAATTTCGATCCTGATCTACGATCATACGATTCTATGATAAAAAATCCTTCTATATTCCGATTCGTAATCTTAAGTGGGTTAATTCCAATTCTAACTACCGAATCTGAGTTAGGATCCCAATTCTAACAATCTTATATACGACTAGTAAATTCACGCCAAAAATTGCACCACTCTTCTAAATTAACACTAAAAAAAGAAGGTAATAAGAAGTGAAGAACTGGATTTTGATTTTAAATAATAGTAAGCTTAGACCTAAACCAAAGGTAGGGGTTGAAAATTAGGCCGAGAGAGAACAAATTGTAGACTGAGGAGATAATTCTTTTTTTTTTTTAATGTCATTGACGAAGGAAATGTTAGGTCATAAGTATTATTAGGAGTTACTTAAAGAATCATTGGGTCACTTCACAAATTACGATAAGTCTTTTCAATATTATTCATTCTTGCTCATACAATACCTCATAAAGCTTCTTAAGAAATCACCGGTTCTTAAATATCTGTAAATTACACAATACATATATACAACTATCAAGTTCTTAAAGATACGATTCCTTAAAATAAAGTTATATAGTTCTGGTATAAATAGGTATACAGTCTCAAACTCTCAATATAGAGTGAAATTGAATGATTTCAGTCATTTTTTCAATCTGTTAGAGCTAAAATTTATGACTATGCGCTGGTTGTTACTATAAGCCTCACTTAAGAGTAAAATGTTGTCGCTCTACGTATATGCAAGTCAACTAACTTATCCTCCCTCTTAAACCACAATCCTATTTTAAATTTTAATGTTGCTAGCTGACTACCCATAGGGCCACAGATCTCTTATTCATTAGTACAACTCGTGCTGTAACGACACGCGGATATGCTTTATTGTTTTCTGTAATGCCACTTTTCCTACATGGGATATGAAAATGATTGAAAATAACATTAAGAATCGGTAACTAACCTCACAAATCGTCACAAGCATTTTTAGTATGTTTTATAAGTTTAGTCCAAGTCAGATCTTCAATATTGTAACATCCTCCTAAATTGTTTTTCTTCATGCAGCATGTGAGCAACTATTAAGCATGTTGAAAGACCAGTAATGATAACTTAGATTATCGTGTATCCTTGAATCCAATCCTATCGTAATGTCTGTTGCTTGAATTATGCATCTTTATTCTATATTTATGATCTCTAGAATGTTAGTTTTAAACATACCTATTTAACTAAATTGTAACAATTATACACCAATAATAGACCACACATGAGTTGTGTTATAGAAAATGTATCATCCATTTATTACATAAATAGGTGGACTAGCTTGAGACCCTCACGGAATATCCAACGAAGTCTAGACAACTTGGATCTTGGTATAGCCATTTTAGCCCTCTAAGGCTCTCTAGCATCCATCATTAACGAGAATCTTTGTTTTTTTATTTATATTTTTTTTTACATTGGGTAAATTTGACCGGTTTACTTGACTCCTATCTTAATGATAACCATTAATGAAAATCTGATGCAAAAGTGAGAGATGAAAAATAGTTGGGAAGCAGAAATATATACATATACATTACTGGAGTTTTCGGGTAATCATTTTAAACAATCCCACTTTAGAAAAATCATTTCCACAATTTCTCACATATTTGGTATTGACATATATCTCTTGATATTATTTATCCTACCACAAATTATGCTCTCAAAAAATTGTTTTGAGGTACCATTTGTTTTGCGGAATCTATTTTTTGAATCTTATTTGTACATAGGTCAAGTTTAATCTTGACCATTAGCTTTCTTATTTAATATAAATTGTGAAATATATTTTTTTAAATTTTAGTTTATTTTAAAAAAATTAATTTTTTTTTTCAAAATATGCTAATTTACTAGGAAAAAATTTAGATTTAAGATATTTAAATTTTAAAAAAATTCGGAATTTTTTTTTAATTAAGAAAATATATTTTATAATGTTTTACTAAATAAAAAAAAATGAATAGGGAAAATAAAAGTTGACACATATATGGATAAATATTATTTTCATTATGATAGTTGTCATGGTTGACAACCATTATAAGTTTTTCCATATCATAATTGGGTAAACATTATTTCTAGGTATCTATTTTTGGGTGACAATATAACAAGAATGGATTGAAATCCAGCAGAAATGGTAAATTTACCAACATAACCTCTATAATTAATGGTAAATGACTAACTTATAATCCTTTTGTATTGAATGCTCGTAGCTACCAAAATTTGCAATATTTTTCAACGCATAGACGAGAGGCAACAAAGATTGGAAACTGTGAGATTTAAATTGAAGCGACTAACCATTCATAACAAAAATAAATCCCAAATCTAACAGTAAAACTAAGGGATTTTACTACTTTCATTTGATTCCTATGTCACGAGTATGTCCACCCAGTTCTAATTTCTAAATATATGTTCTGCAAAAAATAGTTTTTTTACAAAATATAGGGTATTATCGAAAAATTTTCTTTTATTTTCTTCTATTTTTTTAGATGATAAACTCAACCAACCACGCATACAGACAATGATCAAATATGTCATTTATCATGTAACAAAAAAGAAAATAATATGAGTTTTGGGGCAAGATACCTTTTAAGTATCTTGTCTTATAATTAAACCATGTTATTATAAATTAAATTGAAATAAATGATAAGATTGAATTTTATAGCTATAATATCACATATAAACTGTATAAAGTTATACTTTTTTCGATTATTTTTAATATTTTTAAAAATTCCTAAAATATGTCTGATAATGATGTTGAATCGATTAAGCTAAGTATCATTTATGCTCATTGACATAACCAAAATATCCAAAGTTTATCATAATTGATAACAAATACTTAAAAATTAGTGTCAAAAATTATAAGAAATACTAAACTTAATTAATGATAAGACACTTAAAATTTGATAAATTTGCGAACGGATTAAAAAACATCATCTAGGGGATATATATCAATACCACAGTTACAAAGGGTAGATATAACTTTTCAAATGTGCGAGCATTGGCAGATCTATATCACCTATAATGGAAGTCATAGATACCAATATTAGAAACTACAAAATGTATTATATATAGTCTATTTATTAGGTGAAAATATCTATTTATATTGAATGAGCCCTATAAAAATTAATTGTAAATAACATGTTCTTATAAATATTTTTCCTCTACTTTTTCTAAATTACTAATTGTAATAGGATTTAAGGCATACAAATGTAATAATTCATTTGATCTATTTAATTCGTACAATATGTTGATTGAATTATAATTTTTTAAAGTAAATTAATCGTATTTTTTATGCTACTTTATGATCAATATCATTTCTAAGACAATAAAGATGAAATCTTGTAAATCAGAGACTTTTTTGTTTGAAGATAATTAAATTATATATGACGAAACTAATTTTTGACAATGAGATAGAGCTGGTAAGGATGGTTTGAATCATTAAAAAAATATTAAAAATGCGACGATCACAAATCTAACCCCATAGAAATAAATTTATGGATCCAATACGGTGTGAGGGTGTTTACAATTATTACAGTAAAATTCAAGGGTTATATGTATATAATATGTTAGACTAGATAGGGCTAAACTTTTTTAGTTGGACCATATATCTACTACACCACCACAAAGATTAGATACACCGTAACTTCACATGTCCTAAACCATCATTCATATATTATGTTCAAATAATATTATACTAAAATACAATATTAATCTTAAGAGACTGCTGACATAAGAAAAAATAAAGTTATCGATCAATTGTCAAAAGTTCAAATTATTATAATTCAATTATCCTTAAAATTTCATATATTTAAGTTATGTGACTGATGTAACTTAGCCTACTTACTCATCTTACATTTTACTATATGTTACTTACGTTATCTATTTTTACTTGACAAACTTCTACTTTATTTACCTTACCTTTTATCTACCTACGGAAAGGATATGACCTTAATGATTATGGCCCTGTTCTTTTCCATGGTACCATACCGCACTTACCGCAATTTACTACAATATTCACAAACTACATCTTACCATAACATACCACAACAACCATAATTTTCTCTTTTCTCGCTTTTCTCTCAGCTTTTCACTTTTTTCTTTCATCACCTACCACACTAATAATTTTTTATCACAAATTTTACCACAACCTATCACACTGTACCACACTTTCCACAATTTGCCATACCATCATTTCCATAATTTACCTATTGCCAAAAAGATCAAGACGCATCCCTTATACAATGAAAGAGGGGATGACAAAAAATTTGTTTGAGCAGCCTGTTTGTCTGGTTGCTTGCTAGCTTGTATTCACATTGAAGTTTACTCTTTTGTCATCGAATACAATATAATACAAGCAGCTTGCCTATCTGTCTGTCTTGTAGTTTGTGTTCACACACAAATTTATTTAATGTAATATAATAAAGAAAGTTTACCTTGTAAAATTTTAGTTTATGTTCACACTTGAATTTATCATTTTGTCCTCGAATACAATCTAATAACAAACGACTAACTTTGTAGCTTACATTTACACTTGAATTAACTGTTTTTCCCTCGAATACAATAACTACATATCCTAATATCAATTGAAAATTATGTTATTAGTCCTATCAATTCAGACGGATGAATTGAATAAACACTCTGTGTATATCTGGTTAAGGCGGCCAATACAGGTCATATATTTTTCAGTTTCAGGCAATTTTGATATTAGACGGATGAATTGAATAAACACTCTGTGTATATCTGGTTAAGGCGGCCAATACAGGTCATATATTTTTCAGTTTCAGGCAATTTTGATATTAAAAATACGAGTTGGGTGTATTTAAAGTCAGATAAACACTAATATTAAGTTTAATTGTTTGAAATTAAACTTGGGTCTTGTTCTTTTAGAGCATAAGATAGTTGGAGGGTAAGAAAAGTGAGATATAGTGGATGGATAATATAGTGATTATAAATCTAAATCACATCAATCACATCATTTTAGTTTATGAATTTTTAAATATATAGTTTATTAATTATTAAATATATGAATTTTTAAATATATATTATGAAGATAGGTAAGAAGGAACTAATAATGTAAAAAAATATGGGATGAATTAACTAAAAATGTGATAGATAAAATAAAATCATCATAATGACAACATAACAGGACCTTAATTCATTTGTACAATATATATTAGATGCACCCGGAGCATGTGTTCCAAATATTTACGAGTGAACAATCATATTAATCAGAGTGAACAATCATAATATAAGAGTGAACAACCTAATACATACGGGTGAACAATTGTAGAATAGAATTTGGAGCACATGCTCTAGGAACACCTAATAAATTGTACATTTGTAGGACGGACATTAAAACTAGTATTTTATATAATATGTTAGACTAGGTAGGGCCCATAGTGTCACCTTTTCTTAGTTGGACCATATATCTACTTCACCACCACAAAGATTAGATACAACGTAACTTAACTTGACATGTCCTAAACCATAATTCACTAGTTAGTTAGACTTCCCCCCCCCCCCCCCCCCTTCCCTCCCTCCCTCTCTCTTTTCCTTATAAATTAAACCCCACCCCAAACACACCCTATTCCACCCCAGCCCAACACAAGAATACTTGAAGAGTGGCATCATAACATCCCATACACTCACACCTTTACCATGACAACAATGGGGCAGAAACTCTCATTGCGCATGCTATTGGCATGCCTTTTGGTGTGTCGTCCGATACTCGGCCACCGCATTTTTCACTGTGGACATGCCGATGCAGCTGTCGGAGATTCGGGGAGGGAGTTCGAGGCAATGTACCAGTTTGGGGACTCACTGTCGGACACGGGTAACTTGATCAGAGAGAGGCCCAATGGACACACCACCGCCTTTGCGAGGCTGCCGTATGGACAGACTTTCTTTCACCGGCCCACCGGACGGTGCTCCGATGGCCTTCTCATGGTCGACTATTTCTGTCCGTACTCTTTCTTTCTCTGTTCCTTATCTTCGTATGTCAGTCTATCTGCTAGCTTTTTCAATTTCTGTTTGTTCGTTCCTTTGTTTTTATTATGTAATAAATTAGTCCCACGGTCTCATATTACAATTTACGTTTCAATTGTTATGCTTCTTTACAAAATGCCTTATCTTCATATGTTGTCTACATTGATCTTCCTGTTTCCTTTTCTTCTTTTCTTTCGTTTGTTTGTCTATCCGCTAGCTTTTGCAATTTCTGTTTCTTTATTTGTTTCTTTTCATTCTGTAGGCGATGATAGTAGTTAAAAGTTTCTACCTACTATTTCCGATTGCCCTTTAAAGTGTTCCGCAAGATTGTTTTACCATCGTAAAATATTAAATAAGTCACTATATGATAAATTAATCGGACGATATATTTATTTGAAACGGTCTCATATTAGAATTTATGTGAAAAATGTTTATTTTGGTACTCTCTTTTTCTTTGGCTTATCTTCATATGTCGTCTACATTGATCTTCCTGTTTTCTTTCTTCTTCTGTTTTGTTTGTTTGTCTGTCAGCTTTTGCAACCTTTCATTCTTTTGTTGGTTTGTTTTCATACTGTAAACCTTGATTGTAGTTAAAACTTTCTAATGACTATTTCCAATTGTCATGTTTGTCTCCAAAATGTTTCTTTTTGGAGAAAATGGTCGTAGTATGCAAAACACTGACGCATGCAAAATTATTTATACCACCATTCATCACTTTTTCACTCTCTCAACTCCATATTAATTATAATGATATTTTTCTAAAAATTTAATGATAATATTTTCGTATGATAAAACATTATATATATTAAAATATTACTGATCAAAATTTTAAAATTTAACCATGAAACAGATGAAGTACTAAATAAAACAATTATTAATTATACGAATGTCAAAATTGCAACATAACATAATGAAAATTATGAAGATTAGGTTAGTGAATTTTTTTTTTCAATTTTTTTGGGATCTAATTCTAAAGTTCAACCAGCCCATGCTCATCGCATGGTAATTTTATTTTGTTAACTTTGATGATGCAGTAAGATTTTATGAATGATGGAGGAGGCAAGTAAAGAATGTGAATATGTGATGTTAAAAGCGTCAATTTCTGAGTTGCTTTATCAGTTAGAATGATACGCAATTAACGGCGAAAGAAACACTTTGGTTGGTAATGTATAATGTATTATGGAGTGCAAAGGGGACAACGAAAAAGACAACACTCTTAGCACCTTTCAAAATTTACACTTTTTCATGCATCTTTAAGGTTTTGGTCATTAATTTTTCTGCTCTTTAATTTTCAAATATTTGACTGGAAAATAATTTTATAGTTCCTTTTAGACTTTGAGTAGGAGGAAAGAAAAAAAAAAGTGTGTCTAATTAATATTGATTATTCTCAATCCTTAGCTTGGTCGTTATTTTATTTATGTCTTGGAAAAATTGTAACTTTTAAAGTTTAAATTCAAAAGAAATACTCTAATGGCGAAATCCTCCAGAAAAATCGTAACCTGAATTTCTAATTTCAAATTCGAATCTTGCCCGGTTTTGTAACTGTACATGACCAAATTTAAGATCTGATAAAAAAACTTGATGTCCAAATTTAATTTAATTTAGACCAGACAAATTCAAGTATTCAAGTCAGGATGAATTTTACCATTGCTAGCATCAACCACATTTAAAGCATATTCAATTCAAATTCATCATATGATTAACCTGTTTATAAACACGAGAATAAATATATAAATTCTAAAAGTAAAAGAACTGAAAATTAACAGTATTTTTTCTTAAGGTAAAAGAACTAAAAGTAAAAGTACTTTATAATATATACCATAAAGTGCAAATTCCTAGACAGTGATCGAGTCTATGACCCTTCAAGGTGTCTTTTCTTTTTGATTAATCCACCCTATTTTCAACCTCTAGCTATCCTTTCCAAAAAATAAAAATAAAAAGCCTCTAGCTAGAGTCAAGTTGGGCACCGTTCTTTTGTGCGTTGCGGTTGCGTTTGCGTTGCGTTACGTTACGTTACGTTTAGTTGCGTTGGAAATAGTTAAAAAATAATGATAATTTGCATTATGTTGCATTAAGTTGCGTTGTATTTGGGTGCGTTAACGCATAAAAGAACGGTGCCTTAATATATTAGTATACTCCCTCCGTTCCATTTAATTATCATAATTTTGACTTTCACGGTTTCCAATGTCACTCTTTGATTGATTATTTCTTACATAATATGTTATTAACAATTGCAATATTATACTTTTATAATAGTATTTTTCGTTATGAATCTAATGGTGGTAATTTTATATAACAACTCATTGTATATATTAAAAAATTTATGGTAAAATTTTTTTTTTAGTTTGACCGCACAATTTCCAAAGACGACAGTTAATATGGAACGGAGGAGTAATTATTTAGGACCTATTCTTTTGTCAGGCTAGGTTTAACTTAGGTTAATTAAGTTAGGACCGGATAAGAAAGGATAGGAAAGGATAAACTAGATTTGAGTTAATTAAGTTAGTTGTTGGATGAAAGTAACTTATTAATAAAATTTGAATATTTTGGGGAAAATAAATGAAAATGTTATTGGTGTTAGAAAAAATGGATTGTTTTTAAATTAAAATAATATTATTTAAATTTCTTTTTATTTAAAAAGTTATTTTTAGTGTGGGTATTTTTTTAAAGAAGTTGGTTATATTAGATTATATTAGATAAGAATAGTTAAGTTAAGTTAAATTAGGTTAAATTAGTTAGGTTTAATTCAACTAAAGAGGATTACCTAAATAGATTAATTAACATGTATTTTTTAAGGAAGTTGGGTTATACTACTAATATACACACACATGTAAACAGGGTGAAAACACATATACATAGTGAAAACTGAAAAGGTATAGGATATTACAAAATTATTACTCCCTCCATTCTTTTTTATCTGTCAATTATGGTTTTCAGTGCCAACTTTTAATCAATAATTTCAAATATAAAACTTTTATAGAAAAATATAATATTATACTTTTTTAATAGTATTTTTTATTACGAATCTAATGATATCAATTTTGTTTGATGAATCATTTTACAAATTAAGATATTAACGGTCAAAGTTTTTGCCACAATTCCCTAGGCGACAGATAAAATAAAACGGAGGTAGTATACAACTATGTTCCACAAAAGGTTATTTTGTTAGTTCACTGATCTCATGACCTCTTTAATAAGAACTAGCCACATGACCAGTTGACTTGAACAATAAATTAGGTTGTAGTACTCCTAATTAGAGTAATTAATATAATTCTTCAGTCATGAAAAGTTTATTTTCAGTTCATATTTAATGATGGTTAAAATTTTAGTCATTCAATCAAGGATATGGATTAATAAAAGGTATTTCCTCCATTTTTTTTATCTATTTTGTGAAGGTGGTGGGACAAATCAGTATAAAAAACAAATTTATAGGATGGTTACTGGTTAATTAGTGAAAGAATTGATTAAATATTTATAATTAAAATTAAAGTTAGAATTGGTTAAATTAATGAATGTTAATTATAAAATAAAAAAAGTGATAATTAATATATTATTAAAATTATAATATGATATAAAACCAAAAAAGTTCATTAAAAATTCAAATAAAAAAGAACCAATGTAATATAAGAATGTTATTCTTGTGGTTTTTAATCTTCTAGAGTTGACATCGTACGTGTAACTACATTTGCCAAGCATCCCTCAAACATAACTACATAAGATTGGACAAAAGTAGCTTATTTTTATTTTTTTTAAAAAAGAAAATTTGTAAGATAACCATTTCAACGTACTTTTTAGCTTTAGGATTTGGGGCCATGCTTGAAATAAGATGATTATGTTTTCCATGGTCTTCTCTTTTATAAGCATAGTGATAATTATTGTTTTGATCGTCTCTATCAATTTTGTTATTTTTTTATTTTTTTTTATAAGAAAGACTGTTTATATTTGAATTTACACACCACGCTCTTTCACATTTTAGTTAGAGATTGTTAATGATTTTGATAATTGTGTTGGTGGATGTGATTGTTGTAGTAGGCATCTAATACTATGCATCTAATAGTATGAGATGGTGTTTTGTTACACAGCTATATACTTCGGGTTGCCATTGCTAAACCCATATCTGGCTAGGGGAAGTGACTTCAGACATGGAGTAAATTTCGCGGTGGCAGGCGCAACCGCTCTTGACCCTGAATTCTTGAATGCTAAGGGTGTATCAGTGCCGGTTACCCACAGCTCCTTGACTAAGCAACTTGCCTGGTTTAGGGCTCATCTCAACTCTACTTACCCTGATCCAATTGGTAATTGCAATGCTATCTCCACGCTAAATTGTTGTTGTTATTGTTAGATTAAATCCTAAAGTCTAAACATGTGAAATTGTGAAAAATTTGTGACTTCAACATACTAAAAAGTAACAAAAGAAGTTTCATTTAAGGTTAGGGAGAAATTCTTGGAAAACACACGTTACTAGATAAATTTTAATCAAATGATCAAATTGTACATAATCAAATGATCAAAGTGTTCGACAGTAATGTTTGTGATAATATTTATTGTTTTAACCAAGTTTATCCGCTATTCTTATTTGAATATTTATCCGCTATCCACTAATTAGATTGTTAGTTGTTGTCTAAATGGGTCTCTAACTCGCTATCCACTACATAAATCACTATTCTCTATCTACAGAACTAGTTTTGGCAATCATGGCCAAAGTGAGACATTATGAGATGGAGAGAGTAGTTTGTTTTGTTTTCCCACCAATTTCCACAATTTTAACTACTACTCATCTAAACAAACGGTCTAAGTGATCCACTACATATCTAAGAGTGACCATACTAATCATCTAAACAAAACATTAATTTCAACAAACGGTACCAAATGGTCTAAGATTATCCACCATTAATTGCATTCACATTGAACAAATTTCGTTGCACATTGACTTGTGAATTAATTGTGATTGCATGCTTTTGAGGGCAGAAAGAAAAGAGAAACTCCGAAACTCACTTGTGCTGATGGGGGAAATCGGAGGCAATGACTACAACTTTGCTTTCTTTCAAGGCAAAACCTTGGAAGAGGCTTATCAACTTGTGCCTGATGTAGTGCGAACAATTAAAGATGGTGTTAAAGTGAGTAACATTGCTCTCAATTCCATTCATACTCTCTCTCTTTCCAAGTATTTGTGATTTTAATGTTTCACAATATTTATCATTTATGACCCTGTTCTTTTGTGCGGTTTCTGAGATGCGGAAATGGTGCGGTATGATGAAATTGTGAAAAGTGTGGTAAGGTGTAGAATGATATGATAAAATCTGTGAAAAATATGGTTGATGTGGTAGGAGTGGAGAGGAAATGTGAGAGAAACTTAGGAGGTATATCGACATTGATTATAGTAAACTGAGGTATGGTATGGTAAAAATATGGAAGAATATTGAGTGGTACAGTGAGCTATGGTACTGCATGCACCCTACAAAAGAACATGTACAAGATAACTTTTCACTTGATAAACACTTAATATGATTTTGACATTAATTTTTATTAATTAGTATTAATTATTAATTATAAGAAGTTAGAAGTTTACCATGCATTGGCTATTCCAGTGAATATAAATGACACATTAATCAAATCAACCAATCAGTTAGACATATTTTAGACTTTTTTTCATAAATTTGAAAAAATTATGGATAAATATGTAATTTCATATAATTTACATGTGGTATTATATTTATAGGATTTAATATGAAATAACATAATTTTTACACAAAATTAAGACAATTAAATGATATTTTGCCCCAAGACTTCTATATTTTTTATTCAATTATTATCATTACCCAGATAAAACAACAGTTTCGTCATTGCCAATAAATTATATGGTTGAAGGAGCGTCCTTCTAATATTTCACCGGTCTTTTAAAGTACTCCCTCCTTCCCATGTTATCTGTCATTTTAACTAACTTTCCTTTTTTTCATAATATCTGTCACTTTATAATTCCAATAACACATTAATTAATTATTAATTTATCAAATTAACCATATTACTTACATCTTTTTCTTCAATTTTTTCTTTTTATTCACATTTTTCCTTTTTATTTAACATTTTATTCAACATTTTTACATTTTCAATGATGTAAATTAATGTGAAATGGATGTTTTTTTGATTTTCTAAATTATGTCCCAAGTGACAAATAAAATGAGAAGGAGGGAGTAACAATTATTTAGGAATGAAGGGACTGCGTAATTATTCAAGAGTTGACAAACAAAATTCTCCAAAACTAAACCTAATCAGGGTTTCTTGGTTTTTGATTGGACTTGTGTGGTCATTATTTAAGCTAAATCAAACCACACAAAAGAATTGTCCAAAATAGATCACGTTTCCTAACCAACATTAATAACAAACCAATAATTAAAAACTCTATCTAGAAAATTCTAAACATGGCTCCAATCATGGGCGGATCTATTTATAAGGGAGTAGTGAGCATGGTCACTCTTAATTTAAAAATAAAAATAGTATAATTTGAGTTAAAAATTATGGATAATATATTTTTTAAATGAGCGTAATAATATATTTGGTACCCCTTATACAACAACAATAACAACAATAAATCTCAATATAATTCCGCTAATGTGGGGTTTGAGAGGTTGCAAATGTAGGTGCTCTTCCCTCTATCCATAGTAGTGCATGAAGAGGTTGATTATACGGCAGACCCAAAAAAAGCCTTTTGAAAACCCACAAAACCACCATTTCGAAAATCAGAGGGAAAACTACTATATATGACACCCCTTGTGTGCACACCTAAATTCGACACTAACTTCAACAGTCAAAATCTAGTCCACTACTTCATATACCAAGTTAATTTGTGCGAATTTGTTCAAAACCTATGGATTAATTTTTTTCCCGGTATATTTTGTAGGAAGTAATAGAGCTTGGGGCGTGTAACGTGTTGGTGCCAGGAAACTTTCCCATTGGGTGTGTGCCGGTCTATCTGGTCCGATTTAAAAGCGCCGATCCTTCGATGTATGATGAACTCCAATGCCTAAAAGCTTACAATGAATTCTCAAAGTTCCACAATGATCGCCTCCAAGAAGCCATTGAAGATCTAAGGAAAGAATACCCAGATGTTGCAATTGCCTATGGAGACTATTACTCTGCTTTGAGATGGGTCATTAGCCATGCCTCTGCACTAGGTACCTACCTATTTACTAAACAGTATTAATTCCTTACAGAAATTTTTTTTTTTTTGAATTTTGTTTTTAATCATGGTAGAATACTGATTTTTTGTCCATATATATCCTTGAGGTTAAGTATATAAGATTATAAAGTTATCCACATTATTTTGAAAGTTAACTTTCATACCCCTCAAGTTGAAATTCAGTTATACTAATTTCTACCAAAAACATGATTTCTAAAACTTAAATTGTCTAAAATGTACTAGCCAATTTGTTGACTTACCCGTTACTTTCATCTTTGTTTTTAAGTTAACTAACATTTTTATTTTAAGTTGAGATTATTGTAATTAGAAACCAATTTATTAAAATATGGTTACGTCGTTGTTGGAAATTAATAAAAGAGTCAACAAAGGTTAATTTAAAACATACTGATAGATCATTTTGGCCTATTCGCATCACAAGAAGTGTAATTTGGTCGGAACTTAGCATGGATGCATTTAATAATGTTGATTTATGGTATGTTCCGATGTTTCCTTTATCTAATTCAACCCAAATTTTGTCAATTCTTACAATATTTTCTACACTTATAATTGTTTAATTTTTACCTAAAAATACTAATTTTGGTAATATAGGTTTTGAGAGAGGTGGGTCACACAAGACATGTTGTGCAGTAGGGCACAACCCTTACAACTTTGATTTGAACCGGAGCTGTGGAAGCCCCGGCGTTCCGGTATGCCCTGATCCGACGAAACAAGTGAGTTGGGACGGCATTCACATGACGCAACAGGCCAACAAATTCGTGGCCCGATGGTTGTTGAGAAATTTCGTACCTCAATTTAAGTTATAGGTCCATCAATTTTAACATACATGCATGGATGGTAAAAATCAATTAAGATTGTGTAGATGCATGCAGGGGGTTGTTTTGTTTGGTGATGCATGGTAAGGTAAATCAAGACAAGTCAGAGTACGTAGGGTAATTAGGGCTTGTCACTTAGTCAGTTTTCACGGGGTATCATTTTAGAATAGGGATTCAGACATGTGAACTTCTCACGCTGTATTTGGAAGGGATCGATCAAATTATGTATGTATGTGGTCCAAACCCAAACACAGCCCAAATTATGGAAACAAGTCAAAAGAAATGTTCCATCAACAAAGACAGCCAAACCATGTCTTTGAAATATGGCCTAGTTACATTGTTTCATCATCATCAACAATATTGCACTTATTCGGATTAAAATCGCTCAATGACAAAATTTCGATGAGATGTTGATGTTCGGACCCGGAATTTTCGTGTCAGACAATTTCAGCGGGACTAAATTTGGGTTTAAATTGGGTTCGGACAATAGAAAAAAGTGAAATATTGTATCGAATTCAGGCAATATAATTGGGTCTAGGGCCAAGCATCGATCCGGGAGTGAACCGAGTGAGACTGGAACGAATGGACTGAGGACAGAATTGGAGGATTGGCATAGACCGAAGACTAGACCGATAAAAGTTTGGTCCTGGACTGAACTGAAAAAAGTTCGGTCCTGGACTATACCGACCAAACTTTTTTCGGTCCGGGACTAGACCGAATTTTGGCGGCAATTGGTGAAGCAATGGCGGTTGATTGGAGTTCTAGACGAATTTTGGGATTTTTTGTGTGGTTGTCATCACTGGTTGCCGTCAAGACACCGGTGATGACGTATATGGCATGTGCCATGAGTGGGTGACTGAAAGAATGAGAGGGGAGGCGGCGATGCGTGAGGATTGGCCATGTGCAAGAGTGTGAGGGGAGTTGGGTAGGAGAAGACGAATCTCACAAGGACTGATTGAGTGTGGGGGACTGGGCATTGGAAGAGAGATCGAGTTAGGTACTTTAAACCATAAAAATTAGATATGTCACTAGAAAAGTTCGGTCCTTCGATAGGTCCTCGGTCCATTCAATTTGGTCCGGGGGACCAAAAACGAAGATTCCTTGGACTGATAACTGGACCAAAAATTTTGGTCCAGTCCGGTCCAATTCCAAATTCGATCCAGACTTGCATTAGAGCCCTCCCTGACTTTTCACAATTCTCCCTGAGGTTCAACCCATGGTCTTCTTAGGAGTTTTAAACAGGAACCTTCATGTATTGGGCTTGCTCCTTTGAATGGAAGCTCTATATCCCATTGGGTCTCAAAAGTATGAACAAAATAAATTATAGCCCATGGGCCTAAGCAGGATCTTTTTTGCGCAAGGCCTCTGAAATGTTCTCAAGTGAGACCACCACGAGGCTTCTCTTTATCCATTGTGAGTTGGCCCAGCCTCTGGACAGTTACACGTGACGTAAATTTACACGTAAACATATATGTATTATTATGATTAATAAGTATTATTAAAAAATAATTTAATATAAATATCATTAGTAAATTATTAATGGTGACTTTTATTAGAGTCAACCCAAACAAATTATTGATCACCTCTGTATTCATAAATAGTCACTATAATGTTATATATATCTTACGATAAATTTACGATAGAACGATCTTACATGAAAATCACTTGTATTGAAAATAACAACTTAAGAACTAAAGCTTCCTTTTTTGTATATATGTTTTTTTTTATTTGGTGTTTTTGGGGTCGGGGTCTATGTTGGTACTTGACCCATGTATAGTAAATTGTTAACGTCCATGTCATGGTGGCTAGCCACTGATGAACTGTGTTTCTTAAATGTGTAGATGTTTAAAATTAAATATTGTTCTATAATTAAGTAATTTATTTTAATATTTTTATCGATTTTTTATTATAAATAATTTAGAATTTAGATACCAGGAAGTTTTAAAATGTAAAAATGACAAATCTATAAAAAAACTCAATAAATTTACTCATAAAAAGCTTTTGGCATTAAGTCATTTTCCTTTTTAGCCTTTTCCACATTTAAACCTTCCATTTCCATTTAAAAAAAATCCACCGCTACGGCTTACTTTTGAGTAAATTACACTTACCTTACCTGACATTTGTGGTAATAATTTTTGCACACCCGACATTTGTGAAATAATT
Organism: Portulaca oleracea; assembly: GCA_029582165.1. NCBI lineage: Eukaryota > Viridiplantae > Streptophyta > Magnoliopsida > Caryophyllales > Portulacaceae > Portulaca > Portulaca oleracea. The sequence continues at coordinate 15,121,839 of CM055881.1, forward strand.
TTCACCTTACCTGACATTAAGTGAAGGTGATTTTTAGTGGCAAAATTCGGTTACTTCTCATCGGAAATGAGAAAATACAATAATGCCCCTATATGACTATGTGAATGTACCATGTTGCCCATAGTATTGAGAAGGAAATGACTTAAATGACCCTTTCATTGTTTTGTATGGAAAAAAGTGTGTCGAAACTCCAAATAGAAAACATCAACAGTCGATTCCTCTCACACTCCTCTTCTTCAACACTCCCCCGTTAATGTCATATGAATTAATATTAAGGGTAAAAACGTTAATTCGTATTTAATTGAAAGTCATATCAATTAATATCATGGGTAAAAAAGTCAATTCATATTTATCTTTTTAATGTTACGCCGGAAAATCCAACAAAAATCAATTATAAAATATCTTAGGAGGTTTAAATTTACGAACACTTAATGTTAGATAAGGTGAAAATTAATTCACAAATATCAAGTATGCAAAAATTATTACCACAAATATCAGGTAGAGTAAATGTAATTTACTCGCCTACTTTTTCCATATAGTCTTTTCACTAACCTATGTTGCTCACCTCATTCTAGGAGCATGAAGTACATTACGCAATTAAGCTTTCCAGCAAAAAAAATCAACTCAATTGAAGGCTTGATGAGAAACTAGTTAGATTTAAATAAACTTTAAAAAAGACATTATTTAAGTACATATAGCTGATGCAATTTGAGTAGAAATAAGTAGAAATGGATGGAATTAAAGTGTGAATAGTTTAACAATGAAAAAACAGGCCCTTAATTTGTTCAAGAAAATCGGATCACAGTGCATTGCAATTTAAGAGGTTGGATTGTGGTGAATTGTACGTTAGAATTATACTTTAATATACCAAAATGAAAAAGTGTTGTATTCTGATATACCATCACCGAGTTTCCAGCGTGCCATGCACGTAGACTTTCCACCAAACCAACTCGGTGGTAGTATACCAGAATACAATATATTTTTTTCATTGTGGTATATCATAATACAATTCTAAAGTGCAGTGCATCACAATACAAATCCTAAAGTACAATGTACTAGATCTAATTTTCCATTTATTAATTACAGAGGCGGAGCCCCATTACACTCAAGGGTGTCCATGGACACCCTTACCCCCGGAAAAAAAATTAAACAGTCTATTACATTTTAGGAGATTATTATATATTTATGTTAAGTGTAAACTCTAAAAAATGCCCAAAATATTAATAAAGACGTCTAATTTTAACACCAGTCCAATTATCCAAAATATTGTTAAATGGACTCCACTAATTTTGAAATGTAGACCTGTCACTAATTAATTATAGCAATTAAAGGATTGAAGATTGAAAATTTACTTTAGACAAATAAAATAAAGCAATTTTTTTGGGCAACAACCCATCACTAATGTAATTTTTTTTTTAACAATTAAGAGTTGTTAATATGAACAAAACAAGAAAATGATAGCAATTAGATAAATAAACTACAATGTGAAAGTGACTTCTACTCTATAATTACAAAGGGTTTCCATGGATGAAAAAGGTAAGAGGGCTCTGAAATATACGTTGACCTTTAAAAAGGTCGTTGGAGCCTTTATTTATGATGTATGGAAGGAATTTGGGAATTGAAGCTTCCCAAAGGGTTACCCAAGTCCTCTCAACAAAGAATCTTAGAATCCTTAGCTAGTGGACCAAAAAGCCAATCTAAAAGTAGGTTGCAGAGAAAAGGGTCGAATATTTTTGCAATCCAATTTGGATATATATTACATTTTAGATAGAAGGGATCAAACTTGGAAAATTTGTATATATTCTTCATTAGTGTTATGATATTTATAAATTTGACTCTGACTTTAAAGTTTAATATTTATCGCTTTTAATTTTTTGAACCAACTTAATTTAGTAATATTTTGGTGAAGAAATTTGTTTACTAAAATGATTGTCAATTATCAACAAATAAATATCATTATAAATCACACATTCATCAAAAGAGTTGCTAAATTTTCCAAAGCTGGTTCGAAACCTCAAGGGCTGGAAGGTAAATATTAACCCTAAAAGATTATGATTGAAATTATAAATATCATATACATAAAAGGGGTGTGTGTTAATTTTCTGCCAACCCTCTATTCTGCCCCCACTCCCACCTGCAATTCACAAAAGAAAAAAAACTCTCTCCTTTCCCTTTCAATTAAGATATATGCTGGTAAATTAGTAATGTTAACATAGTGGGTGGTGATGTCTTTAAAAAATAATAACGGATTGAATATTGAATAGCGATTTAGGTAAATGGATAAATAACTAATAGGAGTTGCTCTTTTTGACACTCGGTCAGAAACCTATTACCCGAACCATGTTCAATAAGAGATTCAGACATAAAGCCATACCAGGACGCGGATCCGGATATCCCAATGTTCGAGTTGTATTAAAGATAAGTTCATTTTTTGGTGTTTGAATGACCAAACATTGTCGAATTATCTGATGTCTGAATTGTTCGATGTCCAAATTGTACATAAAGTTAAATTAAAAGCCAATCTAATTAAGTTCGTTAACAAACTGGGTCCAAACTTTGTCCGATTGTCCAAAATGACCGAATCCGAATTTTTTTTGAGAATTCAGACAACCCGAACCCAGTTTTCTAACCTCGGTTCCAACCTGATTTTAAATTGATTTTGAAATCTGGAGGGATTTTTGTTGACCATGCCCGATTCATTCTGGGTCAGACAAAACCAAATTATCGAATCAGTCAAAATTTTGCCAACTCCAATTGACATAAGTCCACAAACCACAGTGGCCGGTACAATGAATTGATCCAAACAAGAGGGGAAAAAACACAAAGATAAAAAGATGGCAACAACATGAAAGAATATCACAAATATGAAGAAACGAAAATACCCTCACACCCTTCTTCCAAGTTGCATTTTCCCCCTTTATTTATAGCGCGATAGTCGATCCATACCATAGGTAGATATATAAAGGCAGAGAATAGTGTCTACCTAGTGATAGTTCCAAAGGCGGCGAATCTTAGTTTTCCCGCCTCCATTTCTCTCTGTTTAATTCTCTCCCAACGTTCTTCCTTTCTTCCTCATCAAATAATCAACTAACCCTATATCTTGTCAATCAAGTTAACCACATTTCTCAAATCCCATTCTCATTGATCGATAGTTAGTTAACCCTCTTTTGCTTCCTAATATATATAGTCTCATCATGTCTTCTTCCTAGGTTTAGTTTCTCCCTATCATTAATCCTAATTCTCTCATATATACCAGTTTTTTCCGCCATTTTTACCAACTAGCAGAATTAATTAGTCTTAGTATTGTTTCCATGCAAAGGATGCTTGTTTCGAGAGCATGCATTTTTATCCTTTTCGTTTTCGTTCTTTTGTGCGTTTTCTCTCGTCTTGCTTTGGCACAGTTTAATCTTTCTCTCCCACATGAGCACCCTTTCCCTGAAGAAATTGTCCATGAAGTTCACAGGTTAGAAAAACAGCCATTGTTATTGTGAAGCAGAAGCTCTGTAGGTTTCTTGCTGTACAACTTGCATGTTTCAGGCCATAAACAAGAACAAATGAAGGGAAATGTGTTAGGGTTAGCTCTGTTCTTCTCTGTTCGTGGATTACTTCATCTGGACGTAATCTAGCTTATCTAGGTCATCCTTAATTTCGCTTTCTCCTCGATGAATGCTTAGGTCTTGGCATTGCTGGGAACATTTTTATCAAATAATTTGGTGTCATTAATTAGACCTTTCAATTCAGGCATGCGGGTCCATTTTGGTGTCATTCTTTTGGGTCGGGTATGGTGCGCATCGGTTTCAAGTTTATTCTGGTTTCCGATTTGAAAATCATGTTTAATTAGAAAACTTAACTTTTTATGGATTTGAATCGGTTTTCAAGTCGGGTAAAATTCTGCAAAGTCTTGGCGTCATTTGTCAGAACAATATTAGATTGTACTTCCAATTACTATTTTATTATATTTACCCTTAGTTTTATCATTTTCAATAAATATCATGTTAAAGTAACGGTATAATTTGTCAATATCTATGTTATTAACTATTTTCTCAACATTTTCCAAACCTTAAAAATTACAATTATTTAATAATGGAGGGAAAATGCATATATGCTTTTGTCAAAGTTTTTGATCAGCTGATTTTCAATTTTTGTGGGTCCTGGTGAATTTCCAATAATGTACCATCCAATCTAATTTGATATATCATTCCGTATACATGTTGCTGATTTTTAGGTTTGTTCTCTTGCTTTTCGTGTAGGAGAATCAATGCTTCTCTTTTCCAGAGGCAAACCCTAGAAACCCAAGCAATGGACGAGTTATCTTGTGTCACAGGTAACCCAATAGACGACTGTTGGAGGTGCGACCCTAACTGGGCCAACAACAGACAACAGTTAGCCAATTGCGCGATCGGGTTCGGGTCCAAAGCCCTCGGAGGAAAAGGCGGACCTTATTATGTGGTGACCGACTCATCAGACCCAGACCCAGACCAGCCAAAGCCGGGGACCCTAAGAGACGCCGTGAGCCAGCCAGGCCCGGTTTGGATAGTGTTCGCGGCCGACATGGGCATCAAGCTCAAGAGACCCTTGAGGGTCACCAGCTTTAAGACCATTGATGGCCGAGGCGTCCGTGTTGAGATCACAGGTAGGATCGTCCCAAATAAACCGAACCTAAAATTCGGATATTCGTATAGGTTTCAAATTTTGACGGCTCTGTAACTGAATGTTTTGAGACAACTCAGTTACTTTTCAGGATTTTGACATGCGGTTAACCACAATTAATCGGTTCCAATTTTATATTTTTGGTTTTTGGGGAAATACATAACTTATTGTCCATAATACTAAGGATAGTTGGAGAAACGGGTTTTTTTTTTTTAAAAAGTTAGATTTTATTGGAATAAAATAAAATGTCTCATTAATTGGAATCGGCTTTTCTAATTCTTAGGTCAATTGCAATCAATCTTTCTAAATTGTAAATTTTAGGAGTAAAATTACTACATCTACTCGTACATAACCTACTTGTGCGAAATTTCATACTATCGGTTTCGCTCTTTTAGTTTTGGAAAAAAGAACCTAACGTAAATAATTAAACCGCAGCCAACCATAAACCAAACTAAAACAGCGGTTATCGAAACTGAATTTTATATATTTACTCATTCACTTTTCGCTTAACTAAACTAACTCTAGTTCTACAATTTATTACATACTCCTAGAATCTGTCCTTCAAATAAGGTTATTATTCACTCTCAATAATGTAATTGTTTACTATTAAATATCTTAAATCATAAACTCCATGGGCACGAACTTTCGATTAACCGGTTTTGGACACCTCTGAACTAACGGCAGGTGGCGGGTGCATCTCGATTGAGCACGTAACGAACGTGATAATCCACAACATCCACATCCACGACTGCTACCCTTCCAACTCGGACGGTGACGGTCTCCACATCTTTGCCTCGAGCCACGTGTGGGTTGACCACTGCGTCCTCTCCAACTGCGCGGACGGCCTGATCGACTGCACGGTGGGGTCCACGGCCGTCACGATCTCCAACTGCTACTTCTCACACCACGACAAGGTCATGTTATTAGGGCACAGCGACGATTACGTCGCTGACAGAGGCATGCAGGTCACGGTGGCATTCAACAGGTTCGGGGAAGCCTTGGTGCAGCGGATGCCTAGGTGTAGGTTCGGGTACTTTCATATTGTCAATAATGATTATACAAGTTGGGGACAGTATGCGGTTGGAGGGAGTTCGAACCCTACGATTAATAGTCAAGGGAATAGGTACATTGCGCCTAATGATCCCAACACCAAGGAGGTACGTACAACTTGCATTTCTTGCTTCATAGCTCTTACAAAATATAATTAATTTAGAGCTTTTGTAACGCAAAGATTTTCAACATAGATATATATGCAAAGTAGAAATTAGATTAGGGATCTAGGAATATGATATACTTCACGGTCCCAATTCAAAATAAATGAGTTGAACACAAAGCTCGACTAGCTGTTGAATGAAGGCCTATAACGCCACCCAAAACCTTAAATGTATTATGCGGACCATGGTTGTGGGTAGTCTTGGGATCACAGTCCAAGCGCTGATACCTCCACATCATCAAAACAATGTTAAAACCCATCTCTGTCACACTTATACAATAAGCGCGCGTTTAAGCAAAATTTTTACACAGTTACATCTCTGATATAAAAAACCTATATCGATCATTTTCATAATAGATTACTCTTCATTTAGCAGATATTTCTTTCTATGCAGCCTTAACGTGCAATAGGAGCATGTGTTCCAAATATTACAATTGTTCATGCTTATTATTATAATTGTTCACTGCAAATATCCTGGAGCACATGCCTCAGATGCATGTAATATATATCGAGATGTTTACACAGGTGTCTCTCCAACTCATTGATTGTTTGAAGATGTTAGGAGGAAATGGGTCACTAATTATGCATATATTGTTGGGGAGATCCAGGGGGCCCACTTTAACCAAGGCCTATGGTACACAAGTTAAGTGAGGTTGCATCTTAAAACCAATTGGTGTTAAGAGGAGTAGCACACTTGACTTATATACCATGCCCTTTCTCTTTATTTTTCCGATGTGGGACATTTACTCATGGGTGAATCCCAACATATATAGCAGGTGACAAGACGAATGGACCCAGATGGGAGGCAATGGCAAAGTTGGAACTGGAGAACAGAAGGGGATATGATGGTGAATGGAGCATACTTTGTACCATCTGGAGATGGACTGAGTGCTCAATATTCTCTGGCATCAAGTGTGGAGCCTAAATCAGCTGCTTATATTGACCAACTTACTCTCAATGCTGGCCTCTTGCTTCCCAACCGGTAAGTAATTCTCCTCCTACTTGCAATATTATTCCCCCTCATATACTCACTCAGTTTCCAAAAAATTGCTATCTTTTTCCCTATATACATCCGAGTCTTCTATTATCTTAACCAAATTTGTCATCAAACTTTTACTCAAAACTTGATTCTTATGTGAATCCCACAATATTTTTAAAATTTACAAAAATATGTCCAACGGATGGGGTTCATTCGTTAGGGTGTCAATTTTAATTGTTGGCGTAACCAATATCTGTAAAAGCCCCAGAAATGATTTTATAGTCTAACACGCCCCCTCACGCGAATGCTGCAAAGGCCCTTTTTTTTTTTTACCTTGCGCAAATGAATATGGGAAGTGCTGAGATTCGAACCTGAGACCTCTTGTTTATTGGTCTGACTCTGATACCATGTAGAACCATCTCAACCTAAAGCTTAAGTTGATGGTTGAAGCCCCAGTAATGGTTTTATAGTCTAACAGTTTGAGTTTTGGCACATATTTAAACATGATATTTACATTTAAAATTTTGAAACAAGCAAGTTATCATATGATCGATGTTTACAAAGTATTGGTAATGTGTTTAAAGTTAGCTAATTACTTTTATAGAAGCTTATAGATAAAAATTTTACGAATATTGCGCAGCGCTGCGGAAGCTGGCATAGTTAATCCAGCATCCAAAAAAGGGGCCGTTACTGGCGGCAGCGGTGGCGGCAGTAGTGGCGGCGTTTATCGCAGCGGTGGAGGAAGCAGCAGCAGCTATCATGGAGGTGGAGAAGATGGATGGGTATTTAGCAATGCACCATCTCAATCTCATCAAACATCTCTTATTTTGTCTGCTCTTTATACTATTTTGACTTGTTATTTCTTCACAATACATTATCCTCTTTAACTCTCCACCTTGTAATTGTCATGTACATATATAGATCAATCATATTTAGGGATACAGAAATATAGTGTAGAATACAGGTCACTTGAAGAGATATATAGAATTTAATTTCTTCGCACGGCCAAGTATATATATATTGATTATGTGCAAAATTATGTTAAATATTTAATTTCTTATTTTTCTATATGGTTCATCATGTAGATCTATAGCTTAGCTTTTTAATTAATTCGTCAATTGCCAAACATTATTATACATTTTAGGGCCCTATTTTTTGGACTTGTAAGTAAAATATTACTTATTTTACCTATTTTTACTTGTCTTTCCTTATTTATTCTTACAATATCTTACCTACCTTACATAATATATATTTAAAAATCCACATATTTAATAAGTGTTATGATTAATGTAATTTGCCTTACAGTACTTTATTAAAATTATAAAATTTATATTAAAAAATTTATATAGTTTAAATTATATGACTGATATTACCTACCTAACTTACCTACCTTATCTGCCTTTTTTTTAAAACTTATCTTAGCTATTTTTCTTACCTTATTAAGGCCCTGTTCTTTTCTGCGGTTGGCAAACTGCAGTGTCACAGCCTACCTACTGTAATTTGCCACAACCCACCACATTTTACCGCAAATCATTACTTTTCTCTCTCCTCACTTTTCTCCTCTACTTTTTACATTCTCTCTCCTCGCCTATTCCACATACCAATAACCTACCACAATTCCACCACACCCCACCACAATTCCACCACACTTCACCACACCATTCCACAAAATACCGCATAAAAGAACAGGGCCTCAGAGCAACAATGCCTAAGTATGTCATCTTAAACACTTGATTGACAAAAAGCAAATGATGTTATATTCGAGAACATGTTATAATTAATTTTATTCCTAGTGGTCAGTTCAGACTTGCCGTCAAGTGTAATTATAGTCTTAATTGAAATTCAAATGATAACTTAGCCACTAAGCAAATGGTTCGTGTGGCAAATAATTCTTATTTTAACTTAAGCTTTAAGTAAAGTAGGCTTTTCAAAGCATGCTGTGTGACTAAAGTAAATTGGACCCTTTTTGCTTTGTGTTAAGGCTTTGTCTTGGTTTTTGCTCAACTCACTTGGGCTTGTGATTGGATTTTAGGACCTGTTTGGTTAGCTTTCTGGGCTACTTGTACTTGTATTGGACTTAATCCGGCCTGTTTTGTGGTTTTAAGTATAGTAAAAGGAATTCAGATTAATAGCCCTACCGATTATAGTTAAAGCGGAAATAAATAGAGGTGACAACAATTACAATGAAATTCAAGAAAGAACAAATCTGCGAAAACAAACACAAAATATACGTGAAAAATTCAAGAACCGGAAGAAAAAACCCACGAATGACGGCAGTCAAAGAAATCAATCCACTGTGAGACAGGAGGAGTACAACTCGATCACAATCACAACGTATGATTCAATCTACGATAGAGATTACAATAAATCCCAATCACTCTCTCACACTCTCCAATAGTTCTGGAATTATAATGTTGGAACTTCTTCTCTCTCTCTCCCTCTCCCTCTAGAAATCATAGGCAATATGCAGCACACTAACTGAAAATTGTGAAATTAGGGTTAAAGTAAAAACACATATACATATATGTTGGACCCTTGGAGGATCTAATAGATCATAAAACCCAACAATCTCCACCTTGAACCATGATCTGACTCAATGGCCCACATAAGAACCTGACAGCCGCCGCTAACACATCCCTCCACAGGGTGTTGCCCACAAGTTGTGAACACCCATTAAGTCTAAACAATGCTCAAACTTAGTGATAGGTAGTGACTTGGTTAGCATGTCTACAGGATTCTCTGAAGTATAAACTTTCTTCACCACAATCTCCTTTACAGCAACTGTATCCTAGATGAAGCGAGAACTGACAAAAATATGTTTGGTCTTCGAATGATAAGCATCATTCTTTGTAAGATGGATAACAATCTATCTGAATACATCACAGTCTCGCCCTGTGGCACAATAAACTCTATAACCAAACCCCTTAACCAAATAGCTTCCTTCATTCCCTCAGTAGTAGAAACAACTGCTATACACTGAAGCAAAGCCTTCTAGGACACTGCATCTTCAAACATAGTAAACACATATCTTGAAACAGAGCGCCGCTTATCCAAATCTTCACCATAATCGACATCCACATAGCCTGCAACATCAGACGTTGCAACTCTACTTCTATCATACACAATGTCCTTTTCAAGAGTATCCTTCACATAACAAAGGATCCACTTCACTCCTTCCCATGCTACTTCCCTAGATTTTACATGTATCTGAACCGTACTTTTTTTGGGTCGGTCCAATCCAGGACCAAAAAATGTTTGATCTAGTCCTCGATCCAGGTCAATCCCCTTGTTTGGTCTTCGATCCAGTCCTGGACTAATGAACAACCCTACCTAGAGTTAAGAACTCTCTCATCTCGTGCTCCCCTACTCAAAATAGTAGGCAGGCATCATCCATAGCAATGATTACCTCTCCATTTGACTCATACTCGACATAGTTTGAAGTATTAGGTTTAGTTTGATTATCTTTATCCCGTTTTCTTATCTTTCATCTTATCCAAACAAGCACTCTCAACATGGTCCTTCTTGCCACAGTAATTACAGTTCTAATCCCTAGCTATGAGGATTCCTAGACTTTGAAGGGTGTTTAGACTTCCCTATATCCCTACGACCATTTCCCCTAGCTCTGACATTCAAGGCCTCACTAGCCGCCTCTGTACCAACATCATCAAACTTCTCCTTAGACAGCAAGTTGGATTTAACTTCACTAAGGTTTAGGACACCAAGATTGTCATAAATCATGATTTCCTTAAATTGTTTGTATGATGGTGGTAGGGACAAAATCAAATGTATAGCCTTATCATCATCGTCATATTTCACATCCATAGATTCTAAATTAGTATTAATATAATCAAACTCATGAAGATGTAACTGCATAGTTGTACCTTTAGGCATTTGTAGCATGTAGAGATTCTCCTTCATGCAGTACATGTTGATGACACTTTTAGTCACGTATGGTTCCTCCAGCTTTGCCTAGAGCTGCTTCGGTTCTGAACTTCATAACTGACCTCAGAACATGTTTTGACAAGCATAATTGAATACATGCCAGTGCCTTCTATTCCAATTCAATCCACTCTCTTAGCTTCAAACCTCCCATAATTTCAGCTTGTAGCTCATTAAACGCTTCATCATTCATCGTTGTGTCAGTCTTTGTGTTAAGGTACTCAATCACCTTCCACTGCCCATGTTGGATGACAACCGCTCTCATATGCAATCTCCACATCGTTAAACTTCTCTTCCCATCAAATTTCATAATTGAAGTCGTCTTAAACCTACGCATTGATACCACTTGAAGGGAATTGAACATAATAGCCTTTAGATTGCAGTTACAACGAAAGCAAACAAAAATGATAGAAATTACAACAACATTCAGGAAGAATAAATTAGCGAATGCAAACACAAGATATACGTGGGAAACCCAAGAACTGGGAGAAAAACCCATGGACAGCGGGAACCATAGAAATCAATCCACTATGAGACACAAGGCGATCACAATCACAACATGTGATTCGCTCTCCAACAGAGATTGCAATAAATCTCAATCACTCTCTTACACTCTCCAATAGCTTTCGGATTACAATGGTTAAACCTCTCTTTTCTCTCTCTCTAAATAGGATAGATCGACAATATGGTGGCACACTTCTAGGCCCCGATAGGCTCAAGAATATGGTGTTGATAGACCAACATCAACAAAAAAAAGATCCAACAATAGGCTCTTAACCATATTTTGAACAGACTTGGTCCTCTAGGGAATGATCTGTTCAAGAGACCACCATGCGTTCCCAATGCAAGTAGTAGACTCTTTTTCAATCCTACGATTGAATTTCTAAGTTTTTAAGGTAGAGACCTTAAGAGTTTGATTAAAAAGCGTACGATGTTTTTTGGGCTTTGTGGAATCCCTTATGAACCAAAGGTAAACCTAGCTTCACTTCATCTTAGAGGAGAGGCTATGACTTAGTTTGCGTCATATAATGAGAAGGAGGGGTATAGTTTAGGAAGACTTCATTGTGGATGTTGGTGCTAGGTTCAAGGATGGTTAGAGAGTAAACTGATGGAGGATTTTTTAGGGGTGAGCGGGACCGGGATCCCGGTGTTTTTCGGAGGTCCCGGTCCCGATCCCGGTTGTAACCGGGAGCAAAGTTTTGCTCCCGCTTGTGACCGGGAGCAAAGATTTGCTCCCGTTCCCCGGTCCCACCGGGACCGAGATATCGACCGGGAAATTTTTAGTCTCGGTTTCCTTTTTTTTCAACCAATTATTTTAATTTATTTAAATTAAAAATCAACATAGATTATATAAATTTTCTTTAATTTAACCAATTATTTTTTACGTAGCCACTTTTTCCCATATTAAAATTACGCAATATTTAATACATAACATTTTTTCCGAAAAAATATGCTAAGTTCGAAATAGGGATAAATGAATAAATCTAAAGAGCGAGCACAAATTAAATTAAACAAATTTATCAATCATCATGAAGCCACTTGATTTATTATTATTATTATTATTATTATATATATATATATATATATATATATATATATATATATATATATATATATATATAAACCGGGAATCGGGACCGGGACCGGGAAATGAGGTTAAGTCCCACTCCCGGTCCCGTTGTTGACCGGAACTTTAAGTTTAGTCCCGCTCCCGGTCCCGCTCCCACCGGGAACGGGATTTTGGGACCGGGACTTGACCGGGACCAGGACGGGACCGGGATTCCCGGAATTTTTGCTCACCCCTAGGATTTTAACAAGCTCGCGATCACACACACAAACCAGTTATCTTAATTATTATTTTTCTAAGTTTGAAGAGCTGAGAACTCTCTAACTTGTAAGAACACCCACCATGTTTGAGACTTAACTTTTGGAGAGTTTGATTTGAGGTTCAAAACCTGCTATAAAGCATCTAGTAAGGAATTTCATCCTTTGGCTATGGATGCTGCTACTAGCAAGCCGCTAGATACTAAGATGAACCCTACTTCCATCCCCAAACATAAACCCTATAACATTCAACATATATTATATGTACCTGATGCACGTGCTTCAGGATATTTGCAGTGTACAGTCATGATAATAAGGGTAAACAATCATAATAATAAGAGTGAATAACCGTATTACTTAGAGCACATACTCCGGGTGCACATAATAAATTGCACTATAGGACCACAAAATGCCTTACTTTCTAAACCATGGACCAACCCACGAAAATCTATAATACCCTTCCAAAAACCAAGAACCACTACAACAAGAACATTTGGATTAATACCCATAATCAGCTTAGATTCATACCATGTAAGAAGGGTCACAAGTGCCCTTCTAGGGGTAAGAAATTATTTTTGGTGGAGGTTATTAATGAAGAAGAGAAATAAAAGGGGTGTGCAATAAGAAGAACAACTCTGAGGAGGTGGTCGAGTTTGTCACCGAAAAGAAAGATCACGCCTTTGAGTTAATGCCATGTGTAACAAAATTGGGTTGCATGCCAAAGCCTATTTAGGCCATACAAATTTTGATCGATTGTTCACTCTTATTATTATTGGGTTGCATGCCAAAGCCTATTTCCAAAAAAGCTATCACCATAGATGATGGTAACAAAATGCTTGATCAGTTTGTTTATAGGGGTTTTAAGTGGCAAATGAGAGGATCGGAGTAGAGTTCACTTCTGATGTTTTACTCCTTCCCACCCCTAGGAGGCTATGATCTTGTCTAGGGGATACAACAGTTGGCTATCTTAGGGACTATCAAGTAGAATTTCACACATTTGAAGATGGAATTTGATTATTTGGTGCAATCATGCATCTTGAATGGATTGCATGATGGAAAAACATAGTTGGCCGGTAGACAAGGGTCAGTTACCTAAGCTTTTGAAGGGAGCTTCACATATTCTCATGTTGTAGTTACTCCCTAGCTACATCCCTAAGGGGGGTTGGATGGCACACACAAGGAACAACCTCTAGAGACAATCTTAAGGACTGCTAGAGGCCTATCAAGATGTCTTTTCAATGCCTTCCGAATTGCATCCATCTTAAGGCCTATTAGATTGTAAATAGTAAAATATTGGACTTGGATCTGGGTTTGATTTAGATTTAGATTTCTACTAAGATTGTATTTTTGCATTTATACGATGGCAAGTGGGAACTATGAACAAAAAAACGGGAACCCTAAATCTAATTTGGGACACATGAAATTGGAAACCCTAGTTTTTTGGTAAGACTTTGTACCTTTGCAGTTTATTATACATCACAAATAAATTTGTATTTTTTAAAGTTGTTAAGAAATAAATGAAGAAATTCAACTGTCCAAAGTATAAGAGATCTTACGAGATGGCGTATAATTCATCAAGGTGAGTCTAGAAGAATTTGTCAAGGGCATAATATTTTTGTTGTAATTGTCGTAGTTTCTTAATATAGGCTAGTGAAAATGAACCTAATGGTTGCAGGAAAGCAATTAGGGAAAGTCATTGTTCCAACAACGAGTAAGGGCATAGTATTGATGATGATTTAGCAATTGTCATGCAAGACCTTGTCAATAGTGCTGCAATTCATATTATGATTTGTATGATCGCCAAATTGTGGTCTAAATAGCTACAATGAGGGTAACTTTATCTTTTTCATGTTCTTCACAATAGCAATTCAGTCTTCTCCATGTTTGGCCTGACCAATTTTGATAGTTATGTATGATATAAATTATTTATATGTAAGTTAGGACGATATAAATTGTTTCCAAAAGATAATAGGAATCCTCCTATCACTAAAGGTCGTAGAGGTATGGACACTAGATTTTGTAGCGGGAAATTCCATCAATGAAAGCATATAACAAAAAGAAAATTAGAATTTAGGCCTGAGACAGGTAAGGCCACATGGCCTTGGCTCGCCCAAGAATCAAGCCCAACGCAAGCAAAGGCCCAGAAAATGTGGCCATGGCCCTATGCCTAGACAGACAGTAGGCGAGGCCCAATGCAGAAGAACTGGGCCCATCAGTTGTACCATGGCCTCATGGTCTTCGCGAACTCACAAGTGGCCCGCACCCTGCCACGTCACCAATCCGTGTGACTGAACGCTATTTTGGTCACACAGCCTTGAAAGAGTAAATTCGAGTTCCGCGTCATTCTCTTCCCAGTCGATTCTGTGATCTATGTCATGGTGCCTTTGACTCATGCAGAGTCAAAGGCCATGCAACCATGGTGTTGATTAGGAGCATGATCTTTGGATCATGCTCTCTCCTTCCATCCATATACTCCCTCCTCCTCACCTATAAATACCCCACTCCATCACCATTGAAATCATCAACTTCCCCTATCAACAATCATTATCATTATCAATCCTCTCCCATTTCTCTCTTAAATTCTCCTTCTCTTCTCAAATACTAAATCTCGGAGTTATCCTGATATTAAGATTTGAAGCCGGACGTACCTATCTCGGTTCTATATTCTTCATTAGCTTTTGCGATCAAGCAAGGTTTGGTCATCTTATATTTGTCATTATGTAATCATGTGATCACATTGTAAATTATATTTGTACATCATTCTTGCAAATAAGCATCACATTTACATGATAAGAATACAATGTTGTGAAAGCTCTTAAACTTCTCCCCACTCTCTTTCACTTCAAATTCGATTTTAGTATAAATTGTTTTCGAAACAAGTGGATCCAAGGATTCTTTAATTCTCGGATTCGTAACCTTACCCCTGGGCTAGGAATTTGGGTTCATAGACTGGAGTTTATTTACCTTTTTTTGGTTCGTTGATTTCCTTAAATCAACTGGCGACTCCTTTTGTACCTTAATCTGTATAACTCCCTTCTTATGTTCATCATTTCAATTTAATCAAGATGGATTGATGTCTCCCTGGCATCCATATTGAAGGGTCAACCCGTGAAAAAAGGAAGTAGAGTCCAACCAAGGCCATGTGGCCATGGCTGACTTCTAGCCCCTTTTTCAAGGTTGGGCACCAGTGGGTCCCTGGCCTGAACCCCACCATGGCTGCATGGCCTAGGAGTCATTCCAGTGACCCATGTTGATGTATAACCGAATCAAAGGCTAGGGTTTGATCAATTACACATCAAGGGAGTGACGTGCAACCAATCTAGGGATTAGGGAGAGTTCACATGAGAGGCTAAGAGAGGGGAATTCACTTGAATATGAGGGAGATTTGAGAGAGAATGACGTGAGGTTGAAAGTTTTGAGAGAGAATATGGATTAGGGTTTGAGAGAGATTTGAGAGAGAGTATTGACTAGGGTTTTAGAAAGAGATTTGAGAGAGAGTATGGATTTGGGTTTGAGAAAGAGAGTGACGTGAATGATGAGAGATTAAAGAGATTTGAAAATAGCCTTAGGACATCAACATGATAGATAAGAGAACTGGATAGTTCAAGAGAATCAAACTTGATATAGAAACACCATAAGTTGATTCCCTAGGGCTACTTGCTCTTCCTCTTAGTTACAGAAACACCTTCTAAGAGTAGGAAACAAGCTCTTCCTCACCACTTGAATTGCCACGTTCAAGATACAATAGAAGAGATCAAATGAGTTGTTGAGAAACACTCAAGGATAAGCAAAATCTTGTTTGTATTCATAATTCAAAGTTGTGTCCTTCAAACGAGTACAAGCTATGCTCAGGCCCGGTCCTGACATTTTCGAGGCCCCGGGCAATATAATAGATCGATTTTTAGATTGGGGCCCTTTTGAAAAAAAAATGTCTAGTATTTATGTTACATTACCAAGAAAGTGTCAAACAATATCAATTAACAAGGACAAGGTAAATGTAACAAAAGACAATAAGTTAACTAAATTCACCGCCACTAATTGTATATTTTAAAGTGAATCTATATAGTATATAAACCATGGCAAGAGAGACACATGAAGTTGATAATAAAAATGCCAAATCAGAATAACATTTGGGAAATGACTGCTCACATGGAAGCTATACATAATTTACATGGTAATCAAAGATCAAGCCTTTGGTTGTAAGAAAAACAACAATGGCCTAAATTTTTTTTTTAGAAAAAAGGTCATATTCAAGATATCTCATTCCCATTAAACTAAATTAGTTGTCAAAGTTAATAAGTTCCATTGATTAATTAATCTCCTCAGTATTTTGATGACTAATCATTATTGTCAAATTTTTGTTTAATTTGGACATAGTACTGAGAATAGTTTTGGGAGCGAAAGTGACCATACAAAGGTGAAGGAAAATGAATTTTCACACATTTGTTTCCCGGGGCTATTAAATTTTGTTGTGCCTAAGCAATAATCATCATTTCTCTCATTTGTTAAATTATTGGTATCATTATCTCTTGCTATCGCAAGGAAGAATGTTTGACAAGGAAGCAGAATATATAATCCCCAAAAATGTTTGACAAGGAAGCAGAATATATAACATTAAATTGAGAAGAAAATTCATATAAGAAGATATGAAATTATTTGGAAGCAATTATGGGGAGAAAAAAATTGACAAGGAAGCAGAATATATAATCAGAGTTTGATAGACTAACCTGTGAAATGTCAATGGCAACTTGAAGAGCCAAGAAAATGAAAAGAGTGGGGTTTAGAGCGGAAGGGAATAGTATTCTTCTTGCAATAGTATGTAAGGTATTAAACATTTACATGGGGAAGTCAACTTCAACTTCTGGGCAAGAGCAACCCATTTCTTCCGCTACAGCTCCCTCTCTCTCTCTAAACCTAGGAGAGAGAAAGGCACATTTTGAGTGAAGTTTCCGCTTTCACTTCCATCTCTAAACCAAAACAAACCCTAAAATCCACACATTTTGATTGAACTTTCTTCAATTCTGATCCAGAATCAACTTTCATGGTGAGTTCTCTCTCTCTAAAATTCTGTTGTATAATACTACTACTGCTACTACTACCTTTTGGTTTCTTGATTTTGCAGTCTGAGGTAGCATCAAATTACAGTACTCTACTCTGTGATTATTCAGTAAAAAGGTGAGGTTGGAAACTTCAACGGAATTAACCCTAAACTCAATTAAAGAGGAAGAAGAGGGGCCACTGGCCAGAAAACTGAGGAAAATGGTGAGGGAGAGAGGTGGGCCAATGGGCCCATATAAATATAGAATGTAAGGTGATATACGATGGACGGTGAGTGAGGCCCTCTAACATTTTTGATTGGGCTGTTGGGGCCCCTCAAAACCAAGGCAATATTTTGAAAAAACGCTGGGCCCTTGGCTGGGCCTATCCCCAGGGTCGGGCCAGGCTATGCTATTTATACTAGACTAAGTTCTTCTAAGGACTATCTACTTGACGCCTAAGTAACCTTTTCCTCCTAAGAATTGGTTTCCTAATCCTAAGGGAATTACTTACAACAATGTGAATCCTTTCAGGACTTGACTTTTCTAATCCAAGATGAATTATTTACAAAATAAGCCAACCTTATCTAGGATTCCTAGACTTGGCGCCAAAGCTAAAGAGGAGTATCCAAATTGGATTCCTCAAAAACCACTCTAGACTTTTCTAGAACCTTCTAGACTATTCTAGACTCTTCTAACTTGATGTCCAAGTTTATAGATATTACTTGGCATCTCACACAACTAAAAATAATAAAATTACAATAATAAACTTGTTATTAATGATGAAAACACCAAAAATGTGAACTTCAACTTGAAATGGTCAAAACTGTGAAGTTCATCTTGGAAATGCCAAAACTGTGAAATTCATCTCGGGCTTGTACTTGGGCCCTCCTTTGGCGTGGACTTGGACCCCTTAGGACGTTTGGACGTCCTCTTGGAACAAGGAGCACATAATATGGATTGGACGTTGGGTCTCTTTGATGAATCCTTCTTCTAGGGCTCTCTCTACTTCCTTGTACAGAAGTTGGACCTCCTTAGTTGGGCTTGTAGGGCTTGGCGTGGATGGTCCTCCATCATTCTCCATGAATCTTGGGTCTCCAAAGGTGAGCCCAAGGCTATGTGAATCTCCATCTCCTTCCAAGAACCTAGGGTCCCCAAAGGTGATACCAGGGCTAGGAAGATCTCCATCATTGAGTGACCCTTGTGCCCCTTTTGGCCACAATCTGGAACCGAGTTGGATACAGGGTGCATTGTTAAAATGACTTGATCGGGCTTTGAGTGAGTTAGCATGTGTAAGTTCTATAAAGAATCGAAAGAAATGTTTTATTTAAGGAATAAAAATATATCTTTATTTAAAGATTAAGTAACCTTAGTCGGCTCCCAAACACAACTTAAGTAGCACAACGGAAAAAAGAAGATGTGCAACCTTCCTTTTTTTCCGGGGTCCTACAAGGGGTACATGTAATTTGTTCTTTATTTATTATAGTACCACTTATCAACCAATAAACCCTACATATTTAAACTATGATAAACTCGTGTAACACATCTCTTAATCTATAGTTCATCATAGAAACGTAATTTGCGCCAATAAACAATTTAAAAAGTGTGATCATCATGTATAGAATGTAATTTAACATATCACATTCCACATTACTCAATTAAAGTGAACTTGCTATTCAACTTTTTGCCAAATTAAACCACTAAATAATAAAGAAACCTTAAAAATATGTCAATATAGTGAGCACCGACGTGGTGAGATAAATGTCGGAAGCCAAACAAGTCAAAATGCCCCCATATAAAACACTTTTTGCCACTCACTAATTCCTCCCCCAACCACACCAAGCTCTTACTAGGAACTTTCCTTTGATTTCCTTATAAAACCACACCATACCATGACCTCATTCACTCCATTTTCCTTCAATTTTTTAACACAAAAAAAAAGGGTTTTGTTTGGTTGTCTTCTTAAGATACATGGCGAAGAGTTTGGTTGTATATTTAGTGCTATTGTTTGTAGTACTGGTTGTCACGAGTGGTTACCCTAGCCATGCAAGGCTGTTGGGTGGGTGTTTCCTATGCAATGCAGTGGTCTACGACACTACTATTGGGGTAGGTACGTCTAATTATAAGGCCACGTTAGGGTTGAGTGTCCTTGCCAAGGGCACCAAGCATTCCTCCAGCCCTAGCAAAGGGCACAATGGCATCAATGGGTAATGGCTTTGCATGCTTATATCCTGTTCTTTTTGGATATAGGATACCTGGAGGGAAGGTTAGATAGGAAAGGTAAGTAAAGTTGTGTAAGTGTTGGTAGTTTATATCAGTCGTGTCATCTAAATATATGAAGTTTTAAATATATATTATGTAAAGTACGTATTTAAGGTAGTTTGAGAACAAGTAAGTACGGTAGGAAAGATTGTGTAGGAGTGAGTTGGGTAGGATAAATTATCTTACGTCCGAAAAGAACATGACCTTAATTAGTTATACTACTAGTTAGCTAGCCACAAGTTAGGTATAATTAAATGTATGTCAAATGGAAGGTGCGAAACTTTCCAATGATAAGTATGATTCACCAGCCCCATAATTTTTTTTGCATGGGAAATTTTTTTGTTTCTACCAAGACGTACTTAAATATTGGTAGAAAAGTTGGAAGCGCACAATTTTCTTTAAATGGGAACGTTTTTTGCTTCTATCAAGACTTAAATCTTGGTGGAAAAGTTGGAAGATGGGTGGTTGTCACGTGGCTAAGTTAGCCTATGTATTGTTGTATTCATTCCTCTCTTCTTCTTTTTTTTCCTGATTTTATCCTGTAAATATTAATTAGTTAATTTGTTCATTTACCCATTGATGTATTTTTTTTAACTTCTTTTTGAACGCAAGTTCATGCTCAGGACGGCAGTGACTTGCGTAGCTTCATCTAATTATTGAGCTAGCCAGTTGTATTTTCCTTTAACAATGGTGTTTATTATACCAGCTTTTATTAGCCATTAAATTTGTATTGCATCTCTATTTTAATAAAGAACTGTATGTGTTTATTGTTTTCAGTTATTAATTGATAACTATTGTAGGAAAAACCATAAATAGGCAAGCACAAATTGCATAGAATCCCTCAAGGATATATTTATAGTTAATGTAAGTTATGTAACTACTGCCTCCGTCCCTAAAGGAGTATTAATTTGATTAAACTTTGACCGTTGATTACTCACAAATTACTATGAGTTGCAATATGAAATTACCACCGCTAGAAAGATATTGTACTAAAAATTACAATGGTGTTAATTTTATATTTTAACTCATAATAATGTATGAGTAATCAACTGTCAAAATTTAGTTAAAATTGACACTTATTTAAGGATGAAGAGAGTTATATGATAATCGTCATAATTAGATGAATTAAGAGCCTACAACATGCATCTTTGTAAGCTAGTACATTACTCCTACCCCACTAATTGCCAAAAAAAAAATATATAGGATGAAATTTAATTGTTTTTAGACCGAGTAAATTTGACCGACCTATTAGGGCCCTATCTTATGGATAGCCACCAACGAATTTAATAGACAGGTATCAAACTGTACACGATAAGCATAGTCTATCAATCCCACAATTTTCACCTATAAAAAATATTTTACTTCCACCAAAACGCGTGCCTTGGTGGAAACATAAAAGATAGGGTGATTATCATTTAGTTACCATGTCTTTAATATTGTTGAATTGCACAATTACAAAAGACCTAAATTATCTAAAAATGAACATGGCATCAATCCGGTCTTTTATAGTAGTCCACATTTTGTTTTAAAAAAGGTAAGTTACAATTATTTAGACAACCTTTGATAGGAGCCCACATGCAAGGGTGTGATGTAAATTGTAATAGAAAAACCCGTTTACTATACGTCGCCCACCTTTTTACTAATGTCGCCCACCTTTTCATTTTAATTTCCAATCACGCCCTTCACCTTCATAATCTTACTCTCCACCTTCTCTCTAGTTTATCTCTCTAAAAAACGCTCTCTACCAACGACGACGAGGGACGCTACAACATCATCATCTTCCCGGAGATTGAAAACGACGATATTCTTGTAAGTTTTATGTGTTTATAATTGTTAAATATGAATTTATTAATTTGAAAAAAAAACATGAAAAATCCGGAAAAATGGCCCGTGCCGCGTGCCGATCTCGGCAAACCGCGGCAGGTTTGCCGCGCGTCGATCTCGCAAACCGCGGCAGACTTGCCGCGTGCCGATCTCGGCAAACCGCGGCAGATTTGCCGAGATAGGCACGTGGCAAGTCCGCCGCGGTTTGCCGAGATCGGCGCACGCAGCGACGCGGCGATTTTTTTATTAATTCCAAATATTTATATTTATTTTTGATAAATGTAATAATTATAATATTGTAAAATATGAATATTTAATATAATTGTAATTTTGTTATAAATTATATTTAAAAGATGAATGGTATTAATATTAATATTGTGACTGTTTTTGTTATTATTTAATTTAATTGTAATTGTTATTATGTTAATTATCACTGTAAATGTTAATATTATTAATATTAATGTTAATATAATTGTTATTATTATTGTTAATGTATTTTATTAATTAGGTATTTCTGATAATATTAGTAATAATAATATTAATAATTATAATGTTGTAAAAGATGAATATTTATTAATTGTAAATCTATTCTCAATAGTGTTATAAAAGTTATATATTATATTTAAATATGAATGTTATTATTATTGTGATTATTATTATTATTGTTACTATTTAATTTAATTGTTATTGTTATTATGTAAATTATTTGTTATTGTTATTATTTAGTTTAATTGTCACTGTTATTATTTAGTTTAATTTTTATTGTTATTATTTAATTTATTTGTTATTATGATAATTATTAATCTAAATGTTAATATTATTGTTATTATTTAATTTATTTGTTATTATGTTAATTATCAATCTAAATGTTAATATTATTGTTATTATTTAATTTAGATTTTAGGGTTTAGATTATCAATCTATAGTTAAATATTTTTATTATTATTATGCAGGTGATCTAATATGGCAGGTAGGGGCAGGGCTTCCGGGTTTCTAGATAGGTCGAACCAGCTTCCGTCTGGTTGGAGGGGGGGTGAAACTGGGAACCCGCACCGACGTAATGTGACTGCGTCAGCACGACGTAAGGCGAGTCTTGATCAAGCACCTGTTGATGCGGTAGAAGCACCTGTTGATGCGGTTGGGCAGCAGGACACGCACAGTCAGACCACGCAAGGCTTAATTGACCATATCAATGAACATGTTGATTACTCAACCGACACGGAGACAACGGGGGACGACGGGACAGAGCCTGAAGTCCCGGGGGCGATCCCTACTTCTACTTCAGTGTACAGGCGAACGGGGTTCGAGCCGTTGAGAGATGCGTCAGGGAGGTTTGCCCCACTGCGACATGGGGGAGACGCAGGTGGCGAGGTTGGGGCAAGCAGCGTGGCGGCAGTAAGAAGAGCCGGAGAAATGAGGAAGACTGGAAGATTGATGGTAATGTTCCCGGGGGACCACAATTGGGGGACATTATACCGAGCTTTGGAGGTCACATCGCTCGGGTAATATGGGATGGTCGGGAGCGTTCGTCGGGAGCAGTTCTTGACTGCGTGACGAAGAGGAATGCGTTGAGGGAATTGAGGTCAATGAGGCCCGCAATGGATCCCGTATGCCAGAGTGCACTGCAAAATGTCCAACTGACCACTTTGGTAGATTTGATGTATGAAAACATCGATATGACGCTGATCTCGGCCTTCGTTGAGAGGTGGCAACCCGACACGAACACATTTCACCTTCCCTTTGGTGAAATGACTATCATGCTGCACGATGTGGAACACATTTTGGGCCTTCCAGTTGATGGTATGATGCCTGATTGTCTTGCTCGGGCAGCGGTTAATGAGTTCGTTTCGGCTATTTTCATGAAGCCTATGCCGGAACTAAAGAAAATGGGCATTTATGACAAGGGTGCCATGGCTGATGTCGATTTGAGGTCGATTGCTGTTTCGCCCATGTACCCCCTTCCCCATAGGACACGTGCATGGTGGATCTGGAAGTTTTGGGTCTCCCGATGTGCGGGGGGCTGATCTCTGGATCAGGAATGTCGGCACTCTCGGGATTCAACCTCTCGTGGATGACCTGGGATACGTCGCGTATCACTGCTGGATCTTTCTCCTGAACCTGTTGCACGAGGAACTCAAACAGCTTCAAGTCCCGGGACGATGGATCATCATTTGACCCCGGGGTGTCACCATCTCCAATGACTGTGAGTTGTCTCCAGAACATTATTAAATTTGTATACTGCAACTGCTCTCCATTATTGTACAAGTGCATAATAGAACACGCACACGGAAGGTGGTGGGTTGACCACAACTTGTGATCGCACTTGGGTGTGCCTGTAGCTTTCCTCATCTTCACCATTTCACTGAACTCCAACGCTAATAAATGAATGGCATAGTGAGAAACATGACCGTGCAAATGCATGAAGAATCGAGATTCCCTATGATATCTATGCGCACTCATAGACTGTTCAAGCAACCTCTTAATCTCGGTATGTTGATTCTCCAAATGATGGTGAATCCTCACAAAGACACGATCAAATGTGCCTCTCCCACTTTCGATATAATATTTCAGAGTAGAATGCTAGCTCTCCACCCTGGAAGTCGCAGTGTTCCCAAAGTGAGGGACCCTGTCGGTGAAAGGACAAATAAATTTCTTCTTATATGGCATCCACGTATCATTAAGATACTTCACAACATCTTTGTTCTTTCCAATCCACACGCTTTGGAGAGTCATCCACTTCATCTCGAAAATCTCAACAGTCGCGGCATAAACAATGGGATTCCAGAAATGATGTTTGAAATGTAGCCCGCAACCATTTTTCTTCCCCCCAGTAAGTGCGTTGACTTTATTCTCCACATCGTTCCCAATATGCCATATGCACAAAAGGTGAGGCACACTTGGGAAAACTCTGGCAATAGCTCCACTCAACGCGTACTCCTTGTCCGTCACAAACACACCCGGAGTAACATCGGGACCCAACAACTCATGCAACTTCCAAAGCAACCACTCATAGGATTCCTTCTTCTCGTCCCGTATGAACGAGTAAGCAATCTGGAAGTTTTGTTAGTTGGTGACACGCCAACCAGCTCGCATAAGGGCCACTTCGCCTTGTTTGTCTTATATGTACTGTCGATGAGAATTACATTCGCACGTGCGAGCAACTTCAATGCGTCGGGTGACATAAAAGAGTTGTGAAGATTGCCATCATCATCAAAGTTTGTATAGGAGATGTACGCTTGACCTTTAGCCAAGTGGAGACATTGTTGGGGAGTTGTCCTCCCATCCATACCCTCGGCACGCATCTTCGCCCGCTCGTTGTATACTTGTCGAATGTTTGAATTAGAACCAGGGAACTTTATCTTCAGCGAAGTTTGTATAGTGGCCGGCGTGCACCCCGTGTCGGTCATTTCACGCACATGTTGTTTCATCTCAAAGTTCAATGGGTTTCCGTGACGATGTCCTTCCTCGTACACGATGAACCTATGATTGTGCTTCCCCCTATCTCCATCACAAGCACGAATTCGTCATTCTGTTTCATTACGTGTCCACGCTACAATGGCAAATTTACAACCGCACGCCTTCGTCGACGTCGTCCGACCACTCGCTGCTGCATCAAGATCAATCATTTTCCCGCGATATTTGCCGTACCTATAACACTTCAAGTAACACCTCCGCGCACTATCTAAATCTTTTTGCTTGTATGATGCCCTTACAAACCTAAACCCAATGCCCCGAGCTATATCGTTGGCCCACTCAAGAACTGCTTCTATATTTTCAGACACATCTTGTGTCACAAAGAACGAGGAATAATCAACACCGTCTCCGCCAAACTCCTCTAGCTCAAACTGCAGAACAATGTGACATTCATTAATTACCCCAATATTTACCCAATTATACTAAAATAATTAACAATAAAACTAATCACTTAGAATATCAATGACAATAACATTATTAATTACAATAATAGTAATATTAATAACAATAATATTAACAATTACATTCATAAACCTAAACAATAAACCCTAAACATTATTAATAATTATATTAATAATCATAATAATTAACGCTTCAATTATCAATTACAATTTCACTAAACACATTAATTATTAATAATAAAAACACTTCAAGTAACAATTTCACTAAACACATTAATTATTAATAATAAAAATAATTACCACTTCAAGTAACAATTTCCTATACACATTAGTTATTAATAATCATAATAATTAACACTTCAAATAAGGATTACAATAAACACATTATTTATTAATATTCAAGTAACAATTTCAATAAACACATTAATTATTAATAATCATAACATTTAACACTTCAGCACATTATTTATTAAAACATATAATTTGAAATAAATTATCATTAAAAATCAACACATTATTAATAATAACAAAAACATAATCAACAATAATAACAATAATAACACAATATATAATTAAAAATAAAAACAATAATTAAAAAATAATACTAACACATATACAATTAAAAATAATTAATAATTAATAATAATAACTAAAAAGTTAATAATAATAAAAATTATTTCCAAAAAAAAAAAGAAAATCACCGGCCAGTGTTGTGTAGTGACACCAGAAGACATTGCCAGCGTATGCGCGCGGCCAAGGCGCTGCCGCATGCGTTAGCCGGCATAACCGCGGTGTTGCCGTGCGTTTTGCGCGGCACCTACTGTCGTGCTGCCGCGATCCTCGCGCGGCAAGTCCGCGGTGATTTGCCGGTTGCAGCACGCCGCAATTTTAATTTTTCATAAAATTCGAAAATTAACAAAATTTAGTACAAAAAATGTAATTTTACAAACTAACCTCCTCCGCTTCAGATGAATTTCCACTTTCCATTGACATTTTAAATTTAATTTCAAAAATGTAATATTTTAGGTTGAGAGAATTTGAGAGGAAGAGGGAGAGGAGAGAGAGAGAGGAGAGAGAGGAGAGAGAGGGGCAAAGGTATAAAATGTCTTTTGGGGGCGACATTAGTAAAAAGGTGGGCGACGTATATCAAAGCCCTAGAAAAACTAGGTAAGAGAAACAACCGTGTCAAGCAACACGGGTAGACCACGTCCGCAGCACAGGCGTGTTTGGTGTTTAGAAACTCCATAAAGTCTCAAGTGCTCTTCACAAATGGACCGTGTTACTAGAAACGACTAGAGCTGGCTAATAGGTTAGGTCGAGTCGGGTTCGTGTTCGTGTCAAACTTAAACGGGTTCAAAATCCTCTGACCTGAACCTAACCCATTTATTAAACGGGTTGAAAATTGAAACAATTTACCATTTAAATTTTAAACGGGTTGACCTTATTTTGACTTGTTTACCCATTTAAGTAACGTGTTATAATGAAGTTACCAATTTACCCATTTAACCATTAACTCATTTATACAAAACAACTCATTGTGGGATCAAAATAATGACATATCATACTCAACAATTTGCATGGTAATATAATTCGAGTTACATATAAGTACATGTTTTTTAATTCATTGTCAAAGATAAATATAAGTTAAAATTGCAATTCTTACATTTCAAAGTGTATTAACTGTAACTTTCACCTAAGTTTATTGATAAACGGTATGACTGGGTAACAATTATCGAGCAAATAACTTGACCCATTTAACATGCCTAATTAAACGGGTTAAGTAGGTGTTTTTTCGTGTCGAAAATCTTGACTTGAACCTAACCCATTTAATTAAACGGGTTTACCATGTCAACCCATTTAATTAAACGGGTTGAAAATTTCTACCTAAACCCGCTTAATATAATGTTCTGTTCAGGTCGGTAATCGTGTCGTGTCAGCTTTTCCCAGCTGTAGAAACGACCATGTTCAGTGGCTTTCATTGTGCGATAAGATTTTGTCGCTTATTTAAAGCATTGACTACCCTCATGGTTGAATATTATGGTGGTGTCCATAATATGAATAGAGATTGAGTAAATCACTCAATCTCTTAAACACGTAATTTTTTGATGGTGTATTTTTTTCGTGGTCTTTTGACGGCTTTGAGTTTTTCCAAGCAAAACTCGTGTATTCAATCTCTTCCCTTGTTTTCCTGTATTCTATTTATGTTGTTGATACTGCTTTGAATCCTAACAAATGATAAGAGCTTGGGTTTGGTGTTGATTGATTTGTAGTCTAATAAACAATGGAGGAAGAGAAAGTGAAGATCAAAATTGTCGATGGAAAAGAATACACCTTCTGGAGAATGTAGACAAAAGATGTGCTCTACCTGAAAGGCCAGTTTGCATTTGGTGTTAAAAGACAAGAGGTCTGATATGAGTATATGACGGAATAGAATGAGTGGGAGTGATCGTCATGTGCTCAGAACGGTGAGACTGTCGTTGGCAAAGAACAAGACTTTCAACGTGAACGACAAGAAAACTACGAAAGGTATACTTGATGCTTTATCAAATATGTATAAGAAACTTTTCACTGTCAATAAGGTAAATTTGATGGGTTATCTGTGTGAGTTTACAATGCACAAATCTGGTAATTTGCATGATCATATTGATGAGATTACCATAATTTGCTTTGGATGGATTTGATCCAAAGTGAAACTATTCATAGAAATGATTCAAAAGAACCTTTTGGGAATGCTTTGTCTATCAAGGACTGGGCAGTTTAGGCAAATTCATGGTCATGTTAAAGTTAATTATTCTGGAAACTAATTAAAGCAGAAAGTCCGTCAAATTATGTATCAGGTTAATCAAATTGATTTCTCATAAACTATTTAGATTATATTTAATCAAACAGGTTAATAGTGAGTTGGAGATCATTGCAAGGGAAACGAATTAAGGTCACAAATTTCAAATTAAAGTACTTTAAATTTGCTCGCTACCGTGACCAAAGCATCGCCTCTTCCATTTTTCCCTGTTTGGGGATGAAGACCATGAAAGATCATTTTCAGGAAAAATAAAATTTACCGGTTTCTTTGAAAAAAAGAATTCCCAGATGCTAACCCACATAAGTTTTTAACAGCAACGTTCTTTAGCATCAAGCAGATGAAAACATTTGATGAAAATTTATTTTATAGAAAATTATGTTACAAGAAAAACTATGTTCTAGGAAAATGTTTTTCTTTGAACCAAACACACCTTATATTCTGTACAAATATCGAGTCATGTAACTTAAACAGACTCATTCAGCACCATGGTTCACAGACGCACAAATAGCTGAAGCTGTTCGTCACCATGGTTCACAGTCGCACAAATAGCTCAAGATCAACTCACATATAAAGACCAGGAGGGGGAAAATAAAAAAGAAAAGAAAAGAGGGTCAAGAAGGATCATGGAACCCGATGTTCTCAACAGAACCAACAGTCTTGGATCCACGTCGTTTATTGAGGCCCTGCATAAGGGCTCGCTGTAGCAACTGCGTTCGGACATCCATGAATGAGCCGACCTTGGTCAGCTTCTTCAACCCACTAAAGCTCTTACCCTTCAATGGATCCAGCAACCTGTTGCACTTCCCCGGAGATTTTGAACTCGGGCTTACCGGTGGACTCGATGACTTTGTGCTTTGTCCTTCTGTTTGAAAGTCAGAGTATTTTTGCCCACCTCTGGGGCTTAAGCAACTGTCGCTGCTTCCTAAACACTGCTCCAAATCGGAGAAAGCAAAGGAGCCATAAGATGTTTCTGAATTTGTATCTTCACTATTCGAAACAATCCCTGGAATCAACATCATGTACACAGTGAACTTCGCAAATCAAATTGGTTTTCCATTGTTTAACCAAAACCGAAACTGAAACCGACATCCTCCAAAATACTGCCCAAATGAAGAGAAATCGGATGTAGCAGTCTTACCCCTAAATTTTGCAACTTAGAGAGTTTGGTTCCAAAGACCCAAGATTTAGAAAGCGTTCAAGATTTATAATGTCAATGGTAGCTCATTGTCGTACATGAAAATTGCAAAGATACAAAAGTGACAGTATCTTTCAAGATCTACAATGGGTCACTAGCACAAAATCTTAAAATGCTCAGAAACCAAACATGATGCAATTTTACTCTGTGACAGTGTCTTTCTAATCTATCCAACAGCCTGTTCATTCTATCCATTAGCATACTTCTTCAAATGGTAAGAACTAAAAACAATTGGAGTTAGGTTGCTTTCGGTTTCAGTTCCGGGTTTGAAAATCGTGTTCAAAATCCAAAATTTTCAAACGGGGCCGGGTCAGTTTTCGGGTCAGGTCAAATTTTGCCAAGTGCCATATGTTTACTGAAAAAGGACTCCTATCAGGTGCTCTGCAGATTAAAACATTCTAACCAATGTAAAATTAGCTTAAATGTAGAGCACAATGAGCTTGAGCGCCAGTTTTGATGTTACCTTGAAGCCAATCATGGCTCAAATCTAACGCACGTTCGTGACTGAATTGAGCATCAGTTGAGTCAGATAGACCATGAAGAGAAGCATTAGAAGGCGAACAGGACAAGTAGGGAGGGTGGTTTTCATCATCATCATCATCTTTATAATCGAAAAAGTGTTGTCTACGCTCTTCGGGCGAATCTGAACTCTTCCATCCAGGAACTAAAGCAGAAATCTCTTCCTCGATCATCTTAGCAATCTCCTCTGGCTCCCAGTCAGTTATATCCAATTCACTAACCATCTCCGTCGCAACATTCATTGCAGTGTCATTGATGATATCAAATGGAAAGTGAACATTCCTGACATGACCTGTATAAATGCAACAAGAGTCGGTCATTCATCACTATTGCATTGATAATTAGAAAACCTTGACTTTCTATGTAGGCTATTTAAATCTATGTATCCGGTATCATTCCTAGGTTCTTCTCTATCAAATTCATGAACTCCATGTATAACTTTGCCACTGCTGCTGAATATTAATTTTTCTAACGGGTTATGCTTGCGAATACAGGGAGGGAAAATTTAGACTAAAAGAAACATCGGCAAAATGAAATATATTAACAAGTTAGCTTAGGAACTTATAAGAAAAGGGAATCAGATGCAACCGCCCCTCTCAGCAACACATGTATAGGAAGCTACGGCAAGCAATATTAGGTGACGCAAAGAACGGATATCTTGCACACAATTGATGATCATTTTACTGTTAAGGTTGGGTATCAAGAAGGATTGTGACAACATACCATCCATGCCCGATATCTGCACTTTGAGAAATAGAGTATTATCCTCCGGATTCACAGTTCCAGTGATTGTCATATCTGTGCTCCTCTGATGACTGTCTAGCAAAAAGGGCATTTCAACAATAACCCCCTTCGGAGAGTATATCTGAAGAAAGGGTTTTGAGACTGTCACTACGTCATAGTCAGGGGCCAGAAACGGATCCAACAGCAGCTGATGGGCTGGCAACCTCTTTGAAGCCGTCTGTAAGCATTTTGCAACAAACTGCTGCGCCTCTGCATCTTGGATCCGGTAAAAAGCTTGAGGCTTCTTTCCCTGAGATATTCAAGGAACGGAATCAGGTCAAATGACAGGGGAGAACTAGCGCAAGCCAAAATTCAGGCTCGGGTCAAATTCAATCAATGTCAAAATTTGGACAAGGAATTGATCTTCGGGCCCCAGTTTTTGCGGGTCGGACCAGGTTGGCCAATCTAGACGAAACTAAATCCAAGTCAAAATCGGGTTCAGATAATAGAAAAAAGAGAAATATTGTGTCCGAATATTTGGTCAATTGGGACGAAAAGTCTATGACGAAACCCGGTTCTTTCCATTGGATAAATTCACAAAAAATTACTCGGAGGTACCCCAATATTTGTGGGGAAACTATTTTTCGGTACCCGAACTTTTCAAAACTCATTTTGAGGTACCCTTACTTTTTGGGTTAGTAATTATTTGGTGCTTTTCCGGCCATCAATTTTATTAAGTGACCAAAATACCCTTATTATTTTTCTTTAAGGGTATTTCTTAAAAAATGGAAGAACAAGGGTATTTCGGTCACTTAACCAAATTGATGACCGAAAAAGCACCTAATAATTTCTAACCCAAAAAGTAAGGGTACCCCAAAATGAGTTTTGAAAAGTTGGGGTACCTGAAAAACATTTCACGAAAAGTTAGGGTACCTCCGAGTAATTTTTTGATAAATTCAGGTTGGACAAATTCAGGTCGGACAAAATTTTGCCAGCTCTATGGAGAACAGAACAGGAATTAACATCAATGGTGCCAATTAAACTCACCGAAGTCACTTTCTTGTAGATTTGGGCTGGGTTTGAGCACTCGCTGTAGGGATACTCAGATGTAAGCATCTCTAGCATGCACATTCCAAACGAGTATATGTCTACAAGCTCATCATATTCTTCCTCATACAACTCTGGTGCCATGAATTCTGGGGTCCCTGTCAAATCAAAACCATAATGTCACCAAAGAAACAGTTTCCTTGGGAAGTTCAAAAATAGAACTCCAGGAGCATAGATGCTAGTAAATTTAAGCATAGACGCTAGTAAATTCAAGCGTAGATAGAGACCAATGACACTGTGGGCATGTTGTGAACCACGAAGAATAGCTGCCAAGCCCAAATCACCTATCTTCACTTGTCCGAGATGGCCATTAACAAAAATGTTATCACACTTGAGATCCCTGTGGATCACTGGAGGATCATGGCTGTGAAGATAAACAAGCCCATGGAGGATTTGCCGAGCCCAATTCTTGATAGCTCGGATACTTACCTGTTTAAATTTCTGCCTGTATCTGCCATCAAAGTGCCATTATGTAACACATATTAGATGACAACTGCAGTTGGATCATATGGAAGATATCAAAGCATAGGAAACCTGTGGAGTAATTTATGAACTTTTCTTTAGACGAGCTAACCTATTTTTGAAATTGGAGTGTTGGGAATATTACAGTTTCCTAGTTTGGTTAGGAATATTATTCTAGTTTCCTACTTCAATTAGGTTTAGTATTAGGAAGGAATATTACAAATTTACAATTATTGCTTATTACGCATAGGGATGCTAATCTTTTCCTAAATACAGCACGGGGATGTCGAATTCCTTTCTTTAGGTTTTTGGTTCTCTATCAGAAATTCATATGAAACAGGGCAAACGAACAAAAGAAAGATGAAATCTACAAATAAAAGCAGTAAATTATAAGGCTGAAGAGGTAGCGATTACTCTCTTAATGTGCCGGAGGTAAACATTTCTGTGATAAAGTTGAAAGTCCTCTGGTCAATGTCTATCCATGAGGAATAGAACTTTATAATGGATTCATGATTAAGATCCTTCAGCAAATGAACCTCTGAGTAAAGCCGTTGTAGCTCATCTGGAGAACGAACAACGTCATTAAGCATCACTTGATTCCATGCTACCTCCATTCCAAGAACCTCATCAAATGCTCTGTAAACTGTCTTCATTGCACCTTTTCCCAGAATTTCTTTAAACTGCCATAGGCACATCCAGTGAAGTTTAATGACTGCGCAATAATGTTCAAGAGCAGTACAAAATGCAATCCACTATAGAAAGACTACCAGCTTAACCCCAAAAGCAACAATCATACCTAACTCATAATCCAATATCAAATAATGCAGTAGCTCAGTTCAATCATTGTCACAACCATTTAAATACTATAAGAAAGATTAATCATGTTCAATACCACCAATACAATATTTCTCGTTCTCATAGCAATATCAATAAAACCTCCACCCAATGCAGGTGTAAGACTTCATAAACCTGACTCATGCATACTGAACATCTATAATAAGTTTGACTTGAGGAAATTACTAGAATGAACATTAGCAAATGATTCCACACTAGAATAACATAATGTTTAGCTTTAGGTGGAACTTGCGCAAGCAAACCTAAAAAAGCGCTACCTGTTTCTAAGATTTTCACATTTAAATTTTGGGTGTTACAGAACATTCAGTTCAAGGCAACAAGATGACAACAGTATAAAAACAAAAAAAAAACCCTGAAATTTTTCTTAGGCAAGCGATATACAGTAATGAAGCCTCAGCCCCTGACATGTAACTGAAAAAAGAAGAAAACAGTAGTATGTAGTGTTTGCACAGGCAGTTCTGTGATTGATGAGGCCGGGTACAATAGTTCAGAGCTGATTGCTTCAGGTTGATTTATCCTTCAAACACTGTAAAGCAGGAAGGTCCACACATTTACACATAGTTAATATATAATATAACCTATCCACCTCAACCTAACACCCACTTCCACTGAGTCTGAACCCCCATCCTGTATCCATCTAGTATATCGTATGTGAATCTTGACAAACAGGATCTGTAACATGTCTTCCAA
Organism: Portulaca oleracea; assembly: GCA_029582165.1. NCBI lineage: Eukaryota > Viridiplantae > Streptophyta > Magnoliopsida > Caryophyllales > Portulacaceae > Portulaca > Portulaca oleracea. The sequence goes on from CM055881.1 coordinate 15,155,792, forward strand.
TACACTATTCAAAGATCCTTTCAAAACCATACATTATTCTCTCATTGTTTTAGCTAGTGTTAGAGAAAAGTGAGTAGCAAGGTAACAGCGGAAGCGAATAATAGAATCGAAACTGAGATGACGGATATTACGACAAAATTTAGGAACGAAAAATAAGCGATAAAATCAAACACCAGAATTACGTGAGAAACCGAAGAACTCGGAGAAAAACCCACAGACGGCGACAGCCAGAAAATAATCCACTATGAGAAAGGAGGAGTACAACCTAATCACTATCACAGGGTGTGATACGATCCACAAAGGAGATTACAATAACAATCTCTCAACACTCAACTCACAATCTCTCAAGATACACTGGGGAAAATATTGGTGAGACCCCTTTCTCTCTCAATATTTTCTCTCTCTCTAGCTCTCTGTGTTTACCGATGTGTTTTTGGTGGAGAAACATGCACCCTATTTATAGGGAGAACTCCCTATAACCTAACTTGACTCCCACTCCAAATAGATTTAGAATCTAATACAATTAGGAAACCCAACACAATAAGGAAACCTAAATAATATCCTAATACAATTAGGAAACAAATAATTGTGAGATCAAGAGATTTGGTGATTTTAGGACACTTTCCTAACAGCTAGTCACATTGATGGATTTACTAGTGACATGGCTGAATTATATAAACCTCGACATAAACAGCCAATAATTCAATGGCTTAACTAAGTACTTAGTAGCAATAGTATTGAAATTAAGGACAAGCAACACAATGCAGAAGTAAGCCAACAACACTTTAATACAAATATTAACCAGATGAAAAACAATGTCCACTACACCTCCTATGGACCGCCTGACCAACCTTTGTGCTAACTTATCCCATTTTCGTTCCCATCATGAATCACAATCTACACCTAACTGATTCACTTTTGTGGCTGGAGATGGTGTTTCTCCATTAGCATTAGCATTCGCTTCCGTTTCCAACGCTTGACTGCTCGCCTTTGGTTGAATCCTTTCCTATGTCCTTGGTCGTTGCATTGAGTTCAACCTTTGCTTCCTTCGGAGAATGAATCTTGGAGTCCTGGATTTATTCTGAAGGAATCTTGGATACTAGGAATCATCGCTGCTTCTTGGGCTATGGTTGGGCCCATCTGAGTTTCTAGCATTTCTTTCTCTTCAATCAATTTCCATCACTCCTGGTCCTTTTACGAGGCATTTTTGGCCATTAACAACATGGGAGTTGCTTAGATGTGCACCCTTCATGTGACTCATAATAATGGAATAATGCACATCAATGTATTTTCCTTTAAGAAACTTTTGATGAGCAGTTTTTATTCGAGGATAAACATTAACAATCTCGTCGACTGACTAAGGCAGGCCTTTTGAATGCATTAAGAGTCTTCAAGACCTAAAAGCATTTGTGGAAGATTACATACAGCTACGCATAACCTGATCCTCCACACATGGTATGAAAGTTTGTTACGAAAGCAGTAACAAAACATCTTGACCCATTTCCGATTTCCAGGCTCTCCAGAGTTTGAGCTAAACTTCGCCCCATTTAGCCCAGTTTCCTCATTCTTGTCCAAGCAATCCTCCATAACAACCAAGGAGTCTAATGATGTACACTTGTTTGTTTAATTCCATCTCAATTGATGATACTACCTTCATTCCATCATGAGAGAAGGGGAAATTAAAGTCTTGTTGAGCCTTTTCGACTCCTTTCGCCTGACTTAATGTTCATATCGAAATTGATTGCTTGTTTGAGGACTTTAATTGCTTCTCCTAGGAGATTTAGCTTCATTAATGTTGTCAGCTTTTGACACAATGCTTTTGACATTCATGGGATCAAAACCTAGTGCTCTCTCACAGAAGGTTTACAGCCTGAGTAAAATCCCCTAACTTTAAGCTACAAGTTGCTAGGTTCAAGCTTAGTGAGGTGTCCAAATCCAACATCAGAGAAACATCATCATCACAAATAGGTTCTCCTGCACCGAGGAATTTGAAGGCTAAATTATATGAAGGGGCAGCTCATCGAAAATTCATCCCCCGATAGAACTCATTCCCTTCTTTGAGTTCCTTTGTTGCGGAAAAAGCATGTCGAGGCTGTGTCATACTCCTACTTTTAAAAAAATGCGCCCAGGGCCCAAAAAAGCCCTAGGTGCACCCTCTTGCACTTTTCATATCAAAGCCCAACCCCGTCCAGAAGCCTGGGCTTTGCTTTTTTGCACTTTTTAGTGGGGCGCAAGGGGCAGAGCACATGGGCTTTTTGCACCATAAGTTGTTGCTATCTCTCACCTCCATATAAGTCTCTTTTCTTTCTCTCCCACTCTCCTCCCCTTCCCCTTCCTCTTTCTAGCTTGTCGTGCTAGCTTTCTCACTTTTCTACTTCTTTCAAGTTCCTCTCTTCTATTTTTTCTTCCTTGGTGGAATTCTCTGTTAACCACATCTCTATAATTTTTATTTCTTTTTGGTTCTTTTTTGCTAATTAATACTCAAAATTCCTTTATTTTTCCTGGTTTCTGATGTCACGCCCCACGTACCAAAAAACCCGCACCCACGCTTCAGTGTGCGAGCCCTAAGCCAGGAGGCTTTGCACTTTTTGCACTTCGCACTCTTTTAATTTAAGTTCATATTGGCTCACCCACAAATTTCCTCATCCATTTGTTATAATCTAATCGTTTGATATACACTAAAGCCAATACTCTTCAGACAAACACAACTCCAGTCAACCTACACAAGACAGCAAAGCACCACCAACAGTGCATGCCCAACCCAGAAAAACAATAGGCCAAAAGAAATACACGTGTGATGCCAGATGATACCTGAACATTACTGAGCTAGCTTGAAATTAGGCTCTGGCCTCTAAAAACACAGCTACTGACTACTTTTCATCCAAACAACAACCAATCCCTCACACTGAGAATGAAAGAATCACCAACGAAATTAATCCCGGCCACAGGCTGGCCTCAGTTAGATCCAGCGATATGGACTCCCGCTTGTTCAATCCCTACCAGCAAAACTGCATGCACGTATGCACCAGCAAGCACTAACTGGACCGACTGACACAGCCACACCAACACCAATTAGCACGACTTACTAAACCGCTTGACAGGCCAAACAGGAGAACTCGTCCCAAAAGAGCAGTCTATTAGGTGAAACATCCCATTTGGTCTACAAAACCCTCATTAATTGCCCATACACAAATGTTGGACAAGTCCTATACCTTGCAATCGGTATAGTCCACATAGCATTCAACCCCAACCCACCACCCCCCCCCCCCTTTTTTTTCTTAAGGCCAATGTCCTCGTTGACCATGACTGAGCTCTCCCCAGCAATAAGTTCTCATTGATCCACAAGTGGCTCTTCAAGGCGACCACTTGTGAGCCATCACTCCAAGTTGGCTATGATACCAATTGTCTATTAGTGACAGGGCTCATTTGGTCTCATCAATTGCACACACAACCAACATGGGCAGATCTCTATGTATGGTGGGGGTGACCATGCCACCCTTAAACCCAAAAAAATACAGTATTTAATATAGTTTCTGATAAAAATTATGGATCATGTATCTATTAAATGAATTTGACAATGTATTGGCCACCCCTAATTCGAAGGCATAGATCCGCCACAACACTCGGGTAAAGCCACCCAAGCATCACGCCACTCTACAATGATCTATGAGGTTAAAAAAAGAATCAACAATGAAACCACAACAAACAGAAATGAGGGTATCAACTAGCCACTGCCAAATCAGTCATTGCCAGCAGCGGGAACTTGCATGAGGAAAGCTTCCTGGTGGTAGGGGGTTGGTAGGTTTTATGGAATTATTTATGTTCTATTATTGGTTTTAAACACTTCAAGTTGAAAACTAGAACTGACTGATGCAGGTTATATCAGAAAATGATGGTACAAGTCACTATCAACAATACATCAGCTCAAGTAACAACTTGCACAGACTAAAGGCAATAATAGATCACTTAGGCATAACAGCAAATTAAATTATAGGTATTGATTAGTTTTTAAATAAAAGAATCCCTGAGAGACCCACCACCCACCTCACAATATTGAACCTATTGGACTAAAATGCAGTTCTTTAATTATTGGACTAAAATGCAGTTCTTTAATTATTGGACTAAAATGCAGTTCTTTAATTACTTGTTCCTCCAAAAGTCAAACAAGGGAAAACAATATCACCCTTCAAGTTGTTCCAAACAATACTGAGGGGGCAACATAACCATCCAACAAATATTAGATATATGATGAATACACCCTTGTTTTCTCATGAGTCATGACCCCAAATCAAGAGACAATGAATGCCTCCCAACAAACACCAATCAATCAAGAAAATAACTCATTTTGCCCTTCCACTAAACTAAAAATAACCTCGGAGACTACGCTCCATCGAACTTGATTTCGTGATGATTTTACAAAGCCATGACCTCACTGAAAATCAAAAGAATAGAACCCACAAATTAGAGCAAAGGGAATAGGTAACACCACCAACATCAATGGTGAAATCCATGAACAAGTACTCCATGAAAAAAGCAAGTTCTTCACCAACACAGGAGAATTCAAACAATTCCAACGCTAAATAAATTGATCACATAATAAACAAGTCAAGAAAATGAACTGATCGATCAATTAAACTTATATTCCCTCCGTTACATATTAATTGTTATTTTTGAAAATCATGCGGTCAAATTTCAAAATTTTTGATCATATATTTCTGAATATATACGCAATGAGTTGCTCCATAAAATTATCATAATATCGTAAAAGTATAATATTGCAATTATTAATAATATATTATGTAAGAAATTATCAATTAAAGAGTGATATTGGAGACCATGAAAGTCAAAATTATGATAGTTAATATGGAATGGAGGGAGTAAATCCTTAAACAAGTTCTTCACCAACGTAGGAGAAAATTCAAACGATTCCAAAGCTAAACAAATTGAGGAATCTAAACAAATTGAACACATAATCAATAAATCATGAAAATGAATCAATCGAACAACTAATCAAAACTTACACGTCCATAACGACCAGAAGGATCGATTTCTGCATAATTCATCTGAGAATTCGCTACGCCGTTCTGATTCCTGATCCGAATGTCGTTCATCGCTATAAACCGATCAATTATAACCTACTCTATTCAAACTATGTGTTGTAATCTTACTTGATTTTTGAGAGAGAAAGAGCGGAAATACTAGAAAATTCGAGGTTTGCTCTCGTAATATTCGAAGGAGAAAGCACCGAAAAACAACCAAAAAAGCCTGGAACAATCAGCTCTGAGCAAAATCGACGCCATTTCTGCCTTTAAACGTAAGTTTTCGTAACTCCTACACATCATCTTAACCACAGCCATGGATTTAACGATGCAACCAAGGATGAAAACCCAGTCTAAATTGAACAGAATCAAGGTCAAAAAGAAATAGTATTTTCTGGGTTCGTCCTAATTTTCAAGCAGGGGATATTCTGAACTTGAAAAATCTGTGGGCCCGCTCAGAAACAGCCATTTTTGTTTGAAGTTTATATCGAAGAATCAAACAGAAAGATGAATTGAGCAGCTTTATTGGAAAAACAGAGGATTGAAGGATGATATGATATGACAGAAAGTTTGGAAAATTCTGAGAATCTGAAATGCAGACGACTTATGTCTGAAGAGGGCAAAAACAAAAAGAGTAGAAGAATATTCGTATAATTTTCGCCGGGGGGGGGGGGGGGAGAGAGAGAAAAAAAAGTAAAAAAATCGAAGTATATATAAAGTTGGACAGGTGGAGAAGCAACCGCTTCGTCTTATGTTGGTGCGTGCGGGTCCTCGTGTGCATAGCATCACTTTTTTCTTTTTCCTTTTTCCTTTTTTCTTTTTTAACCCATTGCTGTCACTTTTTACTATCACGCCACCTTTCACATAATATTTCCAACCCACGCCTGAACCTCAAAACTTCACTCTTCACTCTCTCTCTCTAAAACGCTCTCAACCAACTACCACTACAAACCACCCTCATATCGGGATTGAATCGACGAATTTCAGTTATGAATTTGTGTTTTAAATTTGTGGTTTTATGTTTTTTAGTTTTGAAAAATGAAGAAATAAACAATATTAATAACAATAAAAATGTTATTATTAATAACAATAATATTAATAAACATAACCATAATAATATTAATAACAATATTAATATTAATAAAATTAATATTTTAAAAAAGAAAAAATTCGGGGCTATGAAGCATACGGCAAGCACGCGCCGGCGCGACTTGCCGTGCGTTTATGTGGCCGTCCGAATTTTTTTAAAAATATTAATTTTATTAATATTAATTATTATTATTGTTATATTTATTAATATTGTTATTGTTATGTTTATTAATATTGTTATTATTATTTTTATTAATATTATTATTGATAATACTTGTTATTAATATTATTATTATTAACGACATTGATAATACAATTATAATTAACGACATTGATTACCTTAATAATATTAACATAAATAAATATATAATATTTTTCATAAACAATAATATTAACATTTTATAAAAAATTTATAAAAAAAAAAAAATTTTCGGAAAATTTTGCGCGCTGATATCGGTGGGCGCGGCATATGCATAACGTCTTGTCGCCAAGACGCCAAGTTTCGCGAAGGCCGCGCCCACCGGGATCTGATACGCGTGGCAATTTTCCGGAAAATTCTTGTTTTTTATTTTTTTTATAAATTTTAAATTTACAAACTAACCTCTTGTTCTTCACTTGAATTACCACCTTCTATCGACATTTTAGGTTAAATTTCAATAACAAATCAAAATTTTAGAGAGAGAATGTGAGAGGATGTGAGTTAGAGAGAAAGTGGGTTGAAATATAGTAAGGGCAAAAACGTCTTTTGGGGGGGCGACATTAGTAAAAAGGGGGGCGGCGTATAGCATTGCCCTTTTTTAATGGGAAACTGGATTTCAATAATATGAACTTTTGGTTATAGTAAATTAAATAATATGAACTTTAGATTTAATATAATATAAACTTTAGATTTAGTTCTAATTAATATGAACTTTTGCACCATAATAGACTAAATAGTACGCCACCGAGTTAAGTTGAATTTAACTCGGTGGCGGGATGACGTGGCGGCGGAGGGGTGTGTGTTGACTTACCCCGTCAGCATTGACTTGTCACCTCAGCCTCCCCATCTCTATTCTCTCTCTTCCAACCTCTTTCTCTCTCCTCCCTCTCATCTCCTCTCATTCTTCACTTCAGCCATAACCATGGGCATGGCCATGCTTCTCCCTCTCCTCTTTCATTTTCTCTCTCTAATTTATCCTCCTTCCCTCTTTGTTCTTTCTTTCTCTTATCCTCTTCCTTCTCTTCTTCTTCTAGTAATCCTTTCCTGAGTGAAGATGAAGGAAGAGAAAGAGAAGGGGGAGGTGTTGCAAGTCGTGGGGGGGGGGGCTTAAGGAGAAGTTGAATGGTATTGAGGAGTTAACTTTTGGAGAGAATTTCTCCCCTGGTAGAGCCAAGGGTTTTTCAATTGCTTCCATTGGGATTTTTAAGGGATTGAGTGAGTTGGATGTTGTTCACAAAATGTGGAGATTACAAAGGAGAAGGATAAGGTTAGGGATTATATTGATAGTCTTGTTATTGTCGAATATGTTGTCTGGTAATCTTTAATGTTGGTGTTGATATGAAAGAATAAGTCAATTCGATATGATATTGCTTGCACTACGATTCACTAGGCGTTTGATGTGATTCTGAGTTTGAATGGATGATTTGCTAATTAATTACCCATTTGCTTCGGTTGGTATCGGTGTTAATTTTGTTGCTATGGAATTTCTTTGGTTGATGATTCCATGTTATTTCTTAAAATTATTCATGTCTTGACTGTGGAGTCTTCACTTTACTCTCAGTGCCCCCCTAAGTTGGCTGATTCATTTTAGTTACCCTGAAGAATTACTGGAAGAAGAAGATGAAGGAAGAGGATAAGAGAAACAAAGAACAAAGAGGGAAGGAGGATAGATTAGAGAGAGAAAATGAGATAGGAGAGGAAGAAGCATGGCCATGGCCATGGCTATGGCTAGAGTGAAGAATGGAAGGAGATGAGAGGGAGGAGAGAGAAAGAGGTTGGAAGAGAGAGAATAGAGATGGGGAGGCTGAGGTGGCAAGACAACGCTGGCTGGGCAAGGCAACACATACTCCTCCGTTGCCACATCATCCAGCCACCAAGTTAAGTTCAACTTAACCCGGTGGCGTACTATTTAGTCTACTATGGTGCAAAAGTTCATAAAGAATCAAATCTAAAGTTCATATTATTTAGTCTAATATGGTCAACAGTTCATATTATTAGAATCCAATTTCCCTTTTTTAATTGTGTGTTTGGAATAGTTGATGGAAAGAAAAAAAATTGAAAATAAAAGTATTTTCTCTATTTATACTCAAGAAAACAAATGAAAAAACAGTTAGAAAAGTACGTGGAAAATAGGGGTAAGAAAGAATTTTAAAAAAAAATGTCCGCACAGAAATTAGAGTAAAGTTGAAAGAAAAGTCCAGACCTAACACTTGATCATTTTCTTTATTCATCTCTTACAGTTTTCTACCACCTCTCCCCCCCCCCCCCTCACGTGTCCACTTATGCATCCATTTTATTCTCTCTTTTTTACACACTCCTTTAGTCACTTTAATATCTTCTTTTGTACACTCATTTTAATCTCTCCTAACCTTAATGCACCTATTGTACTTTGATACTCTCTCTCTCTCTCTCTCTCTCTCTCTCTCTCTCTCATTTACGCATTCATTTTATACTTTCTCTCATTTTCACTCTCTCTATATATAGCATCCCCCTCCTCCTCTATCTCTCAAATCGAGTCATATGGTCTAGAAAAAAAAATTAATTTGATATGTGCAAGTCCCCATGGCTGAAGAGAAGTATGGTTTGTACGAGCGAAATCCCAAGGGAAATGTCAACGCTGGTTTATGCCATTCACTCAAACTACGGTTTATGTACCACAGTTAGAGCAATATCTAGTCTCAAATTCATTCTCATTTTTGAAACTGATGAGCAAAGGGAAGAAGTGCTAAATGATCCACAAGAACTACGCCAATGGTTCTCTGAATTCAAGCAGTGGTCAATCTATGGCTATGCAGACTCAAGGAAGGTATGGCTGGATGTGCATGGGGTGCCCCCACATGCATGGTCTTGGGACACATTCGAAGAGATAGTCAAGCCTTGGGGAAGAATTGTAAGCTTAGGGAATTGTTAGAGAAAAGTTAAGTAATTGCGAGGTTACAGCGGAAGCGAAAATAAAATTGAGATCACGGAAATTACGACAAAATTTAGGAACCACAAATAAGCGATAAGACAACACCAAGTTTACGTGGGAAACCAAAGAACTAGGAGAAAAACCCACAGACGGCGACAGCCAGAAAATAATCCACTACGAGAGGAGGAGTACAACACAATCACTATCACAGGGTGTGATGCGATCAACGGGAAAGAAGATTACAATATAAATATCTCTAACTCTCAACTCACAATCTCTCAGGATACACTGAGAAAATATTGGTGAAACAAACTCTCCCTCAATATTTTCTCCCTCTCTGACTCTCTGTCAGACGATGTTGCCATTTGATGTGAAATAAAGTGGAGAAAACTGAACCCTATTTATAGGGCGGCTATAGGAGAATAAATAGAGTCAGATTAAAACTCAAATAACAACAAGTAGCATTTGACTTGAACATGGAATTAGAATTAGATTAAAATTGTATCCTATGTCGATTCTTCTCATGTTCTAGACCCCATCGAGGATCCAATGGGCCACAAAACCCAACAGGAATAATATACAAACGACGGAGAATTTTGAAGTCATGCGAGTCCTCATCATCTCAGACAAGTTTAATAAGATCAAAGGGAATGTAGTCCTCAATGTAGAGAATATTGCCTTCAAGATCTTTGTTCAAGAAGCAGGAGTCATGTATCATGTTCTCCCTCGAGTTCAAAGTAGAAGAGACAATTACATAAGAGATGGAGCACCGGTAGAGGAGTCTAGTGATTTTGAAGCAACTGGCAAGTCCAGTCTAACAAGGACTCAGATGCTCGGGTACAAAGACAGTGAAGGAGAAAATCATGAAGAGCAGCATGAAGGATCAAATCATACGATAGAAGAAGAAGCAGAACAGTCATGGGACATACAAGATTCAAACCTAGAAGAGGATGAGTACGTTACCAGAACTTGACAGAGAAATAGAATTAAATGTTGCGGACAACATGAGCGGGAACCAAGGAGATAGAACAAAAACAGATGACATGGAAATAAATGATGGCTCAATTGAATTGGAAGAGACACCGCATGATCATTGCAATCAAAGAGATCCTCAACCAAATGTCAATGAAAGAACCCTAGAGGGGGGGTGAATAGGGTTATGAAAGTTTCTGCACAAATAATCACTTGTAAAGGACGTTAGGTTCTTAATCTAACTAGATTAAGATTCAATATAATGCAGGAAAAAGATAAAGGACAATAAGCGTATACTGAACAACTTCCTTTATTATATTGAAACATAATGAAGTAATACAACCTGAGATGAATGTCCTCAGGTTGTACACAGAACTGAGCGCCTTGCAGAGGACGCTTCTTATTTTATGAATAACAACACACACCAAATTCACCCTTTGGTGTTTACTCTCAATCGATCCTAAGTCCGTCTAGGAATCAATTTCACAAGCATCAATCAACCCTAAATCCGTTAAGGATTGATTACACTCAACTTCTCACAATCACCAAATCTCGCACAAAATAGAAAACGCTATTTCTATTTCGAACACCCGATTTCTTCCATGGAATCGTTAACTTTTTCAATCTTCAATTACTCTATTTATAAGTGTATTGATATCAGCAGAATAGAGACGTTGGGATTGATTCTTCCTTGATCTTTTCCTTCTTTGTGTTTGCCTTTCCTTCCAATCTTGCTCCGATCTTCTTTCCTTCTTATGAGATTTCCGGAAATTGTAATCTTATCTTCCTTCCAATTTCTTGATTGATTATTTCCTACAAATCAAAGTAGATGCAATCAATTAGTCTGATTAGAAATATGGATAGAAAGATTGGATATTAATTTTCCAGAAAACTTCCCTATTTCGACTCGCTTTTCAAAACTCCTCGCATAGGGTGAACGTCCTTATGCTGCCTTGGGTGAACGTCCTTATGATGCCTTGGGTGAATGTCCTTCTGCCTTCTTGAGATTTCTTTCCTTGCGCATTATATCTTTTCTGGATATTCGAATTTTGACTTTCATTCAAAACTGATCCAGTCGCCAAGGTCCTTGAGCCTGAGTCTATCAATGTCCTTGAGGGGTTCTAACAGCCAACAACATTGGTAACAAACAGGAAGTAGCAGCAAATGGAAATAACAGCAGTAGTGTTGGAAATGAGAGTAGTAATGAAGTGTCACAACCACCTGGTTTTGAGAGAGGGACTCTAGAAAGATTAAGAGCCATCCACACACAAGAAGTAGAAGGTGAAGTGGTACAGGAAATGAACACCGAGAATGATAGTACCCATAATAGCTCCTTTGAATCGAGGGATACAGAAAAGTGTGCACAAGAGGCTATAGAGTTTGCCTTGATCATTAGGGGTTAAATTTCGAGGAAGCTTGGAAGACATGACAGAAGCAATTGCTGAAGAAATCATACTAGAAAGGGCAACAAAGAAAAACAAGAAGAAGAAGAAGAAGAAGAAGAAGAAGAAGAAGAAGAAGAAGAAGAAGAAGAAGAAGAAGAAGAAGAAGAAGAAGAAGAAGAACGATCTTTGAAAATACTAGCATGGAAAGTGAGAAAGGTGGAGTCAGACAGTTTTGCTCACTGGATCTATCAAAGATGCAAATTGGCACCGAGTATTTTGAAACAAGGATGAAAATGAGTGTTGGAGAAGGAAGATGTGATGTGAAAATGGAGAGATGTGAAAGTGGGAAACTGAAATTGAGAATGAAGGAGGCTTACATGTGTGAACGTGAGAACCATTAGAGCCTAGATCTGATGTGGTAGGGGTATTGAATTCAGATGGTTTGATATGATAATGGTGAAACATCAATTTATGAAAAGTAGAAAGTTACCATGGTTTGATATGTGGAAATAGAAGCTGCAAAAATAGAAAGTAAAGGAAGAAGGAAGAATAGAAGATATGTGTGACTAGAAATTAAAGCAGAAATATTCAAATGAAGTGGTGAAGGAGCGGACGTCTCGAGCAGCAATATATCAAAGGAAGGATGGAGATGGGTCAAATTATTTTTATATGTTTTTTCAATTACTACATAGGCCTGTGTTATTTTGGTCTAGTGATGCATTGTCTCAGAGCTTGCTTTTTGCTTTGCTAGCTTCTGTGTAGTAGCTTTGGACATCAGGCATGCTTGTTACTATTTTGATGACAAGTTTTGGGTGGAGTGGCATAGAGATTAGACATGTCCTTGCTCCTCCTTTTGGGTGGCAGACATGTTTTTGTTTTATAGAAGCTTTGTGTCAGTGCTAGTCTAGCACTTGCTGAATAAATTTGGTCTCATGAGATTTAACTATCAAAAAAAAAAAGTGAGAAAGGTGGAGTCAGACAGTTTTGGTCACTGGAGCTATTAGAGATGAAAATTGGCACTGAGTATTTTGAAACAAGGATGAAAATGAGTGTTGGAGAAGGAAGATGTGATGTGAAAATGGAGAGATGTGAAAGTGGGAAACTGAAATTGAGAATGAAGGGGGCCTACACGTGCGAACGTGAGAACCATTAGAGCCTAGATTTGATGTGGTAGGAGTATTGAATTCGGATGGTTTGATATGATAATGGTGAAACATCAATTTATGAAAAGTAGAAAGTTACCATGGTTTGATATGTGGAAACAGAAGCTGCAAAAATAGAAATTAAAGGAAGAAGGAAGAATAAAAGATATGTGTGACTAGAAATTAAAGCAGAAATATTCAAATGAAGTGGTGAACGAGCGGACGTCTCGAGTAGCAATATATCAAAGGAAGGATGGAGATGGGTCAAATTCTTTTTATATGCTTTTTCAATTACTACATAGGCCTGTGTTATTTTGGTCTAGTGATGCATTGTCTCAGAGCTTGCTTTTTGCTTTGCTAGCTTCTGTGTAGTAGCTTTGGACATCAGACATGCTTGTTACTATTTTGATGACAAGTTTGGGGTGGAGTGGCATAGAGATTAGACATGTCCTTGCTCCTCTTTTTGGGTGGCAGACATATTTTTGTTTTATAGAAGCGTTGTGTCAGTGCTAGTCTAGCACTTGCTGAATAAATTTGGTCTCATGAGCTTTAACTATCGAAAAAAAGTCCCACATGTAAATTCAATTTTCAATGCAATTTTTTGGAAATGAAATAAGAAAAAAGAAGTTGAATGGAAAGTCTTTTTTTTTCCAACAAAATTTAAGTCAAACAAAGGAAAAAGAATTACTTTACACATAGTTTTTTCTTTTATTTTTCCCACGAGATTTTTTCCCCATCATATTTTCCGTGATCCAAATGTACCCTAAGTGTTGATTATAATTTATAGGCATTGTCCATAATTTGGATAGTTGAAAAAGATTTTTTTTTTCAAAGATAAATTATAATGGACAAATGTAAAATCTTCATTAAACTTCATCTACTCCTTTTCCAAGAAGTAGTAAGCAACAAACAATTTCTAAATCTTAAGCCAATTGAAACTAGAATCTCTAAATTGTGAAATTCTAAGATAAATTGCTACATTCGACCACCTCATAACCCACTTTGACGTCGGAGTATTGGTTTTGGTTTTGGTTTTGATAATTTATAGGCAAGACAAAAACTAACTCAGTCTCAAATTCGATATTACTTTACTAGAAATTAAGAACTTTGGATTTACTCTCATGTTCTTGTTTTATCACTCACTAAGTAAATGTCTTACAGTCTCTCATATCTTGTTTAACTAACAATTTCTTACATAATATTTTATTTAAAAATTACAATATTATATTTTAACAATAATAATTTTTGTTACAAATCTAATGATAGGAAATACCCCTGAGGTTGGACCTAGGGAAGGCTCCTCTAGGATGCTTATGCATGTTAGTCTGGTTTCTAAGGAAATACACATAGGATGTGTAATGATCTCACCATAAGGAGTGTAAAGATGACAAAGATGACAAATGATTATATCATGCACCAGGGGAAGTAATAAGTCAGATCTGATAAATTAACTTCTCTTGGGTTAATACTACTTTCATCCTAAAATATTTGTCTATTTGACTAAGCTTTGATCATTGACTACTCATCAATTATGATCAATTACAATATGAAATTACCGTCATTAGAAAAATATTTTACTAAGGGTGTGTTTGGTGCAAAGGAAAATTATTTTATAAGAAAATGGTCTTCCTTGGAAAATGATTTTCTTAGAAAATGAATTTTCATTTGATATTTTCCCGTGTTTGATACACAGAAAATGATTTTCCTGGAAAACGATTTTCACATGTTTGACAATAACGAGACAAAGATTAAAACGCCTGTATGATAGAGAGTGGTGGAGAGAGAGATTAAAACGGGTGTAAGATAGAGTGGTGGACAGAGAGAGAGAGAGAGAGAGAGAGAGAGAGAGAGATATCAAAATGGGTTTAGCAAAGAAAGCGGTGTAGAGTGAAAAAACGAGAGAGATATATTAAAACGTGTGCATGACAGAGAGTGGTAGAGAGAGAGAAGATTGAGAGAGAGAGAGAGAGAGAGTAGGGGAGAGAAAGGGAAAATGATTTTCCTTAGGTTTGAGTCAAGAAAATAATTAATTACAAAGGGGTGGGGGAAATCATTTTCTTGAAAAATGGTTTTCTCCATTTTCCGGTCATCAACCAACGGAAAATGGGAAAATCATTTTCCAGAAAATGATTTTTCATCCCAACCAAACACACCCTAAAAGTTATAATGGTGTTGATTTTGTGTTGTAACTAATTGTAATTTGTGAGTAATCAATACAAACATTTTGAAACGGGTGTTAGTAGCTAAGAGAAATTGAATAGTGTAATGATGTAACTTGACATGATGTGAGCAAAAATATGAGAATCCCATGAATTATTTATAAAAGGGAGTAAACAAGGATTTTAAAAAAAATACATAACTTTTTAGGTGGTGGAACGGCGAAGCAAAAGCAAGGTGAAGGTGAAATATGCAGCCTACTAAGAAGTGAGGAGGTGTACCATGGAGGAGGAGAGACGACCCGCTAAGGAAAGATATAAGGCGACAAAAAAGGAAGCCAAGATGCTGGTGGCAATGGCAACGGTGAATGCTTATGATAGTTTGTATGGCAAGTTGGACACTAAGGAAGAAAGGAAGGAAGGAGATCTATAATAAGTTAGCTAAGAATCGGGAGAAGAGCGCAAAAGATTTAACAAGTGTTAGGTGTATTAAAGATAATGGGGAAGAGTTTTGGTGGAGGAGACCTAAATCAAGAAGAGATGGAAGAGTTACTTTGTCGATCTCTTTAATGGGGGCATCTAACAGTGAAGACATAAGTTACGACTACAAAAGGGGAATTATACAAAGTGTGGTTTGTCCACCAACAACACATGAGAAGGTCACAGAGGTTTTGAAGAAATTGAAGAGGGGGAAAGTAGTGGGCCCTAATGGCATTCCTATGGAGTTTTAAAAGTGCTTAGGCAAGGTGGGGATCCATTAGTTGGTAGGACTCTTGAACGATATTCTTAAGACAAGTAGAATGCCTAATGAGTCGCGGAGTAGTGTTGTTTTTGCTTTGTGCAAGAACGAGGGAACTATTCGATGTTGCAATAAGTCTAGAGGGATAAACTCCTGAGTCACACCATGAAGGTCTGGGAGCAAGTGATAAAGAAGAGATTGAGGGAGAAAGTTGGGATGTCTGAGAATCAATTTGGTTTTATGCCTAGGAGATCAACTACATAAGCAATCCCATATTTTGCGTGGCCTTATGGAGCAATATAAGGAGAGGAGGAAGAACCTTCATATGTTGATCATTGTTCTGGTGCATTCATATGAAAGAGTACCCAAGAAGGTGTTGTGGGAGTGTCTTTAAGCAAAACGGGTGCATTATCCTCATATTCAAGCCATTAAAGATATATATGACAATGTCGAAACCTATGTCATGAATACAATGGGATATACAAGAGATTTTCCTGTGGATATCAAGCTTCATCAAGGGTCAGCTCTTAGTCCGTTTCTTTTTAATGTGGTTATGGGTGAGCTGACTATGACATTCAGGATGAGTTGTCATGGTGTATGATCTTTGCAGACGATATAGTTCTAATGATGAATCATATGAGATACTAAATGATAAGGTGGAGATTTAGCGTGATACCTTGGAGTCTAAGGGTTTTAGATTAAGTAGGTCGAAGACTGAGCATATGAGTTGTCATTTTAGCGGGATTGAGCATGATGACAGTAGTTAAACTATTACCACCGGAGGAGCGGTTATTCCTAGGGTGGAGAACTTTCGATACTTGGGAACTATATTGCAAACTAAAGGAGATATAAGTGAGGATATATCACATCGGATTAAGGTTAGTTGGCACAAGGGGAAGGTAGCTGCAAGAGTGTTGTTTGATAAGAGGATCCCACTTAAGCTCAAAGGTAAGGTTTATCGTGTGCTAATCAGATCAACAATGTAGTATGATTCGAAGTGATGGGCAACAAAGAGATCGCACTATCAATGGTTGAAAGTGGCATAAATGAGATGATCCAGTGAATTTGTGGGTTCATTAAGCTGGATAGGATGATGAATGATGTGTGTCGTGATAAGTTAAGTGTGGCCTCTATCGAGGGTAAGTTGCAAGAGAATAGATTAAGATGGTTTGGTCATGTGTACATGAGGGATATGGATGCTCCCATGAGTTTTATATACTCTTGAAATAGCGGGGGACTATTGGAAATATTTCAAGAGTATAAGATAATTAGATAGCCTAAAGAATTATATATATCAAGTACAAGGATCATATACAAGTGAAACGTCAAGAATATGATCAACACGGGTGAGTCTGGGACCAACACGAGTCGTGTTGGTCTCCAGAGAGCAAAGAAAACATTCATGGGCTCAACATGGGTCGTGTTGGAACAACACGGGTCATTTTGCACCCAACACGGACCGTGTTGATCCAACACGAACCGTGTTGGAACCAAGAATCTGTTTTAATGGTTAACGGCTATATAATCTTATGTATTAAGTGTATGATATCAATATTAAGTCCGATATTATATGTATTCCAACAGATATATTAGTGACCAAGTCAAGGTCATAATCCATCATTAAGGACCTTAATTATACCTTTGACTAAGGGGTGTAATTAGGGTTAGATTAGGTGTGGAAGTCTCCTATAAATAGGAGACATTCCCAAGCCATTTGAGAGCATCACAAGCTTCTATTCTATTCTATAATCACATCCTCTCAAATATAGACTGCAGCTATACTTGAGAGAATCAAGTGAGAAACCTATGTCTTGAGTGCAACAAGAGCTAAGTTTTATTCCTCGGAACATTTACGGTATAGTAAATAGTTCTTAAGGAAAATGAGTTCGAAACCATAACTCTTAGCAATATCCAAACAAGTTTACCATTGGTTATTATGTCATATCTCCATCTTGTCATACATACCGCAAGAAGATCAAGATGCCAAGTCAAGTGAAGATGATGAAGATTCAAGCCGGTCAAACATCATTTTCCCAACAATCATAAGAACTATTTTACGAGACAAGATTGGAGGAGGCTAAGAGTACATTGGACATCCAAGATTCAAGAGGGATTACAAAGATAAGTAATTTATATTTTACAAGTTTATTAGTATCAATTTTCTTATAAGTTTATTAAGTTTTATTGAACAAGTTTAATGATTAAAAGTTTATTAATCATTTGTTTATCTATATGTGTTTTGTATAGATGAGAAATTGATACATACAAGTACAAGATCTTGGTTTTCATGATGAGAATTGTTGCGTGATTATGCAATGAGGTTTACATGGATTAAGGGCAAGATAACAGCAAAGTCATTTACAAGGAGGTCAAAGGTAATTAAGTTGTTGTTTATTTGGGGATTATATGCATGTGCATTGACCATGTTTAAGTTGCCTCTTAATATTATCAAGTTAATACCAATGAATGTGTTTTACTACCTTTGACATGTTTAATTGGTTTATAAGAATTGCCATTAAGGATAAGAGTATTGAAATTCCATGATAAGGTAGTTGTTGGAGGATGGTGCAAGAAAAAGTCAAAGTAAATATTTATTTATTTATATATTATTAAGTGCACCATTGAACACCTACATAAGTTACAAGTTTATTTAGCCATATGTTTTAAGTTGGCTATGATATTAAGTTACATGGAAGTTTCATACTAGTAATAAGGATGAGGTTATTACCATTAAAATATTTCTTGGTTGGATGTTTTAAGTTACAAGTTTTTAAGGTGTTTAATGTGGAAATTCATTGTAGCAAGATTATATTTTGCTTCTTATAATCTGAATTTTTCCATGTTTATTCACATGTTCAAGTATCATTAAGTTTATTCCGCCTATAGTTTTTTGATATTAATATGAAGGATGAGTACAAATTTGATTAGACCTTTTATTAATATCATGATTGGAAATCTTGTTCCATGTTTATAAGTGATAGGTATGAGTGTTTTCATGATTAAGTTTTACCTATTGTTGTTCAATTATTGTTTAATAGCATGATTAACAAGTTAATTTTATATTTAAGTTTGAAGCATGAAAATAGAATATAAGTATTGGCAAAAGTATTATGTTTTTAATTTATAAGTTGCCATGAAATTCTATTTGGTTATCTCAAGTTTATGATTCTATTCTTGATTATTATAATGAGTTTATGCAATTGAAAGTCAAATATGAATTTGTTATTAAGATAGGCTTTACATATAAGTATAATTTCTATGAGAAATTATTTGTATGCATACAAGTGGCTTGTTTATTGATTTAAGTTTTTAAGAAATCCACTATAAGTTATGTGTGCATCAAGGTTCAAATTTCTATTTATCATGAGTATATTTTTATTATGCTTATAAGTATTGTAATAAGGAAAGCATAATAAGTTATTATTATCATTATTTTACAAGTACATATATATGTGATTATATATGTTGATAAGTTACTTGGCAACATTATGTGATTATCAATATGAAATAGCAAGTTTGTGTACAAGAAGCCATATAAGTAATTATATATGAGAAATCATATGTAATTTATTTTGTACAAGTTTGTAAATGGCTAATATAGTTTCCTATTGGAAATTTAAGAGTACACAAGTTGATAAGAAAGACAAATGATTAATAGTACACACAAGTTGTTTAGGCTATTTCAAAATATTATTAAGTATACATAATATGGATTCAAGTATGTGAATTCATGATATGTATAAATTTGATAAGAAAGCTTTCTATGCTTATAAGATGTTGCATAAGTATAAGATGTTACATAAGTAAGGACTCATGATTATTTTTAACAAGTTGAATCTATAAGATTATTTGGCTAATTTTCTTAGCTAATTATGCAAAGGAAATTTCATATGTGTTCTTAAGTCTTTGTACTAAGTTTTGAGTCAAGTATGAAATTTATTTAAGTATTGACTTTCATGCATATTTACAAGCATCTTGCCATGTGATTCATGTTTATGAATGTTTATAGAGTTTTATGATTTATTCAAGCATTCCAAGAAGACATAAGTTTTGGTTTGTTTGATTAAAATAAGTATATACTCTATGTTGTTTATGACATGACAAGTTTAAGAATAATCACTTGATCCTATAAGTGTTTAAGACAATTTTGCTTGATTTTTCTAAGTGCAAAATTGATCCATGTGATTATATGAGTATGTAGAATCATAATTGTTAATTTCCTTTATTCATGGAAATATAAGTAGACAAGAACATGCTTTATTCTTGACAAGAAAATATGAGTGGAGTTTTATTCACTAATATTATGTTTACAAGTTTAATCATGCTAGTAAACTTAAGTATCATCAATTTCACTACATGCTAATTTAAGTAGTTGCAAGTCATATATTTGCTTCTATGATCTTAGGTAATGCAAGTTATTCATAAGTGACATGGATATAAGTTTTACATGTTTGATTGTTATAAGCTTCTCATGTTATTCAATCATATTTTAATATGATAAGAGTTTATTAAGATTTTATGCAAGTTCATTATAAGATAAATTTCTTTATGAAATAAGTGAATGGATTACGTAAGATATATGAGAAGATTTCATACTTTTGTATGGTTTATGTGTCAATATGTATATGTTTACATATATGTATTCATTGAGTAATGACATATAAAAGCATCAAACATGATTAGATAAGTATAAGATTGAACATGATTACTCATGTGTTTTAATGTATTCATAAATATAAGTTGAATACATATTTGTCCTTGTTTAAATTTTCAAGTTTATAAGAGCATGTAGTAGGATATAAGGAAGGTTTCATAAGGAATTATACATACTTGTGATAGGCTATAATTCATGATTATGGAGATGGTTATTCTTTGAGGTTTTACAAGTTCATAAAGTTTAATTTATGATCTAGGTTTCCGGATAATCATGATTGAGAATGGTCTATGTTGTTTGCATAAGTTGAGTATGCATATATTAAGTTTATTTACTACATAAGAAGTGTATAGTTTTTATACATTTGATTATTCTAAATTCATGATGATATATCTATATCAATGGATTTGGAAATGACAAAGTTTAAGTATTGTGTTTAAGTCTTCATAGCTATATGCTTTGAAGGGTGGACTTAAACATAAAAGGAGAGAATACAACCATGGTAATGTGATGGTTTAATCATACACTTGGTAGTATAATCTACAACTCTACAAGATAATCATTCATAATTATGAACCATTGTTTATTCAATGAGTTAAAGTTATAAGCTCAAGTATGTAGCAAAGGATTGAGATGTAATGGTTTAATTACATATAAGTTGGAAATTCGATTTCCATATAAATCAAAGGTTAGTGATTTATCAAGTGCGAGGTTATTTTGTTCACAAGTTTGTATCCATGGTTTTTGGATGATAAACATATAAGAGGATTCATATCAAGTTTACACATGGTATAGTGTGATTATATCCGAAAAATAATATGATGGTTTGTTCATGTTATGATGAAGATATTCTTATTAAGGTCATGGTAAAAATATAATTATATATCTAGTGGACCTTGTTGTTAGAGATGGGTTAAGTAGCCTAAATATCTACTACTTCACAACAATGACTCAACTTTACGAATTGGAATACCACCAATTTCTAAAGTTCAAATGAGTACGGAGTTGTCTAAAATAGTAGGAAGCATCGATTTTATACATCTCAGGTTAAGTGATGCTTAATATCTGTAATGACAAGAGGTTGAGTGGTTACACTCTTAATAGACTTTGTGGAAAGCCTAATTACAGGGGCGGTATATTACAAAGTTTACCTATGTAAGTATAATGTGTGGCCGCATAAAGGAACTATGGGCTAAAGTTCCGAAATACTTACTAAGGATAAGGACACAAGGTCGGATAATAGTGTCAAAGTTTTAGCACTTAAGATTTAAAAACAAACGTATGTGTATTACGAGTATAGTTGATCAATATAAATCCAAAGTTCAAAGACATGTCTACTTTGTGATTTGGATTCAATTTTGGCTTGTATATATTAAGTGAAAAGTTCAAAGAGCAATCTACTTTTCATTATGCATATGTTTGTGGGTTTCTCATGTGATTACAAGTTAAGGTATATCTCAAATGGCGGGGGTGTTAACTCCTTAAAGTAAAGTTATTTCAAGGGTTTTATATACTCTTGAAACGTCAAGAATATGATTAACACGGGTGAGTCTAGGACCAACACGAGTCGTGTTGGTCTCCAGAGAGCAAAGAAAACATTCATGGGCTCAACACGGGTCGTGTTGGAACAACACGGGTCGTGTTGCACCCAACACGGACCGTGTTGATCCAACACGAACCGTGTTGGAACCCAGAATCTGTTTTAATGGTTAACGGCTATATAATCTTATGTATTAAGTGTATGATATCAATATTAAGTCCGATATTATATGTATTCCAACAGCTATATTAGTTGACCAAGTCAAGGTCATAATCCATCATTAAGGACCTTAATTATACCTTTGACTAAGGGGTGTAATTAGGGTTAGATTAGGTGTGGAAGTCTCCTATAAATAGGAGACATTCCCAAGCCATTTGAGAGCATCACAAGCTTCTATTATATTCTATAATCACATCCTCTCAAATATAGACTGCAGCTATACTTGAGAGAATCAAGTGAGAAACCTATGTCTTGAGTGCAACAAGAGCTAAGTTTTATTCCTCGGAACATTTACGGTATAGTAAATAGTTCTTAAGGAAAATGAATTCGAAACCATAACTCTTAGCAATATCCAAACAAATTTACCATTGGTTAATATGTCATATCTCCATCTTGTCATACATACCGCAAGAAGATCAAGAAGCCAAGTCAAGTGAAGATGATGAAGATTCAAGCCGGTCAAACATCATTTTCCCAAAAAATCTGTCCTCCTTCCCTCTTTGTTCTTTCTTTCTCTTATCCTCTTCGTTCATCTGCTTCTTCCAGTAATCCTTTCCTGAGTGAAGATGAAGGAAGAGAAAGAGAAGGGGGAGGTGTTGCAAGTCGTAGGGCGGGCGCTTAAGGAGAAGTGGAATGGTATTGAGGAGTTAACTTTTGGAGAGAATTTCTCCCCTGGTAGAGCCAAGGGTTTTTCAATTGCTTCCATTGGGATTTTTAAGGGATTGAGTGAGTTTGATGTTGTTCAGCAGAATGTGGAGATTACAAAGGAGAAGGATAAGGTTAGGGATTATATTGATAGTCTTGTTATTGTCGATTATGTTGTCTGCTAATCTTTAATGTTGGTGTTGATATGAAAGAATAAGTGAATTCGATATGATATTGCTTGCGTTACGATTCAGTGGGCATTTGATGTGATTCTGAGTTTGAATGGATGATTTGCTAATTAATTACCCATTTGCTTCGGTTGGTATCGGTGTTAATTTTGTTGCTATGGAATTTCTTTGGTTGATGATTCCATGTTATGTCTTAAAATTATTCATGTCTTGACTGTGGAGTCTTCACTTTACTCTCAGTGCTCCCCTAAGTTGGCTGATTCATTTCAGTTACCTTGAAGAATTGCTGGAAGAAGAAGATGAAGGAAGAGGATAAGAGAAAGAAAGAACAAAGAGGGAAGGAGGATGGATTAAAGAGTGAAAATGAGAGAGGAGAGGAAGAAGCATGGCCATGGCCATGGCTATGGCTAGAGTGAAGAATGGAAGGAAATGAGAGGGAGGAGAGAGAAAGAGGTTGGAAGAGAGAGAATAGAGATGGGGAGGCTGAGGTGACAAGTCAATGCTGACGGGGTAAGTCAACACACACCCCTCCGCCGCCACGTCATCCCGCCACCGAGTTAAATGCTGACGGGGTAAGTCAATGCTGACGGGGTAAGTCAACACACACCCCTTGTTAATAGCATAAGGCACGTTCTTGATGATGTTAGGTGGGAGCAAAATTTCTTTTATTCCCACTCTTGCATCGCCAAGTTCATGACCTTTATCAATAAATAAACCACAAGAATTTGCAACAAAAGGGTCACGAGATTTCTCAAGCTTTTCACTCTCCAGTACATGCACACAATCATCTTTCTTTTCACAAATCAAACCATCAACATTCTTATCCTTCTCACCAAACACATCAACACCAAAGCAAGGGGAAATGCCACGTGGCAAAACATCACGGAATAAATCAAACTCAAGTTCATGTTCCCCTATCCTAAACTTCATCTTTCCACATTGTACATCTATGACACACCCTACGGTAGCAAGAAAAGGTCTCCCCAAAATGATTTGGGTACGGGAATCTTCGGGCATATCAAGGATGACAAAATCAATCGGCACATAGCAATCACCCACCTTAAGGCGAAAATCCTCCAAAATACCCTTAGGGTACTTGATAGAACGATCCACCATTTGCAATGACATGGTAGTTGGTCTCAACTCTCCTAGGTTCAACCGTTCATACAAAGAATAGGGCATTAAGCTTACACTAGAACCCACATCACACAAAGCGGTCGGTTAAGCTACCTAGGCCACATGGAATACTAAAGCTACTGGTCCTTAAGCTTAGGAGTAAGCTTGTTAAGAACCACGTAACTACATTCTTGACCAAAGAAACTTCCTCAATTTCATCAATTTTCCTCTTTTTAGAGAGGATTTCTTTCAAAAACTTTGCATACAAAGGCATTTGAGATAAAACATCCAAAAACGGCACATTCACATTCAATTACTTTAACATATTAATGAACTTGCCGAATTTTGCATCAAATTTAGCCTTAGCATATCTTTGAGGAAAGGGTAACGGTGGTTTGTAAACTCTAGGTGGAGATGAAGGTCGGGTTTCGGTGTTCTCTTTTGAATGCTCACTCTCAAGGTCTTTCTCTTTTTGAAAACCAACAACATTCTCACTAGGCCTCTCAACCTCTTTCTCAACCACAACTCCCACGCTTGGCATTCGCACGCTAGGTCCTCATATTGTGCCCCACTCCTCAAAACAATGGCATTACATTGTTCCTTAGGGTTAGGTTCGCTTTCCGGGAAGCATTCCGGAGGGTAGTGGAGGTACCAGCTGAATGGCAATTTGATTCTCAAGCATTTGAGTGTGGGTGCTCATAAGGTCAACTTTAGTAGCTAAGGCCTTAATCACCTCATCTTGTCTTTGTTGATGCTCAAGTTGCCGTTGTTGGTGTTGTTGTTGAGACAACATCAAAGCTTGTATCATAGCCTCTAGGTTAGGCTTTTGGGGAGCTTGTGGTGGAGGTGGTTGTCTTTTGTCCTTGGGGTTGACCTGCTTGGTTATTATTCCAGTAAGAAAAGTTCGTGGAACCTAAAGCCGGATTGTAAGTATTGGAAAAAGGGTCAAAGTTTTTCCTATTAGAAGGGTTACCAACATAGTTAACCACTTGGTCGATTCATTGCTAACCAACCCACTAGACAATTCAAGGTCTCATGCTCATAAGATTGACACGACGCACATGGTTGGGAAGGAGCATTCACATTCAACAAATCCATCTTCTTAGTCATGGCATCCAACTTAGCATTCAACATAGAAATAGCATCAACTTCATACTTACCTCCCCCTCTCGAACGGGCTTTGACCACTGGTAGCTATTGATCGCCATCTCCTCAATCAAAGTTTGGAGTTCCGCCATCGTCTTGGACATGATGTTGCCTCCCGCCGCCAAGATGTTGGCCCTCAAGTTGTCGCCCACCCCGCTGTAAAAGGCTTTAGACGGGACCCATGGTTCTAAACCATGGTGGGGGCATTGACGTAAGAGGTCCTTGAACCTCTCCCATGCTTCATAGAGGGACTCATCCGGCTCTTGGACAAATGTTGAGATTTGATTCCGGAGGCTCGTCAACTTGCTAGGAGGAAAGTACTTCGCCAAGAATAGGCTAGCAAGTTGGTCAAAAGTGGTGATGGCAGAGCTTGATGGAAGAGCGTCCAACCACTCCTAAGCCTTCCCTTCAAGTGAGAAGGGAAACAATCGCAGCTTGATTGCATCGGGCGTTGCACCATTTGCCTTAAAGGTCTCACATGCTTGGTTGAATAGGCGAAGGTGCCGGTTGGGATCTTCATTGGGGAGGCCATGGAATGGGTTGACCTTCACCAAATTGATGAGTGAACTCCTCAACTCGAAATCGTCGACGACCACTCTTGGAGGATTAATGGCGGAGGGTTGATTTGTGACATTTGGCATCACATAGGAGCCAAGCGTGATTCTAGGCTCTTCGCTACCGCCACCGCCACCGCCACCAGACATGGTGTTCTTTCGCTTGGAGTTCTCTTCTTGTCTTCTCCGGGCGTGCTCTAACTTTTGCTTTTTTCGCCGGGAGCGAAAGGTTCTTTCGATTTCAGGATCAAGCTCAAAGAGTGGAGCTTTTTGCATGCACGTAGAGTAAACCTCGCAAGACAAAAACCAAAACGCCAAGGAAAATCAAAACAGAAAATAAAAGACTTAGGCAACCTTAGGGTATTCGTTCAGTGGCTGGCTAGGGACAAAGTCCCCGGCAACGACGCCAAAAACTTGATAGGCCGCAAGTGCACGGGTGAAATTGTAGCATAAATCAAGGTCGTTTTCCACAGGGACTTTTCCTTTCAACGCAATGAACTAGCCTCCTAGTTGATCGCTAAGTCGATCCGGTTTTTGTTTTGAATCAAGGTAAATCTAATTCTAATCACAATCAAGGTCTAAACAAAAGAATATTCACTAAACTATTCTGATTTAATCAAGGGAAAAAGGCGTTCAGGGGATAAAACCTAAGTCAAATAACGAATCAACGACATGGATTGAACTTTCATTTCATTAATTTGCACAATCAAGGTTCGATAATCGCATAGAATACTTCGCAATGAGATTTTGTCACTAGAGCGAATTGCCAAGACTAACCAAGCACCTACTTTCGTGGTTATTTCAATTTAGTCAAGGTTAAAGATCTAATTATCTCAAGAACCCTAGTTAAAACTTCTATGTCTAGATAATTTTAACTAGTTTAGTCTAGGTTTTCGGGCAATCAAACTTCTCCTTTCGGTACTTCATTCAACAACCTATTAACATGCAATTGGTGATCAAGCAAAAGCAATAACGATTCAATTCAAAGACCAAATAGATTGAAACAAACTAAATTCATGATAATTCAATCCAACAAAGTCAATTCATCAAGTAACTTCAAAGGTTCATCCCCTAAACTAAAAGAACTACTCACAATTCATGTTTGAAACTACAAAGCAATTGAAATCTATTCTAGAAAGCATATGAAAATCTATGAGAGAATGAGAAATAAACCCAAGTGAAGAACAAACTTGCTAGGAATCAACAATGGAGGACTTCTGCTCCTCCACTTCAAAGTATGTTCAAATTGCTCTTCGATCTTCAATCTTCTCTCAATCTTCAATGATGGAATGGAATATGGATGATGAATGATATGATTAGAGCATGAAAATGGATGATGGTGGATGATGATTCCCCTCTTCTCCGCCGGAAATAAGCATAATATAGGCAAATATCAACTCAAAACCGCCGAAAATGAAAAGACAGGAGAGGCACGGACCGTGCTAGGGGTGACACGGACCGTGCCCCCCTACGCACTACCCGTGTCGCTTCACTGCACACAATTCTTCACGTTCTGGTCATAGGCACTACCCGTGCCACTGCAGACACCACCCGCCTTGTCTTTTCAGGCCTAGGAGTACTTTGGGCCATTGTTTGGGCCTTGGGTGATCCAACATCTCACTTCTTAGTCCTTTAAGCTCATAACTTGGATCTACACTTGATTTTTAGCTCGGTTTACATCGATTCTTCACAAATTGCTCGGTTTACATCGATTCTTCACAAATTACCTACAAAACTCACCAAACTCCAAACCAAGCGTAATATGGGAAATTCGGGCATAACATAATATAATCAAATCAAATATTCCCCAAATTCTCATCAAAACAACCAAGTTTTCATATATATAAGAAGCACTTATCACGTACTATTTAGTCTACTATGGTACAAAAGTTCATATTAATTAGAATCAAATCTAAAGTTTATATTATTTAGTCTAATATGGTCAACAGTTCATATTATTAGAATCCAATTTCCCTTTTTTAATTGTATGTTTGGAATAGTTGATGGAAAGAAAAAAATTGAAAATAAAAGTATTTTCTCTATTTAGACTCAAGAAAATAAATGAAAAAACAGTTAGAAGAGTGCGTAGAAAAATAGGGGTAAGAAAGAATTTTTAAAAAAAATGTCCACACAGAAATGAGAGTAAAGTTGAAAGAAAAATCCAGACCTAACACTTGATCATTTTCTTTATTCATCTCTTACAGTTTTCTACCACCTCCCCCCCCCCCCCCCCCACGTGTCCACTTATGCATCCATTTTATTCTCTCTTTTTTACACACTCCTTTAGTCACTTTAATATCTTCTTTTGTACACTCATTTTAATCTCTCCTAACCTTAATGCACCTATTGTACTCTGATTTTCTCTCTCTCTCTCTCTCTCTCTCTCTCTCTCTCTCTCTCTCTCATTTACGCATTCATTTTATACTCTCTCTCATTTTCACTCTCTCTATATATAGCATCCCCCTCCTCCTCTATCTCTCAAATCGAGTCATATGGTCTAGAAAAAAAAATTAATGTGATATGTGCAAGTCCCCATGGTTGAAGAGAAGTATGGTTTGTACGAGCGAAATCCCAAGGGAAATTCAACCCTGGTTTATGCCATTCACTCAAACTACGGTTTATGTACCACAGTTAGAGCAATGTCTAGTCTCAAATTCATTCTCACTTTTGAAACTGATGAGCAAAGGGAAGAAGCGCTAAATGATCCACAAGAACTACGCCAATGGTTCTCTGAATTCAAGAAGTGGTCAATCTATGACTATGCAGACTCAAGGAAGGTATGGATGGATGTGCATGGGGTGCCCCCACATGCATGGCCTTGGGGACACATTCGAAGAGATAGTCAAGCCTTGGGGAAGAATTGTAAGCTTAGGGAATTGTTAGACAAAAGTTAAGTAATTGCGAGGTTACAGCGGAAGCGAAAATAAAATTGAGATGACGGAAATTACGAAAAAATTCAGGAACCACAAATAAGCGATAAGACAACACCAGGTTTACGTGGCAAACCAAAGAACTCGGAGAAAAACCCACAGACGGCGACAACTAGAAAATAATCCACTACGAGAGGAGGAGTACAACACGATCACTAGCACAGGGTGTGGTGCGATCAACAGGAAAGGAGATTACAATATAAATATCTCTAACTCTCAACTCACAATCTCTCAGGATACACTGGGAAAATATTGGTGAAACAAACTCTCTCTCAATATTTTCTCCCTCTCAGACTCTCTGACGATGTTGCCGTTTGATGTGAAATAAAGTGGAGAAAACTGAACCCTATTTATAGGGCGGCTATAGGAGAATAAATAGAGTCAGATTAAAACTCAAATAACAACAAGTAGTATTTGACTTGAACAGGGAATTAGAATTAGATTAAAACTGTATCTTATGTCGATTCTTCTCATGTTCTAGACCCCACCGAGGATCCAATGGGCCACAAAACCCAACAAGAATAATATACAAACGACGGAGAATTTTGAAGTCATGCGAGTCCTCATCATCTCAGACAAGTTTAATAAGATCAAAGGGAATGTAGTCCTCAATGTGGAGAATATTACCTTCAAGATCTTTGTTCAAGAAGCAGGAGCCATGTATCATGTTCTCCCTCGAGGTCAAAGTAGAAGAGACAATCACATAAGAGATGGAGCACCGGTAGAGGAGTCTAGTGATTCTGAAGCAACTGGCAAGTCGAGTCCAACAAGGACTCAGATGCTCGGGTACAAAGACAGTGGAGGAGAAAATCAAGAAGAGCAGCATGAAGGATCAAATCATACGATGGAAGAAGAAGCAGAACAGTCACGGGACATACAAGATTCAAACCTAGAAGAGGATGAGTCACCAGAACTTGACAGAGACATAGAATTAAATGTTAGGGACAAGATGGGCGGGAACCAAGGAGATAGAACAAAAACAGATGGCATGGAAATAAATGATGGCTCAACTGAATTGGAAGAGACACCGCATGACCAATACAATCAAAGAGATCCTCGACCAAATGCCAACAACATTGGTAACAAACAGGAAGTAGCAGTAGATGGAAATAACAGCAGTAGTGTTGGATATGAGAGTAGTAATGAAGTGTCACAACCACCTGGTTTTGAGAGAGGGAGTCTAGAAAGATTAAGAGCCATCCACACACAAGAAGTAGAAGGTGAATGGTACAGGAAATGAACATCGAGAATGATAGTACCCACAATAGCTCCTTTGAATCGAGGGATACAGAAGAGTGTGCACAAGAGGCTATAGAGTTTTCCTCGATCATTAGGGGTTAAATTTCGAGGAAGCTTGGAAGACACGACACAAGCAATTGCTGAAGAAATCATACTAGAAAGGGCAACAAAGAAAAACAAGAAGAAGAAGAAGAAGAAGAAGAAGAAGAAGAAGAAGAAGAAGAAGAAGAAGAAGAAGAAGAAGAAGAAGAAGAAGAAGAAGAAGAACGATCTTTGAAAATACTAGCATGGAAAGTGAGAAAGGTGGAGTCAGACAGTTTTGCTCACTGGATCTATCAAAGATGCAAATTGGCACCGAGTATTTTGAAACAACGATGAAAATGAGTGTTGGAGAAGGAAGATGTGATGTGAAAATGGAGAGATGTGAAAGTGGGAAACTAAAATTGAGAATGAAGGAGGCCTACACGTATGAACGTGAGAACCATTAGAGCCTAGATCTGATGTGGTAGGGGTATTGAATTCGGATGGTTTGATATGATAATGGTGAAACATCAATTTATGAAAAGTAAAAAGTTACCATGGTTTGATATGTGGAAATAGAAGCTGCAAAAATAGAAATTAAAGGAAGAAGGAAGAATAAAAGATATGTGTGACTAGAAATTAAAGCAGAAATATTCAAATGAAGTGGTGAAGGAGCGGACGTCTCGAGCAGCAATATATCAAAGGAAGGATGGAGATGGGTCAAATTCTTTTTATATGCTTTTTCAATTACTACATAGGCCTGTGTTATTTTTGTCTAGTGATGCATTGTCTCAGAGCTTGCTTTTTGCTTTG
This sequence comes from Portulaca oleracea, assembly GCA_029582165.1. Classification (NCBI taxonomy): domain Eukaryota; kingdom Viridiplantae; phylum Streptophyta; class Magnoliopsida; order Caryophyllales; family Portulacaceae; genus Portulaca; species Portulaca oleracea. Next base: position 15,186,489 of record CM055881.1, read on the forward strand.
CTAGCTTCTGTGTAGTAGCTTTGGACATCAGGCATGCTTGTTACTATTTTGATGACAAGTTTGGGGTGAAGTGGCATAGAGATTAGACATGTCCTTGCTCCTCCTTTTGGGTGGCAGACATGTTTTTGTTTTATAGAAGCTTTGTGTCAGTGCTAGTCTAGCACTTGCTGAATAAATTTGGTCTCATGAGATTTAACTATCAAAAAAAAAAAGTCCCACATGTAAATTCAATTTTTCCATGCAATTTTTTTGGAAATGAAATAAGAAAAAAGAAGTTGAATGGAAAGTCTTTTTTTTCCAACAAAATTTAAGTCAAACAAAGGAAAAAGAATTACTTTACACATATTTTTTTTCTTTTATTTTTCCCACGAGATTTTTTCCCCATCATATTTTCCGTGATCCAAATGTACCCTAAGTGTTGATTATAATTTATAGGCATTGTCCATAATTTGGATAGTTGAAAAAGATTTTTTTTTCAAAGATAAATTATAATGGACAAATATAAAATCTTCATTAAACTTCATCTACTCCTTTTCCAAGTAGTAAGCAACAAACAATTTCTAAATCTTAAGCCAATTGAAACTAGATTAAATTGTGAAATTCTAAGATAAATTGCTACGTCCGACCACCTCATAACCCACTTTGACGTCGGAGTATTGGTTTTGGTTTTGGTTTTGATAATTTATAGGCAAGAAAAAAACTAACTCAGTCTCAAATTCGATATTACTTTGCAAGAAATTAAGAACTTTGGATTTACTCTCATGTTCTTGTTTTATCTGTCACTAAGTAAATGTCTTACAGTCTCTCATATCTTGTTTACTGACAATTTCTTACATAATATTTTATTTAAAAATTACAATATTATATTTTAACAATAATAATTTTTGTTACAAATCTAATGACAGGAAATACCCCTGAGGTTGGACCTAGGGAAGGCTCTTCTAGGATGCTTATGCATGTTAGTCTGGTTTCTAAGGAAATACGCATAGGATGTGCAATGATCTCACCATAAGGAGTGTAAAGATGACAAAGATGACAAATGATTATATCATGCACTAGGGGAAGTAATAAATCAGATCTGATAAATTAACTTCTCTTGGGTTAATACTACTTTCATCCCAAAACATTTGTCTATTTGACTAAGCTTTGATCATTGACTACTCATCAATTATGATGAATTACAATATGAAATTACCGTCATTAAAAAAATATTTTACTAAGGGTGTGTTTGGTGCAAAGGAAAATTATTTTATAGGAAAATGGTTTTCCTTGGAAAATGATTTTCTTAGAAAATGAATTTTCATTTGATATTTTCCTGTGTTTGATACACAGAAAATGATTTTTCTGGAAAACGATTTTCACATGTTTGACAATAACGAGACAAAGATTAAAACGCGTGTATGATAGAGAGTGGTGGAGAGAGAGAGAGAGAGAGAGAGAGAGAGATTAAAAAGGATGCATGAAAGAGAGTGGTGGAGAGAGAGAGATTAAAACGGGTGTAAGATAGAGTGGTGGACAGAGAGAGAGAGAGAGAGAGAGAGAGAGAGAGATATCAAAATGGGTGTAGCAAAGAAAGCGGTATAGAGTGAAAAACGAGAGAGATATATTAAAACGTGTGCATGAGAGAGAGTGGTTGAGAGAGAGAAAATGTAGAGAGAGAGAGAGAGAGAGAGAGAGAGAGAAATATCAAAATGGGTGTAGTAGAGAAAGTGATGTAGAGTGAAAAACGAGAGAGATATATTAAAACGTGTGCATGACAGAGAGTGGCCGAGAGAGAAAACTGAGAGAGAGAGAGAGAGAGAGAGAGAGAGAGAGAGAGAAGGGGAGAGAAAGGGAAAATGATTTTCCTTAGGTTTGAGTCAAGAATTTAATTTACAAAGGGGTGGAGGAAATCATTTTCTTGGAAAATGGTTTTCTCCATTTTCCGGTCATCAAACAACGGAAAATGGGAAAACCAGAAAATAATTTTCATCCCAACCAAACACACCCTAAAAGTTATAATGGTGTTGATTTTGTATTGTAACTAATTGTAATTTGTGAGTAATCAATACAAACATTTTGAAACGGGTGTTAGTAGCTAAGAGAAATTGAAAAGTGTAATGATGTAACTTGACATGATGTGAGCAAAAATATGAGAATCCCATGAATTATTTATAAATGGGAGTAAACAAGGATTTTAAAAAAATACCATAACTTTTTAGGTGGTGGAACGACGAAGCAAAAGCAAGGTGAAGGTGAAATATGCAGCCTACTAAGAAGTGAGGAGGTGTACCATGGAGGAGGAGAGACGACCAGCTAAGGAAAGATATAAGGCGACAAAAAAGGAAGCCAAGATGCTGGTGGGAATGGCAACGGTGAATGCTTATGATAGTTTGTATGGCAGGTTGGACACTAAGGAAGAAAGGAAGGAAGGAGATCTATAAGTTAGCTAAGAATCGGGAGAAGAGCGCAAAATATTTAATAAGTGTTAGGTGTATTAAAGATAATGGGGAAGAGTTTTGGTGGAGACCTAAATCAAGAAGAGATGGAAGAGTTACTTTGTCGATCTCTTTAATGGGGAGAGAAGTGGCATCTAACAGTGAAGACATAAGTTACAACTACAAAAGGGGAATTATACAAAGTGTGGTTTGTCCACCAACAACACATGAGAAGGTCACAGAGGTTTTGAAGAAATTGAAGAGGGGGAAAGCAGTGGGCCCTAATTAATGGCATTCCTATGGAGTTTTAAAAGTGCTTAGGCGAGGTGGGGATCCATTAGTTGGTAGGACTCTTGAATGATATTCTTAAGACAAGTAGAATGCCTGATGAGTGGCAGAGTAGTGTTGTTTTTGCTTTGTGCAAGAACGAGGGAACTGTTCAATGTTGCAATAAGTACAGAGGGATAAACTCCTGAGTCACACCATGAAGATTTGGGAGCAAGTGATAAAGAGGAGATTGAGGGAGAAAGTTGGGATGTCTGAGAATCAATTTGGTTTTATGCCTAGGAGATCAACTACATAAGCAATCCCATATTTTGCGTGGCCTTATGGAGCAATATAAGGAGAGGAGGAAGAACCTTCATATGTTGATCATTGTTCTGGTGCATTCATATGATAGAATACCCAAGAAGGTGTTGTGGGAGTGTCTTTAAGCAAAACGGGTGCATTATCCTCATATTCAAGCCATTAAAGATATATATGACAATGTCGAAACCTATGTCATGAATACAGTTGGATCTACAAGAGATTTTCCTGTGGATATCAAGCTTCATCAAGGGTCAGCTCTTAGTCCGTTTCTTTTTAATGTGCTTATAGGTGAGCTGACTATGACATTCAGGATGAGTTGTCGTGGTGTATGATCTTTGCAGACGATATAGTTCTAATGATGAATCATATGAGATACTAAATGATAAGGTGGATATTTAGCGTGATACCTTGGAGTCTAAAGGTTTTAGATTAAGTAGGTCGAAGACTGAGCATATGAGTTGTCATTTTAGCGGGATTGAGCATGATGACAGTAGTTAAACTATTACCACCGGAGGAGCGGTTATTCCTAGGGTGGAGATCTTTCGATACTTGGGAACTATATTGCAAACTAAAGGAGATATAAGTGAGGATATAACACATCGGATTAAGGTTAGTTGGCACAAGGGGAAGGTAGCTGCAAGAGTGTTGTTTGATAAGAGGATCCCACTTAAGCTCAAAGGTAAGGTTTATCGTGTGCTAATCAGATTAACAATGTAGTATGATTCGAAGTGATGGGTAACAAAGAGATCGCACTATCAATGGTTGAAAGTGGCATAAATGAGATGATCCAGTGAATTTGTGGGTTCATTAAGCTGGATAGGATGATGAATGATGTGTGTCGTGATAAGTTAAGTGTGGCCTCTATCGAGGGTAAGTTGTAAGAGAATAGATTAAGATGGTTTGGTCATGTGTACATGAGGGATATGGATGCTCCCATGAGGTTACGTGAAAAGATGGTGTTTCCTCCATTTCGTCGTGGGCATGGGAGGCCCAAGTCCCTGGGGAGGTGATTAAAGCTAATTTGAAACAAATAAAGTTAGTGAAGGATACGACACTGGATAAGACTAATTCTTGCGGATCCAAAAAGAAAACCTTTTGAAAGACTAGAAACAACCATTTTGAAAAATAGAGGGAAAACTACTTGAGAATTGATAGAAGATAAGTATGGACAAAGAAATTATATATATATATATATATATATATATATATATATATATATATATATATATATATATATATAAAAGCAGTTTTCCTTCTATTTTTCAAAATGGTTGTTTCTAGTCTTTCAAAAGGTTTTCTTTTTGGATCCGCAAGAATTAGTCTTATCATGCACTACTGTGCATGAGGGGAAGATTGTTTACATCTAGATCCCGTGAAATCCCACGTCAGCATGCCTATACTAGGGTTTGTTGTTGTTGTTGTTAACTTTTAGGTGTGAAACCCTAAATATAAGAAGGAATGGGCCTCTACAGTTTGTATGCCCATTTAGCTAAACGTTGACTTACCCTTTTAGGGTGGTTGATCGGGTGAGTGGGTTAAATACGAGTTAGTTGTACATCGGATTAGGGTAAATATGGGTTAAGTGTATTTTGAATTCAGGTAAATAATGACCGTGTATTTCAATTTTAGGTCAATCCAATAGGTTATAACTGCGACTTTTTGTCCATATTTTCTTTGAAAAGAAAGGTCTCTAATTACTATAGTTTGTACAATATATATAATAAAATACGATTATCTTTTCGTAATGATGGATGATTTTGAATATTTCAATTTAAACTAGAAAACTAATAAATAAATAAGTTATACTTATAGTTAATAGTGAAGGATTCCAACAATAAGTCAAAAATTCCAACATAAAAGACAAAATTTTCAAGTTAAACAGGGTTCGGATTTGACCCGCTAATTTGAGGGTTTTTTGGGTTCGATTTGTTTTAGGTTCGTGTCAAGGAAATCATGTTCAAAACCCATGTTTTCGAGCAGATTCAGGTTATCGGGTCGGGTTAATAAAGGTTAATCATTGACAGGTCTCCTGGTTGATCTGTATTGAGCTGATGATCTATCTAGTATGATCTTCCTCAGTCAAATATGGATACTACTACTACTACTACTACTACTACTACTACTACTACAAGTCTACAACTACTAGTGCACCTACTACTACTTTCAATGTCTTCAAGCATATGGGGCTGATTTTAATTGTTACTGTTACCAGTAGTGTTGCTAACTACTGTTACTGTTAGTGTTAGTTACTGTTATTGTGATTGTTATTCGACTCCTCTGCTCACCAAACACCACATTAAGATTTGCCAGCTCCCTGTTTCTAATCCTTCCTCCACTCTACGTCCCTCTTCTCTCCAAACCGGCTATGTTGTCAAACCAGAACCGTCAGACTGGTTCATCCGGTCAAATCAGCAACAAATACCTAGAACGATTCAAGTGATGTGTAACCTCGCTCAGTTGCCCAAACCACCAAAAATTAGTTAAACCTAGATGACCCACCAAGCCGCAGCTAAACCATAACTTCAAGCCTTCTACCTAGCAACTTCTGATTTCTTACCACTGTCAACTCTTTGGCCCCATTTCTTCTGACAATTTTTGTTGCGTCGCCAGTTAAAGGCACCAATGGCTCCAAATTGTTAGTGTAAAACTGTCAATGACAAAGGGCTTTGGTTTTTTCTGTTTGAGAAATAGAGTGGTACAGTACATATGCGAAATGTCACTCCTGTCAGGCTCGAAAACAAGTCTTTTGCAAAAACTCCCAAGGACAAGCCAAAGATTGAGAGAATTTTTTTCGTCGTTGTAAACAAAACTTTGATTGTGATGAGCACAGAGCACAAGCGAGCCTTCAGATGCGAGGAAAAAGAATGCACCTCCATCGGAAAAGTTACATTTAACATTAGACATCTACAAAATGTGCACATCAAAATTATCTACATACACAACAACGACCACCAAAAAAGAAAGTTAAGAAAAACGTGTTAGAAACATCAACTAGGGTTTTTCCTATGGTAGTATAACATAAAAAGCTCTTTCAATTGCAGCAGCAGGTATGAAAAAAAAAAATGGACATAATGCAACACAAAGCTTTAGCAAAATGTACAGAGCTGCCCCCCCTAAAAAACCTGACCCCATATTTTGAGCTCCGGTTACTCTCTCTCCCTCAGTATCAGAGCCTCTTTTCATTCAAACGGACAAAGGAGGGAAATCCCCGTCGTCTTTGAGGCGGTACGACTGTACAGCGAGCCTACATGCCCCACAACACAAAGCCCGTTATTAATCAAGACAACAACATCAGTTTTTTTTCCGCACACCCAAAAACCGAAGAGTTTTTTTAGCTTTTTATAGCAAGCAAGCAGCTTTTTTTTAAGGTCATAAGATGAGCGAAGTTGCTACCTGTCGTCATTCAAAATAAACAGGCCCGGGGGTTCCCCGTTTTCACTTCTAGGAGGGGACCCGGAAGAATCCGCTGGTGGCAGGGCCGACCGGCTCATCATCATGTCTCTTTCCGGCAAAGGCGTGGGGTCCATGGGTAGGGGTAGGTGGGGCCCAAAGTCCCCATCGGGCTTCTCAAAACCATTGACTTCTTTGAAGACCTTCATTCCTCCTATTCCTCGTGGGGAGCTCTCGAAGCAATCCGATGATCTCAGTTTGCCGGTGCCTTGTCGCACAGGAGATTGTGCCTGGGGGCTGCCCCTGTCTACCGGTGTCTGAGCTCGGCCATTCGTCCGAGGGGATCTTAACTGCCCACCATGTGTCCTCCCCTTCCCTTGGGAGGACCTGTCCCGATATGATTGATGGTTCTGCAGTAACAATAGTAGCGTAAATTACTTCCCAACACAAAAAAGAGGTGGAGTGGTGCTAGCAAAAAATAGGGTCTGGGTTAAATTTGGGTTAGTCAAATCGGTCAATGTCAAAATCCGAACAGGAGATTGATGTCCATCACCCGGTTTTTCTGGGGTCAAACCAGGTCGGACAATTCGAAAAGAAACTAAATTTGGGTCAAAATCAGGTTCGAACAATAGAGAAAATAGAAATATTTTGTCTAAATGTTCAGTCAGATAGGATGATTGTCAAAATTCGGACGAAAAATTTATGACCGGTTTTTCCGCGTCAGACAAAACTTTGCCAACTTTAGTTGTAAGCAACAAGAAGGGAGAGGAATGATGATCGTCAGGACACACACCAGAAGCACACAAATGAACTGCTTTTCATGCTCATTTTCAGACTCAACTTTCTAATAATATACTAACTTAGGGCCTATACTGGCTTGATTAGCTCCAATTCCTAGGTGAGTTATTGATGATTTTTATCAAGATTTCCTGGTCAGATTGCGCTTAGGCTTCATTTGGTCCTTGGAAATAAGATGGAAAGAAAACATTTAAAAACTACCTGCCTCACTTGGCTTTTCAAAAGGTGAAGAAGAGTTGGATGGAAAACACCATGGAAAATCCACATTGATTTTACCGTCGACATTTTCAGGTCAGATTTGAGGGGAAAGTGTGGTGAATATGATAGAAAAAATGAGAGGTAGGATTGGGAAGTGATTCAATCAAGGGAGGGATTGACGGTGAGAATGGAACTTTCCATACTAGATTGGTGAAGAGAGATAAAAAATTTATTTCAACCTTTTTTTCCAAGGACCAAACAAAGCCTTTATCTCCCTCCATCCTTGTCTCCCGCCTTCTATTCTATGTATACCCTAGCCCCCTACAGAGGTACTGAACCTTAACAAAGAGTCCAAGAAACACATGTCCCATAAAAAATAAAATAAAAAAAATGACGAGAAAGCACAAACATAAAACCATCTCAAGAGTCTAAACGTGCTTACCGTAATTGGAAAGTACGTCCCCGTCCCTCGGGTCTTAGGCATCTCATCCAAGCCAAAGGCAGCAGCACCAGGCATTACTTGAGAATTAATTGGGAAGAATGAAGGTCTCGGGACCACACCGTTCATATGAGGAGGAACCATGTCCGGTCGAAAGTGCACCGGCTGCCGGATCGCGTCCCACGCGTTCTTCCTTTGGAAAAAGGGAGGTGGCTGTAGATGCACGGGCGGGATGGGCAAGCTCAGCCCCTGATCATACCAGAACCGACCGTACTGCAAGCTACCAAGATGACTCTCTACATCCCCGGATAGGTCAGGCAAGATCTTCTGCAACTCGTCGCTTGCACCCGAAGGAACATCCCCATGATGCATGTTTGAGTCAATGCATGGGACGACATCATGGTTGTTCAGTACGTGATTATCTTCCCGCTCCAATGGTGCATGCATGCTTGATTCCATGGGTCGCTCCTCGCCCAAATCACCACTTTCAATCTTCCCATTCTGACACGAGTAAAGATGGGGTGCACGTGGGGTTACATTACCCACAGGCATTTTTGTCTCTTCCACTACTATAGGAGAATCTTTATCTACCCGACTCGTTATTCTAAGATCCCGAATTCCACATGTTGAAAGATCACTCTCGTCGCCGAATGGTCCGTCCTTTGGTAGCTCAGGCGTTGACAGTGCGGTAGAAGGAGTTGGTTTCTTGATGTCTCTTTGCTCGTCGATGCCAACTCCTTCCAAACAAGAAGCAGATTCCCTAATACTTACTGAATGTCTTGCCTCCTCACTTGAATGGGTAGATTCTTCTTCATGGGCAGCATAGCTCTCTTCTTGGCAACGGTCGGAACCAGGGACTAGCATTTCGGGAACAAAACCGTTGGAACCGGACATTAGCAGAAAATCCTGAACATCAGGTCGACGACCTTGTCCATGTCTTTCCAGTGTGTTGGTGAAAAATCTACGGATTTCTTCAGCAATATTCTCCTGAGGCTGCAAAAGCATTTGCCCCAGTTTCCGAGCCCCAAATGAAAAGGCACTCCTTATGCGAAAGAAGTTCCCTGTCCAAATACACACAGGCCGTATCAGCCAAAACCAATAAATGATAAGTCAAAACCAATACTCCAAAATCCCGCTCAAGGCAAGGTATCGAGGGGTAGGACGCAGCAGTCTTACCCTAAAATTTTGCAATTTAGACAGACTGGTTCCAATTGACCCAAGATTTAAAAATCATTCGCTACCTACTGCTCCATGGAAAAGATGCTGAGGTGCAAATGAGGTCTGATGATGCATTTGTTTCAAAGGAGTAAACCGTGCAATTGTTTTCTCAAACATATAATGCATGAACATTTCAAAGGGCATTCTTTCTTCCTAACGAATCCAATTGATTGACATGATAACACTTTTTAAAGGGCACCCATGATATGACCGTATTCTGGTTGACCTTTCCTTTGTCCAAACAATAACATCTCCTTCCATGCATTAGTTACAGCCCCTTTTTTGGTGAGATGGACTTATACAAGACAAACTCTACAAGAAAAACGAAAGCAAACCCTGAAAAGCACTTTGGCAATTTCTTCTTTCGCCTTGGACCAAAACAGAAGTAATCGCCTTGCCCTTTGGTTTATAAATCAACCAAGAGGTGACTCTTGAGTAATGACAAGTGACTACTCTATAGAAAATCTATAAACCACTCAACTATGGGCTCACTCAGTTCCTGTAACCATTACCGACTTCCCCACAAAAGTAACAATTTAGAATGAAAAAACTAAGAAAAGAAGGCTTTAACATTAAAAAAAAAAAAAAAAAAAAAGATACTTGTAACTGATGACTTTATCCATGTTATCATTGACAACTTGGAAAATTACATACAAAAGCATCATTCTATCACAATTCACAACAGAAGTAATCCACTTGCCCTGTGGTTTACAAATCAACCAAGAGGTAACTGCTCAGTAATGACAAGCGGCTACTCATTAGAAAAGTCCAAATCCACTTAACTACATGTTTATCTACAGCTGCCCAACATCAGTAACCATTTAAATAAAAATAAATGCTTGAACTCATACAAAAGCATCAGAGAAGTAAGAAAACCTAACCACGACAAAGAAGCATACCTTTGCTTACACTGCGGCCAAGGTTGTTGTTCTCTTTCAATGGATCAACTATATTTAGATGCTTCTGCATAAATATTCTATTATCCGTCCCCCGAGAAGGTACGGAGAACTTCCTAACACAATCCCGAATAAACTCTTCGGTCAGCAGTAAGTCACCCCCTCCATTTTGCGGCTTCTCAGCTGACAAGTTCCACAATGAAGTACCAGAATTTCATCAATATTGAGTATGGCCCTTGTTAGGCAAGCAACAAAAATACGGTTTCTTACCCACAATTTCTGGCAATGAGGATAGAGGGACTGGGCCACTTAGACTAACACAATAGGTCTCCCAGTCAAATTTGCTGAAGTAGTCCAGAAATTTATAGAGGACCTAGAACATTAAAAATTCAGTACGCACCAACACATCAAGGCCCTAATACCAACAGTTAATCCAACAGCTGACTTACTGCCAAAGGTCCATTCAAAGATGAATGAAACAGATGGAAAATATGCAAAACCAGCGTCTCTAAGGCATACGTTGATATTAGACCATGATGTGCACCAAGTATGCGGCTCTCGTAATAACACCAGGCCTTGATCAGAATGATACTGCGCTTAAAAAGATGATCTTTCCCGATCAAACGATCAACCTGCAGGAAATCAGTGTGAAGTTACAAAATCAGACAAAAGTAAATTATATGAAATCAACCCAATATGTGGGACAGTACAAATAATCAGAAGATTGAATAAAAAAAAATTGTGCTGCAACAGGGCACCAGTTGAAAGCAGGATGTCACTATCGTAACCACATGTTCAATGGATATGCGAAAACTGGTCAACCACTTATAGTTGACCAGCATAAAAGAGTGAACATGACCAAAAACTAGAAATGTTTACAGAACGAACAAAATAAACAATATACCCCAATGTAGTCCCGCTAACGCGAGGTTTGGGGGACTCAGATGCAGGGCAACCCACTCCCCATGCACGGAAGTGCGTTAAGAGGCTGATTCGGCGGACACCAAAAAAGAACTTTTGGAAGCCGAAATCACACCATTTCGAAAACCAAATGGAATACCGCTTGGGAAGGAAGAAAAAAGAAATAAAAAGTTATGGAAGGTAAAACGGAGGCACACCTCCTCAAGAAAACAAAGAGCACACAGCCCTCCTATCTGATTGAAAGAGATGTCTACAACGATATTCTGTACCAAGCATTTAACAAGTTTAACCTGCCACCAGAAAATCCGAAGCATAAGTTTAACATTATAAACAATAATAATAGCAACAGCACATGTCCGAAGCGTCTTTCAAGAAATTATCTGCACCCACCCATGAAGGATGGCATGATAATTGAAAGAAAAAATGATCATCATACACTAGACCAATACTATACATGCAAATCTACCATTTTTTAAAAGGCATACAGGATGGCATCAAGCCCATTAGCAATTTAGCCCCAATATTACAATGCATGAGAATTGACATGCCCTATGATTGGCATAAGGAAACATGGTTTCATTTTTCAACTGCCTTGATGGGTCAGCCTCTCAGACCGTGTAAACTGATTATCGTCAGAAAAAGAGTTGACGGTTAAATAGCACATCGCATGCATACATTCAGATTCATTTTTCAAGCCCAGACATAGTTGATATGAAACTGCAATAAAGAAACTTCAACAACAGAGAAAGGAATCATTACATTTTTATCATAGCAAGAAAAAACAAGGGAGGATAAGAACAGAAAGAAAGTGACCAACTCCCACAAAAGAAGCCAGCCTCGAGCAGCAATACCTCAAAAGAAGAATAAAATAAAAAAAAGGTATATTTTAGTCTCAAAGGTTTCCTATTTACTCATCCTCATTCAATGAACTCGGTGTTTTTTATCATTGCCTTAATTATTTCTACAAATAAACAACTTTCTTCATGATTAAATCATGCCAAACAAAACCACTAGCCATACGTTTTACAAACATAGCCTTCAAAGATCATTATCATTGCCAAGGTGTGGAGAACAGAAAGATGTACAGGAGTTAATAACCATGCAAAACAGGTGCATCATATGTTAGGACTCAAAAGCAAAAAAGACGATATGTTCACATTGGTTTTTACTTGCTTTGCTACCCCCCCCCCCCCCTTTCTTTCTCTTCTACACCAAACAAGAAGAACGTATCAAATGTCATAGTTAATACTTAGCTAGTGAAAACATAACATGCATCATTGTTACACTAAAATCAAGTTTCACATTCTCAGAATCACAAAGTCAAAGGCACCAGAAGCAGATAAGACACTCTGATAGAAGGTAGCCTGCTAGATACTGGACACAGAAGACAACTATTTGTCTGCTAATCAATACAAAAAGTCCAAACAGATAAGCCAAGGTTCATATTCTAATAAGGTCTCCAAACAGTCATAAATGTCACAATATGCTAAAGTCTATGGTCAATATAGCATTTAGAGTCGCAAGAACAGGCATGTTAATGCTCAAACCAAAAGCCATAAAGAGAAATCTATGTTTTAGGAATAAACCTCTGCTCGAATATATTGGACATCTTTTACTACAAATTCAGCATGAGGGTTACGATCTTCTGCTTCTAGCACAGAATACACATCATTTGCAAAGCCTTCCTCAACGTTGAAACCACAGAACGCAGTGAGATCAATATCTCCATCAGGAAGATAGGTCTTCAATGGGACAGATCCAAACGGAAAGACCTGGGAATATCAAAAGGTAGTTGTTATCTTGAATCATCAGCTACAACCATGATGTTTTATAAGAAAGACTGAATTTAACGAACGAATAAATAGAAACGTCTTAAACGATACTAGAAGCTGTGGAAATAAAATTGTGCAGTAATCCACTCAAAAGAACTACTTGAGCGATGTAATTACCCTCTTTCATACATCATTCATAACTCAAAAACAGCTTTTTCAGCTCTATTTCCCATGTTATCTGACCTTTTTTTTAGCAAAAAGCATATTTTAAGCTTTTGGTCCAAATTACTCTTTTTCCTTCTGTCCAGAACTATGAAGTGCACACCAAAAATGGTGCATAGTGGCATGCCTTTAATTGCTGCTCAGAAGAGTCAATCTACCTAGGACTACATTACAATAGTTACGTGTACATAGGTTTGAGGTTTTCAAACCGAAGACAGATGCACAGTTGAAATCAGACACAGGTACAGGGAGACCTCGTTTTATATGATTAGCCACAGTTAATTGTTTGGCAATATTTCATTACTTAAATCTAAATCCAAAATCATATTAAACTACAACAGACACATAAAGTACAACTAACAAAATAATGAAGAAAAAATTGAAGGAGCCTATATCCGGTATTCTCGGGAAGGTGTAAAAACTAAGAACACAGCGCGTTTCCTTAGTAGAAGGTATCAGAGAAAAGAGAATCTCTATTGTAGTATTATCATGCCACCAGAACCAGTGAACACTTGTACATACTGAAACAGTAGTAACACCAAGCCCCGATGTAGAGTTCATATGCATCCTACCAACAAATTGAATCACCATCTCGAAAAGGGTAAATCTTCCAGCATCCATGAACTCTTGAATTTCCAACGTAATGTTACTTCATAACATTCCTAGGCAGAATTACTGAGCTCAAACCCCAGCCCCTATGTAGAGTTTCATATGCATCCTACCAACAAATTGAATCACCATCTCGAAAAAGGATAATATCTTCCATCATCCACAAACTCTCCAATTTCCAACGTAATGTTACTTCATAACATTCCTAGGCAGAATTACTGAGCTCAAACACCAGCCCTACTCCCAATTAGACAGTGTACTTGATATTAATGGTCCTCAAATAGACCACAACTGCAACAATTCACAAAACTATAAACAAAAAGCCCTTTGCCTAGAAAAGTTTTGGATGTCCATTGCGGTAATATGACATTATGGCCTAACCATCCAAAGTTCATATGCCCTTTGCCTAGAAAACGGTAATCAAACTGAGTCCAGTGCTTGCTACACAAAAGACGGCCACATTCCTATGTAAACCATTCACAACAAACCTACACTGGGGCTCATTTGCACAATATGAAATATTCAAGAGAATTTTAAGATTATTCCAGCACTAAAGATGCACTGGACCTTAAGACATATCAGGAATATAGTCAATAACATAAACATCCTCCAGCACGGATCCCTCCAGAGGCCCTGAGCACATGAGAAATCAAAATGCATGCAGCTCTAGCCCAGCAAATCAGAAATACAAGCATACATCTACCATGCACAAGCACCGTGACATTGCAACTTGCTAAGCTTGGAACTTAATACCATGTAAGAAACAAAACAAAAAAAAAAAAAGGGATATCACCAACTTTCCCCATGTCAACCAGCATTCTATCCATGGTATCAAACACATAACAAGTCTTCCTTTCCTCTAGAAAAATTGGAAAAGGAATAAACATCCTACCCACCAAAAGGCAAGTTGGTTCTATGGAAACTACAATTTACTTCTTCATTCTTCAGTAGGCAGCCATGGAGTTGTAAAACATTATGCTTTTCAACTTAGATTGTGATGCACTAAATTAAAATGCTTCATTGAACCACCTATACTTCTTTTCCATGGAATCATAGGTAGGGAACGATTTCTAAATCTCGGGTCAATTCGAACCAGTCTCTCTAAATTGCAAAACTCAGTGCATCATAAGCTATTTATCCGATACTGCTCATGTGAATCAAAACCAACTCGTCATCAACATACACCGAAACCTTTACAACACCAAACAGTGAAAAGACCAAAGTAAAATGCTTCATTGAACCTCCTATACTTCTTTTCCATGGAATTGTAGGTAGCGAACGATTTCTAAATCCTGGGTCAATTGGAACCCATCTCTTTAAATTGCAAAACTCAGTGCATCATAAGCTATTGGTCCAATACTGCTACATGAACCAAAACCAATTCGTCGTCAACATTCATCGACCCAGTCTCTCTAAATTGCAAGACTTGGTGCACCATAAGCTATTGGTCCGATACTGTCTCACATGAATCAAAACCAACTCATCGTCACCATCCACCCAACAGTGTAAAGACTACTTCGAATTCAACACAAACTCATCTCGAGTATCCAACAACCAAATGCATTACCCAACCCCACTAAATTCCAAGCCAGCATTAGTATAATAGTCCCATAATCATCTTCTAACATCAAATAATTTCCCATAACACGACAAAACAAAATCAAGGACAGTAATATATACATGCTCAAAACTACAATGCTACAATACAAGAATAAATTGGGGAAAATTGATGATAATAATAATAACAATAATAATAATCATAAGCATGTTTTTTTTTACCTCACAACCCAGATAAGTTCTAAGCAGCCTCTGAACATAATCAATGACATCTCTCCTTCTATCCTCCGAAGCAACAGTTGGCTGCACCTGCCGGATGATTTTCTGGGTTGCCAGCTCAGCCCGGGCCCACACTTCCTGCCCAAACGACGTCGTCGATGTCGATGTTGATGATGAAGAGGAAGAAGATGAAGATGATGGCACCGGTGAATCTTCCAAAACGGCACCGTTTGGCTCCCGAAGATCACCCATTCAGTGCCGTATTGCACCACCCCACCACCCAAACCCTCAAACCCTCCCTCAAAACACGAAAATACCCAGAAAAATTCACCCAAAAACACAACGACCCATCAAAGTTTTTCACCCAATTGAATCAAATTCTCGATTAAAACACGAAACTAGGGATAAGGGTTCGTTCGTTCGATGAGAAAGAAAGGGGGTGGAGAATAGAATTGTAGAACAGATAGATAGATATCAACGAATAAGCGAATCCAAGCACTGACAGAAAAGAAACGGCGAAAATTTCAATTCAAAAGGGGGAAAAAAGCAGGAGGAGAATAAAAAAGAGGGATCGAATTTCTTCTGAATCTATAGAAATTTGACAACTTTTTTTTGGGTTCTTCCCTGTTAATAATAATGATAATACTCGTAATAATCAAAAGGGTTTGTGGATTTTTTTCTGTTCTTCTTCTTCAAACTTATCATCAATTAAAACCTACAAAAATTTCCTCAATCAGCCTCTATTTTCCCCTTCTCTTCTTCTCTCTTCTTTCTCTCTCTCGATTGTTGTCTCTCTTGCGGCCCTGCACAGTTTTTCACCTTTCACAACCTTGGTTTTTTTTTTTTCCCTTTTTGTTTTTCTCCTCTGTTATTATCTTGTCTTGTTAATTAATGTAACTGCACATTAGGTTTTTTTCCATCAAAATTTTAAAAGGAAAAAAAAAAAGAAAGAAAAACTGCACATCAGATTAGGGCATTCTTCTGTTTTGCAACCTGGTAATAAAATAAACCTACCGAATTCCTGGATTTATTTATTCATGACCAAAAAAATTAATTGCCCATTTTTTATTATATCATCTTTAAAAGTTATGCAGTTAAATTTTAAAAATTTTGATCGTAAGTTTCTCAATATACAACTAATTACTATACAAAATTGTCACTATCAAATTCATAACGAAAAATATTATTATAAAAAGTATAATATTACAATTATTAATTATATATTAAGTAAAAAATTATAAATCAAAGAAATTTTTTAAAGATCGTAAGAATTAAAATTATGATAATTAATATGAAAGGGATAAATATTTATTTATTTACATTGTTTGCGAATATAAAAAGTACACTTGACGTTGGTGGTATTTTATTTTGTTTGGCCTCCACCGCTTGCTGTTTGGGTCAACATTGTCGTACGCGGAAACAGGGTTTTTCTTTTTCTTTTTCCTTTTTCTTTTTTTTTAAGGGCGCAGGGTTTTTCTTTTTTTTCCCCTGTTTTTCTTGGCGGGGTCCAAAATTTTACTTTACTGTACAGATGAATGACTTCCGGTTCCCAGATAACATATTTTCTTTTTGAAAAGAATTGTTATGAAATACTCCCTTCATATTTTAATAATTGTCCTATTTAAATTTTGGAAAGGGATAAAAAAATAGTAGTTAATCGGTACATTGACAAAAAATATTTTTATTTTTCGTTTTAGGCCGTGTTTTTTTAGAGTTGTAGGTTTAAAATCAGGTAAAGTAAGGTTGGTATGGAAAGGAAAGGAAGCGAAAATAATTTTTTTAAGTGTTTTTCATGAATTTGGGTAAGACAAGATAAAGTAAGGTTAGGAAAGGATAGAATAAACATAACTTATTGCTCTAAAGAATGTTCTAAAGAACAGGGTTTAATGTTGAGAATGATAAATAATTTTGGAAATAGTCATTATTGTTGTATTGAAATTGTAAATTAATAGATATTATGAAAGTAAAAATTGAATGAAAGTGACATATATTAAAGAACGAAGCAAATAATATATGTAAATATTTATATATTAATCAAATCATTTTTAAGTATCCTACATATATAAGGGTGATAATGTATAGATATTTATACTCGGGTATGAATAAAAGCATGCTTCTCCGCTCTTCCAACTCTTTTCTGTTTATTGTTCCCATGTACAGAATGATGCTTTGTGTTAGAAACCTTAGCCCCCAAAATGAAAACAAAAGGTTATTTCATTGTACAAAATATTTGGGTAAAATTGTTCATGGGGATAACTACTCCCGTACCATATTGAAAAGTACACAATGTTTTAAGAAATAAGATACAATTTAGATGAATTCTTTTTTATGTTTCAACAAAGTAATTTTTTTACCCAAATTTCAAAAGTGAATGATGATTTTGGTTTAAGAGACTTATTCACTCTAATTGTGAAAATGAATGACAATTTCGAAAGCGACATTTTAGTAAACATAATAAGTTGGATCAAGCATGGTGTATAAGGGTATATTATTCTACTAAGGGCAATTATTTACCTTTGAAATTATGGTGAAAAATGTTTCTTTGCGGAAAAAAAAAAGTAACTAGCTGGAATTGTCCCTTGTAAATAATTTCTCCAAAATGTTGTGTACTTTTCAATATATTCTGAAAAGATATCTTTTAATCGTAATTTGAGGGGCACGGTAGTACTTGAAATTTGATGCAACTATGAACATGAGACCACGAAAGGATTTCTTAGAGAGAGCGGGTGGAGGGGGGGGGGAGGAGGAGTAGAAAAAGCATAGAGATGGATAGGAGGTGGGCAGATGGCGTGTACCCATGTAAATGAAACCTAAGACTAATCCAGGCAATAAACAAACTTCACTCGACTTCTCTCTAGCAATTTTGTTAACCGACTAACCATTCCATCCCTAATATGTCATATTCGGTGTCGGTGATGACCATTTCCCGACCACTGTCGGCTTCACCTTTTTGGTTTGCTTTCTCGCTTATCTTTTTTCGTTGTTTGGTTGGATTTTTTTTTCAGTTTTCATCTTTTAGGGTTTGTGGTGTGTTGTATGGTTTGGTGTAATAGGGGGATATATGGTATTTTTTGGAGTTCGGCATCGGTTTTCTTAGATTTGACGGCGTCTATTATCACTAGTTTGGTATTGAGCGAGGATGGTGTTTACTGTGTGTCGCGAATCGGCAGGATGTGCTGATTACATTTATTGGTGATTATGAGGTAGTTAGCATCGTTAGGTGTCTAGAGTTCTCGTGTGGGGTCATAGTAGTGTATGAAGATTTCTGGTGGCTAATTCCAGCTTTATAGTATCTTTGACGATAACGCATGGGATCGACCTCATACCTTCAATAATGATGAATGTATATGGACGTTTGCTACTCTACTTTATCTCACCCGTTTGTCAAGTTATTTGTTGTGTTTTTGGCTTCTTGCTAATCAGTGGTGTTGTGAGTGCGTATATCCGTTGTTATTGTGGGTGTTTTCCTGAGGAGGTCAAGTTTTCAGTTGTATATGTTGTTGGATGGGGATCCATGCGTATTTGGGTTAGAGTGGGTTTCAGGTAGTGGCAATTGGTTTTCTTGTTTTGTTTTTTAGTATCGTTTATTTCATAGTGATCTAGTTTAGAAGCGGTCAATTTCCTGTTCCATTATTTAGTGATTGTTTGGTTCGTGGTGAGTTGAATCAATGACTTCTAGGTAATGTTCTGTTTTATGGTGGTTTGATAACGGTCTTTGTGTGTCAGATGGTGATGATTTTTGTAAGTGAGACTTAGTTTTGTTAAAGCATTGTTACCTCATTTTAGTGGTGTCTTAAAATGACATTGTTGAGTGTGTACTGTTAGTATAGCGAGTTTGTAGCAAGGGATTGTATGAGTTACCTCTTTTGACCATGGATTCTGGGTTTGAGGAGGCTTTTGATGAGTCGATTTATTCACAATTAAAAAGATGAGTTACCTAAACAGTGATTGAATGTCTTGAACATATGACCATCCTATGAAGGCAATTTAGGCTGCTATGAATTTCAAAGGCAAGGGTAATCTTCTATTTAAGGCTCGTGATTTTCGCAACTATAGACATGTATGAAAAGGGCATCCAACCCCTATGTGTGCGGATACCAATTTGCAGTCAAGATGTTATGCTAACTAATTTAAATTCGAAGTTACACTCAATTCAAATCATGCAACTTGCTAGTTAAAGTTGGACCAATATCATTTATCACAAAATCATGATGATTTAGCTATGAAATTCGATGCTTAAAATATTAAAGTACGATATCGGTGAGCACTCTCTTTCGTGTAGAGGGATGGTGGAGAATGCTAGAATGGACTTGTGGATGACTCTTACGTTTGAGCCAAAAACAAAATTGCCCTGAGGGAACTAAAGAAGTTAGAGGAGGAGCATGAACCTACTTTAGATGATCGTGGAGATATCCAAACTGGAACACATAGCCAGAAGTTTTTTGATCTACTTTGGACTCATCGTCGTCCTAGCGAAGGTGTAATAAGCAAGTCTAACAATTCTAAGTCCACGCAATGTGAGGTGCCTTCAAAGTTAGTGTAGATGAACTATGACTTCAACTTATTGTGTTAAGATGATTAGAGGATACTTATGAGGGTTGTTATATTATGCAAGAAGTGGCCATGATGAATATGGTGGAAGTACAGGATGGAAGGTTAAGCATATAGGAATTAATATGTCAGATTAGCAAGGTAGTTCTATTTTAGGTCTAAGGGAAGAGGTGTTTCATGCTCCTAGTTTAAAGTGTTCTAATGGTGGTGTATCTAAAACTAATGAGGCGTGTCACTTAGGGTCAATAACAATAAACGTGAACAACTTTAGTTGTGTAACGTCTTGCAGCAAAGAAGAGGTGGAGGACAACTCCAGATTTACAGTGGGATCAAGTTCCACTTACAAGAATGAAAAGAGTTTAGTTGGGGTATATGAAGATGTTTATTTGAAAGATACAATTACTGTTTCATGTTCGAGCAAACCTGGTGTATGTCTTAGGATTCCCAGGAAGGTGTATCAGCAGATTGCGGATGACAAAAGTATGAGCTTTTTCTTGCAGGGCATGTCAAATTTATTTATCAGTCTCGAGAGTTTCTACTTCTATCACTAAAGAAGGGCCTCTAACAGAAGTACCGAAAGGGAAGAGAATGATATGTCCTGTATAAGCTTCATTAATTCACATGTTTTTATGCATAAGATGGTTCATTGTGGACATGAGAATGAGGATGATGACATAGCAAGTGTGGGTTCTCATTGCCTTCGCAATGTTGAACATACAATAAATTTCTTTGACACTAGGGAGGATGATACCTTCCTTTTCAAGGCTACGTCTCAATCTTCGTAAGAAAGAGATTCTATAAATACGTTAGACCCTTTTCAAACAAGAGTAGAAATACAACTAAGAGCAAAAACACACATAATATCGTCAAGGCCTCCAAAGTAAGTATGTGGTGTTCAATGGGTCTTTTGTTTCTAAAGCTACTTCTTTTTGTAGCAATTTAGTGGTTGCAAGCAAGTTGTATAGGGGAAAGAATGTTTGAGTACATGGGAGTTGGCATCGTACCTCTAGTCAAGAAGTAATGCCTTGCGAAAGAGCTGTTTGTTCAGGGTTTAGGCTTTAGTTGTGCTGATGTTGTAATGTTGCTACTGGTGACGGTTAAAGTCTGGTTGCTGTGTGAGGAGGTTGCATGTATTCTTCTCACTCTTAGTTGGACTATGTTGTTCTATTTTACAATTTACTGACTCAGTTGGTCAAGAAAAATTTAAAAACTCAGATTACTAAAATGTTTTACACATTTTCTTACCTACATACATGCTACACCCTAAAATCCTTGGTCAAGTGGGCCTAATTTTTCTTTTCTACAAAAATAAAACAAAAATCAAGTGGACCAAAAAAAGTGGGCATTTATTTATTTATTTACTATAACATAAGTGGACATTATTTTCATGCTAATGACCATGGTTGTATGAGCAATTGTTGTTATTTAATTCTTATATTTCACACTATTTATTTTCTTTTAAAATTACCCTTATAATATTTTATATGAATTTTTTAAAGTCACGACCAGGTCATATCGATTTTAACCAATTTAACCGATAATTCAAATCAACCAGACTTATCCGGTTTTAATTATCCAACCAGTCGATCCAGGTTAGTGACCGATCTAATTCTGATAATATTATGTTGCTATGGAACAGTGGGTTGTGCATAGAGGAAGGAATTGAAGATGTCATTTTAGAGAGTGATGCCCAATTGCATAGGACTTGTTAAGATAGTGAATGAAGAAAAGATCGAAAGAGGTCCCTTTGGCTCGAGTTCTACAAGAGGCCCTCACGAAGAAGGATGCAACTCGAATTAAAAGGATAAGTTGGACATGCCCGACATGAAAATGAAACGACCCATAGACTTGCAACTTGGTACCTAGGAGAAATTATCGTACAGAAATGGTATTCAACCCAACCTTTCCTGGAAGACTACATTGTGGAAGATAACCTAGGCCTATTATGATCTTTGGATATTTTTTTTGGACATTAGCTTCATATGCTGACTTTTTTAGTTGTTTTGTTGAATGAAAATGAATGGAAGTCTATTGGCACAAAAAGACTAATGGTAATTAAACCCAAAAAATAGGTCTAAGTGTCTAACAAATGCAAAGTCAGGGCCTGGCAAATTTATGGATAAATTTAATTTATCAAAATTTACTAATTTTTGCCTAAATTTACCGAAGTTTACCAAAATTTATCAAAAATTACTAAAGTTTAAAAAAAATGAAAAAAAATTTATTTTGATATATTAACGTAAATTTGTCAAAAGTCACCAAAAATTACCAAAAGTTATCAAAATTTAACTTTTACCCAGCTGCTTTATACCCATGAATTTTACACACCCTCAAGTGAGGCAACAACAACCACATCTGTGTGGTTAATGGTGTTTGTGGCAATCTAGATAGCAACAACAATGCTAGGACGAAAAGAAGAGTATGAATGAGAATTGATACCTATATATTGGGTATATCCACTCATAATGGGTGGGTAAAACCGATTAGGGATGAGTAATGGGTGGGGTGGGAATGGATTACCCATAATTTGCTGTGGGGATCCATAATTCATGGGTATCCATGTATCCATTGATGTCTTAACCTGTTAACCATGTGAGAATTTAATATCGAGCTACATTGCGTTTAAGTACTGAAATTTAAGACAAAAATTCAACTTTAATGGTTTGACAAGAAACTTTGTAGTGGGGTAGTATTGATTAAAAAAAGATCAAATATGAGTTTTAATCCACTAATTTTTTTTATCTATAACATTTATCGCGATATATATAAACATTTTTTGTTGCTAAAACTAACTGAAATTTTAAAGTAAAATTCAATCTCAACGGGTTGAGTCAAATTTTTTTGATATAATAGGATAGAGTAAAAAAAAAAAAGCTCAAATATAAATTTTAAGTGCTAAATATTATCATTTGTAACATACATCATTACATATGTAGACATTTTTGTACTGCTAAAACTGATTGAAATTGGTACGTAAGAGCAAAATTCAATTTCAACGATTTGAATTGAAACTTCATAATATGATAGGATGGATCAAAGAAAGTTCAAATGAAAATTTTGAGCTCCAAATATTTTTATTTGATAACATATATCGTGAGTGTGACATATATAAACACTTTTAGTCGCTAAAATTAACTGAAACTTTAAAGCGAAATTTAATTTTAATAGTTTTAATCGAACCTTTATGTTATGATAGGATGAAATAAACAAAAATCAAATATAAATTTTGAGCTCCAAATATTTTCATTTATAACATATACAGTCACTTATGTCCATCTTTCTACTGTTAAATATGACTGAAACTTAGGAGAAAAATTCAATTTCAATGTTTTGGATCAAAAACTTTATAATATGATAAGATAGATTAAAAAAGTTCAAATATAAATTTTGAGCTCCAAATATTTTAATCTCATAACATATATAAAAATTTGTTGCCACTAAAACTAACTAAAAACTTTAAAGTAAAATTCAATTTTAACGATTGCAATTGAAACTTTATAATATGATACGATAGATTTAAAAAAAAGTTCAAATATGAATTTTGAGCTCAAAATATAATTTTTTTTTATCTAAAACGTTAGTATGCAAAATAAAAATGATTAGTTAAATACTTGGATGATTGTACAAATACACAATACCCATGAAAGTAATACTCAAGCGGGTATTATCCATGTGGGTATCAAGAGACATAGGTTGAGTTGGGTAAGGTCCTATAATCTATGAATAAAATGTACGAATGAAATGTACCCATCCATACCCACCAAATTCCCGCCCCTATAGAAGAGTGGGAGGCATCGAGCACACAAGTGTCTAGAATTAGAGCTGTTAAAAAATTGTCCACCCCATATTTTGGCATTGATCAATTTTTTCGAGTTTCAAACACAATATTTTGCACATTTTTGTTCTAACCAAATAGCATCATCCAAATTTATTCGACCATAAATAAACCTGAAAAATAAGAGCATTGGACTGACATTTTTATAAAAAAATTTGATGTCTAATTCATCCGAAGCAACCTCAACCCGTATTATCAACGGCCCTAAAGCCTCTAAGGTGTAGGTGGGTATACCATACAATTTTATAACGGTAGGTATCTGGCTTTATCTCACTATCCATTTGACCAGTTCATACTGCCGTCACACTCAACAAATTCACCTTGTGAAATACGAGGTCAGAATCCCATCAGAGGAAGTTACAGAGAGCAGGAAAAAGTCCAGCCGCCGCATAAACGTCACCTTCCACAGAGTAACTTTTCTTTCCTCAACACTCATCAGCAAACAAGTCTTCAACAAGACTAAACCACACCATACCAAATCAACCACGGAATCTCCCACTTATCTCCCATAATTCCATCGCATCAAACCGTTATCTGTAACAGTTATCACGCAATCTCACGCATACATATACATACACCTGTTTTCCTCGAAATCATTACACCAAGGGTCAGCAGAATCGGTACAACCTTAAAAAAAAAAAAAAAAAATCGGATACAATCATAAAATTTTCATCCGAATTTTTGACATTGACTGAAAATTTAAACACAATTCTTTTTTGCAAATTTCTATTATCTAACCTCATTTAGACTCAAATTTATGCTATTTCGATCTGTCCGACCCAAAAGATACGCAAAAAAACTGGGGATTGGACATCAAGTTTTCATGCGATGTCCAACTTGTCCGAAATCGGAATTACCAGGACCTAAATTTTTGCCTGCTCTAAATTCCCCCTTACGCCCTGTAAAACCAATTCTGTTACAGTCTTGGTCTCCACAATCGAGCCATGATATGCCATACCTCCCCCCTCCATGGCCTGCGCTATTCTGATTTGTCCGCCCCGAATCTGACCTGAAAGATACTCAACCCAAAAGATATGCAAAAACACCAGGTATCAGATATCAAGTTTTCGTCGAATGTCCTATTTTGTCCAAACTTGGAATTATCCGGACCTAATATTTGCCAGCTCTAAATTTCCCTTTACGACCTGTAAAACCAATTCTGTTACAATCTTGGTCTCCGCACTTGAGCCATGACATGACATACCTCCCCCCCCCTCTCCCCCCAAAAATAAATCCATAAAAATAAAGGAAAAACAAGAGATCATACACTGTGTAGTCTACCTAAGTGCCCCTTATCTCTACGTACATCAAAGTATATAACAAGTAGAGGTGTTGGTGGTGGTAAGCGCGGCGAGAACTACTCGACCTTCTCCACTCCACCCGGCATGCTGCTCTCTGCAACGGTCTCTCTCACGAACCTGCATAATCATGCAACAATAATATTAACAAACCGCAAGGGATCGCATAACATGCTAGTCTACACCTAAAACAATCACTAAAGTTCAGCAGTACCTTGTTAGCTTCTCTTTTGATGATTGCAAGACATAGATTGATAAGATAAATGATAGTGCAAGCCCTGTTTGCAAACACAAGATAATTGGTAACTACAGGTCACATACTCACATACAAGGTTTGAAGCAGTCCAGTAAATGAATCATCGAGCCATTCATGGAGCAAGTTGATGTGTGTGTGTGCGCGCGCGGGGTTTGGGGAGAAAGATCCGGGGGTGGTGGTTTGGGGGGGGGGGGTGACGCAGTTGATGAATTTGTGTTTAAGATTCATGGTGTTGCTATTGTATTTTTGTAGTTCAGCTTTTTATTTTCGTAAATCTTCAACGTAAACGAGCATGTACAACACAATAACTACCTGACCCAAAGAGGACATAGAATCCAGAAGTGACGTCTATCTCGGATCGTTCTTCCCTGCAATGGATCAAATCCAAGGAAACTAGATCAGTTCACCAAGGAAAAGCTGACGGGGCAAGTTGATTCAGATAACCAAAAAAAGGTTCTGAAATTCTAGTTAGATTCAGTTTACTTTACATACGATGATACGATTCAAATGATGACATGAAAACTAGAAATCACCAGATTATTAAAAGAGACAAGTCTTGCACCCCTGCGTCTCATAACATTTGTCCCACCTAAGAAATGAAATTATTCAGAGAAACATTACCTTTGCTATGTTTTCTGCTGATCCCATATTCCCATGGAAGAGTTTTCAATAAGAATGTTAAACAGCAAGAGACATCATTCTGGGAGCTTCCAGCAAGTAAATAAGCGCACTTATGACTCAAAAGGCACAATTTGGTGGAACAATCACCCGAGGGTTCAATGATGTAAGGATAGGATGAAGGGCCATGCAACAACGGACTCACCCTTTCACAACCATGAAATGAATTCTAGCAGGCAAATGGATGGAAGATACCCAATCTACCAAAAGCCCCCTCCCCATGGCAGGCAGGACGTTATGCCAAAAGCCCAATGAAAACAGTATTTTAATTTAAAGTCAATTCAGGTAGGCAACCGAAACACACCCAGGCACAACATGTGGGAACAAGCGGGTATATACACACAAAGGGGAGGGGGCCAATAACACCACACATGGAGTAAACACTACACATGGAGTATGGTTTCTCCTTCTAGCATCAATACTAACCATGTGTATCTGATTAAAACATGTTTCGGCCAATGCTGGGGATCCCAAAATTGTTTTCTTATGTCTGGATGCATTTCAACATCTGCAATAGGCAATGACAGATATGTTAAAATCATATAAACATCATTTCTGAGTACAGTAATATTTGACATAGCATGCCTGGGTCTCTGTCATGATAAACCACATGATGGGATTGATATGATCTATAATCTTGCAGTGCCTGCTATACCTAAATGTATGTCCATAGAGATGCATTCTGCAGTAGAATATCTGAACATAATATGTCATTTAATTATGTAATTTCATTCAGCTAATCACAATGGTAACGCAGGGCAAAGTTTTGGAAATGGCAGATTAGGAGCAGATTTAACATAAAATATACGAGTCACTGAATATAACATAACCTATGTTGATTGGTACCACATACAGGATCTGGATATATATTAAAAGCAAATATGAAGGTCCTATTTGCTATCTTTTAGAAAGAGCTCTATAATGCACAAGCAATAAAGTGATGTATCATCATATTTAACTAGATTTCATCCATAGGCAGGATTCTAGGACTTCAATGATGAAAAACGGATAAAGGCACATAATTTCAGATTTTTCTCACAAATTTCAATTGAAGCTACTGTCCATTGCTCAGTGCCTCACACGCAATGACAGACGAAACTTGATGGCATCTGTAGCACACCTTATTAGAAAGGAATAAAATTGAAGTTTCTGCTTGGCTCGTTGATCTAATTCTTGATCAAACTAAGCTAAACATGTGATGAATTGTAAAAATTAAAAACAACTGAACTCCCAGCCTCTATGCTTTCTCCATCTGTTTGACAAAGGCGTCATCAATCACTTGTTCAAGAGAAAAAGGCCAATTCCAGCAATAGACATCTTTCAGAAAAATGGTCAAGGTTAAATCTTATGATACTAGATTTTCAGTGTTGCCATGTTCTAGATGCGGCACATCTCAAATACAGCCTATTATAACTTTCAAAGTGACGCCTCCAAAGAAAGTGATACCCACTCATAGTGGCATTCCTCATATATAACTAAAAATGTTATTACAGATGGCATCTGCATTTTACAATCAAGAAAATGCAGCCAACTTAATGAACTCAGCACCATCAATTAATCAATACAACAAATGTGATCAAGAATAACTGGTCGTGTCAGCTTGATGTGCTCTTATATTGTATTAGAAATGTGAGCTGATGACATTCAATCCCAATGTAATCGAATCGACGAATGTTCTCACATATGAAAGTTGCACACTTTTTGACACTTGCATTAGTTTTCTAAATGTTTTTATCATATTTTAGAATGGTCAAACTATGGTTAGTCCTAGCATTTGACAGGCATTTGATATGTGGACTTCGAAGTTAAACATGAGAACAGGACAATCAACCAATTTCAATGTTGGAGGAGTAAAATTTGTAAAAGGTAAAGGGATTGAAAGTGGGATTGTAGACTTGTTTCTGATCTCTTCCCGAAGAACAAATAGGCATTTCGCAGTAATTATTGTGCTATTTCATATCTGCCAATTCCACCAAGATCCCTTAGATCATTAGCTGGGGAAGAAGCAATAAGAATCAAATCTTGCGGGTTATATGAAGAGACAAGGCTGAGAAAAAGGAAGACGACAAGGAAGCAAACATATTCTGCTTAGCCAAAACCTGATTAGTAAAGATGAAAAAGCGAGGATGTATAATGCAAGGCTGGGCTTCAAGAGATGGATTGGGCTTCATGATAACAGCTTCTTTCAGCTTTTCCATGATAGTCAATATTCTCCCTTCTTCTGCCTATCTTGTAACCCTTCCACAGCACAGACACCAGTAATATGAAGAAATTTTCTATAATTTCCTTTTACCTGTTTATTTCGTGCTTTATTAGTTCCATAAGAGCCGATGAAAATTCCAAATTAGAGACGAAAAGTGAAATAGGTCATTATGGCATAAGAAGACACAAATAGAACAACATCCGGTTAAGATTCTTCAGTGCCTAGCTGTCAAAAGACTTCATATTAGCAAAGATTACACAGAGACCACCGCATGCATCTAAAACTGCAGTTTTCAGGACAGTGAAGAAAGGATGAGCCTGAGTACTGAATGGAGTATTAATGTTTGCATGTTAAACTCTTTGAGCTCACAAAACATTACTCAAGATGAGAAATATGTTATAATGTTAATGACATGATTTAACATCAGGGACACAGAACTGCTAGGTTCAGATGCCTCACAAATGTACCAACTTCATATTACCAAGGCATGACACACCAAGATATGCAAGATGGGAAAAGTTCAAGGCAAAGCTCGATTTGAAAGATAAAACAATGGGCTAACCACAATAAGATATGCATTGAATTTGAGAAAGCAAGATAGCATACAGTGGTGTGGCATATCAACAACTGTGGCAGTAACTCCAAGCAAGTCATTTCCAGAGTATCTCTGCATCACATTATCACATAAGAGTGTCAAATATGTCCAACACGTAGAAGGCTCAAAGCTCAAACAAAAGAGATCAACACCCCTCATCAGTAAAGTGTACGCGATCAACACTATAAGACGTATTCAGCTCCACTAACAGCTGTATAAAGGGCCAAATCTGGTAGGCTAAAAACCACATATATAGGACTTGAACCTTCTCGTGGCATGAACAGAGAAATGCATCAAGCTATTATATTGCTTATCCTAATGCAGTTCTCACCAGATGCATGTCAATCATTGGAACCTCAGAACTCTTCCTGTTGATGATGTAAAGCCATGGAATTTGGAATTTTTCCCTACCAACTTGGAAGGTTCTGCAAAATGAAAAAAAAATCAATTTTACAAAAGAAAGCATGAAGAAGAGGCCGTCATAGACAATTAAGCTATTCATATGAATAATGTACTCTTTCAGTAGTATAAAACGTTTATCTATGGACCTCAGAAGAAGTGTTTCATGCATTTGTCACCGGAATAACGTCACTGTCATCTCTTCTTTACTGTTGTATTCACTTCTCAATTTTTGTATCTTTGTTGTCGTGTAAATGTTAAGTGCATATTTTACCTATTTCTAACCCACATTTATCCTACTTTTGTGTCGATTAATAATTAATTTCGAGTAGTTTTTTTCCTCATATTTTTATTTGTTTTGTACGTTTCTTAAATCTCACCAAGAGCAGAGAAATGGGACTGCATGTGCTAAAACGACAGAGGAAAAAGACTTGCGGACCATGCTTGATGGGCACCCCAAGGAAGAACAAAGAAATAACTCAAAAGGGGGCTCATTTAGCGCTGGCAAAAATTCGGGTCCGGGTAAATTCGGGTCGGACAAATTCGGAGAGAAATTCATGTCCGGACCCTATTTTATTTCGGGTCGAACTGGGTCGGACAATTCGAACAAAACTAAAATCGGGTTCGGACAATAGAAAAAAGAGAAATTTTATGTCCGAATATTCGGTCAATTCGGTCAATATCAAAAATCGGATGAAAAATCTATGTCCCGACCCGGTTTTTTCCGGGTCGGACAATTCGGGTCAGACAAAATTTTGCCAGCTCTAGGCTCAATTTACCATAGCAACCTGGAGAAGTTGTGCTATGTCCCTGTTCAAAGGATGGCATAGCACACAACTCCAGGATGCTGTGTCATATAACACAGTATCTTGACGAAGCCTTGTCATCCCCCATGTTTCCCCCAGATAATCCCTCTGATCCATATTATTTGTCGTTATGGGGTAGGTGCAGTCTAACCTTTGTATACTTTGACTATTAATTATTGAATATACAATGATTTAGAATATAGAATTAACATCATTAGATTTGTCATGAAAAATGAGTTGAATATAGTGATTTAAATTTGTGAATATATAATGTTAGAAATTGAAAGTTAATAGAGGACAAGGACGGATCATTAATAGAGGGGAGGGCGGGTAAGCAAAGTAAACAAATAACTATCTGGACTTGTTAGTGACGGGAAATGAGGAGGATGAAAGTGAATTCATTCAACATATTTTCCTCGCCCCAATTGACCTGGATTGAGGGATCAATAAAACTAGGATAACGTGGGTAAGGAAGTGAAGCTTTTCCATCCATCCCTTTAATAAAAGAGTACAATGGGTTAGGGAGTTTCTCTTAGCCACCTCCCCGTTTCTACTCAAACCAACCTTATTCGATGTTTACTCAAAAAAATCTAGACATGATGGATAATGAAAAAAGGGCATAAAGTATATTGGCAAAAATAATTGGAAAAAATCTTGTGATGCCAAGGTGTTTTAGCTGATATTTCACAGAAGACTCCAAACAAGAGGTTGCTGAAATTTGGCATCACACTTGAAACTCCTTGTATGGTACACAATGCTGAAAAGATCCAAAAACACATGATCACTAATATTTTTTAGTGATCTTTTGTCCAACAGGAGCTCTCACAATTAATGCAGAGCTATTACATATATCACTATGGGCTGAAGGTGGGGCAGATTGGCATATGCAATAGCTGCAAGCAATATCCCGGGCGCAAGTAAGGAAAAACTTAACTGTGGTTACCATTCACAATTGCAATTTATGTTTAGACGTCTGAGAACAAAAGAAATAGGAGGCTATCTGCAGTCCAACAGACAATGATTTTTTTTTTTTTTGACAAAACTAATAGACAATATTTTTGTATTCAATACAGATGCCGTAGGATGTTCCTCGGCAGGCTAAAAGGTATTGGAGAATTTTTAGGTATGTCTGAGTAATTTAGTAATGTTTGAGACATTCTTATTCAATGAAATCAACCCCACCCCCCACCCCCCACCCCCAAACAAACCCAAAACACAAACTTATTCCAAAAAATTAAACTAGGACAGGACACAACATTTCTACCTCCGTTCATCACCATTATCCTGAGTTTAATTTACACTAGATTGTGAGTGAATGTGATGGGAAGATCATCAATGAATTCACCAATTGTCCCCTTCATTCCTCTTAATCACATGTTCAAACCAGCAACACCAATGAAATTTCTTCCTTTCTCCGGTCCTCAATCAACTTCCGCATCATTAACCTATCTTGCCTTCCCCTCCACACAATTCACACCTAATAATTTTCCAAACAAGATTAAGAACGGTGTACTAACCTCTCGTCCCCCTATCTATCTCTAATCAAACATAATCACTCACATATGTTCATCTTATCAATAAGAAGCCAATTAATCATCTCGCCTCAACACAAATCAAGCTACAGCTCCCTCTAGTGTTGAAATCCACCCCATCATTATGTCACCCTTTCATGAACTAAAAACCCTACCATTCATCTGAAAACAATTTACACATCCATGGATACTAGCACACAAAACTATCCTCTCTACTTCATTTTCATTTCTTCTTCTTTCTCAACAAGTAGCAACTAAAGACAACGTTTGTGACAATTGCGGATGAAAACGAATCAACAAATTGAGCACAAACACTTACATTTTATAGGGATCAGCACCAGTGTATCCAGTTGGCTTTGGTACAGGAATCAACACCTGCAAATCGTCCAACAAGAGCCTAACAATCAATGTTTGAAATTCAATAGGACAACAAATTCACAGCATATATGGAAGATCCAAAAGATTGATCAAGAACTATACCTCCCGATTGACAGCAAAAACGGGACAATGTCGACCAATCATGTCATGCCAAACAGTCCTCGACTGCAAGCAAAATCAACCAAAAGAAAAATCAATCAACCATGCCACAAATGCAAACTCAAAAGAGTATATATATATATATATATAGAGAGAGAGAGAGAGAGAGAACAGACGGAGTGGTATTGACCCATCCGACTCATAGGGACGATGTCGCCAGGTCTGTAAGCGATACTAATCGAAGAAAATGACAACAAAAGAAATGAAATTGCAGCAAAAGCAGCCGCCATGGCTGCCGATTGCTGAGTATCGCTGGTGGTTCGATCGGAGCTCCGGCACTTTTTCTCTCTCACTCAATCGGAAATGGTTGACGAGGAAATCAAAACATTAGGGACGTATGAATAAGTGGATTTGGCAAAATCCATTGGTAAATAGATGACATCTTAATTGTCTAATTGATAATGGCACCAT
This sequence comes from Portulaca oleracea, assembly GCA_029582165.1. Taxonomy (NCBI): domain Eukaryota; kingdom Viridiplantae; phylum Streptophyta; class Magnoliopsida; order Caryophyllales; family Portulacaceae; genus Portulaca; species Portulaca oleracea. Next base: position 15,218,834 of record CM055881.1, read on the forward strand.
AAAAGTTAGGTTTCAATAATTTTGATAAATCAACGTAAGTTTTGATGAATATTATAAAAAAAATTATTAATATTAGATAAAGTGGCATGTTTTTGAAGAAAAATAAGTATTGATAAAGGTGTAAGTGCTTGTTTGGCCTAACTTTTTGAAGTGTTTTTGGACTTAAAAAGCATAAATTAGACCAAACGGTGTAATTTTTAGAAGCTAATAATTGTTTTCCAAAAACAGTTTTGATAAAAGCAATTTCAAAAACAAAAGCGAAAGAAATTGTCTTCTCAATCTATAGTATTCTTTAGTGATTAGTTTCCATAATTTCAAATAAATATTATAATTCTTATAAAGATAGCATTTAAATATTTTAATATTATGTTAGATATTTTTATTCTTTAATTTCTTTACAAATATGGTATTTAGTAAATTTTTGATATATAAATATTTAGTTTAAAGAATTGTATATTTAAGTAAGACCATGTATAGTTGTAATAGTAATTATTATAACTATAATTATAACTATAACTATAAGTATATGTTTATAATTATTGCTAAAATTAAAACATAATAATTTGTTTAAAAATTAATAAAAAGAGAAAAATGTAAATAATCATATGATAATTTTTCTCCCAAAAACACATGATAATTTTAAAAGTTAGGTTAAACAATTAAATTTAGTAAAAACACTATATTATAAGTTAGGCCAAACACTTTAATTTAGTAAAATCACTTATCTCATAAACTAGGCCAAACATTTCAATACTTCTCCAAAAATAGCTTTTATAAAAACTGTTTGTAAGAAACAAAAACACATTTTTAGAAACTAGGCCAAACAGGCACTAAGTTTTGGTAAATATTTGGCAAGTTTTAATAAATTTTGACAAACATTTACCTCCCTCATTTGCCAACAAATTTTGATTGTTCGCATTAGATGTTTTTCCTAACTATTGTATTTTAGGAGAAACTTGAATATGTGGAGGAATTAGGATTATGCCTATGGTCAATGCCCGATCGCCTTGACAATCGACCTAAACAAAATGCAAGTCTCAACATGGTGCTTCTGGGATCGTCCCTCTTATGCTTAAGTTAACGTAATAAAAGGTAGCAGATATACAATCGCTTGAAGGAAATCATGGGCTCACCATTTTTTTTTGTTAGAGTTTGTGTTTATAGCTTCATCGCCACCATATAGACAAATGGGTTGGGTACCAGTCTTAGTCTCTTAGATGATTAAGGGTTTCCTCTCTTAAGAGAAGGCTCTCTTAGATGATTAAGGGTTTTCCCTCTTAAGAGAAGGCTTGTAACAAGCTTTAGAAAAACGGGCCTTGAGGGTGTATTTATAGGACCTACTTCGTGATATTTTCAGTATTTTGGACTTTTCGAACTTGAACCGAAGGAAGAAAAATGATCATGCCGATTCCTTCAAGAATCTTCATAATGCAACTTTATTGAAGGCACTAAATTGAGGCTGAGTATTTTCTTTACAAAGATTTTTAGCTTTGCTTAATCGCTTGTAACATTGTAGCAAAGCTTTTTCCCTTACACATTGGATTTTGTTTCTTTACATCTTCAAGGTATGATAGTGTCTTCTCACTCACAACTTAGTCTACCTCTCTAGTAATATGAATGTATGAATGTAGATTGTATCATAACTTGTGCATGGGTGTCTCCTATCGCTATTGCGTGTCACCCTGCGACACTATGGTTTTACCTTGTATGATGAATTCGATTATATGATGACTTCTCTCCTTTTGGTATTTATTTGTTATAACATTTATGAGCTCCATACTCTAGAAAGTGTCTCAATTCTCAACTGTTTCATTGAAATTTTCCTTCATGTACCACCTGCAAGGTATTTGAAATCTTCTTGTTCGTCTTACACTCTTAGATTCAAATGTGTTCATCAGGTCCAATGCCAAAGTACAAAAGTTTCATGACCTTGTGATTCTTCTCAGTTTTTAGAATCTCTTGTAAGTTTTGTTTTGGGAATCATATCTCATGTTGATTTTCTATCCTTGTCTTTGACATCCATTATAGCCACGAAAGTTCTGATCTTGACCACCAACCATAATTGAAGATCTTCTAACTTGATGTAGTCTAGCATTCTTCTCTTCCACCAACTATAGTTTTGGTCATTGAAATATGGTGGTCTTGCAACTAACTTTCCTTCATGTACTCCTTGTTGCTTACCCATCTTTAGGATCTACTCTAGGTGTTGACTTGTAGCTTGAGAGCACTATTGCCATACCAATTAAGTAGAATAATCACGTGTAAAGACACAACAAGGGATTTAAATTGTGTCTTAATTAATTTTTCGAGTTTGCTAAAAGTTCTAGGGAACGACGGTTGAGATATGTTCTACTTAATAAACAACTGTGAAAATAAACCTTGCAAATTTGAAAAGACATGATATTTTTATATGGAAAACCACCTTATACCAATAAAGGTGTAAAAACCATGATATTTCCCATATAAGGATTAAAGAACTGTTCACAATAACTTGGGTAGATTACAAGACCTGTTCTCACTCGATACTATTGGAGGAAAAGGAGTATGGTATAGATTCCAATGGTTATCTCACTTTGGACATCGCTAAGAGTCGTGGACGAACTCACTTTCCTTAAGAACTATTTACAATATCGTAAATGTTAAAAAGGATAAAATTTAGCACTTAACACACTTAAGAAACTTGTTTCTCACTTGACACACTCAAGTATAGGTGCAATCTAGACAAGAATGATAAGATGTGATTAGAAGATGGTATGCTCAAAAGGCTAGAGAATGACTCCTACTTATAGAAGACATATCACACTCCTTAACCCTTGGTCAAAAGACTTAATTAAGATCCTTAATGAGTATCTTGACGTTGACTAAGTCAATTGACCACATGGGATGATGATAATATAGTTGTTGGGGTATTAATTCTATTGTATACGAGATTACACTTTAATGATGAGAATTATATAGCCGTTGGAGCATTAAAAAGGATCTGCGCCTTACCACGGTCTGTGGCAAGGTCACCACGTGCCGCGGTGCCTACACCATGACCCGTGGTAAGTCTAGAATCCTTTATCTTACTCTATGGTTGCCATCACGACCCATGCTAGCCTTTACTTGGTCTGTGTTAATCATATAACTCGTGTTTTACCTAATATGATCATTATACTTATACCACATGAATTCTCACGTTAAATAATCCACTTATAGTCTTGAAATAATCCCAACAATCCTCGCCATTTCAAGAGTATGGAAAGTGCCCTTGAAATAAGCTCACTTCCTTACTTAAGGGGTTAACATCCCCGCCATTTGAGAAAGACTTTAACTTATAATCACCTGAGAAACATACAAAGTATATGCCTATTCCAAGTAGATTACTCTTTGAACTTTTAGTTAGTGTATATAAGCTAGAATTGACCTGAATCACAAAGTAGACATGTCTTTGAACTTTGTATTCAGATTGATCAACCGTGCTTATAATACAAATATATATTTCTTCTTAAGTGTTAATATCTGACACTATTATTGACATTTTGTCTTTGTCCTTTGTAAGTGTTTCGGAACTTTAGCCCTAGGCTCCTTTATGCGGCCACACATAACACTTACATAAGTAGTCTTTGCAATTTACCGCCTCTATAATTAGGTTTCCACAAAGTCTATTAAAAGTGTCTGTTGGAAATAGATGGGGTAACACAGTCACTTGCACAAGATAGGGGGGTCACTTGGGTAGCTAGGAGTTGAGGGTGAAACACATCCCCCATAAGACTTATTCACTAGACTGCGAATAAACTTAAAGGTAAAACCTAACCTCTTGTAAGCAAAGTACAAGATCTCTCAAGAACTCTCAAGTAGTTGGTGCAATTCAACACCTTAGGAGTTGTGTTGAAGCTCTCTTGGAAGATAAAAACAAGAAATTGAGGTGTGTTGGATGAGTGAAAATAATCCACATGCATTTCATAGGAGTTGGAGCATTCAAACTCATTCAAACCTAACAATCAATATAACATGATTTGGGGGTGTTGTTTATGGGGTTTTGACCATCATTAAAGGGCTAACTTGACTGAGAATATCAGTCAAGAATAATCTGGAGAGAATTCGCGTGGCCTAGGGTCTATAGGAATCATGTGGATGATGGAAATCCACCCAAAGAACTCATAAACACTACAAACCAATTTTTTTGGGTTTTTGGATTAAAGGAGATAAACATGAAATTAAAAAATATGGACAATTCTAAAGAGAGAAATCTCACCAAATTGAACTAAAATGTTTAATCTCTAGCACAAGGACCTTCCACAAGCAAAGAGTCTTGAAACACCCAAGAAATCTCACAAAGAGTGGAGAAGAACACCCACTCACAAAGAAGAGAAATCACCAAGCAATTTCCACCTAAAGGATTAACTTTCATTGATTAGGGTTTGAAAACCCACAATTACAAACTCTCCAAGCGAGAAGAATTTTTGCGTCTAACCTAAAACCTTCATAAAACTATCTCTAATGGAGGTGAAACAAGTATATTTAAAGGAGAGGGGGAGAAAGGGGGGAAAAAAAGACACGGAGAGAAGGTAGAAAAAACGCGCTGCTGGGCAAAAAATAAAGAGGTGCTAGCAGCGCTTGGATGGACGCTACCAGGGTCTCTTCCAGGGAGGCCAAAATCCACGCGGAAGTGAGGCGTCGTGGGTGCCACGCCAGACGTCGCGGGTGCTACAACGGAGGTCGTGGCCGTTACTAGGTAATTGGTGCAACAACAACGGCCGAGCAAAGCATGGTCGCGGGTGCCACAAGGGTGGTCGCGGGCGTGAAATCCTGGCAGTTTTTTCTACCGACTTCAAACTAGCATAACTTCTTCATCCAAACTCCATTTTAGGCTCATAAGGAATCGATGAAAAGCTCTCGTTGTGTACTTTAAACTTCCCAAATTTGAAGTTCATCGGAGTTGTATCGAAGGAATTATGATTAAAACAGTGAAGGGTGCCCTTTTCTAGCCTTTGAACGCCTTCACCACCATGTGTTTATTCTTGCCGATGGTTCTGAAGCCCCTTAGAAGGCTCGGAATGGTCCGATAGAGATGAACCAAAAGTGAAGTGATCTCCATACGGTTCATAATCCTAGAAGATGCCCTTATGAATTAATGTCGGGCTGAAATCCATGGATTTTGGAAAAGAGCTTGATTGGGCTCCAACATAGTCCATGTTGGGCCAACATGGATCATGTTGGCCTCAACACGACCCGTGCTGAACCAACACGGTCCATGTTAACCTAGGGAGTCTTTTTCTGACTCTCTGGACCCCAACACGACCATGTCATACCTGACACGGTCCGTGTTAGGTCTATTTCACTTGGTAAGCTCGTTTTTTACCTTCACGGTCAATCCTTAGCTTATAACTTGGTCCCTTAAGCCTTTTAATTCTTGAAATACTCCAATAATCCCCCGCCATTTCAAGAGTTTCACTTGAAATAGCCCGAGATCCCTCACTTGGGTAAAATATACCCCTGCCATACATGGCACCTCCTAGAGAACTTGAACACCCGAGGAATCAAGGAATTGTTATGCGCCATGAAAGTGTCTCTCGACTTGAACTTTCACTTAGTTTACATAATTTACAATTAGTCTGAATGCAAAAGTAGACAAGTCTTTGAACTTTTCATCCTTATTTGACTAATTGGATACATAGCACACATACAACTCAAACCTTGCTTAGAAAAAAAGACACTATTACAAAACTGGCCATGTGTCCATGACCCACTGCGATGACAATCAAGCCTAACTCTAGGCTATCCGAAGCGGCCCACTTCACGTCCTCGTGTAGGCAGATTTTTACGCTCCCGTAATAGAGCTCCCTATCTTATAGATTTCAAAGTCTGTTACTGAGTCATAGACTCAAACCTCCTTACCATTATGGTCCTTAAGCTTCACTTTGTCCTTGGAATGAATATCTTGAATATAGATGCTCCAATTGTCTTACAACATCGTCGACCATTGAATTCAAGACTTGACCACGAATGTCAAGTGTAAGTTGGAGCTTCGTTGATGACAATTTCATGAGTGTGCTTTACTCCCATCCCCCTTGACGATTTTACCACAAGTCCTTGGCTAATCCCTTTGTAAAGGGATCGACTAGGTTCTTACTTGTCTTGACATAGTTCACTGCCACAACTCCATCCTTGATGAGTTGATGAACATAAACGTATCGTAACCCAATGTGCCTTGACTTGCCATTGTAGACACGATTATAAATACTTGCAATTGTGGCATTGTTGTCACAATATAATGTTATTGGAAGCATGGGCTTTCCCTATAATGGAATCTCCAATAACAAGTCCGTAGCCATTCGCCTCTTTACAAGCGGCGACCAACGCTATAAACTCAGGAGCCATGGTGGAATCTGTGATGCATGCTTATTTCTTAGAGCCCCATGAAATAGTACATCCACCACATAGGAACACCCAACCGGACGTTGAGGTATAATCCTCCGTATCACTTATCCAACTTACGCCCGAGTATCCTTCTAAGACTGAAGGCTCTCCCTTGAAGTGCAAGCTATAATTTTGAGTCCTTTTAAGATATCCCAAAATCCTTCTTATCGCCCGCCAATGCTCTTTGCTTGGGTTGCTAGTATACCTACTAAGCTTTCCCACAACAAATGCTATATCCGACCTAGTACAAGTCATAGCATACATTAAGCTTCCTATGACTTTGGCATACTCCATTTGGGTAATCGGTCTACCACCATTTTCATTCAACTTAAGGCTTGAGTCAAATGGGGTAGTTACCGCACAGGAGTTCTTGTGAAACTTTCCTAACACCTTTTCTACATAGTGGGCTTGTATTAGACTTATTCCATCATTATTTCTAATGACCTTGATAACAAGTATCACATCCGCCTCTCCCAATTCCTTCATAGAAAACTTGGCGGATAGAAAACTCTTAGTTTTCTCAACTTGTTCCATGTTGGCCCCAAAGATCAACATATAGGCATATGATCACACCCTTTCCATTCTCAAACTTGGAATAAACACACTTATCCGACTCATTGATCTTAAAACCAAATCCAAACACTACTTCATCAAATTTATGATGTCATTGCTTAGGTGCTTGCTTTAGACCATTTAAAGACGTAATGAGTTTACAAACTTTATTCTCATGACCTTTCTCAACAAACCCCTCTGGTTGTTCCATATATACATCCTCTTCTAGTTCTCCATTAAGGAATGTCTTCTTGACATCTATTTGATGGATTACTAGCTTATGGATCGAGGCTAGAGCTATAAGTAGTCTTATAGTTGTAATCCTAGCCACGGGAGCATAAGTGTCAAAGTATTCGATGTCATACCTTTGTGTAAAGCTCCTTACAACAAACCGGGCTTCAAACCTTTCTATGTTACCATCTACTTTCTTTTTACATTTAAAGATCCATTTTGATGTAATTGGATTACATCCCGATGGTAGATCTACTAAGATCCAAACAACATTTTCTTTAACGGAGTCTATCTTATCTTGTACCAATTCCTTCCCAAAAGAAGCATCTTGTGACTCCATGGCCTCTTTAAAAGTTTTGGGATCCTCATCTACATTATCGATATAGGGAATCTCATACTCGATAGAGTTCCTATTTCCTTCTATTAAGTAGACAAAGAAATCTGAGCTAAAAGACATGGATTTCCTTGTCCTCTTACTCCTTATTTCCTCAATATCATGTTGATTATCTTGAATAAAATCCTTTGGAACTATGTCATGAATGACATCTTTCGGTCTAGAAATTGAAGAGAACCGAGTCTCGTCAAATATTACATCTATTGACTTTATTACGGTATTCCTGTAATGTAGTCATTTGGTTCAATAACAATAAACCTATAGGATTTGCTTTCAAAAGCATATCCTATAAAGATGTATCCAATTCCTCTTTCACCCAACTTTCTTTTCTTAGGCTCCAAGACCTTTACAATGGCCTGACACCCCCAAATTCTAAGATGACTTAGATTGGGATTTCTTTTGTTCCAAAGTTCATATGGGGTCTTAGGGTTTCTCTTAAGAGGAACCCTATTCAATACATAACCAGCCGTTAATAAAGCTTCACCCCAAAAACCTTCACTTAAACTGGAGTAAGATAACATGACATTAACCATTTCTTTAGGGTCATATTCTTTCTTTCGATTTCACCATTTTGTTGTGGTGTGTAAGGTGTTGTTGTCTCAATCTCTCATGCACCACACCACAATCTTGGAAATATTTAGCGTCATGATATTCTCCACCTCTATCCGATCTTAGTCTCTTAATTAAGGTCACATAATGTAACTCACTTTTAGCTTTATATACTTTAACTTTGTCTAAAATCTCATCTTTTGAATGCAAAAGAAATACTTGGCAATACTTAGAGAAATCATCAATGAAAGTCACATAGTATCTCTTACCACCTATAGAAGAAGTACTATGGAAAACTCCTAAATCACTATGAATTAACTCAAGCAACTTAGAATTTCACATAATACTTGGAAATGAACTTTTAGTGATCTTTGTTAACATGCAAGTTCTACACTTCTCTACCTTTTCATCTAAAGTTGGAATTAAGGCAAGATTAGACATGTACTTTAGCTTATTATAATTAACATGTCCAAGTCTTAGATGCCAAAGAGAAGAATGTAAACAAGAACCAAGCATGTAAACGAAAACATTCATCTTATTGCCACTAGAAGCATTCAACTTAAACATACCCCGACAAGCATAACCCTTTCCCACAAAGGTCCCTCCCTTAGAAAGTATATAATTATCCCCTTCATAAACTTGTTTGAAACCATGATTACTTAGAAGGAAACCCGAAACAAGATTCTTACAAATTTCAGGTGCCAAATACACATCATTCAAAAGAAGTGTCTTTCCGGAAGAAAACCTAAGTTCAACTTGCCCTATCCCTTCAACCTTGGCCGGGTAGATATTGCCCATGAAGAGCTAGCTTTATCCCCTCTTTGGCGGGTTGGATAGACTTGAACAAAGAGTGCTCGATGCACACATGCCTTGTCGCACCCGAATCAACCCACCAAAAATCGTCGCTAGATACGACACTGATTTGGTCCTTTATCATGGCTACGAAGGGTCCATTGAACTTCTTCTTACCCGACATTCTCTCTTGGAGAGTCCCGGCTTGCCACATTCCCAACAAACCATTTTGTGTTTCTTGTTGCTCTTGTTCTCATACTTGTTCTTGTTCTTTGTTCCCTCGAGTTCTCATGAACCACATGAACCTTTGATGGATTCTCCTTGGTGTCATATTTCATTCTCAATTCCTCCATAATTTGGAGATGCTTAGCCAAACCCTATAATTGAAGAAACAATATTGAAGAAACAATATTGGCGTCATCTATGTGGATCTTGTATTGATTAATGTTGCTTAGTATATGTTGAATCTCATGAAATTGATCAAGAACTTTTCTATCTTCAACTATTTTAAATTTATCAAATTGGCTAACAAGAAATTTCTTACTTGTAGCGTCCTTCGACATATACTTAGCTTCGAACATCTCCTAAAGCTCTTTGGCGGATACAACGTTTTGATAGACGTCGAAGGACAGATCCGTCATCCCGTTGAGAATATGACCAATGCAAATGTAGTGGTCATTCTCCATCTTGAGCCGACGCCTCCTTTACTCTGCCATCTCGTCATCACCCCCCACCGGAACATCTTGAGTGAGCATGTACACCACTTTGAGAGTGGTAAGCATAAAATGCCTCTTCGATCTTTTGCCACCTCTGGAAATCGATCCCCTCAAACTTATGGATCCAACACGGACTGTGCCAAGTATGACACGGGTCGGGTTGGGGCCCAGAGAGTCAGAAAAAGGCTCCCTGGGTCAACACGTACCGTACTGATTTAGCACGGGTCATGTTGAGGCCAACACGGTCCGTGTTAGGGCCCAATCGAGCTCTTTTTCAAAACCCCTTGATTTCAGCTTGGGCATTAACTCGTAAGGGCATCTTTTAGGATTATTCTTAACTAATATTCTCAGTCAAGATTAACCATTTAATGATGGTCAAAACCCCATAGACAAAGCCCCCAAATCATGCTATATTGATTGCCAAGTTTGAATGAGTTTGAATGCTCCAAATCCTATAAATTGTGGATGATCTTCGCTTATCCAACACACCTCAATATCCTCTTTTTATCTTCCTAGAGAGCTTCAACACAACTCCTAAGGTGTTGAACTCCAGCAACTTCTTGAGAGTTCTTGAGAGATCTTGTACTGTACTTACAATAGGTTATGTTTTACCCTTAAGTCTATTCGCGGGCTGGTGAATAAGTCTTAATTAGGGGATACGAGTTTCACCCTAGACTCCTAGCTACCCAAGTGACCTCCTAACCTTTGCAAGTGACCCTGTTACCTATTTCTAACAATCTTAAGACTTATCACCATGTCTCATTCCCTGAAAGACATGACCAACAACTTCCAGTGGGGAGTTATCATCGGATGAGCTTCTTAAAAGAAAGGTTCACCTTGGCAATATAAATATTAGTTCAATCCCTTTGAGCTACACTTAACTATATACCGAGGAATTACATCAGTGGATATTAGTAAAATGTTCACATCATTTGGGTTTGGATTTTTATTTGTAAATTGGTGCATATTAATTGTTGAAAAAATAGAAATTTATGATGAAAATTATTGAAATTATAAATGTTACTTTTGATGATTACGGGTTAGGACGGCAGTGGGTCTTAGACCCACCCAAATCGTCGAAATCGCCTCATTTAGGCAGGTCGGGCTCCATTATTTTTGGAGTCGATGGGTCTAGATGCGGGTCTGGGCTTGGGTTCAGGGACCCGTCCCCCCAAACTCATGAATATACATAATTGGTGGGTTTGGATTCGGGTCTAGGCTTGGGTCCAGGAACCCATCTCCCAAAAACATGGCTATACATAAGGTTATGATATGAAAGATAAAAGTTTTACAATTTGAACAACCATGAACTGTATATATATTTATTTTTTTTTTGCCATTTCAAGTTTCTTAGATTAATTGACATTTACCTTTAACTTTGTTTGTATATTAAAACTTAGTAGTTAGTAGATCATGGTGATGTCTAGTTGTCTTCATTGTGTTGAAAACAAGTGCATTTCGACGGAATTTACACTATTATATAGTGTACAAATAGAAGTTAACTCAAAAAGTTTGTAAAATTCTAAAAAAAAATAAATTAAAATGTTGGTTCCATTAAGAACCCGCTAAAGATTAACCATTGGAAAGATCGGGAGATGGCTACAAAAATACTCAAGAAGAAACTGTTATCTGATCATGTGGCCTATTCGGATTGGGTAGTTTTATCAGGAATGCCGGTGATACAATTTTAAAGTTCATTAGTTTCACAATTTGGTTTACTGTCCAATTTTAAAGTCCGGCTAATCACAATCTCAATGCCTAAAGTGTAATGTACTACAATCCAGTTTTCTTTTTCTTTTCTGATCTCCTTTTAGTGTTTTTCTTTGGGTTTCACATGTGTGGTGTTGCTTAGCGTTTGGTGTTTTCTCTAAATGTCGCGGTTGTCCTGCTTTTGCCACCAATTTTGGTGGTGTATGTGTTGGCTAGTAGTGTTGGTTTTGTTTGGGTTTGCGTTCGAGTGTGTTGGTGTTGGTGTTGGTGTTGGTGTTTTGGACTCCTTGTGCCGTTTCCGAAAAATATAATAATGGGAATCAAAATCAGCTTGCACTCAAAACCAAAAAAATGCTAGGGATCTAGGAAAACCCTATATGTAGTTTGTCAACTGTCATAGTGCTCAGAAATTGCAGTTTGTCCATGTGCTCAGAACTTCAAATCATTTATAGTCTACAATTTGAGAAACTAGAGCATGCTAGGATCTTCTCATTGTATGGGAGAGAATTCAAACATGTTGATTTATTTTATTAATTTATGATATTATACACTGAAATTTTAAACTAGTCAAGCAAATGATCAACAAATCAATTTGCATGTATAAGTTGGCTAGCAATTATTTATTTAATAATTATATAGAAAGTAAAGATGAACTAACCTTGTCAAAACAATGTGCTCAAGTAGGAAGCACAGTACTGTATGTTCCACTGAAGGTGGCAAAGAGGCCACTCTTCTATAAAATAAATATGATTCCATTGTTAGTGGTGCCAATTTCCTTTCTTAAGAAATATAATTCAAGAACATCTCATCACCCTAAAATGCTTTGCTTTTTGTGGTATAAAAAAATATATTATTCATACAGAAAAGTACAATATTGTCTGAGGAGTACATTTAATTTATCTTCTACTTTGAAATTGAATAAAATACATCATCTCTTGGTCGGAAGAGAATATATAAATGTGCTTTGTGAGGTTTTGTACTAGTGAAAGAACAGTTCAGTGTATTCTTTAGTGAAATAAATTATTTATTATTCTATCTCTTGTTAAAAATATAACATCTTTTTCTTATAAGTTAATCATAAATCTTTCTCTCCATCAAAATTGCTCGCAAACAAACTTGATAACTTATAGAAAGAAAGATATACAGTTGCATAGCATATTTTCATGAAAAAACCATAAAATTTTTGATAGGGATCTTCATGATTTTCAATGAAAATATGCCACTATTAGTAACTAGTGGATGAAAATTTGCTATAAATAACTAGTGGACTACTTTTTATTAAAGATTCGTGAAAAATATTCTTTTAACTTTTAATGTTAAAATTTGTATTTTTAAACCCATAATATAGATGAGAAAATTTAAGTACATATACACAATTATGTACAAAATCATTTCACGTTATATTGTAAATTCATGTAGTGTGTAATGAAAATTTTTAGAACTTTGTGAAAAGGAAATAGTACACTATTTCTAGTTTGATGGAGAAGAAACTTGTGAGAAAGTATCAACTTATAATTATAAATATGTTAATTTGTAATTGAATTATTGAATATGTCTTACAACAATATTAATAATATTTATTTCATTTATTATTATTGTTATTATTATTATTATCATTGTTATTATTATTATTATAACTTAACTATTAGTGGTGGGCATATTCAGCTGGATACTTTTCAAGTGAAGAATAAAAACAATTGACAAAATTAAACTTTCTTACAATACTATTAAAAAAAAGGATGGATTTTTTTAAATAACTAATTAAAATTAAAAATTTAGAAACAGTAAACTAAAAAACATCGGTGAATTCTATCTCGTCAAAAGTGTCATATTACATGAAAAGAAAATATATGGTTGCAAAAGACACTTTATCAAAGATGAGGTTTGATTTCATTCCTAACATAAATGACTTCTTATTCAATTCTTATTTTCAAACAAATATCTAATCTCAAAAATGTAAAAATTGTTGGAAGGTGCCACACATTTCTAAAAACTGACCGGTAGGATGACCACATTTTTTAATGCACTCAAAGAGAACGATGTTTTTAAACAAATGACCACCAAGTGATTTTCCGGCTACTTTCCGACGGAAGATGATTGCAGTTGGTGATAGTTAACAAATTTTTGAATTTGTTATGTAGGATGCCGAATTTGACCATGTTTTCCTCCATTTCACCTCTTTACATAATAGAACTCTTCACCTCCCCAACTACCCCATCTTCTTCAACCTATAAAAGAGAAACTCGTTGAGTGAAAAGCTTCATTGTGCAAGGGCAAGGAAGATGAGAGGTAAACCCTAAGCCATAATCAAACTCCTCATTCTTCCTTCATCGTTTGTGGTTGGTGCGTCATTGGCATCGTTTATGGGGTTTCATGAGTGTTATATGGGAATTGGAAAATTTGGGTGGGGCGTTTTGAAAATTAGGGTTTCATACCCCAATTGAATTCCTTCTTCTGTAATTTGTTTATGTTGGGTTTGGATTTGCTGAATGTTTAACTTTTAGTCTGTGTATGTTGGATTTTCTAAAACTTTGTCCTGTGTATGGAAAATGCCCGAGCATGCGTTGTGGAAAATTTCTTTGGTGGCTCGATGAATGTGAGTATTCTCTAAGTGTAAACAGCAAAAGCTTGAAGTCTGGGTATAGTGTCCAACTAGCAATGTCTGGGAGAAGTGAGGAAGGATGTGGCTGAGGTGATGAGAATTTACAATGAGTAGTTGCAATTGAAGAACACACGTGCCAAGTTACAGAGTTTAAGTGGGGAAACATAAGGGTAGTCTTTTCTTTTCACCTAACACATCAAGGGTTTTAAAGTCTTTTCGTCATTTCCAGCGGAAAGTGGCTGGAAAAAGAAATGAAACTTCATTTTTGAAAACATCGTCCCCTTTGAGTGTATTAAAAAAATGTGACCCCCAGCCAATCAGTTTTTAGAAATGTGTGGCACCTCCTAGCAATTTTTTGCTCAAAAATAAAATTTCATTTCTTTTTCTTGACTAGTTTTTAATCCCTAATTTCATTACAAATCACTCGGGTTGAATCAAATAGGCCTACTACAATAATGACCTCCAAGTATACACGTTTAGCTATTGTTATTGAGAAAAGCATAGAAATAGTTGAACTAGCTGTATTTTTATAAATATTTAAAACCCTTGTTACACTTTTTACTAAAAATCAGTCATAGTCCAACTCCTAAGAAGGATGTTAAGCTTAATTTAAACCTTATTAAGGTTGAGAGAGATAAAAATGACAACTAAAATTTTTCTTCATATATTTTTGGAAAAAATTTGACAGAGTTCTGTATATAACATTGACGTTTCCCAGACTTCTTAAAGCCTATAAACAAATACAAAAATCAACTAAAAAATAAATAAGTGATTACACACCAAATATATCACGAGCCACACGCTCCATCTGTGTCCAATTTAGACACATAAAACATCTCCAATCAAGCATTCCAAAAAATATACAACATTTTCAACTTAGTTATATACCTTAATACATTTGTGAAAGTAAATAGAAGCATAATCATTTACTTAAGTACTAAGAAGACACAACCATAAACAATGCAATATTTGAATATGCTCTAAACTTCACTACTAGAATTTTCTTCATTTACGAAGGGCAATCCCGTCGCAAAAGGTGCACAAACCCGTCGTAGAAGATTATCTATGATAGGAACAATACCCGTCGTAGCCCGTCGTAAAAACCTTGGCCGTAAAAGGTCTTTTATAATCGTCCCGTCGTAGAAGGCTATGCACTCAATTACGACGGGTTATTTTTCCCGTCGTAAATATCTGCATTATTTACGACGGGATTTTTACCCGTTCCTTAAATTATGCACACTATTTATGACGAGAATTTGCTTTCGTCGTTAATTTTTTTCCCATTTACGACGGGTTTTTTTACCCCGTCTCAATTAGTCACCTTGTAGTATTTTTCCATCCATTTATTGTTTTTACCATTTACGACGTGATTTCTTTCCTGACTGTGATGGGATTTTTTTTGTTATATTTTATCATTTTTCAAAACCCAAACATTATATAATTAATTCGATAACCCAAAATAGCATTTGTATCCTACTAAAATATAACTTCACACCTAAAAAGTTTAGCGTACAATATTATCATATATCCCCTGTCAAAGTCAAAAACCAACACACATACATAGTACATATGAAAATCTGAATCATGAGTCATTCATAAAATGGTAAATGTAATGTTTACATTGTGAAGTGTGCATCGTAACATAATCAAAATACATGCAAAAGCCAATACATCGAGTACCCCAAAACACATCTTGTTAGTTGATGTATTTGATAATATCCACAAAGTCAATGCATCCAATACCCCAAAACACATTGTGTATAGTTGATGTACTTGATAATATCCATAAAGCCAATACCTTATGTGCCCCAAAAAATTATGTAGATTATATGAAGTACTCCGCAACCAAAATGTATTGTCCATATCTACTCTTCCCACATACCTGCAAATATAAAAGAAAAAAAAGCTTATAATTTGACATTTAATTGTGATTATTCTTGTCTTTACAAGTCACATTTTTAAAAATGAAAATTTAAATAAAAAGGCTTCCAAAAGTGAAAACTAAGCATCAGGAAAAGGTATACAGTAAAATGATGACAAGCTTAAGAAGTTCCTGAGATGGAGGGTGCATGTTTGATTTTCAACAGCAAAAAAAAATACAAACGTTGATTCACAACAGCAAATCACATAGCAGATTGTACAAAGCAACCGACAGAGCACACAAGGACACAGACCACAACAACATAACCCCAAAAGATGTGTAAATTAAAACCACTTTAAAACCTCACCAAATTCAATCCAAATGACTTCTAAACAAATTTCAAACACTCAACTACTCACTCAAGCATACTCCAACACCAAATATATATCAAAATCAACCCAAACAGCCAATCAAACAATAACAAGCATGGGTAACAAGAACAGTGAGCTGGTATGGAAAATTGAGCATAAAACATCCAAGCAACATTGGCCCTTCAAGTTTCATATCCGGGGGACATTATAACTTCAACTCAATGTAGAATTCACAGCCCTAGAAGAAGAGAGAAGGTGCACTTACCTAATTTATCACCAAAACACAAAAGTAGGGTTATGAAGATGGTGGCCCGATTCATTGATGTTGATTGACACGATCATTAAGCATCTGGATTTCATTGAAAAGTGCTCCTAAACCTTTAGGGTACTAAACAAAACAACAATATAAGTCATTAGAGTAATACGAGCACAAGAGGCTTGCAAAACCACCCAAACAGCAGGTACAATATGAACCAGGAGCTAAATTCACAAGTAAAAAAGGGAAACAAGTGCACAAGATACATATTGTTAGTACTCAGTTGCAAGCCGGTACCATAGAATACCCAACTTTCTGGATTTTAAATTGTTTGTCCTGCCACAAATTGATCATCTGTAAAATACCATGATCTCATATTCCAATTATCACATAAACTTTACTAATTAATGGTTGAAAGAAAACCTAGATATGCCAGTTCATGTCTACCCCATCAAACTGGAATTGCCTTTCCCATTTAACGACTGAAAGAAAACACAGTACAATAAAATTCAATATTCCTCTACAACTCTCTCTACTCTTCTCTCTTCTACAACAAAGCAAAGCAAAGGCATACAGGGATATGCCATAACGCAATCACATTTCCCTAAATCCCTCTTTTTTTTTTGGGCCTCACTCCTAAGCCTCAAATTGCAATATTATGAATACAAATGTTCGATGTCATCAAACATACAAAAATCATTAATGTCCCTAACTAGAATTATAATAAGAAATTCAAATAAGACTAGCAGAATTCCAACTCAAACCCATATTAATACTAGTATGCCATTATTAAATTAAAGTTGGTCACCAAGACAAAATTATAATCAACATTACTTAAGATTTTTTATATGTTAATGACAGCCTTACTACATAAAATTAAAAACCGAGAATAAATCAGAGTTGCCCACCAATAAATTAGAGTACTTCCCATTTAAAACACAGTAAATATGATCTAATCCTTATATCCAAGGATACTAAATGCTACAACAAAATGAACCTGGAAGGCTGGAAGGGATAAGAGAATGAGGTGTGAGCAAACTATGGTAGTTGGGTACTTTGTACTTTGGAACAACCGTTAAGATTGAAGCAACCTATAACAAGAGATCACCTCAGTCCTGTATTCGCCCTGGTACATACATGACTTAATTGAATCTCTTAATCATTTAATAACTCGTTAAGTACATAGCTTAGTATGAGTTACCTAATTAAAAGTTTATGTACCCCTTTGTGTGCAAATAAGGTGATCTAATTACATTACTGTCACAATAGTAGAGCGAACAGATGAATTGAATATCTGGAAACCACTTGAAGATTGAAAAATTAAAGATCATAAGTTGAACAATGAAAACGCAAGTTTTTGAATGAAGATCAAGTTGGATCATGATTATTGAAGATTGAAGTCTTGTTGAGTCTAGTGTGTGATTATTGAAAGACATATTACTAATTTGCTTGATTCTTTTTAACATGCTTAACTTTTAGAGATTCATCTTGATTGATCTTAAGTATATTTGTATATGTTTAATAACCAAAAGGAACACTTATTAGGAATTGTGTCCTGAGTGCAAGTTCATTGCCAAGATTGAAGTGATTGAAAATATGAGTTAATGGAAATATGATAGTTGACTTATTTATGGATATGTAAACTTTCCATATATGAGTTAATTATCATACTTGAAGATCTATAAAAGATATTTGGCTTTACAAACAAAGGAAATGAGGCACACTTTCCCAATCTTGTTACAACTTAAATACTTTCATATCCTCCACCCTAATGTCAATTTAATTGGATGTAAATATAGGGTTCATTAGTTCATTGAAATCATGGATTGATGACTCATAATACACTTGAAAGCTATCTTGTTAGTGACATACACAATGTCAAGTTTATATCTTTGTAACTTTGGTAAGTCAGTCATGCATTAGAGTGATTGTGTAAGAGTTGAAGAGTCCTAGTTAGATGAGGTTATTTAGAGGAAGTCATTGTGAGGTTGTTTGCAGTCTATGTGAGGTTGTATAGGAAGTGAGGCTTCTAAGATAATTCACACCAGAGGTGGTTGACCTATTTGAGAGTTAGATAGCAAGGATCTTAGTATTTTTTGGGGTTATTTCAAGAGTATAAGTGTTACGATACTCAGAGTGTTGTTAGCAAACAAACAATAACAAAGGCGAAAAATAAATAAAGATTTGACACAAGGAATTAACGTAGAAAAACTCAAACTGGGAAAAAACCACGAACGATGCACTATCAGAAGATTACAAGTGTTCATCAGAGATTCTCAGACCTCCACAATCTCTCACAACCTCCCTAGAGTTAGATCTGAGAACTCAACACTCACAGATGAACCTCACACAACTCCCTCATGGACATACAGATTACAGGTCAATCTCTTGTGGTATAAGATGAAACACTCTCAATTGCGATACAAATAAACCTAATACCTAGGTCCTACTTATAGTCAAGACTACAACATAATACCGGGGTTAATAACAATATTAACCTTCCGAAAATATGTGTTTCCTGATAATTTGATACTATATTCTAAAGTAATATTATATTCCCACTGTGATCAATCAACCCCTATGTGATTGTCTCATCACAATTTGGTAACAATATAATATTTTTCACTTTATATAATATGTTTCCTTACTGAATATAATATTGAAAGAATCTTCAATACTATATGAAACTTGCCCATCAAGTACAATTTTGGTTTTCCAAAATTCATCTCACCAAAATAATAATTTGGGCTCCACACAATTAACCCAATAATAAGTGGATTATATAACATGAGAAGTCATGTGTTATAAGTATAAGGATCATATATAGGTAAAACACGAGTTATATGATCAACATGAGTTATATGATCAACACGGACCAAGTTAAAGCCAACACGGGTCGTGCTGGCAACCAGAGAGCAAGATAAAGCTCACCAGGGACCGTGGCGACCTTGCCACGAACTATGGCAAGACCCATATCCTTTTTAATGCTCTAATGACTATATAATCCTCATCATTAAGGTGTAATATAGTAATAACACCAGAATTAAGATCCCAACAACTATATTTTCATTATCTCATGTGGTCAATTGACTTAGTCAAGGTCAAGATACGTATTAAGGATTTTAGTTAATTCCTTTGACCAAGGGTTAAGGAGTGTAAGATATCTCCTATAAATAGGAGCCATTTTATAGCCATTTGAGCATATCATCTTCTAATCACATCTTATCATTCTTGTTTAGACTGCAGCTATACTTGAGTATGTCAAGTGAGAAACAAGTTTCTTGTGTGTGCTAAGTACTAAGTTTTATCCCTTTGAACATTTACGGTATAGTAAATAGTTCTTAAGGAAAGTGAGTTCGTCCACGACTCTCATCGATATCCAAAGTGAGATAACCATTGGAATATATACCATACTCCCTTTCCTCCAACAATATTAAGAACTATTTAGAATGGCCTCACTTCGTGATATGACTAGCAATTTCCAAAAGCTAGAACAATTTGAAGGAGTGGACTTTCGTCATTGGCAAAGCAAGATGCATTTCTTGCTCACAACTCACAATGCGGCCTATGTGATTAACATTGAGATCTCTCCCAAGGCGGTTCAAGCACCTTCAACCAAGAAGGCACAAACATCTTCAACCAAGAATTCTTCCACGGAATCAATCGACAAGTCTTCCAAGGATGATGATAAGAGCAAGGGATCGAAAATGTGGGGAGAAGACACCAATGAAAGATGTAGAGGCTACCCGGCAAAGACTTAAAATGGAGAATGACGACTACATATGTCGAGGATGCATTCTCAATTGGATGAGCGACACTCTTTTTTATGTCTATCAACATGTGGAGCCAACCAAGAAGCTTTAGGATATGCTTAATGGCTAAGTACACGTCGAAAGATGCATCGAGTAAGAATTTTCTTGTTAGTCAATTCATGAAGTTTAAGATGGATGATATTAGGAAAATTCTAGATCAATTTTATGAGATTCGATGTATTTTAAGTAACTGCAAGCAACATAACTTAAACATGGATGAATTTATAATTGTATCCTCTATCATTGAGATATTACCCTCTTCTTAGAATGAGACTAAAAGGACACTCATGCACCGGAAAGAGGCTATGTCTCTTGAAGGATTGGCTAACCATCTTCACATTGAAGAGGAGTTACGCCTATGAGATGGTACCAAAGAGTAATCTAAGGTCCATATGGTGCAAGAGAATAAGGGAAACAAGAATAAGAATAAGGGCCACAATAAAACTAGCAAGGGAATTCAAAAACCCAAACAAATTTGTTGGGAATGTGGCAAACCAGGACACACAAAGAGAGAGTGTTACTAATGGAAAAAGAAGCATGGCCTTCTAAACAAACATACATCTAAAGGCAAGAACAAGGAGAAGGAACCCAATTCCTTCGTGGTTATGATTAAGGATCAAATCAACGTGGTCTCCATTGGTAGTAATGATTGGTATATAGACTTAGGAGCGTCAAGGCATATTTGCATTGACAAGAGTTTATTCAAGACTCTCAAGCCGGCTAATGATGATGTGAAACTCTACATGGGCAACAACCATCTGGTTGAAGTTGAAATCACTTGGCAAGTGGAACTTATTTTCACTTCCTGGAAAACTGTGTTTTTGAATGATGTGTATTTGGCTCTGGAGGTATGTAAGAATATTGTATCCGGATATCTCATTAGCAAGTTTGGTTTTATTCAAGTTTATGATGTGATCCATGAAAGATTGGGAACTCAATAAATGTAACAAAAATCAACCAAAAGCACTACAAGCTCCAACATCATCCATGGCCACAAGTAGAACTCACAACGCAACCCAAACCAAACATTAACAATAGAGTAGATCAAGATCTCAAATACACCAAATCAACAAAAAGCCATTTTAACTGCTTGTTACATTTTAAATAGAGTTCTAATATAAGGGAATTCGAGTACCCCATATGAGTTCTAGAACAAAAGGAAACAAAATCTAAAGTATTTTAAGATTTGGGGTTGTAGGGCAATTGTAAGCTTAAGGGTCTTAGAACCTAATAAAAGGAAATTAGGTGAAAGAGGAATTGAGTATATCTTTATAGACTATGCTCAAGATAGCAAAGCTTATAGATTTTTGGTGGTTGAGCCAAATGAGTACATATCAATAAGTACCATTACGGAATCAATAGATGAAATTTTTTATGAGACTAGGTTCTCTTCAATTCCTAGACTTAAGGATATAACTCAAGATGTTGTTTCTGAAGTTGAGCCTTGTGATGTAAATCATGAGGATACATCCATACAAGATGATCTATTGAATCATGATGTTATTCATGAGGATAAAGTTGATAGTATTGAATTAAGAAAGAATAAAAGAGCAAGGAAACCAAAATATTTTGTTTTGGACTTCTATGTGTATTTAGTAGAAGGTTCAAGGGACTCAGTTAAAAGTGAGACCCTATGTATGTACAACATAGACAAAGATCCAAAATTTTTTAAAGAAGTTATGCAATCTGTTGATGCTCCTTTGTGGAAGGAAGTGGTACAAGATGAGATTGATTCTATTAGGGAAAACAATGTTTAGATATTGGTTGATCTTCCTCCGAGTAGTAAACCAATTACCTCGAAGTGGATCTTTAAAAGGAAAAAGAGAGTAGATGGTATTGTTGAGAAACATAAAGTCTGGTTAGTTGTAAGGGGCTTTACTCAAAAAAAGGGTATTGACTACTTTGATACATATGCACCGGTAGCTAGGATAGCTTTAATACGTGTATTGTTGTCTTTAGCTATCATCCATATTCCATATGCTAGTAATCCATCAAATAGATGTCAAGACGACATTCTTAAATGGTGAACTAGAAGAGAAGCGTATATGGAATTGCCCAAAGGGTTTATTGTTGAAGGTCAAGAAAAGAAGGTATGTAAACTTATAAGGTTCTTGTATGGACTTAAGCAAGCACCTAAGCAATGGCATCAAAAGTTTGATGAAGTAGTGCTTTCAAGTGGGTATAAAATCAATAAATCGGATAAATGCATATACTATAAGTTTGAGAATGATAAAGGGGTGATTATCTGTTATATGTTGATGATATATTGATCTTTGGAACTGACATGGAGCAAGTTAATAAGACCAAAGAACTTATATCATCTAAGCTCTCTATGAAGGAGATGGGTGAAGCGGATTTAATTCTTGGTATTAAGATCATTAGAAATAATGATGAAACAAGTTTATCTCAAGAGTATTACATTGAGAAAATTTTAGACAAATTTGGAGGTATAGCTCCAGTAAGTACACCTTATGATTCAAGTAACAAACTGGGGAAGAACATGGGTTCTCCGGTTGATCAACTTGAATATGCGAAGGTGATAGGAAGTCTCATGTATGTTTTGACAAGTACAAGACCTGATATTGCACATGCAATTGGCAAGTTAAGTTGATATACAAGTAATTCGGGAAAAATGCATTGCTAGCTGTTTGGAGAATATTAAAGTATCTAGCCGGTATTAAAAGTTACCAACTTACTTATGAAGGAGATCCTTCGATATTAGAAGGTTATTCGGATGCAAGTTGGATAAGTGAGAAAGAAAATTATTCTTATACCACAGGATAGGTGTTCCTTTTAGGAGGTGGGGTGATTTCTTGGGGATCTAAGAAACAAGCTTATATAGCGGACTTCACTATGGCTTTGGAACTAATAGCATTATATGCTGCATGTAAAGAAGTGGAATGGTTAAGCAACTTATTACTGGAAATACCACTTTGGTATGAGCCAATGGCACATACCACTATTCATTGTGATAGTAAATCTACTCTTGATGTTGTGTATAGTCATGTTTCTAATGGCAAGTCAAGGTACATTGGTTTAAGACATGCATATATTCATCAGTTAATCAAAGATGGAGTAGTGACTTTAAGGTTTATCGAGTCAAAAGAGAATTAATCGGATCCTTTAATCAAAGGGCTATCTAAAAACTTGATAGGAAGTAATTCACAGGGGATAGGTTAAGTGTAGCCCAAATCTTTACTACTCACAACAAAGACTCAACTTTACAATTGGTATGACGCTAATCTTTAAAGTTCAAATGAGTATGGGGTTGTCAAAAGTAGTAGTAAGCATCAACATTTTAAATCCCAGAGTTAAGTGATGCTTGAATTTTGCAATGACCAGAGGTTGATTGGTGATATTGTTGGAGTATTTCTATTTCAAGAGTTAAGAGCCTTAAGGGACCAAGTGATAAGTTAAGGATTGACCGGGAAGGTCAAAAAACTCATGGCGATATATTTGTGAGGCATATCGTTGATCCTTTAATGTTTGCTACCCGGGAGGGGTCGGGGCGTTACATCAAGTATTAGAGCCGAATTGTTACCGTAAGTTGCGCCGTTGGACGGGCGATCCATGGGCAGTCACCTAGCAGCACAAAGACTGTGGATTGCATTGAGGCATAATGAGGAAGTATTTTGCTTAAGTAGTAGTGATTGTAACATCCCGAATATGTGGTTAAAGTGTGACTCAAAAGGACTTAAATGACTACTTATATTACCAATGTGCACCTTTCTTTTATCAAGCTCATGATTCGTTGGGAACTCCTCAGTTAAACGTGCTTGGTTGGGAGTAGTCTTAGGATGGGTGATCTCCTATGAAGTTTTTCCAAGCAATGTGTGAGCGAAGAAGAAGCACGCAGGAAAGACTCATGGTGATTTGTGGGGTCAGTTAATAATCCTTGAAGCAGTCATTGGTAATGTCCACGACTTGGGAGGGATTGCGGCGTTATAGATGGTATCGGAGTCAACATGGACCATGAGTTGTGCCAGCGGATGAGAGATCCATGTGTAGTCACCTAGCGGGCAAAGATTAATTTGGATTAGATTGAGGCACAACGAGAACGTTGTGCACTTAAGTTGGGGTGATTGTAGTACCCCGGTGTATAGTTACGTGTGACTTAAAGGGATTAAAATGACTACTTATATCACCGAGGTGCACCTTCCTTTTAGGAAACTTATCCGTTGAGAACTCCTCAGTTAAGCGTGTTTTAGCTGGGAGTAATCTCAGGATGGGCGACTTCCTAGGAAGTTTTCTCAGTCAAAGTGTGAGCGAGGACAAAACACACTGGAAGGACTCGTGGTGATTTGTGAGGTCAATCATCAATTCTTGAAGCGGTTATTCGTAATGTTCATGGCCCTAGAATTTAGTGGTAGAGTCATTTTTATTCGCACTAGTTCTTGGTCATTTAGTCTAGTCCATGAATTAGACCAAGGATCAAATATCAAAATTCCTTGGAATGAGGATTGAACAAAGCTTTCCTCGATCCAGTCAGTCCAGTCCTTGATCCAGTCCGGTTCAGTCCATTTTTCGGTGCTGACTGAACCATGCACACACCTAAGGACGCTTAAAAAGTGTGGGTCCCCTTAATTTGCGGGTTGGATCGGATCAGGTCAAAACAAAAATCACTGACCCTTGATTTTATTCTTATGTAAAGTTTTTGCTTGCGTAAATAATATTTCTGTAATCTTGACTTTTTAGATGTTATTGTTACAGCAACATGAGAAAATTACCAAAATCCTTATGCTTATAAACAAAACCCTCAATTGAAGGGAAGAAAATTTTTGTTTGTAATGGTCCCTCATGGCTAAACCAAAAGCAATATGGGACCCTCAAACACCCCAAAAATGTATAGTTTGGTACTTTCAAGGACAAAGCTTCACATAGAAAAAATTCCAATTAAGCTAGTGAAGATTTGAGTGCAACATGCCTCAATTTGTTGGCATTCCCCACAAACTTGTTGGTATACATAAGTTAGCTACACACATCAACGTCTAACAATATTATCCAATTGATGGTACATGTTTCAAGTCTAGTAGTGTCATTGGCCGTTTGGTGACCAAGACATTGAACAACTACAAGAATAAAGCATAGATATTATTAGATTCTACATCACACTTGTAAGGATATGGGTGACAACATGAGGACCAAAGTTGCATGCCCTCAAAGTTAGAATATGGATAATTATGTTTTTTTACTCCATTCGTTTCATATTAATTGTCTATTAATATCATTAATTTCTCAACATATACCATAACATATGAAAGTACTATTTTGTATGAGCGTCGCGTATGAATGCTCACATGTGTGTATATATATATACATACAAGCCCGTTCACACACACAATCCCTTTACACAACATATACAAATGATCTATTTTGTGAAATTACTATTATCTTTATACTTAAATAAATGTTAATTTTTTGACGTACTGTTAATTACTCACAGTTGTAATTAGTCATAATATAAAATTAACACCATTGTAATTAATTTTTAGTCCAATATCTTTTTAACGGTGATAATTTCATGTTATAACTCGAGTAATTAGTGGTCAAAGCTCAGTTAAATTGACAATTATTTAGAGACCGATGTAGTACTTTACTAAAAATATAATATTGCAATTCTCTTCATTGAGTTCATTCCATCATTATAACCACTATGATGTATGTACAATCAAAGAATAAAAACTTTGATCATAAATTTCACAATATATACGCGATCTATTTTATGAAATTACTCCATATATCATCAAATCCATCCTCCATAAAACAAAAAGATCAGTCTAGACTCAAAAATTGGTTCGCGCTTAATCTGTACCACGACGGCGGCGGCGGTGCGCGTGCGTGTGAAGGCCCAAATCAAGCTCTCCTCCATAAAACTCATCTTTAAGCCAATATAACACTAGGAAGAAAAGTGGGATATATAAACCAACTTAAAGTTACACTATTCTTCTTATATGAGACATCAAGAGGTATAAAAAGAGAAGGCCGGAAAAACCCATATATGTTGCTATTACCTCTCAAACTTTCATATTCAACAAAAAAACACTTTCACAAAAGTAATATTACAATATATTGTAAAATAAGATACTTTAAGTTTAAGATCAAACAAATGCATTAGAGACCGTGAAAAAGTCAAAGCTACGGCTCCATATATATCAATTTTTGAGAAAGTGGAGAAATCAAATTCATGCACTACAAACAAAAACCAGGCAATATACATTTTTATTTATTTATTTATTATTGGTAATTGCATTATATAAGTCAATTTTTGTCTAATTTTGATGCATTGCATTTCACAAACACCAACTTCTTCATTGGAGGGAAGCTAGGGGGACTAAATTAGTTTCTCTCTCTGCTTCTTCTCTGAGAATCCATTTAGCAACCAAAAGAAAACATCAAAAAATTAAAATGGTTGTCAATTCTTCATCTCTGGTCCATATCATCTCTTGACCAACAAGACCCAGAAAACAAGATCAATTCCAACTCAGATTAAGGTATGAACCCCATTTATTAATTTACACCCAATTAAAATTCATACTACCTCCGTCTCAAAATGTTTGTCACTGTAACTAATTTTATTGTTTCAATTTGTTTGTCACTTTTATAAATTTTAACAACTGTGATTCCTTTTTTACCCATATTAAGTAATTTTATTTATCATCTTTTATAATTCCAACAACTATTATTCTCAATTAATGTAGGGACAAAGAAAATAGTGAACTTGACCTAAATTTTTAGTATGCATTGAACTCTTAAAAGTGGTTAATTTGACAAATAAAATGGGACGGAGAAAGCAGTAAGCCATAACCCACCATTTAATCAGCACCGTTTTTGTATTTATATTCACACCCCCAACTTTATGTTATTCCTTTGACTTCCATACATACTTAAATGCATGCACTCACTATAATACACTGTATATATTTACATATATATTCTTTCTTCTGTTTCTTCCACATTTCTTGCATTTTCACAGCACCTGTAGTAGGGTTTAAGTCTGCAGAATGTGCCCAGCAAATGAATCGAGGGTAAATATGGAGGGTCGAGAAGAAGAAGAAAAGGAGGAGGAAAGTTATTACCCCATTTGCGGAGAATTAATTACTGCAGTAAAAAGAACAAGAACAAGCAGTGATGGTGAAAAAGAAGGTCTGTTTCGTGGCGTCTCCTGTAGTCTTCCGTTTACCCAGGTTGGTATCTTTATTGCCTTTTTCATGTATTTCGTTCCGTTTTCTCTTTCTTTAGGGAGAAATTCTCCCATAGTTGAAAATTTTTTCAACTATGGTAGTTGAAATGTATAATTACCCTTAATTTTACCATTAAAAATTAAAATTAATATATATATTCACCATAGGACTTGTTACAATAAGTAAATCTATATGTTAAGTTATAATTTTTTACAAAATTGAATATTTTTAAGGAAATTTTACCATAGTTGACTTTTTTTCAACTATCGCAGTTGAAAAGTGAAAATATCATTAATTTTACCATAAAAATTCAAAATCAATGTAGTTTGATCAAAGTAACTTGTTACAATAATTAACCATATTTAGGTGGATATAAATCTTTTTAACAAATATGATTATGTTTTATAAATGAATGATATAAAATTTTCAACTACCATAGTTGAAAATAAATTCAACTATGGTAGAATTTTCATTCTTTAAGTTGTTATTCTTCAGCTATTCAAAGAACAAGAAATAGTTGATATTGTTCCGGTTTTCTTTTTCCTTTTTCCCTACTCCTACCGTCCATAAATAATTTCAAATTATTCAAAGTCTATTTTACTCAATAATTTCTTATACAATACTCCCTCCGTCCCAAATTAATTGACGGAATTAAAATTTTAACACATACCAATATATAACTATAATAACTACTAAAGCTCAATTATATTTGGCTTTTCTCTCTCTAATAAATAATATAAAATAATTAAATTAGGGGTTGGGAATAGGAAAGTGACAATTATTTTGGGACAAAATAAATTAGTTAAAGTGTCAATTAATATGGGACGGAGAGAGTAGTTAATTAAAAATTATAATTTCATACTTTTCTAATCAAAAAATTATTCGGGATACCCCAATATGTAGGGAAACTATTTTTTGTTACCCAACTCTTAATAACTCATTTCGAAATACCTTTCATTTTTTAGTTAATAATAGTTACAAAATTAAATTTTAAAAAAACGAAGTTAGCATATATATTGTGTGTTGATAAAGTCTTCACCTATTAATGGTTAGGGTTGAGGACATAGGTTTACGAGGTCTAAGGTTTGATTCCCCTTTTTCCCATTTGCCTATTACAATATACATCATGAATCAAAGTAGGTTTTCCTTTTTTTTCAAAAAACAAAAAAAATCACTTATCAAACATAAAGTTAAAAATTGGATACCAAAGAATTTCTATTGAATTTCAATTTTGCTCATCAAGTTGGTGCTTAATAGTTTTTTCATTGTCACATGCATGTTCAATAATTTTAATTTTGAATTTACAATATTCATTTATTAAAACTTTGTCACATGTACAATAATTTTGTAGTTTTAATTTCAAATTTTCTATGTATATCATGAATGGAAATAAGTTTCTGTTTTTGTTAGAAAACAATAGGTTTTGTATGAGATGGTAATAAAAGAATTAAGAAATAAGGATTTAGTATTGTTATGTGGTGATTTTGTCCATGCGCTTTTTCATGTTCTGATTTTTTTATTTATCATCTTGAGTCAAGTTGGTTATCATGGTCCTTTATTTATTGTATGCTATGAACTACTTTTTATCATAAACATTAAAAATAACATTTTATTAACAATTATAATATTATATAATGATAGATACTCCCTCCTTCTCATATAATGATAGATACTCCCTCCTTCTCATATTATTTGTGACATTAGACATAATTTCAAAAACCAAAAAAACCACCCTTCAACATTAATTCAGCTCATTGGAAAAGTGAAAATGTTGAATAAAATGGTGAATAAAAAAGAAAAGGTGAATAAAAAAGAAAAATGGAAGAAAAAGATGTACTCCCTCCGTTTTTTTCATATGTCATTTACAATTTTCAGTGCCAATCTTTAATCAATAATTTTTAATATAAATTTTTTATAAAAAATTATAATATTATACTTTTTCAATAGTATTTTTTATTACGAATATAATGACATTAATTTTGTATGATGAATCATTCTACAAATTAAGATATTAACGGTCAAAGTTTTTCATCAATATTAACGATAAGATTCATTATAAATTTAACAATATTATTACAAACTTTATCAATATTTTGTGAAGTTATAAAAGTTTTACAAAAAAGCATCACATAACTAAAAACTTAATAAATATCAATGCATATCCTTTTTAATAACTGTGAGATTATGTTTACAACTAAATATCCTTTCTTACCAGCTTACTTTAAGGCTCCACATTAGAAAATGTTTAAATTGGGAAATTTTATTCACAAACAGTTACGATCAGTTTAGTACTCAGAACAGTTCACTATTCTTTTATTTTCTTTATTTATTTCTCTTCCTCCCAGGTGGACAAGAAATTAATGTAAGATTAGTTAATAGCCAAAACAATAATTTTTGCCTAATTTTGGTATATAAACTAGAAGCATTTCTCAGCATGTTGTCAAACTTAGGCTGAAAGCGGATTTTTTTTGCATTTTGGACCTCGAAAGATAGAATGAATAATTTTTTGGACTCTTAGTTTTCAATGTTAAATTTTTAGATCTTAAAGTTTATGGGCTGAATAAAAAAGACCCGTGCCCCATTCTTCTTTTTCTTTCCATGTTTGAATTTATCTCCTAATTAGTGTCAAACTGCAGGACTAAGCTTAAAACTGATATTGAAACTATTCTGTTATTTTAATTAAAATAAAAATTTGTCAATTTATTTAAAACAGTTCACTATTCTTTTATTTTCTTTACTACGTATTTATTTTTCTTCCTCCCAGGGGGACAAAAAATTCATGTAAGATTAATTAATAACCAAAACATTAATTTTTGTCTAATTGTGGGATATAAATTAGAAGCATTTCTCAGCATGTTGTTAAACCGTAGGCCGAAAGTACCTGCTTTGGTATATACTCTATTTCCCCTTATTAAGCTTCACTTTGGACACTTTGATTGGATTGCTAATCACTTGCTCTATTTTTAATATCAAAATCTAAGTTTTCCATGTCAGCTTCACGCTCAACTTGATTGGTTAACAAATTTTTTTTTATTTTTATAGCAAATTAGTCAACGTTTCATTTGCTGTGATATATATATTTTTTTAAAAAAAGTTGGATTGTAGTGAGCAAAATTATAGGAATTAAGGATTATAGTAAACCGAACTTTAAAATTATATCATATTAAGCTAAATTATTAAATTTTTAGATTTTTATGGACCATTATCAGATTTACAATTCAATATACGAGAGTTAATTTGGATTACTACAATTCAATATATATATGATAGTGTAAAATACTACATGCTTATATATAATAGTTTGGACTCCTAGGATCCAATATATTATATTTGAGATTACAATAATACAAGTGTCAAGTAGGAAAACCACCATACTTTCCTGTCATGTAGGAGAATCTAATCGCAGTGCACAGAAATTCTAAGATTCAACAATTCAACTTACTGTGATATAATTAAAAAGTTTGATTTACTATTATTCCAATCATATATATAATTTGACTTACTGCAATCTAATTAATCTTCTTTTTTTTTTAGAAGAGGTGTTCATCTTGGTTAACAACAATAAATAAAAATATCTCTTGAAGAATCCAAATACTAGAACACTTAGAAAATTAAAGTAAGCTGAACCATGTTCTCTTCTAATCTCTCTATCACTGAAGTGAGTTTTCTTTTTTATTTTAATTGTTGTTAAGATATTAATCCTGGAAAAGCAAAAAGGTTAACTCAATTAAATTAGTTAAAATTTCTAATGTATAGTCAATCAAGATAAAGAATAGCTAAAGATAAATACTGTTTTTAAAAAGTTCAGCAAAAGATCCTCCCTTTCTAGGTGTTAGTAATTTTTTTTTTCATATGCTCTAGAGCAAATACAATGATAATCCCATTTTTTGGATTGTTAGTGGGGGTTTACCCTTTCCACATCACACATAATTCCTATTTTTCGAAACTCTATTTCATTTATTCTACACCAATAGGAACTCATTCTTACTTTTTACATTAAAATAAAATTTTCACATCACCCATAATTCCTACTTTTCACATTAAAAAAAAAAGAAAAAAGAAAAAGGGGTAATGAAATTTCAAGTGGTGACAACTTGACACAACTTTCCAGACAAAAAAAAAAGAAAAATGGTTAAAGCAACGAACACTACAGTGTTCCAATTTTGTGATCCCTCATTTTTCATTCTCCCTTGTATCAAAACTTGGGATTGCGACACATGTTCCAAAACACAAAAAGTGTCGCTGCATATGGTCTTATATTTATCTTTGTATTTTAAACCTCAAAAGTAGATTTTTTACTAAAGATCCTCCCTTTATAGGCATTATCAAATTTTCCATATGTTTTAAATCTATCTTTGTATTTTAACCCACCAAGCTATATAGATTACTAACTTTCACTATAATTTATGAGTCGTTTTAGTTGTTTGAACTGACAGAATTATGAATGCTTGAAGCCAAAGAATTTGAATGACTTCTACTGTCAGTTGTTTGTTTTGTGCTTTCAATTTTACTCTTTAAAAGACAAAAGTAGGCCTCCTAATAAAAAAGTAGGAATTATGGCTATTAACCAGTTTGAATTTTGTTTAAATCACTCTAAAATTTATATTTATGCATAATTATATTGTTATAAATATATGTTTTATTTTTTTTTTAAGGGTTGTACAACTCATAGATTATATAAAATCTATTCTAGGTTTATGTTTTTTTTCATAAATATAGAATTATATGTAAAATGTGTATTCTCTATAATAGTTGATATGATTAACTATGACTAATACCTTCTGACGTTGTCAATAATTATGACACTCTTAGGGCCTGTTTGTTTTGGGGTTATAGGAGATAAATAACCTCTCATACCCTTGTTTGAATAAATAAATATATAGGAGGGGAGGGGAAGGGAGGGGAACCGTTCACCTCCATTCCCCTCCATTAGCCCCCTTTTCATTAAGGAAAATGATAAAAGTCTTGTGCAAGACATCTATTATGTGTCTTGTCACTGTAGGAAAAGACATTTAAGGAGTGTCTTGGGGCAAGACACTTATCATCACCCTTTCATTAACCCCCAATATGAGGGTTAACGGAGGGGAAGTGAACTCATCATAATTAAAAAAGAAGAAAAAAATTTTATTAATATAATAAACTACTTGATTTTTCTCCTTTTTCCCTCCTTCCCTCCCTCCCTTTTCTAATCCAAACATAACAATTAACCGTTTTTTACCCCTTATTCCCCTCCACTTATAATCCAAACAAGATAGAAATAAATCATCTCCCTTTCCCTCCCCTCCCCTCTAATACCCTCCCCTCCCCCTCTAATAACCAAACAGAGTGACTTAGAATAATTTGACGCAGGTAGCAGAGGACCTGAAATCTCTAGGGAAGATTGTTTTTCCGGTGACGACAACCACCCTATTACTCCACTCGAAGTCGGTGATTTCGATGCTGTTTCTCGGGCACCTAGGCAACGCGGCCCTTGCAGGCGGCTCCTTAGCCATGAGCTTTGCCAATGTGACAGGATTCTCAGTCATAAAGGGCCTGAGCATGGGGATGGAACCCATTTGTTGCCAAGCTTATGGTGCAAAGAAACTTACTGTCATCAGCCAGACATTCCAAAGAACTCTCTGCATGCTTCTCCTGGCAGCCATTGGCATCTCTCTTCTCTGGCTCAACATAGAGCCCATACTATTACTCTTAGGTCAAGATCCCGACATCGTACAAGTCGGAAAAATATACCTGACATTCTCAATTCCTGAACTCATAGCACAAGTTCATCTTCACCCACTAAGGTCTTTTCTAAGAACACAATGCATTACAAAACCACTGACTATTTCCACCATGCTATGTTTGGCATTTCATCTACCCATCAACTACTTTCTTGTGGTGTATTTGGGCTTGGGAGTAAAAGGGGTTGCTTTGGCTTCTGCTAGTAACACAATCAACCTTGATTTATGCATTCTGATCTACCTCTTTTTCTCCAACAAGATGGAGGTGAAGCCTTGGGATGGTATCACATTTGTCTCCCCATTTCAAGGGTGGAGAGTTGTGTTAAGTTTAGCACTGCCTAGTCTATTGTCTGTCTGCTTGGAATGGTGGTGGTACGAAATCATGCTGTTTCTCTGTGGTCTACTGCAAAACCCTAAATCGAGCATCGCGGCCATGGGGATACTCATCCAGACCACAGGGCTACTCTACGTCTTCCCGTATGCTCTCAGCATAGGGATCTCAACTAGGGTTGGTCACGAACTCGGGGCGGGTCAACCCAACGGGGCGAAACGAACGGCAACCCTAGGGCTTGTTCTAGGGCTTCTTCTAGGGTTATCTGCCTTCACTTTCACTGTCCTAGTGAGGTCTGTTTGGGGGAAGATGTATACCTCAGAAACAGACGTCCTTGCATTGGTTTCCGTTGCGTTGCCGGTTTTAGGGTTTTGTGAGATCGGAAACTGCCCCCAAACGGCCGCCTGCGGGGTGCTGACTGGATCCGCCAGGACTCAGCTCGGAGCCAAGATAAACTTCATGGCGTTTTACGTTGTAGGGTTGCCGGTTGCAGTGGTTGTAGGGTTTGTGTTTAGGGTTGGGTTTGTAGGGTTGTGGTTAGGGTTGTCCGCGGCGCAGGCGGCGTGTGTGGGGATGATGGTGTTTGTGGTCGTCAGGACGGATTGGAAGGATCAGGCCAAGAGGTCCGAGGATTTGACCAGGAGGAGTAGTGATGGAAGGGATGAGTTGGAAACTGGGTTGTTGTCTTGAGCTTTGAGAACAAGCTTGTACTACCTCCGTCTCTAAATGAATGTCAATTTGACTAAATTTTGTTCGTTAATTACTTACAAATTATAATGAGTTATAATATGAAATTAACACCGTTACAAAGATATTGTACTAAAAATTACAATGATGTTAATTTTATATTGTAATTTATTATAATTTAGGAGTAATCAATGGTTAAAATTTAGTTAATTGACACTTATTTAAGGAAAGAGGGAGTGTACATGAGATTGAATTGAACAAAGGAAATTGTGGACAAGTAAGTACTTGTGATCACTCCCTATTGTTTGTTTGTTTGTTTGTTTGTTTGTTTTTTTTTGAGTGAATGAATGTATATGCAGCGGTTACTGGTTAGAGCCAAGGACTAAATGAGTATGTCAAAGGCTGGTATATTCATGGTTTCATTAACCATTTTTGTACAGGGAAACAGAGCTTCAAAATTATGTATTTTATATAAAAATTATTTGGATTTATACCAAACAAGGATACTTACTTTATTCTTCGGCATTTGTCATCATGGGAATTGTGCAGTAAATTATAAAATTTTTGACTGCAAATTTCGTAATATACATAGTGACTTATCATATAAATCTAGTATTGTTATGTTAATAGTGAAAAGTACTCAATTTATGACATTGGAAGCTAAGGAAGACTAAAGTTAGCTAATAAAAAGTCAAAGAAGTTTATGATAAATTTCTCTTGTATTTATTCAGCAGCTGAAAATTTTCAATTTCAGTGATTGAGTATCAAAACGATGGATTTTCAAGTGGGTGATGATGTGAGTCTTGCTTTAAGATATTTTTTATCTGTTTTGCTCTTCATTAAATTTGTATTTTTTAATAGTTTTTGACACAATTAGTTTAGTAGTAAGTATTACTACCTCCATCCCTAAATAATAATTGTCTAGTTGACTAAAATTTGACCATTGGTTACTCACAAATTGCAATGAGTTACAATATGAAATTATTATCATTAAAAAGATATAGTACTAAAAATTACAATAATATTAATTTTATATTGTAACTCATTGTAATTTGTGAGTAATCAACGGTCAAAATTTAGTCAAATGGACAATTATTTAGGGACGGAGGTAGTAATTATCAACTATAAGAAGCTTGAGATGCGTAGGTTGCGTCAATGAACACAAATGATATTCTAGTCAAGTCATCAACCCCTCTTGTGAAAATTATTTTCATAGTCCTAGTTCTCAAAAAAAAAAAAAAAACACGAGAGGGCCACCAACAGCATGCACTGGCAGATCTATGGGTCTCCCGACGGTGGCCACGGTCACTGTTAACGTAAAAAAAAAATGTTAGTATAATTTGGAATAAAAATTATGAATTTTATGATAACAATGTATAGGACATCCTTAATTAGAAGGTCGAGATTCACCACTTACAGCATGACTTGACAGTCTAAGAATGGTGTACAGTAGTTGACGAGCCAAAGAGGTTTAACCCACACAATTTACCACCTTCAATTTTTG
This sequence comes from Portulaca oleracea, assembly GCA_029582165.1. Classification (NCBI taxonomy): domain Eukaryota; kingdom Viridiplantae; phylum Streptophyta; class Magnoliopsida; order Caryophyllales; family Portulacaceae; genus Portulaca; species Portulaca oleracea. The sequence goes on from CM055881.1 coordinate 15,254,505, forward strand.
TCCACATTCCCATTCCCTTCCCAAAAGACCACACAAAGAAAAGGGAGACGAAGACAAACATTTTGTAGTTATCGCAAATCGCATTCCCAAGTATCAAACTTTTAGTTCAACCATCCTCATTTTTAACGCATGCAAATAACGATGTGAACCGCATAAATTTTTGAGAGAATAATAATTTTTGTCTACTTGGGTCTGCCATAAATATTGTTTATTCAGACTTAAGTTTTGAAATTGAAAGAACCCTAGAAGGGGGGGGGGGGGGGGAGGGATGAATAAGGTTATAAAAATTTCTGCACAAATACTCACTGGTAATGGACGTTAGGGTTTTAATCTTTTCAAATTAAGATTCATCTTTATGCAAACCATAATAAACAGAAATAAAGGACAATAAAGAGATAGCCGAATAACCTCCTTTATTTCTGTGGAATAGAATGCTGACAGAATATGAACTTTCCTAAGGTAAACATCCTTAGGTTTACAAACAAAGTGTCGAGCACTTCGAACAAGATTTCTGGAAAACACACACCAACAACTGTTTTGGTGCAAACACCAATCGATCTTAAGTCCGTCTAGGAATCGATTACAAAAGCACAAATCAAAACCTAAGTCCGTTAAGGAATTGATTTCACTCAAACAAAATCCTCACAAAAATCACTTCTTTCTACTCGAAGAAAGAACACAAAAACATAGCACCCTCTGTTTTTCACACACACCTGATTTCTTTCGTGGAATCGTTGAATATTATCAATCTTCAATGTCTTCTATTTGTAGTCTTGATCGGCTGGTAAGAGACGTTGTAGATTTGATTCTTTCCTTCTTCATACTCCTTCCAAGATGCTTGATTTGCTTTCCTTTTTTCGCGATTCTATGGGAGTTGCAATCTTTTCTTCTCTCCAAATTCTTCATTGATTATTTCCTACAAATTGGATAGTTGGAATCAATTAGTCTGATTAGAATTATGGATAGAAAAAGCAGATATTTCTTTTCCAGAAATCTTCCTTGTTTTGTCTGCTCGTATTTGCCTTTCACGTCAAAGCTTCTCGCCTAGGGTGAATGACCTTATGATGCCTTGGGTGAACGTCCTTATGATGCCTTGGGTGAACGACCTTATGATGCCCTAGGTGAATGTCCCTCTGTCTTCTTTGAGATTTCTTTCCAAACGCATCATATCTTTTCTGGCTATTCGAATTTTGGCTTTCATTTAAAACAGATCCAGTCGCCAAGATCCTTGAGCTTGGGTCTGTCAACGTCCTTGAGGGGTTCTAACATAAATAAATAATTATTTTCCGTATTGATATTGTTTGGGCTTCAAGCAGTTAATTTTGACTAGAAGACTATTCTACGTCTACTTGGGTTTGCTACTTGGGTTTGCCACACGTTATTCAATCTAGTTTGGTTCAAATTTTATGTGCCTCTAAAGTACCCTTATGGGATCTCTCTTTTTTATTCCACTTTGAGAGATTTTATTTATGAGATTGTAATCTCTCTTTTATCTCGTTATCCTTATTCCTTTGAGATATGTCTACCCCCCTGTGCTATAAAATGTTTGAGATCTTTCCTTCTTGATCTCGTCATGTTATGCAACCTTTTGAGGTACCCTTTCTAATCTCTCCTTATTAAATTGGATTTTATCTTGCCTCCCATGGTTGTTTACCACTTTCGATTTCCATGTAAATCATGTGTCTTCATCACTACTACATTGTTTTTGTTTATTTTCTCAATATCTACATATCTTGTTTGCTTCCAGATACAATATATTAGATCCGTTCAATCTGGATCTAATCCCTAACAAGATATTTCATATCTGAATTTCGATCATAACAAGTGGTATCAGAGCCGATTGCAACCAAGTTTATTAGATTTGGATTCAAGCAGGTTCAATCAGATTCAGATTCCTGCAAAGTTGGGTTCAATTAAGAGCATATTTTGAGATGTTTTCTAGAAGATCAATCTTTCAAAACTGTTCTCACACCTGGCGGTTTTGATTGCCTTATGAGATCTCTCATATGATCTTAAAGTGGAATAGAAAAGGGAGATCTCATAAGAGTGCCTTAGAGACACATAATTTGGCAACACCAAACTAGGTTGAATAACCTAGTATTTATAGCAAACCCAGGTAGATGTAGAATAGTTTTCTAGCCGAAATCAACTGCTTAGATCCCAAGTAGTATCAATAAGGTGTAGACACCGAGTTTTGCATCGACAAGTTCCCTCAAAAGAATCGGGTCAGAAACATGGCACCAAGGCTCATGGACCTTGGCCCAACATAAGAATTAAGCCCACAAAAAGGAAAACAAATCAGCGCACTACAAAAAGGAAAGCCACAAAGGCGAACCCAGCCCAGACAAACAAGCGTAGGCCGCTGGGCCTATGATGTTAAAACTTCATCCCGTTGCTTTTCGCCACGTCATCAATCCGTGTGTTTGCACGCCATAGGCCGCCGGGCCTATGCAATCTCGTTTGATTATCGCGCCAACAGTCTCCCTCCACAATCCCTTGATCACTTCCTTTGACTTTTGACCCTTGACCATATCATAGGCCGTTGGGCCTACGATTATGCCTTGAGGGGCATGATACTTGGATCATGCCTCCCATCCTTCCATCTCAATTCCATTTCCTTCACTTATAAATACCCCCACATGTCACGAACAATCATCATCAATAATCATCACCAATACTTCCTATCAACTTTCATTTCCTCTCTCAAATTCACTCATCAAAATTCCTAATTTCCACCAGCATCATTCTACCTTCCATATCATCCACAAACTTATCTTTTTACCACCCTTAAACACCCTTCATTCCACCTCCATAAAGTTCTAAATCGGCGTCGCAATCAAGTCATCGTCACAAAGGGATCGACCTTCCTTCCACCGTACTTGCAAACAAGCGAGGTTTGCTCATCTGTATTATTGCGTTTAATCATGTAATTTATTTTTGAAAACCTTGCTTGTACATTCTTTTGTAAAACAACGCATTCTTTGTTGCATGTTTTGAATATATCATCGCGAATTCTTTTAAACTTCTCCCTGCTCTTTTTTCATTTCAAGTTCGGTTTTAGTAGAGTCTATTTTCAAACAGGCGGATTCGAGAATTCTCTAATTCTCGAATTCGTAACCTTACCCCCGGGTCAGAATTCAGGTTCGTAAGACCGGAGTCATCTTTCTTTCTTTTTAATTTGCTGATTTCCTTAAATCGGCCGGCGACTCTTCTTTTATTAACCCCTTTTATTATCTAACATATACGTTTGTTGCATTGAAAGATATTTAGAAATGATTTAATAAATTCTCAAATTTCCCATCCATAGCTGGCCCAAAAGAAAGAGGCATGAAATTCAGCATAGGCCCAATGAATTACACTAAATTTTATCCATCTCCCCATGGGCCGAGGACAGGCGAGCCCAGTTAGGGCTCTGTCATAGGCCCGATGACCTATGACTCTTCCTGGCAGCCCATCTGTCCTCCTTCGGCTCGTGTTTGGAATCGAGACGTTATTATTTCATCAATAAAATGACTTGTGCAATCACGAGCATGTTGGTAATAGAAAGGGGTCATTAAATTAATAAAAATCACTTACCTGAAAAAGACGTTTTATAAAAATATCATTATTTAAGGATTACTCAACCTTAGTCGGCTCCCGATCATATGTAGTGCGCTCAAAAACCAATTCCTGGACGGGGGGATTTTTCGTGGTCCTATAGATTGGCGGCTCCACTAGGGACTTAAACTTAAAAAGAGGGTAAAACTTAAAAAAATCGAGTTGATTTGAAATTGTAAAAAGGGAGAAAGTTGATTGATTCAAAATTTTATTATTCTTTAGGTATTTTGCATACCAGGCTACTCCTAGGTCTTTTGACAAGGGAACACAAAAGCGATGGTTTAGGCTTAACCTAGGATTTTACCCGAGAGCAGGCTGCCACTACTTGTGTGATGCACTCTACATCGCCAAGCATTTGGTCTCTCCTCTCACCCATGTTACACTCTAGGCTTCCTTGAAGTCCGACGAGAAACACCTCACACACCTTACATATAAATCTTATACAGGTGAAGTGCACCGAGGCGAGAACACTTGATACCTCATCCAATCCCAAACTTAGTAATTCATGAATGTAGAGCCTTGGTTTAGGGTACCCCTCATATTGTATGCTATGTGAATATGTGTTTCTCTTTGTTGTAAAGAATCGACCCTAGTTTTGAAGTATTGTTCTAGTCCATGTAAGGTTCATTGGGCTGATAAGAGACTTGTTTATTAATTAGGGTAATCAACCTGAAACATTATGGTTAACCTAGTGGTCGGGCCCATTCATGTACAAAGGTTGATTATCCTAGTTCATAAAACAAACTTGACTTGCCTTTGATGATCCTATATGGCCCTTTACGATGCTCTGTTAACAAAGGTCCAAAACCTGATTGAAGTCTAACAAAGTTTGTTTATAATGTCTTAGACTATATAATAGTCACTAGGCTTGGGTAAATTAATTTATAGATTTAATTATTAGACCCATCACATTTATGGTCGACCCGTTGTTAAGCCTAACCATATTGGATTTACCAATTAAACCTATAGACTAACTATAACTCACTTATGTTGGCTTTATTCAGTCCTTTACAATGTCCATTCTCCTTGAGTAAAAAGAATAATAATAAAAAAAGAGAGAAGTCGAAAAGCATAGGTCGCTAGTCTTGTTGAACATTATCCTAGTTCGCATGATAGCCAGTATAGCCCAAGTTGTCTGGGTTCGTTGGTTCAAGTTATAGGTTTTCCTTAAAACGGTCGGCATGTGGATTGGGTCTATCCGAATTGAGAAACACTTGTGCTTTCTAATATGTGATTAGCTCGCTATATTTGACTTTATTCGGCCCTTTATAATGTTATGTTGTTAGGTTCATATAGAGTTAGGTCATGCACTCCTAAGAAGTGGATGAGTCATTTGAGTGTCAACATGAAGGTGTCAAGTCCATTAGAGTCTCATATAGGTGTCTCAGGACATGCATGCATTGGGTAGTAAGTGTTAGAGTTAATCATTGAGTTGCTAACTAATTTCCATGCAGGCACAATCGGAGATCGACTCCGAGCCCGCATTAGAGATCCGCGCACTGGTCGATTAGTTTCGAATATGCGTTACGATCCGCTAGCTACTCAAGACTGCATCATGGCCGAGGAACGATTTCAGAAAATCCCTGTCCAGAGTATCGAGGCTAACATCACGAAGCAACTGGTGGAACTGTACACTAAGATGCAAGACCTAGTCTTCGCCAATTCTTTAGAACAAGAGAATAAGATTGGAAAGAGGTTATATGAACAACAATAGGTGATCGATGGTATGTTGCAGGCCATCATAAATATCAATGAGAAGTTAGGCCTAAATACTAAAGGTGATGATGATGAGGTCGATACGTATGAATCTGAACCTGAGCTCGTAAAAACACCGGCAACAGGAGAGTAAGGAGAGCCGAGTCATCCAAAGGGAAGTCTAAATCAATCTCAGGAGTTCTTAAACCCTTTGAGGATCCAACTATTAAGGCCCTGGAACAGAAGTTGGAAAACATCACCAAGATGTTGAGCACTGTACTAGCTTTTGCTGACAAATATACGGATGTGCCCTTGCCCATTCAGCTTGTCCTGAAGATTGCTGATAAGATTGAGGTGCCCAATATTAAGTTTAGACCATCTGAAAACCCCGTTCATCATATTGAGGAGTTCATGCGGTTGGCGCCACTCAACCGAATTGATGTAGGCTGATACTCCACAGTCTTCCCATCCACCCTAGATGGGGAAGCCAAAGTGTGGTATCATGTCTTGTACCTCATATCAAGGCTGATTGGAACGAGCTGTTTAAGGCTTTCATCAACCATTACAACCGCATCCAAAAGAAACAAGCGACTGTAGATGACCTGACTACCATGAAACAAAGGGATGACGAGTCTTTCCTGGACTATTTCGAAGGATGGCACACCAAGTAATCTCACATCAATGAGACTATACCATTGCGCCTGCAATTGACTACTTTCAAGCAAGGTCTCAAAAGTAGCTTATCCCATCATTTGGGATACCATGTCATCAAGGACTTTGATTACCTTAATGACATTTGTGCCAATTAACTAGAGGCTATGAACAGTGACAAAGCTGCAGCGGCACCTGGTTGGCTAGGAGGGCCACTAGTGCACCTAGCTATGATATGTTGGTTAAGAAGGGTATCTTGAGACTAATTCCATCTAACAACGTCCTTTTGTGCCAAAGTATGAGACTTATACACCTCTAGATGTGCCTTACACTCAGGCCCTCGATAGGTTGGTCAAGAAGTATCTTGGGGTTGCCTTTACCAAGCGATGAATCGGAGGTTAAAGGAAAGAATTGGGATCCCAACCAGTTCTGTCGTTACCATCCTGCCAGGGTCATGACACTGAAAAGTGTTGGTCCCTAAAAGCAAGATAGAAGACATGATAAGGGCAGGGACACTCCATATGTCAAAAGCAGCGAAGAAGCTAGCCTAATAACAAGGACAACCCTATTCCCGAGCAAACAAACACCATCTTCAGTGAGGCCCCGCACTTCGACCCTTCCTCTCTGAAAGTTGAAGTAGGCCATCCTATCCCAGTGGAATTCAAAATTCATGAAAGGTTCTCCATCAATGGCATATGAGATAGTGATGAAGATAACGAATATGAGTGCGAAAATCCTGAAAAAGACTAGATCGAAGACAAAGATGGTGAACATGCCCCAGATGGTGTAACATTCCTCACCCGATTTGGCCGCCACAACAATAGGAACACCACCACTCCAGTGGTTGTCTCTAATCCTGCTCCGGCTAGCAACGATAATCTAGCTCCCCCAGAGGATCCTCTGCTCACCCAACTCAAAAGCACCAAGGCAGAACTCACTATTTGGCAGTTCTTATGCACATCGTAGACCCACATAAAGAAATTGCTGGGTGCCTTCAATGAAATGACTGTCTCGCCAACAATGACCCCTGAATCTCTGGTCTCTCACATGACCGCCAACTAGGGGTGTTCACGGTGCGGTTCGGTGCAGTGACAGTTTCACGAAGCGGTGCACCGCCGAAACGGTTTTCAAAAATCGTAAACCGTAACCGGAACACCCGATTTTTTTAAATCGGTACACTAGATTTAACGGTGCGGTGTCACCGGTTAACCGGAACCGCCTTTATTTCCATCAAAATTAAAAAAATCATCATTCAATCAACCCCCCCAAAAAAAAATCAAGTTCAATTCCGACCGTGTCTATGTAAATTTTTTTTGCTTGCTAGTTATCACTGTGTCTGTGTAATTTTTTCTAAATCAAAATTTATATATATACACAATGTAATTTCTTTTAAATCAATATATATATATATATATATATATATATATATATATATATATATATATATATATATATTAACGGTGCATCCCCGCCGGTTTGAAAATTACAAACCGGAACCGCCCCGTTTAACATCCGGTTTATCCGGTTCGGTGCACGGGAAAAATGAAGTGGTTCGGTGTTGCCCGTTTTCGGTTTTTTAGGCCGGTTTACGGTTCGGTGAAGCGGTTCCAGTTTTTTTGAACAGCCCTACCGCCAATCAAGGAGTGATTTCTTTTGGAGAGGAAGACTTGCTAAAGGGAGGGGCGTCCTACAACAAAACATTGTACCTCACAGAGCAGTGCTCCAACAGGACCATCCCTCGGGTGCTGTAGACAATGGGTCAGTTGTGAATGTGTGCCCCTGGAGAACGACACTAAAGTTATGGGTCTAGCAACAACATCTAATCGAGAATGGTGTGCAACTCCGAGCTTATGATAACTCACTCTGGAAGTTAGTCGGATCCATAATTCTGCCTATCACTATGAACCACATCAGTCGAAACATCGAATTTGTGGTGCTTGACATTCCGGCCTCATTTACCTTGCTGTTAGGAAAGCCATGGCCCCACGAACGTAATGTCATAGTATCTACGCTGCACCAAAAGGTGAAGATGTTAGTCCAAGGACAGGTAATCACTATCTCAGGGGAACCTGTCAACGCTGTCTTTCGCCCCAAGCAGCCAATATTGGAAGTAGAACACAGTTCCATGGATGAAGAACTGCATAATTTCGAGATGGTAGCGGTACTGAGCAAGGATGAAGCTCTATTCGACTTCGATCCATAATCAAACCCCAAAGTCCACTCCATTCTCAAAAAGTAGGGTTACTTTCCCGGGATGCTACTAGGAAGGAACCCAAAGAACAAGATTCCCCTTGTGGTGAAGTCCTTCAATTAAAAGGGGAGGTTTGGTTTAGGGTATAAGCCAACAGAGAAGGAGGTCAAACTCGCAAAGATGGCCATAGCTGAACAAAAGAAGGTGGAGAACCCCATGACTCTGTACCAAGTGAAGTCGTATCCCCTTACCTTAAATGGGCAATTTGTCAAAGAGGGTGATGACTTCCCTTACTATAGGTTCCCGGAGCCAATCAACCTGAAAAACTAAGCAGTACAAGTAGCTGGGCTAGAGGTGTTCTAGGATTGCTCCACTAACATGGCAACTGTTTTCATCCCCATTCGGGATAAACAGTCACCACTAGAGTGGACTCATCTCGCTGGAAGTAACATATTTCGCATACTATTCGGACAAGAAGCTACACAGGAAAAGTCTGAGGTCGATGCTGTCATCGCTGCATTGTCCAACCCGGAGTTCGACCCAAGTCTCATGGTTGCTGAAGATAGAGGAGCTAATGTAGTCTCATGGGTCGATGTTGAGGAGAATCATTTCATTCTGTCTGTGGGAGAGTATGTTCCTAAAGTCATAGAGTTAGGTCCTAAAGGTCTCGAGTCGGGTGGGGCTATCACTGAGTCTATTGGTGATGTATTCCTTTCTACATTCAATAAGATGAACATTTCTGCTAACTCTGATTCTTTCCCTTCTTCCCTGAACTGCTGTGCCAACAATAATCTTGAACCTAATGAACTCTTAAATAAACCTTCTAACGAATCTGAGCACAAAATGGCGGTATTGGAAGACACTATCAGCATAAATTTGGGAACAGAGGAGCAACCTCGGGAGCTTAAGTTGGGTAGCTTATTGACGATGGAGGAACAGTTAGCATTTACGAAGCTTCTCAAAGAATTTGTAGACGTGTTCGCATGGTCTTACGACGATATGTCGGGGATTGACAGAGATATCGCGGAGCACACCATACCACTACTCCCCGATACAAAACTAGTACGACAGAAGGCCAGGAAGATCAAACTAGAATGGGCAAAGAAAATCGAGGAAGGGGTGACCAAACAGCTCAATGCTAAGTTCATCAAGGCATTCCAATACCCTGAATGGATCGCCAACATAGTCCCTGTACCTAATAAAGACGGGAAGGTGCGCATGTGTGTGGACTTCAGAGACCTCAACAAAGCCCAGTCCCAAGGATAGTTTCCCATTACCACACATTAATGTGTTGGTGGATAACACTTATGGACACGAGCTTTTATCCTTTATGGATGGGTACGCTGGTTATAATTAGATTAAGATGTCAGAGGAAGACATGGAAAAGACCTCGTTCACCATCCCGTGGAGAACATACTGTTATGTGGTCATGCCCTTCGGCCTCAAGAACGCAGGTGCAACATATCAAAGGACTCCTAACACCCTGCTTCATGATCTGATGCATAAAGAGGTGGAGGTTTATATGGATGATATGATCGTCAAGTCCAAAGGGAGGGAAGAACACGGTGTTAACCACTTTTATTATCTAACATATACGTTCGTTGCACTGAAAAAATATTTAGAAATGATTTAATAAATTCTCAATATTCCCATCCGTAGCCAGCCCAAAAGAAAGATGGCATGAAGTTCAGCATAGGCCCAGTGGCCTACAATGAATTTTATCTATCTCCCTATGGGCCGAGGGCAGGCGGGCCCAATCATGGCTGTGTCATAGGCCCAACGACCTATGACTCTTCCTGGCAGCCCATTTGTCCTCCTCCGGCCCAGGTTTGGAATCGAGATGTTATTATTTCATCGATAAAATGACTTGGTGCAATCACGAGCATGTTGGTAATAGAAGGGGTCATTAAATGAATAAAAGTTTCTTATCTCGAAAAGGGTTTTTATAAAAATATTCTTATTTAAGGATTAAGAATTCTTAGTCGGCTCCCGATCATAAGTAGCGCGCTCGAAAATCAATTCCCTAGACAGGGGGATTATTCGAGGTTCTACATGAGGAAAATAATTATTTATTTCAAAACTTGAGTCTGAATGGAATTGGGATGCAGCCCAAAAATATGATTTCGTCCATTTGAATGTTGGCGGGTTTCTTTTTTAGGTGGGGGTTATGAACAAGTTAGTTTTAAAGCATTTACAAATGCTCATAACAGGTTTACTGGTGGATGTAGGTGTAGAATGGTTTCATTACTGTATTTTTGGTTGCATATGAAATTGTTTAAGTGACTTGGTGTTTGTTATATGGCTGAAATGTATGTCCAGTTAGGTGGTTCATTCGATCAAATATAGACTAAACCGAAACCTAAAATCTCAATAAATTTAGATAGACGACTGGATCGAAAATTGTTAAGGGAAACGTAGAGATGTCGGATGAGAAATTTTTAGATAACCTAGAGATTCGTAGGCGTACCTAATCTTCTTTGACTTATATCCCAACCGTATATAGTCGTAGGATAATATCTTGTCTTGTAAGGAGGCGACTTAGCAAACTCTCAATCTTGCCTAATATGTGCTGCAGTCACAACATATAAAGGGGTTGTTTTAGGAAGGATTGAAGTAGTGTAAAAGAGACAATGACATTCCTATTTATAGTGCAATGAAGGCACCACTTGGATAGGATGGATAAGGTAGAGAACACAACCCCCATGAAGATGATGTTTAGTTACCAAGGATAGAGTAGTTAGGGCAGTTAGCTGGATGTCCTTACTAAGCTTATCTGGGTTAAAACATATGTTAAATGATTTGTAAACATGTGAAAAACAAGAAAAACAAGCAAAAATCGCACCAGCACACCGATACAGATCCTGTCAAGGCGACACGGACCGTGTCAGCTGTGCAGTACCCAGAATCTTATGCTTCAAGGCTTGTCACTCCCGTGTCAGACCATGACATGCATGTGACAAACACTCTACAGTCTACACATAATTTGGTTAACTTCGAGCTAGGCATATCACTCCTGGGCCCATGTCATACCAGGACACTCCTTTGACAAGTACTCTGCACCAAATTTGGGCCTTTTTGAATTGGGAAGTCATTTAATGACTTCCTTTGATTCTCTTAGCTTGTCTTATACACTTATATTTAGTTTTTCAAGCCTTTTAAGTTTACCAAATACACACATACATGTACACTTGAAAAACATCAATAAAAACAACCATTCCAAACCCATATAGACCTAATTAGATATTAGACCGATCCAATCCAGACCGAATTGGAACTGTTTAGATATTTTAGGAGATTTACTATCAGTAATTATGTATGTAATGTGTTTTGTTTTGAAAAAAATTCTACATGAAAGTAGGATTTTTAAAATCCACAATCGTCCTTTCATTTTTAAACTCAACCCCTTTTTTCTAAGTACTATAATATTTTTGTGTGATGTATAAATATATGATAATTTATTTTTCTAATCATAAGGGAAAGGTAAAGGATAATTTATACTATGATAGAATATATTACATGTTAATTGAGTCAGAGATATTATGATCTACTTATCAGATATAAGAATCCCAAATTATCAAGAGTTTCAAGAATATTTTTTTAGATCAAAATTTATTTTTATATTAACTAGGTTTCCGGTCTGGGTTTAAGTTATTTTTTTTATCCAGTTTTAGATTGATCCAGAGCGTAACTATAGATCAACAAAATCTTGGACCGAATACTGGACCGATTACCATCGGGTCACTTTTGGTCTGGGTTGGTCCCTTTTTATTGAGTCATCCTGTTTGGATTGAAATATGGTTAGTCCTATGTCTATTTTTGAATTTGTGAAAGATTCATCGTATGTTGTCCTTTGTATGTTGTTCCAGGACAAAAATAGTAAAACTTGGGAGATTAGAAATGGTCGAGGGTAGAAGGGAATAATGATGAGGGTGCTGCAAGTAGTAGGCGAGTAAGAAATGTTGCCGAGAGTTTGGGAGACATTCAATTCAGGCTCATGTTGGAGATGGTTGATCATAAGATGGGAGTGATTATGAATTGTTCGTTGATGTCGACGATGAAGCCAGTGATGTCTCCTTGGTCGAGCACGGTGGTTTCACCTACGTGCGATTTGTTGAATGACATTCTGGATGTTGGAGATGTTGGGGGAGGTTGGAGGCAGGGGAGATTGTTTCTAGGCTATTATGTTTTTTCTAGAGTTATAAGATTCGTGGTAGTGTGGTTTTAAAGAAAGTGATAGAATTCATGAGGGCGAAATGTGGTCCTCATCATAAGTTTATTAAGGGACTAATTCTCAGACTGTTGTTTAGGTATTGCGTGGAGTTGGATAGTGTTCTGAATCATTTCAAACTTAATTAAGTTTCGGAAATAAGTAATTGTTTCCTTTTTTGTGATTGGCACTGTTTGGCCTCCAAGACTGTAAGTAGTTGATTTCGGTTAGAAGACTATTCTAGGGCTATAGTGTGGCCAAATCATGTGCCTTTAAGATACAATTTTTATTATCAGATTGTAATCTTCCTTTTATTTCATTGCCCTGAGAGATAGGTGGCCAAATTATGTGCCTTCAAGGTACAATTTTTATTATCAGATTGTAATTGTTTGATATCTTTCCTCTTGATCTCATTGTGATATGTGTTGTTTAGGATACCCTTGGTAATCCTACCTATTATAATTGATTATATCTTGCCTCCCGTGGTTTTTTCCCGTATTGGGTTTCCACGTAAAACAATCTTGTCTTCATCACCTCTATATTGTTCTAGTTGATTTTCTCAACACCTACATCCCTAAAATAATTATCTTGTTTGCTTTTGCTACATTTTAATTAGACTGGATTTAATTCCTAACAAGTAGTTTTTGAATTTCAATCCCCACACTTAATATAGAAAGATTGTTCCTTTGCACATGAGCTTGCAAAGTAATGAGCCCTAAGTGAGAGGCTAGTTATATAAAATCCTAAGGTAAAGGACAAAAAGAGTGTAAATCATAGCACCATCCTTGGTGGGAGAATATCTCCTTCGTTAAGAAGCCAAATAGGAACCAAAAACATTCAAGAAACCTTGGGAGAAAAGAAATAAAAAATATCTAAAGCAACAACTCAACCTCAAAGTAAAAATAAACTCACCCCTAAATTAAAATGGGTCAAAATTGAAACTTGAAAATATTGTTTTGACAATGTAGCTAACGACCTTGATCGTCGCTCGAGTCTTATTTAACATTGACATCCTTTCAATTGTAACCTCGAGGATGCTAGAAATCATGATAAAGTAGACCTATCCTCAATTTTGACTAAACTCACAAAATCAGAATGGCAAATGAGCTCTAAGGTGGAATACTCATCCTTGGTAAATTTTTGAACCATGAAAGTTATACCATAAGTCTTATTGAGGTTGTTATGGGATTGTCGAGCATGATGGAGTCTAGTAAGACTTGGAACTTCATTAACCTCCCATTGTGGAGAAAATTGCCCTCAAATTGGCCATCGTATCAGCCTCCCCATAAGCCTTCAAATCTACTACATCGAAAGTGGTTCAAATTCCATACTCTCCAGGAAACTTATGATTATAAGCATTATCACTCTCTTTCTAATATCTCAAAGGGACCTTCTGATCTTGGCATAAGCGTTGGTTGTCTCTTAGTTGAGAACTTCTCCTTTCTTATGTAGATCCGAACTAAGTCACTTGGACTAAAGATCACTCTATTTTTGTTCTTTTTCATTTGACTTTGGTAGGACGCATTCACCTTTCCATTCCTTTCTTTAATCTTAAACCCTCTTCATGATAAACCCTGGTGCAACCTTTTAGAGGCTTCATAATAAGAGTCTTGCCATGTAGTTTTGCGAATTTGTTGGAATGTTAAACTTTACTATGTGGTCATGTTGCTTAGATCTAAGTTCTTTATCCAACAATTCTTTACAAAACTTTATCAGGAAATACTCGACGTTTTCTTAAACAACAAGACATTGTCCTTCATCCTCTTCATCATCATTTCCTTCATCCTCTTCATCATCGTTTCCATCATTTGTCACTCAATCTCATTACTAATATCAAAATACACCTCATTCGAGGATTCTGAAGACCTAAAGTTCCCTTTTCTTTGTCTTTGTTTTTATATAGGGTAGTGAGGCTGATACAATTGATGATTTCCATTGGAACCGGTACATATATTCATTTTAAAATTATTTACCAAACTTGTTCTAAACTTAGCTAAAGTTATTTTTAAACCATTTATTAAACTTAGTCCGACATTATTTTACTAATAGTATTTAAAACTAAATTTATTTGAATTTATTCAAAAAAATGTATTAAAGACAACAAAGCTTTAAACTAGCCATAACTCTATATCTATAACTCCATATAAATGAGTATAAACTAAAGCAACATATGAATATTAAAAATTTGAAAATGTTGTTTCATTTCATTTGATTTACTGTAAAAGAAAAGGTTCACATTCTTTTTTCTTTTTTTTTTAGCAGCTTGCTTATTTGTCTGCCCGCTAGCTTGTATTCACACACGAATTTACTATTTTGTCATCGAAAAATAATATAATAACAAGCAACATGTTTGCCTGCCTGCCTTGTGATCCGGAATCAAATAGCAAACACCAAGATTCAAGCTCAAGGATTAACAACTAAACTAGGATTTAGGGAAACCCAACATTAGAACTCATAAAGATCCACCATTTTGGGGTTTAAGGCAAGAACAACAACAAAATCAACAACAAGATATGAACAATGGTAAAGAATCTCACTACCTTGAACTAGAACCTTCCATGGATGTATAAAGGAAAACCACCAACACCTAAAGAGAGACCCAAAGAACTCACCAAGATTATGATAAAGAAAATACAGCACAACCTCTAATGTTCTCCACTAGCGCCACCATTGAAATGGATAAAGTAAGCATGAAGATTTTAGGGGAGGGTTTTCAAATACCCAAGAAGTATTCATCTTCAAAGTGTTTACAATAATCATTAGTTGAATACAAATCAGGGGGAAGGGTTTAAATAGGGAGGTGGAAAAGGGAAACAAAAATAACAAAGAAAGGGGGAGCAAACGCGACAATTTGTTGAAACAGCATGAGGCACAACCAGCCCCTCATGCAGAAACATGGGACAAAGAAAATATGGGAGGTGCAGCAAGTGCTTGTCGGCATCTGCTGACTTACAACATATATAACTTCTGTGTTTTAACTCCAAATTGGGCGTATAATATATCGACGAAAATCTCTCCGTGTGTACTATAAATCTCCCGAATTTGGTGGTCATTAAAGTTGTATTGAAGGAGTTATGATCAAAAGAGTGAAGATATGTATTTTTCTCATGCCCAATTTCGCCCCAAACTTGCACTTTCTTCAACTTTGCTCCTCCAACTTGGCCTTGATCCCCATATTAGCTTTTTCCTAGCCTTCCTAAATGGCCAATTTGAGACCGGAAAAGTGACTGAACTCGGCTTAGAAAAAATGAACCCGACCCGTCTGTTGTTATTATCTCCGATGTTAGGGACCCCTAGGAATTTTTGGTGAGACTTCCTTGTTGGAGAAGAGTTGTCCTCAACTCTTGGAGGTAGATTTCATTGAACTTCTCATGCATTGATAGCCCATTCTAGAGTCACCCTATAAGCTCTAAAATGACCTTGCTCATTACTCTACACTTCTTAAAGGTGTAGGAGTTCTTGAAGAAGGCGGTGTGTTGATCATTGAAGTACTTCTTCTTCTCAACCCTAGCTCTCATGAGGTGGTTGAACTTCTCAATGTAGTCATAGATCGAGAATCCATAGATGGGGAAGTTTACTAAAGAGATCCCGACATCCTCAACTCTGAAAGCATCTTCGCAAGGGGCCAAACAAGCGAACCCAACAGCATAACCGTCATCCCCAAGTAGAGCTCGGCGGGAGGCTTGTTTTGCAGGGGTATGGGACAAAGGAGGGAAATTTGAAATTTTTGTGGAGCTAAGGAACTCTCGACCTCACAAAGCTTGCTACCAATCACAGACAAAGCCAAAGGTTGCTTGTCTCTACTAGTATCTCTCTTTTCCCGTGTTTCACTCTTGAGGAGGAGGTTTTTCAACTCACTTCTCACCCTGGGTGTGTTCGTGTGGGTTAGGGTTATCGGTGGCCCCAAAGAAAGAGAGAGGATGAGATTTTGGGAATACCCAAGCCAGTGTAGAGGGACAACAAAGTTGCATCGGAGTAGTGAAAGTGCATTAGTAAATCACCAATCAAGCATGACCCTACCACTAACCACACCATCATAATCAACCTCCCTATAACTTATAATCACTCCTTCATCCTTAGCTTTTCTTTCAACATTCAGCACATGAAGATTCAAGCAAATGAAAGCAACATTCCACACATCATACATGAATCACGATATACCCAACTTCTCAAAACTCCCAACTGTCATACTAATAATCCTCTCAAATAACCAATTCCTACCAAAAATCTTATATAACACGGTTAATGAATTCAAGACTCTCAATTCATCAATGACATTTTACTCATCGAGTGTCAATAAACATGAAGAGTTTAAATCTCTAGCTAGAATTAACATACCATGAAGCTCAAATTTCCAACTAGACAACAAACAATCACCCAGATTCTTAGCATTCAACTCCAAGCATAGAGATTTTCAAACTTCAACATCAAATAATCATCATGCCAACAAGCAACATCAAATAACCAATATTTCTGAAAGATCATGGTGAGTGGATTTCATTAAGGACATTTTTATTACCTCACTCTTCGCAAGAGGAAGAACTAGAGTGTCATTCTCATGGTGAGTGGGGGAGTCATCTTTAAGATGACTTGGCTCCTTAATTGGTTGCAATGACATGAACAAAGGAGCTTCTTCTTGAGCCTCTTCAACAAGGATGAGAGGAAGATCAAGGTCGATATTCTCATTCTCCTCTTGGCATGGAGCTTCAATAATGTCTTCAATGGCTTCATAAGGATCAAGGGAAGCTTCCTCATTGGGTATGAGATCGATCTTTACTTGCTTAACTTCTCCATGCCCATCAAGTGATGAAATGGGCTCATGGTTAACCTCTTGCTCCCCCTTTTGGGATGTCTCCTTTTCCTTGCAATGGAGAATCGAGAGATGAAGGATTAAATCTCCATCCTTCAAGTAACATTTGGCGTTGGAGCGCAACTTGGGAATCATTGAGCCTTTCAACTTGTTGCATAAGTTGTGCTATAGTGAGTTGGGTACTATGGTTGATGAGAGTCCCTTCCAAGCATTGTAATTGACGTTAGATCGCCACTTGATTATTCACCATTAATTGTTGGGTACCCGAATCAAGCAACAATCAATAAAACCCACATTTCAACCATCAAGCTCTCTCCAAGAACTCTCCTAAAATTGCAGCCCAAATCAACTCCAAAACAATGAATTTCTTCAAAATTCACAACCAACAACAACTAGGCAAGTATAGCAACCACTCAAGCACCAAATTTCACAATAAAACTCAACCAAACATGCCAATAAACATAAAATTACCAAAACAGAGGAAATACATATTGGGTAAGCTCAACTTAACAAAGAAACTCAATACTCAATGATTATATGGACGCAATTGACAAAATTGATGTCATAACACTCCTAACACATCAAGGGACCAATATCATTCATCAAGAATAAATTTTCCATCCAAAATCAACAAGAACAAGCCCAAAACTTCAAGAACATAAACCCTAAAATTCTGGAAATTTTTCTCCAAAAACATGAGTTCTAATCCTTGCTCTGATACCAAGTGATCCGGAATCGAATAGAAAATACCAAGATTCAATCCCAAGGATTAACAAATAAACTAAGATTTAGGGAAACCCAACATTAGAACTCATAAACATTCACCATTTTGGGATTTAAGGCAAGAAAAACAAGAACAACAACAAAATCAACAACAAGATATGAACAAGGGTAAAGAATCTCACACCCTTGAACTAGGACCTTCCATGTATGTATAAAGGAGAACCAACAACACCCAAAGAGAGACCCAAAGAACTCACCAAGATTATGATAAAGAAAACACTACATAACCTCTAAAGGAACACTCCACTGGCACCACCATTGAAATGGATTAAGCAAGAATGAAGATTTTGGGGGAAGGTTTTCAAATACCCAAGAAGAATTCAACTTCAAAGTGTTTACAATAATCACTAATTGAATACAAATGAGGAAGAGAGAGTTTAAATAGGGAAGGGGGAAAAGGGGAAGAAAAATACACTGAGGAAGGGAGAGCAAATGCGACAATCTGTTGAAACAACATGAGGCGCGGTGGCACCTAAGGAGTCGCAGGTAGCGCCTCATGCAGAACAGGGGACGAAGGAAACTGGGGAGGCACAACCAGCGTCTGCCGGCGTCTGCTAACTTCCGACGTGCATAATTTCTTCGTTTTAACTCCAATTTGGGTGAATAATATATCGACGAAAAGCTCTTGGTATGTACAATAATACTCAATGATTACTTGGACCCAATTAAAAAAATTGATGTCGCAACAGTCAACACATCAAGGGACTAATTTCATTCATCAAGGATAAACTTTGCATCCAAAATCAACAAGAACAAGCCCAAACTTCAAGAACATAAACCCTAAAATTTTGGAAATTTTTCTCCAAAAACATGAGTTCTAATCCTTGCTCTGATACCAAATGATCCGAAATCGAATAGCAAACACCAAGATTCAATCCTAAGGATTAACAAATAAACTAGGGTTTAGGGAAATCCAACATTAGAACTCATAAACATTCATCATTTTGGGGTTTAAGGCAAGAACAACAAAATCAACAAACAAGATATGGATAAGGGTAAAGAATTTCACCACCTTGAACTAGGACTTTCCATAAAGAAGAACCACCAACACCCAAAGAGAGACCCAAAGAACTCACCAAGATTGTGATAAGGAAAGCAATGCACAACCTTTAATGAGAACACTTCACTAGCACCACCATAAATGGATAAAACAAGAATGAAGATTTCGGAGGAAGGTTTTAAATACCCTAGATGAATTCTTCTTCAAAGAGTATTTATAATAATCATTAGTTGAATACAAATGAGGAAGAGATAGTTTAAATAGGGGAGGGGAAAAAGGGGAAGAAAAATACACAATGGAAGGGGGAGCAAACGCGACAATCTGTTGAAATAGCATGAGGTACGGTTGGCGCCTGGGGAGGCGCAGGTAGCGCCTTATGCAGAAACAGGGGACGATGAAAACAGGGGAGGCGCAACTTGCGTCTGCCGGCGTCTGCTTACTTCCAACGTGCATAATTTCCTCGTTTTAACTCCAATTTGGGTGTATAATATATCGATGGAAAGTTCTCGGTGTGTACTATAAACTCCCTCCCCCACCCCCCACCTCGCGAATTTAGTGATGATCGAAGTTGTATTGAAGGATTTATGATCAAAAGAGTGAATATATGTATTTTTCTCATGCCCAATTTTACCCCAAACTTGCATTTTTGCAGCTTTGCTCCTCCAACTTGACCTTTGCCCCATCTTAGTTTCTACCTAGCCTTCCTAAATGGCTGATTTGAGACCCAAAAAGTGCCCAAACTTGTTTTGAGAAAAAATGAGCCGGACCCCTCTATTGTTATTATCTCTGATGTGAGGGACTCCTAGGAATTATGGATCAGCTTGTTACTTGCGTTCATACATGAATTTATTGTTATGCCCTTAAATATAATATAATAACAAAGAACTTGTAATTTTCAGTAACGTATCTTTCTAATGGTGGTATTTTAATATTATAATTAATTGTAATTTGTAAGTAATTAAGAAACAAAACTTTATCAAATTAACAAATATATAGGGACGAAGGTAGTATAAAAATTGCTTGTGCAATACTAGTACTATAAAAGAAAAGAGAATCTTTCACTTTGTTGTGATGTTTTTTTGTTAGTAGCTTGCGTGCCTGCCTGCCTTCTAGCTTGTGTTTACACATGTATTTACTATTTTGCCCTCAAATAATAATATAATAACAAGCAGCTTGCTTGCCTATCTGTCCTGTAGTCTGCGTTCACACACGAATTTACTCTTTTGTCCTTGAACATAATAACAAACAATTTATAATTTTTGGTAATGTATCTTTCTATAATGGCGGTAATTTAATATTGTAATTTGTTGGGTTGAATGTGGAGACCAATTTTGGGTTGGTCTCTATCTCTTGGGGAGCAAGGTAGAAGAGTTTGAGTGGGAATCAGATTGTTGATTTGTTCCACTTCTTTTTTGTAATTCCTTTGCTATAGGGACTATATTAATCCTAAAATTGTGTCAGCCTTGTACTATAAATAGAGCCTAGGTGCTAGGTTTATTTGTACAGCAATTGAGAGTGTTTCATCTTATACCACAAGAGATTGACCTGTAATCTCTGTGTCCCTGAGGGAGTTGTGTGAGACTCATCTGTGAGTGTTGAGTTCTCAGGTTGTAACTCTAGGGAGGTTGTGAGAGATTGTGGAGGTCTGGGAATCTCTGAAACACTGTTGTAATCCTCTGATAGTGCATCGTTCGTGGTTTTTTCCCGGTTTGGGTTTTTCTACGTTAATTCCTTGTGTCGAATCTTTATTTATTTTTCGCCCTTATTATTGTTTGTCTGCTAACTACGCCCTGAAAATCCTAACAAGTGGTATCAGAGCTTTGGTTGGAGCGTGGTTGATCTGCAGACTGAGAAGCAATGGCGGGTGCTATTGTGAAAATTCCAGAATTCGATGGGAAAGACTACGCATGGTGGAGGATGCGCGTTGAGGATGTGCTCCGCCAGCAAAGGTTGCATCTTACGATGGGTGATAAGCCAAATGAGATGGATTAGAAGGATTGGGAAGAGCTTGATGGTCAGGCATTCAGTACGGTCAGGCTGACGCTAGCTCGGAACGTGGCTTTCAATGTCAAAGATCAGAAAACGACAAAAGACCTGCTCGAGGCCTTGCAAAACACATATGAGAAACCTTCGGCGGTGAACAAGGTATATGTGTTACGTCGTTTGTTTGAATTTAAGATGCATGGGTCTGGTGATATGCATGATAGTATGAACGAGTTGAATATGATACTATCAAAATTAACCTCTGTGGGATTTAAGTTCGACGATGAGATGAATGCTAATATACTATTGGCTACCCTACCTAATTCTTGGGAAAATTTCGTGACTTCTTCAACTAAGAAGGATGAGAAATCAAGTTTGGGAAATTAGAGACTTGGTCTGAATGAAAGTATTCGCAGAAAGATTAGATGTGTCGAGTCTTGTGGATGCTTTGATCGCTGTGGTAGGAGGAATAGTGGGAGTTCGGCCTGGTCGATCAAAATCTAGAGGTCGAAACATGGAGCAAGTGTTGTGTTGGAACTGTGGTGATAGAGGTCATTTTCGTAGGGATTGTCCCAAACCTAAGAAGAGCAGCCATAATGACCAGGACTCTGTATATTCTGTTGAGGATTTTGGTGATGCCCTAACTGTTTGTGTTGACAAGTTAGAAGGGGGTTGGGTGATAGATTCGGGTGCTTCGTTTCACTCTTCGTCTAGCAAGGAGGCCTTTAGCAATTTTGTGAGTGGGAGGTTTGGCAGGGTTAGGCTTGCAAACGGTCACAACCTAAAGGTGCTAGGAAGAGGTGATGTGAACATTAAAACTTCTAAGGGTGGAACTTGGAAGTTGAAGAATGTTCGGTATGTCCCAGGTCTGACCAAGAACCTTGTATCTGTGAGTCAACTGGACGAGGAGGGGTTCACGACGAGATTTGAAGATGGTCATTGGAGGGTAACGAAAGGATCTCTGATAATTGCAAATGGCAGGAAAGAGGGGAAGCTATATTCTGTGATTGATAACTCTAACATGCCGGTTCATGCTCGTCAAAGGCGTGTTAGCTTCTCTGATGAGAGAAGGGTACCAGAAACAAGGAGGTTTCCAGTCGAGGTTACGGGAACGGATGGTCAGCCGAGGAACGCATCTAACATGCACGTGAATTCGACAAGTTCAACAAGAGGTAAAGTCCTAATCCAAAATTCCCCTAAGTTGTTGACGATGATGCGTATGTCGAAGTTGCAGGGGCGTGATCAGTTCAAGTGGAAGCCTGTTGCTAAAAGAGGAGTTGATGGGAGGTCAACTGGGACCTCTGTTGATCTTTGCTGAACAAGATCGAAATGGATGCACTAAAGGATTTGAGGAGGTGTTAAAGTGGTGATTGATGATAATCGACGAAGGCTGCGTTTACAATTGGTCTCCAAGTGGGAGATTGTTGGGTTGAATGTGGAGACCAATTTTGGGTTGGTCTCTATCTCTTGGGGAGCAAGGTAGAAGAGTTTGAGTGGGAATCAGATTGTTGATTTGTTCCACTTCTTTTTTGTAATTCCTTTGCTGTAGGGACTCGATTAATCCTAAAATTGTGTCAGCCTTGTACTATAAATAGAGCCTAGGTGCTAGGTTTATTTGTACAACAATTGAGAGTGTTTCATCTTATACCACAAGAGATTGACCTGTAATCTCTGTGTCCCTGAGGGAGTTGTGTGAGACTCATCTGTGAGTGTTGAGTTCTCAGGTTGTAACTCTAGGGAGGTTGTGAGAGATTGTGGAGGTCTGGGAATCTCTGAAACACTGTTGTAATCCTCTGATAGTGCATCATTCGTGGTTTTTTCCACGTTAATTCCTTGTGTCGAATCTTTATTTATTTTTCGCCCTTATTATTGTTTGTCTGCTAACTACGCCCTGAAAATCCTAACATAATTCATTGTAATTTGAGAGTAATTAAGGGGTCAAAACTTAGTCAAATTAACAAATATATAAGGATGGAGGTAGTATTAAAAAATTGTTTGTGCCTTGCTCAGGCTGGTTGTACTAGTGACTAAATAAAAACTAAATGCGTGCAATCAATCACCGCAAAAGATTGTTGGATCACATGGATATGTGACAATGAAGTTTAGTTTTTTTTTTATTGTCTTTTATGAGCATGTAGAAATTGGTAAGTAAGCTCGATAGGTTTGAGTATGTTTGGATAGTTTATGTAAAATCATGTAGTAGGAAAGGGTTGTTTTAGAAGTACTCCATTCGTGCCAAATTATTTGTCTATTTTGCTAACTTTTTTTGTCTTTAATTATTTATCTTTTTACATTCACACTATAACTTTTACCAATTTTACATCTATTCTTCATAATCCATAAGTAATTTATACCAATTTAGGTAATTTTATGATTTTTCTCCACACTTTATTAGTTATCTTGATTCTTCTCCATTTTTCTAAAGTGACAAATAATTAGAAATGAGAGAGTAGAAAAGTTTTGTAAATTTAGAATTTTCATAAATATATAAAAGGTAAAATTAGATAAAAAGTAGGCCGAAAAATATTATAAATAGTTTCCACTTGATGAGACGATTTGTCATTTCACTTTAATTTCTATCACAATCAAATTATGGTACCTAGGCCCCTCACGAATGTTCTACCTACACGTATTAAAAGAAAGCCAATGAATGAATTATTGATTTTCCTCTACAAATTTGGTTGGTTGGCACCATTACTGGATGTCCTATCTCTCAATAGGATACAACTACAAAGGAAATTCATTATTCTTGTAAATTGACTCGATCCAAAAAAATTCCATCCAAACTTGTCCAAGATGATTGAATCTAATAAATTTAATTTTCTCCTATCCGATCATGAAATCAATTGAACCCACAAAAATTTATAGATTAGCTGGTCATCTTGACCTCAATTCAAAGCCGTCTAACCCTCTTGATTCATTATAATAAAAATGGGGTTATGTGCATTTTAGACACTAAAGTATAGGGACATTTATTTTCTGGACTCTTGGTTTTTATTTTTTATGTTTGAGACCCTAAAGTTTATGGGTTGAATAAAAAAAGACCTTAAAGTTTAGGTTGAAAAAAAAAAACTCGTGTACTGTTTTTCTTTTTCTTCCCATGTTTGAATTTATCTCTCGATTAACGTCAAACTTCAGGATTAAGGTTAAAACTAATATTAAAGCTGTAATACACCTCTCTTATTCACGTCGAAACTACTTAGACCCTGGGTACTTCAAGATTTAATTAGTTCCGACATGAATAAAAAAGGTGTATTATAGCTTCAACAAGTCCTATTTATATCAAAGGCAATACCATAGAATCAAGGGTTAATAGGAGTTTCTTGGCTGTCAAACACCTCAAAAACATCAACAGAATCCGAAATAACCTTAGAATGGGGAAAAACAATATCAAAATAAGACTCCGCAACGTGAAAATCGATTTAGTTGATTTCAGGCACGACCTGCGTCAGTATGACGCGATCTGTGTTGACCTAGATTTCACCTGTGTTGTCTTGATTCATACTTCAAGCCGTCCCAAACTCATAATTTGGGATCCACACATCAACCTCAACAATGTCCCACTTAGAGAAAATATTGCATTTGTAACCTCGGCTGTTCTTCATCACCACCACTCATCCTCGAATTCTCTTAGTGTATCCATTTCGATCTTGTTTAGCAAAGATCTAAAAAAAGGTCTCAATTGACCTCCCATGAACTCCTCTTCTACTAATAGGCTCTCATTTGAACTGATCACGTCTCTATAACTTCGACATATACGCATTCATCAATAACTTAGGAGAATTTTAGATTGGAATGTTACCTCGTATTGAACTTGTCGAGTTCCCGTACAGGTTAGGTGCATTCCTTCGTTGACTATCCGTTCTCATAGCCTCAACTGGAAATCTCCTCGTTTCTAGTGTTCTTCTCTAATAAACGCCTTTGACGAGTATGAACAAACATGTTAGAACCATCAATAGTAATATACAACTTCCCCACTTTCCTACCATTTGCAATTACCAAAGATCCCTTCGTAACCTTTTAATGACCATCTTCAAATCTCGTTGTGAACCCCTCCTCATCCAATTGACTCACAGATACTAGGTTCTTGGTCAGACTCAAGCCACTGTTTTTATCCTCTGTTTTGCAACACGACCTGTGTTGACCCGTCCGTGCTTTAGTCATGCAAAACTTATAATTTGGACTCCCCAAATCAATCCCTATAATATCTTTATTACATTTTTTCTTTATTTCCCATATAAATATTTATTATCCATTAAACCATACCATGAAAGATAACATTTTTATACTATTTTACCATATCTGTATGAATAATTATGAAGGAGAACAAGATAAAAGTGCTTTTTAGTCAAATGATGTGGTTTTATTTGAGTTTGCTACTCTAGATAACCTTGGCAATGTATGATTCACATTTTGCAAGGTTTTGGAAATATGTCTAATTGGATTCTTGCTAAGTTTATAACTGTTTTCCCTAAATCCCTTTTTCATAGACTTTACAGAGATCTTTCTCATTTTGTTGACATTCTCATGTCATCTGTTGCCACTTCTTTCCTTGTGTAACATACACAGTGTGTCTTACTCCATTAAAAAACTCTTCACCAAATATAATATGTTATTAGAATTTTTCTGTGGAGTAAAAATGATCATACGATATGCATAGCCCGAGATATATGGAAAACCCTTTGCTTACCTAAAATACAAGGAGGTTTACTATTAAAAAACATGGAGATCTATAACAAAGCTAAGGGCGAACATCATGGATTGCTATCCTTATGATCCTCCAAGAAATTGTGTATTATGTATGTAAAAGGAAATTTGACCATCTTTGACTGAATTTTGAAAGAAGGCACAATATATTTGTAAGATGTATATTGTATTGTTATTCATGATGATTCTCCTAGTGTTGTGTTACTATTTACCCTCTAGTCATGCAGTGATACATACAGCTATTAACTTTTACATCTTAACTTAATAACATGTAAGATGTATATGATTAAGGTATACTAATTTTATTTCCATATTTTTTCACGACCTTGATTCTTGGGTGAGTTTTTGCGTTTGTAGTACCCAAGACAAAGATCGGTCTTGTGGCAAAAAGTGAATAAATTTTTTACTTTTCAAATAATCCATTACCTACTTTTATATATTTTTTTTACCCACAAAATAAACATGGCCTTGTTAATATAAGTTCCTTAGTTTCCAAAAAAGGAAAATCATAATATATGTTCAATTGATTATTCTTTTTGAGATCTACATGAATTTATTAAACAATAATATCAATATTTTTAAAGATAATAATAAAAAATTAAAACAACAATACCATGCAGTATGGCAAATAGATCACAGATCCAACGGAATTCATACGTACCAACCACAACAGTCCCAAATTAAACTTCCAACTACCATCCGTACTCCAATTTCATTTCCACCTGTCTAATCTTCCAATATTGAGTTGGCAGAATTTCATCCAATCCAGGCATCAGAATTCATTTGATGATTCGGACATAAATTTTTTGTCCGAATTTTTTTTTATGAATTTGTTCGAATTTTAATATTAATGAAAATGATAAAAAAAAAACATAGATAAATATTCCTCATATTTCTATTGTCTGATGTCAATTATGACCCGAATTTATATCTGTCACTGTTCTTTGGATTAGTAACTCTTTCCCGTCCAATCCAATTCAATCTAATCCAATCTATTCAAAGCTTACACAATTCTCCAAAAAATCATCCTCTCTAAAAATACAATTTCCCAAAAAAACATTATAACTTATCCAATCCAATCCAATCCATTCAAACCTCATTTTATTCAATCCAAAGAATAGGAATTGTTCGACCTAATCCAATCTAAAAAACATCAGACAACAATCATGAATTTATCGAATTTCGTCATTGTCGATTTGACCGACCCGAATTTATCCCACAAACCAGTGGTGGAGCCACTATTAAAACAAGCAACAGGGTGGTCCATGAACTAGTAGTGGAGCCGTTATTATTAGGTGAAAATGGATATTTCTGGTAATTAATTGGACCTCGTAAAAACTACTTTTTTATGGATAAATTTTATAACTTGCTATTTTTAAAAGTGTATTACTTTTTCTCATTAACCTCTAAATATTATTATGATATATGATATGAAACATAATAATTTATGGTTTATTTATTTATTTATATTAATTTTATTGTGAATTCTTTTGATAAATTGATAATATTCTTTACACTACTTTGCAAATATTAATGTAAGATAAAATTTGGCACATTAAATCATTCTTTTTTAAAAGAGAAATACCTTATAACTAACTTTGACGATAGAAGTAGAGCCAATAAATATGATTGAATCATGAAAAAAAATGTCCAAAGTACTGTTAACATTAGTTGGACCCTATAAAAAAAAGGAAAATTAAATTATAATAATTCTTACTTTTAGCTTTTGTACGTCAATAGTCTCTAATTTTTTTTTGTATTATGATGGTCATAAAAAAATGAAAAATTGTCTTATAGTGAGACTCTATCGAGTGAAAGAGCTAAATATCGTAGATTTTAACTTTTATTCGCTCCAAAAATTAGCACAACACTTCCCCACGATTTTTAGTGAATTTACAATATTTGTCTCAATTTTTTTTATAGTTTTTTTCTAATTTTTATGATTTTCCTCTTTTTTCCTTAGAAAAATCATAATAATTTTAGGGTTCACAAAAAAATTTAAAAAATTCTTTTAGTAATTACATCTCATAACATTTCTGGGAGTGGGAATGAAAACTTAGAAACATGGAAATGGTTTTTTTTTAATGGAAAATCGGGATGTAGATTTGGTACCACTGCAATACAATTTTTATTTTTCTTAAGACTATCAGAATATTTTTTAAAAAAAACTACCTACATACAAAAATTGAAAATAGAAACCCAAAACCCAAAACCCAACAATCCAAAAGAAAATCCTGAATCCACCACTGACATGTCTAAACTTTTACGAGCCCTATCTTCTATATAAGCCTTGGATAGGTTTCCATCAACCTCACTACACCACAAGATAAACCACTAATTCGTTGACGACATTCCCATCCAACTCACCTGACCCAATCCCATGGCCAAAATGAACCACCGAGCTTTGACACTGCTCGCTCTCACCGCCCTAGTGGCGGCAGCCGCAGTGGTCGAGGGTGCGATCACGTGCGGTCAGGTGACTTCGAGCCTTGGTCCGTGCCTTGGTTACCTTCAGACAGGCGGCATGGGGTTGCCGTCCTCCACGTGCTGCGGCGGGATCACGGCCCTCAAAAATGCGGCTCGGACCACAGCGGACCGCCAGGCCATATGCGGCTGCCTGAAGCAGTTGGCAGCCGGCGTGCCACCCAACATCCTTGGAGCGGCAGCGGGCATCCCATCCAAGTGTCAGGTTACTCTGCCCTACAGGATTGACCCTTCCATCGACTGCTCAACGTAATGCATTCTTTCTCCTTTTCCTTGTTTCTATGCTAACGGTTAATTTGATGTCTTACGTAGAGTTAACAAAAATTCGTGTTCGGGTAATTTTGAGTTCATATAAGTCAGATATCGGACGGAAAATTAATGTCTAACAATAAGTTTTTTCGTATATTTTTCGGGGCGAACTATGGTCAGACAAATCGGATAAGTATAAAGTTGTATTAAAGTTGGATAATAGAAATTAAAATAAACAATTGTGTCATGAACTTTTGGTCAAATCGTTCAACATCAAAATTCAGACGTAAATTCTATGTCCACACACGTTTTTTTTTTTTTTGGAGTGACAAATCCAGATTATCGGGTCAGACATATTTATCTCAGTTTGGATAATCACAAATTCTAGTATAAGGCTGTCTCACCTAAATTTATCATAAGACAGATTCCTTATAGGGTGACCCTTTTTAAAATTATGCTATAACTAATAAGTGATACTAGAATGACTTTTTAATACGAATGTGACTGTTAATTTATTAAGGAATGACTTTTACTAGAGTCAGCTTAAATTGTTGAGCCATCTCGATATTAAACACAGAAACTGCCTAGGTCTTCTTAAAAAAATTTGAGAGAATTTTTAAAATATGATAAATTTTTAAATTGGTCAATCTCTTTCGTGACAAATTTTTAACAATTTGAAAGAATTTTAAAATATGATAAATTTTGTAATAGTATTGATAAATTTATAATAAAATTTAAAAAAAATTAATTTAGATTTTGATAGTTATTTCAAAATATATCATATAACAATTGAACCGTTTGATGCCTAACGATAGGTTGCGCGTACAATATGTTTGATAACAAAGAATTCATACACCACTAATAAATTAGGTTAAGACTCAAGTGTATGTGTAACTTACATCACGGCAACTTATTCTACATAATTATATACTCCCTCCGTTCCATATTAATTGCCATAGTTTTGACTTTCACGGTCTCCAATATCATTCTTTGATTGATAATTTCTTGCATAATATGTTATTAACAATTGGAATATTATACTTTTTATGATAGTATTTTTCATTACGAATCTAATGATAGTAATTTTATATAGCAATTCATTGTATATATTGAGAAATTTACGGTCAAAATTTTTAAAGTTTAACTGCACGATTTCCAAAGACGACAATTAATATGGAACGGAGGGAATATTCCCTCCGTTTTTATTCATGAACATAGTTTAGTAAATTGTGCCAAAAATTTTGTATGATTTATCATACAGAATTGATATAGTTAGATTCGTAATAAAAAATATTATTAGAAAAATATAATATTATATTTTTCTATAAAAAAAATTTTATATAAGAAATTATTAATTAAACATTGATCATGAAAAAATGGAAAGAGTATTCTAAAGGTATAAGTTTAACGGTTTTGCTAAATGTCGTCCTAGGGGCGATGGATAAGGAGTATCCAAATTTGTTTTATATCTTATTTTAGGTGTGAATCTAAATTAATTTTATATCATGATATCTATTATATTATACTTTCCTATTAGAAAAATAAAATCATGACTAATATTTATTTCTAATTGCAGTTCTTGTCATTACTTAAATTTGATTGAGACAAGATTTTATTTTTCTAAGAGTTTGATAACTCATGAAGGCCTTAATTAATTACCTAATATCTTGGTTAAGTCATTCTATTAATAATTAGTATATTGGATTGAGAATATTGGAAGTTTACAAATTACACCATTATGCTCCATTATAAAAATTCTAGAAGCTCTTGTCCTCCGTTGGCTCATTGTTGAGCTTTAATGTAGAAGATTTTGTGCAAACTCTTCCATATTTTCTTTTTGAATGATTAACTATACGTTATTGACCTATGAAAGGATGCAACTCTTATGTCATAAACTTTCTACATTCTGGATATCACAAGCTACTCCTGCTTTTCTTCAGCTCATAAATTACACAAAAAGTTTCACAAATATGATCCTTTAAATATGTTTCCTCCTTATCAATGGAGATCATTAATTTCTTAACCTGCCCTTCAATGTTATAATTTTTTAGTCATTTTGTTGTTGGATTTTCAATGTTATTGACGTTTTGATAAATGGAGCATAATTATTGACATTTTGATCCTTTAAATATGCTTCTGAACTTGTGATAAATGGAGCATAATTATTGACGTTTTGAGAGGCTGGGTTAGTTGTGTGAGGTGTAGTTTGTAAACTTCCAATATTCCCAATCCAATATACTACCTCCATTTTTATTTATCTGTCGCCTAGGGAATTGTGGCAAAAACTTTGACCGTCAATATCTTAATTTTTATAATGATTCATCATACAAGATTGATGTCATTAAATTCGTAATAAAAAATGCTATTAAAAAAGTAAAATATTATAATTTTTTATAAAAGTTTTACATTAGAAATTAGTGATTAAAGATTGACACTGAAAACCGTAAATGACAGATAAAAAAGAACGGAGGGAGTACTAATTATTAATAGAACGACTTAATCAAGATATTAGGTAATTAAGGTTTTCATGAGGAATCAAACTCTTCGAAAAATAAAATCTTGTCCCAATCAAATTTGAGTAATGACAAGAACTGCAATTAGAAATAAATAATTAGACAAGATTTTATTTTTCTAATAGGAAAGTAGTATATAATAGATATTATGAAATAAAATCAATTTAGATTTACACCTAAAATAAGATAAAAAAACAAATTTAAATACTCCTTATCGATCGCCCCTAGGGCGATATTTAGCAAAACCGTAAATTTAATGCTATGGCTCTCCATGGTTGTAATTGTAACACTACCAAAATTTGGTTGTCATTGGTATATCAAGTTATGTGATGTTTTGTCGGTAACTTACCTCTTCGTGTCGGATTTATTTAGATGGGTAAATTTAATATATGAAAATTCTACCATAGTTGAATTTATTTTCAACTATGGTAGTTGAAAATTTTATACCATTCATTTATTTAAAAAAAATTATATTTTTTAAAAGGATTTATATCCTCCTAAACATGGTTAATTATTGTATTAAGTTACTTTGATCAACTACATTGATTTTGAATTTTTATCGTAAAATTAGTGGTCTTTTCACTTTTCAACTACGATAGTTGAAAAAAAGTCAACTATGGTAGAATTTCCTTTTAAAAAATTCAATTTTGTAAAAAATTATAACTTAACATATAGATTTACTTATTGTAACAAATCCTATGATGAATATATATATATTAATTTTAATTTTTAATGAGAAAATTAAGGATAATTATGTATTTCAACTACCATAGTTGTGTTTTTATATTCATTATTTCTTTCGTTCATTTGAGCAACTTTCAAAAAATGTATGTAGGTTTGTTAAAATAATTACATTTTATTTATTTATCTTTTTTTATTTGGTTTTTGATGAATGAGGTTAATGTGGCCATGCAGTGTGCAGTGATTGAGCAAGGGGTTCGAAGACGTACGTTGAACTTCGATTTGTATTTGGTACAAGCGAGGTTTAAAGTGATGTTCCAAGAGATGAAATAATAATTAAGATGGGTTTTCTTTGTCCATTTTCGTGCTTTTTCCCCACTGTTTCGTTTATGTAATGGTAGATGGTTTTCCCTGTACGAAGAACTTTATGTATCACGCATTTGCTCATCTTTATATCATGTATTTCATTTCATATCGTACTTTCTTATCTGTTTTTTAGGTACCCATTACTGCAATGCAAGTGAGTTTCATTGGTCTGTGTTTAATCTTCGCTATTATCTCCGGCCATTATCCATTAATTATGTGTTATGTTTGACAGGTTTTTTAAATTTTGAACCCTGAATTTTAAGGGTATTTATTTTCTGAACCCTTAATTTTTAAATAATTTTTTAGACTCTAAAGTTCGTAGGTTAAATAAAAAAGAACCTTAAAGTTTGTTGGCTGAAAAAACAGGCTCTTGTCTCGTTCTTTGTATATATTTGAATTTATCTCCCGATTAACGTCAAACTTCAGGATTATGGTTAAAACTGATATTGAAGCTATAAGCCTATAATACACCTCTCTTATTCATGTCATCTTAGACCATTGAGTACAGGTGTTTAAGTAACTCCAACACGAATAAGAGAAGTTTATTATAACTTTACTATCAGTTTTAACCTTAGTCTTGAAGTTTGACGCAAATCATGAGAGAAATTCAAACATGGAAAGAAAAAAAGAAAACGGGAAATGAGCTTTTTTTTTTCAGCCCACAAACTTTGGGGTCTCATTTTCAGCCTACAAAATTTAAGGTCCAAAAAATTAAAATTGGAAATCAAATGTTCAGAAAATAAATATTCCTAAAAATTGGGGTCCAAAACATTAAAAAAAAAACCCTATGTTTGACTATTATGATCTGAAGCACACCTCTTTAACGTTTAATTTCCAGCATAATTTACGGCTACTCTTACGATTAGAAAGTATGATATGAATTTCCATCAATTATTAAAATTATTTTAATTTACAGCAATTCTCATAATATTGATTTTATAGTTTAAGTCATTGTATTGTGCATTTCACTTCATATCGTACTTTCTTATCTTTCTTTAGGTACACATTACTCCAATGCAAGTAAATTTCATTGATCTGTATTTAATCTTGGCTATTCTCTCTGTCCATTATTAATTAATTATATGTCACACTCACCACTATAAGAAAAATATGTTTGTACAATAAATTTACAGTAGTTTGGACAACAACAAAATTATTATTGCATTAATTTAAAAGAGGGTAACCAAATAATTTTGTAGTAAAATACATTATATGTGACAATGAACTTTTTTTTTGTTGTAATTTTGTATTTGACCGGCCTATTTCTCTAACTTAGCCTTCTCCTTTAAGGCCTGCTCTACCACTTCTTCTTCTTCTATTCGGCTGCTCGACATTCTTCCTCTAGCAAGAAGCACTCCTAAGAGAGTCACTCAGCTCTAATACCAAGCTAATGTATGAGCAGCTCAGAGAAATTAGACTGCAAATAGTTGGACAACACCAAAGCACCAATTGAGACCTTACTGGCCTTTAACTAAGCTATCTTTGAAATCATAGACAACACCAAGGAAAGGAAAACAAAGAAAACAATAGAATAGAACTTGTGCCTAAGTTAATACAAACTTCACCACAGTTTGAAAACACAAGGGCAAGACTCAACTCATACAAATGGATACAAACCATACCACCATAAGCATAAATCAAGCTCTACGCTTCACCTGCTAAGTTTGCTAAAGCTTAGTTACAAACAAGTAGATAATCTCAGAGTTGTTGGAACACTCACAAACACAAAAGAAGCACAAAGCTCCACCAGATTTCATAAATTCGAATGAATAAACTAGTTACAAAAGCTAATACTTTAAAACAGAACAAGCAAGCAAGCAACCTGTTGAAATGAGCTAATGAGATCTCTTAAGTATGAAGAAACCTCTAATCAGCCTAAATCATACATAATTACATCCAAATGAGCTGCTTAAGACTAATAATTTACATAGTTACATCAATTACAAGCAAAAGAAGCCAACTAAAACAAAATTGTTGCCTGGCTATTTCGATCTTATTGGTCCAACAGACCAATTCCATACAATTTATCCTTCTCGGTTGAGTTTTAATTTAGCTAGATCACTTCTTGACCTCCTAAGTGCTTGTTTTAATTGATAGTTATTGAGGTAACTCGATCACAATAGGAAATGATCAAATGAACCTCAATAGAAATTAAAACTCCCTTAGTTGCCCACCTATGCTTGTTCAGCAACTGCCTTGGGTTACTGAAGCTGTAGAATATACCCAAGGATAGCAGTAGGTTGCACTCTTCGATCATAAACACTACGGATATTGGGGAACACCAAGAAACCAAGAGCATCCATGCATTAAGGTAACCTCCACAGCTTGCATGAGCCTCAGGAACCAGTACCCTAACTGTTAAGGTTGGGGTTCTGTAAAAACTCAGTGCTAGAAATTGAGTGTATTCTCTAAGGCCAAGTTGCTCCATCATGTCTAACCCTGGGCTAACTAAACACCTTCTATACAAACCTTCAAAACTTTCCTAGGGTCTTCCCTTCATGGTTGCTTGAAAGTAGCTGGATGAGGGTTACAATACCCCTTGACACACTACTTGTATATTCAAGCAAAGCTGAGGATCTACTTGGAATATCTTGGATTGAGATTAAACCCATGGAACCATCTTAAGCCATGGTTGAGGTAGATGAAGAATCTACATCGATTCATTTCATACACTTTTGAACCTATATGACCATCATCAAATAAAAACTTTCTATTAACCAATTGACCTTTATCAGACTCATACCACTTACAAATCAACCTAACCCTATCCCAAAACTCTTTCATTTGTACATGTGTCATGTATACTCATAAAAATATATAAATATGCTCATAAAATTATACACTGACAACAATACAGGAGCATGACACTTTCGAATGTATAATCCAATTTTTAACTTAATCAATATCCTGTTTCAAAACATATATCTATATATTTTACTTAACAAATTTAATCCCCATACTGTAAATCACTAGGTTCGTCCTGCTGTTAACTAGCTATGAAGCATCTCGAACCATTTTCACGATCTGTACGTGCGCCCTATTTTTTTATGTTCAATTTTTCAATTTCTTTTTACGAAAATGATAAATGTCTTGGGAAGACACATATTAAGTGTCTTGTCATGATATAAAACATATATATTTGTAAATTAAATTGAAAAAAAATTACATAATTGGTTTTTATAACTATATTAATATATAAATGGTATAAAACCACACTTTTATATATATATATTTTAAAATTTATAAAAATGCGTCTAGAATATGCCCAACGGACGAGGTTCATTCGTTGGGTGTCAATTTTAATTGTTGGCATAGCCAACACGTTCCAAGCTTCTTATAATTGATAATTAATAGTATATGTCAAAAAATTTGAGGTTAAAAATGATAATACGTATTAGTTTTATAAAAAGAATGACACTTAAGTAGTGTCTTGGGGCAAGACACATATCATCACCCTTCTTTTTATGCGTTTTAGTTTTATTTTATTATTTTATAACTCAACCATTATAAATTGCTCATTAAAACTATAAATTATGTTCATAAACAGATCATGCGATGTTCTTAACTTTACTATAATACTCATAAACTACATGAAAAATGTTCATAAAAATACAATACAATGCTCATAAAAATTTCATAGAGAGAGAACATGTTCATTAATGAATGTCCAGAGAGATATACCACAATGTCAATAATTTCTAAAATGGATACTCATAATGTCTAACAAGAATACTCAATAAATAGCATGTTCAGAAAACTATACTATGATGTTCATAATTTCTAATATGGATGTTAAGAAAGATATACTAAAATGTTCATAATTTTTGAGATGAATGTTCATAATGTCTAATAAGAATACTTAATAAATAATGATGTACATAATTTCTAATATGGATGTTCAGAAAGATATACTTCAATGTTCATAAATTTTGAGATGGATTTTCATAGTGTCTAAAAATGATGCTCAAAAACAACATGTTCAGAAAGTTATATATACTTGTAGGACCCCGGGAAAAGCGAACACTTTTCTCCGTGATGCGCTACTTAATGATCGGGAGCCGATTAAGGTTGCTTAATCCTTAAATAAGGATATTTTTTATTTTCGAAATTCATTTTCGGGGTGATGAAATTTTATTTATTTTACAAATCCGTTTTTTATTATTTAAACACTTGAAATTACACCAAAAAATATTAAATATAACTTAAAATTAGCCCAAACAGCAAATTCAGGCCCAAAAGAAAGCAACCGGACCGCCAAGAGCTGTCAAAACCTGCGTGGGTTTTGACAGTCCTTGGACTGGGCCGTCCGCTTTCCTGGGCCAGAGAAAGTGGGTCAGAAACCATAAAACCCGTGCGGATTTTACCGATTCATGGCCCATTTTCTCTCGGTTTAAACCTTGAATGTGATGAATGAGAAATGTTAAGTCATGTTGAATTATTTGTGTAAATTCAAATGTTAAATAATTAAACGGATTATAAAAAGGATAAAGGAGTCACCAACCGATTTAAGGAAATCGACAAACCGTAAAAATAATAAAAATAACTCTGGTCTACGAAACCCGATTCTAAGCTCGGGGGTAAGGCTATGAACTCAAGAATTATAAGAATTCTTGAATTTGCCCGTTAGAAAACGAACTCTACTAAAATTGACATTAAATGAAAAAGAGCGAGGAGAAGTTTAATTGATTTCGAAACTTTATATTCTTAACATGCATTATAAAACAAGATTTTTATTTACAAAATATGCACAAGTAAAGAAGATGAAATATGAATTACATAATTAAGATAACAATAATGAAAGAAACATAAAGGGAAACCTCGTTGGTTTAGGAGCCCGAATGCGTCGTTCGAAGATCTTGACCTTGCCTTGACTTGGTGAAATGGAAGGATGAGTATGAGAATGGTAGTAGGATAGTATGTGAGTGATGATTTTGGTAGAGTTAGGGAATGGTAATATGAATATGAATGTAATAGAGAGAGTTTTGAGAGAGTGGATGTAGGATTATGATAATAGTAGAGTAAGGGTAGAATAATGGTGTAAGTTGGTGATAATTGGTGAAGAATGAATGGAATGGAGGGGGGTATTTATAGGTGGTGAAGGGTAGGTTTATGAGGGAAATGGAGGGAAAATCAAGGGGACACATCCCCATGATTATGCCATGCAAATCACGTAGTCAAACCAAGAGGGTCAACCCACATGGTGCTAATATCATGGGATAATGATCAAAAATGATTTTTGGCGCCGGATTATCAAATATAAAACTCACGCGGGTTTTACATCATGTATACGCGGATCGCTGACGTCGGCATGGCCAAAACGGCGCGTTTTAGCGGAGATAACCCGCGCGGGTTTTGAACCCTGGGCCGGGGCGCGCCTTGGGGCCTGTCCTGGTTCTGGGCCGCCCTCTTCAAATAAAACCCATGCGGGTTTTCTTTCTGGACTGGGCCGCTTATTTTTGTTGTTTTGCTTGCTTTGCTTATTGAAATGATAGTCCATTTTGGTATCGGTCCAAATTTTTATTGATAAATCGGGTGCAAATCCCGGTGTCTACAGAGAGCCCCCACTTTGATCGAGTCCGAATAGGACGAAGGTCAAAAATAGACAACGTCTGTCTTGATCTTTGGCGGTGCTCTTTTATATGGCGGTTGGCCGATGTTGCTGGGGACTATGTCGTCGGTAACCTTTAGGTGGCAATCGTTGGACGATTGCTACTGAAGATGTCGTTGGAGACCTTTGAGTGGAATCCGTTGCACGACTGATGCTGATGAAGAGGTCGTCGGTAACCTTTAGATGGTAACCGTTGTACGACTGATGCTGAGAATGTCGTTGGAGCCCTTTATGTGGAACCCATTTGAACGACTGCTGCTGACGACATTGTTGGAGGCCTTTAGGTGGCGACCGTTGGACGACTGTCGTTGAGGACATCGGTGGAGGCCTTTAGGTGGCAATCGTTTGACGACTGTCGCTATTGGTGCTCTTTTGTATGGCAACTGGATGACATATGGTCCCTTTTTAGCGGCGACCCGATGATGGTGCTCTTTTGTACGGCAACCTGACGATGGATGGTCCCTTTCAACGGCGACCGGATGATGGTGCTCTTTTGTGTGGCAACCTGAAAATTATTAGAAAAGTAAGTATTAGTTTCCGCAAAAACGCAAATGGGTTCAGATTTTTACCTGAATGTTAGGGGCCCTTGGGCTGTTGAGAGATGTTGGGCCGCATGACCTTGGGCCGCTTGAAATGAATTTTTTTTTTTGCTGGTAGAAAACCCGTGCGGGTTTCGTTATCTTCACTGGGCTGCTACAAAGCGCTGGGCCGCCAGAACTGGGCCCATAGAACACTCAAAACCGCGGGTTTTGGTTTTTTTTTTTCTCCTTGTGAAGAGCATCACCGTGGGCCATGCATTTGTGTGGACAAGAACGTGCCACGCAACCTTGTCTTCTCTTTGGGTGGCATAGGGATGACCTTTGGATTTTCGGCCAATGAAACGCATTTGGCATCTCGAGGCAGGTCCTAGAAACGAGCGGTTCATATTCACTCATCATTTCTATAAATAACCAGCCTCATTCATTTCTTTCATTCACATCTTCCATATTTCATCATCTCCCTATCTTCTCTCCCTCTCTCTAGAAAAACCGCTTTTTTTGGAGATAGTTCAAGTTCTTGAAAAAAATGCATCGCAGAGGTCGCATAAATCCTCCTCTTCCTCATGCGGCGGCATGGCCTCAAGAGATGTCTTCAAGGCGCAATTTTATTCTAGGTGCAAATGATGACACTTCGGATCTCACTATCCAATCTTGGAAGTATGCTCGGTTCTACCGTTCCCATGGCAAGGTAACTATCGAAACTCCTCTTTTGATGCTTAGTTTAATAATGAAAAATGAGCAAGCACGAATTTTATTTTTCATGTCTTGACTATGTTAAGCATGCCTTGAATTGATGTATATGCATGTCCGCACGATGTCCCTTTATTTATTCGCAACGATGACCCATTTTGAGAGACGGACCAAACCCGACCCAAAGGGAATAGAATGGGTTATATGCATTTTCGGCCCAAGGAAAAAAAAAAGAACACGGCCTACTTCAACAGTGAAAACCCGCGCGGGTTTTCTTGACCATAAACCCCGAAAAAAATTGGACCTGGATGGGCGGCCTATTAGCAGAACCAAAACCCGAGCGGGTTTTAGCTCTGTTGGGCCGGCAATTTTTTCTTTTTGCTCCTTTTTTTTGTTTCACATTTTTCCAATTCCTTTATCTTGCGGGCCATGGCTGTGGGCCCAGTGTTGGTGCTAGGTCCAGCTAGGGCCTGAAAGACTATGCCTTGGTTAATGCATTAGGTGAGCCCCCGATTTTAATTTTCCCTTTCTCGTCTTGCCATTAGGAGGATAACTTGAAAACTCCCGGCGTCCTAAAGGATCTCCTTAAGGTAGCTGATTCTATTCCTGGGGATTTCATTAGCAACACCCTTACTGCGGCAGGACTCATGCCATTCTGGAAATGCCTGGTGGCCTGGAAAGGCCGTACATTTCGCGTGATAGGCCGCGCTATAACGGAAAGGTTTTGGGATACGACCAACTCCTTCCATCTACCTGTGGGTGAGATGACGATTACCCCCACAGATTTTGTTATGATCACTCGTCTTCCTTGGGGCGGGCGTGACATAGTCTTCAATGCCGAGATCCCTCCAATGGTTTTGGACTTGCTGGGTCCAGTGTCAGCGCGTTTAGGCCCAGGTCAGGGCCTGTCCAACCTCGCCTATGCGCACTTCGAGGCGGCCATCCGTGATGCCAACTTTCAAAATTTGCCCGGGGATCAACGCCCCTTTATCTTCTTGGCTTATGTTATTTCTGCCACTATTTTTGCCAACCGGGGAGATAACATTGCTTTGACCTGGTTCCGGAATCTTCTGGACTTGAACGAGGTTCAGAACTTGAATTGGGGTAAAGCTGCGTATGCGAATTTCCTCCTTTGGCTTCATCGCGGTGTCAGACTGACGCTGGATGATGATCCAGTTTACCTCCACGAGTCTCACACCCGCTTTCAATATGGTCCTTCTTTATGGAAGGTGCTCGAGGTATGTACCCAAGACTCTCCTCTTTGTAGTTTTGCTACTCTTTTGCTATTTCTTTGACTTTATATTCGCGCAGTCATGGACATATGAGTATATCCTATCCTTGGGCATTCGCTCCAAGAGAAATAGAACGGTCCCAACAGCAGAACGCTGGACTGCTGAGGGTATTCGAGGGAAGAAATTCCAGTCAGGCAGTCTTGACCGTATCCGTCGCGCTCTGGATGATCTCACCCCGGTATTTCTTTATACTTGACATCTTTATTATTATTATTTTTTACCTCCATTATTGAAATGACTCTCTTTCTTTCACAGGACCACATGAACTGGCATCCATGGGCTGAGTTTGACTTGAGTGGATTGCCCATCCCTTTGCAACAAGTGGAGCACGATACTTGCCTCCACATCCTGATGGAGGGACCTTCGGGCTTCATATGGTACTTGGGGGAGAGAGCTACAAGGCAGATCCTGGGGGGATATCCTGGCCTCATACCCCAGGATCCTCCAGAGCACATGTTCGAGCCTTGGCACGTCGCTCCGGATGTCTTGGGAGATTGGATTCGTGGTTGAGACTTCGACAACTTCGTGCATGACGTCCCATAGGAGCAGTTTAATGAGGAATTCCAACGCTACTTGAATTGTTTAGCACCCCGAGTGGTATGTATCTCCCGCTTTTCCTATGTTGTGCTTTTGACCGATTCCTAACCATAAAGTCTGCAACTGGGGCCCTATGCTATGGCTGCTGAGGTGGAGGCCCAACCAGCGAGAAGAAAGATCGGTGCTTTCTTGGATGTTGAGACTAGCAGTCAGTGCTCTGCACTCCAAGAGTTTAATCGGAAACCAGTAATTCCTCATTTCTTGTTGCTTCCTTTTATCATAGGCCACTTATACATGTGTAACCTTTGTTCTCATTACCTTTCAGCCACGATGGTCTGTCTTCGGGCAAATGACTAAAGAGTGGAGTACTATGTTGAAGCATGTCAACCGGTCATTCACTGGCTCAGGCAGATATCGCGGGAATACCGCCGGAAGAGCTGACATGGAGGCCGATGCGGAGTCTGTTCCTCGGGAACAACCTCGACGCTCTACTGCGGGAGTTCCTCGTACTGAGCCCCCACGTTGTTCTTCGGCAGGGGAATATTCTTCCCGGGGCCGATCACGGGAGGAGGTTGGAGGGTCCTCTCGTCCTCCCCTAGCAGTTGTGCTGGAGGGTGTGGTAAAGGCATCATGGTTGAGGGTCATCATTCAACTAGGTCCCATCGTAGCGGATCTGGTAGCAGAGGTCGTCGCCCTATGGATGAAGACATGGCTCAGATGTCCTTGGAGGAGCATCTTGGCCAAGGGGGGTCACATCACAGCGTTGGGTATGGTGGTGATACCCAGCCTCATTCCTATTGGGTGGAGGATAATTCAGAGTCGAGTTCTACCAACCGGCCTTCTCATTCTCGCCGCACTCCAGCTTCAGTGCGTTCTACTCGTCGTGGTCGAGAGATTGTGGTGAGGGACCATGACTCAGGTGCATCCGTAGGGTACCCTGGCAGTCAGGCCCTAGCGGATGACGCTTCTTCACGTCCTGCACCATATGACGCCTCCTCCTTTGGTTCTGGCTCTTACTCTGCTGGATGGCCAGTCCCGGCTCCAGGAATGGGTCCTTCATGGCCTGCAGGTACGCAAGAGTGGTATGCACCCCAACACTCTTGGCTAGGAGGATCTACCTCTTTTGGTTTGCCAGCCCCCGGTTACGGAACTGGTCCCATATGGCGTACCCCTTCTGTTGAGTGGCGTGTTCCTGATCATTCATGGCTAGCTGGTTCACAGGATCATTCCATATCATCACCGTCGAGCGTGCATCCTTCCGAAGTTCCCTTGTCTGGGCCACCGCAGACGGCTCCTGGTTCTAACTACTATTCCTGGGACACTTATTTTGTTACAGCTGGTGCCTCTAACACTGGGATTTCTCATGCTGGTGCCGACCCGGTTGAGGACAGCGGCGATTCGGGCTCCCAGTGGTGATCAACCCGATGACAAGCAGGACTCTATGCATTTTTAGACTTTTGTTATGCAAGGCTAATTTGTACTACTTTTCTTTTATACTATTTTTTTTATCTTAATGCAAGACATTTATGCATTTTGTTTCTTGTTTTATATGCAAGACTTGGTGGATGCACAATTTTATTCTATTAATCCATTTCTGAACGACTTTCTATATGATGGGATCAATCCCAACTTAATCCCGCTTCCCCAAAAAGAAAAGAAAATAAAAGAAAACGAAAACTTAAGTGTCAGAGTAAACTCGAGCAAAAAATTTCAGAACTGAGCATCATTGGGTTAGGATCCCAAACATTAAAATACACAAACAGGCCAATTTGATTCCATGGCCCAAATACAATCAGAAGCGGGTGGGCCGAATTGCGGAAAGGCGACCCATATCGGCTGAAAGCCCGCACGGGCTTTCTCCTCAGCAGGCCTGGGCCTAGGCCTTGGGCTTGGGCGAGCGCGTGCGTGGACCTGGGCACATCAAAACCCGCGCAGGTTTTGATTTTATTTCCCTTTTTTTTTTGCTAGCCGTTGCAAAATGGCTAAAATCATGGGATATGGAGGCAACGGCTATGTGATCGTTGCTGGTCGTTTTCTCCATTTTTGATCATGCTTGAAGGTGTATAAATACCTCATATAATCATCGCTCCTCATCATCACTTCAAAGTCTTCTTCACATATTCTCCTAAAAACACAAAGAACATCGTCCCGATTCTCATGGCTTTCGAGAAGAAACTTGCGACTTGGATGAGCACCCTATCCAAAGAAGAGAAGAAAGAGCTCGGTAGATACAAGTTAACGAGCCTGATGAGTCTTCGTCAAGTGAGGATTAATCACGACTTTCTTTGTGCGGCGGAGACTTTCTGGGATCCGAAGATGCTTGTCTTTCGCTTCGCGTGGAAGGAGTTGTGTCCGCTTCTGGAGGAATGGTCCTCAATCTTAGAGACAAATCAATTTGCTCGGCCGACGTTGCCTCCAACACCAATGGACATCCCCAAGCAATACAAGGAGCTCTTATGTCTTCCGTCTCGGGTTATCGGAAGTGCAATATTCGGCGAAAAGGTACACTTCCAAACCATAGTTGAATATTTTCAATCGCCCGATACCTTGGAGTATGGCCCCGTGATACGAGTGCGAGCGCTCATATTATGTCTTCTCGACGAGTTTTGCTTTTATCATGGCGGCAAAAGAACCGGACCGACGAATTTAATTCAAATCGTCAATGACATGTCCCGAGGCTACAATCCCGTGCCCCTAATGTTAGCCGAAACCATGATGGGCTTGGATGATCCGAATCCAGAACATGACTTTCGAGGGAGTTCGCTGCTACTTCAGGTATTTCATTCCCCCCTTTTTGCCACTGTCTGACTTTTCTATCTCTACTGTCTACAAAACCCGCGCGGGTTTTCTGCTTTTGTTTTTTTTTAGTTTGGGAGAATTGGTTTGCAATCTAACCCTGGCTAACTGTTGGACATATCTGGTTAATGGAGCATTTGGCCCTCATTGAAGAGCCCCGGACTTCATCGGCGTTGGCGGACTATTGTCAGAGAAAGAGAAAGTACACCGACCTCGACTCTGTAACGGAATGGATTGCTTTCTTAAAGGAGCCTCGGGAGATCTCATGGTGGATCGAATGGTGGCACATTTCTGAATTTGTGACCCATGATTTCCCTAATGCTTATGTGTGTCTTGCCGGCTTGACGCACATGACTTTTTATTTTCCGGCGCGAGTGAAGCATCAAATGGGTCGAAAGCAGGATATTCCCGAGCTTCTGTGTGAAACTCCCGATCAACTGAAGCTTCGAAGTTCGATGATTGAGTCATGGCTGAAGTATTGGGAAAGAAGACCAACTCTCAAATCCCCGCCAAAGGTACGTGTGTCTCACATTGCCGACGCTGGTTATCATAGATGGATGATTGCTGCTATTGAATCTCGCCGTGCTGGGGAAACGAGACGAAGGCAAGCATCAGCGAAGGAAAGGTTGGGTCCTCGTACGTCGGTAAAGGACCGCCTTGGCGCAAGAGACTCAGTGAAAGATAGACTGGGTCCGAGGGTTGAGGCACGAAAACCAGGTAGGCGGGTCTATAAGCCTAAGGACAAAGAGAAAGCTCCTAACGGACCTAGAGACATGGAGACTGACCATGAGACAACTGGCGAAGTAGAGAAGGTGAAGCAAGATTAGAAGATGGACGTAGTGAAGGAATCAAGCGCTTTGCGTAATAATCTTTTATTTAATTATGCCTTTCAAATTTTCTTATGTTACAAATAATGTACTTGTATTTTCACTTAATAAAGGAGATATATTTGTTCACAAATATTGTGTTCTTGCAAACTTTATTTTCCTTAAGTACATGAGCATTCATTAAATATATCCCAAGTGTCTGAAAATTGGCTTTCCAGTTGCTTGGTCGTATTAAGCATAGTATCGCTTGAGTTGATCCAAATTTGTGGGCTGAATTATATCTTCTCCATCCATGGTAGCAAGCCGAGCTGCCCCTCTCGACAAGATATCCTTAATTATGTAAGGACCCTTCCAATTAGGAGAAAATTTTCCCCTTGGATCCTCTATAGGTGCCCTCATTTCCTTAAGCACCAAATCGCCTACTTGAAGCGAACGACTTTTCACCTTCTTATTAAAAGCTCGAGTGATTCTACTTTGGTATACTTACATATTATGTAATGCTCTCAATCACCTTTCATCCATCAACATTAGATCCTCGAACCTTGCCCTAGCCCATTCTGCTTCTGGCAACTGACTTTCAGCCACTATCCATAACGAAG
The DNA here is from genome assembly GCA_029582165.1 of Portulaca oleracea. NCBI lineage: Eukaryota > Viridiplantae > Streptophyta > Magnoliopsida > Caryophyllales > Portulacaceae > Portulaca > Portulaca oleracea. The sequence goes on from CM055881.1 coordinate 15,299,310, forward strand.
GGATCGCTACTTCAATTGGTAAGACTGCCTCCATCCCATATACCAAGGAATACGGTGTTTCCCCCGTAGCAGTTCGTATAGAGGTTCGGTATCCCCATAGTGCAAATGCTAATTTATCTGGCCAATCCTTGTAAGTGACAACCATATTCTTGATAATCCCCGATACTGTCTTATTAGCCGCTTCCACAGCTCCATTGACTTGAGGTCGGTACGGCGAAGACCGATGATGCTGGATTTTGTAAGTGGCGAGCAAAACTTCTACCTCCTTCCGAAAATGGCTTCTATTATCACTAATGATCTCATGAGGCACTCCGTATCGACATATGATGTTTTGAAGGATGAATTTGGCCACGTGTTTGGATGTGAGTTTGGCAAACGAGGCTGCCTCTACCCATTTAGTGAAATAATCGATGGCGACTAATATGTACTCATGTCCTCCTGTTCCGGTTGGGTGTATCTTGCCAGTGATGTCAATACCCCATACCGAGAATGGCGATGGAGATGTCAAAGTAGTCAGGTATGACGGGGGTTGATGTTGTAGGTTAGCATATTCTTGGCATTTATGGCACTTTGGAACGAACTCTAAGCAATCTGCCTCCATAGTGGACCAATAGTAACTAGCCCTTTGAATCTTCTTTGCTAATGTTCGTCCATTCATGTGGGGACCACACTCTCCTCCGTGTATAGTAGTCATGATCTCCTTGGCACTCTTAGCATCGATGCATAGCAAATTAATGCCCGTAGGTGATTTCTTGTAGAGTCAATCTTGGATCAAGCAGTATTGTGCTGCTAGGGACCTGACCGCTCGCTGTCCTCGAGCATCCAACTCAGATGGATATTCTCCTTTCCGCAGAAAGTTGTATATGTCATGGAACCATTCCTCAGTTTCTTCTTCTTGTGCTTCCAGGTAGCAAACATATGCCGGTTTAGACTGCCGTTCCACTACTACTGGCAATTGAAGCGTTCCTTATGGTATGGATATCATTAAGACAACTTGGCTTAGGCGTCAGCTAACTCATTGTGATCCCTGAAGAGGTACTGGAAACTAATTTGCTTAAATTGGTGAGCAAGTCCCAAGAGCTTCTATTGATAGGCCATGAGATATTCATTTCGGACCTTCCATGTATTTTTAGCATGATTAATGATGAGGCTAGAATCCCCAAAGACTTTTACATGGCGTATGCCTAAGGCCAAGGCGGCTTGCAAACCCTGGATACATGCTTCATATTCTGCAGCATTGATAGTAGCATCAAAGTCCAACTTCACTGATACAGGGACATGTGCCCCTTCTGGAGAGATCAATAAAACTCCCACTCCGCAGCCCATTTGGTTAGAAGCTCCGTCGAAATACATTTCCCATGTTAGTTCGTCAGTGAAAAATACATCCTCATCTGGGAATTCCAAGTGAGTGCTTGGAGGTTCCTGTGATGGTGAAGTACCCAGGAAATCTGAAACAACTCGTCCCTTGATGGACTTCTGAGGCAAGTATAGGAGATTGAACTCTGAAAGCATGACCACCCATCGAGCAATGCGGTTGTTGATGGTAGGTTGCTCCACGATAAACTTAATGGGATTATTCTCAGCTACGTTATATACAGTATGTGAAAGCATGTAATGTCTTAACTTCTTGGTGGCCCATACTAGCGCAAGAGCCATTTTCTCTATGTCTGCATATCGACTTTCGTAGTCCAAGAATTTCTTGCTCACGTAGTAGATGGCGCTCTCTTGACCTTTAACCTTCTGAGCTAGCATAGCCCCCATTGCAGAGCTAGTCACGGTAAGGTAAAGGAGTAGAGGCTCATCTGGTACCGGCGGCATGAGGACTGGAGGATGTTGCAAATATTCCTTGATTTTGTCGAAGGCCGCTTGACATTGATCGTCCCATTCTATTTTGCTTCCTTTCTTTAGTTTCTTGAACAAAGGTTCACACGTCATGGTGAGCTTTGAGGCGAACCTACTGATATATTTGATTCGTCCTAGGAAACCCCTTATCTCTTTTTCTGTCCTAGGTGGCTGTAACTCTTGGATAGCCTTTATCTTCGAAGGGTCAACTTCAATACCTCGTTGGCTAACCACATAGCCTAGCAGCTTCCCAGAGGTGACACCGAAGGTGCACTTTGCTGGGTTGAGCCACATTTTGTATCTGCGAGGTCGGAGGAAAAACTTGCGAAGGTTAGGAATGTGCCTTCCCTTGTTTTGGACTTTAAGATCATGTCATCCACATAAACCTCTACCTCTATATGCATCATATCATGAAGTAGGATGTTGGCTATCCGTTGGTGTGTTGCCCTAGCATTTTTGAGACCAAAAGGCATAACCACATAACAGTATGTTCCCCATGGTGTAGTGAATGAGGTTTTCTCCATGTCTTCTTCCACCATTTTGATTTGGTTATAACCCGCATATCCATCCATAAAGGATAGTAGCTCATGTCCGCAAGTGTTATCCACTAATACGTCGATATGTGGTAATGGGAAACTATCTTTGGGACTGGCTTTGTTGAGGTCTCGAAAATCTACGCACATGCGCACCTTCCTATCTTTCTTGGGTACTGGGACAATGTTAGCAATCCACTCGGGGTATTGGACTGCTTTGATGGACTTAGCGTTAAGCTGCTTGATCACCTCTTCCTCGATCTTCTTAACCCATTCAAGCTTGATCCTTCTAGCCTTTTGTCGAACCGGCTTCGCATTAGGAAGTAAAGGTATAGTATGTTCCACAATTTCCCTGTCAATCCCAGGCATGTCCTCATAGAACCATGCGAATACATCCACAAATTCCTTGAGAAGCTCCGTGAATGCTACCCGTTCTTCTGCTGTGAGCGAGCTACCTAACTTTAATTCCCGAGGTTGTTCTTCTGTGCCCACATCTATGGTGATGGTGTCTTCCAACACCGCCATTTTATGCTCATGTTCATTAGAAAATTCTTTTAAGGGTTTATTAAATTCCAGATTATTATTGGCGCAACAGCTCAGGGAAGAGGGGAAAGAAGAATCAGAGTAAGCAGAAAGGTTCATCTTATTGAATGCAGAAAGGAATACATCGCCAGCAGACTCAAGACCAGACTCACTTGACTCTAAACCATTAAAACCTGACTCTATGTCCTTAGGAACAGACTCTCCTACAGATAAAGCAAAATTATTCTCCTCAGCGTCGACCCACGAGACCGCCTTAACTCCTCCATCTTCAGCAATCATGAGACTTGGATCAAAGCTTGGATTAGACAGCGCAACGACAACAACATCAACTTCAGACTTCTCCGGGATAACTTCTTGTCCAAATAGCATGCCAAAAATGTTGCTCCCAGCAAGATGAGTCCATTCCAATGGAGGCTGTCTGTCCCAAGCGGGAACAAAGACAGTAGCCATATTAATGGAGCAATCGTCGAAGACTTCTAATCCGGCGACTTTCCTTTGTTCTTCAGATAGAATGGCTCAGGAAATCCATAGTAGGGGAAGTCATCACCTTCCCTAACAAATTGTCCATTCAGAGTGAGTGGATAGGGCTTCATCTAGAATAAAGTGGGAGGATTGTCCATTCCCTTCTGTTCAACGATAGTCATTTTAGCGAACCTGACCTCCTTCTCGGTTGGTTTATACCCTAAGCCAAATCTTCCCTTTTGCTTAAAGGTCTTGAATACAGGAGGAATTTTATTCTTCGGATTCCTCCCTAGCGGCATTCCAGGGAAATATCCTTGTTTCTTGAGCATAGCATGTACCTTGCGATTTGAGTAGGGATCGAAGTCAAAAGGTGCTTCATCCTTGCTCGTCATTGCCACGAGCTCAAAATTGTGGAGTTCTTCGTCCATCGAGTTGTGCTCCACCTCAAGAGTTGACTGTTTAGGAGTGAAAACTGCATTGATAGATTCTCCTGAGATAGTGATCACTTGGCCTTGAACCAAAATTTTTACCTTCTGATGTAAGGTGGATGCTATAGCATTACACTCGTGAAGCCATGGCCTCCATAGTAGCAAATTGAAAGAGGCCGGAATCTCTAGTACCACGAACTCCACATTATGAGTGGCGCTACCGGTAGTAATGGGCAACACTACAGATCCGACAGACTTCCGGGGTGAATTGTCATAAGCCCTGAGTTGTATACCATTTTGAGCCAAGTGTTGTTGTTGTACTCCCAATTTCTGTGCCGTCCTCCAAGGGCACACGTTTACAGCCGAACCGTTGTCCACCAAAACTAGTGGGATAGTTTTGTTGGAACATTGCACCGTGAGGTATAGGGCTTTGTTGTGAGATGCCCCTCCCTGAGGTAGATCTTCAATCCCAAAGGTGATCATCTCTTGTTGGGTAGCCACATGAGCAACCAAAGTTTCAGGAGTTGTTGTAGGTGATGCCGTGAGTGTTGTAAGGGCATCCAACATCTTCTGCCTATGAGCATGTGAAGTGCATATGAGTTGCCATATGGTGACCTCAGCCCTAGTCTTTTTGAGTTGAGAAAGAAGAGGGTCTTCAGGAGAGGTCTCATTGTCATCACCAGTTGTTGGTATAGGGTTAGGAATGGCCACTGGGATGGTTGTATTCCTGTTATTGTTGTGACGGCCAGACCGAGTAAGGAATGCTATGTCATCTAGTTCGTCTTTCTCCATCCATTCTGTCTCAGAATGCTCGTGTTCATCATCCTCATCACTGTCCCAAATACCATGGATGAATAGACCTTCGGGGAACCCAACTATCTCGGGGACAGGTTTCCCTGTTTCTACAATCAAAGCAGAGGGGTCGAAGCTGAAATCCCCACATAAAATAGCATTTGCATACTCTAGCATTGGATTACTTTGATTGTTTGGTTTGTTAGCCGCTTTCGGTATTGGTAGCGTCCCGGCCCTTATCATATCTTCTATCTTGTTCCTTAGAGTCCAACATTTCTCAGCGTCATGGCCTCGGCAACGGTGATAGCGGAAAAATTGATTGGCATCCCAATTTCTGCCCTTGATTTCTTGCTCTTCCTTCGGTAAGGGCAAAACCAGAATACCCTTCTTGACTAGACGGTCGAGAGCCTGAGAGTAAGGAACGTCCAATGGTGTATAAGTCTCATATTTCGGTACGTAAGGCCCCTTGCGTTGGATAGAGTTAGTCTCCATGATTTTAGGAGGGTGGCTAGCTGCACTAGTAGCCCTCCTGTTGGAGCTGGACCCTTTCCATCCAGGCGAAGTTGTCTTATCATTGTGCATGGCTTCTAATTCGACACAAATGTCCTTCAAGTAATCAAAATCTTTGACGACATGATACCCCAAGTGCTTGGATAGGCTGCTCTTGAGTCCTTGCTTAAAGGTAGATAACTGTAGACGAAGAGGAATTGTCTCGTTGATGTGGGACAATTTCGTATGCCACCTCTCAAAGTAATCCATAAAGGACTCATCATTCCGCTGCTTCATGGCGGTTAGATCATCCACTGTAGCTTGTTTCTTCTGGATGCGTGTGTAGTGGTGGATGAAAGCCTTGAACAATTCAGTCCAGTTGGCTTTGATTTGGGGTGACAGAGAGTGATACCATACTTTCGCTTCTCCATCTAGGGTGGATGGGAAGACAGTAGAGTACAGGTCAGCATCAATTCGATTTAAGGGTGCCAACCTCATGAACTCCTCCACATGATGAATAGGGTTCTCAGAAGGTTTGAACCTAATATTCGGCATTTCAACTTTGTCAGCTATCTTCAAAGTTGGCTGAACAGGTAATGGAACCTCTAAGTACATGTCAGCAAAAGCCGGAACAGAGCTCATTGCCTTGGTGAGGCTTTCTAACTTCTGCTCAAGAGCTTTAACAGCGGGATCCCTAGTAGACTTTTCAGGCGTGTTAACCTTAGCCTTAGATATCTTCGTTCCTCCAGAATCTGGGGATATCTTGATGATTTCAGGATCAAATTCATATCCATGCATTTCTTCATCATCTTCTTCAACATTCAACCCTAACTTGGTATTGATCTTAGTGATGGCTTGCAGCATGCCATCCATCACCTGTTGTTGTTCATTCAGCCTTTTGCCCATCTTCTGTTCCTGCTCTAGGGAATTAGCGAAGACCAAACCCTGCATCTTGGTGTAGAGCTCGTCCAAATGCCTTCGTGATGTTAGCTTCAGTGCTTTGGACCGGGATCTCTTGGAATTGCTCTCCAGACATGGTGTTGTCGCTAGTTGCAGATGGATCATAATATGGGTTCGGAATCAAACGACCAGTTCGCGGATCTCGAATGTGGGCTCAGAGTCAATCACCAATGATGCCTGCATGGAAATTCAAAGTTAGAACACTCAATGACATACACTGACACGTACTACCCAATGCATGCATGCCCTAGGAGACCTATATGATCCTAACTGACTCGACACATATATGCTGACACAAGAGACTCACCCACTTTCTAGGAGTGCATGACCTAACTCTATATGGACCTATGGACAAAACATTATAAAGGGTCGCACAAAGCCAAACATAGCGAGCGGGTCATAAACCGATAGGCTCCAGTCAGTGTTTCTCAATTCGGATGGGCCTAATCCACAGGCCGACCGTTTTAAGGAGAATCTGTAACTCGACCTAATAATTCAGACAGCTCAAGCCATAATGACTATTATGCGGACTAGAATAATGTTTCAACAAAACTGACGACCCAACTCCGTTTTTTTTTACCTCTTTTATTGTTTTTTTTTTGTAGTCGCGGAAAATGGATATTATAAAGGATTGAACAAAGTCAACAATAAGCGAGTCGTAATTAATTTATGGGCCTAATCAATAAATCAAATATGGTTGGGCCTAACAACGGGCCGGCCAAAAATGCGGTGGATTTATTAATTAAATCAATAAGCTAATTTACTCAAGCCTGGTGACTATTATGCAATCTAAAATGCTATCCATTTACTTTGTTGGACTTTTAATTAATTTTTTGGACCTTTGTTAAGAGAATTTTGTAAAGGGCCATATAATATCATCAAAGGCGAGTCTATTTTTATTTGTTAATTAAATAATCACCTTTTAAGCATAAATGGGCCTTCCACTTGGGCTAACCATGATGCTTTTTGGGTTAACTATTTTAATTAATAAATAATTATTTTCTCAACCCGATGAATTTTATATGGACTAAAACAAAACCTCTAAACTAAGGTCGACTCTAAAACAAAAAGAAAAGGGAAGGGGTAGCACATAGCATATAGCATACAACATGACGGAATACCCTGAACCAAGGTTCTATGTTCATAGATTTTTCTATGGTTGGATTACATGGCCTACCGCACGCTTTCATCTCCGTACCCCATACCTTTAGGTAAGGAGTGTCAGGTATTGCTCAAAGAACTTCAAGGAAGCCCTTTGAGTGTAATGCGGGGAGAGGAGAGACCAAATGCTTGGCGATGTAGAATGCATCACACAAGTAGTGACCTACCCGCTCTCGAGGGAATCACCTAGGTATAACTTAACCGTCGCCTTTGTGCTAACGTGTCAAAAGAAACGATTAGTGGCCCAGTATGCAAAGGATGCCTAAAAAGAATTATACAATTTCAATTTAAATCGATTTTTTCAAGTTTTACCCTCTTTTTAAGTTTAAGTCCCCAGTGGAGTCGCCAATCTGTAGGACCTCGGGAAAAGCGAACACTTTTCTCCGTGATCCGCTACTTAATGATCGGGAGCCGACTAAGGTTGCTTAATCCTTAAATAAGGATATTTTTTATTTTCGAAATTCATTTTCGGGGTGGTGAAATTTTATTTATTTTACAAATCCGTTTTTTTATTATTTAAACACTTGAAATTACACCAAAAATATATTAAATATAACTTAAAATTGGTCCAAACAGCAAATTCAGGCCCAAAAGAAAGCAACCGGACTGCCAAGAGCTACTAAAACCCGCGCGAGTTTTGACAGTCCTTGGACTGGGCTGTCCGCTTTCCCGGGCCAGAGAAAGTGGGTCAAAAAACCATAAAACCCGTGCGGGTTTTACCGTTTCATGGCCCATTTTCTCTCGGTTTAAACCTTGAATGTGATGAATGAGAAATGTTAAGTCATGTTTAATTATTTTTAGTGTAAATTCAAATGTTAAATAGTTAAACGGATTATAAAAAGGATAAAAGAGTCGCCAGCCGATTTAAGGAAATCGACAAACCGTAAAAATAATAAAAATAACTCCGGTCTACGAAACCCGATTCTAAGCTCGGGGGTAAGGCTACGAACTCAAGAATTATAAGAATTCTTGAATTCGCCCGTTAAAAAACGGACTCTACTAAAATCGACATTAAATGAAAAAGAGCGAGGATAAGTTTAATTGATTTCGAAACTTTATATTCTTAACATGCATTATAAAACAAGATTTTTATTTACAAAATATGCACAAGTAAAGAAGATGAAATATGAATTACATAATTAAGATAACAATAATGAAAGAAACGTAAAGGCGAACCTCGTTGGTTTAGGAGCCCGAATGCGACGTTCGAAGATCTTGACCATGCCTTGACTTGGTAAAATGGAAGGATGAGTATGAGAATGGTAGTAGGATAGTTTGTGAGTGATGATTTTGGTAGAGTTAGGGAATGGTAATATGAATATGAATGTAATAGAGAGAGTTTTGAGAGAGTGCATGTAGGATTATGATAATAGTAGAGTAAGGGTAAAATAATGGTGTAAGTTGGTGATAATTGGTGAAGAAAAAATGGAATGGAGGGGGGTATTCATAGGTGGTGAAGGGTATGTTTAGGAGGAAAATGGAGGGAAAATCAAGGGGACACATCCCCATGATCATGCCATGGAAATCACGTAGTCAAGCCAAGAGGGTCAACACACATGGTGCTAATATCATGGGATAATGTTCAAAAATGATTTTTGACGCCGGATTATCAAATATAAAACCCGCGCGGGTTTTACATCATGTATACGCGGATCGCTGACGTCGGCATGGCCAAAACGGCGCGCTTTGGCGGAGATAACCCGCGCGGGTTTTGAACCCTAGGTCGAGGCGCGCCTTGGGGCCTGTCCTGATTCTGGGCCGCCCTCTTCAAATAAAACCCGTGCGGGTTTTCTTTCTAGACTGGGCCGCTTCTTTTTGTTGTTTTGCTTGCTTTACTTATTGAAACGATAATCCATTTTGGTATCGGTCCAAATTTTTACTGATAAATCGGGTGTAAATCCTGGTGTCTACAATACTATGATATTCATAATTCCTAATATGAATGTTCAGAGAGATATACTACAATGTTCATAACTTTTAAGAAAGATATTCATAATATCTAATAAGAATATATACTCACTAAATATATAGTATGTTTAAAACTGTACTATGATTTTCATAATTCCTAATATAGATGTATGTTCATAATTTTTAAGATGAAAAATATAAAAAGTGTAATAAAAATTACAAATACAATTATTAAATAAATAAATAAATTACAAATGAATTGAAATTTTTTAAAAATACATGGATTATTGAATTGAGATATGCATTGGACTTTGACTTAAAATAAAAAAAAGGAACTACTTTCTTAAAGAAAAAACAAAAAAGAAAAAAGAAAAAGTACAACCCAGATGCATCGAGGATTATATGTCTAAGAGTACAATCATTTTTTTTCTTAGTTTTGAAATTGAAAACAAAAGTCACTAATCAACCCTTTTAAATAACATTGTGACGGTCGATTACTTCCATCAAATAATTACATCATGTACAACTACCCATCTCCCTATTTGCAAACCCTCCAAAAGCTAGCAAGTGCGCAAAAGTCATCCCTCAAATTAATCCACAACAATATACTCAACTCAAACGTATAGCTCTAAGCTCCTCTATAAATACCACTACGCTCATAGAACATCTTAACCGATCCACTCACTCTCAAAAACCAAACAAACCCAACAACAACCTCTCGGCCAATAAAAACAATGGCTCACTCAGGTGTTGTGAAGGTCATGGCTTGCTCCATCGCTTTGTGCATGGTGGTGTTTGCCCCCCATGCAGAGGCAGCTCTGAGCTGTGGGCAAGTGACCGCGACTGTGAGTAAGTGCATCTCTTACTTGAAGGGGGGGGGGGGGGGGAGGGCAGGCCCATCATCAGCTTGCTGCAGTGGGCTTAGGAGCATCGTGGGCATGGCAGCCACTCTGACGGACAGGAAAACTGCATGCTCGTGCCTGAAGACTGCAGCCTCTTCCAGCTGCATCGATTACAGTTTGGCATCGAGTCTCCCTAACAAATGTGGCATTAGGGTTTCTTACAAGTTCAGCCCTTCCATTAATTGCTCCAAGTATGCACTCATCTATGCCTTGGATTTTTGCATTTACTCCTCTTATGATTTTTTAAAATTAATTTTTTTATCTTTCATTTCTCGAATTAATGTTTACTGCCTTATTCAATTTGGAAGAATATATTACTTTTATGATTTTGACGTACGATGAATGGTAGATAACTAAAAGACGCACTTTTGGTCGTTCTATCGTTGAATTATACTGCTTTAATTTGCCCATATAGGTTTTAGATTTCCTTTTTACGTCCATCAATTTTAATAGTCACTCTTGCATGACTTTAGAATCAAAAATTTAAAATTATAGCTATTTATATGAAAATTATATCAATTTCATTTCATTTCATTGAAAATGTTCTCTCTAATTACAGGAAAGGGTGAGAAAAAGGACAAGTAGAGGTACTTTTTACCAAAATTTGACCAAAAAATAGAGACATGTCAAGTCGTCAACACCTCATTAGAAAACTAGAAAAAAAATTATTCTTTCAAACACAAGATGCTAACAATTAACATCGATGAAAGGGCAAAAAAACTAATGTCGAGTAGGTAAAGGCAAAAATCTAATCTACATCTTTTACTTTTTTGTTGAGTAATTTTGTCTAACTGCTTTTAAATATTTTGCAGGGTGGAATAATTGATTGAAGGGATTGGAATGGACCCAAATGAACTATATATCTCAAATCAGCGTATGAATAATAAATTAAATGAGCAGTCTTACGTGATTGGATTTCTTACTAGCAAGCTTTCTATACTTTGTACTTGTGGCATATTATATCTTAATTGAAACACAACTATATATCATCAATTCGTCGTGATCATTTAAATTAAAAAGAATAAACAAAAGAGATATTTGACTCATATATTTAACCATGCATGCATCGTCTCTATTCAGACTCACAAGGATCAAGGAAATGGATTGAAATACAAGAATTATGAAACGAGCTACATGTCAGAGTTTGGTATGTGAAACTTCCATAATAGAAGAACAAGACACAATATAAAATGCCGAATTAAATTAATATGGATGAAATTAAACTGAACTATTCCATGACAAGGATCAACATCTAATGAGAGTTTTCCTTTGTGATCCATGAGAGATTGAGAACTTAATAAATTCAAGAAAATCAACCCAAGACACACCAAATACCAACATTAACCATGGCCAACCACCAAGTAGAACTCACAACACAACCCAAACTCTAATAATGGAGTAGATCTAGATCTTAAACACACCAAATCAACAAAAAGCTTAGCAAGATATGAACAATCCATAAAGAATACTCACCAAGATTAAACTTAGAGTTCAAGAGATGCATAAAAGCTAGGCCACCAATACCCATTGAAACTCCATGACAAACCTCACCAAGCTTGAAGGTATTCCACGCTTACAAGATCTAAAGGGAGTACTTCAGCCCACCACCAAGAACATTCAACAATAAAGAGAGAGAGAGAGAGAGAGAGAGAGAGATTTGACAAATAGAATTTTCAAATACCCAAGGTTTTTCATTCAAAATGTATAAGTTGGGGTTCCATTGAGAACTAATACAAATATAAGGGGTAGGGAGAAGAAAACTGTCGAAAAAAACCAAACTACTGTGAAAATAGGCTTAGGCGCGACCAAGCCTAACCCAAGAACTTACTACAAGAGGAAAACAAGGGGCGCGACTGGCGTCTTCCTGGCGCAGACAACGCCTAAGGGGATGTGGCCAATGCCTCCCCCATTTTCACTCTTCCTCCGATTTTCTCCTCTGATCCTTCTTCCATGCCAATACCGAGTGCTTTAGCTGAAAATAGACTCGAGCTTGAGCGGGAGATTATTTGTGCTGATGTCGACTCGACCCGAGGTCTTCAAGTGGGCTCAGAGATTGCCCAAGACAACACAGAAGCCCGTGACGGACGCCTCTCATTGAACGCTTGAAAGAACTACAAGAAGAGGTGGATATCAACCGTCCACGACTTCACCAAATGCTCTTCTAACGGGACCTGGAAGCCCACATTGAGGTTCCAGATCATTTCGAATCTTTATTCATGAAGTCTCTTGATTCGGGAGCTACGTTGTTGAATTTTAATTGAATTTTATTCCATCTAGATGATCTTGCAATGAAAACACGCGTATAAGATAATTACTAGAAAAGAAACACGTACAGTAACATCTTTATTTAAGGTGATTTTTCCAAGAGAGATGGGCAATAACATCTTTCTTTTATTCTTTTTTGAGTGACTAGCGAATATGTCGAACGGTAATAATTGCTATAGAAGGTGCAAATTAGGTCATTCACCTAGGTAGATAGACTTATGTCCACCAAATCCATATAAATCAACCCTAAGTATCCATATTATGTGTCTGCCCTATCTATTCATTCTATTTATTTTTATTTTATAGTTTTAGTGTACATAGGTAGGTATACACATTTTTTATAGTATGTTCTTCAATAATGAAATAGTGTAAACTAGTAATGTATATGATATATGATGATTTGGTATGAATGTTGAGCGTGTGGCTCGTATTGTAGTATGACATGTGGCTGTTAAACATATATATTGTGTTTGTGAATGTGTTTATACTTCGACTTGTAGCCGTTATGTTGTGTTTATTCCTTATTAATCGAAATAGTAAGACGATAAGCTGGTAAATTGCAAAGTTTTAAGGGAGACTCGTCCTTATTTTTCTGTCACCAACCTACAAATTTGGAGATTAACCTTCTATTTTTTAGTTAATGGAAGGACAATGTTTAAATTAATGTCGACATCTTTGAATACGATTGTTTGATGTGGATGTAAAGGAGTAATAATGGGGATTAGTGAAAGAGGGGAGTAAATTTTTTTTTTTTGTATTAACAATGTTTGGAAGTTAGACTTCGTAAATTCTCTAATATTTAGAACCTTCTGTAAGGTAATGAAATTGAATGAGGGAGTAAGAGAGAAGTCAGAGAAGTGAGAATTGTTGAACCATCTCAACCAAAAGCTTAAGCTGATGGAAGGTCCACTAATAGTTTTATACTCTAACACGCCCCTTCACGTGAATGCCCTTTTGGGCTTGAGGCGTGAATTATGTAAAAGCCCCCTTTACCTTACGTAAATGAATGAAGGGTGTTGAGATTTGAACCAGGGATCTCTTGTTCATCAGTCTAGCTCTAATACCATGTAGAATCATCCCAATCAAAAGTTTAAGCTGATGGTTGAAGGCAATAATAGTTTTATACTCTAACAAGAATGAGGCCATCATTGAAGGACTTATAAGTGATGATAAATTGCAGTAAATTTTTTTTTTCCCACTTTGTGGCCTTAGTTGAGAAATTTTAAAATTGGGTGGCATATTTGAGTCATTTAAAAGTTATGTGGAAAAACTGAAAAAGTAAGACTTGTATGTGGATGTGTTTTGTAGAATGTTGAGCCTATGTTTTATGTGGATGTGTTTGTACTTCGCCATGTGGATGTGTGTATACTTCGCCATGTGTCTGTTATATTGTATTTTTTCTTTGTCAATCAAAATTGCAAGCCGAGAAGCTGGGACATTGCGAAGTAGGGGAGTCTACCAGATTTTACTTATACCAACCTACGAATTTATTGTTTAACCTTCTATTTGATTTAGTTTAATTGAATGCCAAGGTTTTAATGTGAACAAACTTAGGTCATTCTACTAATATATTTCCAAATATAAAGATTATGCGTGGTTGTCGAGTGTGTGGCTTTTATTGTAATCCCTTTGATTTGAACACTTCTTCTAAGTTTTGATTTTTTTAATCATTTCTTTTTCTCCATTGTGTTATTATGCCCGCAAGATTTCTAGTTAGAAGTATATGATTATTGTATACACTTTTGTAATTTGTAAACTATATGAAAACAACTTCGTTGTATAACCGAAAAATTTCTTTACGAGAAGAATATCAACAAAAATTGGGAGAGTTTAGCATCCATGACAACTCCCCGGAGGGTAGAAAGTGGTATTACAAGTTGGTTGGAGGATACACGCCCAAAGATAAGGGTGTTTTTGGCTTTAGTAGCACTACTGAGATATTTTACCAGATTTCATCCCCGACAAAGGGCAATTTATCAACTCCAGCTGGTCGCACACCCTCTCCTTATACGCTCTATTTCAGGATCAGTTGCGGTCACAACAGACCATCATCTCTCAGATGTAGAGCCGGCTGACCTAGATGTTCCAATTTATGTAGGCACAATAGCAATAGTAGCCTAATAGTTTTCCATCTAATTATCTCAACTTTACCCCCAACCCCCTCCACATGCTTAGTTATGTTTTGAAAACTTATAGATAATGAAACCTTCGTAATTAGTACCTAAAAACTTATTTATGTTTCGTATAAGCTAATATATATATATGTATATATATATATATATATATATATATATATATATATATATATATATATATAGCAACGATTAATATATTGTTACTATTAATAGTTGGCGAAACAACAATGACCCCCACAACATTTTTTAAAAAGAAACTAAAATAAACCAGCGACCCATAAGTTATTCGTTGCTGAATAGGTCGTTAATTCAGCGACCAATAGCTATTAGCTGGTGCGGGCGTCGGGTAACTAATAAGCAGCGATCGATAGCTATCGGTCGCATGCTCAACAAAGCGACCAATAGAGCCTTCAAATGACTGATAATATCTCTAGTTGTAGGCCTTTTAACTTGCAGTTGTAGGCCTTTTATCTTGTAGTGACCATTCTCTATCCATCTATCCAGTGCGTCATCTGATCCACCTTGAACTTGAATATCATTTTCTCATAAAGATTCCCCTTCCCTAAACCCATCATATCATCTTCTCTATCACCTTTCTCTTCTCCACGTACACTTATGAACCCTTCTGACCATCATTAGATAGAAACCTTTTATTAACTTGTTTGACCTTTATCAAATTCATACGACTGATGAATCAGCCTAACCCTATCCCGAAACTCTTTGATTTACATATACTTGAAAAATGGTAGGTGTCTTGATTCAAGATGATTATTAACGATCTTGAATTCCACTTAAATCAGTCTGCATGGTATGCTTATACATATTTAAATTGTTATAAATATATTTTGCGGGTTTTTTGTATTTTGGACCCCGAAGTATAGGGGGTATTTACTTTCTGGACCCTTGAGTTTCATTGTTTATATTTGGGACCCTAAAGTTTTGGTTGAATAAAAAAGGACCTTAAAGTTTGTAGTTTTAAAAAAAAGGCCCATGTACTGTTTTTCTTTTTCTTCCCATGTTTGAATTTATCTCCCAATTAGCGCCAAACTTCAGGACTAAGGTTAAAACTGATATTGAAGTTGTAATACACACATCTCTTATTCATGCCAGAACTAATTAGACTTTGTTGTAATACACCTCTCCCATTTATGGCGGAATTACTTAGACCCTTGGTACTTCAGGGTCTAATTAGTTCCGACATGAATAAGAGAGGTGTATTATAGCTTCAATATCAGTTTTAACCTCACTCCTGAAGTTTGGCGCTAATCGGTAGATAAATTCAATCATGGAAAGAAGAAAAAAAAACAGTACACGAACCTTTTTTTTCAAACTACAAACTTTAAGGTCCTTTTTTATTCAACCATAAACTTTAGGGTCCTAACTATAAAAAATAAAACTTAAGGGTCTAGAAAATAAATACCCCTGTACTTCCAAAAAATTGCTAGGAGGTGCCACACATCTTTTTTAATAGACTCGCGGCTCACAAATTTTTTAATGCATTCCCGGGGGAATTAAACTTACTCAAGTGGCTGGGGTGTGACAATCTGACATGTATTGGTCGGAAAAAAAGGAAAAGTCTTGTTTGCCCTTAAAAATTGAGTGAAGTGGCCCTTTTACCCTCAATTTTCCCGCTGAAAAACAATTGCCCCGGGTCCGGCCTCGTAAGTTTCCGCTCTCCAGAGATCCACCAATGGAGGAATCTCCCCTGGCCGTCCGATCAAGACCTTGTTCTCATCGATCTGCGACAGTCGGAGTAGCGCGCAGGCCTTGTTCTCTCACGCCGTCGAGATCCCGGTCTTTAGAGCTCGGACGAGCGGTTTGATTGCGCCGAAGGAGGTGATGTGGTCCTTGTTCTCGTCGCAGAGGGAGAGGTTGAGGATCATCGTGATGCCGTATTCTTGGAGCTGAGGATCTAAGGAAGATATAAGAGATATTAGAGGCTTGATTGCGCCGGCGCGTGCGATTTTCAGGCGGTTTTCCGGTCTGTTCTTGGCGAGGAGCCGGATTTCCATGGCGTCTTGCTTCTGTTCTTCTATGGAGGGATAGTTTAGGTTTGATACTAATTGACAGATCAAATCATTAGAGTAATCGTCGCAAGCGCCGGTGTAAGCAAGTCAGAGCTGGCGACTTTCCGACGAAGCAGTCAGAAACTCGCCGAAGCGATCACTGTTGCTGTCGCTGAAGGCGGAGGAAGAGTTGTCGTTGACGCTCAAATCGCAGAATTTCTGGCCCATGTAGGTGAATCCTCGGTAAGAAAGATTTTCCGTCTCCATGAACAACGTAATCAAATTGGATTGAGCTGCAATCAATCGAATTGAATTGAGTTGAGTTGAATTGAATTGAATCCGAAGTTGATGAATGAGTGAGGAAGAAGGGGGTTGGATTGGGGGAGAAGGGAAGTGATTGTTGTTCAGCGGGCAAATTGAGGGTAAAAAGGTCACTTCACTCAATTTTAAGGGCAAACAAGACTTTTTCTTTTTTTCCGGCCAAAACATGTCGGATTGTCACCCTCCAGCCACTTAAGTAAGTTTAATGTCCCCCGGTAATATATTAAAAAAAAGTTGTGACCCACGAGTTAATTAAAAATGACGTGTGACACCTCCCAACAATTTTTAGCTATACTTCAGGGTCCAAAATAAATAACCCTATATTTTGCAATGTTTTAAGTGTTGTACTACTCATAAATTACATAAAATCTATTGTTTGTTTATATATTTTCCCATAAATATAGATCACAAATAAAATGTGCATTCTCTATAATAGTTGATATGATTAGGTTATTTTTAGTACCTTTTGATGTAACCAATGATTGTGATACTCTTATACTTGATAAGCATGTGTAATTACATAAGAAAATATTATTTAAAATTATAAGAATACAAATCTTAGGTAATTCAAGATGTTTATTAATTTTCTTGATTTAAGACACATATCATGGTCCTACATACATATACTCATAAAATTATACTTAGCTAATTTAATCCCCTCACGACTCGTCCTATTGTTTACTATAACTAGGAAGCATCTCGAACACTTCTAGAATATGAAGCAGACAACAAAAGTCACTAATTAACCACCTTAAATAAAATTTTGACGGCCCATTACTGCCGACAAATAATTACATTATGTACAACTACCCATCTCCCTATTTGCAAACCCTCCATAAGCTAGCAAGTGCACATAAGTCGTCTCTTAAATAAATCCACAACAATCTACTCACACGTACAAGCTCAAAGCTCCTCTATAAGTACCACCATGCTCATAGTTATCAGCCCATCCACTCACACTTGAAAAACAAACAAACCCATCAACAATATTCTCTCACCCAACTAAAATAATGGCTCCTTCATGTCTTGTAAAGGCCATGACTTGGTCCATTGTTATGTACATGATGGTGTTTGCACCCCATGTAGAGTCAACCCAGGGTTGTGGCGAAGTCCCCGCGAGTGTGAGTTGGTGCACCACTTACTTGAAGGGTAGGTCGCCCCGCCCATCGCCAACTTGCTGTAGAGGCTTAAGTTACCTTATAGACATGGCTAATGTCATTCCCGCGACCAGGAAAATTATTTGCTCATGTCTAAAGACTGCGACCTCTTCCAGGGGCATTAGCTATAGTTCAATATCGACTCTCCCCAAAAAATGTAGTGTCAACAAGATTCTGTACAAGTTCAACCCTTACATTAATTGCTCCAAGTATGCACCCTTGAGATTTCGTTTTCACACCCATCATTTCTAAGAGTAACTCTTACTCAACTCAAATTGAAAAGTTACAATTAATGTTGTCTCATGTCAGTAAAAAGTATATCCACTGTAATAAGAGGGGAAAATGGTGAAAACAAAAAGACAAACAAGGATACTTTTAATCAAAATTGACTGAAAAATAGTGTCATATCAACTCTTCATTGGAAAATTTAGAAAAAAAATTTCCAAACTCAGTGATGATAAAAATTAATATGGGAAACGCAAGGGTGAAAAATTAACGTTGAACGATATTACTTATTTGTTGAGTAATTATCTAAATTGTTTTTAATTACTTTGCAGGGTGAACTAAAGGATTGAAGAGACTGGAATGGAACCAAACAAACCATATGTGTCAAACTAGCATATGAATGAATAAATTGAACGAGCATGTCTTGATAGGTGATGGGACTTTGTTAAGAACAAGTCTCGTGTACTCTACACGTGGTCGATTATATCTTAGTCTTAATTGAAATACAATTATTTATTCTCATCATTACGGAGTAACTTGATTATGTTATTATTAATCGGACTATTTTATGAATTCTCCTCCCATCCTCAATTATATTTATGTGGGTATCCTTAAGTCTTTTCTATCGGTTGAGTTTGATGTGTGGAGCCCAAATTATAAGTTTAGAAGGTTAGAAGCATGATCTAGAGCAACACGGATGGAATAAGAGTCGACACGGTTTGTGTGGCAGGTCAGAAGCGGAGAAAACGGGAGGAGCTAATAGGGACCGTGTCTATACGAACATGGGTCAAGTCGTACGGGAACGACTTATGTCTGGTCAAGTGGATGTCATTTTTTTTTCCAGTTTCCTTATTCAGTTTTGATATGTTTTCTTAATCTAAGTTTATCTTGGATTTTGTTGCTGATTTGATGGATTTACTTTGTGGCTAAGGATTTCTAACTAAACCCTAATTATTTTATTAGTATTATAAATAGCACCTAACTGTTACGTTTTTTTTGTATCGCAATTGAGTGTTTCATATGTTCCACAAAATATATGTGTAATCTCTGTGTCAATGGGGAGTTGTGTGAGGCGTACCAACTGTGAGTGTTGAGTACTCAAGTTGTAGCTCTAGGGAGATTGTGAGAGATTTAGTGAAGGTCTGGCAATCTCTAATAAACTATATAGTGCGTCGTTCGTGATTTTTTTTTCCGGTTTAGTTTTTCCACGTAAATCATTTTGTGTGAATATTTATTTATTATTTAACCTAATTATATTGTTTGTATGCTTTTAATGCCCAAAAATCCTCACAACCGGTATCATATCTTTCGTTGGAGCGTTGTTGATATGCAAACTAAGAACAAATGGAGGGCACACATATGAAGATTCCAGAGTATAATGGGAAAGACTACACATGGTGGAGGATGCGCATTGAGGATGCGCTCTACCAATAGAAACTGCATCTGGCTATGGGTGACAAGCCTAAAAAGATGAACCTGGAGGATTGGGACGTGCTTGACCATCAAGTATTCCGTACAGTGAGGCTGACGATAGCATGGAATGTGACTGTCAACATCAAAGATAAAAAAAAATGGTGAAAGGTATACTTAAGGCCTTGGAGAACATATATGAGAAACCTTCTACGGTCAATAAGTATATGTGTTGTGTTGTTTGTTTGAGTTTAAGAGTCTGGTGATAGGCATGATAATATTAGAGCTTGCTATGATATTATATATTGAAGTTGACTTCTGTGGGATTTAGTTTTGACAATGAGACCAGTGCCCATATCATGTTGGCCGCCCTACCCAAGTCTTGGGTAACTTTGTAACTTCTATTACTACTTCTAGTACGAAAGAGAAGTCTTTGAAGTTTATTGAGTTGCGAGACAACAATCTGAGTGAAAGTATTTGTATGAAATATTTTGATGTGTGTAAGGGTGCAAGGAACAGTGGGGGCTCGAGTCAGAGTCGATCTAAATCTAGATGTCGAAATATGAAGCATGTGTTGTGTTAGAATTGTGGTGATAGAGGTTATTTTTATAGGGATTGTCCTAAACCCGGGGGTGGGGACAACAACTACAATGACAATGATTCTATTAATTCTGTTGAGGATTTGGGCGACGCTTTGACTTTTAGTGTTGACAAGTCAGATAGGAGTTGGGTTATAGATTCTGCATTATCATTTACTCTTCATCTAGTAGGAAGTCCTTTCAAAACTTTGTGAATGGGAGGTTTGTCTAGATTAGGCTTGCAAACCACTACTAAAAATATGTGTATTACCAACCACTTTTTTCCAATCAATTTAAAATAGCTGGAAAAACCAACCATTTTAGCAATCATTTCATGTTCCAACTATTTATCAAAAAATTTTATGTGAGAAAAGGGGTTAAAAATTCCAACCCCTTTTGCTAAAATGGTGGGAAATTTTTCCTACCATCTTTTTTCCTATTATTTGAAAATGATAACTGAAAAAATGGTTGGATTACTAACCATTTTCCCAACCAATTTTGAATAGTAGGAAAATGATTGGTAGGAAAAATTTCCCACCATTTTAGTAAAAGTGATTGGAATTTTCAACAGTTTTCTGCAGCCTAAAATTGGAAAAATAGTTGGAAAATTAGAAAAATATGAAATGGTTGTTAAACGGTTAGTTTTTCCAACCATTTTAAATTGGTTGGAAAAAGTGGTTGATAATATACATATTTTAAAGATTATTGGATGATAATACACTGAACTTTAGGGGTATTGGACAATAATGCACTTAACTTTTTTCTTGGACTCTAATACACTGAACTTTGAGGGTATTGGACAATAATGCACTCAGACCAATTCAGTTGGTGGTTGACGCAGTGGCTGTCCTACATTGAGGTATCGTTTTTCTATTTTTTTCAAAAAACAATATGTTAGCCATCCTGCTTATGTGTATTTTCTCACACGACAAAAGTTTTTTTTAAAAAAATAGAAAAATGACACCTCTAAGTAGGACAGCCACCGCGTCAACCACCAGCTGAATTAGTCTGAGTGCATTATTGTCCAATACCCTCAAAGTTCAATGTATTAGAGTCCAAGAAAAAAGTTTAGTGCATTATTGTCCAATACCCCTAAAGATCAGTGTATTATCATCCAATAATCCTATTTTTAATTAATAGTGAACGGTCATTGTATAAGGTGCTAGAAAGAGGTGATGTGAACATTAAAACTTCTAAGGGTGGGACTTGGCGGTTAAAGAATGTTCGGTATGTCTTGGGTCTAACTAAGAACATTGTATATATGGGTCAACTGGATGACGAGGGTTTCACAACAAAATTTGAGGATGGTTATTGCAAAATTATGAAGGGATCTCTGCAAATTACTAATGTAGACCGTTCAACTAGTCAAGGACTCGCCCAACTCGACGCAAAAATATGCATGCCTCGGCCAATTTTTTCAAGGTGACCTGAGCTGAAAGTCGCAGGTAACCAAACGTAAGTAGGGTCGGGTTTGGGTTAATGGTCATTGACCCGACCCGATGACCGAACACAATATATTAAAAACAATAAAACGCAAGTTTAGGGTTTGATTCATTTCCTTCTTTCTTATATTAATTCATCAATCCCTCGCGGTCACATACTCGACACAATATATTGAACTTTTATTTGGTCGATTGTTTTAAACTTGTAATAATTAGAGTATTTTATTTTGGAATGTGTTTTTCATGATCGGATTTTGAAATGTGCAGTTTTATTTGCAACTGGTTGTTTACTACTAAAATCAAGTATTGTTGAAATTAGGAATAAAATGTATCAAATTAAGTAATATTAAAATTTCGAGCTTTATATCTAAAAAAATTCAAGGTTGTAGGGCCGACCGACCCGTTGCCCCGATCTGTGACTCGTTGGGTCAGGACTCGAATTAGGGGTGCCCTAACTCGAAGTCAGTTCGAGATGGGTTTGGTCGGCAGTCAAGGATTGCCAACCCGACCTGACACATTAGATGAACAGGTCTATGCTAATGTGATAACTGCTTTTCATGACTATGTTTTGTGGGTTTTCGATCGTAAATTAGGAATAGTTTTGAGTGTGAACCTTAATTTATATTTCGATTTTCCTACTACATTTGGTATTGTTGTTTTTGATGCAAATTTGTAGGGTTTGAGGCAAAAATACCAATTTTCTTTCAACTTCAGGCAAGAGTGAAGACACCACGGGCCTCTATATGTCATACCCAAATCGTGGCACGAATTTGGGAGCGAACAGATCAAGGAATGTCCGGCCAGAGGCCACCACGGTATGACCGTGGTGGACCCCACGGACCGTGGCGTGGTGGTTCTCCTGCGTCTGAGCTGCTTCCGAAGGGAAGAAGAGAATTGGAGGCAGTGGCTGCCACGACCAGGCCATGGTGATTTCCACGGTCCGTGGCTGACACTGCTCGTGTTGCTGCTGGTCGTGCTTCGCAAGAAAAAGAAAGGGCATATGATGATTATATGAAGACCCCATCATTCATCTATCATTCATTATTCATGCATTCATCATATATTCATCATTCATTCATCAACCTTTTCAAGAGAGAAGAAAACACAAATCTAATCATCCACTCATCAATTCCTCCATCAAGATTCAAGATTAAGATCGATTCGGAGAGAAGCGAACTTCGAGATTCGAGAAGAAATCATGAAGCTTGCGAGGAAGACTCCACCCCAGGATCGAAAGACTCGACGGTTGTATTCTTCGTAGTTATCTTTCTTTTCGATTTCTTTCTTTGTTTTGAGAATCAATCATGATGTTTGGAACTTGTGTCATGTTTTCATTGAATATGAGTGAGTAGTTTTCTTGAATTCTAGGGTTTTGCAACCTAAAACAATGTAGTTTGATTGAATATTATTAGTTTGTGCATGAATTCTTGATCTGAATCAATAAAAGGTTGTGTTTTCTATGTTCATGTGTGTTCTTTGAGCGCTCAAATACTCATGATTTGAGATTAATCTGAGAAGTATTGAAAGGTGAATTAGGGTAATCTGATTACCGACCTCTCTACCTAGTTTTGTGAAATTTGAGAAAAGAATAGCAGACTAAGGAACCCTTTTGATAACCTGAATATTTTAGACCTTCAACTTTGATTAACTCGAAAAGCATACGAAAGTTGTAATTTAGGTTAATTGGGGTAATTCTATTAGCATCGAAAGAGCAGTACAGTTCTTATGGTTATCATTCTTGATTCATTCTTGAATGCATGATTGTGCAAACTAGGTTTTAGTAATCGAAACTCGTTGTTAGGTTAGCATTTCCCCAGAAGTCTTTCTCTCTTGATATAGAATCTTTGATTGATTTCCTTGTTTTATTAGTTTGATTAGTTGTTAAATTAAACCTTTTCCAAAACCCAAAACTTGATTAGCTGAGCAATCACATTAGAGATAAGTTGTTTGTGGATTGAGTCCCTGTGGGATCGACCTTGACGTGCTACTCCGTACACCGTGCGCTTGCGGCCCTGACATAATGGCAGGAAAGAGTGGAAACTATATACAGTCATTGAAAACTCTAATATAGGCTTGTTCATATTTGTCCAAGACGTGTTAGCTTCTCTGAAGATAGAAGGACACCAAAAACAAGGAGGTTTCCGGTCGATGCTCCGAGAACGAATGGTTAGTCGGAGAATGCATCTAATCTACGTGGGAGCTCGACATTATTTTTCAACACGAGGTAAAATTTGAATCCAAAATTCCCCCAAGTTGTTGGCAAGGATGCACATGTCGAAGTTGTAGGGGCATGACCAGTTCAAGTGGGAGTGTGTTCGAGATAGAGGAGTTGATGGGAGGTCAATTGAGACCTTTGTTGATCATTGCTAAACAAGATCGAGATGGATGCACTAGGTGGGTTCGAGCATGAGTGGTGGTGATGAACGATCAAGGATGCAAATACAATTTGTCTGGGATATTGTTGAGTTTGATGTGTGGAGCCTAAATTATAACTTTGGAAGGCCTGAAGCACGATCTAGAGCAGCACAGGTGGAATCAAAGCCAACATAGGTCGTGTGGCTGGTTAGAAGCGGAGAAAGCGAGAGAATAAGGAGCTGACACGGACCATGTCTATACGAACACGGGATGCGTGGAACAGACACTAGTCGTGTTTGGTCAAGTCGGTGTCGTTTATTCAGTTTCCTAATTCCATCTTGACATGTTTTGCTAATCTGGGTTGATTTTAGATTATGTTGCCGATTTTATGGAGTTGCATGGTGGCTAAAGAGTTATGACTAAACCATACTTATTGTATTAGTCTTCATTATAAATAGGCCTAACTATTAGGTTTTTTGTATCACAATTGAGTGTTTCATCTGTACCAGAAGAGAATGATGTATAATCTTTATATCCCTATAGGAGTTGTGTAAGGCAGGGGTCCTCAGATTGTAAATTTAGGGAGGTTGCGAAAGATTGTGAAGGTACGAGAATCTCTGATAAACACTTGTAATTCTCTGATAGTACATGCATCGTTAGTTTTCTCCAAGGAAAATTGGATTCTAATAATTCCTACTTTTTTTTAATATTTCTAATAATTTCTACTTTCACCTATTGAATAGCAATAATCCCTACTTTCATTTTGGATTCTGGCGATAAAAAAAATAAAAATAAAATTGGATTTTAGCGGTACCAAATCCACCTTCGAATTCTTTATATTTTTTTCATTCCTACCCAACATTGTTTTTGTTTTTTTCGTTCGTGCCCCTAGAAAGGTAATGAAGTGTTATTTCTAAAACAATTTTCAAATTATTTTTCTGAGATTGTGAGAAATTATTATGAGTTTTTAAAAGGAAAAAAAAGTAAAAAAAATCATAAAAAACTCGTAAAAAAATAGAAACAAATTGGGAGAAATGCTGTAAATTCATTAAAAATCATGGTAAAGTGTTATACTAAGTTTTGAATCAAACGCAACATAAAAGCTATGAAATTTAGGGTATACGCTCGATGATGTCCCAATATAATTCAATTTTATTTTTTTTTTTTGGACCACCAAAATCCAAATTGATAGTAGGGATTATTGTTGTCCAATCGTGAAAGTAGGGGTTATTAAAACCCAATTCTCCCACCTTAATATGTTTGTATGAATCTTTATTTATTATTCAACCTAATTATGGTTTGTTTGCTAATAACGCCCGGAGATCCTAACACTACATTCGAATTCATTTATTCTTGGTTGTCCATTTATTCCCTAAATCTTTTGGTTGTGTTGAGCTAGCCTTTGTGAAGGAAGAAATGCAAGAGTTTTCACCAGGGGTTAAAAGGCTCACACAGTCACACTTAATAACTTGAACATATTCAACTAATTAATTTTTAGACTCCCTATAAATATTCACATGATATGAAACCAAAAAGGGACTTTCTCGGGTGTGTCGAAGTGATGGAGACCATCTAGCAGATCAGTCAGCAGCAACAACATCATCATCAAAGGAGGCATCATCATCAGCTTCACCAACACTTTCAGCAGCAGCACGAGGAGCAGGAGTAAACCTTGCTGACTTACCAAAGCTCACCAGTAGCAAGAGCAAATCCAATAGAAACAGCAGGCCACCAAGCAGTTCAGTCTATGTTCAGGAGTTCTACATCATCTTCATCACCCACCAGTCCACCAACAACATCCATCCAAGCTTGTTACACCCTTGTGAAGCAAGTCTTGGCATCTATAGCCACTCAGCCCATCACCATTGGTCATTTAGACCAAATTCAGCTCCCAGCAACAATAGCCCAAGCAACAGTCTTTCTCAATGTGATATCTTTGGATTGAGGAAGATTCAGTAAAGGTTCCCTAGGAGTTTTTTGTTCCTTGTCATGCTATTTTCAAGACCAAGCCAAGTCCCAACATGATCAAGCATGGCACCCTCGAGTTTCAAGCAGCACAATATTGGCTCCTACACATATCAATTTTTGCAGAACCCCAGTTCTATGTTACGTATTCTGCCTACAGCTCTATGAAGGATATTACGGTCTTTTCCTATCTTACTTAAGCTGTTGAGATTACATCCAGCTTAGGAATTCCTG
The DNA here is from genome assembly GCA_029582165.1 of Portulaca oleracea. NCBI lineage: Eukaryota > Viridiplantae > Streptophyta > Magnoliopsida > Caryophyllales > Portulacaceae > Portulaca > Portulaca oleracea. The sequence continues at coordinate 15,325,423 of CM055881.1, forward strand.
GGAAAATTACCATAGTAACTTATTTTTACCCTCCCAGTTAGGAAACCTCCTGATTGGTTGAGGTTGCCACTCTTTTGGAATTTGGTCCAATCAGATTTCAGCATTCAATTTTCTTTTATTTTCTTTGCAAAATGTATTCAAATATTATCAGTTAGCTTAGAATGTAAATGAATGTATTTGTTTAGTCTAAGTATGTTTTAATTAGTCCAGGGAGATTAGCAGGATACTTATGTCTAAGTAGCCTCTAATTGAACTGATTAGGCATGTACTGTATATGTTGTGTTTCCTACAGCTTAATAGGATTATCAGTGTTAGTTCAATAGTATTCTCGAGTGTCTTAAAACCTCTGTATGTTTGTGAGTATCAAATAACTCTCAATCTGGGATAATTCAGCTCTTGCCACTGGATTTTAGGAAGGCTTCTTGTAACACCCCAACCTTAATCACAAGGTTAAGACTACACTTAGAGACCCAAACTTGCGATTAGCGCAGCGGAACACCTTAGGTCGAGGCATCACCGCCGTCTCCCAAAAGAGACAAGGCAACAACACACAAAAGATACTTCCAAAACCACAAGATAACTTACTAACTTGAGAACCTTCACTAATAAAACTTATACAACCCCTGGATAAAGTACATAACTTAAACATAGCTTTAAAACTTAGAACAACTTCCAAAAGTCCAGCTCGTCCTCGTAGACCGATGAAAGCCTTAGAAACTACCTCAAGGACCTTGAATTACTTTGCAACCGACTTGTCCTTGCCCTGGGAGCTCGAACCTCCTAAAACAAAACATTAAAACATTGCAAAAAGGTGAGTGGGGAAACACTCAGTACGTAAACCTCCAGCACGTAAACCGTTCGAAAACGGTTTTGGTGCCGACATTTAAATTCATTTTGAAAACAAGGAAATGATGTTAAAATAGGACTTGCATGACATGAACATAAACATATGCATAACATAAATCAATGAAGATAGAAAGTAGGTGGAACCCTTACGATCGTTGCAAGCACCTCACACACGCGTATGCCCAAGTTGATCTAAACTTGGAATGGGTGACTGTCAAGCAGTCGACACTGGCCAGGTCAAGGCACTCTGATCAGGAGTGCTAAAACATGAAAGTAAGAATAACCATAGAATGCGGGTCCACTGTTAAATATAAAGTCATTGTAAACCATAAAACTTGACATGGCATAACTTGAATGAATTACGACGATAATTTAGATCGTAAAAGCTGGACAATTCACGTACCTTGAGGCGCTAGAGACCTTGGCGGCGCAGCTCGGTGTGGAGATGACTTTTGAAACTTGACAACTAAGATAAGAATAAGTAGAAATGAAGAACCGAATAAGGTTCTAAATTAGATTTACCAGTTTAGAAACTTAGTAAAATTAATGAAATAACTTTAGGAATAAAATTTCAGGTTGTCTAGAAAATAGAGTTTATAGCATAACTTGAGTTAGGAAAATCGAAACGAAGTGAAAGAGTACATCCCGGAATAGGGAAAAATATAATCTACAACTTTGTCAACAGAACCAGAGGCTAAAAACGAGTGGAAGGGCTTCAAAATGGGCCCGGACAGCAGCTAGAGTAGAGTGAATTAGGAATTCCGGAATGAAATTACATAGGGAAATTGATGTAGAAAGGTGACATCAAAGAAGGGCACTTGAAACTTGGAAAGATAGCTTAGATAAATGAAGTATAAGAACCAAAGATTGAAGGTCAAAAATGAGATTAAAAAGGGTTCCTCTAGACTTATTTAGAGAAAAACGAAGTCGATGTCACGATTGATGAAAGAAGAATGAATAAAGGAGTTTGAGCAATAAACTTTGAGTTGAGCACTTAGAGAAACTTAACTTGAGAGTTATTTAGAACTTGGAAGTCATTAGCTAGATAAAACTTTGATCAACCCAAAGATATTGAACTCTTAACTAACACTCATTGGAAGATATGTATAACTTGTGTTTACAACACTACCCTTGGCTAAAAGACCTTAGGACATACTTAGGCTTCTAAAATCATACTTTCCCCTCTTAAGACCTTAACCTAAGATTATAACATATAATCATAACTTATCAATGCTTAAAGTCCCCTATTGACTTGGTTTAGAACCTTAAAGATGGAATTTTATAAAGGGTAAACTGGGCAGAAACTTCAAGTAGACAGCCCTTCTTCCCGGGCTCATATCTCACACTCCCGACATCGTATAACTACAAACCATACCTTTCCGGAAAGCTTGCAAAGAGGCCTAAAACTTTCATGTTTACCATAAAAACCAAAAAGGTCTCCAAAGGGGCGAAAAACAGCCCTCAAAACACTGACTCAAAATTTCGTATATAAAATCGTACCTTCACGGTTTCGGTCATAACTCGGGCTATACAAGTCGAAAATTAGAAATTCCAAAGCCTATGGTTTGCTAACACCTTAAGCTATCAAATGGAGTAGAAATCTGGGCAAAAATCCCACTTTTATGTTGCTGTAAATTTCCAGAATTAAAACAGAATCTAATGTGTTCTTAAATTCAACTCTAATGGTACATTTAACCCTTAATTCACACTAATTCTCAACCAAACTTCACTTTGGCTATAATCCACTATATTTCCAGAATTAAACCTTGAAAGTTAACTCATCAAAGAGCTTAAATCCCACATGCAACCATGGATTAAACACAAACTCAACATAAAGGACTTGTTCTTGAACTCTTTCACCAAAAACTCACTAATTCACCCAAATTAAGCATGATAACACTAAAATAATAAACTTAGCATATACAACCAGCCCTTAATACTCAGCAACTTACCAAGAAATTCACATGCATCAAGAATTTAACAAGAAAACCTCAAGAACTCATCCAAATACACATGCACATACTCCAAACTCTAACCCTAACTTAACCAATCCAATTATACACTTGAATTCATGAATTTAGAGAGTAAAAGAAATAGAATTTACAAAAGAAACATATACATAACATGTAATTTCAGATTAGGGTTTATAGAAATTGAAATTGGGGTTTGAGAGATTACCCTTGGAGTTGAAATTGGATGAAAACACAAGAGAGAGGAAGGAGAAGGTCGGCGGCCACCTTTTTCCGGCGGTGGTGACCGGCGCCGGTGGCCGGACTGGGCGGCAGGGGGCTGGCTGGGCTCGGCAAATGGGAGGGAGAGGGAGAGAGGTGAAAGCTTGAGAGTGTTGTCTAATTTGAATGGAAGAAGAAGACTTAAGCCCCTTATTTACTAATACATGTATATATATATTTTCTACCTAAAACTAATACCCATAATAACTAAATTAAACCTTAATTAAATCTGAAACTTTAATTAAAATAAAGTTATTGTAAATGTACTACACTAAAAATAATTAATTTGTACTCAAGAAAATTAATCGGTAACACTTTAGGTAAAATAAATTAGGACTTGGATTAAAATAGGATAAAATGAGTAAAATTACCACTTGAAACAATATAAAGGGAATGAAATTAAATAAATTAAAATTTGGACGGTAAAATATGTATATAAATCGAGGCGGAAAAATAATAACCGTTTCTCGGTAAATAAATTTATAACGTAAAACATATAACCTGAAATACTTTAACTTATCGAATAAAAGTGTAAAGTAAACTTTTAAGCCGATAGTCCGGCACCTTAGCCATCTCCTGCGCGAGACTTGACACCGATATCACTAAATAAAATAAATAGATAAATAAAGGCAAACGCGAAAAATTTATAACGCGATTTGAATAATTACAGTGATTAATAGATAATTAAACACGATTTTGGGGTGGGTTATTACATCCTCCCCCCCTAAAAAGAAGTTTCGTCCCCGAAACTTAATGGTGGTTAAAACGTGATTGGTTACCTCAGAAGAGATGAGGGTATCGTTCTTTCATGCTCTCCTCGGTTTCCCAAGTGGCTTCCGAGGTATCTTGATTTGCCCACAGCACTTTGACTAATGGGACTTCTTTCGTGCGTAGCTGCTTGATTCGTCGATCCACAATTCGAATCGGTTGCTGCTCGAAGGTTAAATCTTCGGCCAAAAGCGGCGGCTCTTCAACTAGAACATGCTTCGGGTCCGGTACATACTTTCGGAGCTGCGATACGCGAAAAACGTCGTGGATCCTTCCTAAACTAGAAGGTAACTCTATTCGGTATGCTACCGGGTTGATCTTTTCTATCACCGGATATGGCCCAATAAAACGTGGGCTTAACTTTCCTTTGATGTTAAATCTTTGAACTCCTTTTGTTGGAGAAATCTTAAGAAAAACTTGATCACCCACTTGAAATTCGAGAGGTTTTCGCCTCCTATCCGCATAACTCTTTTGCCGACTTTGAGCAGTCTTGATGTGCTGCTGGATGACTCGGATCTTGTCGGTCGTCTCTTGGATAAGCTCCGGACCTATGACTAGCGTTTCATCTAATTCTCCCCAGCACAACGGGGTACGACATCTCCTTCCATAAAGCGCTTCAAACGGGGCCATTTTAATAGTGGCCTGGTAGCTATTATTATATGAAAATTCTACGAGTGGGAGGAACTCATCCCAATTCCCTTGAAAATCCAGAACACATGCACGCAACATATCTTCTACAATCTGATTAACCCTTTCGGTTTGACCATCGCTCTCCGGATGGTATGAGCTACTAAAATTGAGTCGTGTCAAGGCTTTGCGGCCAGCGCTCAAAATCTTGATTGGAATCTGGTATCCCGGTCGGATATTATTTCTCTTGGAATTCCGTGCAAACGGACAACTTCTTGAATGTATATATTTGCTAGCTTATCTACCTTCCACCCTTCGTGGATAGGGACAAAATGTGCCGACTTGGTTAAGCGATCCACAATCACCCAAATGACATTCTTCCTGGACATGGTGAGGGGTAAACCCATGATGAAATCCATAGAGATTGATTCCCATTTCCATGTGGGAATTTCCAAAGGTCGGAGTTCTCCTGATGGTCGTTGATGTTCAGCCTTGATCCTTTGACAAGTTAGGCACATATTCACATAATTGGCTATGTCCTTTTTCATGTTTGGCCACCAGAAATTTTCCTTTAAATCTCTATACATTTTGGTCCCCCCAGGGTGCACTGAATATAATGAGTTGTTGCTTTCTTCCATAAGCTTCAGCCTTAAATCTCCTCTGTTAGGCACACACAACCTATTCTGAAATCTTAAGGTTCCATCATCTTGAATTAGGAATCCCGGCATCCCTTTTATGACAAGACTGTCCATGATTCTCTTGAGTTCCGGATCATTCACTTGTTCGGTCTTGATTTACTCAATAATAGATGGTAGAGACAAGGTGGCTAACTTCCTTGTCATTTCTCCCCCTTAACTAGCTCAATGTTTTCTTTCCATAGCTCTTGTTGCGACTTTGGCGAACCTCTAGACAGGTCGACTTTCCATGCCGAGTCTTCCTACTTAGGGCATCGGCCACTACATTTGCTTTGCCGGGATGATATTGGATATCTAAATCATAATCCTTGATAAGTTCTAGCCATCTTCGCTGCCTTAAATTTAACTCTTTCTGAGTGAATATGTACTTGAGACTTTTATGATCCGTAAAGATAGTCGTACGAATTCCATATAGGTAATGCCTCCAAATCTTCAAGGCAAATACCAGTGCTGCGAGCTCTAGGTCATGAGTGGGGTAATTTTTCTCGTAAGGCTTTAACTGCCGTGATGCATATGCGATCACCTTATCATCCTGCATCAGCACACATCCTAATCCTTGATGGGACGCGTCACTATATACCACATATTCTCTTCCTTCCTCGGGAAGGGATAACACCGGTGCGGTCGTCAACCTCTCCTTGAGCACTTGGAAGGCTTCTTCACACTCGTCAGACCATTCGAAACGAGTCGATTTCTTGAGAAGGTTGGTCAATGGTAGAGCCAACTTAGAGAAATTCGGTACGAATCTCCTATAATATCCTGCCATGCCTAAGAAACTTCGCACTTCACTAACTGTATAAGGTCTTGCCCAGCTTTGAACGGCAGAAACTTTGCTAGGATCCACCTGGATCCCTTTACTGGTGATTATGTGACCCAAAAATGCTACTTCTTTCAACCAAAACTCACATTTTGAAAACTTGGCGAACAGCTGTCGCTCTCTTAGAGTCTGAAGGACAATCCTCAAATGGTTCTCATGCTCCTCTTGACTTTTCGAATAGACTAGAATATCATCTATAAATACTACTACAATCTTATCCAAATAGGGCTTGAATACCCTGTTCATTAGATCCATAAATACTGCCGGTGCATTGGTAAGCCCAAACGGCATCACTGTAAACTCATAATGCCCATATCTTGTCCTAAAAGCAGTCTTGGGTATATCTTCAGCTCTAACTCTGAGCTGGTGGTATCCTGATCTCAAATCTATCTTAGAAAACATCCCAGCTCCTTGAAGCTGGTCAAACAGGTCATCAATCCTTGGTAGAGGGTACTTGTTCTTGATGGTAACTTTGTTCAGCTCGCGGTAATCAATACATAGCCTTAAGCTACCGTCCTTCTTCCTTACAAACAACACTGGAGCTCCCCAGGGTGATGTGCTAGGTCTAATGAATCCTTTAACCAATAGATCATCCAATTGCTCTTTTAACTCCTTAAGCTCTGCAGGTGCCATTCTATACGGTGCCTTAGATATAGGTCTTGTTCCCGGAATTAACTCAATCTCAAAGTCAATTTCCCTCTTCGGGGGTAACTCCATAATTTCTTCTGGGAAGACATCTAGAAAATCACACACTACGGGGATTTCCTCTATCTTGAGCGGAGTCTTCGAATCTTCACTTACCAAACATAGATAACCCTCGCACCCATGATTAAGCATCCTTCGAGCCTTTACATAAGTTATGATGGGGCACGGGTTAGCTCCTAAGTCCCCAACGAAGTGGACTTACGTACTGAGCGTTCTTAAGAATGACTATCCCCTTATCACACTTGATTTGGGCTTGCGTCGAAATCAACCAATCCATACCCAGAATGATATCAAACTCTTTCAGGTCTAACTGGATAAGGTTAGCGGGAAATATCTCTGATTTTAACATGAGTGGGACACCCACAAAACTAGTCGAGCAAGGCATGGTTTGACCATTAGGTAAACTGATAGAATAATTTACTGTTCTGGCTAAATTTTGGAACTTTAGCTTTGAGGCAACTTTGGTTGAAATAAAAGAGTGTGTCGCTCCAGAATCAAATAAAGCAGTCAAAGGTTGCATATATATATAAACTGTGCCAGTAACAACTATACCAGATTTTGCTGCCTCCTGCCTGCTCATGACGTACGCTTGACCCACTGAGCCTTGTTGCGGTGCCCTTGTTGGCGGTGCTGGACGTGTGGTGCCTGGTTCGGGTCTTCGGGCTCTCCTTGGGCATTCGGCAGCTTTATGATCCGGGGCTCCACACCATAAACAATTCCCCGTACCTACCCGACATTGGGAGGTAGTGTGGTTGGTTCTGCCACATTTCTTGCAGGGTTCCTTGACATTGACAGGAGTTACTTGATTCCTTGGGGCTGAAGGTACTGGCCTCTTGGCTGGACTATTCCCCACATTTGGGGTACTTGTCATCCCTTTTTCGTTCCACTTCCTCTTGGTCGTTCCCTGGGTTCCGGGGTTTAGAGCTTTTAGCTCCTTCTTTACTCGCTCTACCTCTGCAGCCCTTCCATACATTTCTTGCATTGTTCGGAAGTTATGGGATGATAACTGACTACGGATATACGGCGCTAGGCCTCCCTCATACCGGTTAACTTCAGCCTCTCCGATGCAACATACTCCGGGGCGAAACGAGACAGCTCATTAAACTTGGCGGTGTATTGTACAACTGAAATATCTTTGTTGAGCATACTCCACTCTAAAAACTCTTTCTCTTTCTGGCGCCTAAGGGAGGTAGGGTAAAACTGAGCTCGTAAATCACTTAGGAAGTCATTCCAAGACTTCGCGGTCCCTTGATATTTGTCCTTGATGGTCCTCCACCAGATATCCGCTTCTCCCTTCAAATAGTAGGTGCCTATGACTAATTTCTTGTCTTCCGGTACTTCAACCACTTCAAATATTTTCTCGATTTCACGAATCCAATCTTCTAGCACTACGGGGTCGTAGCCCCCTTTGTAAAAGGTTGGGTTCCTTCGGGCCACTCTATCTGCGAAATTTCCCTCCTTTGACTGACTTACTTGACCCGTGGATGGAAGGGGTATACGCCTAAGCAATTCTTGCACTAGCATCCCAAAGGGGTCAGGGTATTGAGGTGGATCAAAAGGGACAGATCCTAAAGAAGACTCAGGAGGATTAACCATCCCTGGGTTAAGCTGAGGTCCTTGCAATTCTAGTAGATTTCCCTCGGATGTCCCATTTCCAGGTTTCTCTTGTGATGGCGTGCTTCTTGAATTTTGCGACATACTACAATATTACAACAAAATTTATTATTACCCACATAGCTTAACATCATTCCCTCATTTTATAGCCCCTTTTTCGTAAAACTTAAATTTTAGTCAAATGCTCCCGCATAGAACCTTGATTCCTTGGTCAAGTCTTAGGTATCATTCACACACATATATCTATACATAATTAAAATCTCAAAAAAATTTTCACAATCCCAATATATTGTAATTTGCAGAATCCACAATACATATAATTATAAATCCACAATTTTCATAACATCCATCCGTTTTTAATCCCAAAACATGAGAAAACCAAAACATCATGTTCTCCAAATTACAAACCCACACTCCCTTCTACAAAATAATCATAAGGGAGGTTACAAAAATAAGCATAGTCTGGCTAATTACATTGGTGACCCAAAAGCAAAAACCTAGTCACCCGAGATGTACTTGTAGTCATCTAGCCTACACTTATGGTCAACCCCTTGCTAATCCTGCACAAAAGTCAAACACCGACGACTACTGCTAAACATGAGAGTTAGACCCTTCTTGTTCTTGATCCCTATCCTCTTCCACGCGTCGAAGTCGTAGAGGACCAACGCTCTTATGTTTGGTGTACCGAATCCTGGGCCCCAAAGCGGTCCAGTCAAAGTCATTCTCCACCGGGGCGACAGGTGTAGACGTCCCTGCCTCGCACTCGTTGATTTGTTTTGGTTCGGGGCGCACCTCGTCTTGGTCTAGATCCATGCTAGGATCTTCTTCTTCTTTTCCAGCTATTTGGGCAGTAGGCGTAGACTCCCCATGAGACGATAGGTTCGGAACAATTGGACGTCCTGTGAGGTACGGTGAGAAGTGTAGACGGATTTCCTCAGCCGGGGGTGCGAACACGTGAGCCGGTGCTTTTCCCGCGTTGGGAGGTGCCGGTAATCCTAGCACCTCATGAAGATGGGGTCCTAACTTACTGACGTGAAGACCTAAGGATTGTGCAGCTTGAGTGATCATTACCTCCATCGTGATCTGATTCCAAGCCCCCACATAGTTGAGGCACCATGCGTGGCGTCCGGGTTCTCCACGAATAAGCAGTTGACGGTACCTGTCCCGGATATCATCCCACGGGCTCTCGTGGGGAAGAGTCGCTAGAAGGCATCGGGCTCGGCAAATGTCGTCATGATATTCGGATTTGGGATTTGCAGCGCAATGTGCGTCGAGGACATCTTGTAAAGCCTTAAGATGGGCTTGAACGTTGGTGGAGGGGTCCATAAACATCGTGAACAGATTTGGGAGGGGGGTACCATCGTTGTCCATCTATACCATAAACAAAGTACAATGCAAGATTTTAAAAACTTATCATGGCCAAAATGAACGAGCTATTTGCAAGAAAAGAAACAAATTTGTGACGAGGTTCGAGACTCAACCAAGTTAACCCCTCATAAGCGATTTACCAATTCTAGACCTCATAATTTATTCCATTTTTCGGGCTTTCTTGAAAACTTTTAATCCATACTAACATTTAAAACTTATTTCATCATATACTAATCCCACTTGGGACTCGGTTTATAAACTTCTCGTTAACTTTCAAAGACTTCCAAGGAGGTGCTTTGACAAACTTCACAACTTTCCATTATATTCATTAACTTCACTTGCATAAATTACTAGGCTTAACTCACTTCACCTAGATTTCCCCTTAAAGATTTTGACCAAAACTTTCTTAAAAATGCAGGAGAATTTACAAAGACTTCCCCTATAATTAGAGCTATTCCCAAATTTACATAGTCTTGAAAACCTGCAAAGAAGAACAATTTACACACTAGACCAATATTCAGAGCTTCATGCTCCTCAACAATTCCCAACATATCATTTATCATACTTATACTAATCATCATAGAGAGGCTTATACTCACATGCCTAACTTTCTTCTTAAACTAGGATCCATGACTTAAGAAATTCTATAATCTCCAAATACTTAAGCAAACTTGAGCTCTGATACCACAACTGTAACACCCCAACCTTAATCACAAGGTTAAGACTACACTTAGAGACCCAAACCTGCGATTAGCGCAGCGGAACACCTTAGGTCGAGGCATCACCGCCGTCTCCCAAAAGAGACAAGGCAACAACACACAAAAGATACTTCCAAAACCACAAGATAACTTACTAACTTGAGAACCTTCACTAATAAAACTTATACAACCCCTGGATAAAGTACATAACTTAAACATAGCTTTAAAACTTAGAACAACTTCCAAAAGTCCAGCTCGTCCTCGCAGACCGATGAAAACCTTAGAAACTACCTCAAGGACCTTGAATTACTTTGCAACCGACTTGTCCTTGCCCTGGGAGCTCGAACCTCCTAAAACAAAACATTAAAACATTGCAAAAAGGTGAGTGGGGAAACACTCAGTACGTAAACCTCCAGCACGTAAACCGTTCGAAAACGGTTTTGGTGCCAGCATTTAAATTCATTTTGAAAACAAGGAAATGATGTTAAAATAGGACTTGCATGACATGAACATAAACATATGCATAACATAAATCAATGAAGATAGAAAGTAGGTGGAACCCTTACGATCGGTGCAAGCACCTCACACACGCGTATGCCCAAGTTGATCTAAACTTGGAATGGGTGACTGTCAAGCAGTCGACACTGGCCAGGTCAAGGCACTCTGATCAGGAGTGCTAAAACATGAAAGTAAGAATAACCATAGAATGCGGGTCCACTGTTAAATATAAAGTCATTGTAAACTATAAAACTTGACATGGCATAACTTGAATGAATTACAACTATAATTTAGATCGTAAAACCTGGACAATTCACGTACCTTGAGGCGCTAGAGACCTTGGCGGCGCAGCTCGGTGTGGAGATGGCTTTTGAAACTTGACAACTAAGATAAGAATAAGTAGAAATGAAGAACCGAATAAGGTTCTAAATTAGATTTACCAGTTTAGAAACTTAGTAAAATTAATGAAATAACTTTAGGAATAAAATTTCAGGTTGTCTAGAAAATAGAGTTTATAGCATAACTTGAGTTAGGAAAATCGAAACGAAGTGAAAGAGTACATCCCGGAATAGGGAAAAATATAATCTACAACTTTGTCAACAGAACCAGAGGTTAAAAACGAGTGGAAGGGCTTCAAAATGGGCCCGGACAGCAGCTAGAGTAGAGTGAATTAGGAATTCCGGAATGAAATTACATAGGGAAATTGATGTAGAAAGGTGACATCAAAGAAGGGCACTTGAAACTTGGAAAGATAGCTTAGATAAATGAAGTATAAGAACCAAAGATTGAAGGTCAAAAATGAGATTAAAAAGGGTTCCTCTAGACTTATTTAGAGAAAAACGAAGTCGATGTCACGATTGATGAAAGAAGAATGAATAAAGGAGTTTGAGCAATAAACTTTGAGTTGAGCACTTAGAGAAACTTAACTTGAGAGTTATTTAGAACTTGGAAGTCATTAGCTAGATAAAACTTTGATCAACCCAAAGATATTGAACTCTTAACTAACACTCATTGGAAGATATGTATAACTTGTGTTTACAACACTACCCTTGGCTAAAAGACCTTAGGACATACTTAGGCTTCTAAAATCATACTTTCCCCTCTTAAGACCTTAACCTAAGATTATAACATATAATCATAACTTATCAATGCTTAAAGTCCCCTATTGACTTGGTTTAGAACCTTAAAGATGGAATTTTATAAAGGGTAAACTGGGCAGAAACTTCAAGTAGACAGCCCTTCTTCCCGGGCTCATATCTCACACTCCCGACATCGTATAACTACAAACCATACCTTTCCGGAAAGCTTGCAAAGAGGCCTAAAACTTTCATGTTTACCATAAAAACCAAAAAGGTCTCCAAAGGGGCGAAAAACAGCCCTCAAAACACTGACTCAAAATTTCGTATGTAAAATCGTACCTTCACGGTTTCGGTCATAACTTGGGCTATACAAGTCGAAAATTAGAAATTCCAAAGCCTATGGTTTGCTAACACCTTAAGCTATCAAATGGAGTAGAAATCTGGGCAAAAATCTCACTTTTATGTTGCTGTAAATTTCCAGAATTAAAACAGAATCTAATGTGTTCTTAAATTCAGCTCTAATGGTACATTTAACCCTTAATTCACACTAATTCTCAACCAAACTTCACTTTGGCTATAATCCACTATATTTCCAGAATTAAACCTTGAAAGTTAACTCATCAAAGAGCTTAAATCTCACATGCAACCATGGATTAAACACAAACTCAACATAAAGGACTTGTTCTTGAACTCTTTCACCAAAAACTCACTAATTCACCCAAATTAAGCATGATAACACTAAAATAATAAACTTAGCATATACAACCAGCCCTTAATACTCAGCAACTTACCAAGAAATTCACATGCATCAAGAATTTAACAAGAAAACCTCAAGAACTCATCCAAATACACATGCACATACTCTAAACTCAAACCCTAACTTAACCAATCCAATTATACACTTGAATTCATGAATTTAGAGAGTAAAAGAAATAGAATTTACAAAAGAAACATATACATAACATGTAATTTCAGATTAGGGTTTATAGAAATTGAAATTGGGGTTTGAGAGATTACCCTTGGAGTTGAAATTGGATGAAAACACAAGAGGGAGGAAGGAGAAGGCCGGCGGCCACCTTTTTCCGGCGGTGGGGGCTGGCTGGGCTCGGCAGATGGGATGGAGAGGGAGAGAGGTGAAAGCTTGAGAGTGTTGTCTAATTTGAATGGAAGAAGAAGACTTAAGCCCCTTATTTACTAATACATGTATATATATATTTTCTACCTAAAACTAATACCCATAATAACTAAATTAAACCTTAATTAAATCTGAAACTTTAATTAAAATAAAGTTATTGTAAATGTACTACACTAAAAATAATTAATTTGTACTCAAGAAAATTAATCGGTAACACTTTGGGTAAAATAAATTAGGACTTGGATTAAAATAGGATAAAATGAGTAAAATTACCACTTGAAACAATATAAAGGGAATGAAATTAAATAAATTAAAATTTGGACGGTAAAATATGTATATAAATCGAGGCGGAAAAATAATAACCGTTTCTCGGTAAATAAATTTATAACGTAAAACATATAACCTGAAATACTTTAACTTATCGAATAAAAGTGTAAAGTAAACTTTTAAGCCGATAGTCCGGCACCTTAGCCATCTCCTGCGCGAGACTTGACACCGATATCACTAAATAAAATAAATAGATAAATAAAGGTAAACGCGAAAAATTTATAACGCGATTTGAATAATTACAGTGATTAATAGATAATTAAACACGATTTTGGGGTGGGTTATTACACTTCTACAAGTGTTAGATGAGCTTGATCAATCAGTCTCTAGTGTGTCTGTATGAGCCTGATGGTGAGAGTCCTTTGCCCTTGTTTGCAGCTGTAGTGTGTTTGTATCAGTTTGTAAGCAAAACTATCTTTATTTCCTTGTTGGCTTATCATCCATTCCAACTAGTTGTATCCAATTAGCTTTAATTTGTTTTATTACAATCAGCAGTGTGTATGTGACTATATGGTGTTTGCAAGTTCAATACTCTGATCTTTGTGACCTTGCATACATCACGAAGTCATGGGTAGAAAGAAGATAAGTAAAAGTTAAATTTTGGTAACTTTTGGTAAATTTTGGTAACTTTTGATAAATTTTTGGTAATTTTTGGTAAATTTTTGGTAATTTTTGGTAACTTTTGGTAATTTTTAGCAAATTTACATTAATGTAACAAAATTATTTTTTTATTTTTTAACTTTCACATGTTTTGGTAAATTTAAGCAAAAACTTGAAAATTTTGATAAATTGAAGTTACCCATGAATTTGATAGACCCTAATCAACTATTATTGTCTGCTCAAAGATATTCATTTGTACGTATATCACAAGACTTGTGATAAGGGAAAAGTATTTCCGTCCGAAGCCTTTTTGAAATTGAAAACAAAAAAATGAGGAACATAAACACCTTCAAACCATTAATAAAAAAAAAAGGATAACTAGTTAGGGAATAAAAAAAGCTTTTGGGGATAGAGGGACTTGAACCCTCACGATTTTTAAAGTCGACGGATTAGGAATAGGAATTTGTCCATTTTTCAGGGTCTCAAGGGGGCGTGGAAACACATAACTCTTGAATGGAAGAGATAGAACTGAAGTTCATTTGGAAAGGGTAAGATCTTTGGCGCAAGAAGAAGGGGTTGATCCATATCATCTTGACTTGTTCTTTTTGATCTTTTTCTACAAAAGCTACTTACCCAATCGAATATTAATCGAATACCTGAATACTCAGAGACTCTTTTGAGTGTGTATACATACATACATACATACATACATACATACATACATACATACATACATACATACATACGTATATATATATTCGAGTGACCTACTGAGTCTTCTATTTAAGAGAGAATTCAGTAGGCCTAATAGTCCATAGAGGAGGAGGAACACTGTAATGAGGCCCACATGTAGCCTCTCAAGAGCATCAACAACTCGCACCAAGAAAAATATAGTCAATTCTGGATGGGGAGGATAAACTTCACACTGACATGTCACCTGAGCTACAAGCTCATTGGCTACAATATCATGTGTGTATAAATATATATTTATATATATATATATAGGTTTTTTGCATTTTGGATTTCAAACTATAGAGGTATTTATTTTCTGAACCCCTATGTTTCAATGTTTAATTTTTGGACCCTATATTTTGTCGCCGGCGACAATTTGGACATAGTTAATGGACTCCGGCTAAAAGAAGTCCCTTTTGAGGTTTGAGTAACTTCTAAAGATAAAATTGTTATATATACTGTCACGCCCAGAACCCAAGGGATGACAGACGTCGCACCTTGTAGGACAAGGTCCAACAAGTATGCAAGGCTCAAAAGACCAAAACAAACCTAAGATACAAAAATAGACTTAACTTCGAATAGAGTACTTTATTGAACAGTCAACCAGGGAGGATACTTAATTCCACAGCGGATACTACAACACAAGATACTGAAATCTTCCGATTCACAAAGAAACTGAAAAATAACAGGAATCTTATCCCACGCAACCTCTTGCCCACCACGCTTCACTGCTAAACTCTGATACCATAAAGAACTCGAACACTACCAAACAATCAATAATTGTAACATGAAAAAAAATAGGAAGATGAAAGGATGAGCTTGAAAGCCCAATAAGTAGCATAATACTCCCTTAGTTGGGTTAGGCATGCGGGTAAAACATAGGCCAGGTTAGAGTTAGTAAATAATTTAATAAAAAAATATGATTGGGTTTTCCTAACACTTTTAATTAGCTCAAAACCCCAAAACAATACAATAATAATGATCAAACAAATTCCGTCAAAGTAACATAGTGTATATCAAAACATAGCAATCAAAAACACAAAACATAATTTAGGGCTAAGGCCACTACTAGTTCAGTGGCATGGGCAATAAAAACCACTATTGACCCAGTGGCGGGGCAATGAAAATCAATGTTGACCCAGTGGCGGGGCAACAAAGATTCGGGCCCAACGGAACACAGACAGATATCAGAATACACAATAGCGCACATACAAGTCGATCGGCAAGTCCAATGCATATCTTAACTGGCTAAGGCAGAAGACATATCCCAAAAACAAAACCAATAACTTGAATATCAAAACATACAAACAGTACTCAGTCAAGTAATTTAGAAAATCAATTAAATCAGGATCACAAAGTTGCTAATACTACGGAAGGTTCAAATAATTTCAAATACCAAGACTATTATTCAAAACGGCTAATTTGCAAATAATTTAGTCAAAAATGTCACAAAACCTCTCTTGATATATAAAGGCAAAATATAAATACAATTTATAAAATTAACGTCAAAGATCGAGGTACTTTATAAACACATAAATCAATATGTCAATAGTATAGAAACAACTTAGTAATAATATACTTGCAAATATTCATTAAAATTATTATCAAGGGTTCCAATATTAAATATATGTTAAAAAGGCAACCTAACTTATAAAATTAACATCGAAAGGCTCACTTTGTAAACACATAAATTAATACGGAGTCAATCAATTATTTCAGACATAAATATAACTAAATATAATCTACTTAAAAAATAGCATGTCAACCCGATTTAATAAAATCGCTTTACGGAAAGGACTTTACAAAATAATATTTTAGGCACGAAGGAAGACTAAAAGAGTATCACACCACTTACTTGGAACACTAATCGAATAGGTCGATCTCCACTAATCAGATGATACCTAAAATTCATACGAGACTTATGCATCAGTAAAAGCTCTCTAACCCGTTAGATCTAAAAGACTGGTTCATCGAAATCAAACCTTGGTCGAAATATGAGACTGCCAACTCCAGGAGAGCCTAAGTTGAAATTATAGGTGTCCCTCCACAAGGATGGACATGGGAAAATTTCCAGCGATGCACACAGCCGTGAGGGAAGCTTCTATCGCTTGCAAGGTGTATTTACTTAACGAATCAATTTGAAATCATGAGAGGCTTAGTTCAAACTGATGTGTTTCGTCTGATAGATGGTAAAATCCTATTGGACATTCAAAATTGTTCCTTTAGGATTTTTGTAAGAGAGTTTAGTTCTCTTCTAGTTCCACCGTCAATAGCTAATGATCATTGCAATGATAAGAGTTCGTCTTCCGGCTACGCAAGTGAGGAGGATGATCGTAATCTAGATTGTGCTGGAAATTCCAATGAAGCTCAGAATTCTTCTCCAACGAATCAAGATCATCCCAATGGCTGGCTCAGTAGTAAAGGTGATCAGTCCCGAAATGGTAGCAAATGTTCAAGAGGCACATCTCCATTACCCAATCAAATTGCTGAGAATGGTTGCATCGAGGAAGGGGGAAAAGTGAATGATCAGTCAAACGCATTAAAGAAGAGAAGTCTTGGGGTCTCAACGTGGAATGATGTGGTTGTCACGCGTTATGAGGAGGTTAATAGACCCCAGTTAGAGTTTGAACCAAACTCTATTAATGACTCAACTCTTGAACTTGTGCCGATTGTTTATGACCAAACTCTAATGAATGCAGATGCTGCTTTGGATAGCGGGGCGGTGTTGGGTTTAGAAAAATCAGTTGAAGCTGTGGCTGATCCTCTTCTCCAATTAGATGAAGTGGGTAATTCTGAAAACATTGCTCAACTATTTCCAGGCGTCTCGTCTACTGATGACATCAGTGATGTTCGCTCTATTTCCTCTGGAGATGAGTCCATTTTAATCGCAAGAGAATTTATTACTCAAAAAGCAATCGAATTTGGTGAACGAACTGGTTTCATGAGAGCCAAAAAAGGAAATGCAGCGAGGAAATTAGATGGAAACAAGTTTGCTACAAGGAACATAAAGAAATTCAAGAAAAGTCGGAGGAAGAAGAAATCACAGAGATATCTTGAATCTCTGTCTACTGAAGGGAGCCTATCGTTGTAATGCAGCGTAATGGGTGGATTGAAAAGTGCATTGGGGGTAAAAATTAAAATTTTACCTCAAACTCACATCAATAAGAGTGTGTTGACACCATGGAATTAAAGGGGCGAACATTCTAAGTGTCAATTTGGAAGTGTGACAAAATTGGGATTTGCAAGAAATTCCAGTTTTTGTCCCGGTAGCAGATGAAATCTCTGGTAGTAGTTGTTTAATCGTCTCTTGCTCTGCAATCTTTTGGTGTAGTGAATTTGCTGGGTTGGTGGATTATTGTGAGATGTGTGTGTCTGTAATTGTGTGCTTAATGCTCAGATCAAGTGGAGTTGGGCAGTGAGTATATTCGCCTCTTGCTTTGGCTTGAAGGCAGGACTGTTTTTGCCACTTATATCAGTCCCAAATCTCATGCTTTGAGGTTTAATGGTTTTGTGGATTGTGATAGACTTCGTTGTAAAGGAGTAGGATTATAGATAAAGCCTTACAGTAGAAATGCTTTGAGGTTTAATGGGTTTGTGGGTTTGTGGATTTTGCAGGATTGTGGGATATCTGTTTCTTTGACATTGTGACTGAGAGCTAGAGTTCGACTGCTATGTGTGTTCTATGGTGTATTAAATCTGTTGTTATTTCAAAGAGGTTTCGAGGTGGGCTTTTTGAGAAGTCGAGGTTTGGTGGGGCAAGTCAGGAGCTTTTGCAGTGAAATTGGTCGAGAATCTATGGAATATGATGTTGTCTTTGCTCGAGCTGGACCTGTTGGCTTATCAGCAACCATAAGATTGAAACAACTTTGCATTGAGAAGGGTGTTGACATGTCTGTTTGTGTTGTGGAGAAAGGTGCTGATGTGCGTATGTTCCTCTTTTTACTTTCTTGCTATGATTTATTTGGGCTAATGGAAGCTTCAGATTTTGCCAAGATCAGTTTGAACTTCACTGATAAATGTGTCTTTAGGGATGCTCAATTTGCTGTTGTGATTTGTTCGTTCTGGTAGCATCTTGCAACTCAAAAGTGATAGAAGTAAATCTTTTGGATATTTGGAGGATTTGTCATGTCAAGCTTGGGTACGTTGATTGGATGGCTGTATGAGAATACAATCAGTTGTTTTGTGTGAAGGTCTCTGTGAGTTGGTTGTTGATAGAGCAGCAGATCTTGTAAAGTACCATGGCTTTGTCAGGATGGAGATTGACATCTGTTCGGTGCTGCTAAACTCAGCACAATGCAAATCGTGTGAAGCACAAAATTGATCAAGACAGGTGCTTGTGTGTGGTTTTATTGGTCTAATTGGGATTGCAATATTTTATCATGTATTTGATGGGGTTGGTCTCTTTGATCAAGTGCTATGTAATCATTGTGCTGCTGCTCTACTTGGTGCTCATTTGCACCTGTTTATTTGAATAAAAGGGCTTTATTGCCGCAACTTATCAAAAAAAAAAAATAACTCACATTAATTCACAGAAATTCACTTAGACCTCACTCCCATATATTATGGTAGTCCAACACTATTAGAAGGAAGGGGATAGTAGGAATATCCTATAAAATAGACCAAATACCGATTAGAGTATGATTGGAGTTACTAAATAATTCTAATTATAAGCAATATAAAAGTTGGGATTTCTTGTTCCCCTGCCGAAACTCCATCAATCGCCCATTATCATTTTAACAACACAAAAATGCAAATCCAATTCTCTTATTTATCTAACCAACCTTTCCACCCACTTATATCACATCTTAATTAGAAATACATCTAAAGACAATGGACTTAGTGTTTTCCCTCACTGCCTATCAACCCCATGTGCAACCAATATCACATAAACCGACTATCATGTATATTAATCGCATCACATTACCCAACCCTCACTGCCTATCAACCCCATGTGCAACCAATATCACATAAACCGACTATCATGTATATTAATCGCATCACATTACCCAATTAGACACCATCATCATCACTAAACTAAATAAAAGGAGGGATTCACATGGGTGTTCGTGTATCATATGACCATCGTACTGCTGAATTAAAAGAGAATTCTAACCTTTACAATTAGCTTCCTTGATTCCTTTCACCGAGGTATACAATTACGAAGGGGCCAATTAATGCTCCAATTTCCTTTCACCATATTCTCGTCCGTTTTTTTTAATTTCCCACTCGTCGGAGGCACAATATGGTCTAATAACGGGTATATAAATAAGGGAGTCTAGATTTAGGGTTAGACTCCGCCTAAAAATAAAATATTATAAAGGTCTAAAAGAAATAATCATAATATTAATAGGATTCTTTTTTTTTTTGGGACGGGGTATTTCATATACTTCCAACAATGTCCTTCATTTATTCTAAATTAATTTCACAATTATTATCACAACTCCCACATGTTAAAAAACAATTCAATGAGAGAAGATGTTTCAGGTGTCAAGGCCTGGGGCACATTGCCTCTGAATGCCCAAACAAGAGAGTGGTGACTCTAACTGAGTACCAAGCAGCCTTGTTTATTGACTCTGATTTTATGCAGGAAGAAGAACAGGTTTATGAGGAACCTGATCATGATCCTATCTATGATGATTCCATAGAGGAGGTTCCAGATAAAGGTGAAATGTTGGTGATCAGAAGGGATTTGAGTAGTACAGCAGTAGAAGAGGCTGAAGAGTAAAGGGAGAATATCTTTCATACAAGGTGCACTATTGGAGGGAAAGTATGTTCAATGATAGTAGATAGTGAGAGTTGTACCAATGCAACATACAGCACCATGGTGAAGAAGTCGAACCTAGCTACAAAGCCCCATCCAGCCACTTACACTATTCAGTGGCCCAATTCAGGGAAAGGTATTCAAATCTCTACTAGATACCTTGTGAATTTTTCTATAGGTCAATCATATAAAGATGAGGTCTGGTGTGATGTTTTGCCTATGGATGCATGCCATCTATTATTGGGGAGACCTTGGTTGTACGATAGAGCAGTGAGCCATTGTGGGAGAGCCAATACATATACCCTTATCTCAAACCACAAAAAATTACTCTTACCTCGCATGAAACCTTTACAGTTGGCTAAAAAGTCCAAAAACCTATGCCTTGAGCCTAGTCTTGATGTGTTATTAATATCTGATCAGCATGAATTTGGTACACAAAAAGACTTGATCCTTCTAGACCATGAAGAATCCCCAGCCCCACAAAATGATCATCCCTTATTCCTACCTTTACTCTAGCAGTACCTACATGTGTTTCTAGAGGAAATGCCACCTAGTTTGCCACCTAAAAGGGATATCCAGCATAAAATTGACCTTGTGCCTGTATCAGTGTTGCATAATAAGCCAGCTTATAGGATGACACTAGTAGATACCAATGAGATTCAGATGCAAGTGGATGAATTATTGGAGAAGGGCATGATTAGGGAGAGTTTGAGCCCATGTGCAGTTCCAGCCTTGTTAGTGCCTAAGAAAGATGGGAGCTAGAGAATGTGTATTGATTGTAGGGCCATTAACAAGATCACTATCAAGTATAGGTACCCTATACCTAGGCTTGAAGACATGTTGGATGAGTTACATGGCTCATCGGTCTTTTCTAAGATAGATTTGAGGAGTGGATACTACCAGATCAGGTTCTATGAGGGAGGTGAGTGGAAAACTGCATTCAAGAACAAGGGAGGCTTATTTTAGTGGTTGGTCATGCCTTTTCGCCTGACTAATGCGCCCTCTACATTCATGACGCTCATGAATCAGGTCTTAAAGCCACTCATAGGCAAGAGTGTTGTGGTTTACTTTGATGACATTCTTGTTTATAGTAGGTTAGAACAAGAGCATGTGAAACATTTGCAGGAGGTTTTATAGATTCTATACAAGGAGCAGTTGTATGGCAATCTCAAGAAGTGTCACTTCTTTCCCTCACAATGACCTTCCTGGAGTACATTGTCACAACAGAAGGTATTCAGGTTTATGAGGACAAGATTAAAGCTATCAGGGAGTGGCTTGTGCCCACTTCAATTCAACAAGTCAGAAGCTTTCATGACTTGGCCTCTTTCTATAGGAGGTTTGTCAAAATTTCAGTACAATCCTAGCACCAATAACTGAAGTGGTGAAAGGAAAGTCCTTTATTTGGACATTAGCAGCCCAGAAAGCCTTTGAAGAAGTCAAAGAAAGGCTCACTTCAGCACCAGTCTTAGCCTTACCAAGCTTCAGCAAAGTTTTTAAAGTAGAGTGTGATGCTTCAGGAGTTGGAATTGGAGCAGTCCTGTCACAAGAAGGGAGACCAGTGGCTTATTTAACTGAGAAGCTTAATGATGCAAAGAAGAAGTATATATAGTGTTATGACAAAGAGTCATATGCAATTATAAGAGTACTGCAGCACTGGAATCACTACTTGATTGGAGGGGGGTTCATCCTTCACAGTGATCATGAAGCCTTGAAATTCATTCAAGGACAGCACAAACTCAACTCTAGGCATGCAGCTTGGGTGGAGTACATGCAGCAGTACCACTTCATGATCCACCACAGATCAAGAGTGCTGAACAAAGGAGCTGATACACTAAGTATAAGGTATATGTTGCTTCATATACTTGATTCTAGAGTTTTGGGTTTTGAGCATTTGAAAGCATTGTATCAGGAAGATGAGGACTATAAGCAGTTATTTCAGAAGTGTCAGCAGCAACCACAGGGTCTATATTATATAGACCAGAGATATTTGTTCAAGGGAAGCAGATTATGTGTTCCAAGGAGTAGCTTTAGGGAGTTACTTGTTTCTGAGATCCATGAAGGGAGTCTAGCAGGTCACTTTGGAGTAATGCTTAAAGAGCATTATAGGTGGCCCACAATGAGAAAGGATGTTGAGCGTCTACTGAAGAGATGCAATGTATGTCAGCTGGCCAAGTCACACAACCTACCCCAAGGCCTCTACACCCCACTGTCAGTTCCAAGTAGTCCATAGGAAGATGTCAGCCTAGATTTTATTGTAGGTTTGCCAAGAACTCAGAGAGGCAAAGATTCAGTGACGATGGTAGTAGACAGATTTTCAAAAATGGCACACTTCATCCCTTGCCACACCACCTTTGATGCCACCAAGATTGCTGATTTATTCTTTCAAGAAGTTGTGAGATTGCATGGAGTGCCAACATGGTGTCTGACAGGGACACCAAGTTTTTGAGCCACTTTTGGGTGACTTTATGGAAGAAACTGGGTACAAAGCTCAAATATAACATCACTTGCCACCCCCAGATTGATGGACAGACAGAGGTCACTAATAGAACACTTGGAGTCCTATTGAGAGCACTAATTCACAAAAACAAAGTAGGATGAGACAATCTTTTGCCCCATGCTGAGTTTGCTTACAACAAGGCACCATACAAGGCCACATGCTACTCACCATTCCAAGTAGTCTATGGTAAAAATCCAATTTCCCCTTTTGATTTAGTTCCACTGACTACTTTTGTCAAATTCAGTATTGAAGCAGGTAAAAGAGCATATCAAATCAAGGAGCTTCATCAGTAAGTGAGAGAAAGGATAGTCAAGTATACTGAGTAAGTGTCTACATCAGCCAATAAGCACAAGAGGAAGGTGACATTTCAGCCAGGAGACCTAGTGTGGATCCATCTCAGGAAGGATCCCAAGCAAGAGGAAGGGCAATTTTCTACCAAGTGCAGGTGGACCTTTTGAAGTGCTTGAAAAGATAGGAGATAATGCCTATAGATTAGATCTGTCAGAAGAGTATGGAGGTTAAGCAACCTTTAATGTAGCAGATCTTAGGCCTTATTTCCCAGCAGATGAAGACCTTCCATGTTTGAGGACAAACTTTCCTCAACCTGGGGAGGATGATGGAGACCATCCAATAGATCAGTCAGCAGCAACAACATCATCAGCAAAAGAGGCATCATCATAAGCTTCACCAGCACTTTCAGTAGCAACACGAGGAGCATGAGTAAACCTTGCTGACTTACCAAACTCAGCAGAAACAACAGGCTTCCAAAACCCAGCAGAAACAGGAAGCCACCAAGTAGTTCAGGCTATGTTCAGGAGTTCTACATCATCTTCATCACCCACTAGTCCACCAACAACATCCATCCAAGCTTGTTACACCCTTGTGAAGCAAGTCTTGGTATCTACAGCCACTCAGCCCATCAACATTGGTCATTTAAACCAAATTCAGTTCCCAACAACAACAATCCAAGCAACAGTCTTTCTCAATGTGATATCTTTGGATTGAGGAAGATTCAGTAAAGGTTCCCTAGGAGTTTTTTGTTCCTTGTCATGCTATTTTCAAGACCAAGCCAAGTCCCAGCATGATCAAGCATGGCACCCTCGAGTTTCAAGCAGCAGAATATTGGTTCATACACATATCAATTTTTGTAGAACCCCAGATCTGTGCTAAGTATTCTGCCTACAGCTCTACGAGAGATATTATGGTCTTTTCCTATCTTACTCAAGCCGTTGAGATTACATCCAGCTTAGGAATGCCCGGGAAAATTACCATAGTAACTTAGTTTTACCCTCCCAGCTAGGAAACCTCCTGACTAGTTCAGATTGTCACCCTTTTGGAATTTGGTCCAATCAGATTTCAGCATTCTATTTTCTTTTATTTTCTTTGCAAATGTAATCAAATATTATCCGCTAGCTTAGGATGTAAACGAATGTATTTGTTTAGTCTAAGTGTGTTTTAATTAGTCCAGGGAGATTAGCAGGATACTTATGTCTAACTAGCCTCTGATTGAACTGATTAGGCATGTACTATATATGCTGTGTTTCAAGCAGCTTAATAGGATTATCAATGTTAGTTCAATAGTATTCTCGGGTGTCTTATAACCTCTGTATGTTTGTGAGTATCAGATAACTCTCAATCTGGGATAATTCAGCTCCTGTCACTGGATTTTGGTAAGGATCCAACAAGTGGTAGCTGAGCTTGATCAATCAGTCTCTAGTGTGTCTATACGAGCCTGATTGTGAGAGTCCTTTGCCCTTGTTTGCAGTTGTGGTGTGTCTGTATCAGTTTGTAAGCAAGTCTATCTTTATTTCCTTGTTGGCTTATCATCCATTCCAGCTAATTGTATCCAATTAGCTTTGTTTTATTACAATCAGCAGTGTGTATGTGACTATATGGTGTTTGCAAGTTCAATACTCTAATCTTTGTGACCTTGCATACATCACGAAGTCATGGGTAGAAAGCTGTTGGGTAAAGTTATATTTTGGTAACTTTTGGTAAATTTTGGTAACTTTTAGCAAATGTACGCTAATGTATCAAAATTATTTTATTATTTTTTAACTTTGATAATTTTTGATAAATTTAGGCAAAAACTTGTAAATTTTGATAAATTGAAGTTACCCATGAATTTGACAGACCCTACTCAACTATTATTGTCCAATCTTATTTGTAACAATATTATGTGGATATATATATATATATATATATATATATATATATATATATATATATACTCCCTCCGTCCCAAATTAATTGACACTTTTACAAAATTTTGACCGTTAATTACTCACGTATCACAATGAGTTACAATATGAAATTACCGTCATTAGAAAGATAATTTACTAAAATTTACAATGGAGATAACTTCATATTATAACTCATTATAACTAGTGATGTTGATGGCGGTGTTGATGGGTGGTGGACAGCGACTATGCTATGGTGGGTGGTGTTGACGGCAGCAGAAGAAAAACGAAACAGAGCGAGAGGGAGGGAAAACAAAGTATGTCGGGAAAGAGAAAGAGAGAGAGAAGAGGAAGGAGGGGAAATGTCCGACGGTGGTCTGGTCGATCTTTTGATGAGGTTTGCTCTGTTTTGAGGGGCGACGGAGGGGGTGGGTGGTGTTGATGGTGGTGGTTGAGGAAGGTGAAGGTGAAAAGAGAGAAGAAGAGGAGATGCCATGGATGAGAGTGTGTGAACTGGGTGGGGGAATTACAACAAAGAGAGAGAGAGAGAGAGCTGGAAAGGGAAAAAGAAGATAGAGAAAAGGGAAAAGTGGGTTTAAAATTTAATATTGTTACAAATAAGATTGTGATATATATATATATATATATATATATATATATATATATATATATCCACATAATATTGTTACAAATAATTTTTGGACCCTATATTTTGTCGTCGGCGACAATCTGGACATAGTTAATGGACTCCGGCCAAAAGAAGTCCATTTTGAGGTTTGACTAACTTTTAAAGATAAAATTGTGATATATACTTCCAACAATGCCCTTCATTTATTCCTAAATTAATTTAGCTATTATTATCACAACTCCCATGCACATGTTAAAAAACAATTCTTCCATCTTCATCTCCCCCCCCCCCCCCTCCAAACGTGTCATCCTCATCTCCAAACACCATCTTCGAAGCACCATCTTCAAACTTATCCAGTGGAACAAAACACAAAAAGCCTCGACGACACGCCAGAAACCGTAAACGAAACGATAACAGCGGGATCAACGTTATCATTAGCCTCTTGACCGGTGAGAACGAAGATGCCAACACCGATGACAGCGCTGATGTCCAACCACATGAGATCCCACCAGATGAGAATGGTGAGAACGCAGCACCATCGTCATCTCGTGGTGGCTCTGACCCTTGGCAACATTCAGCTCCATGTCGTCGAGTGACCATACTGTGAGGCAGTCCATGAAACGAGACGGGGTCCGGTGGAGCGCCGCCGCGTAGATGGATAAACCCTAAATTGGATTTGTATCTTATATTGAGAGTTTGAACAAGCTAATGAATTTAAATTTAAATTTTTTTTTGTTGCTCTTTGTTCATAAACCCTAAGTTGTTCATAACCCCTAAATTGGTATTTTCCAGATATGTTTGGGGTGACAGTTTGATTGTGTGGTGAATATTTTGAAATTTCATATTTTCCGGTTGGTATTTGTTGTTTTTACATCATAATTATCATGAATAATTTCAAATTTCTGCACCAAGAATAAAAAGAACAAAAGAAATGAGAGAGGCAGAGGGAATGAGAGTGTGTTGTCAAAAATTGGGCAATTGTGATTGAATAGCATGATAAATTGTAATGGATTTAGTGATTGAACAACAGAGAAACAGAGGGAATCAGAGTGATTGAATAAGAACAAAAGAACACCACCAACAAAGAATGGACAGATGAAGGTGTTCAATTGGAAAAGGAAAAATTTGTGGAGGAGGGAGTTCAGGCTTTTGATTTTCCTTGGCCTGTCAAACTATGGACAATTTCAAAAGAAAACAAAAATAAGAAAAATATTACATAAGGGCAATTTGGTCAGTTCAGGCCATACTTTGCACTTTGCCGGAGTCCGAACTAACTTTGGGTCACAATTATTTGGCCCACAAAGTATATGGTACAAAAATTAAACATTGAAACATGGAGGTCCAAAAAATAAATATTATTACAGTTTGGCGTCAAAAATGCAAAAAAAGCATATATATATATATATAAATATACATATATATATATATGATACAGTCATATAGAATTGTGTGTATTATATATTGATAGTTATTTACATGAAATAAATAAAAGAGCAATTTTATTCATGCATTAACAATACATCGCCTCCAACTATTTGGACTCGCATGAGTCAACGAAGTGGATTGATACATAACAATTTATGCAACGAAAGACGGCTGAATTAAATTAATATGCTAACTAAACTAGTCCATGGCATGGATCAACATCTCATAAGAGTGTCCCATCTGGACCTTTATTCTTGAAGTCTCTTGATTGGGGAGCTACATAGTTTAATTATGGTTCAATTCTATCTCACCTAGTTGATCCTGCAACAAAAACAGAAAAAGGAGAAGTCATGTAAACAAATATATAAGATAACGGGTTTTTTGCTTTTTGGACCCCGAACTTTGGGGGTATTTATTTTCTGGACCCCCATATTTCAAAGTTTATATTTTGGACCCTATACTTTGTGGACCCAAAAAATGTGGCCCAAAGTTATGTTTGACTCCGGCGATGACCTAATTGTTGCCTAAACTTCCTGATATGGCCTTTTATCTTTTTTTCCTTCTTTTGACTGTTGTTTTGAAATTGACTAGACTTTGACGGCTAAGGGTGTGTAAAATTCATGAGTAAAAAACAGAAGGTAAAAGTTAAATTTTGGTAACTTTCGGTAAATTTTGGTAACTTTTTGGCAAATTTATGCTCATATGGGGTTGGAAATCATGCAAGAAGAGAAAGAAGTTCTTTTGGAAAATTTTGAAAAAAATTCGATAATGTCTTCGAAATATGGGGGTCCATATATTGTTGGAGACAAAGTATAAGTCCATATTGTTGTTGGAGACAAAGATAGTCCAAAATATAAACTTTAAAATATGGGGGTTCAGAAAATAAATACCCCAAAGTTCAGGGTCCAAAAAGCAAAAAACCCACAAGATAACTACCACTAGAATACATGCAATTTTGAAATGTGAACATTATTTTTGGTTATTTTGCAGAGTGAGATGGGAAATGACTTTCTTTTATTCTTTTCGAAAATGGTATGAGTCAGATATAATACCTTTTAAGCATGTGTCTTGTTTATTGATAAAATCATATTATTATATATCAAAATTGAAATAAAATGATGCGACTTAATTCTATAACTAGAATATCACTTGAAAATTGTATAAAAATGCCTAAAATATGTGCAATGGATGAGGTTGATTCGAGTAGGGTATCATTTGTATTTATTGGTATAGTAAATGCATCCAAAACTTCTTATAATTGATAATTAATATTTACTATTAAAAACATTAGTGTAGAAAATTATAAGAAATACTAATTTGGTGAAAAGTAAGCTAGCCAACTAAGCATGTCTTTGGGTAAGACACATATCATCATCCCTTTTTTTTCTAGCTAGGTGAGGTCCTTGCTCTTTGTAGGAGTAAAACCACTCACCCATGACATTTTTCTACGTACGTACTTCTGCCTAGTGTATGTAAACTATCTAAACATACCTTAAATTTCTATTTCTAAAATAACTCAACGCCTACTTTTATATAAACTATTCAAACCTACCCGACCTTGCTTACCCCAATTCTACAAATTCATTGAAAGAACATGACATGATTGGGAAATTTGCATATGCCCCTTCAGTTTATGATATTTATAAGTCTATCCAAATGTTTAAATTAATATTTATCCAACATAAAATTTAGAATCAATTTCATTCACCTATTTGTTTGATGAATTTAGCAACTTTTCAATGAACATATGATTTGTGATAAAAATTTCTTTTCTAAAATGAAAAATTTTAACAAATAAATTTCATTACATTTCATGAATTCACCAACATAATTGCTAAATTAATCAGAAAAGTAGCTAAATAAAATTAATTCAAGAGCTTAGAGTAGGTAAATATTAACTCAAAAAATTAGGGCTAAATTTATAAGCGAAAATGATAAACATCTTGATTTCTTCTAAATCACTAATAGAATGAAATGTAAGTGTATTTAAATTATTCTAAAGGTATGTTTCATCATTTTCAATGTTACTACAACTTATAAACAATTTAAAAATAATTATTTATTTATATTTATTTCATAAATATAAAACTATTTATAAAATGTAGATTTTCTACTATGATTGATAAAAGTAGGCTATTATTATATTTTTTTCACCTACCTAATAAGTATTATATTATTATAATTAATAAATATATATAATTATTTAAAATAATATTAATAAAAGTTACAAAAATGTGAAATTTGAATAATTCAAGATGGTTAAGAACCATCTTGAGTCAAGATGGTTATCATGGTCCAATCAAAAAATAAACTCCTTTCGGCAGTAGCCTTCCTTCCATGAAAACATTCCCCTAGTAATTTCTGATGAATTTAATCGAAAAGAAATAGAGTGGGAAAACATACTTGGAGCAGTCAATGTTGGGGGTGATAGTGTAGCCAACATTGACACCACATTTGGTAGGGAGTTGTGCAGCCCTATCAAAATCAACACCACTGAAAGACTTTGCTGCTGATTTGAGACATCCACAGGCAGTTTTCCGGTCAGCCGGACTCGAAGCCATGCTGTTCAGGGTTTTGACACCACCGCAACACCCTGGACTCGGTGCACTCCCGCCTTCCAAGTAACCGATGCATGGGACTAGGGTTTTTGACACCGCGGCACACGTTAGGGTTGCTCTTGCATGGGGTGCAACGACCAACATGCACATGAATGTTGCCAAGGTGAACCTGAGCAAAGCCATCGAGTATATGTTTTGGCTGCTAAATGTTGTGTTTGTGTTAATGGTGTGTATTCTGTGAGATGTGTGTTGCTTAGTTAGCTTAAGAGGACAGCATTTATAGACAAGTTTACGTGGGGTAAATGTTTGAGTGCTGAAATTAAAGCAATAATCAGGTGAATCTATCGCAATGGTTTTTGGTGGTTAGGTTGTACAACTTGTACATTGCTTAGAATTTAGAAGCGTCTCTTTATACGTTGAGATCTATTGATCGAATGGTTGTAATGCTTTCCCTTTTTGACCATGTCCTCAAGGGATGGAGAGAAGCTTTTTCTTCCACAAAGAAGGCCTAATTTTAATGACTTGAGACCTGATTTAATTTCCTTGGTTTTTCAATTTTTAGTACTCTAGATAGATATACATGCAAAGACGTGTAAAGTCAAGTTGGGTCAGCTCAACATACTCTAACCCGAATCCGACCTAAACCTACAATTTCTCAAGTCGCGTGGGTCTTTGGCCCGGTAATCAGGTCTAGCCTATAGAAACTCGACTTGTTCAATGGTCAGGTCGAAAATGATAGAACCCTTGACCCAACTTCAAGTCAAGGAACGTTGACCCGGACCCTGACCCGAAACCTAGAATATGATCACTTGAAGTAGGCAAGCGATAGCAATCCAAAGTAGGTATTTCCTATAATGTATCACTGTGTATATCCTTTCTTTTAGTAGACAGCATTCGTTGCCTTTCTTGAGAATTGAATTCAAGTCAAGTATTATACATTTCTCTTATTTTTCTTTCTAGAAAGCCTTAGCCTCCATTTTCTTAGAGGAGCTGCCATCGATTCTTTTGTCGATGGTAAACCCCAATTTGATTGATTTATATCCCAATTATTAGTTTGGTTTTACGTTTTCGCAAAGAAAGCTAGTCTCTTTTTTTGTAAGAGTTTTTTTGTACCCTTATTTAAGGTTTTTAGGCTCTTTCTAGAGTTTTTGTTCAATTGGTGTGGTCTAATACATTGGATGAAGATCGACTTTCAAATCGCTAAAGCACGGGTTGTGAGGTTCTCCATCAATGGTAAATATGCAGAGTCATCAAGAAATCGAGCGAACGTCGATAAGATTAATATTAGTTATTTGGAAGTTGAATTTCATATCGTATTTTAGATCTACAATTGTTCAATCACGATTTTCATTATAAGTGTCATATGACTTGTTATTAATGAAATCATTATTTTTTATTTCAAAAAAAAAAGAAAAGAATTGAATTCAAATTCCTTACGATACAAATATATATGAGCAATTTAGTAGGATCCTTGGAAGTTGAGTAAACTGAGGCATATGAATATGATCAATATCTATCACGCATTTTTTTTAATGATAAATTAGTTTATATATTTAATATTTATCTTTATGTTTTCGTATGATCAGGTACTCTTCGGTTCAAGGCACCCTTGACCCGTATTTTTGATTGGGTCGTGTAAAGTTCGATCAGGTCGACCGACAAGAATAACTTGACTCTAACCCACAAATTTTTATGTCGGGTGGGGCGGGTCCCCGACTCACTTATTAGGTGAGAAACAGGTCAAGATAGGTAGATTTAAATTATGGGTAGTTTGAAAATGAAGTGCAATTGAAAACATGAAAATTTTGATTTCAAGTTCAAACATAGGGGATGAGACATTTTAATTTTTATCAGAGATTAATCTGTGTTTCGAGGGTAGTAGCAAACAGAGAAAACAGGATTGACCGAATAGATGGATCATGGTTTTTGGTGATTTGACACCATCCCTTTAATGAACTATGCATTTTGGGATCCTCTTTTGTCGTCCATATCATACGATAGCGAATGATAACAAGTAGGTCGAAACATAATATGAAAGATGAATACAAATGTTTCTAATGGTGATGGTAACCACTAACCAACCTTCGTCCGAGTCACTCCAACATAGTCTATGTTGATCAAACACGATCTATATATGTTTCTTAATTCTGCCATTTTTTCTGCAGTGTTCATTAATATGTCTCGTGTTGATAGAACACTACCCATGTTGACCCCTCTCAACACAAAAGATTTCTCTTTGATGATGGTCATCACTCACTCTCAATTGTTTCATGATTGATAATCCAAATCTTAACGCCATTGGGATCTACATGTTTCTTAAAAGAATATCCTTAAGGTTTGTTATGTATAAACAACTAATTATTCTACGGAAGTATGTTTGGGAAGTAGATGTCAAAGACAAGAATAATAAGATAAGATCTACCAACACCAAAATTTTACCTCAAATCCAAAATAGAGAGAATACCATCGATGACAAAATAGCACAAATCAACCATATAGATGGTGGGGTAGAAATGTTAGGGAAAAATAAAACAAGTACAATAAGCACATTCATATATGAAATCCGGAAAGGTTCAAGCAGAAGGCAGGACAAGAATTAAGGGTCGCTTTGCAAAAGATGGAAAGCCTACTTCTGTCTTGCCGAATGGGAAACTTAATTAATTTTGATACTGTTGGGGAGATCCAAGGGGGGAACCCACTTCAACCAATGCCCATACTACACAAGTTTAGTGAGGTTCCATCTTAAAACCAATTGGTGTTAAGAGGAGTAGCCCACTTGACTTATATATACCATGTCCTTTATCTTTACTTTTCCACCTGAGTCTCATGCCACCACTCTGTCTCAAGAGTCACAGCCGCACCTTACTCCACAGAGCCGCACCCTACTCCACCCGAGTCTCATGCCACCACTCTGAGCATTCAGGAGACCCAACTGCACACGCGCTATGGTCCCTGCTCCTGTCCAGGGTGATCTTCCCGCACCTTGCACGCGCCCAGCCGATCGAACCATCGGCTCTGATACCACTTGTTGGGGAGATCCAAGGGGGGAGCCCACTTTAACCAAGACCCATGGTACACAACTTAAGTGAGGTTCCATCTTAAAACCAATTGATGTTAAGAGGAGTAGCCCACTAGACTTATATACCATGTCCTTTCTCTTTACTTTTCCGATGTGGGACATTTTACTCATGAGTGAATCCCAATACACACAGTTATTCCAATGAGTAAATCAGTAAAAATCAATTCACCCCGTTTAGAAACCAAACTATTAACAGGTTGAACTTTTAATTCGTTTATCAAACATATTAGGTTGAGTTCTTGTAATTTTCAATTCGTTTAAGTTTAACACGAACACAAATCTAATCCACCCAACTCATTCACTAACTTTTATTGTATGTCGTAGATTGTCAATCCTGCTTTAATTAGCACAACTTGAAAAGTTTGTTTAGCGCTATATTTTCTTCTATTGTTTGCTATTCTTTATGTTGAACACATTATGTATGTATTAATCAACCTTTCCGTCGATTTTCGTATAATTGAAAAAATGAAAAATGTTAAAAATTAGATTTTTTTGAATTTTCATATATATAATTAGGATTTTTGCATTTTGGACCACAGTCTGTGGTAATTAATTTTTTGTACCCTTAGTTTTCATTGTTAATTTTTTGGACCTTAAAGTTTATGGACTGAATAAAAACGATCTTAGAATTTGTAGGCTGAAAAGAAAGGGCCCATGTATCGTTTTTCTTTTTATTCCAATTTTTGAATTAATTTTCTCCCGATTGGTGTCAAACCTCAGAACTAAGGTTAAAACTGATGTTAAAGCTATAATACACCTCTCTTATTCATGTCGGAACTACTTAGACACCTAAATACCCAGGTCTATGTAGTTCCGACTAGAATAACAGAGGTGTATTATAACTTCGATACTAGTTTTAACCATAGTCTTGAACTTTGGCGCCAATCGGGAGAGAAATCAAACAGCGAAAAGAAAACAAAGATCTAGTCTTTTTTTTTCCGCTCACAAACTTTAAAGTCTTTTTTTTTATTCAATCTACAAACTTTAAGGTTCAAAAAATTAACATTGAAAACCAAAGGTTCAGAAAATTTTTTGTACCCTTGTCTTACATCACCTCTGGTAGTTAAATTTCCCAATGAGACCTCTGATGGTTCCACAGCTTATGCTCTTCGTAGCGCCATCTATAATGAACAGTGTGATGTCAACGCCAAATTCCCTCTTCTTGGACGCAAGATCCTTTCAGGTGAATCACAGTGGGGAACCAATGTAAGAATCTTCGGCGAATTCTCTTTCATACCCAAGTATTGGGAGTGGACTGAACACATTCTTTCCTGCTTCGAGTCTCAGTTGAAACGCTGCTCAATTTTTGGCGCAGTGCACGCTTCATTGTACACTTATGAACGCGAGTCACATGTCTTTAGCGCCTTTTGTGAAGCTCGGTACCTTGAGACCAATACTTTACACACCATGTTGGGGGATATGTCTATTTCTTTATGGGACTTGTACAAACTCGGTGACCTCCCTATTTACGGAGCAATTTACGATGAAGCAGTGCCCGGCCCATCCGTCTTACTTGGGAAAAACAAGCATAAGGAGAGGTTGTTTCCTTCTGCCTACCAATACTTGTTTAATGCATATAGCTTATTGGAGAACAGAGAAGATGGAGGTGTGACCTTTGAGCGATAGATTAATTTTTGGTGCAAAAAACCCCAGCGTTATGACCCTATGCCAAGGCGAAGAGCTCGAAGCATAACGCGTATCACCCGCCCTGCCAAGACTCATAACCCCACTGGTCACATCCAATCTGAGACTTTAGAGTGGACTCCAAAGGAACTAGAAGTGCTCGACACTCTCGAGATCTCAAAGCATAGGAGAGGGATCACTTATTTATCGGCGTTCATCTCTTGTTGGTTGGGCGTCTTTGTGCTTCCCGAGGACAATCACAAATTAATTCGTCCAGGGACTTTTGAAGTGGCGTCCAAGATGGCGGCTGGACAAACCTTTAGTCTTGTCGTCCCTGTGTTGGTAAGCATATATCGAGGCTTGAACGACATTTCTAAGGAGACCAAGCCTTCGCAATCTAAGTCCTATTTCCCAACCCACTACTTACAGAGTTGGATCGCCAGTTACTTCAAAACACATATTGGGTTTGAACTATCCCCACCTGGACCTTCCATGGTAGAGCACTCGGGTTATGGTGGAGCAAAATACATTGAAGATGCCCACGAGCTCCTTCATGAGGGAATGTCTGCAGATCTAGGTTGTACAATGTTCAACAAAAATAGGAATGAGACTTTTGAGGATGTCAAGAGTTTGGACCCAGAGAGGTTTGGTTATGTCATCGCTCTCCGTTCAGGCTTCTTGCCTCTCCGTTGTTGCCGATCATTTTACATCGAGCCTTATAATCCCGGCATTTCGCCAGACAATTTGGGTTGTATCAAGAAGTTCCTGGTGTGCTTAAACGCGATCCCCGTACTCGTACAGTGTCATCCACTGATGCCCTGAGTTATTGGACTGCGTTGATGTCTAGAGGATCTCATTCGTCGATCACTTTACCCAGTCGCTCCTTACACCTTCGTGATTTTCTCACCAGGGAATACAGCGACTAGTGGCACAAGGTGACGGTGCGCGACCTCAGGACCAACGTCGATTGCCTCAAACCCAAGAAAAAGAAGGTAAATGTCGCCCATGTAGATCCTGAAGTGGAGCGAGCTGGTGAGCTCATGGATGCTAACCCTGACATCCAAGACGAGAGCGTAGCAAACGATGATGATAATGACCCAGACTCTGAGCAAAACTTTAAACGTCGAGGGTACAAGAAACGCAAGGTCAACACTGTGCAACCCCTGAGACCGTCTCTTGACGGAGACTTTTTTGACGACGTGCAATGTTGTTCAAGCGCAGGAAATCTCGACGAAGTAATCATGCTCATTTTCACAAACTTTTTTTATATATACCTGTAGACACCGGGATTTACATCGACATAATCCCGACCTGTCAAAAACTCGATAAATCTTTTGGGCTGGATACCAAAATGGGTCATTGAGCCCAAGTGATTGGCAGAGCAAACATAGTAGTTCAAAGCGGCCCATTATCTGAAATAAAACCCGCGTAGGTTTTAATTAATCAAAGGCGACCCAGAAGAAAGGTGGCTCAGAAGCAGATGCGGCTCAAGCTACTACAAAACCCACAGGGGTCTTCTACTGACCAAAACGCGTCATTGTGGCTCAGTCCACGTCAGCGATCCGCATGCAGGACAGAAAACCCGCGGGGGTTTTCTCTTCAAATTCTGGCGCCAAAAATCTTGATCACCCTCCCCTGATTTTAGCCCATGTGCATTGACTTCTGCTTTGACCTTCAGAACCCGCGTGGGGTTTACGATTGCATGGCATGATCATGGGGATGTGTCCCCATGATTTTCCCTCCAAACTACACCTCATTTACCTATAAATACCCTCCTCCATTCCATTCATCCTTCATCAACAACTCTTATAAACCACCACCATTATACTCAAATTCTCACCAACTACCATCAACTAATACCATCATTATCATCTAAACTCTCTTAAAAATCCATCATCCATGTTCACTCTCTAATCCATTCTAATCACTTTTGTCCATGGCATGGATCAACATCTCATAAGAGTGTCCCATCTGGACCTTTATTCTTGAAGTCTCTTGATTGGGGAGCTACATAGTTTAATTATGGTTCAATTCTATCTCACCTAGTTGATCCTGCAACAAAAACAGAAAAAGGAGAAGTCATGTAAACAAATATATAAGATAACGGGTTTTTTGCTTTTTGGACCCCGAACTTTGGGGGTATTTATTTTCTGGACCCCCATATTTCAAAGTTTATATTTTGGACCCTATACTTTGTGGACCCAAAAAATGTGGCCCAAAGTTATGTTTGACTCCGGCGATGACCTAATTGTTGCCTAAACTTCCTGATATGGCCTTTTATCTTTTTTTCCTTCTTTTGACTGTTGTTTTGAAATTGACTAGACTTTGACGGCTAAGGGTGTGTAAAATTCATGAGTAAAAAACAGAAGGTAAAAGTTAAATTTTGGTAACTTTCGGTAAATTTTGGTAACTTTTTTGGCAAATTTATGCTCATATGGGGGTTGGAAATCATGCAAGAAGAGAAAGAAGTTGCGGCTGGAAAATTTTCGAAAAAAAAAATTCGATAATGTCTTCGAAATATGGGGGTCCATATTGTTGCCGGAGACAAAGTATAGGGTCCATATTGTTGTTGGAGACAAAGTATAGGGTCCAAAATATAAACTTTAAAATATGGGGGTTCAGAAAATAAATACCCCAAAGTTCAGGGTCCAAAAAGCAAAAAACCCACAAGATAACTACCACTAGAATACATGCAATTTTGAAATGTGAACATTATTTTTGGTTATTTTGCAGAGTGAGATGGGAAATGACTTTCTTTTATTCTTTTCGAAAATGGTATGAGTCAGATATAATACCTTTTAAGCATGTGTCTTGTTTATTGATAAAATCATATTATTATATATCAAAATTGAAATAAAATGATGCGACTTAATTCTATAACTAGAATATCACTTGAAAATTGTATAAAAATGCCTAAAATATGTGCAATGGATGAGGTTGATTCGAGTAGGGTATCATTTGTATTTATTGGTATAGTAAATGCATCCAAAACTTCTTATAATTGATAATTAATATTTACTATTAAAAACATTAGTGTAGAAAATTATAAGAAATACTAATTTGGTGAAAAGTAAGCTAGCCAACTAAGCATGTCTTTGGGTAAGACACATATCATCATCCCTTTTTTTTCTAGCTAGGTGAGGTCCTTGCTCTTTGTAGGAGTAAAACCACTCACCCATGACATTTTTCTACGTACGTACTTCTGCCTAGTGTATGTAAACTATCTAAACATACCTTAAATTTCTATTTCTAAAATAACTCAACGCCTACTTTTATATAAACTATTCAAACCTACCCGACCTTGCTTACCCCAATTCTACAAATTCATTGAAAGAACATGACATGATTGGGAAATTTGCATATGCCCCCTTCAGGTTTATGATATTTATAAGTCTATCCCTGAAATGTTTAAATTAATATTTATCCAACATAAAATTTAGAATCAATTTCATTCACCTATTTGTTTGATGAATTTAGCAACTTTTTCAATGAACATATGATTTGTGATAAAAATTTCTTTTCTAAAATGACGAAAATTTTAACAAATAAATTTCATTACATTTCATGAATTCACCAACATAATTGCTAAATTAATCAGAAAAGTAGCTAAATAAAATTAATTCAAGAGCTTAGAGTAGGTAAATATTAACTCAAAAAATTAGGGCTAAATTTATAAACGAAAATGATAAACATCTTGATTTCTTCTAAATCACTAATAGAATGAAATGTAAGTGTATTTAAATTATTCTAAAGGTATGTTTCATCATTTTCAATGTTACTACAACTTATAAACAATTTAAAAATAATTATTTATTTATATTTATTTCATAAATATAAAACTATTTATAAAATGTAGATTTTCTACTATGATTGATAAAAGTAGGCTATTATTATATTTTTTTCACCTACCTAATAAGTATTATATTATTATAATTAATAAATATATATAATTATTTAAAATAATATTAATAAAAGTTACAAAAATGTGAAATTTGAATAATTCAAGATGGTTAAG
The DNA here is from genome assembly GCA_029582165.1 of Portulaca oleracea. Classification (NCBI taxonomy): domain Eukaryota; kingdom Viridiplantae; phylum Streptophyta; class Magnoliopsida; order Caryophyllales; family Portulacaceae; genus Portulaca; species Portulaca oleracea. Next base: position 15,363,929 of record CM055881.1, read on the forward strand.
AACCATCTTGAGTCAAGATGGTTATCATGGTCCAATCAAAAAATAAACTCCTTTCGGCAGTAGCCTTCCTTCCATGAAAACATTCCCCTAGTAATTTCTGATGAATTTAATCGAAAAGAAATAGAGTGGGAAAACATACTTGGAGCAGTCAATGTTGGGGGTGATAGTGTAGCCAACATTGACACCACATTTGGTAGGGAGTTGTGCAGCCCTATCAAAATCAACACCACTGAAAGACTTTGCTGCTGATTTGAGACATCCACAGGCAGTTTTCCGGTCAGCCGGACTCGAAGCCATGCTGTTCAGGGTTTTGACACCACCGCAACACCCTGGACTCGGTGCACTCCCGCCTTCCAAGTAACCGATGCATGGGACTAGGGTTTTTGACACCGCGGCACACGTTAGGGTTGCTCTTGCATGGGGTGCAACGACCAACATGCACATGAATGTTGCCAAGGTGAACCTGAGCAAAGCCATCGAGTATATGTTTTGGCTGCTAAATGTTGTGTTTGTGTTAATGGTGTGTATTCTGTGAGATGTGTGTTGCTTAGTTAGCTTAAGAGGACAGCATTTATAGACAAGTTTACGTGGGGTAAATGTTTGAGTGCTGAAATTAAAGCAATAATCAGGTGAATCTATCGCAATGGTTTTTGGTGGTTAGGTTGTACAACTTGTACATTGCTTAGAATTTAGAAGCGTCTCTTTATACGTTGAGATCTATTGATCGAATGGTTGTAATGCTTTCCCTTTTTGACCATGTCCTCAAGGGATGGAGAGAAGCTTTTTCTTCCACAAAGAAGGCCTAATTTTAATGACTTGAGACCTGATTTAATTTCCTTGGTTTTTCAATTTTTAGTACTCTAGATAGATATACATGCAAAGACGTGTAAAGTCAAGTTGGGTCAGCTCAACATACTCTAACCCGAATCCGACCTAAACCTACAATTTCTCAAGTCGCGTGGGTCTTTGGCCCGGTAATCAGGTCTAGCCTATAGAAACTCGACTTGTTCAATGGTCAGGTCGAAAATGATAGAACCCTTGACCCAACTTCAAGTCAAGGAACGTTGACCCGGACCCTGACCCGAAACCTAGAATATGATCACTTGAAGTAGGCAAGCGATAGCAATCCAAAGTAGGTATTTCCTATAATGTATCACTGTGTATATCCTTTCTTTTAGTAGACAGCATTCGTTGCCTTTCTTGAGAATTGAATTCAAGTCAAGTATTATACATTTCTCTTATTTTTCTTTCTAGAAAGCCTTAGCCTCCATTTTCTTAGAGGAGCTGCCATCGATTCTTTTGTCGATGGTAAACCCCAATTTGATTGATTTATATCCCAATTATTAGTTTGGTTTTACGTTTTCGCAAAGAAAGCTAGTCTCTTTTTTTGTAAGAGTTTTTTTGTACCCTTATTTAAGGTTTTTAGGCTCTTTCTAGAGTTTTTGTTCAATTGGTGTGGTCTAATACATTGGATGAAGATCGACTTTCAAATCGCTAAAGCACGGGTTGTGAGGTTCTCCATCAATGGTAAATATGCAGAGTCATCGAAGAAATCAGAGCCGAACGTCGATAAGATTAATATTAGTTATTTGGAAGTTGAATTTCATATCTGTATTTTAGATCTACAATTGTTCAATCACGATTTTCATTATAAGTGTCATATGACTTGTTATTAATGAAATCATTATTTTTTATTTCAAAAAAAAAAGAAAAGAATTGAATTCAAATTCCTTACGATACAAATATATATGAGCAATTTAGTAGGATCCTTGGAAGTTGAGTAAACTGAGGCATATGAATATGATCAATATCTATCACGCATTTTTTTTAATGATAAATTAGTTTATATATTTAATATTTATCTTTATGTTTTCGTATGATCAGGTACTCTTCGGTTCAAGGCACCCTTGACCCGTATTTTTGATTGGGTCGTGTAAAGTTCGATCAGGTCGACCGACAAGAATAACTTGACTCTAACCCACAAATTTTTATGTCGGGTGGGGCGGGTCCCCGACTCACTTATTAGGTGAGAAACAGGTCAAGATAGGTAGATTTAAATTATGGGTAGTTTGAAAATGAAGTGCAATTGAAAACATGAAAATTTTGATTTCAAGTTCAAACATAGGGGATGAGACATTTTAATTTTTATCAGAGATTAATCTGTGTTTCGAGGGTAGTAGCAAACAGAGAAAACAGGATTGACCGAATAGATGGACTGCGGTTTTTGACTGATTTGACACCATCCCTTTAATGAACTATGCATTTTGGGATCCTCTTTTGTCGTCCATATCATACGATAGCGAATGATAACAAGTAGGTCGAAACATAATATGAAAGATGAATACAAATGTTTCTAATGGTGATGGTAACCACTAACCAACCTTCGTCCGAGTCACTCCAACATAGTCTATGTTGATCAAACACGATCTATATATGTTTCTTAATTCTGCCATTTTTTCTGCAGTGTTCATTAATATGTCTCGTGTTGATAGAACACTACCCATGTTGACCCCTCTCAACACAAAAGATTTCTCTTTGATGATGGTCATCACTCACTCTCAATTGTTTCATGATTGATAATCCAAATCTTAACGCCATTGGGATCTACATGTTTCTTAAAAGAATATCCTTAAGGTTTGTTATGTATAAACAACTAATTATTCTACGGAAGTATGTTTGGGAAGTAGATGTCAAAGACAAGAATAATAAGATAAGATCTACCAACACCAAAATTTTACCTCAAATCCAAAATAGAGAGAATACCATCGATGACAAAATAGCACAAATCAACCATATAGATGGTGGGGTAGAAATGTTAGGGAAAAATAAAACAAGTACAATAAGCACATTCATATATGAAATCCGGAAAGGTTCAAGCAGAAGGCAGGACAAGAATTAAGGGTCGCTTTGCAAAAGATGGAAAGCCTACTTCTGTCTTGCCGAATGGGAAACTTAATTAATTTTGATACTGTTGGGGAGATCCAAGGGGGGAACCCACTTCAACCAATGCCCATACTACACAAGTTTAGTGAGGTTCCATCTTAAAACCAATTGGTGTTAAGAGGAGTAGCCCACTTGACTTATATATACCATGTCCTTTATCTTTACTTTTCCACCTGAGTCTCATGCCACCACTCTGTCTCAAGAGTCACAGCCGCACCTTACTCCACAGAGCCGCACCCTACTCCACCCGAGTCTCATGCCACCACTCTGAGCATTCAGGAGACCCAACTGCACACGCGCTATGGTCCCTGCTCCTGTCTAGGGTGATCTTCCCGCACCTTGCACGCGCCCAGCCGATCGAACCATCGGCTCTGATACCACTTGTTGGGGAGATCCAAGGGGGGAGCCCACTTTAACCAAGACCCATGGTACACAACTTAAGTGAGGTTCCATCTTAAAACCAATTGATGTTAAGAGGAGTAGCCCACTAGACTTATATACCATGTCCTTTCTCTTTACTTTTCCGATGTGGGACATTTTACTCATGAGTGAATCCCAATACACACAGTTATTCCAATGAGTAAATCAGTAAAAATCAATTCACCCCGTTTAGAAACCAAACTATTAACAGGTTGAACTTTTAATTCGTTTATCAAACATATTAGGTTGAGTTCTTGTAATTTTCAATTCGTTTAAGTTTAACACGAACACAAATCTAATCCACCCAACTCATTCACTAACTTTTATTGTATGTCGTAGATTGTCAATCCTGCTTTAATTAGCACAACTTGAAAAGTTTGTTTAGCGCTATATTTTCTTCTATTGTTTGCTATTCTTTATGTTGAACACATTATGTATGTATTAATCAACCTTTCCGTCGATTTTCGTATAATTGAAAAAATGAAAAATGTTAAAAATTAGATTTTTTTTTGAATTTTCATATATATAATTAGGATTTTTGCATTTTGGACCACGAAGTACAGGGTAATTAATTTTTTGTACCCTTAGTTTTCATTGTTAATTTTTTGGACCTTAAAGTTTATGGACTGAATAAAAACGATCTTAGAATTTGTAGGCTGAAAAGAAAGGGCCCATGTATCGTTTTTCTTTTTCTTCCAATGTTTGAATTAATTTCTCTCCCGATTGGTGTCAAACCTCAGAACTAAGGTTAAAACTGATGTTAAAGCTATAATACACCTCTCTTATTCATGTCGGAACTACTTAGACACCTAAATACCCAGGTCTATGTAGTTCCGACTAGAATAACAGAGGTGTATTATAACTTCGATACTAGTTTTAACCATAGTCTTGAACTTTGGCGCCAATCGGGAGAGAAATCAAACTTGGGCAGAAAAAGAAAAACAGTACACGAGTCTTTTTTTTTTCCGCTCACAAACTTTAAAGTCTTTTTTTTTATTCAATCTACAAACTTTAAGGTTCAAAAAATTAACATTGAAAACCAAAGGTTCAGAAAATTAATTACCCTATACTTCATAGTCCAAAATGCAAACAACCCTATATAATTATACTTGCCTTGGAGTTGTGGATGTTTTACCATAACCCGTACGTCAACAAGAGTAACCACTAGGGTCTAACAATTTGCCTTTGCTAGGTCTATTAGCTAATCAACGACGTTGAAATTCACCCATGCATGCCTAAAAATATCTCATTTTGAAAAAGTAAAGGGAAAGGGTATGATATATAAATCAAATAGACTACTCTTCTTAACCCTAATTAATTTTAAGATAGAATCTCATTTAATTTATGTATCATGAATCTTACTTAAAGTAGGCTCCCACCTTGAATCTCCAAAAAAACACAAATCTTTTTCCTCCCACCAAACTCAAGTCCAACATTATCCTCCATCCTCCGTACACCTAAAATTGGAAAGAATATTCTCTGGGGTTTTTTGCATTTTGGACCCCGAATTTTAGGGGTATTTACATTATGAACCCTTAGTTTTCAACTTTAACATTTTGGACCCTAAAGTTTGTAGGCTGAATAAAAAAGAACCTTAAAGTTTGTGGACTGAAGAAAAAGGCCCCTGTCTCATTTTTTATTTTGCTCCCATGTTTGAATTTATCTCCCGATCGACGTCAAACTTTAGGCCTATGGATAAAACTAATATCGAAGCTATAATACACCTCTCTTATTCGTGTCGAGGCTACTTAGCCCCCTGAGTACATGGTTTTAAGTAACTCCAACATGAATAAAAGAGGTTTATTATAACTTTAATATCAGTTTTAACCTTAGTCTTGAAGTTTGATGCCAATCGGGAGAGAAATTCAAACATGGAAAGAAAAAAAAAAACGGGAAACGAGCTTTTTTTTCACCTCACAAACTTTAGGGTCTTTTTTTTCAGCCCACAAACTTTAGGGTCCAAAAAGTTAAAGTTGAAAACTAAGGGTTTAGAATGTAAATACTCCTAAAATTCGGGGTCCAAAGTGCAAAAAACCCATATTCTCTGTGGACAACTCACAATTTTTGAAATATGCACTGTATTAAACAACCTCCATTTCCCCTTTTTTTCACCTGTATATATAATATATCTTCCCTCAAATATTCATGTAACATTCTAAAGTCAACATATATATCTTCTGCTTTGATCTCAAGTCTTAAATAAGTAATAATAAGATCAATTCATGTGCACCCTTGATTCGATCAGCCGGTTACACCATATACCACACTAGAATAAGCACCATCATTTCCAAATACAAGTTAAACCTTGAAGTTATGCAGCCAACGAGTTGATTTCCACTATACGTTTTCACATGGTTGATGGATACATACATTGCTCAGTTTTGCAATGGACATCTTGTAATTTCTTTATATTTTATGGGGTAACGATATGAATCATGAAGAAGATACTTATTTAATTCCTCTCTATAAATATTTTATTTTTTAAATAATATTTTTTGAAGTAACAACAACAACAAACTCCTATAAAAACACGTTTAAACGTAGTATGACAATCTAGATATAGGCAATTTTTCCCATTAGCTAAGATTCATGGAGAGACTGATTTATACTTACATCATTTATATGTAGTGTTACTTAAAGAATTCAATTACTATATATTCATTCTTTTTAATTTAATGAGTAATAATATAATTTTAACTCTAAAACTGAACTACTATTGTCTCCATTTCAAAATTTTTATCAATTAGATTATGTTTTGACCGTTGATTACTCACAAAGTACAATGAATTATAATCTGAAATTACCGTTATTAGATAGAACCTTATGACTAAAAATTACAATGGTGTTAATTATATATTTTAACTCATTAGAATTTGTGAATAATCAATTCAATAGTTAAAACTTAGTTAAATTAACAAACATTCTGGACCGAGGTAGTAATATCATATATTGTCCAAGACTCATAAGTCTGATATATATCTTTTCCTAATCAAAATTATCAAAACATTACTAAAATCATCATTCTTATCCTCTGGAGAGTGCATGGACTAATAATAATACTGATGGAAGAGGTAATCCCTTGATCTTGGCTTATAAATTGAACTCCCATCCTCAACAACAGTCCAAGTTACCAAAGAATAAAACAAAATAACCATCAAGTGTACATATATCTCACAATGCTTCCCTTCCCAAACCTTGTCTTCCTCCTCTTAACCACTATTTCTTGCATCCAAACCTCATCATTATCCCATGCCCTAACATTGGAGCTCATCCCCCCAACTTCACCTGAGTCACCCTTCTACAATGCAAGGTCTCATCGATCGTTATCGAACAACACAAGTAATACTAATTATGGTGCTGAGGATCAACTCGCGGGTCCTCCTGTTGAAATCAAACAGCTGGGTCTCCATGCAGTCAAACTCGGCATGGGAACATTCCCCCATGAAAACCCTCCATACAAATCCTACTACTTAGCCATGGACACTGGATCGGACCTCATTTGGCTCCAATGCGAGGGCTGTGAGAAACACAAGAAATGCTTCAACCAAAGAGACCCTCCATTCCCATCAACCGCGTCCCAGACTTTTCGCCCCGTGCAATGCCAGCACGATCCCAAACTGTGTGGATCGCACGAATGTGATGGTAAGTTTTGCGTCTACGACATCTCCTACGAAGATGGAAGCCACTCAAGAGGGGCGATTGCGCATGAAAAATTCACCCTTAATGGTGATTTTCGCCAAACTGTTGACATTCGTTTTGGGTGTGGTCTTGATCAGAAAGATGTCAAGTTTGCCAAAGAGTATCCTCCTAATCAGTTGGCCGGGATTCTGGGTCTTGGCTGGGGACCTGATGCACTCCATACACAGCTCCATTCCGAAACTGACACTAAGTTTTCTTACTGTCTTCAATCTGAACATACTCCTCCCCATGCAACGTACCTTAAATTCGGATCAGATGTTCAGGTGACACCCGATTTTCAGAAAACAAAGCTTACTAAATACCACTCCCTTTACACAGTTTCTCTCGAATCCGTCGGTATAATCGGAAAAAAGTTAAGTATACCTTCTAATAACAATAATCCCAGCATGATTTTGGACTCGGGTGCTAGTTGTTCATACTTAACGCACCCACTTTACGAGGACGTAGAAAGATGGTTGGTGGGATACTTTGCAAAAGATCAAACCCTAGTGAGAAAAGACAGAAATAACCAGTTTTGTTATGATAGGGTTAGGGGGGTTCCACCTGGGCATGAATATGATGGGCTTCCAACAATCAGTTTTGATTTTCAAGGAGGAGCAGAATTTGTGATGAAGCCAGATGGTGTGTTTTTGGCAGATGCTGATGTGCATAGGAACCAGTATTTCTGTCTGATGATCTACCCGGATGAGAAGGATAATGTGTTGGGAAGTTATCAACAAGCAAATCATAGGATGGTGTTTGATCTCAAGAACCAGTTGTTGCACTTTAAGGCAGAAAACTGTTGATTAATTACATGCAGTGTTATAGGAATAATAACTTGTTTATGATTTAAATTCATGTTCATTAGTGTCAATCATTTCTAGCATCCTGATCATCATATATACTATCTTTCCATATTTAATCAAATATTCACCAAGTTAAAACGTTTTAGTATTCCTCATCAATATCAATTCTTTTTCATTAATTTCGGACAATTTGGTGCGCTACTTAATTTAAATTTGTGTAGCAACTGTGTCATGGTCTTCTAGGATAATCTTAAAGCTAAAGCTAATTAAATTTGTTCTAATATGAATCAAGTATTAGAGCTTTTTTTTATTCAGCCCACAAGGTTTCAGATCTAAAAAATTAACATTAAAAATTAAAAATTCAGAAAATAAATTATCATATTTTTCGAGGTCCAAAATGCAAAAAACTCTCATTTTAACCGTTCAAGCCACAGTTTTACTAGGTGATTCAAGGGGTATCAAAACAATTAAGTTGCCCATTCATCAAGACCGATGTTGTCGTTCCTAGAGACTCTCTTCGAACACCTAAAATGATTCTAGATACTTTTTATGTTTAATGAGGGCAACTTGTGAACTATCATAAATCTGTGATAACATTCTCGACGAAACTCAAAACTAGATAACCTTGTTGCGAGTTTCTTCAATATATCGCAGAGAAATTTTCTTAGTAAATATTTGGAATGCCCAAATTTTCAAGGTTGTAATGGGAGAAACTTGTTCAATGACATCTTTAAAAACTTGTTTAATTAATCTTAATTCAACATATATATCAATTTATTCATTTATTTAACCATACATCGTCTCCATTAGGAGTTACAACTTACATGAGTCAATGAAGTGGATTCATACATACGAATTATGACACAAATGACGGGTTTGATAGGAGGCAATATATATATGGACTATGGAACTCTGATAGTAGAATAAGCAGGCACAACAAAGCTGAAATGTAAATTAATCAATATGCATAAAATTGAAATTCAAGAGGTCCATTGATAAAGACATCGATCTCATGAAAGTGTCCCATCGGGATCTTTATTCTCGAAGTCTACTGATTGGTGTGCTACATACTTGAAATCCAGTCCATTTAGTTGATCCTGCCGTAAAAAGACAGAAGAAGGAAAAGCCAAGTAAACAAACATATAAGTTTACTCTATATGAAGAGGACATGCATCTTGAATTAAAATGATTAATAATCATCTTAAATGACCTAGAATTTATGTTTTAATGATTTTAACTAGCGCTATATATTCTGTGTGATACACGGAAAGATTGTCAATTTTTAAATTATTGAGATATATGTATTAAATATTTTTTATAATAATATGTGTGTTAAGCTAATTTTCAATTTAGTGAATTAAATATTATTAATGTGATAAAAAAATCAAGAAATCTGTGTTATAATTTTGTCTTAAATACATATAGTAAAGAATAATAGTAATTTTTATTTTAATTAATTTGAATAAACAGAAACTATATAATTTATTTTGATACCATAAATCAATAAAAGGTACTCCCTCCATTCCTCAATATCTGTCACTTTAGCTAAATTTTTATTTTTCATAATATCTGTCACTTTACAATTTCAATACAATATTAATGATAATTTTCTAAATATACCTCTTACTTTTTATATTACCAATTCATGTATATAACTAAAATAGAAATATATTTATTATTTTTATCATTTCCAATACAATTATCATTTTCAATACTTCTTTCTTAAAATCTTTCCAAAACACAAATATGACAATTATTGAGGAAAGGAGGGAGTAGTAGGTTGCCATTAAAGAAAAATAAGAAGATTAAAATGTGAATTTGTAAATGATAATGTCTCTCCATTTTTCCATGAAGATACATTTGTATACTTATTGGTTGATAGCTATTATTAATAGTTTTATTAATTAATAACTATTAATATTTAACATCTCTAATGCTTTAAATAAATGAGCTAATCAAAATTTTCCAACTCAATAAAAATGAGAAACTTTTATATGCATGAAACTTTTATATGCATGGCACATGACAATAGCTCATTCAATTTGTTTTGTTTTAATAAATTTAATAGATAATATTTTCTTTAATAATTACAAATAGTATCAACAATAAGAGTGTCACCTTTATTGACTATATCCAAAAATATAAATAAATAAACTAATCATATATATCAAATTTAACCAAGAATGCATATTTTATGCATAATTTTATAATTATGAAAAAAAGTAAAAAAATAAAATTATTTGAATATAGTTTATGATTGGTATTAATTCTAAAAGTAATGAAAGATACATTTATAATTATTTAAATATGTATAGATATAAGTTTTAAAGTTATTTAAGTAAAATTTAAGATAGTTAGTCTTAATTCAACATATTTATATCATTTTACAATTTCTCATTGAAAATAAATGGAAGGATAATTTGCATATACCCTCCTACAAGTTTATGATACTTATAAATCCAACCATGACGTTTTTAAGTTAATATTTACCCACCCTAATCTTTTGATCCAATTTCATTTAACTACTTTTTCTGCTAAATTGAGCAACATTCCGGTCATGAATCTGTGATTTGTGACGAAATTTATTTGCTGAAATTAATTCAGCAAACAAATTTAATCATACATTCACCGGAAAAGTTGCTAAATTTACTGTAAAAGTAGCTGAATGAAATAGGTTCAAAATCTTAGGGCAGGTAAATATTAACTAAAAAATGTGATGATGGAATACATAAATATGATAAACGTGAAGGAGGGTATATGTAAATTTTCCTAAATGGAAAAGAGAGGGTAGTGGAAAAAGTACTTGGAGCAGTCAATGTTGGGGGTGATAGTGTAGCCAATTTTGACACCACATTTGGTAGGGAGTTGTGCAGCCCTATCAAAATCAACACCACTGAAAGACTTTGCTGCTGATTTGAGACATCCACAGGCAGTTTTCCGGTCAGCTGGAGTTGAAGCCATGCTATTCAAGGTTTTGACTCCGCCGCAACACCCTGAACTCGGTGCGCTCCCACCTTCCAAGTAACCGATGCATGGGACTAGGGTTTTTGACACCGCGGCGCACGTTAGGGCTGCCCTTGCATGGGGTGCAGCCACCAACATGCACATCAACACTGCCAAAGTGTACTTGAGCAATGCCATCCAGTATGTATTTTCAACTGTTAAACGTTGTATTTGTGCTAATGGTGTGTATTCTGTGAGATTTGTGTTGCATAGTTTGCTTAAGAGGACAGCATTTATAGACAAGTTTACGTGGGATAAATGTTTAAGTGCTGAAGTTAGGGCATTAAACAGGTGAATCTATCGCAATGGTTTTGGTTGTTGGTTAGGTTGGATTTGTGTTAATTAATGGTGTGTATTCTGTGAGATATGTGCTGCATAGTATAGCATATAAATTTGTATAATTGTATATATCCCCTTTATGTTTATCATATTTATCCTATCTTAATATTTTTAAATTAATATTTACCCGCCCTAAGTTTCTGGAATCAATTTTATTTAGCTATTTTTCTAGTGATCAAATTTAATAACTTTCCGGTAAATGTATGATTTTGTTGAAATTTGTTTGCTGAAATGACGATAATTTTGACAAAAAATTTCATCACATATCATACATTCAAAGATAAAGTTGCTAAATTTTTCGAAAAATAGCCAATAAAATTGGTTCAAAAGTATAGAGTGAGTAAATATTAATTCAAGTATGTTAATGTTGGATTAGTAAATGACATAAATCTGAATAGATGTATGCAAATATTTGATTACTGAAGTTAGGGCACTAATGAGGTGATTTTACCGCAATGCTTTTTGGTGGTTAGTTAGGTTGCACATTGCTTGGAAACATCTCTTGATACGTTGATATCTATTGATCCAATGGGTGTAATGCTTTCCCTTTTTGACCATGCTGCCCTCAAGGGATGGAGAGAAGCTTTTTCTTCCTCAAAGAAGGCCTAATTTAAGAGGACTTGAGACCTGATTTCCTTGGCTTTCAATTTTGTGTAATCTAGGTAACATAGATAGGCAAAGCAGGGGCTACATAGCTTGTGGCCTAAGTTATGCACATCATAAAATGGTTAAGTAATCTAACCATTTTTTCAACCATTTTTAAATATATGGTAGGAAAAAGGGTGATAGGAAAAATTTTCAACCATTTTAGTAAAAGTGATCTGAATCTCCAACCCTTTTTCCCACATAAAATTTTTGTAAAAATAGTTAGAATATGAAATAGTTGTTAAATAGTAAGAAAAATGATGGTAGGAAAAATTTTCAACCATTTTAGCAAAAGTGGTCGGAATCTCCAACCTTTTTTCCCACAAAAATTTTTTTAAGAATAGTTGGAATATGAAATGGTTGCTAAATAGTAGGAAAAATGATGGTAGGAAAAATTTTCAACCATTTTAACAAAAGTGGTCGGAATCTCCAACCCTTTTTCCCACATAAAATTTTTGTAAAAATATTTAGAATATGAAATGGTTGTTAAATAGTAGGAAAAATTATGGTAGGAAAAATTTTCAATCATTTTAGCAAAAGTGGTCGGAATCTCCAACCTTTTTTCCCACACAAAATTTTTTAAAAATAGTTGGAATATGAAATGGTTGCTAAATAGTAGGAAAAATGATGGTAGGAAAAATTTTCAACCATTTTAACAAAAGTGGTCGGATTCTCCAACCCTTTTTACCACATAAAATTTTTGTAAAAATAGTTGGAATATGAAATGGTTGTTAAATAGTAGGAAAAATGATGGTAGGAAAAATTTTCAACCATTTTAGCAAAAGTGGTCGGAATCTCCAACCCTTTTTCCCACATAAAATTTTTGTAAAAATAGTTGGAATATGAAATGGTTGTTAAATAGTAGGAAAAATGATGGTAGAAAAAATTTTCAACCATTTTAGCAAAAGTGGTGGGAATATCCAAACCTTTAATTTTCCCACATAAAATTTTTTAAAAATAGTTGGAATATGAAATGGTTGCTAAATAGTAGGAAAAATGATGGTAGGAAAAATTTTCAACCATTTTAGCAAAAGTGGTCGGAATCTCCAACACTTTTTCCCACATAAAATTTTTGTAAAAATAGTTGGAATATGAAATGGTTGCTAAAATGGTTGACTTTTCCAACTGTAACCACAAATTTTCGTGTCTAGAATAAATTAAGACAAGAAAAATGGAACAAATATAATTTTTGTATTTATATTCAAAGAATGGGTACAATCTCTATACAACGCAACAAAAAGAATGATTTTCTTTAATTCGATCTCCAAATGTTTGACTTGAAGAGAGACATGAACAACTTCAATCTTCACCTAGTCTTGTGAATTTGATCTCTAGAGCAACGACACTTTGATGTGTTTGTTGTTGGAGTCTAGAGAGAATGTGTTTTGATTATCAATTTTTCCCCCCTCTCTAATGAAGGAGTCCCTCCATATTTATAGAGAATAGTATCTTGTAGTAGGGTCTTTGACTTGTTAGTCTTCTTGGGCCGTTGACCGGGCCTGCAGCTAAAGTTGACTTGGTAGTCCATTTGAGTTGGTAAATTTGATGGTTGACTTGAGAGTCCGTTTGTCGGGTTTTGATTTGGGCTGTTGACTTGCTAGTCACTTGGGTCCAATAAATTTAATTAATTAATCAGATAACCCAAATTAATTAAATTAAATTATTATTATTGATTTCGGCACATTGTTTATTAATTTTTAGTGCCTACAAATTTCCCCCTCGAGACAAGGTCGAGTGCACTGTCAAGTGTTTGGTGTCTGAGCGCGACCGTCGTCTTGACATTTTTTTTAATGTTTGGCATGCCGCTGTTTTGACACACGCTTCCTTGTACTCATTGACTTGTAGAGTTTCCAACTGTGTCGAAGGGTCTCACTCCACACCAAATTTGTTGCTCGTCCTTTGACATGCCAATATTATTTATTTTGACATGGAGTCCAAAAAATTGGAACAATCAAATAAAATAATTGAGTTGTCCCTTATACTTTAAGCTGTTAGCCAATTGTAAAAGACTTGATGAGAAAACCAATATGTTGTACATGAAAGTCAGCCATCAATCATCAATATTGCCTTCTAACTTGTGAAATTAGCAAATCACAATGAATATTGATTTTTTTCATAATATCAACGCCAAAATTAGGAGCACTTTCTAAATCTCATGCCCAAAATGTATCACAATCTCATTCTTCTTTCCTATTTCATTCTACTACCTTTTCTTGTCTATATTTTCACTTGGAGAATAAGTCAAAAGGAAGTATATATACCTGAAGTAATTTGTTCATCAATTTACTTACTTTGTCATTTAATATCTCCACATCGTATTTTTTTTTATTGCGCCGAGTTCGACGGCGGCTCGGCTAATAATTTGAGGTTGCTGCTCTATCTTTGCTCCTGTTTGACCACCTGAGTTGAGCCTCGTGCGATTGCCGCTCCTAATCAATATTGCCCAGTGGTAATTATTTACCCCGTTTTCATCAATTTATCGTGAAAAGAAAAAAAAACATCTGATTCTGGAACACTTACATTACTTTCATTTGCAATTGTATAGCACGAAACTTGCTAATTTTGCTCGACAACCCTGTCTGATTCTGCATTTTGTTTTCATTAGGCACTGTAAACATGACACCTTTTGCTCTATGTTCCTTCATGTTTTGAATGTGACAAGTACTTTGACGAACGAGCCCCTACTTCTGCAATTTTGTCATATGGATTTCACTTTTCCCTTTTCCCCTTTTTTCTTTGTTAGAATCCACCAATGTTGATATTATATCAACAGTCAACACGTAACAAGTCTTCCCGTCAAGCACGTGGGTTTGTCCCACACCTACCCTTCTTTTACCTTTTTTTTTTCCACGTAATATTTGTGAAAAGAAAGGGGCTCTCATTGATGAGGTATTAATTTAATCTTCCAACAATTTTTTTTTTACATGCACATTCAATTAATACACCAAATCCATCTTCAACTAAATTTCCCATATTCCTTGGATTATCAATATGTACCCACAAAATATTGATGGTCTTCAGTGTGTTGATAAATCGTCTTGATTGTAATTGCTGCCATTGAAAATTTTAGCCTCCTTTTAGGTAGTAATAAAGACGTCAATTAATAACCAATTGAGCCAATTATCACTTTCTATCTCTTTTTCCATGAGTGAATAAAGAATGGTGACTGTTAATGATAAAATGCAATTATCGTAACCACACTCTTCGCACACTCGCTTGTCTGCCCCTTTTATTTATTGACCGTCCCTTTTTTTTTTACTGACTGCGCTGCTCTTTTTTTTTTTTTTTTTGACAGTCACAAAGATGACTGATACTTGATCTTGACGACGATTGAGCTTTGTCCTAAATAATTAGTGCCAACATTTTTTGTTCGGTAATTCATCATGCACTTTATCTTTGAAACCTTTTGGATGAGCGACTCCCCTTTTTCTTTGTGGGTTTTATCTTAATTATTTTGTAGGCGTCGAAGACCGAGTACCGCCAAAGACAAGGATAACGGGCTTCACTTTTGCATGAGGAGTTTATCCTTGTTGGAGGTGATGAGTCGGATACTTTTTTGGAAGACCGAGAACCACCAAAGACAAGGGTAACGGGCTCAGCTTTTGCGCGAGGAGTTTATCCTTGTTGGAGGTGATGAGTCGGATATTTTTTTTGGAAGACCGAGTACCGCCAAAGACAAGGGTAACGGGCTCCGCTTTTGCGCGAGGAGTTTATCCTTGTTAAAGGTGATAAGTCAGATATTTTTTTGGAAGACCGAGTATTGCCAAAGACAAGGATAACGGACTCCGCTTTTGCGCGAGGAGTTTATCCTTGTTAGAGGTGATGAGTCGGATATTGTTTTGGAAGACCGAGTACCGCCAAAGACAAGGGTAACGGGCTCCGCTTTTGCGCGAGGAGTTTATCCTTGTTGGAGGTGATGAGTCGGATATTTTTTTTGGAAGACCGAGTACCGCCAAAGATAAGGGTAACGGGCTCCGCTTTAGACTGTCTTGGTTGACATATCGCACCCTTCATTTCAGTATGACATTTATATGCTGATCATTAATTTATTTAAAATTTTTTTTGTTATTATTATGTTCAGGACTGTCACCCAACTATATTTTATCCTGTTGCAGGAGCCATGGTTCACTTCAAGGAACATCGTATACGATACACCGTCTATCTTTCAATCGTTGATAAGGAGACTGAGGCGAAGATTGGCACCCTCATTCTTGTCTGTTCCTCCTTATTCTGTCCTAGGGTGGAGAAAATTACATTTGCTCCTGTGCCTTGTCTTACATCACCTCTGGTAGTTAAATTTCCCAATGAGACCTCTGATGGTTCCACAGCTTATGCTCTTCGTAGCGCCATCTATAATGAACAGTGTGATGTCAACGCCAAATTCCCTCTTCTTGGACGCAAGATCCTTTCAGGTGAATCACAGTGGGGAACCAATGTAAGAATCTTCGGCGAATTCTCTTTCATACCCAAGTATTGGGAGTGGACTGAACACATTCTTTCCTGCTTCGAGTCTCAGTTGAAACGCTGCTCAATTTTTGGCGCAGTGCACGCTTCATTGTACACTTATGAACGCGAGTCACATGTCTTTAGCGCCTTTTGTGAAGCTCGGTACCTTGAGACCAATACTTTACACACCATGTTGGGGGATATGTCTATTTCTTTATGGGACTTGTACAAACTCGGTGACCTCCCTATTTACGGAGCAATTTACGATGAAGCAGTGCCCGGCCCATCCGTCTTACTTGGGAAAAACAAGCATAAGGAGAGGTTGTTTCCTTCTGCCTACCAATACTTGTTTAATGCATATAGCTTATTGGAGAACAGAGAAGATGGAGGTGTGACCTTTGAGCGATAGATTAATTTTTGGTGCAAAAAACCCCAGCGTTATGACCCTATGCCAAGGCGAAGAGCTCGAAGCATAACGCGTATCACCCGCCCTGCCAAGACTCATAACCCCACTGGTCACATCCAATCTGAGACTTTAGAGTGGACTCCAAAGGAACTAGAAGTGCTCGACACTCTCGAGATCTCAAAGCATAGGAGAGGGATCACTTATTTATCGGCGTTCATCTCTTGTTGGTTGGGCGTCTTTGTGCTTCCCGAGGACAATCACAAATTAATTCGTCCAGGGACTTTTGAAGTGGCGTCCAAGATGGCGGCTGGACAAACCTTTAGTCTTGTCGTCCCTGTGTTGGTAAGCATATATCGAGGCTTGAACGACATTTCTAAGGAGACCAAGCCTTCGCAATCTAAGTCCTATTTCCCAACCCACTACTTACAGAGTTGGATCGCCAGTTACTTCAAAACACATATTGGGTTTGAACTATCCCCACCTGGACCTTCCATGGTAGAGCACTCGGGTTATGGTGGAGCAAAATACATTGAAGATGCCCACGAGCTCCTTCATGAGGGAATGTCTGCAGATCTAGGTTGTACAATGTTCAACAAAAATAGGAATGAGACTTTTGAGGATGTCAAGAGTTTGGACCCAGAGAGGTTTGGTTATGTCATCGCTCTCCGTTCAGGCTTCTTGCCTCTCCGTTGTTGCCGATCATTTTACATCGAGCCTTATAATCCCGGCATTTCGCCAGACAATTTGGGTTGTATCAAGAAGTTCCTGGTGTGCTTAAACGCGATCCCCGTACTCGTACAGTGTCATCCACTGATGCCCTGAGTTATTGGACTGCGTTGATGTCTAGAGGATCTCATTCGTCGATCACTTTACCCAGTCGCTCCTTACACCTTCGTGATTTTCTCACCAGGGAATACAGCGACTAGTGGCACAAGGTGACGGTGCGCGACCTCAGGACCAACGTCGATTGCCTCAAACCCAAGAAAAAGAAGGTAAATGTCGCCCATGTAGATCCTGAAGTGGAGCGAGCTGGTGAGCTCATGGATGCTAACCCTGACATCCAAGACGAGAGCGTAGCAAACGATGATGATAATGACCCAGACTCTGAGCAAAACTTTAAACGTCGAGGGTACAAGAAACGCAAGGTCAACACTGTGCAACCCCTGAGACCGTCTCTTGACGGAGACTTTTTTGACGACGTGCAATGTTGTTCAAGCGCAGGAAATCTCGACGAAGTAATCATGCTCATTTTCACAAACTTTTTTTATATATACCTGTAGACACCGGGATTTACATCGACATAATCCCGACCTGTCAAAAACTCGATAAATCTTTTGTGCTGGATACCAAAATGGGTCATTGAGCCCAAGTGATTGGCAGAGCAAACATAGTAGTTCAAAGCGGCCCATTATCTGAAATAAAACCCGCGTAGGTTTTAATTAATCAAAGGCGACCCAGAAGAAAGGTGGCTCAGAAGCAGATGCGGCTCAAGCTACTACAAAACCCACAGGGGTCTTCTACTGACCAAAACGCGTCATTGTGGCTCAGTCCACGTCGATCCAAGATGCGGATGAAAACCCGCGGGGGTTTTCTCTTCAAATTCTGGCGCCAAAAATCTTGATCACCCTCCCCTGATTTTAGCCCATGTGCATTGACTTCTGCTTTGACCTTCAGAACCCGCGTGGGGTTTACGATTGCATGGCATGATCATGGGGATGTGTCCCCATGATTTTCCCTCCAAACTACACCTCATTTACCTATAAATACCCTCCTCCATTCCATTCATCCTTCATCAACAACTCTTATAAACCACCACCATTATACTCAAATTCTCACCAACTACCATCAACTAATACCATCATTATCATCTAAACTCTCTTAAAAATCCATCATCCATGTTCACTCTCTAATCCATTCTAATCACTTTTGTCTTATCCATATCATCACCCTTATACCGTTCTTCTAACACATTTGCATCCTTCATTCCAATCTCCGGGTCAAGGAAAAGTCAAGGTTTTCGTCCGGCGCATTCGGGCTCCTAAAACTAAAAGAGGTTCGCTTTCATTTCGTTATTGTTATTTACTCATGTAATTTGTACTTTAATTCCATTACTTGTGCATATTTTGTAAACCAAAAACCCTTCTCTTTGTATTGCATGATGAGAATATAATTTCGTGAAATTAATTAAACTTCTCCCCACTCTTTTTCATTTTAATGTCGATTTTGGTAGAGTCTGTTTTCTAACAGGCGAAATCGAGTGTTCTTATAATTCTCGAATTCGTAACCTTACCCCCGAATTTAGAATCGGGTTTCGTAGACCGGAGTCATTTTTTATTCTTTTATGGTTTGTCGATTTCCTTAAATCGGCTGGCGACTCTTTACCACTTTTTACAAATCCTTTTGATTATTTAAAATAAACGATATTGCACAAAAATAATTGTAAATGATTTAATACCACTTTTCCTTATTGATCTAAGGCCACCCGAGCGAAAACGGGCCAGAAGATTAATAAAACCCGTGAGGGTTTTATTAATTTTCACCCCTTTTCTCTGGGTCAAAGATGCACAGGGCGCAGCCCAAGGCACCATAAAACCCACGGGGGATTTAGAGTCCCATGGCGGTCCCTTTGTTCTTTCTTGGGCCCGGATGAAATAGTGGGTTGGTATTAAAGTTATTAATAAACCATTTTAGTGTAATTTAGGATATTTTTTGGGAATTTGAACAATATACCGACCTTTAGGGGTGTTGAATAACAATATACCGACCTTCACTTTTGGGCAGTAATATCACTAACCTTTATAGTTTGGTGACATTAATGTACCTTCAAGGATTTGCACCCTAAAAATTAACAACAAAACTAACCCCTTAATCCTAAAAATACCGAATAAAAACACTCAACACCCCTAAAAATACCTAAAAATGGCACTGGTCTTTTTGCACCGCCTGCCACGTCAGACCGTCAACCAACTCGCCGCCCAGAAAATCCTTGAAGGTATATTAATGTCACCAAACTATAAAGGTCAGTGATATTACTGTCCAAAAGTGAAGGTCGGTATATTGCCATTCAACACCCCTAAAGGTCGGTATATTACCATCTAATTTCCCTTTTAATAATATAAAAGAATTTGTAAAATAAATAAAGTTTTATCACCCCGAAAATGAATTTCAAAAAAAAAAATGTCCTTATTTAAGGATTAAGCAACCTTAGTTGGCTCTCGATCACCTAAGTAGCGCATCCGAAAACCGACACCCCTAAACAGGGGGCGATTTTCCGGGTCCTACAATACCTATCTTCATAGCCCATGCCTAATCCCTTTTTTTTTAAAAAAACAGATTGGCACTTTTGACTTAGTTAGCCATCCTACTACTGTGGTAGACAAACAGTTGCTTGATGCTGCTAATGTTGCCCCCAAATTACCTGCCCCTAATGCAGCTTCTCGCCATGGCAAGGATATTGAGACAATGAGGAGGGCGGCGTCATCATCCACAGCTGATCCACCCGTGGACAATGGTGAGACTTTGCCTGAGTCTTCTACATGTAGCGAGCACTCGGTCAAGGGGCTACCTTCTCTTGTGTTAGCGGCGAGGAAGATAGCTCCTGATGCAAGGAAGATTGTGACTAGTGGGCGTGGCGATCGAGCTCTTGTTGTCGCGCCTACCACGTCTGTTGTTTCCCTTCGGCCTGGGCCTCGTTCTCAAAATGTCTTCGTGGAGGGCATAAGAGTCATGGGAGCTCAATTACTAGCCAATCTAAAAAACGCAGCACTCGAAGATGTCCCTAAGGTGTATGAAGGGGCCCCGGTTGTAAATCAAGCTATTAAGGTGCTCAAAGGTGATCCCAGTCCTTTAAAGAAGAGGGCGGATGGTTATGTGATCAATGTGGCCGCCTTCTTAGCCTTACAACGAGCGGTTTCCACTCGACGTCATCCCGATTAACAGGGAAAGATTTGCTTGCGTCGCGCAAGTTGAGCAGGCGCAGTCCGACCTCTTTAAAGCAAAGGGAGAGATTGATGCTTTGAGGGAGGAACTTTGTGATGCCACTAGCCGGGCCACCGACCTAGAAGAGCAATTTTGTCTTGCTTGTGAGAAGGTAAAACGAGTTCGTGAGGATCTTGAAGCCAAGTCAGCCTTTGTGACTACTATTGAAGTACAGTTTACTGAGAGGGAACGAACTCTTGCAGAACTTGATGTTGTGCCTGTCTTATCACAAAAAAAAGTCGACAAGCTAGCAAGACAAGAACGAACCGTGATAGAGCAGCGCTCTTTGCTTAAGCCCGATGACTGGATGCTTGATGACTAGTGGGCTATGTCTGATTGAGCAACATGTTGATTGTTTAGTTCTTCAGCACTTTGTATTAACAGTTTTTGAATGTTGTTCATCCAATAATAAGATTGCCTTTACTTTTCTTTTGGCTTATCATCTCTTTATCGATTTAATTGTGCTTAATCATCATGTTCATCAAGTTGCACGAAAACTATAACAATCAAATCAAATCATAATGTATCTCAACAAATAAACAAATAATTCTTCATTTATTTATTTAGCCGTTCGCAGTTTATACTCTTGCGGGCTAGAAGTATTACAATGATGAAAAGAAACTGAACTAAAAAGAAGATTTTTTTTAGTGAACTGTTTATGCTCTTATTCGGGAGCTACAACAATGAAAAGAAAGAGAATTTTTTTTTGGTGAGTAGTTTAGACTCTTGCTCAGGAGCTAACAAATATCACATCTTCATGGGTAGTAGGGTTTCAAGAACTTAGCATTGATTGGCGCCACCAAAACTCCTTCGTCGTCCACTATCTTGTACGCGCCGTTTGTGTAAACTTCACGAACAACATATGGACCATCCCAGTTGGATACAAACTTGCTCTTGCTTTTGTGCGTCATGATGATTGGTCTTCGCACTGCCATCACTAAGTCTCCCACTTGAAACGATCGTGGCTTAACCTTTTTGTTAAATGCGCGAGATAGACGTGCCTAGTAGCATTCTAACCTTTGTTGCACCAACAACCTCTTCTCATCCAAAGCCTCTAACTCATCCAGTCGGAGTCTGTGGTTTTCATCCTCAGTTAACCCTTCTTGTACCGCGAGGCGCAAAGATAGTATTTCAATTTCTAAAGGTAGGATGGCTTCTACTCCATACACCAAGGCATGTGGCGTCGATTGAGTTGGTGTTTTGTAGGTGGTGCGATAAGCCCACAAAGCTTCTCCGAGTTTTTCATGCCAATCCCTCTTAGACTTTGTCCCCACCTTTTTCAACAACTTGCACAATGTCTTGTTGAACACTTCCGCCAAACCATTTGCAAGCGCATTGTACATCGAGGATTTGTGCTGAGTAAATTTGAACTTTTCACATAGATCAATCATCAACCTGTTATAGAACGACTTTGTGTTATCAGTGATGACATATCGGGGCACGGCATATCGATAAATGATGTGCGCCCGAATGAAATCAACCACATTCTCTTTTTTCACCTCCTCAATGCAACTGCCTCCGCCCACTTAGAGAAATAGTCAGTAGCGGCTAGGATGTACAAGTGTCCTGTAGAAGATTTCAGAGTCAAGGGTCCTACAACGTCAAGTCCCCATGCTTCAAAGGGCCAAGATGTGACTGTAGGGTGTAGCTGTTCTGGCGGTTGATGCATTAGATTGGCATGTAGTTGACATGCCTCACACCATTTCACGTGGTCAATGTAGTCTTGCACCATGGTTGGCCAATAGTAGCCCATCCTTTTGACCCAATCATGCAACTTGGGTCCTGACTGGTGTGCGCCGAACACACCCGAGTGTGCTTACTTCATGACTTGGATCGCTTCTTCTTCGTCTAGACATCGTAGCCAAAGACCAAGAAATGAGCGTCGATATAACGTCCCTTTGTAATAAAGAAAACGTGATGCTCTTCTTTGGATCCCAATTCTATGTCTCACACCATTCGGTAGCTTCCCATGCTCCAAGTAATCAATCAATGGTTGCCGGCAATCTTCTTTTTCCACTTCAAACACATAAATTGCATTTATCTCTTCCACAAACTCCCCTTCTGGTGGTGTGACCACCCATTTGCCGCATACTAGAATTGTGACATCTTCCTCTGCCCCCAGTGCCAAAGTGGCTGCAAGACCTGTGAGCCGCGTCAACCATCTTATTGGCACTCCTAGGGATGTGTTGCAACTCCACTGAGTTTAACTTATTTAGGATTTGTAAATCATACTTGTGGTATGGAATCAAATCCTCCTTCTTGACTTCATACTCATTGAGAAGTTGGCTAATAACCAACTTAGAGTCACCGTACACATCAAGATTCTTGACTCCCACCTCTATGGCCATCTGGAGTCCTAGTATGAGTGCTTGGTATTCAACCATATTGTTGGAGCATAATTGGGTAAGAACAAATGAGTATGGAAAAATATGTTTCTCGGGAGAGACAAGAACCACTCCTGCTCCAGCACCGTCATGTCGTGCAACACCGTCTAAATACATTTCCCATGGCGGCATCATGCCCACAAAAAACACTTCCTCCCCAGGTAATTCGTCATCCAACTCCCAATCGTCGGGAACCGGATGATCAGCTAGAAAGTCTGCCAGCGCTTGTGCCTTGACGGCCTTTTGTGGTACATACACAGTATCATATTGTTCTAAAATAACGACCCAATTTGCTAGTCGTCCATTAAGCACTGGCCTTGAAAGGATGTACTTGATTGGGTCAGCCGTGGATATCACTCGAACCGTATGTGCTTGCATATAGTGCCTTAACTTTTGCACAGCAAACATGAAGGCCATGCACATCTTTTCAATTGGGGAGTAGTTCAACTCAGCCCCAACTAAGGTCCGACTCAAGTAGTAGAGAGCTCTTTCCTTGCCATCTTCATTCTCTTGAGTACACAATGCACCCAACGACTTTTCTTGCGCAACAATGTATAAGATTAGAGGTTTGCCCGGAATCGGTGCTCCTAAAACGGGCGGACTTGAAAAATATTTCTTGATACTCCTGAAGGCTTCATTAAGTGACTGAATGGATGACAACGACCTGCCAGGTTGGATATGAACCGCCTGATATATGCCAACCTACCTTGTAGACCACACAACTCCTTAAGATTCTTAGGCTCGGGCATTTCTTGGATGGCTTTGACTTTAGCCTTATCAATCTCGATGCCCTTATGTCGCACGACAAAGCCCAAGAATTTTCCAGAAGTAACGCCGAACGCGCACTTCAATGGGTTCATTTTCAGCTGGCACTTTCGAAGCCTCTCGAAAATTCCACGAAGATCATTTAAGTGGGCATTCCTTCTTCTTGATTTAACCACTAAATCATCAACATAGCACTCGACTGACTTATGCAACATATCATCAAAGATGCGTTGCATCACCCTTTGATATGTTGCTCCAGCATTCTTCAATCCAAAGGGCATTACTTTGTAACAAAATATGTCGTTTGGTGTGCGAAAGGCAGTGGCTTCTTGGTCTTCGGGCGCCATGTGAATTTGATTTTACCCTGCTGTACAATCCATGAAGTATAAGGCCTCATGTCCGGTGGTAGAATCGATCATGAGCTCAGTGATGGGGAATGGGAAGTCATCTTTCAGGCATGCCTCATTAGATCCCGAAAATCCACACAAACACGAAGTTGGCCATTCTTCTTTCTCACTGGGACGATGTTGGCGATCCATGTAGGATACTTCACCTCCCGAATAAACCCAGCTTCGATGAGCTTGTTCACTTCCTTTTCAATTTCCGGCACTAACTCTGGACGAAAGCGTCGTTGAAGTTGTTTCTTAGGATGGACAAGCGATGAACGACCACTTTTGGGTCCAACCCAGGCATTTCTTGATAACTACATCGAATACATCCTTGTACTCAAATAGAAGTTCAAAGTACGCCTCTTCCTCTTTGGGTGAGAGTAAAGAGCTGACATATATGGGCCTTGGGTTTTCTATGGTTCCGAGATTCAACTCCTTTAGCTCGTCCACTGTAGCTTGCCCCCCGTCTTCCAAGTTTCGTGGAGTTTCTACAAGCTCTATCTCTGCGTCTGAGTCGTCACGTTCATAGATCGTGACATGGTTTGAGGAAACCCGCTCTTCTTGCTCATCACCCTTGTTTGCATCCCCTTGGGTGACGTGACTTGTGAGTACCACTGTGCGTCTCTTCACTCTCAGCGAACCATCGGTCTTTACATCCAAAGTAGATATGCGCTTCATGCGAGAAGGGATAGTACTTTGGATCTCATTTATCTCACCTAGGCGACTGAAAACAGGGCCTTTTTCTTTTTGTTGAGGCAAAGACGATGTCGCCTCATTTACTTTGATCCTAGAGAAAACCGAAGGTTTAGACTTCATACTTACCTCCAACCTTCGTGAGGCAAAGGGCTTCGGAGTCTCTCGTACTCCGATCCTAGCGAACACAGAAGGACGATCCCTGTGGGTTGATGGTTGGAATCTATCAAAGACAGACTGTCTCAAGCTATTCTTAGCCTCATCCTCATCACTTTGGGTGCTCTCTTCCGTTGTGATGTATTGTGCATCTGGTTGTTTGCTCTTGCGCTTTCCCGAGATTCGGATAGGCTTTGGTGGTGTATAACCAAGTCCCACTTTGGACACCGTCATTTCACCGTATTGTTCATGTATCTTTTTCTGTGTCTCACTGACACCATAGGGCTTGGCTTCAACCACTTTGCCTAAAGCGTCGGGCTTACCGAAGTCGTAACCTGATCTTTTCATTAATCTATAAGCATTTGGATCAAACCCCTCATCTGTGCGCACTTTGGGTAGGTCGCCTTCTTCTCGAGGTAATCTCTCGGAAGAATGAACAAAACCCACCATAGGCGCCTTGTGTTTAGACCCAACTTTGTGTCTAAATAGTGCCTTAATTCTTAGGCTTTTGACTTGTTTCGTAGTTTAATTTCATAGTTTTTAATACGTTTTTGGTTATTTTGTAGATTTTGGAGTCTTTACTCAAAACGTGGTAAAAAGGGCCATTTTGCAGCTATTTTGGGAATCCCGAGATTTCCCGGGTCTTGATCGAGTCAAGGGCGAAGAAAGTAAAAAGGCCAGACATATCGAGCGGCTCAAAAGTAAAAGTTTTGCTGAGTTTTGCCCGAGTAGCCCCCGCCACCCTCTTTGTAGCGGGTGCTACCCCTTCTCCTCTACTCGCCGTTACACGCACCAAGGCGTAGCCCCCGTCACCCTCTACATAGCGGGCGCTACGCCCAGAGCTTCAGCTTGACCGGGCAAGACCGTACCTACGGTCCTGAGGACCGCACCCGCGGTGGTGCCAAGGTGTGTGCAGGAAGTGAAGTACCCGAGCAAGACCGTACCTTAAGTAGGATGTATTTGGGTATGAAAGTCCCCGAATACCTCCAACACTTGAGTTGGAAGGTGGAATTGGGATAGTTAGTATTCTATTTACGAAAGTGAATAGAAGCTAATTAGAGAGTCCCGTTTCTTTAACCCTCCGGATCCGTGATGGGCTTGTAGGAAGTTAATCCGGATTATCCTTGAAGGAGGAAATCTGGTGGGTTTATTCTAACGGGATTGTCACTTGATTCTACTATTTGTTGCTTTCTAATTGCGAAACCCTCGTCCTTATTACCGTTTGCGTCCCGAAATCTCCCGACACCCATTGTTTCCCGTATTGACTGAACCATAGTTGTGTTTGTTTTGTTCGTCACCAAAATCCCTTTTGTTATCTTGTGATCCTAAACCTCACCTAGAGTAAATTAGTCCTAGCCAAGGCCCCTAGCTCCCTGAGAAGAACGATACAAAACCGGGGTACAAAAACCACGTTACACAAAATGGCACCGTTGCTGAGGAGCAAGCGCACCTAGCTTAGCTCTTTGTCTTTAGGTTGTTTAAGATCATTTCATTTGCTAGAGATTTGATATCCTTGGTTGTTGGGAATTTGATTCTTCTATTTGTTCTTTTTGTGCATGCAGACTTGATCTCAACGAGGCCGAACGCCTAAAACTCCATCGATTTTGAATCCGGAAAGTATTATTCGCCAAGCAAACGCCGGCTCGAGACGAAGAAGACGACAAAGGGAGCAAGAGACGATCGAAATTCCAATGTCTGACGGAGAACCAGATGCACCCCGTACCTTAGCATCATACTCATTACCATCGTCGGGTACGGGAGGCGATCCCACAGTATTACCTACATTACCACCAAACGCATCGTTCGAGTTTAAACCATATTTGCTGGAGATATTCGAGAACACTCCGTACCATGGAGGAGATCATGAAAATCTCATTGATCACATCAATAGGTTCGAGCAACATATCGGTTTCATACAAATGAACGGAGTTTCCACCGAATACATGAAGCTGAAGTTTTTCCCACTCACTTTGAAGGGAAAAGCACTATTGTGGCTCAACACGTGTCCACCGGGTACTTATTCTACATGGGATGGCCTCAGTCATGATTTTCTTCAAAGGTTTTTTCCCAATGATGAGACTGTCGTTTGAGGCAAGCCATTATGAGTTTTCAACAAGATTCCGGTGAGTCATTATTCGAAGCATAGGGGAGATTCAAACGTCTCCAACGGAGGTGTCCTTGCCACAATCTGGAGGATTGGCTACTTTTACATCATTTTTACTCGGGATTATGTAGCTCTTTGCGAGAATTTATCGATCATGCCTCGGGTGGCATGTTTCTCAAGAAGACGACGGATGAAGCAAACGTATTTCTCCATGAGTTATCTCAAAACTCTCCACATTGGGGAGGCGGCCATGGTCCAAAAGATGGAGGTCCTTCTTTAGAGAGAAACCCTACGATCAAATTTCTCATGAATGCCGTACTAGAGATGCAACAGAAGAAGGCCTTGGAAGAGACTACGAGGCAAGTAAAGGCAGCTCAAGAGGTACCTAAGCTTATTCCGGATGTCCGAGTTCTTATATGTGATTTTTCTGGAGGGCCACATTCTTTGCAACGGTGTCAGGAGTATCAAGCCGAGCAAGTCCAAGCTATCTATCCTAACAATAACCTGTCCTATTCCACACATAACCCTATTCGTCCTCGTGGAAATTATGCCTATAACCAACAAGCTCCACAAAACCAAAACCCACTCCCCGGTTTCCAAAATCAAAACCGCCACCAATATCAACAAAACCCTCACCATGGTCAAACTTCCCAAACACCCAAACCACCACAACAAGAATTTTCAATCGAGAAAATTTTACAAAAGATCTCTTTAACTCAAGATAGAGACCAAGCACGTATCAAAAATCTTGAGTTACAATTTGCTCAAATGTCGCAACAATCTAAGCCTATCCAATCCCTTCCTAGCCAACCCCAACCAAACCCTAAGGGACAGTTGAATGCTATAACATTGAGGAGTGGTAGGGAGGTTGAAGGCCCTAAGTTGGTGGAGAAAGATGCTTTGGGAGAAAAAGAAGGTGATGTGGTGGATGTTACGGAGGAGGAGGATTTGATGGAGAAACAGGAGAGTGAGTTTGTTTTGGTTGAGGGAGATGAGGAGGTACATGAGGAGGAGTTGGATGAATTTAGGAAAGGGAAAGGAATAGTGGTGGAAGAGGAGCCGATCCAAGTCATAGTAGAAAATCCCTCCGTGATCCATTTTATTACAATGATTGGTAGAGGGATCAAATGGTATAGTTCGTTTGTTGGTAGCTTGGAGGATTATAAGTATGACTATAGCTTTCCAATTGGCTGTTTTTGCATTAATTGCTACTTCATCAATCTTACTAATTAGCGTACCTTGAGAAACCAAAGCTACCTCCGGTTCCATTTCCCGAGTGGTTGGCAAAGCCCAAGTCCGATGCGAAGTTTTCAAAGTTCATCGAAATGCTCAAAAATCTTCAAGTGAACATTCCATTCCTAGATGCTATTTTCGAGGTTCCATCTTTCAAGAAGCATTTGAAGGAGCTTCTCACTAGCAAAAGGAGAATTCAAGAGAAGTCAACTATCCACTTGACTGCTGATTGTAGTGCTATTATTGACTATAAAACTCCGGAGAAGTTAGCTGATCCCGGAAGTTTTTCTATTCCTTGCACCATAGGGGACATGCGGATTGGTCGCGCTCTTTGTGATTTAGGGGCTAGCGTGAGCGTTATGCCTTATTCTATATGCAAGAGGTTGAATCTCGATGATTTAACTCCTACGACCATCAATCTTCAATTAGCCGATCGCTCCGTGCGAAGACCCATGAGTATATTGGAAGATATTCCCGTCCAAGTGGGTAGATTTTTTATACCTTGTGATTTCGTGATTTTAGAGATGGAGGAAGACAACAACATTGATTCCTCCCTTTGACTTGTAAATGGAAATTGAGTATGCAAATCAACAGAAGGGGGCAATACAACACAATCCTGAACATGCTCATGTGAAGACTTTAATGCAAACAATGGTTCAAACTCAATATCCATGCAATTTTCATCGAACACAGATTCCAAATCACCATTTTCATCCAAATAATCATCATAACCATCAATAGGTGATAAGGAAAAAGCAGGGTTAGACCACATCATAACACTCCCAACATCACAAATAGACACATCTTCGTCTTCATCAATATCAGAATTATCAGAAGACTCTCGACATCAAAAGACAAAGGTGCATCATTCAAATCAACATCAAAGGTGAAAGTGGAAGGCTCAGGGTCATAACTCATCGTGAATGACTCATAAAGCATATCATCATCAAAAGCATCATTGTCACAAACCAAGTTCAAACAATTAGGATCAATCCCTATAGACTCAAGCTCATCATCACAAGAATGCACATCAATGGACTCACATGCAAAGGTAGCTAGTGCCTCACTGATGCAATGATTCTCAATGAAAGTGAACAAATCGATATCAAGCACACATTCAGTCACAACAGATTCAATTTCACTCTCAATAAGATCATACTCAATTGCATCACAAGCATCACCGCATTCAATAGACTCAACTTTTTCTTCACACAAAAGCATGGACAATGGTGTGGACAATGGTTCATCATCAAGCATGTTTTCAACAAGTTCTTCATCATCACACACAAAATCATCATGTTCCTCATGCTCACTAGGTGCAGCTACAGCTAAGGAATCGCTAAGTAGTCCAAGGCATGGTCTGTTATAGTAGTCATCATCCTCATCACACATAGAAGAATCAACATGCATTTCAGGACTCAAAGATGACGAATGATCTACTTCAACTCTCGGATCACCCATTTGTGAAAGAAAAGTTTCTACCCTAGTTTTAAGCACTTGTTCAAATTCGTGCATGCATTCATTCAATTTCTCACGCACCTCATCTTGTAAACCATCTATTCCAGCACGAATTTTATCTAGTTTAACGTCTACACAAGATTCGGAAGCATGATATGGAGATTCACAATGCACGCACAAAAGATAAGACTCAACCATAACACTTTAGGAAAGATCATAACAATTTTCCACATAACCACCACCATAAAATTGATCATCAACATACACAGGGTATTCACATGATTGTTCAGGTTCGGTCCCAGAGGGTGGTGCATAAGGAGATTGGAAGTTAGGACTAACACTTTGTTGCTCAAATTCATAAGAATCCCTAGACAACCATTCAAGTAACTCCCATGCTTTTTCTTCACCTAAAGCAGAAAACCCGTAATATTCTAAGAGGTTTCGGGTCTCATAATTCACACCCTCATTAACAATTCCCAACATATCCAATGTACCATAGAAGATACCATACATTTCACATTGAGCACGATAGTCATGTAATCTAGCAAAATACTTCCAAAATATTTCATGCTCGAATTGGAGGAATTGGGGACTATCCATAACTCTCCTTTTTATATTTTTCTATTTTTTTTATTTTTTTTTCGATATTCAAATTTTTGTGCTACATTTTTCTAGCATAATCAAGAAAGCAATAAACTATATACACACAAACCAATAACCTAATCTACCAAATAACACCATCCCCAGCAACGACGTCATTGTTCGGTTGTAATTTTTATGGTTTTTTAGTAGGGTTGTCGGTCCACGAGGATGGGTGTTTAGGCTTGACAAGGGAATCGGTTTGTGTTAGAGTTTTTCTCAAATGCGGAAAAGAGGTAAATTATGTAAATAAAGCAATTAAACTAATCTAGACATGACAATAATCAAGAAAGCTATTAAAACATCAAATCAAATAAAGCATGAAATTAAGAAAGCAATTAAAAGTATGAATGAAGAACTAGAATGAACAATGAAATTAGGGAAACAAAAAATTATACATTTGATGACCAAAATCTTCTAATATTCAATCTACACTTGTAATTTCCCCCGAACAAACAAGAAATTGTGGATTGGATTACTAAGGATCCCCAAATTCTCACTAAGAAGTAGAATTGGTAACCCTTGACCCTCCTCCCCACTAAAAGTGGATTTGTGATGAGATTAACACTAGAAAGCTTTGGAATCAAACATCAACGGAGATTAGAGAGAGAGAGAGAGAGAGGAAGAGAGAGAAAGCTTATAAACTTCAATGGAAATTTGCTTGAATTGAGAAAGCTTGAAGAAAGATTGCAAGAAAGCTTGAAGAAACTTGAAGAACAATTAAAGAGAGATTTAAGCAAATAAAGGAAAGCAATAAACCTAATCTAACCTAATTCTACCCTAAAACTACTTAGACTACCTGATAATAGTGTTGAATACATATGGGTATTTATAGAAGAAGGAAAAACATAACCCAAAACCGTAGATTAATTCCATGACACGCGAGTTTCGCATGGCTGGGTCGATCGGCGCGACCCCTTTCTGGCAATCGTCATCCGTCACTGGCTTAGCAGACGTCGCGGGCGTTACCCAAATCGTCGCAGACGCGACGGCCGTATGTCACGGGCGCGACATTGTCCTTCTCGAGCGTTACCAACGACTGTCCTCCGGCATCGTCTCCTCTCAGCAGCGCGTCGCGGGCGCGATGGCTGGGGTCGCGGGCGCGACCTACGCTACTTAGGCTTGCTATGTTGGCGCGGCAGGGCACTGTCTCGGGTGCGACTACTGTGACTCGGGCATGACCTTTGTCTACCCACCTTGCCCTGTTTTATGCCAGAAAATGCAGATGAGCTTCTGGGTCGGTTTTGCCTCGATTCCCAACTCGGTTTCGCCTCGGGTTGACTTAGGTCGGCTCGGGAAATCACTCAGGATTCCCTAAAAAGCCCCAATTATGCTCAAATTCCTTCTAACTTTTTATTTTCCTACAAAACACAAAATTATCATATTTAATATATATACAAGGGCTAAAATAAGCAAAAACACCCTATAAAAGAGATAAAATTCGGCTCGGAACGAGACCGAACAAAGGCATAGTAATAGTTTTATAATCTAGCACACCCGTTCACGCAAATGTCCTTTAAGCTTGCAGGGTGGATGTTGTAAAGGCCCCTTTACCTTGCGCAAACGAAGATAGGGGGTGTTGAGATTCGAACCTGAGACCTCTTGTTCATTAGTTTGGCTCTGATACCATATTGAATCATCTCAACCAAAAGATTAAACTCATGGTTGAAGGTCTAATAATAATTTTATACTCTAACTAAGGGTTTAATATTAATCCTTGGTAGCCAAGGGGACACAAAAGCCACGGCAGCAACAATCAGGGCAGAAGCGAAACACTCCCAATGTCGAAATCAAACCCCCTATGCCAATGTAGTGGCCACGGACTGGAGTCAGCACTCTGTGTGCAGTTGGTTTGCGCGATTTATTTACACAACTTGAATCCCTTGCCCTTTGCATGTTGATTTCTACTCAAACTCTTCAATTCAATTCCTTACTTCTCAATACACCAAAGCTAATCTAATATTGGTCTCAACACATCAACCCAACGTATTTTATGCCTTAACTTTTCATGTCTAAGGCTAGCTGACGAAAGAAATATAATTGGTTGTGTTCATGAATTAGGTTCAATAAATTAAAGTAACAGGAAAAAATATTAGAAATATGTGAAGTTGAAATAACCCTAGAGGGGGTGAATAGGGTTGTATAAAAAAATTTGCACTTAATCAACACAACTTGGTTAATAGCATTTTTATAAACTGAATAAATCTTCTTTATTATTGAGTATAAAGTGCTAAAACAGAAGGAGGTTACAACTCGGCTCAATTGAGGATCGTGAGGTCCTCAATAGGCTTACGGGAGCAGAGGACTTCACAGATGTCTTCTGCACTTGAGGCCTCACAGAAGAGACGATTACAAATGGGGGAGTAACCTTGAAGCGAGAACACTTTCTCACTTTAAACACACGACCTTAGAGGTCCTCACCAGAACACTCACTGGCTACAAAACTCACCACTCAATATAGTGGCTACAACTTAGAATATTATCACTCCAATATTCCTACAACTCATAACTTTCTAACTAAAGTTCATACTTTGATTTTCTTGCTTGGAAATCTGTGAGTTTCTTGGAAGAGGTTGATAGTATTTATGCTTGAGGATCTTCTGTCATCAACGTCTTCTTTCCTTCAGAGGAGATTTGTTTTCTTTCTTGAATTGATCTTCAATCTTCCACATCATTAGAAATGGCAACGATTTCTTTCCTTTCCTTTAAGTATCTGAGAAAGGAATATGAGCATATTATAATATCAGTTTAGAAATGGAAGGAAAGGAATAAGATTAGGATCTTGAAGATACTTCCCTTATTTAATTCTTTCAAACGAACTCTGCAAGCTTGAACAGGAGGTCCTCGCTGCCGGATATAGTGAGGTCCTCAGAGAGTTGCTGAGATTCTTCATTTGGCAATTGCAATGATTTCTTTCCTTCTTTGTTTGATCCTCAATCTTCATTTATTCGGCAACTACTTCTTTCCTTTGATTTGGATATTTGCAATAAGATAAAATCAGTTATGGATCATGTAAGATATATAAATACTAGAGAAGATATGAAATATTCATATTATGGAAACTTCCCTGATTTTATATCTTCAAGGTTTGTCTTTCAATCAAAATCACGTCAGCAGCTGTGGAGGTCCTCAGAGCAGTGGAGGCCCTCAAAGCAGTGGAGGTCCTTGGAATAGAGTAGGGGTTTCTTCAGAAGTCGAACTTTAAAAACTTTTACCTTCAATTTCTCAATATATAATGTTGTATTATAATGTTGGGCAAGATATTATGTGAGAAATTAGACAATTGGTAAAAGAAGATTATTAGACATTATAAAACATTTACTCTCCCTCCCTTTTATAGTATTTGTCACTTAGTTGATGTTACGGTCTCCAATATCATCTTTTAATAAATTTCTTATATATTACTCTTTCTGTTCTAAATAATTGACTTTCACGCTTTTCAGTGTTTATCTTTCTTCAATAAATTTTCATATAAAATTTTATCGAAAATTTTTAATTTTATACTTTTCCGAAAGTATTTTTCAGTACGAATCTAACGGTATCAATTTTGTATGATGAATCATTATATAAATCGAAAAATTAACGATCAAAGTTGATGACACAAAAATAGGGCGACAATTATAAAAAAAACGAAGGAAGTACTTTATTAACAATTGTAATATTATAGTTTTAAAATAGTATATTTTTATGATAGTAATTAAAGGATAAATAAAGGAAAGATGGAATAGATAAATAAAGAGGAACGAAAAAAGCATGTCCTCATTAGGACAAATTCCACTATGATATCGTTCTTTCTTTTTATGACTTCTATACTTAGTTCAGATGCACGAAAAGCGTAAGGGCGAAAATTAATACGGGCATCCATTCCCATTGTAAATTCTTGATGCCCATTCTACTTGGATGAGCAAAGGCAGAATTAGCATTGTTAATTAAGTCATTGCTGTGAAGTCATTAATTTTGATAGTGAGAAAAGTGATCAAAACGAGAACATCCACAAAGCTTTTCCCATCCCTCTCAGTAAATGCTACGTGGGGATGGGGATATTAATAAATAGCACCGTGAAAAATTTAGGTTCGGGTCATATAGGATTCAGACAAATTGAATATCAAATAAAAAATTGACGTCCAAAATTCAATGTTTTCGAGTATTTTTTGGGTTGGGCAATTAGGACAAGACTAAATTTGAACTAATATCAGTTTCGGTCAATAAAAAAAGGAAAATATTGAGTCCAAATTTTCGGTCAAATCAGTCGAATTTAAAATTCGGACGAAAAATCTATGTACGTAACAAGATTTTTCCAAGTTAATGTGAACTGCATATTCGATCAAGACACTTTTTGACAGCCCTTAGAGCAAAGTGACCACACTTGAGTTCGCTTAATATTTTATTGTTTCTTTAAGGTGCATTAACTAGCAGTATTGTTTCTAGTTCCTTCAATTTTGTACATTTGGACCGACTCTAAGTTAGCGGTGGAATGTCTGTTAAATGAAAAGAGGGCTCCGGCGGCTTGTCGGGCTCTAGCGGTGGGTTGCAAACTTGCAACTAGGAGATTTGAGGTGGGCAGGATTCAGAAGGTTCCTCGACAATTGGTCTAGTAGCACGACAGGCCATTCGAACCTTGGGGATGATCACTTAGTGGGATTGTTATGTATTTCCTTGTTTGTGTTTTGTTTGCTTTGTTGTTGTTATGGTCTTATTTGAAAAAAAAAAAAAAAAAAAAAAAAAAAAAAAAAAAAAAAAATTGGCAGTTTGTAGTTCGGTTCTACAGTAGTTGCGTTTCCAGATTGGTTAGTAGTTGTTGTTGGTCTTAGCTCCTTTGGTGTTTCCAAATTGGTTAGTGGTTGTTGTTAGTCTTAGCTCTTTTGGTAGGGTCTCTGAAGTGGAGGTGCGAGTGTTTGGTAATTTTCATTCTAAGAGCTAATTTGGTGGTGACGTTTTGGAGCTTGCTAGAGTTCAGGAGTCAGTTTGTTGAAGTGGTGGGTTGGGTGTCTGTTAAAGGAGTGTAGTGGCTATACTTTCTTGCAATTCTTGACAAATTTCTCAAGGACTTGTTCCTATTGGCAACCGCAATGGAGGCACTCGAACAAGAAGTTCGTCAACTGGTAGCCAAGATGTCTCATCCAAGATATGTCATTTTCAAAGCCAAAGAAATCAAAGAAGAGGCTAATAAGTTGTTTCGACGTAAGGATTATGATCAAGCAATCTTTACTTATGACACCGCTTTTCTTTTCCTCAGTGCTGGAGAGCCCCTTTGTGAGGATGATGAGAAACACATGTTGCAGTTGGGAATATCTCTTAGTTTAAATTTGGCAGCTTGCAGTTTGAAGTTAGAACAATATCATCTCACCTTATCCTTCTGCACAGAAGTATTAGAATTTGATCCGCTGAATGTGAAAACCCTATTTAGGAGGGCGACAACGCTGGTAAAACTAAACCGTCCTGAAGAAGCCATTCGAGATCTCAAACGGGCCATCGTATTGGACCCAAATGACAAAGACATCAAAAAGGAGCTACAGAAAGCTCAACAAGATTTGAGCACAAATTGTGACAAGATGGATACGTGTGAAGAAAGGGACTCTAGAGGTTGTCGAACAACTTTGGAGTCGGTTTGTGTCGCTAAGACGAGGGCTGCCCACAGGGGTTTGCAGGCTGCAAGAGTTCAGCCAATTGAGAATCAAGTACGGGTAGGGGTGGATTTCCAGCACACCAAGCATGGACCATCGGGTCCTATTGACACTCGCAACTACCTTCTAGTTGCGCATAAAGAAACCATGTCATGCGTGGAGGATAAGGCTCGCAATAGCTCTATGGAATCTCCGGCGAACGTCTTCTCCCCGGAAGGCGAAAAGAAAAAGACCAAGTCTCTACTTCAGTTTTCTAAACGACATGATAATCAAATCTTATCATTGAACGCTAAAGCATATGAAGGACTGCTCAAAGGAAATTTTATTGAAGTGTTTGACCCTCTCAGTATGAATTATATGCAAGCAAAAATCAAGCCAGCGTCGCAACTGTCATCAACCCACACCGTTGGCAAGCTTAGTGTCGCTACACAACCAGATAGAGTGCAACAGGAGTGTGCCAAGGTGGCAAGTCCGATTGCCATATCTTTCCCAGTAAACCCACAGTTTGCCTTAGGCTGCCACAATGCTACCAAGTCACAAAGGATTCCCGGCAAACGTCACACATCAAGAAGCGTACCCAAAAGTAACAAGGTCCTTTTTTCAGGTAAGACTAACAATTGGTGCAGGAGACAAGGTTGGCTAGTACACCAGGTTTCCCCCTATTCCCAGTTTCGAGAAATGCAACCTGCTAAACAGAAGGCCAATTCGATGCCGAACGACGAATCTTCTTTCTTTGTCAGGAAAAAGTTCAAAGCAGCGAATCACAGTTTACAATTTCTCGAGTCTAGTGTCAATGAGTATTGTAATATTAGTTTAATAGCGAAGCCCCTCGAGCGTCAATCAAGGAGGCACACTTTCTGGCCACAGCGGCTAGGAAGCGGGCTGTTCCGTATTGATGAGGGTGTCCGTTCTTTCTTTTTTATTGTATCTGATGTCATGCTTCCAAAAGAAAAAAAAAAAAAAAAAAAAACTAGCAGTATTGGGACGACTTATCTATTGTCCACACCCTATTTTTATCTGAAAAACCGTATCCAATTATAGATTTTTCGTCTGAATTTTAATATTGACCAAATTAAATATTCAACAACAACCTCCCAGGAAAAAACACGTTTGAGCGCGGTCTGAGGAATCCAAATATAGGCAACCTTACCCCTGAACGGAACTTCATGAAGAGACTGATTCTGCCAACCGAAAATGAAGCCTTTTAAAAAGCCCTTTGAAAACGCAAAAAGGATAGTAAAAAGAAGGGGGGAACCTTTTTTTTGGACAAATTAAAATAAAAAAATAAAAAATAAAGGACTAACGAATTGAGAAGTCAAAAAGCTTGGGACGGTTAGAATTGAAATTGTATACCTATATGTTCCATGTAACTCGTGTGAAGCCCAAACCTACCTGCAGAATAGAAATGGAAGAGATACCAAAAGATAATAAACATGCACAGCACCCTTCTCATTCTACAACTTAAATACTAACCCACCAAACCCTCCAATTCAGTGTCATGTCCTCCGCTAAACCTAGATGTCTTAACTAGGTATGTTGTTATCACCTTTCTCATGGACTTTTTTTAAGTCTTCCACGCGCTAGGCGACCAAGGGGTATCCCAATCCCTTCGCTCCTCTTAACTTGGGGCATTCTCGGCCCTTCTAATTAAGGACGTGTCAGAACCATCTCAGTTAGTCTTTCTCAACTTTTTCCCAATAGGTGATACCCCTAATTTAGTTCGACAGACGACATCTTTTATCTTTATCTAACATGGTATAGCCACGAATCCATCAAACCATTCAATTGTTTGAACCCGATTTAAACCTGAAGAATGTTTCGTCCAATTGCCCAACAATGCCTGATCTGAAAAAAAAAAAAAAAAGAAATTGGATCCGAGCAAAAGTTACTCGTCCAAATTTTAATATTGACCGGCCAAATTTGTCTTGAACCGATCTTTTAATTTGCAACCGCTAGCACCATTGTTTCAAGTTCATTTTTGTTTTGGATTTCTCCGCTTTTTGCAATGGGTAGTTTAGTTTGGGTCCCCCAAGTTGTAATTGTGGAAAAAGGTGGCAAAATTTCACAAGATTGCATCACAGGGTTTTTTACATTTTGGACCCCGAATTTTAGGGGTATTTACATTTTGAACTCTTAGTTTTCAACTTTAACATTTTGGATCCTAAAGTTTGTAGGCTGAATAAAAAAGGACCTTAAAGTTTGTGGACTGAAAAAAAAGGCCCCTGTCTCATTTTTTATTTTCCTCCCATGTTTGAATTTACCTCCCGATTGACGTCAAACTTTAGGTCTATGGTTAAAACTAATATTAAAGCTATAATGCATCTCTCTTATTCGTATCGAGGCTACTTAGACCCTTGAGTACATGGTTTTAAGTAACTCCAACATGAATAAAAAATGTTTAATTATAACTTTAATATCAGTTTTAACCTTAGTCGTGAAGTTTGATTCCAATCGGGAGAGAAATTCAAACATGGAAAGAAAAAGAACAACGGGAAACGAGTTTTTTTTTTTTCACCTCACAAACTTTAGGGTCCTTTTTTTCAGCCTACAAACTTTAGGGTCCAAAAAGTTAAAGTTGAAAACTAAGCGTTCAGAATGTAAATACCCCTAAAATTCGAGGTCCAAAATGCCAAAAACCCTTGCATCACATCACCATAATCAATCTACTCATGCACCAAAATCCCTTTGTATAAATACCACCATGCTCATACCACTCGATGACCCCCCAGCAACCCTCACTTGATAAACAACAACAACAACCAAAGCCATCCATCACCAACTTTAAAAGTCTTCCTAACTAGCATTAATTATTGTTACCATCTCATCAAAAATGGCAACCTCATCTGTATTCAAGGTGATTGCTTGTGCCATTTACGTATGCATGGTGTTACACCATGCAGAGGCCACCTGTGGTCAGATGGCATGGATGATGTCCCAATGCCTGCCCTACATGTACGGCATGACTTCCCAATCAACCTCATGCTGTGCTGCCATTAACTCTTACAACACTCTGTCTCAGAGTAATAATCTTTTGGCAGACAGCAAAACTTTTGTGAATGGGAATAATTGCTTCAGTATCTTTGGCATGGACATGTCCAAATTCATGTATGGTATGTCTGGCATGTGTGGTAGTAGTAGTAGTAATCCTGGCCAAGGAAATCAACCATCATATGGTAATTCTTATGGTAACAGCGGTAACAATTATGGCCAAGGAAACCAACCATCATATGGTAATTCTTATGGTAACAACAGTAATAACTATGGCCAAGGAAACCAACCATCATATGGTAATTCTTATGGTAACAACAGTAATAATCCTGGCCAAGGGAACCGTAATTCTTATAGGAACAACACTAGAAATTATGGCCGAGGAAACCAACCATCTGGTAGTTCTTATGATGATGGCTATAATAATCCTGGCCAAGGGAACAACCCATCAGATGATTCTTATGATGATGGCTATAATAATCCTGGCCAAGGGAACGACGACGACTCATCAGATGATTCTTATGATGATGGCTATAATAATCCTGGCCAAGGGAATGACGACGACTCATATGATTCATCTGATGACGGCAGTGATAGTACCTCGGACGAATCAATGGCCCCCTCAGATGATGATTATTCTTCTGGTGACGACTCTTCTGATCCCTCCATGTACGTACCAATATTTCTCTTTTCCAAGTTCACCAATCTTTCTCATGTTTGATTGCAAAGTAATCTCGAAAGTTCTTTTAGTGAGTCCTAATATTTTTCTGTCAGATGGAAAATTGTTTGGTTATAAAATGATAAGGATTGACAATTTTTTTTAGTGGGTCCTCATATTTTTCTATGTTAGATGGAAACTGGTTTCCATCAGGGTTGGAAAAGGTTTTTTTTCATGATGAAGGAAAACTATTTATCGTCAAATTTTGTTAGACAATGACATGTGTCTTGAATTAGATTGATAATCGCCTAAAATTTATGTTTTTATAATTTTAAATAATATTTTTAAAGTAATTACACATATTTATTCACTATAATAGTATTCCAAACATCAATTACGTCAAAAAGTATTAAAGATAACCTAATCATATCAACTATTATAAAAAATGTAAATTTTATCTGCAATTTTATATTTATAAAAATATAAACAAATAATAGATTTTATGCAATTTATGAATTGTACAACCCTTTAAAACAATGTAACATATGCTTATAACAGTTTAAATATGCATAAGTATACCTTTTATTGTGATTTAAGATAATTTCAAGATTACTAATAAATATTTTGAATCAAAACACTTATCATTTCATTTTCCGAATTATTCCTGAAAATTATTTTATAAATAAATAAGGATAGTTTGCACATTTCTAATAAACTTTCGGATAAATTTTTCTATCAATTTCAAATTAATGTAAAACAAAAACAAGATTAGTCCTCCTAATTTGTCAGGTAAAGTTGTGTTTAGCTGATTTTAATTATTTTGCAGGGGCGGCTAACTTATTGGAGACAATAGCGACAGATTACAAATGGAATATGGAAAGGGAATTAAGAAGCAAAGGGTATAATAGAGTATGAGTAATAATAAATTAATAATAACAATAAATAAGAAGCTAGTTGTGAGTTGTGAGACTCTGATGTACCAGCGATTCTCTTGTAGTTGGTATTGCTGGCTTATTGTATCGTAATTTATATAAATCCCTGTTATTAACCAAAATGGTACAGACTATAAATTAATACTACTTTCATCACTTATTTAGTGTCACGGTAACTAATTTTATAAGTCCAATGTCCTTAGAAAATTAGGTAAAATAATTACACTCTGGACAAGTATACCATTTTGACTGAGCCTAGACTTTTTTCATCTTAAGTTCTCTTTAAACTTTCAACACATCATTAATAAGGATAACATGGATATTTTAATCATTGAAATTGTAAAATTGACTAATAAAAAGGGACAAGCTAGATAGTTAAAAAATTTGACACTCATTTTCACACACCGCTGCTGTCTTAATCTCGGTGCCAATCCTCAATCACATGTAGCGGTAACAAACATTTGGGTTCGGACATTCATGTCAATTCAGGTTTGGACAATTCGTATATTTCGCAAAATCCCAAACCCAATCCCTGTCCAAATTTCAAATTCGGACACTTTGTGATGTTTGAACCCTAACCCGATTTGTCTGATCGAACCCGAATTTGTCAAAATATGCCAAATCCGAATTTATATTAAATATACACAAGATTTCAATATTTTGTTCGAATTTTAAATTTAGGTTAAGATTCAGACATTGTCTGATTATGTCTGAACTTGAATTCCACAAAAAATTCAGACAAACCGTTTTGCTTACTCCCAACCGAACTCAACCTGTTTTGAACTCACACATGACCAAATTGTACGAATTTAAAATTTGAACAAAAAAATTGATGACATAACCCGATTTAATTCAAATTCGATAATTCTGGATATTTGAGTCGAACATATTTTTACCAGTGCTAAATTCACATGCATCATTGGAAAATACTTTTCCCTAACCAAAAATCCCAAATTTTACAAGGAAGAGCATATTTTAATTTATGCCGAAAACTTTGATATAATTGTGTTAAAATTAAAGAGAATAGATCGAATTAAAGAGAAACCTCTGCAATCTGTGTTTCTTTATGTTCAAATTAAAAGGATGCTCGATCAAGTTTCTCAACCAAAGAGATAGAAGAACTTAAAACAAAACAAAATCCGCTCCAAGATGGTACTTATTTCACTATGTTAATGTTATTGACATTTAATCTTTTCATAATTTGCACCATCAAACTCTATCATATGTCGTACAGTACTGATACTTACTTGAATAGGGGAGGACATAAGTCAAGCAAGCCCATGAGCGTTGGCAAGCCGGCTCGGCCGGAAACTTGTATAGCTCGGCTTGAGATTAGCTATGCTTGGCTCCAAATCAAGCTCGTAAATTAGACAAGTCAAGTTAAGCCATGAATAGCTCAGCTCGTT
Source organism: Portulaca oleracea (assembly GCA_029582165.1). Classification (NCBI taxonomy): domain Eukaryota; kingdom Viridiplantae; phylum Streptophyta; class Magnoliopsida; order Caryophyllales; family Portulacaceae; genus Portulaca; species Portulaca oleracea. The sequence goes on from CM055881.1 coordinate 15,406,022, forward strand.
TGGCTTAGCAAACCTAATAAGCATGTGTATGTGTATTCTAATATTACAATTCATTGACATTTTTATGTTGACTTATATATATATATATATATATATATATATATATATATATATATATATATATATATATATATATATATATATATATATATATATATATATATATATATATATATACATAAACATTTAATCAAAGAGACCAATTCACTAGTTGAAAACATTATAAAACCTTAGAGAGGTCAACCTATTACATTATATTGTATTAGGATATTAGCGTTGCATGGCACCGCAACCAAATCAAAGCATTAAACATTATCCTGATCTTCATAGTAAAATTAAACTTATTTTACAAATTATTTAGTACTTAAAGTATAAATTATTATTATTTATCGTAAAGACTAAACCGCAAGTCAAGCTAAGCCCACAAGTCAGTTGACCATATGATATACATATATATATATATATATATGCGAACGATGAAAACGCTCTAAAGCTCTGGGCGATGGGGCGATCGCGGGCAAGGAAGAAAGCCACCAAATCTGCTAGGAAATCCAAGAAATCTGATGATTTTGAATCTCCAGAAGTCTTAATTCCAAATTCTGTTGTTGGTGAGGATCAATTTGATCCTGAAATTAATGAGGTTTCGATTGAAGATGAAGTTGAAGCCTCAGAAGTGGTTTCACCGCTTCAAATTACTACGTGTGAAGAGGAAATTTCGGAGAACAGAAGAGGATGATGCTAAATCGAAGAAGTCTTCTGAATCTGAGATGACTCATGAGTTTATGAAATTGGATTTCGTCCCTCCTTTAAAGGTTGATGGAATTCTAACTCACCATATTTCTTCTGATGATATTTCTTGTGAGATTAATTTTTGGGAGTCCTCTATTGGGTATTATCTGTCATGGAAATGTTTGCTAGAAGAATGTGAGGTAACAATGGGTTGGACAAAGTTGTTTGGGGTAAGGAAGGTTCATTTGTATTCAGATTCAACTCCATTGTTGCGCGTAATAAAATTCTTGCAAGACATGTTGTATATTTTGACAAGAAACCTCTATTGCTGAAAGCTTGGTCATTAGGGGATGCCACTACACCTGATAAGGATTTTGCTGTTCCAATATGGATCAAACTTCCAGGTTTGAGTTGGAAATTTTGGAGTAAAAGTAGCTTGAGCAAGATCGGTAGTACTCTTGGTGTTCCTTTAATGGTTGATTCATACACGAGGGATAAAGTTATGATGCGTTATGCTAGAATTCTAGTCAAAGTGGATCTCGATCACTCTTTTCCCGAATCTATTCCTTTGATTCATGAGGATGGATTTGCTTATTCGCAAAAGACTGAGTATGAATGGCGCCCTGTGAAATGTTCTGAATGTACGATGTTTGGTCATCGGGCAGATACTTGCAGGAAAAAGGGTGGTAATCAAAATTGGAGGCAGAAACAACAAGGTCAGAATACTAATGTCAGCAATGTATGTGTATCTCAATAGAAGGTGCCTAAAAGGGGGAATGACAGGCCTGATAGTCCAATCATATCTGAGATTGTTATAGGATCTTGGCTTGTAACTCTCACTCCCATTCCTGAGCTTGGTTTGATTGAGGAGAGTGAAATTCCTTGCACCAGTGTTTCTAATGGAAATGGATAAGTTCCTCTCTTGGAACGTTAGAGATTTGAATGGCCCCAAAAAATAGGAGGGAGTGAAACATTTCCTTCAAATGAATAATTTCAATCTCATTGGGTTGATGGAGACTAAGGTTTCTGAGGAGAAGTATGAATCTATCAAGAACAACATTTGTGCCAATTGGAATCTTCTACATAATGCTTCTGCCTCTCATAGAAGCAGAATATGGGTATTGTGGAGGGGAGATATCTTTGTGCAAGCTATTGAGATTCATGAACAATATATACACTGTAAGGTTTCCTTTGGTTCTTCTGAGGTTCTTATTAATTTCATCTATGGAGATAATGATTTGGGGACTCGTAAGATTCTATGGAGTGGTCTTGCCAATATTGTTTCAAATTGTACATAATCATAAATACTAGCTGGAGATTTTAACCTTGTCTTGGATTTTGAGGATAGAATTGGTGGGATTCAGATTTCTGCTGAGGAATTTATTGATTTCAGGAATTTTATGGTTGATTTCCATATTAGTGAAGTGAAACATTCGGGGAATAGATACACTTGGCATAATAAGAAGATTTTCTCCTGTATTGATCGGGTCTTAGTGAACTCAGAAGGTCTGATGCAGTTTGAATCTATCTCTTATATGGCCTTAGCCCATGGTATATCGGATCACTCTCCTTTGATGATTCAATTAGACTCATCCTTTCAAAGGCCAAAAAGAAGATTTAAGTTATGTAGTATGTGGGTTGATTCTCCTGTGTATAATGACATTATTTCTGAGAATTGGAGACAAACTTTTTCAGGCACCCCAATGTTCAAACTTGTATCCAAACTGAAGTCACTAAAGGGTCATCTATCTTCTCTTCATAAATCATCTTTTGGTGATATTTTTCAAAGATCCCAACTAGATTATGAGACTATGATTTCTGCTCAAGAGTCTTTTATGCAAAATCCAGGAGACTTGATCCTTTTAGAGAAGGTTGAATCAGCTGTTATGGAGTGCCAAAATACCTTGAGTGCTGCTATGAAGTTGATGAAGCAAAAGACCTAGGAAGACTGGTTAAGGAAAGGAGATAACAACATTGCCTTTTTCTATTCAATGATAAAGGCAAGGTACTATCAGAATAAAGTATTATCTTTGGAAAACAATGAAGGTATGCTTCTTCAGAATGAAAATGATATTGGTCTTTTTCTGGCTGATCACTTTGAGTCGTTCTTTTCTAAACATGACTGTTTAGGGAAAGTTAGATTTGACATAATTTCTCATGGGAAAAGATTAAACAGTGACCTTCACAGCAAAATCCTTAAATCAGTCACTGATGCTGAGGTAAAAAAAAGGTGATTTTTGAGATGGATGGTTCTAAGAGCCATGGACCAGATGGCTTTAGTGCCTCATTTTTCAAGTCCTCATGGTCTAATGTGGGAGCATATGTTATTAATGCTATTAAGAACTTCTTTTCAACTGGGAAACTCTTGAAAGAGGTGAACACTACTTTGCTTACAATGGTGCCTAAGGTAAATAATCCTACCAAAGTTGGAGATTTAAGGCCTATTGCATGTTGCAATGTGCTTTATAAGGCAATTACAAAGATACTTTGCATTCGGCTCCAAGAGGTTCTTCCTGACATTATTGACATCTCACAAGCTGCTTTTGTTGAAGGAAGATCAATATTGCATAATATTCTTGTGGCAGAAGATCTCATCAGATTCTATAATAGAAAAGGAGCTCAGCCTAGCTGTCTTCTCAAAGTGGATATTTAGAAGGCTTATGATATTGTTGACTGGGATTTCCTCAGGCATCTATTATTGGCTTTAAATTTCCCCTGGAAATTTGTGGAGCTTATTATGACTTGTGTTTCCACTGCTACATTCTCTGTGGGTTTTAATGGTTCTACTTATGGCTTTTTCAAAAGTGGTCGTCGTCTTCGTCAAGGTGACCCGATTTCTCCACTTTTATTTGTTCTAGTCATGGACTATCTTGATAGAACCATTAAAAGCTATACAAGTGTGGCTGATTTTAGATATCATCAATTCTATTCTGGTATGAAGTTGACACATCTATGTTTTGCTGATGATTTGCTCATGTTTTGCTATGGAAACACTGATAGTGTGAGAGCTTTATCTGATGCCTTGAATCACTTTTTTGAAGCTTCTGGACTTGTTCCAAACTCCTCAAAATCTGATGTTATTTTTGCAAATGTTGATCTGTTGGAAAAGAAGAAGATCTTGGCACTTTTGAATTTCAAGGAGGGTCATCTTCCCTTTCGTTACCTTGGTGTCCCTATTAAGCCTTTTCGACTGAATAGGCATGATTGTGATGTCCTTATTGATAAGATGACAAAAAGGATTCAAGGTTGGGCTGTAAGGAAACTCACTTACGCAGGAAGAGTTGAATTGATCAATAGCATTCTTATGTCTATCCATACTTTTTGGGCTCAAATCTTTATTATCCCTAAGAATGCTATTGTCTCTATTGAGAAATTATGCCATGGGTTTCTCTGGGGTTCTGATACTAGAAGCCCTCCCATTTCTTGGAAAACTTGCTGCTTATTCAAGAAGGAAGGAGGCCTAAATATCTGAGATGAAAAAGCTTGGAATATTGCTGCTTTGGGCAGCTTAATTTGGCAGATTCACAGCAATAAGGAGGCATTATGGATCATATGGGTACATCACATTTATATGAAGAAAAGCTCAATTTTTTGCTGTGAAATTAAGCAAAATGCGAGTTGGTATTGGAGAAGATTATTAAAAGCAAGAGATTAGCTTCTTCCTCCTTTTTGGAAACTGATTTCAGAAGGAAAGAAACATAGTATTAAGCTTGGATATGATCATGTGAAAGACCATAATTAGAATGTGCACTGGCATAAATTGATTTGGAGTTCTCCTAGAATTCCTAAGTGTGTTTTCATTACTTGGATGGCTATGAACAGCAAGCTATCTACATTGGACAGAATCCAAAAATTTGGATTGCAAATGGCCAACAGATGTTTCCTCTGTGAGTGTCAGTCAGAATCCAATTCACATATTTTCTTTGAGTGTGATTATGCAACTCAGGTTAGCAATGCTGTTTGGTTTGATCTCTTTGGAACTGTTCCTGTTTGGATTAATTGGAACAACCAAGAGTGGATTAAATCTGGTTTGAATGGTAAGAAGGAAAAACTTGTGCTGTCTTCCATTGTTTATCACATATGGGGGGAGAGGAACAGGAGGCTACATCAAAATGTCGCCCATAATCCTGGTTTTGTTTGTTTGTCTGTTAAAAATGATATTAATTTGAGGCTTTATTAGTCTTGTGGTTGGGCAAGAGCTCTAGTTTATTTCTTCGCTGTTTGGAACTTTTGGTTGGGTTTGATCCTTGGGTCGGTCTTATTGTTTGACCCCTCAGGTATGTCCGAGTATCGTGTATTCGATTTTGTTAATGGAAAAATCTCATTGATTTGTCCATATATATATATATATATATATATATATATATATATATATATATATATATATATATTTGACAATAGCTTCAGTAGATATTATTACGCCATTAGTATTACGCATTACACATTTACGCAAGTGCATACATAGTTACATACATACATAGTTTGAAATGCAGAACACGATTACTATTATTTATCAGAGGATACTCTCTGTGAGAGAAATCTCGAGTCCTGCTTTTATTCTGTGTCTTCTTTTTCTTCTCTCTCACCTCCTATTGCTATCTGCAAAGTCATACACCAAATGAATCTAAACTTGACATAATTGAAATTAATACAGTGACAATTATAGTTTGTTTTGTTCTAAATCCAACTCTACATTCACTTTGGGATTTTTTTTTAAATTTCAGTTTTTTCTAATTTGTTTTCCATCTTACTCGCAGGAAGATTATAAAGTATAATTACTAAAAATTATTTTAATTTGAAAAACTACTATTATTTTTTTAATAAATAAAAGGGAACGATCGTAGAAAAAGGAGGACAAACTTTGTAAATTTACTAAAAATCATGGGGAAGTGTTGTGCTAAGTTTGTGAGCAAATGCAAGTCAAAATCTTCGATGTTTAAGGTATGCACTCGGCGATGGTGCAAGAAAAAAAAAACAATTTTTCAAACTTTGGACCAGTAATGTACTTTTTCAAAATTTGGATAATTATTGTCCAATCGCCCAAAGTAAGGATTGTTAACATCCAAATTTCCTTTAAAGTATAATTGATACATACGGGGTGGTGCTAAAGATGTAAAACAAGCATGGGAACCCCGGTACACCTAATGCGGGGCTTTGGAATCTATATATAAATAATCTTTTTTATACACGAACGTGCATGAAAGGACCGACTCTAGTGAACCAAGAAGAAAAAAACCTTTTAAAAACTGACTTTTAAACAACCCCTCCCCCCCCCCCCCCCCCAAAAAAAAAAAAGGATTGAGTAGACTATTTACCAAATAGAGCTATAGTAGGTCATAGATTCAATTCCACCCTCCCCGTGGTTCACAATTAAAAATATGTATTACCAACCACTTTTTCCAGGCAATTTAAAATAGTTGGAAAAACTAATCATTTTAGCAACCATTTCATATATATTCCAATTTAAAAAAAAAAAGTATAGATGGACACATACATGGTGGTGCAGTCAGTGTTGGGAGAAAAGGTGTAAGACATAGGAACCCCACACTGTGCAGGAAGCTTGGCGGCGAGTTCATAATTGAGTCCCTTGGTGTTGGCGGCCACCCCCTTGACGCACTCGCACACCGCCCTGCGCTCGTCGGTGTTGCGAGCGATGCCCTTGACAGACCGCAGTGCCCCACAGCACTCTGCCGGCGGGGCTGTCGTCTTCCCAGGAGGAGTACTAGTCAAGTAAGAAATGCATGGGGACAGTGTGTCTTTCACCCCGCTGCATGGTATGGCTCTCTGTGCGGTGACTTTAGTGGTGGTGGTGGTGGTGGTGGTGGCTTCCCATGCCATGCTCATGGCTATAACCATGCAAACTAGCTTTAGAAAATATCCCATGGTTAGTATTATTGTTGGTTTAATTTAATTTTCTGTGTTTTTGTAGATGGAAATGAATAGCTACGTAGGGAGGGGGTGTGCTAGTGTACAAGGCTATTTATAAAGGAATATTAGGTTGGAAAATCCACCACTTTGGCATATCTCAAATTTTATATTTGACTCATGGCCGCCTAATTTTTGGGAGATTGTATTTGTCAGTAGGTCAATCTACACTGAGTTCACTCTAATTAAATTCTGATTTTTTGTAATGTGGTAGTTGTTTTTTTTATTTGGATACACTTCTAGTCTACATATCACCCCAAAAAAGAACACTGTTGCATCATAAAGAAAATGTCAAGTTTAATTGATGCAACTCGGGGTTGCCCACTTAAAGGTTGGAGGCTGCAATGAACCAAAAGTAATGTTTGGGAAATTGTGATAAACAACCAGTTTTTATATGCTGCATTTTAGATTACCTATTTAAATATAAAATTATCAATATTTATTGTAAAATTCATCTTATATTTTTTTTAGCATAAATTCATCTTTTGAAATTCATTTTAAATTTATCCTTATTATTGTGAAATTCATCAATATTTTCAAAACTTATCAATATTTACACCGATTGAACATGTAGGCCCTGTTCGGCAAAATTAGCGTTTTAGGTAGCGGATAGAGGTTTATGTAGCGGATAGCGGTTTACGTAGCGGATAGCGGTTTAAGTAGCGGATAGTGGATGACTGTTTAAATGAAAATTGTGTTCGGTAAATTTAACGGTTGAATTAACATATTAATGTGAATTGACATAAAAGGATATCAATAATTTTAAAAGATAAAATTTTCAAAGGGTATTTTTTGACCGAAAATATGAAACGCTATATCCTAAACGCTAAACGTTAACTTTATTAGCGTTTCACAAAACGCTCCTTAAAACGCTAAACGCTCCTCAAAACGCTAGCTTACCGAACACTAATATTTATGCAATTAGAGTTTTGACTTGGTCAAGACACTAAACGCTACCCCAAACGCTACTGCCAAACATAGCCGTAAAAAATCGACATACTTTAATGCGTGTGGTGGATTTAGCTGACTCTTCCATAGTGCAAAACTGCGAGTTATTATTTGTGAGTAACCAACCCCTCAAAATGGGATTTCAAAAACCTAAATTTCATTTATAAAAGGAAAGATACATACTAAATGGACAATGATATCTGCGTTAAATTAATCAAGATAATTATTAAATATTTTGAATTATTTATATTTTATAATTTTATGATTTTAAATAATATATATCTAAATAATATTAACCTCAATAATTTCAACCCCTTCCTATTATTGATATACTCCCTCCGTTCCATATTAATTGACACTTAAACTAATTTTTTTTTGTTCCAATAAAGTTGACCCTAATCACCCCTTTTCCTTTCCCTCCCCTTTCTCTTCCCCTCCATTTAGGCTCTGCTTGGAAGGAGAGTAAAAAATGGGGAGTAGGAGTTCATAAGAGTAAAGGAATGTGAGAGTATGGGAGAGTTCATAAGGGTAACAACTTATGCCTGTTTGGGAGAACATTTTGGAAAGTTCATTAGAGTAAAGTGTTAAATGACATATTTACCTTTTATATTATATGCAATTCAATATAATACAATTAGGGTTAGGGGTATAATGGTCATTTTCGATGTTATGTATGATATAATTATATGGAACACTTGTTTACACCCCAAATTGGTGTGTTAAAAAAATAGGGGTAAAGAGGTGTAAAGGAGAGTAAATTCTAGTCTCTCTTACCCTCCCTCACCCTCCCTCACTCTCTTCCCAAGCAGGAGTAAGGAGGAGTAGGTACCCTCCTTAACCCCTCCTTACTCCCCTCTACCCATCTCCGAAGCAGACTCTTTAAATGAACTGTTAATTTAAAGAGCTTATGTAATTTGAATTATGTGTTGAATAAATCGTACAAAAAGAATTTATTTTTTATATTGCACCGCCAAGGGTTGAAAAGTGAGGATCGGAATTTCATTTAATGCTCTTAAAGCTGATTAGTTAAAATGCATATAATAAGGGTATAAAATGTGTCTAGATGAATTGACCGTTTAAAACCGCGAATCCGTCTTTTACATAGGCCGGGGAACAATGAGGGCGTTTTTTTTTACCTCGCCGATTTACAACGTTTAATACACAAATTATCTATTTTAAAAGGGAAAAAATAAGAATTAATATTGACATTAAATCAATATAATAATAAGCATTTTCATGTTCCCGAATAAAAAGCTACCGTATAAAACACAAATTTTCATGGGACAGCGTTTAATAAAAGTCAACGTTTATATTGATAAATAATTGACTGTATTTTTACATAATATTACCGGATAATACGCGTACAACCATATTTTATCTATTTAATTCACACACCATATTTTACTAAGGGTGCGTTTGGTAAGATTCCTAGGAAATTTTTCCCGGGGAAAAGTTTCCCTGGAAAGTTTTCGATTGGAAATATTTCCCGAGAAAAATTTCCCTTAACCCCCCTAAGGGAAATTTTCCCTAGGAAAACCTTGCAAATGGTGGGCCCCTTGTAAAAACTTTCCCGAGGTCAATGTACAATCAAACATGGGGGAAAATAAGCCAACTCGGAAAAATTGACAATTTCTCCAGGATTTTTGACCTAACAGGGTCGTGGAGACCTTATAATCAATAACCTCTAGACCCTGATCGGCATTTTCTCGTCTATATTATTATTATGTGATCATGTTACACGCCAAAATCTAACCAAGCTGACTTTTGCAATTGTAAGTATCTGCAATAAATTCACATACACCGGATTACTCTTCCATCAGTTGCGTAATATGCCAAAATATCCATCAATCTCTTGCATGTCACTGTTCGGCCTCTTATCGCACAAGCAGATTATTCCAGCTTCTCACTAAAGCTCAAGTTCCGGTAGACATAAAAAAAATTCATTAAGGGTGTATTTGGTCTAAAGGAAAATAATTTTCTAGGGAAAGTTTTCTTTGGAAAATGATTTTCTTAGAAAATGAATTTTCCATTGATTGTTTCAAGTGTTTGGCACAAAGGAAAATGATTTTCACATGTTTGACAATAAAGAGATAGAAATTAAAATGCGTGTCTGTGAGAGAGAGTGGTGGAGAGGAAGAGATAGATAGAGAAAGATATATTAAAACAAGTGCAGGAGAGAAAGTGTTGGAAGAGATAAAAATGAGAGATAAGATATTAAAACGGGTGTATGAGAGAGAGTGGTGGAGAGAGAGAGAGGGGAAATGGTTTTCATTATATTTGAATCAAGAAAATAATTTACAAAGAGATGAAGGAAAATTATTTTCTTGGAAAATGATTTGCTCCATTTTCTAGTAATCAACCACTGAAAAATGAAAAAATCATTTTCATCCCAACCAAACACACCTTAAGTGAAAATCATGGGGTTGATGGCTCATACTTGTCATGGGCAGATTGATACCTCATGTTTTATTCTGTTCTCATGTTTTATTGGTTGACAAGATTACAAGAATAATGGTAAAACTCAGGTTAATAGTAAGGAAAACGTTGTGTTAGATCTAAATCTAGCTATTGAGATTGATCGTATTAATATTTAAAACTTTTAAAGTCTAACTGACACAAATTTCAAAACAATAGATAAAATGGGATGTGGTAGTACAATGTGTATTTGGAACACTGCACTTAACAGTTACATATTTATCAGAATCATACGTTATACTGTGTGATCACACGAAATGGACAAAAACACATGCTGATCACTGATCACAATGGATTGGGTCATCAAAAGAATTGAATGCCTATCCATCCCAATTCACAAAAAACATGATGATCAGTGATCAGGATGAATTGGGTTATCTGTAGAATTGAATGTCAATCCCAACTCCCAACTGCCTCTTCTGCTCAAACATGACAACATCTGTAAGACAAATTGGGATTTTTCTGAAACCACCTTTTGGTTGCAGTGTCACAAACATGGAGACTCCATGCTTCTTCACAAAGTGATGTCAATATTTCTGATTCCACAGGGTAGAATTCCCATCATGGCCATGTTTGTTAAATAGTTTATTCAACGGCATATTGCAAAAGTCAACTTATTGGAATGTCAAATAGACAGTTTGGATGTTTGGTAACATTGTTTGGTCCCAATCAGCCAATTTCCAATAGGTTGTTAATGTAATCTATTGAAAATGGTTTATTGTGAAAAAACCCTTTAGTCCAAAAATTGTCTAAATTTACACATCATCCTAAAAATATTATTTATAAATGGTACAAATGGAATTTCAACAAATACCTTTTCAAAAACAGTTAACTTCCTCAAACACAACTTTTTCAAATAGTCAATCGAAACAGCAAATTCAAATAGTCAATCGAAACAACAAATTCAAATAGTCAATCTAAACAATCAATTCAAATAGCCAATGCGAACAGTCCACAACTATTTGCTAAACAGAGCCCATGTCTATCATCATCCATATAGCATGTCTGCCATTTGACCTAAATTTACACTGACCATATCATAACACCAACACCAAATGGAATACTGGCCTTAAGAGTACACACACATATCTATGTATAATACATTTAGTCTTCAACTTTCAAGTGAAGTCATAATCAAGAATATTATACAACAGCCTGCCTGAGCTGAAGATAATTACAGGGCAATCTCATTTTCCCCACATCTTCATACAAAAACTTCACACTATCAGAAAAACACACACTAACTATAGACACTATCACAAGTTACAATGCACTGTCAACTTATTCATACCTCTAGACAGCATAACAATGTTCGACATTCCGAACCAGAGCGCACTGGTTGAATCTCGAATATTGAAATAATCGCACATCATCAATCGGAAAATATCTTCATATCATACAGCTCTTGCAGGAGTGACATGGGTATCTCTGCTCGAAATTAAATAAAGATGTTAGAAATGAAACTCTGAGACGCATGACAATCGAAATTATGCATTATAAACCCACTATATTACCTCACTGCAAGTACATTGTCTACAAGGATACAAGTTGTTTCTATTGCGCAGCATCTTCGTGAAAGTAACCCAAAGCAATCCTTTCCAGTCGTGATCTTAAGCATTGGAGTTCCTTCATTTCAGCTGCGTCCTTCTTCAATCTTGCTATTTCGTCTTCCAACTTGGGAATTACTGAGAGCTGACTTCTTAACAAGGTAATTTCGCTTTTGAGTTCAGCCACTTCCTTCTTTAGTCTGGAATTTTCAGACTTCAAAATACGATCACCTTCCTGCTAAAAGCAACGGCTATCTTTGTCAATAATGTCAGTTTGAATGGTACGGTTCAGGAAATGTTCGAGAATAAATGATAATTTTAGAAGACATTTTTAGTTTTTGATCAGCTTCCTATTAAAGGGCTCAATACAAGTCCCTTTAATTGCACATGTATATTAATCCAAGCCTTCCAAGATTAGGGATGAGTCTTTGAGGCTCTAGCGCTTTTGTTTAGTTTATGTATTTGTTTCTGAATATTTCTTTTAAAAAAAAAAAACAAAGATAACTAGCAGAATCATATATACAAGTACTTAAATCTGCAATTAGTCACCTTTGTTGCTGCCTGGTCATCTTGGATCTTCTGCACATCTAAGGATGATGTGCACTCCGGGAATTCTACAGTTACCTCAGACATGTCCATGGATAACCTAGACTTCTCTGACACGTCATCTTGTACTTGGTCGTCTATCCCCTTGTACTCAGTTGGTTCTTCTTCATGCAGCATAGCCATTCGTCGGGAACTCTGACAATTAAATGACAAGAATCCAAGTCTAGGTGCCCTCCAAAGATATAATTTCCATTAACATTGCAATTGCCTAAAGCTAAGGGAGCATCACATTTTGGTTACACAATTGCTTTTCCTTATGTCTATAATATGGGTAGTTGAAAAAAATATTTTTTTTCAACTTAGATTGTAATGGACTCAACCAAAATGTCTCATTAAACCTTCCTTTGCTTACTTTTCATGGAGAAGTAGGTAGCGAACGGAATGGGTCAATCGGAACCAGTCTCTCTAAATTGCAAAAATTAGGGATAAGACTGCTATGCCCGACCCCTCTACACCTCGCCAGTGCCGGTAGTTCAGGGTATTAGTTTTGGTTTTGGTTTTGGTTTGTATTGTTTTCCGAATATGCCTATGGTGCTTTTATACTAGACATCTTCTTGCTTATAATTAGGTTCATCAATATCCAAGCTTCAACTAAAGATTTGGTTGCAAACTTGCAATGCAGAGTTCATGGCGGGTAACTATGCATACGTCTTACCTTAGGAGGAAGCCTTGGACATTTAGTGGATGTTCTTCTGGAGGTCGCATTAGTTACCATGACACCAACTGCTGGAGGGCTTGGACTTGAATGCTCCAGTGTGGTAACCCCTTTCATATCGGTTTGTGTTTCCAGGAATTCTCTAATTACATCAACGTCTAACTCAGTTGATCGAGGTTCCAGCTTCCACGTAACCTGTAGACATGGTCGTCACTACTGTCACGTTGCCATAGAAACAAGGTTATCAATAAGGGAGGAAGAAATCGGGCATCCAAGCTCGCATCACATACCTGATTCTCTTCAACCTCGTCAAACTTGGTAGCAAACCAGTGCCTTTGACTTGTGCACCTGCTACTATCCCAACAGCATGCACGGGGAAAACTAGAGCTGGTACTCAGTATATTAGGCTGGCCAATGTCTATGTGCTCATAGGACCATATCTGCCAATATCAATACACCATAAGATTTAGACCACAAATAGGCCTTAATCTACATTACTTGGACACAGGCACGGGACACAGATACGGGCATCAGACTCAGCTACTTTTAAGTTTTAAGAAAATCTGCAAATTTTTGTTGTAATTTGAAGTGTCAAGTGTCGTCTCCATACCCGGATGTTGAGGGTCTGACACAGGTACGGTACGGAAAATGAAGGGTCAAAGCAACACAGGCCTTAATGTTTTGTTCACATTTGAAACATAACTTCGCTTAAGTGACTACTTAACATACACTCATTACTAAGCTTTCGGCATTAAGAGCAGTCCATTATATACAAGCAATGCTAGCCTACATTGACCAACACACAAACCAATACACTATTTCCACAAATGATTAGAGAAGGTGCATACATAACAAGAACTAGTAAGAAAACAATGGTCAGCAAAAGTTACAAGGTTAAATCATTATTTCAAAAACCAATGATCTAAAGAAGCCAAAGTTGAACCAGTGCAAGATTGTGAAAACTTTTTTCCCGATTATTCAAAGCCTTTACAATGCTGAAATGTTAGCACCATAAAATATGCATAGTTCTGCAAAATATCAGCTAGGTAGCAAATAAAACAGCAAGGATCATCAATACACAGCCTCGGAAAAGACGCCACAAACTAAAAGATAATGAAAACTCACTTGCAGAAGTAAAAGGCAACCATCAATGCTCTTGGCCTGTTCCTCTATCCTTCGGGATAAGCAGCAGAAAAGATCTTCAATCACCGCAACGCCCCAAGCATACTGAGGCACCTTATCCAGATCTTCAAGGAAGGAAAGATAGCGCGAGTCTATCTTTGAAGAGGAGTTGGGGAAAAGGAGCGTTCCAAAAGTAAACAGCAAAAAGCTCCTAACAAAATCTTCATCAGCTGAATCGCCCAGATCATCCAATTTCTGCTCAATGGCAGAGACATTTATCTTCCTGCTACGCTTAGTAGCACCATACTGTTGTTCTAAGTCTGAGAATGGCTCATCTTCATCCAAAGCTACCGGTTTTCCAGTAATACGAAGCCCTAAAATTAATCCAACATCCATTGCAGTAATGGTGAGCTCCCTACTCAGAAGCAGAAATGCTCGTTTCTTGCAATCCCACCGCTCCATCCATTCCACTAATAGGTTCTTTCGGAGCGTGTGGTGATGAATTTTAAGCAGATTTCCAAACCCAACTCTTTCGATGGCGGTTCTCTGATCATCTGTCAACTCTTCTGCTCTCTTGACAAAGGATGACATCGAAAACTTGGTGGTAAAGTTGCCAGCCTGATAAAAACAAATCAAAACAAGGTTCACTTGACTAAAAATTCACATCCAAAACTCAACCAACCATTTTTTTTTCTGGGTGAGAACTTAATCATGTTCTGCAACAACCCCATCAGAGGTAAAAACAAATCAAAACGAGGTATACTTGACTAAAATTCACATCCAAAACTCAACCAGCATATTTTCTGGGTGAGAACTAAATCATGCTCTGCAACAATCACATAGTAAATCAAACAGCATAAAAACAAATCAAAACAAGGTTCACTTGACTAAAACCTCACATCAAAAATTCAACCAGCCATTTTTTTAAGGGTGAGAACTTAGCTATGTTCCGCAACAAACCCATCAATGACAAATCAAGCAGTTTAAACAATTAACAACAAACTGATATTCGCGAATTCAGATGAGCAGCTAAAGCTTTCCAGAGCTTTTCACATCATTTTTTTGTACAATTTAGTATAAGAAACAAAAGGATTCCTTTTCACCATTAGCAATTCTATCTACATGGGTGCAGAATTTGCAAAAACAGTTCAGCTCGATTGAAACTACTCTATATTGATCTTTTGGCAAGAATAATTCATTAATCTTCAAATCCTATCTTTTGACAACGACAAGATGAATTTGAAATTCAAAACACAACGGTCAAGTTAGAAAAAGGCCAAAATTCTACCATTCCTTAAAGTTTCACTGCCTACACTCCATCACATGAATTCAGCGGGCATAAAATCACGTAAAAGATCGCTGAAAATTACGAACCACAAAAAACTAATGGCCTCCAAAAACTACCAAACTTGACAGCAATATTAAAAATGTTAAAGCGTAAGAAGTAATCACATTTCTGGAATTGGTCTTTTGGCAAGAATAATTCATCAATCTTCAAATTCTATCTTTTGACAACGACAGACACCAGGTGAATTTGAAATTCAAAACACAACGGTCAAGTTAGGAAAACAAAACAAAACAAAACAAAATTCTACCATTCCTGAAAGTTTCACTGCCTACATTCAATCACACAAACTCAGCGGTAAAAAAACAAAGCAAAAGATCAGCCAACTCAACAAACCAAAACAAGAACATCAAACAAATCCGAGAAAATTACGAAAAAACCTAACGACCTGCAGAAACTACCAAATTTGACAGCAAAATTAAAGAGTTAAAGCAGAAGAAGTTATCACATTTCTGGTATCAGCAGAAGGAAGAATGGATGATCTCCTGGTGCTAATCCGCCGAACGGAGTCAGAATCAAGGGCGCTGTCAAGAGAAACCGCCATGGAAGACCTCCTTGTGCTCCTCCTCATCTTGCGTTGGTGATTTTAGAGAGGATTTGACACAGATTTCTGAGAAATGTAGATTGAGATTAGACACAGTGAGTTGTTCTGCCTGGTTAGTACTACAACTGAAGAAGAAGAAGAAGAAGAAGAAGAAGAAGAATGAAGCTTGCAAGGGAAGAGTTGTTTGGGCAGTGAAAGTGAGTTAATTTATTTGATTTTATTTTACATTTTACTTTATCGACAGCAGTCAGATTAGTAGATAGGTGGAGCCTGGAAGTTGGGAATTAAAAGGGGGTCCTGAAACCGCGAAGTGGATAATTTGTTTTTTTTTTTCTCTGTTTAAATTTTGGGGAGAATTGGGCTTCCGACAAGAAGTGAACCAAACTGGGCTACTTCGGCCCACGAGAACTATAACTTACGAATACGATCCAGAAAGTTTTTTCAAGTTTGAGTCCATTTTTAGGACCTTTTTCGGCCCACAAGAACCATAATCTCTTTTTTTCTGGTCTATTGACCATGAAGGATGACCCAGAAGGTAAATTAATCGAAAAGACTTTCTAGGACCATGAATTCTTAATTTTGTATTTAAAAAAATGGGACAACAGCGAGGAAAGAAATTCTTGGAGAGATTAGACAATGGAGGCAAAAAGAAGAGGTAATGTGGTGGCAGCGCTCACGGACTCAATATATTAGCCATAGTGATCAGAACTCTAGCTGGTTTCATCAGCGTGCGAATGAGAGACGGAAGTCCAACGCAATTGAGCGCTTGAAGGATGGCTCAGGGAGAGTTTGTGAAGAACCAGGTGAAATCCAACAAATCATTGTGGATTACTACTCACATTTATTTGCTTCAGAAACACCACAAGGAATGGATCAAGCACTCTCGGGAATCGACAACCGAGTCACCCCGGCTATCAACGATGAGTTATGCCGGCCATACTCTAGGGACGAGGTGGGAGAAGAGCTACGTATGATGAACACGAACAAGGCACCTGGTCCGAATGGGATGAACCCATACTTTTATCAAAAATACTGGGATGTGGTTGGAAAGGATGTGGAGGATGTGGTTTTAGCAATCTTAAACGGGGCAGACATCCCGGACAAAATGAATCACACTCATGTGGTTTTGATCTCGAAGAAAAACAACCCGGAAGAGATCACTGATTATCGTCCGATCAACCTTTGCAATGTTTGCTACAAGCTGGTAACGAAGGTCATCACAAATCGGTTGAAACCTATATTACCCGCTATTATTTCCCTGAATTAGAGTGCGTTCACGCCAGGACGGTTAATAACGGATAACATCTTGGTAGCATTTGAAATCTTTCACTCTATGAAAGGGAATCAGGCAACCAATGGAAGCATGTCGATCAAGCTCGATATAGCCAAGGCCTACGACAGGGTGGAATGGATGTTTCTGAGACGGATGATACTAAAGATGGGATTTACTCGGGATTGGGTGAACCTAGTTATGAAATGCGTTGAGACGACCTCGATGTCATTCATCGTGAATGGAGAACCGTGTGGCCTAGTGCGACCGAGTAGGGGCTTACGTCAAGGCGACCCGATCTCGCCCTACCTATTTATTCTAGTAGCTGAAGCTTTGTCCGGTCTTCTCACAAATGCGGCTAACAACGACAATATTACAGGATACAGAGTATGTAGAAATGCCCCAGAGGTATCACATCTATTATTTGTCGATGACTCGTTGTGCTTTGTGAAGGCCTCCATTACGCAAGCCCATTTTTCGAAGAATATGCTACAAATTTACGAGGGTGCGTCAGGGCAGAAGATCAACTACACAAAATCTAGTGTAGTATTCAGCAAAGGCGTACCGCATCAACGAAGAGAACAAATCCTCATTATACTAGATATGAGGGAAGTCTTATCCCATGAGAAATATCTAGGTCTCCCAACGCAATTCGGTAGGTCGAAAAGAAAAGTGTTTGTTGGAATCCAAGACAAAGTCGCTAAGAGGGTGATGGGGTGGATAGGGAGAAATTTATCATGGGCAGGTAGAGAAGTCCTTGTAAAGGCAGTAGCCCAGGCAATACCTACCTACGCAATGAGTATCTTCCGGCTACCAAGTTCCTTCTGTGATAGTATTTAGTCTGTGGTGAATAAATATTGGTGGGGAGCGAAGGAGGGGAAACAAAGGGTCCACTGGGTGAACAAGCGAAAGCTATTTGATTCAAAGTTTGATGGTGGCCTGGGGTTCCGGGAACTGAAGCTTTTCAATGAAGCCTTGCTGGCCAAACAAGTATGGCAACTGATGCATACTCTGGAATCGCTAGTGTACAGGATGCTCAAAGCCAAATACTTCCATGATGTAGGAATCCTTGATGTTGAAATTACAACATGGGGAAGTTATACTTGGAAAAGCCTTAGTAGTGTGTTGTGGGTTGTGAAGAAGGGTACGAGGTGGATGGTGGGGGATGGGTACTCGTTGAATATTTGGGAGTCAAAGTGGTTGCCGAGGCCGGTGTCATTCAAAGTTATCACCCCAGCAAAACCGGAGCTTGCCTTACTGAGAGTAGGAGACCTAATCGATAGAGATACTGGTATGTAGAGATCTGATATGCTGGAGAATATCTTCCTACCGATTGATATGGGCACCATAAAGTCTATCCCTTTAGCTACATCTTAGCCGAGAGATAGATTAACTTGGCACTACGATACCCATGGGGAACTCATTGTAAAATCGGCATACAGGAAGATTAGAGAATGGAAGTATCAAGATGGGACATCGGAAAGCTCGGGAGCTACAGTGAGGTCATTCTGGAAGAACTTGTGGAAGCTTAGCATACCACCTAAAATGAAGATGTTTGCATGGAGGGCCATTTCAAATGCATTACCCACCAGTGAAGGATTAGCGAGGAGATTGCATGCTTTCCCGGCAAACTGCCTATACTGCGGAGAAGGCGAGGAAACAAGCACCCATGCTATCTTCACATGTCCGAAAGTAGGGCAGATATGGAGAGTGAGTGGCTTCTCAGATCGCTACTGGCAGCCTAGGTGCAGTAACATTAGATTTAGCTTTGACAGGGCAATTGAGGATTTGGGGGAGTTGGGTGGCAAGTTCATTGGAGTAGCGTGGGCTGTTTGGAATGAGCAGAACAGGAAGCTACATGGCGGAGGGGAGCAACAGCCGGATAATATAGTTCGCCACGCTAAGAAATTGATACATGAATTTCGAGATACCAAAGATAAGACAAAGATAAGGCAAAGGACTGTTACATTCTGGAGACCGCCTAATGTCGGCCTACTGAAGGTCAATTTTGATGGGGGAATGCTTGGAGAGTGGGGGAGAGGATAGGGAGCTGTGGGTCGTGATGACAAAGGATGCATAGTATTCATGGTCGCCGAGCAAGTAATGAAGCTGGAGGCGTCGGACATAACTGAATCGAGAGACTGTCTCATGGCAATGGCAATTGTGAAAGACACCCATTTCTCCAAGGTGATATTTGAGTGGGACTGTCTCACACTCATCTCAAACCTGAAGAGGAATAGCATTCCCAACACAGAGATGGGCCTTCTAATTGCTGAAATCCTAAGTTTAGCTAGTAATTTTAGTTATTGTGCTTTTTCTCATGTTTGTAGGGAAGGAAATAAGGTAGCACATGCCCTAGCTCACCTACAACTTTAAGACATTAGTCGGAGGGTTTGGAAAGAGGAGGGACCAGATATTATCAACGTTCTGGTGATAGACGATTTATGTAATGTGGTTGAAATCTAATATTAGCAGCTTGTTGCATCAAAAAAAAAATGGGGCATATATCGCTGAGTTGGGATGACATATTTCAATTTTTTTTTTTTTTGTAGTTTGTTGCCCGAAACTTTGAAGTTGCCCAAGGGGAGGGAGGGGAGGTGGGATTCTTTGCAAAGAGGGAGAGGGAAGAAGAAGAGGAGGGGGAGAAGGAGGAAGTGGTGGTTCTGTAGAATTAGTCAATTATTAGGGAGCGTTTGGTAAGAACCCCGGGGAAATTTTTCCCGGAAAAATTTTACATGGAAAGTTTTCCATGGGGAAATTTTCTCTTGGAAACTTTACTTTACAGTGTTTGGTGTACAACCTAAAATCATTGGAGAATTTTTACAATATTTGGTTCAAATTATAACTTTACAAGGAAAAAATTATTAAATTGTTCAAATTACCCTTCTTACAAGTCCAGTGAGATTGGCAAACTCGTTTGATGCAATCTCTCTCTTCTTCTCCCTCAAATTCCCGTTTGTTGACCATTTGAACCCTAGCTAAAAGCTTCCCCCAACTCAATCCTGCATTCCATACCCCAATCTAAATATCACTCAACTAGGCACTAAACCCCAATCACCGATTGATTAATTCGAGTTCAGTATCAACAACGACGAAATCCCTTTCAATATGGCGTCAGTCTTCTCCACCGGTTTTCGATATTTCTCCATCGGGAAACTCTCTCTCCGGTGATACTTTCCATCGGTCCCGACCAATCTCTGGCTATTCTTCCCTGGTCTCTTCCCCTCTTCGGGGACCATCCTCCGACCCTACTGTGCATTTCACTGTTGGGGGGTTGTTCTCTTCGCAACCACTGTGTAGAGGAGCGAAGAGTAGCGCTGTCGGGGTTTGGTGACATTTTGATGGGTATTTTTAGAAATTGGCAATCCAGCAGATGGCCTACATGGTCCGGGAAATATTTCCCGAAGCCCCCCCCCCCCGGCCGTGAAATTTTACCTGAATGGTGGGGAGAAATAGTGGGGCCCTCGTGAAAATTTTCCCTCGGTCAATATATTACCAAACATGGGGAAATTTGGTCAATTCGGGAAAATAGACCGATTTCCCCATGGTTTTTTGACAACCAAACACACTCTTAATGTTAATAGGTTTAGAGCTCACGCGACCTCTTATTCTTCTTCTTCTTCTTCCTTCTCCCTCTTTGCAAAGAATCTCACTTCCCCTCCCTCTCCTTGGGTTGCTTCAAAGTTTCGGGCAGCAAACTAAAAAATAAAAAACACACAGACACACACACATTGAAATATGCAATGCCAACTCGGTGATGTGGGTCCCTTTTTTAATGCAAATTACGACTTTATTTTTTTGGATCAAATGCATTAAAGTGTTATACTAAGTTTTGAATCAAATGCAACACAAAATCTATGATTCTCTCGAAAATATCCCACTACAATCCAATTTTATTTTTTTTTGGACCACCATAATACAAAATGAAAGTACGGTCCACCATTGTCCAATTGGTGAAAGTAAGGATTATTAGAATCCAATTTTCCCACATTGAAATATGCAATGCCAACTCGGCGATGTGGGTCCCTTTTTTAATGCAAATTACGACTTTATGGTCCTAGGGAGTCTTTTCTGTCAATTTGACTTCTAGGTCATCATTCATGGTCAATAGCTATAATCTTTTCGTTTTTGTTGTAACAACCAAGTGGAGGAGGGTTATTGAACATAAAGGATGGCCCAAAATGCAAATTCACTATGGATGCCATTGAGGACCATGAAGTCCCAATTAATAACCATAAAGGATGGCCCAAAATGTAAATTAACCATGGAGGTCATAGTAGATCCCGATTTATGAGAGAAAAGAGAGAAGGAGACTCAGCAGTGTTGATGTGGCATGTCGCATGCCAAGTGGATAGTCAAATTTTTATTTCTTTTGGTTTCAATTACTTTATCCTCTATCTCTTTTAATCACGCATAGGATATCCATAAACCGAACCATAATTCGCCTTTTAAGATAACCATAGATATGTACAAAAGCGAACTATGGTTTACCTTTGGAGACTTCCGGAGAAACGCTCCCTGACCTCACCTTGAGCGTGGAGTTTGTGAATGGGTTGCCTTTATGGGAACCTAACCAGCTAATGTTAGGTCATAATTAATGTCTACAGATGATTTTATCTCAAAAGAGTGATAAATATTAATAATTTTTGAAAATGAGTTTTAAGCTTTAAAAAATTGAATGTGATGCCTACACAAAGTGAATGTCGACTTTTTAAAATCTGAATATGATGGTTAATAATTGAATATTTAGTTTTTTAAAAATGAATATTTAATTTTTTGAAATTAAATATCAAATTAAAAATTAATATATGATAAATGAAGATTATTTTATTTTTTAATTTACTTTGGTCAATAACTGGGAGCCACATCAACAATGGTACCCACTAACCTTCCACATCTTCTCGTCACTCCTCCCAGGCAAATGAACGAAACTCTAACCTTAATGAGTGAAACCCAACCCGACCCCAGAACCTCAACGTAAGGATGTCCAACTACAATGTACTATGGCGAGGCTATTAAACGTCAAGGGGGTCAATTGACACCCCCTCTCCCGCCTAAACTTTTTGGAAAAAAGAATCAGTTTAGAGCTATTTATAGTTAAAAATAAATATAATAATACATAATACATTATGGCTGGATATTACAATGTTGCGTAAGTAGTCAGATGGTTCAGTCACTAATGTTTATTAGGGTGTGCGTCTGAGCCTCTGAGGTCAGGGGTTGATCAAAGCTCCTCTTTGGCAAACTCTGGAATTTTCCCCTGTTTTTAATGCAACGTCCCTAAATTAACCATTCATTTTATTTTTGCTGCCAACCCTCGATGAACTAGGCGCGACAATACTGTTTTTTTATACGCGCCCCCTTCTCGCCAGCGGCCACCACTCTCACCAGCCGCCTGACCACTACTACCACAACTCCTCCAAATTGTTCAATTTATCTATCACACCATTCACCAAATTCTCTAAATCAAATCATAACCTCTCTCTTCCCTCTACCCTCCTTTTCTTTCATTCCATATCTCTGCAAAGATAATAAACTTATAAACATTGCATGGGGAGTGGTGAAAGGAAGAGAGAGAAATATCAAATCAATTTCATTCCATCTTTAAAATTCTACATTGCTCATGCTCTGAGGCTATATCTTATAGTGTTTTTGAAAATAAAGAACACATAGTAGAAATATAGTATAAATAATAATATTTTAATAGATAGTAGAGTATGAGTATTGCTTATGGTAAAGAACATGGTAATGAATAGGATGAAGAACAAGTGGGATAGAAAACAATATTTTAATTATACAAAATAAGAAATAAAAATGAAAAATCAATTAATTATCATTGGAAAAAGACACAAACAAAAAAAAAAACAAAAAAAAGTAAGGGGAAAGGTCGTTGATAGTGAGTTACATGGATGCTCATTTTGGCCAAAGTGAATTACACTCTCCATTATTTTACTATCTCTTTATTT
Source organism: Portulaca oleracea (assembly GCA_029582165.1). Classification (NCBI taxonomy): domain Eukaryota; kingdom Viridiplantae; phylum Streptophyta; class Magnoliopsida; order Caryophyllales; family Portulacaceae; genus Portulaca; species Portulaca oleracea. Next base: position 15,429,154 of record CM055881.1, read on the forward strand.
TCAATCCAACTTTTTCTCTCTCATCCGTTCTCCATTTTCAAAAAAACACTCAGACGTTCTTCCTCTTATTCCCAACCCCTCTTTTTCTTTTCTTTTATTTTATTTTTCTCTCTCATACATTCTTTTTTTCTCGATTATTCAAAGTCCAAAAGGGCAAGAGGTCTGCAACAAAGGTTGCATACAAATAGCAAGACAGCAAAATAAATAAAGTTCACCCGAACAAATACCGCAAACAAAACATCAAGGATTATTGGACGCTAATATACTGAACTATTGGGGTATTGGATAATAATATACCGAACTTTGACCTTGGACAATAATATACCGAATTTTGGGGGGTGTTGGACAATATTGCACCCGGAACTATTCCGGCGATGGTTAACTCGGTGGATATCATATGTGGCAGGCGGAGGTGCTAAGTTGGCAAAAAAATTTAAATTTTTTGATAGATCAGATTATCTAATATATTGAACTATTGGAGTATTGGACAATAATATACCGAACTTTGACCTTGGACAATTATATACCGAACTTTGGGGGGTGTTGGACAATATTACACCCGGAACTATTCCGGTGATGGTTCAATTTACATCAATTAAGTTCACAGTGCGATGGTTCAATTTACATCAATTAAGTTCACCCGAAACTTTGAGTTCACCCGAACAAATACCGCAAACAAAACATCAATTAAGATTTATCGTTCAATTTACCCTCCTATCTTCTTGCCAATGCTCTATGAAGAGTCTTGTCGTAATCTCTTGATCTTCGCGAATAATGTCAATGTCACAACCAATCTTTGCCGCTCTATGAGCTTTATCAACCATTCTATTAAACGAGTTATCCAAAGACTTCTCTACTCTTTCTATCTGAATGCAATTTCCCGCTTGTTTGTTCTTCCTTTTGTTCTTTGAGATAGTGACCCTATAATTTGCTTGTCTAACCAGCTGCCATTTGGGTTTCACCATAACTTGTTGTTTCTTTTTGCACCTAGTTCTTGCCTTAGAAGCAATTGGGGAAGAGTCTTCAACATCAATGGCCAAATCAGGGACATAGCCCAAAAGAACATCTCGCCGCAAAAGAACATCATACAACATAGCCTAAAACGCTAAGACATATTCATCCCATCATCTCGCCACAAACCTCATCCAACCTAACTATATACAAATGTATGTGTGTATGAGTGTAGCCTGTTGGAGGAAATGGAGTAAACGGTATATATGACAATGGAAACTCGCTTGGATAACGCTAAGAGTCGTGGCCTAGTACTCACTTTCATTAAGAACTATTTACTATACCATAAATGTTCAAAGGAATAAAACTTAGCTCTTGTAACACTCAAGAAATATATTCTCACTTGAATCACTCAAGTATAGCTGCAGTCTAGACAAGAATGAGGTTGTGATTAGCTTAGAATGATGTGTCTCAAATAGCTTGGAATGTCTCGTATTTATAGGAGATTTCCACCCTCTTAGGATACCCTAGTCAAAGGACAATCAAGAGTCTTAATTGAGAGATTATGGCCTTAATATGACCTTGACCAAGTCAAGTCATATAGCTGTTGCAATCTCATAATAATCGTGCTTAATAACAATATCAAACACTAATTACACAAAATCATATAGCCGTTAGCATTTAAAACTGTTCTGGGGTCCAACATAATCCGTGTTGGATCAACACGGTCCGTGTTGGGTGCAACACGACCCGTGTTGAGCCCAGGAACATTTTCCTTGCTCTCTGGAAGCCAACACGACCCGTGTTGACTCCAGTTTTACCCGTGTTGATCATATTCTTGTCGTTTTACTTATATATGATCTTTATACTTGTTATATATAATTCTTAAGGCTATATAATTAACTCATACTCTTGAAATATATCCAACAATCCCCCGCTATTTCAAGAGTATATAAAACCCTTGTAATAACTTTACTTAAGGAGCTTTTACCCCCGCTATTTGAGATATACCTTAACTTGTAATCACCAGAGAACCCACAAAACATATGCCTAATGAAAAGTAGATTACTCTTTGAACTTTTCAATTGGTGTATATGAGCCAAAATTGAATCCAAATCACAAAGTAGACATAGCTTTGAACTTTGGATTTATATTGACCAAATATACTCATAACACACATACATTTTTAAATCGTGAGTGTAAATACCTTTGACACTATTATCCGGCCTTGTGTCCTTATCCTTCATAAGTGTTTCGGAACTTTAGCTCATAGTTCCTTTATGCGGCCAGACATTACACTTACATAGGTAAACTTTATAATTATACCACCCCTGTAATTAGACTTTCCACAAAGTCTATTAAGAGTATTACTACTCAACCTCTTATCATTACAGATTTCCTAAGCATCACTTGACCTTGGGATAAAAACGATGCTTCCTACTAATTTAAATAACTCCGTATTCATTTGAACTTTAGAAATTGGTGGTATTCCAATTCGTAAAATTGAGTCTTTGTTGCAATTAGTAGTTCTTTGAGCTACAACCCATCCCTTTTGAAGTACTTATTATCAAATCTTTAGTCAATCCTTTGGTTAAAGAATCAGCTATATTTTCTTTTGTTTTGACATAACTTAAAGTCACTACTCCATCTCTTATAAGTTGATGTACATAAGCATGTCTCAAACCAATGTGCCTTGACTTGCCATTGTAGACATGACTATATACAACATCCAGAGTAGACTTACTATCACAATGAATTGAGATAGGAGCCATTGGCTTATACCAAACCGGTATTTCCAATAATAAGTTCCTTAACCATTCCGCTTCCTTACAAGCAGCATATAATGCCACTAATTCTGAAGACATAGTGGAATCTGCTATATTAGCTTGTTTCTTAGAACCCCAAGAAACCGCTCCACCTCCTAAAAGGAACACCCATCCACTGGTAGAGGAGAAATCTCCTTTATTTATCCAACTCGCATCCGAGTATCCTTCTAATACCGAAGGTTCTCCCTTATAAGTGAGTTGATAACCTTTAGTACCAGCTAAATATCTTAATACTCTCCGAACTGCAAACCAATGCATATTTACTCGGATTACTCATAAACCTACTTAACATGCCAACTGCATAAACAATATCTGGCCTTGTACTTGTCATAGCATACATGAGACTTCCTATCAACTTAGCATACTCAAGTTGATTAACCGGAGAACCCAAATTTTTCTCTAGTTTCTTATTTGAATGATAAGGTGTCACTACCGGATATATCTTATCACCTCCAAACTTGTTTAATATTTTCTCAATGTAATGCTCTTGAGATAAACTTATTCCATCATTATTTCTAATGATCTTAATACCAAGAATTACATCCGCTTCACCCATGTCCTTCATAGAGAACTTTGAGGATAGAAATTCTTTGGTCTTATTAACTTGTTCCATGTCGGTCCCAAAGATCAACATGTCATCAACGTATAGGCATATAATCACCCCTTTTCCATTCTCAAACTTAGAGTATATGCACTTATCTGATTCATTGATCTTATATCCACTTGAAAGCACTACTTCATCAAACTTTTGATGCCATTGCTTAGGTGCTTTCTTAAGTCCATATAAGGACCTTATAAGTTTACAAACTTTCTTTTCTTGACCTTCAACAACAAACCCTTCGGGTTGTTCCATATACACTTCTTCTTCTAGCTCACCATTCAAGAATGCCGTTTTGACATCCATTTGATGGATAACTAGCTTATGGATAGTAGCTAAAGCCAACAATACACGTATTGAAGCTATCCTAGCTACCGGTGCATATGTATCAAAGTAGTCAATACCATACTTTTGAGTAAAGCCCCTTACAACCAACCGGGCTTTATACCTCTCAACGGTACCATCTACTTTCCTTTTTCTTTTAAAGATCCACTTAGAGGTAATTGGTTTACTTCCTGGAGGAAGATCAACCAATATCCAAACATTGTTTTCTATTATAGAATCAATCTCATCTTGTACCGCTTCTTTCCACAAAGAAGCATCATGAGATTGCATAGCTTCTTTAAAAGTTTTAGGATCCTTATCTTGTTGTACATACATAAGGTCTCACTTTCAATTGAGTCCCTTGAACCTTCTACTAAATAAACATAGAAGTCCGAACCAAAATCCTTTGGTTTTCATGATCTTTTACTCCTTCTTAATTCCATACTTTCATCTTCTTCATCATGAGTAACATCATGACTCAAAAGATTATCTTGTATGGATATACCCTCATGATTTTCATCTTGAGGCTCAATTAGAGGAACAATATCTTGAGTTATATCTTTAGGTCTAGGAATTGAAGAGAACCTAGTCTCATCAAAAATTGCATTTATTGATTCCATTACGGTATTCACCGAAATGTACTCATTTGGCTCAACTACCAAAAATCTATAAGCTTTGCTATCTTGAGCATAGCCTATAAAGATGCACTCAATTCCTCTTTCACCTAACTTTCTTTTCTTAGGTTCCGGGACCCTTACAATGGCCCTACAACCCCAAATCTTAAAATACTTAAGACTTGGCTTTCTTTTGTTCCATAACTCATACGGGGTACTAGAATTCCCTTTGAATGGAACTCTATTCAAAATATAACAAGCCGTTAATATGGCTTCACCCCAAAAACCATTACTTAAACCGGAGTTAGACAACATAGAATTCACCATTTCTTTTAAAGTTCTATTTTTCCTTTCCGCAACCCCATTTTGTTGTGGTGTATACGGGGCCGTTGTCTCATGAACAATGCTCGTTTCTTGGAAAAACTTTGGATCATAAAATTCCCCTCCCCTATCGGATCTTAAAGTTTTAATCAAGGTCTCACATTGAAGTTCACTTCTAGTTTTGTAAACTCTAAACTATTCAAGTGTTTCATCTTTATAACTCAAAAGATAAACTTGACAATATCTAGAATAATCATCAATGAATGTCACATAATACTTCTTACCACCTATAGAAGGTGTACTATGAAAATCTCCTAAATCACTACGAATTAAATCAAGCAATTTAGAAGTTCTTTTTATACTTGAGAATGAACTTTTGGTGATTTTATTAAGCATACATGTCTTACACTTTTCTATGTCATCATTCAACTTAGGAATCAAATCTAGATTAGACATTTCCTTCAACTTTGAAAAGTTCACATGTCCTAATCTAGCATATGCCATAGAAAAGACTTATTCAAAATAGGCACATGCATATAAGCAGAAATCATGCCATCTTTATTACTTTTCGCATTCAATTTGAACATCTCCCCATAAGCATATCCCTTCCCTACAAAAGTCCAACCCTTGGAAAGTACATAGTTATCCCCATCATAAACTTGCATAAAACCAAACTTGCTAAGGAGATAACCGGATACAAGATTCTTACAAACTTCCGGAGCTAAATACACATCATTTAAAAGCAAAGTTTTACCGGAAGTGAAAACAAGTTCCACTTGCCCAATGCCTTCAACTTTTACCAGATGGTTGTTGCCCATGTAGAGTTTCACACCATCATCTGTCGGTTTGAGAGTCTTGAATAAACTCTTGTCAATGCAAACATGCCTTGACGCACCCGAGTCTATATACCAATCATTACAATCAATGGATACCATATAAATATGATCTTTAATCATGGCTACAAAGGAATTGGGTTCATTTTCTTTACTCTTGCCCTTAGATGTATCTTTGTTCAAAAGACCATGCTTCTTTTTCCATTGATAACACTCTCTCTTTGTGTGCCCCGGTTGGCCACATTCCCAACAAACTTACTTAGGCTTTTGAATTCCCTTGCTAGATTTGTTGTGGCTCTTATTCTTATTCTTATTTCCCTTATTCTCTTGCACCATATGGACCTTAGATTGCTCCATGGAATCATCTTGTAGACGTAACTCCTCTTCAATCCGAAGATGGTTAGCCAAACTTTCAAGAGACATAGCCTCTTTCCGGTGCATGAGAGTTCTTTTAGTCTCATTCCAAAAAGAAGGTAGCTTGTCAATAATAGAGGATACGATTATAGATTCATCCATGTTCAAATTGTGTTGCTTGAAGTTACTCAAAATACGTTGAATCTCATGGAATTGATCTAGAATTTTCCTATTATCATCCATCTTAATTTCATGAATTGACTAACAAGAAAATTCTTACTTGACGCGTCTTCCGACATGTACTTAGCCTCAAGAATCTCCTAAAGTTTCTTTGTCGTCTCCACATGTTGATAAACATCGAAGAGGGTGTCGCTCATCCCATTGAGAATGCATCCTCTACAAATGTAGTCGTCATTCTCCATCTTTAGCCTTTGCCGAGTAGCCTCCGCATCTTCCACTGACACCTTGTCTTTTCCTTATTCCTTGCCTCCATCACCCCCGGAAATCTTGCCGGTTGCATCCTCTTTTGGAGACTCCTCGGTTGTCACCTTCTCGGCCGAAGGTTCTTGATTTACCTTGGAAGATATCTCAATGTTAAGCACATATGCCACATTGAGAGTCGTTATCAAGAAATGCATCTTGCTTTGCCAACGTCGAAAATCCACCCCTTCAAAGCGCTCTAGCTTTTGGAAATTGCTAGATATATCACAAAGCGAGGCCATTCCTAAATAGTTCTTAAGATTGTTGGAGGAAAGGGAGTAAACGGTATATATGACAATGGAAACTCGCTTGGATAACGCTAAGAGTCGTGGCCTAGTACTCACTTTCCTTAAGAACTATTTACTATACCGTAAATGTTCAAAGGGATAAAATTTAGCTCTTGTAACACTCAAGAAATATATTCTCACTTGAATCACTCAAGTATAGCTGCAGCCTAGACAAGAATGAGGTTGTGATTAGCTTAGAATGGTGTGTCTCAAATAGCTTGGAATGTCTCCTATTTATAGGAGATTTCCACCCTCTTAGGATGCCCTAGTCAAAGGACAATCAAGTCTTAATTGAGAGATTATGGCCTTAATATGACCTTGACCAAGTCAATTCATATAGCTGTTGCAATCTCGTAATAATCTTGCTTAATAACAATCTCAAACACTAATTACACAAAATCATCTAGCCGTTAGCATTTAAAACTGTTCTAGGGTCCAACACGGTCCGTGTTGGGTGTAACACGACCCGTATTGTTTCAACACGACCCATGTTGAGCCCAGGAACATTTTCCTTGCTCTCTGGAAGCCAACACGACCTGTGTTGACTCCAGTTTCACCCGTGTTGATCATATTCTTGCCATTTTACTTATATATGATCTTTATACTTGTTATATATAATTCTTAAGGCTATATAATTAACTTATACTCTTGAAATATATCCAACATAGCCACCTAACTATATCATATGCATGGCTTCTGGGATTCCAATTGAACCACATAGGCGAATAAACATGATCCCAATATGGGCAACAACACTCTGTAGTTCAAGGGCAACTTCCATCAACACTCAACAGAGTATTAGTGGAGAACAAACAGATTAACATAGTACAAAATAAAACCACAATGACATTAATAGTATAAGAGCAGAGCAGTGGATAAATGTGTCGTAATAATTCACAATCAGCAATTGGGTGCGTTTATTATTAATTCGGGATTAAACATTTTAAGTTGGCAAATAATTGGAGCTAACAAAATTTTGTCCCACGTATAATCCGAGTTTTGTCCAATCCAATAAACATTGAGTCCGAATATGGAATTTTCGTTAAAATTTTAAGATTGATTGACTTGACTGAAAATTTAGATACAAAAACTTCTCATATTTCCATTATCCGAACTCAATTATGACCTGAATCTACGTTTGTGTGTGAATTGTTTGTCCAGAAGAAAACTGAGTAATAATCATCAATTTTTCATTAGAATTTTAACATTGACTGATTAGACTGCCCAAGTTAACCCATACCTAAATTATTTCCAATCTGATAAATATTTATTTATTTGTGGTCCAAATATATATATTTTCGAAGCAATGCCAAATGGTCACCTCTCAACGTTGCGGATTTCAATTTTTTGTTGATCTAAAGGCATAATTTATATATATATATATGCGATATAACATCATTGTAATGTTCAGGATGTGTCAAGCTTTTCATTTGTTGAACGTTTCAATATGTTGCTACGTACGAATACCAGTTTCCCTATCCACTTTTGACCAGTTACAAGTTACAACTACCAAAAACAGGTAAAGCATGCCAAAGCAAATACACCCATGTGTACAATTTGAAAATGACATTGACCAATTTATTACATATTGTAAAGAACGTGCTTCAAATATGGTCATTATTCACTTATATATACCAGGTTGCTCATTTTTAATAGCAAATTGTTTACTTACACATAATTGGAGCATATGCTTCAGCTACATATAATACATATCCCCTCTTTAAATATTGTTAATGTCGTATTCTTTTCTTTAATAAATAAAAGATAGGTAAGTAAGACAATTAGAAATAGATAAGATAAATAGAAAATAATAAAAGTAGGATAAGTAACGTAAGCCATATATCACTTAAATATTCTAAATATAATAAATATTTTATAATTTTTAATAAGATATTGTGAATAAGATAAGTCATATCAGTTATATCACTTATTAAATATATGAATTTTTAAATATATATTATATAAAGTAAGTAAAGTAATGTAAGAACAAGTAAATAAGTAAAGTTATTTTTGTTGATGGTAAACCTTAGCCTCCTCTTCTCTTTTTCTCTCTAGAAAACCCTAGCCTCCACTCCCTTGGAGGGCCTGCCATCGATTCTTTTTGTCGATGGTAAGCCCCAATTCGATTGTTTCTATCCTCATTGTTAATTAGTTTAGTTTTACATTTATGCAAAGCATGTTAGTCTCTTTTTTTGTAAGAGTTTTTATTGTACCCTTATTTAGGGTTTTTAGTCTTTTTAATTTCTGGAGTTTTTGTTCAGTTGGTATGGTTTAATACATTGGATGAAGATCGACTTTCAAATCGCTATAGCACGGGTTGTGAGGTTCTCCACCAATGGTAAAGATGCAGAGTCATCGAAGAAATATGCAGAGTCATCGAAGAAATCGGAGCATGATCACACGACTCCTCCTACTTTTCGGTTGTAGACGTTTTATAGGCAGTGCTAATCAGGAGCATGATCACACGACTCCTCCTACTTTTCAGTAAGATTAGTATTAGTTATTTGAAAGTTGAATTTCATATCTATATTTTAGATCTACAATTGTTCAATCAGGATTTTTATTGTAAATGCCGTATGACTTGCTATTAATGAAATCTTTATATTTGGTTAAAAAAAAAAGAAGCAAATAAGTAAAGTAAAATAAATAAAGGTCAGTAAAATGAGTAACTTAAAAAGAATGGTGTCAGGATCAAAGACTTTCAATCTTTTATTAGACGCTAGCTTTTATCGTAAGCTATCGTAAATCTATCTCATATACTTAAATATAAATAGTTTATTATGAGATAACTCGACATATACAATAACTTCCTACGATAACATCTCACATAAAAATTGGATTATTTAATAGGATGTAATATGTAAAACAATCTTACTGTAAATTATCAATTATAAGATCATCTCAGACACTTAATTATTTATAACATGTGAGAAAATGGCCTCATTGTGATATAAAGGATATCTTTTTTCCTGTTCAAACCTAATCTGATTGATTCGTTTAACAAATATAACTCATAATCGGCTACCTGACATGAGAATATAATAATAAATATGTTAACAAAAAGGTAATCAAAAGATATTTTTTTCACTAATTATGATTCTGATGATGATATCTAAGCTTGTGTTTTGTAACACTCATGATCGTATGAGGTTAGGAAAAAAAAAAAAAAAGTAATGGCAAGTGTTCCAATAATAATAACTATAGAATTTAAATAATCAAAGAAAACCTTCCTTGCTCCACTACCACTTTTTTTTTCTTTTACTTTAAAATACATAAGAAATAAACTTTTCTTGAATTCTGTATACATAAGAAATAAACTTTTCTTGAATTCTGCCACCTTAGCATCACACTTTTAATTTGATTTTTTTTATTTTATTGAAAAAAGTCGAAAATAATATATACTTCCCACAATAGGCCCAAAAAATCCAAGAAGAAGGAGCTAAGGTTTAGGTACTCAACCTGCAATTTTTCTATAAAGTGTATCATCAGCAGTAGGTAAGCCTGTGTAAAGACTGACATGAAAATACAAATAAATAAAATATATAACACAAAATCATCACTTACGGCCCTATTTTTTTAAGGAGGTAGGAATTATATAAGGTAAAGTAAGGTAAGGAAAAGAAAGAAAAGTAGTAGAGGTAATTAAATGTCACATAATCTATTTTTTTTATTATTTTTAAATAAATTATGTAAGGATAAAGAATTTTATATATAAATTATCTAAAATATAGTCATGTTCTTGAGATGATATAGTAAAGTTATATTAGGTTAGGTAGGGTAGGGTAAGAATAAACTTATCCTACCAAGCTAAAGAGCAGAACTTACATTTATCAAGAGTTCTGTGTTAATAAGGAATTATTAACCACAAATAGTTTGAACGTATCTTATTGTAAGATAAAGTCTAACCAACTAACCAAGTGATTTAGATGTCTTTAGTGCAAGAATGTGCAACTTGTTCATATATTCAAATGAGAGAAAAAGTTAAGAGAGAATTAATATTGAGAAAAGAAGGAACAAAAAGAAACTGAAATTTGATTTTTATTGAATGAATGAACTAAGAAGGAAGCTAACCCCTATTTATATACAAAACAATCTAAAGAACTTGATAAGATCAAGGTTGACTAAATCTTGATCTTGGTAAAATAGAAATAAACTAACTAATTACACCTTGTTATTTTCACACTCCCCCCTTAAGGTGGGATAGGAGGAATGTCAATTAACCCAAGCTTAGCAAACAAGTAATTATGCTAGAACTCACCCAAGGGCTTTATCATGATATCCGCAAGTTGGTCTTTTGAAGCAACATATGCTATTTGTAGGAATCCTTCCATCAGTTTGTCTATTGTATAATGATAGTCTATGTTTAGGTGTTTCGTTCATCATGGAAAACTGGATTTTTAGCTATATGCATAATTGCTTTATTATCGCAATATAGTGTGACAGACAATTCAAGAGGTAGCTTCAAGTCTTGAATCAAATTAGCCACCCACACCAACTCAGATGTTGTTATAGACATTGATCTATACTCGACTTCTGCTGAGGACTTAGCTATTGTGTTCTGCTTCTTAGTCTTCCAGGAAATCAAGCATTTGCCCATGAACACTACATATCCAGTTAAAGACCTAGAGAACATCTAATAGCTCCCCCAATCTGCATTACAAAAAGCACAAGGCTTAAAATCAGACTTTGCTGGAAAATAAAGCCCACGATTTATAATCCCTTTAAGATATCTTAGAACATGTAAGGCTGCTACATAATGTTGCTTCCTGGGATGTTGCAAAAACTAACTTAAATGTTGTGCAGAATATGCAACATCAGGCCTTGTGATATTCAGATACAGTAATCTTCCAATCACTCTTCTATACTTCTCTGGGTCTTCCAAGATTTTCCCTTCTTCTGTTGATAGTTTTAATCCCTTTTGTAAGGGAAATCGAGCTGGTTTTGCTGCAGACAGGCCAGCATCTTCCAAGATGTCTGAAATGTACTTCCTTTGGTTTAGCAAGGTGCCTCACTGAGATCTTGCAACTTCAATCCCAAGGAAATACCGTGCTAATCCCAAATCTTTGATTGTAAAAGCCTTGTGAAGCTACTCCTTTAACTGTGCAATGCCTTGTTCATCATTACTTGTAATCAATAGATCATCCACATACACTAGGATAAAAACAATTAGTCCATTTTGCTCCTTAATAAACAAAGAATAATCATTCTTTGATTGAATGAAACCAATTTCTTTAAGGAATTTACTTAATTCCATATTCCATTGTCTCGAGACCTATTTGAGGCCATAAAGAGACCTCTCTAATTTGCAAACCTGATTTGGAGAGGCTCTATTGTATCCTTCAGGAGGCACCATATAAACCTCTTTATCAAGAAATCCATGCAAAAAGGCATTGTTTATGTCAAGCTTAATTAGAGGCCAGCCTTTGATGGTTGCCACAACTATAAATTAAGATTCTAAGTGTAGTTAACTTTGCAACAGGAGAAAATGTATGCTTGTAGTCCTTGTCTTTGATCTGTTCAAAACCTCTAATGACCAAGCATGCTTTGTACTTCTCTACATTGCGATCTGGTTTGAATTTAACTTTGTAAATCCATTTAAATGTTAAAGCTTTCTTTCCATGAGACAATTCAGTTAAAACCCAAGTACCATTTTTTTCTAAGGCATGTTCCTTACCCATGGCTTCTACCCATTCAAGAGATTTGACTGCCACTTTGTAACTATTAGGTTCAGGAACATGCATTGTTGCAACTAAAGAGGTAACATATTATGAAGAGTAATGTTGCAAATCAACTTTTTTAAGTAAAGGGAAGGAAACTGATTTTTTACTTGCAAACCTGTGAGATTGAGAGGGTTAAGGAGCCTCAAGTTTTCTTTTGTGATCCTGAGGCTGCAAAAAATCTTTGAGCCAAACAGGTTCTTGTCTCTACCTTTGAGATCTCCTCAAACCTTGCTGATGTGTCTGTTGAACCTCTTCACACTGACTCTTTTCTTGATCCAAACCTTGATCACTTAAGCTTTGAGCAGGAACATTGTCATTATATGCAGGAGTATCTAACAAATTATAATCATAATAAGGCGTAACTTCCTGTGTACTATTCTGATCCTCAAAATCCTGTATAATATTGAACTCTAGATTGTCATTATTTGTGTCAGATAGAATGTCAAAGTCAAAACTTGTAGGTGCAAAACTCTGATGATTTGCATTTGTTCTCAAAGAATCAGTACTGTCATTATGGATGTCTGAAGAGGGCCAGATCCTATCAACATCTGAATGAGATGTCATGGGCTCTTTATCTTGATGTTTAAAAGGAAAAACCCGCTCTTCAAAAATAACATCCCTACTATGGATGACCTTTCTTTTGTCTAAGGCAAGCAACTTGAATCCTTTCATGCCAAAAGTGTAATCCAGTAAAACACACTTTATAGCTCTGTCAGAGAACTTGTCATTTTCTCCTAAATTGGCAGAATAACATAGACACCCAATTGTTCTCAAATCACTCAGGTTTGGATTTTCCTTGTAAGGCATTTCATGATGACTTTTCCTACCCAGAACTTTCATAAGTAGTTTATTAATGATTGTTGTTGCATCCAAAACACACTCACCACCCCAAAAGACCTTTAGAAACCCAACTTGTAGTCTAATAGCTCTGGCTGTGTCTAGGATGTGTGTTTAGACCTAATTTTGTGTTTAAATAACGTCTTAATTCTTAGGCTTTTGACTCGTTTCGTGTTTATTTTCATGGCTTTTTAGTATGTTTTTGGTTATTTTGTAGGTTTTAGCATTTTACACAAAAACGAGGTAAAACGGGTCATTTTAGAGCATTTTTGGTGATTTCCCGAGCCGAGCCGGACTGAGAGCCGAGCCGGAGTTGACCCAGGACCACTTTCCCTTCATTTGGTGCGAAACAGTGAAGTAACACCCGCTACAACCCTTTTAGCAGGCGTTACGTGCCTTAGAATGAAGGAAGGAACAAAAGGAAGAAAAGAGGAGGGTAGCCCCCGCCACCTTATCCCCGGCACCCGTTACCCAGCAGGTAGCGCCCGCTACCATATAGGTGGCACCCGCGACCTCCTGGTCCTGAAGAAGACCGCACCTGCGGTCTCACGAAGCTCAAAAAAATCGCCTGGGAGATTTATTTGATGACCAGAGACCGCGCTGCCGCTCCCCTTTCACTGTAGCGATTGTTCGGCTTGAAGTGCTGCGTTTTGCCCAACTGTTTTGCCTTGTATTTATACTCCTTTTGGACGATTTTCTTGGGGAGATACTTTTAGGCCCATTCTAGTTACTTAGACTCTATTTCTAGTTTGTATTAGTGAGTTTAAGTGAGAGATTAGCCTTAATGATTCTAGGGTTTTGGTGGATTTGTGGTGTGATTCAAGGATTGAAGATTCAAACAATTGAGATATTGTTGGATTATAATTCCCATTGCTTTTCTTTGTTCATCTACAACATTTTGATAAGTATTCTCTTCCCTTAACTCTTTTATTAATTGCTTTGCTAATTACTTTGCTTGCTCTTTAATTGCTTTGCTTGTTATTTTCATTGTTTTGTTTGTTCTTGATTGTTGGATGTTAGAAATCATGTTTAGGTTGGTTTTGTTGATGTTGTTAGCATAGTTGGGATGGGTAGTGGCTAGAACCCTAATGGGTTAGGGGGTCATTAAGGGTGTGAATGTGTAATTAGGCATGGGTTAGCAATTTTAGTGAGTAATTAGTTGGGAAATCACTTTTGTCACTCCAATCCTTCCCTAAAGTGGGATGTATTTGGGTCCGAAAGTCCCCGAACACATCCATCACTTGTGTTGGAAGGTTGGAATTGGGATAGTTAGCACTTTACTCATGAGAGTGAGTAGAGACTAACTAGGGAATTCCGTTTCATTAACCCTCCGGGTCCGTGGTGGACTTTGGGGAAGTTAATCCGGACTATCCTTGAAAGATGAAGTCCGCTGGGTATTTTCTAACGGAATTGCCACTTGATTTTCTTCCTTCTTGCTCTCTTGTTGCAAAACCTATCTCCTTGTTCCCGTTTACATCCCGGAAAGCCCCCGAAACCCATTGTTTCACCATGACTGACCTTAGATTTATTTGTTGCTTTGTGACCACCTTTTTCAACCCATTGCCTTACCTAGAGATCTTAACCCGACCATAGACCGAGTTTCTTAGCCAAGGCCCCTAGCTCCCTGAGAGAGAACGACAAAACCGAGGTACAAAAACCACGTTACACAAAATGGTGCCATGAGCAAGCGCCCCTAGCTTAGTTTCTTGGTCTTGAGTTGTTTAAGATTGCTTTCATGCTAGAAACTAGTTTGTTCCAAATCCAATGAATTTGATGCTTCTTCATTTCTTATAGGAGGTTTCGAGTTCTGATGGCGGAGGGGCAAGCTGGTTCACCCCGTACCCTTCTATCATATGCCGCTCCAACTTTGGTTACGGGAGGCAACCCGATCACTTTACCACCGTTACCACCCGATGTCGTATTCGAGTTCAAACTGTACTTACTTGAAGTCTTCTCAAGTAATCAGTTTTATGGAGACAAATCCGAGAGTCCTATTGCGCACATCGAGAAATTTAAAGATCGGATTAGTTTCGTGCAAGTTCCTGGTTTATCTTCTGAATTTATGAAATTGAAGTTCTTTCCTCTAACTCTTATGGGGAAAGCGAAGAAATGGCTTCAAACATGTTCTCCCGGCACATATTCTTCATGGGAGATACTTAGAAGAGATTTCCTGCACCGATTTTTCCCAGCGGATGAAACTTAACGACTCCGGCAAGTTATTATGTCTTTCAAGCAAGAACCCGGAGAAGATCTTTTTGAGGCTTGGGGGAGATTTAAGAGTTTTCAACGTCAATGTCCACATCACAATTTACAGATTGGATGCTACTTCAACACTTTTATTATGGGCTTTGTGATTCCTACAAAGAGTCTATTGATCGTGCATCCGGAGGGATGTTCTAAAAGAAGACTGCGGAGGAAGCCAACATTTTTCTTCATGAGCTATCTCAGAATGTTCCTAGTTGGGGAGGCGGCCAAAATTCAGGAAATGGGGATCATTCTTTGGAACACAACCCCACTATCAAGCTTCTAATGGCCACCAATTCTTGATTTGCGAAAGAAGATGGTGAATGACGAGGTTTCCAGCCAGTCGAACTTAGCCCGAGGTATGCAAGCCTTTGCATCCACACCTATTCCTATTGTGCATACTTGTAAGTTGTGTTTTGGTCCACATCTTGAGAATCAATGTGTGGAGTATCGTCAAGTAGAATATGTGAATGCTATCTATTCCAACCAACTTTATTCCCATTCTTATGAAGACTATGATCCTAGTTATACCACATTTGCCAATCCTGTGTTCGATCCTGTTTCTCAATTTTATGACCATCATGCACATTTTCAAGAAGAGTTCTCACATCAAACACCCCACAATCTCAATTTTCTCAACCATCCCAAGATTCTATGATTGAAAAGTTGTTGCAACAAATTGTGGCTAATCAAGAAAGTGAGGGTGCTCGCCTTAGAGACCTTGAAACCCAAATGACCCAAGTTGCTCAACAAATATACTTTTCTCAACCCATTCAACCTCAACCTATCCAAGGGGAGCAAGTTGATGCTATTACCCTAAGGAGTGAAAGAAAAATTGAAGAACCTATGGTAGAGGGGGAGAATGATGAAGAGGAGAGATCTTTGGGAGAGAGTGAGGGAGTTGTGGTGGATAGTAATGAAGAGGAGGACTTAGGAGTTGAGCGAGCCATAGTTGAGGAAAAAGAGGATGATGTTGTGGTTAATGAGGTCGAGAATGAGGAAAAGGAGAAGTTGGAAGAGATAGTAGAGATTGAGAAAAGATGAGAGAAAGGGAAAGAAGTCTTAAGGGGAGACAATCATGAGTACCCATTGGAGAAACCCGTTTCATATAGACCACCGGTACCTTTTCCTGGGAGATTGATTCAAAATAAAAACGAGGCGAAGTTTGTGCTATTTATTGAGATGTTGAAGAAGCTCCAAGTCAATATTCCTTTTCTAGATGCCATGGCAGAGGTCCCTTCTTTCACGAAACATCTTAGTGACCTCTTGACAAACAAAAGGAGAATCAAAGAGTCGTCGACCGTTCTTCTCAGTTGCAATGCCATTATGGGGAGCAAGACTCCCGAGAAACTTACCGATCTGGGTAGTTTCTCCATACCGTGCTTAATTGGTGATATGAGGATTAATAATGCATTATACGATTTGGGGGCAAGTGTGAGTGTCATGTCACACTCTATATGTAAGAAGTTGAACCTAGATGACTTGACCCCTATAGTTATAAGCTTGCAACTTGCTGACCGAAGTGTTGGGAAGCCCTTGGGAATATTAGAAGACATCCTGGTTCAAGTGGGAAGTTTCCTTATCCCTTGTGACTTCGTTATTCTGGAGATGGATGAGGATTGGAGAAACCCTATTATTCTTGGTCGACCCTTCTTGGCCACTGCGGGAGCAATTATAGATGTAAAAAAAGGTCGTTTGTCTCTTCATGTGGGGAGAGAACATATTGATTTTGATCTTGAACCTTCAAGAAGGAACCCTCACAAGGAATCACGCTTTAAGGTCAATGCAGTGGTTGGTATTATGGATGAGCACCAAGAAGAGCCGTGCTTACTCATTGTGGAACCGGATGATTGGGGTGGAGAAAGTCACCCTAAATCTATTCATTTTGATCTTCATGGAGATGGTTTCACCTTCCATGGCGATTTCCTCAACACCGTGCCTTTGAGGAGGGAGATTGCCTTGGGTGAAGCATATATAGAAAATATGAAATTGAAGGAGATGGCTTTCCAAGGCCCGAGACCCAGCACATCACCGAATATCAAGCCGGGGTTACCTTCTCTTTCTATCCGGCCTACTGTGTCTTCAAAGAGGCATGCTCCATATTTACATAAGAAGAGGAAGCGATGGAAAAGGAGGAAGAAATTCTGGTGGAGCAAAGCGAAGAGGCCATCATCTTTGATTCTTTCGGAGTTGACTAGACCACCGGAGGATCATCTTGGATTTTTCATGAGTTCTATTACAGTGCGCGGGAGGAGAAGGAAGAAGAGTTCGTGGAAAAAGTTAACCATGCTTCTCTCTTGCACACCACGCCTTTCGAGAATCAAGTAAGTAATTAGGTCAAGCTCGGGACCTTAAACAAGCGCTTTATGGGAGGCAACCCATACTTTTATTTCTTTCTTTTAAGTTAATTTCTAGTTTTTCTTAGTTAGTCTCTTTTTCATGTTTCTAATCTTGCATGCGGATCTTACGAACCTTGATTATTTTTACTTGAAAATCCTAACCCTTTGCGCGCTTGGCTATCACGGATCGCGGATTGAGTAATCATTTGTTTTGAAGAACTCGAGGGAATATCTCTCCGCTCTTCTCTTTTTGAGTTGAATATGCTATGATCCATGCCGCATGCTTGATTTTTCTTTTGGTGGCGAACCCTTAGTTTGTGCTTGTTGGGTATTTCTTGTTGTTGGAGCCGTGTGGGCTCAGGTCGCCACCACTTTCTTGCTAGGTATTTTATTATGCTTTTTGTGGTTGTTCTACCCTTTCTTGTGACACCCTTCCCACAATGAGGACATTATGGCGTTTTAAGTGTGGGGAGGGGGGGAGTTATATTTGCTTCAAGGGTAGATCACTTAGCTTTTTATTTTCTTTTTAGGCTAAAATTTGAATTTTCTTTTTGTGTGAAAAAGGAGAAAAAAGGGAGTGAAAACCTTAAAAGTTTTCTTTCGTTTTCGTCGCTTTGTTTTGTTTTGGTTCTTGGATATTATTGTCAAAATTGAAAACCCGTTCTTAAACTTCTTTAAAAGAAACTGGTCTGAGCGTTTTCGACCCTGTCTCGGGTACTAGTCATGACTTATCTCTTTAGATTTCCTTCATTGAGTGTCTAGTGAAACCCCCGATTCCTTTCACGTTCTGGTTGAAACCGGGAGGCTCTAGGGGTTTGTGTCCAAGCTTGTTTCTTTTTCCCGTTTAGCAAAAGCAAAAGCAAAGTCAAAAGCAAAAGCAAAAAGAAAGAAAATGAAAGCAAAAGCAAAGTCAAAAGCAAAAGATAAAAGAAAGAAAATGAAAGCAAAAGCTTAATAACCGGATTAAGTGGGGAGAGTCGGCTGAACGACATCAAACCACCATAAAGCTAGACGACCTACATGGAGCCGGTATTAGCGGTACGACGCTATTGCCCCTTAAGCTCCTCCTTAGACCTGTTCAAAGGTCGGGCCGGGCCGGGTCACGGGTCGGGTCAGTCGGGCCGGAAGTTTTGACGCGGCGAGCAGGCTCGGCGACCGGGCCAAGTACCTTCGACCTGACCGGACCCTACAGGCCACGCGGGCGAATCATGGGTGACAAATATATAAAATGAATTTTTTTTTATAAAAAAAGCCTAAAATTTACACATTTTATTTACGTATTTAGTCGGGTCGTCGGGCCGGGTCGGGTCGGGTCACAAAAAACTTAAATTTAATCTAAGAATTTTTTTAAAAAATTGTATTTAGTCGGGTCGGCGGGCCGGGCCGGGTCACCAACCCTCGATCCGAGCCCGGCCCGACCATACTTCGGGGCCCCGACATTTTCGGGCCAGGCCGGGTCACCATCTAAAATTCTGACCTTGACCCGCATTTTTTCGGGCCGGGTTGGGGTGGGCCGGGCGGGTCCCCGGCCCATTAAACAGGTCTACTCCTCCTATACCGAATTCTTGACGGAGGAGTGTATGGAAAAGCCGTGTTGGGAGGGTAAACCCCGCATTATGGGCCGTTGCAATTCCAGAAAAGCTAGCCTCGACCTTAAAAAATTCGTTGGGAAAACCCAACCCCAAAAAGAAAAACTTTCAGTGTTAATTAAGTGTGGGGCCTCTCCTTGCATCACCTTTGGCCCTCACCAAGCCAAGGGCGACCAAATGCGGGGAAGGGCAACTCTTTTCTTTCCTTGTTCGTTTCGTTTGTTTTTAAGCTCGGGCGTGAGTCTTTGGAATCTATCGGAATCAGTTAGAACCCACTAGCACTTATGCACATGGGGTTTTGCTTGGCATTGGGTGTAGGAAGTCGAAAACCTCTAAGACTGACTTTTACTTGGGATAGGTGATTGTGAGATGCTCATAATGGTTCCTTTTGGAGGTTTAATAACGTTTTCCTAATCGAGATTTCAAGATCTTTTCAAGCGAAGCTTTTGTTTTTCTTTTCCTTTGTTTTCTTCGGTTTTATTTTCACTTTCCCTCTCTCCTTTTTCTTTGGCTTTTGTGGGTATAGCCGCTACAAACCCTCACGAGTCCATCTCGTCCACCCGGGCTGCCGGGGGGTTCAAAGGGCTTGGTGCATACGCTAAATGCACTCGTTTCTCTCCCACGATAGGGGAGTTTGTGTTAGTCTAGGTAGTTTTTGTTTTGTTTTTCTCGGGACGAGCAAAAGTTTAAGTGTGGGGGGATGTTTAGACCCAATTTTGTGTCTAAATAACGCCTTAATTCTTAGGCTTTTGACTAATTTCGTGTTTATTTTCATGGCTTTTTAGTATGTTTTTGGTTATTTTGTAGGTTTTGGCAATTTACACAAAAACGAGGTAAAACAGGCCATTTTAGAGCATTTTTGGTGATTTCCCAAGCCGAGCCGGACCGAGAATCGAGGCGGAGTTGACCCGAACCACTTTCCCTTCATTTGGTGCGAAACAGTGAAGTAACACCTGCTACGACTCGTGTAGCGGGCGTTACGTGCCTTGGAATGAAGGAAGGAACAAAAGGAAGAAAAGAGGAGGGTAGCCCCCGCCACCTTATCTGTGGCACCCGCTACCTAGTAGGTAGCGCCCGCTACCATATAGGTGGCACCCGCGACCTCCTGGTCCAGAAGAAGACCGCACCTGCGGTATCCAGGACCGCACCTCACGAAGCTCAAAAAAATCGCCTGGGAGATTTCGCTAGACAGCCAGAGACCGCACCTGCCGTCTCCCCCTTTTCTGCGCGATTGTTCGGCTTGAAGTGTTGCGTTTTGCCCAACTGTTTTGCCTCGTATTTATACTCCTTTTTGATAATTTTCTTGGGGGATACTTTTAGGCCCATTCTAGTTACTTAGACTCTATTTCCATCTTTGTATTAGTGAGTTTTCGTGAGAGATTAGCCTGAATTATTCTAGGGTTTGGTGGATTTTTGGTGTGATTCAAGGATTGAAGATTCAAACAATTGAGAGATTGTTGGATTATCATTCCCATTGCTTTTCTTTGTTCATCTACGTCATTTTGATAAGTATTCTCTTCCCTTAACTCTTTTATTAATTGCTTTGCTAACTTTGCTTGCTCTTTAATTGTTTTGCTTGTTATTTTCATTGTTTTGTTTGTTCTTGATTGTTGGATGTTAGAAATCATATTTAGGTTGGTTTTGTTGATGTTGTTAGCATAGTTGTGATGGGTAGTGGCTAGAACCCTAATGGGTTAGGGGGTAATTAAGGTGTGAATGGGTAATTAGGCATGGGTTAGCAATTTTAGTGAGTAATTAGTTGGGAAATCGCTTTTCCCGCTCCAATCCTTCCCTCAAATTGGATGTATTTGGGTCCGAAAGTTGCCGAACACATCGTTGTGTTGGAAGGTTGGAATTGGGATAGTTAGCACTTTACTCATGAGAGTGAGTAGAGACTAACTAGGGAATTCCGTTTCATTAACCCTCTGGGTCCGTGGTGGACTTTGGGGAAGTTAATCCGGACTATCCTTGAAAGAGGAAGTCCAGTGGGTATTTTCTAACGGAATTGCTACTTGATTTTCTTCCTTCTTGCTCTCTTGTTGCAAAACCTATCTCCTTGTTCCTGTTTGCATCCCGAAAAGCCCCTGAAACCCATTGTTTCACCTTGACTGACCTTAGATTTATTTGTTGCTTTGTGACCGCCTTTTTCAACCCATTGCCTTACCTAGCGATCTTAACCCGACCGTAGACCGAGTTTCTTAGCCAAGGCCCCTAGCTCCCTGAGAGAGAACAACAAAACTGGGGTATAAAAACCACGTTACAATGTGCTTATGCTTCCTTTCAACCACCCCATTCTCCTGGGGAGTCCTAACCATAGACCTTTGGTGCAATATTCCTCTTGAATAAAAAATAGATGGACAAGTAACTTGAATAAACTTAGTTCCATTATCCGTTTTGACTGTTTTACTTGGACATCAAATTGATTACTCACCATATTTAGAAATTTCTCAACACTATAACAAACTTGTGTTTTGTTCTACAATAATTAAGTCGAAGTATAACTAGTATAATCACCAACAATAGTAAAAAAAATACCTAACACCATTTATATTAGAAATTCTATATGGTCCCCACAAATCCATATGAATTAATTGAAAATAGAAATTGGTTTTAATAGACTTCTATTGAAAGGCAATCTATGAGCTTTAACAAAGATGCAAACCATCACGGAAGAACTTCTTATTATCAACACTACAATCAATGATATGTTCTAGCTTTGAAAGTGAACTGTGTCCCAATCAAGAATGCAAAATGTGCAAGGGAATACAACTATTAGCATTACAATCTTTACTCTCAGTAGCCAAAACATATGATCTAGGAGTGAATTAAGCCATCTTCTCACGCTTGGATTCCAGTTTATAAAGCCCATGGCTCTCACAAGCAATAGTTATGGTTTGATTACTTAAAGGGTCCTAAAACAAACATTTGTCAGGAAAATAAAACATACAGAGTGGTTGATCAGACAATAACTTGATGACAAAAAGCAAATTGAAAGTGAAATCAGGAATGTATAACACTTTCAGCAAAATTAACCCAATATCAAAATTTATAGTTCCAGTCAAGTTAACTAACTTAGTAGTACCATCAGGCATAGCAATAGATATGGTTTTTTTTTTAAGTTTTCAATAGAAGAAAATAAGGACATGTCACAGGTCATATGATCACTGGCTCCAATATCAATAATCCAAGAAGACAACAAATTCTGTGGAATTTGGGACACTACAACAAACTTCATTATATTTAGTCATATTTTGGAAGTCGTTAATGTTACTTGAGAAATGTGCAAACCTTTCATCTGAAGCAGATTGTCCAATATCTTTTGAAGGTTGAGATTTAGCCAAATGGGATGCAGCTTGAGTCATGCGCAGCTGATCTTGACGCTTACTTTGATTCATCCAAAAGACCTCATGAGCTACCTGCTGGAGAAAAAATTTAAAAAAAAAACAAACAACTTAGCGTTTAACTGAGGCATATCTTCTCCAACAGGATTATCAGTTGCTTCTTCAAGAAACACATTAGTAGATACTTTCTTCCCTTTTTTCATTCCATCTTTGCCATACCAGTCTGGATACCCTATCAATTTAAAGCACTTTTCCCTTTCATGGCCAGGTTTCTGATAGTAAGTGTTGAATTTGCTTGCCTTGTCATACACTGGGTTAGAAAAATGGAACACACACCTTTAATTAATCGTAATTTAATCTTAACATTGATTATTTAAACTAATTAATATGTATTAAGGGGGTGATTTTCTTCGGGTTATTACATCTTACTCCCCTTAAAAGAAGTTTCGTCCCCGAAACTTGAAAATATTACCCTCTTATCTTCGGTGTCTTGCCTTAAAACAGATAGGGGTACTTTTTCGCATGTTCTCTTCGATTTCCTATGTAGCTTTCGTCGTGGAGTGATTAGTCCAAAGGACTTTCACTAAAGGGATCCCCTTGGAGCGTAGAAGCTTGACCCTTCAGTCTAGGATCTGAACCGGCACTTCTTCATAAGATATATTTTTTGTGGTTGCCATCGGCTCAGGTTCAACTATATAGTTCGGGTCCGATACATATTTTCGCGACTGAGAAATATGGACTCACATCATGAATATGCTCTAATTCTGTAGGCAATTCAAGCCTATATGTGATCGGGTTAAACTTTCGACAATCTCATAAGGCCCAACAAGTCGAGGACTTAGCTTCCCTTTAATATTGAACCTACACACTCCTTTAGTGGGTGAAAACTTGAGAAACACCTTATTCCCTAGCTGAAATTCTAAAGACTTCCTTCTCCGATCGACATAACTTTTCTGCTGGCTCTAGGCAGTCTTGATGTGTTGCTGGCTGACCCGTACTTTATCCATCATATCCTGTATCATCTCGGAACCCACTACTTGTGCTTCGTCTAGTTCGTTTCAATATAAAGGGAATCTACATTTACGACCGTAAAGGGTTTTAAACGGCGCCATCTGGATTGTAGCTTGATAGCTATTATTATAAGAGAACTCTATCCATGGTAAAAAGTCCTCCCAACTTCCCTGAAACAATAGAACGTAAGCTCAAAGCATGTCTTCCACTATCTGATTTACTCTCTCTATTTGGCCATCTGTTTCTGGATGATACGAGCTACTAAAACTCAGCGTGGTGCCAAATGCCTTCTGTAGAGCTGCCCAAAATCACGACTAGAACCTGGTGTCTCGATCAGAGACTATGTCTTTGGGAATGTCGTGTAACCTTACCACTTCTTTTACATACATACTTGCTAACTTATTAATTCTTCTAACTCTCATTAATTGGAATGAAATGGGCAGATTTGGGTAATCGGTCTACGATCACCCATATAGCATTCTCTTTGGCAACCGTCAAGGGTAATCCCATGATAAAATTCATAGATATTGAATCCCATTTCCATGTGGGAATTTCTAATGGTCTTAGCTCTCCTGCAAGTCGTTGGTGCTCTATCTTCACTTTTTGACACGTAAGACATTTATCTACAAAATTGGTTGTCTTTCTTTATGTTAGGCCACCAAAACTTCTCTTTTATGTCCTGGTACATCTTAGTACCTCTTGGGTGTACTGAGTACGGGGCGTTACGGCCTTCGTGCAGAATCCTTTCTCGTAGATCTCGGCCCGCAGGCACACATAGACAATTTTTTGGAACCCCAAGATTTCATCCTCGCCAATCAAAAACCTTGGCATTTTTCTTTGTTCTATTCCTGCACGGATATGCCCTAAATGATCATAATTCATTTGTTCTTCCTTGATTTCATCCAAGATGGAGGATTGTATCTGAAGTTCTGCCAATCGTGCTTTCACATAATCTGGCAAGGCTACTTGAATCCCTTCTTTCTGAATCACCTGGTTGAGTTTTGAGTTGGCCATCTTTGGCGCATCTGCGTCGTGCTGATTTTTCCTACACAGGGCATCAGCTACTGTATTCGCCTTTCCTGGATGGTATTGAATGCCTAAGCCATAATCCTTGATGAGCTCCAACCATTTATTTTCCTTAAGTTTAACTTTTTCTGAGTGAAAATGTATTTAAGACTCTAATGATCCGTGAAAACTTTGGTGGAAACACCGTATAAATAATGCCTCTAAATATTTAAAGCAAAAATTACTGCCGCTAATTCCAGATCATGAATATGGTAATTCAGCTCGTATGGCTGCAACTGCCGAGAGGCATAAGCTATGACTTTGTTATCTTGCATCAAGACACATCCTACCCATCGTTTGGACGCGTCGCTATATATGACATATTCTTTCCCTTCCACTGGCAAGGCCAAGACTGGGGCCGATGTGAGTCTCACTTTGAGTTCTTGAAATGCTTTCTCACACTTTTCTGACCATTCAAACTTAGTAGTCTTTCTCAACAAACTGGTCAACGGCAAGGCAATCTTATAAAAGTCTTATATGAAACGTCTGTAATAGCCTGCCCTACAATGGTTGTGGTTCTAGCCTAGTTCATGACATTTCCAACCTTCTGCAAGTCAACTTTGATCCCTTCCTTGGTCACTATATGCCCTAAAAAGGCTGCTTCCTCCAACCAGAACTCGCACTGTTTCAGCTTAGCATATGGTTGATGTTCACTCAGGGTTTGCGGCATTCTTAAATGTCATTCATGCTCTTCTCGAGTCTTTGAGTAAATCAAAATATCGTCGATGAAGATCACTACAAGCTTATCTAGATAGGGTCTAAAAACTCGGTTCATGAGATCCATAAACATTGCCGTATATTGGTAAGCCCAAACGGCATCACTATAAACTCGTAGTGTCCATAACGGGTCCTAAAAGCTGTCTTAGGTATATCTTCCGGCCTTATCCTCAACTGGTGATATCCATACACTTAGATCATTCTTGGAAAACACGCCTGCCCCTTGCAACTGGTCAAATAAATCATCAATACGAGGAAGCTGATACTTGTTCTTGATAGCAACCTTATTTATCTCCCGGTAATCGATACACAACCTTAGGCTTTCATCCCTTTTTCTTAACAACCAAAACTTGCGCTCCCCAGGGAGACACACTTGGCCTTATGAACTCTAACTGAATCAACTCATCCAGCTGGGTCTTGAGCTCTTTCAACTCGGCGGGTGCCATATGATAAGGCGCATTCGAGATTGGTTGCGTACTTGGCACTAGCTTCTATTTCAAAATTGATTTCCCTCCTTGAGGGTAAGCTAGTTGGCTCTTCGGGAAAAACATCTGGAAAATCCCTTACTACGGGGATATCTTCGATTTTCAACTCTTCCGGCTTACTTCCCATTACATAACATAAGTATCTGTCAGCTCCTTGGCGCATAAGCCTGCTTGCCTTCATCAAGGACACTATCCTGCAGTTGGGCTTCTCAGATTCACCCTTGAAATGAATCTTTCCTCCTAACTGACTTCTCAGCACACACATTCCTTCATCCCATTTTATCTTGGCTCCATGCTTGGCTAACCAATCTGTGCCTAAGATAATATCAAATTCAGCTATGTTTATTATGATAAGGTCTGCTGGAAAACTTTCCTTTGATATTCTAAGAGGGACATTTAAGAGCGCCCTCTTCTTGATAACATTCCTCAGCTCCTTCTTTACTCTTTCCACCTGTAGAACCCCGGAAAAAGTGACCACTTTTCTCGTAATGCGCTACTTAATGATCGGGAGCCGACTAAGGTTACTTAATCCTTAAATAAGGATATTTTTATTTTTGAAATTCATTTTCGGGGTGATGAAACTTTATTTATTTATAATTCCGTTTTTTATTATTTAAACACTCGAAATTACACCGAAACATTTCAAGAAATAATTCAACATTGGCCCAAACACCAGACCCAGGCCCAACAAAAGGCAAACGGGCCGCCATAGACTGTTAAAACCCACAGGGGTTTTAACAATCCATGGGTTGGACCGTGCATTTCCATAGGCCAGAAAAGATGGGCTGAAATTGATAAAACCCGCGGGGGTTTTATTAATTTCTGGCCCATTTTCTCTCGGTTTTAGCCTTCGATTAGTGAGAGGAAAATGTTAAACTATTTTTTTAACTATTTTGGTGTAAAATATATGTGTTTTAAACAATTAAACGGGTTATAAAAGAATTAAGAGTCGCCAGCCGATTTAAGGAAATCGAAAAACCATGAAAGTAACAAAAATGACTCCGGTCTACGAAACCCGATTCTAAGTCCGGGGGTAAGGTTATGAATTCGAGAATTAAAATAATTCTCGAATTCGCCTGTTAGAAAACACACTTTACTAGAATCGACATTGAAATGAAAGAAAGCGGGGAGAAGTTTAATTAATTTCACGGAATTATATTCTCATCATGCAATATAAAATGAAGTTTTTGTTTACAAAATATGTACAAGTAAAGGGATTAATATACAAATTACATGATTAAACAACGATAATGATAATAAAAGCGAACCTCTTTTGGTTTTGGAAGCCCGAATGCACCGGTCGAATTTCTTGACTTTGCCTTGACTTGGAGGTTTGGAATAATGAGTGTGAGGATGGTGGGAGGATAATATAAGAGTGGTGATTTTATGAGAGTATTAGAGATGGAGTTTTGAGAGAGTTTTGGTATAATGAAATTTGAGTAGAGTAAGGATAGCAGATGGTTGTAGTTGATGAAATGAGTTGGAGAATGGGGGGTATTTATAGTTGAGTGAAGTGGGGTTTTAGGAGAGAAAATGGAGGGACACATCCCTATTATCATGCCATGCAATCCCAAACCCCCCGCGGGTTTTGAAAGTCAAGGCAGAAAGTCAACACATGTGGGTCTAATATCAAGGGGTTGTGATCAAGATTTTTGGCGCCAGCTTCTGGATAGAAAACCCCCGCGGGTTTTGAAGTCTTCACACGGATCGCTGAAGTGGACTGTTGCAAAACGATGCGCTCTGGGTAGCTTAAAACCCCTGCGGGTTTTGAAGTCTTCTGGGCCGGAAATGCTTCTGGGCCTGCTTTTGTCTTGGCCGCCTCCATTTATCAAAACCCCTGCGGGTTTTATTGCGATTATGCGGCCTGCTTTGTTTTGATGGCCTGGTTTGCCAACTCCATGGGCCCAATGGCCCATTTTGGTGTCCGACCCAATTGACTTGCTGAAATTTGACGGGTTAGGATTGTGTCGGTGCAAATCCCGGTGCCTACAGAGAGCCCCCACTTTGATCGAGTCCGAATAGGACGAAGGTCAAAGTAGCCTGAGATGCTGTCTGCTTGATGTCCGACTTGAAGATGGATGTTGTCGGTGCTCTTTTGTATGGCGACCGGATGATATTGATGATGTCGTCGGAGGCCTTTAGGTGGCAACCGTTGGACGACTGAAGATGCGGACGATGATGATGTCGTCGGAAACCTTTAAGTGGCAACCGTTGGACGACTGCTGCTGATGGTGTCGTCGGAGACCTTTAAATGGCAACTGTTGGACGACCGCAGTTGATGATGTCGTCGGAGACCTTTAAATGGCAACCGTTGTACGACTGCTGCTGATGATGTTGTCGAAAACCTTTAGGTGGCAACCGTTGGACGACTGCTGCTGATGGTGTCGTCAGAGACCTTTAAATGGCAACCATTGGACGACCGCTGCTGATGATGTCGTCGAAGACCTTTAAGTGGCAACCGTTGGACGACTGCTGCTGATGATGGTGCTCTTTTATGTGGCAACCGGATGGTGTATTGGTCCCTTTTAGCGGTGACCTAAAAATCACAAAAACAAAGTGTTAATCTTTTTCGGAAACGCTAACGGGTTCAGATTTTTACCTGAATTTTGGAAACCCTTGTGCCGCAGTCTTTGGGCCGTCAGTTTTGGGTTGCATGATTCATTTCGAATGGGCTGAAGGGAGCTTGGGCCACAAAATTGGGCCTTGGTCAAAATAAAACCCCCGCGGGTTTTATGACCTTTCTTGGGCTGATGAGGGGCGCTGGGCCGCGAAACTGGGCCATGGAGACCACAAAACCCCCACGGGTTTTCTTCTTTTTCTTTTCTTTTTTTTCTTTTTTCTTTCCTCATGATGGGAATCAATGTGGGGCCCAACCTTGTGTGGCTGAGAGCATGTCACGTCGCCATGTCCTTCTTTTGGGTGACAAAGTGATGACGTTTGGATTTTCGACCAATGAAACGCATTTGGCATCTCGAGAGAAATGAGTGGCTCATATTCACTCAACATTTCTATAAATGCCATGTCATGCCTTTCATTCATTTCATTCATTCATATCTTCAACTCCTTCGCATCTCTCTAGCTTCTTCTTCTCTCTAGAAAAAAAATTTGCTCTTCGAAGAAAGTTCGGGTTTTTTTTTTTTAGAAAATGCATCCCCGAAGCCATAGGAATCCTCCTCTTCCTCATGTGGTGGCATGGCCCCATAAGATGTCTTCACGGCGCAACTTCATTCCCGGTGTGGATGATGACCCTTCGGATCTCACCATTCAATCTTGGAACCATGCTTGGTTCTACCGTTCTCACAACAAGGTAATTTCCGAACCCTCTTTTTTATGCTTAGTTTAATGTAGAAATGAGCAAGCACGAATTTATTTTTCATGTCTTGTTGATTTTCACTATTTTAAGCAAGCTTTAAATTGATGCATATTTATAGCTTCATGATGTTAAATGGCCCTTTTTATTTATGCGTCCCGACCGAGGACCCGACTTGCAAAATGAGTCTAAACTGAACAAATCCGGCTTACAGTTTTAGATGAAAACCCCTGCGGGTTTTCTTTTATTTGGCCCATGCACTTTCGGCCCAGTTGACAAAGGAGGCGAGCCACTTGAAGAGTAAAACCCCCGCGGGTTTTTGCTGCTCCATGGGATGTCCCAAACTGCATTGGGCCGGAGGTGTGGCCCATTTACCAAATAAAACCCATGCGGGTTTTGTTTCTATTGGGTCGGGATGTTTGGGCCATTTACCCAATTGTTGATCTCGTGGGCCGTGGCTGTGAGCCCAATGCTTATGCTGGGTCCAGCTAGGGCCCCAAAGACTATGCTTAGGTCCAAAGTATTAGATGAGCCCCCATTTTGAATAGTTTCCTGAAAATTTGTTTGCCTTTAGGAGGATAATTTGAAGACTCTCGGTGCCTTAAAAGACCCTCTTAAAGTAGCTAAGTCAATTTCTAGACATTTTGTGAGCGACACATTGACCCAACGGGTCTTATGCCATTTTGGAAACGCTTGGTGGCCTGGAGGGGTCGAACGTTCCGTATCATCGGTCGAGTTATTGCTGAAAGGTTTTGGGATACTACCAATTCCTTTCACTTGCCCGTGGGTTAAATGACTGTTACCCCTTCAGATTTCGTTATGACCACCGGCCTTCCTTAGGGTGGGCAAGACATAGTCTTTGATGCGGAGATTCCGCCGATGGTCTTAGATAGGTTAGATCCGGGGTTAGCACGCTTGGGCCAAGGGCAAGGCCTTTCGAACCTTTCTTACACACATTCCGAAGCGGCCATCCACGACGTAAACTTCCAAAATTTTCCTGAGGAGCAGCGTCGCTTTATTTTTCTGGCGTACCTCATTTCTGCCACCTTTTTCGCCAACCATGGGGATAACATCACCTTGACCTCGTTTCGTAATCTTCTGAATTTCAACAACATTTGGAACCTGAATTGGGGCAAGGCAGCCTATGCAAACTTCATTCTCTGGCTTCACTAAGGCATCAGACTTTCGCGGGATGATGATCCAGTCTATCTCCATGCGGCTCAGACTCGTTACCAGTATGGTCCCGCCCTGTGGAAGGTGCTCGAGGTACATGCCCGAGACTCTTCTTTTTGTAATTTTAATTGTCTTTTCCTCTTTCTCTGACCTTATGTTTATGCAGTCATGGTTATATGAGTACATTATGCCTTTGGGTATTCAATCAAAGAAGAATAAGACAGTTCCGGTTGCTAACGTTGGACTGCTGAGGGCATTCGTGGGAAAAAATTCCAGCCAGGCAGCCTTGACCTCATTCGTCGTGTGCTGGATGACCTTGCACCGGTATTTCTTTACGCCTGGCATCTTTCTTTCATTTTCCTCCATTCTTGAATAACTCTCTTCCTTTCGCAGAATCAAGTGAACTGGCGTCCTTAGGTTGAATTCAACATGGAAGGACTGCCAACCCCTTTACACTTGGTGGAACATGACACTCGCCTCCGCCTTCTGATGGAGGGACCTTCAGGCTTCGTGTGGTACCTAGGAGAGAGAGCTTCCAGGCAGATCTTGGGAGGATATCCTGGCCTTATTCCCCAGGATCCTCCGGAGCATATGTTCGAGCTGTAGCGCGTTGACCCGGGTGTTTTGGGGGATCTGATTCAGGGTCAAGAATTTGACAACTTCGTCCATGACGTTCCGCAAGAGCAATTCGATGAAGAGTTCCAGCGTTATCTTAGTCGTTTGGCTCCCCGAGTGGTCTGTATCTTCCTCCTTTATCCTCCGTATATTTTGGCTGATTTCAAACTAGAAAACCTACAGCTGGGGCCTTATGCCAGGGCTGCTGAGGTGGAGATTCCGCCAGAGAGGAAAAAGATCGGCGGCTTCTTGGACGTGGAGAACAGCAACGAGTGTACCACACTTCAAACATTCGAGCGGAAACCGATAATTCTTCATTTTATATTGCTCTTTTACTAAACCACATTTTACTTAATGAGTAACCCCGATTTTGTCTTCTTTCAGCCAAGGTGGGCCTGTCTCTGACAATTGACTAAAGAATGGAGAACCATGAAGAAACACATCGATCGGTGTTCACAGGCTCTGGGAGATACCAAGGCGATGGAGCCGGTAGGGCCGATATGGAAGCTGATGCGGAGTCTATTCCTAGGGAACCGCCTCGACATTCCACTGTAGTTACTCCTCGCGCAGAGCCCCCACGCCGTTCTTCGGTAGGGGAGTATTCTTCTCGAGGCCGATCTTGGGAAGAAGTTGGTGGATCTTCTCGTCCTCCCTTAGCAGTTGTACCAGAGGGTCGCGGCAAAGGCATTCTGACCGAGGGCCAACACTCGTCCGGGTCTCATCGTAGCCGGTCCGGCAGTAGAGGTCGTCGTCCTCCGAGTATGGAAGAGGATATGGCTCAGATGTCTTTGGAGGAGCCACTTGGTCAGGGAGGGTCGTATCACAGTGTTGCGTATGGTGGTGATACTCAACCTCATTCATATTGGGTGGAGGATGCTTCAGAGTCGAGCGCCACCTACCGGCCCTCTCATTCTCGTCGTACTCCAGCTTTAGTGCGCTCTGCTCGCCGTGGTCGGGAGATAGTGGTGAGGGATTGTGCCTCAAGTGCATTCGTAGGGTATCCTGGCAGTCAGGCCCTAGCGGACGACGTTACTTCACGTCCTGCACCCTATACTGCTGCTTCCTTTAGTTCTGGTTCTGCAGGGTGGCCTGTCCCTACTCCTATGATGGGTCCGTCGTGGCTCATGGGTTCACAAGAGTGGTCTGCGCCTCAGCACTCTTGGTTAGGAGGATCCTCCTCTTCTGGTTGGCCAGCCCCCAGTTATAGAACCGGTCCTGTATGGCCTACTCCATCTGCTGAGTGGCAGGTTACCGATCATTCGTGGTTAGCCACCGCACAGGAGCATTCCATGTCTTCACCGTCGAGTATACATCCTTCGGGAGTGCCCCTGTCTGAACCATCGCCTCCTGTGCAGATTGCTCCGGGTCCAGATTACTATTCCTGGGACACTTACTTTGGCACAGATGGCACTTCCAATGCTGGGACTTCACATGTTGGTAACGATCCGGTTGAGGATAGTTGTGATTCGGGCTCCCTGTGGTGCCACACTGATGCCAAGCAAGACTCTATGCACTTTAATGTATTTTGTATGCAAGACTATTTTGTACTTTTATTTTTATTTTAATGCAAGACTCTTTATGTATTTCATTTTTCTTTATGCAAGACTCGATGAATGCACAATTTCATGTTTTATTAATGCATGTTTGGATGATTTTCTACATGATGGGATTAATCCCAAATTAATCCCGCTTCCCCAAAAAGAAAATAAAAGAAAAGAAAACATAAAACTTAAGTGTCGGAGTAAATTCGAGCAAAAATTTCAGAACCGAGCGTCATTGGGCCAACAACAAAACCCAAAACATAAAAGATACATGAACGGGCCGATTTAATTCACGAGAAGCAAGGCCCAAATAAATCAGAAGACAAACGGGCTAATCGTTGAAGGCGGGCCCAACTCTTCTTAAAACCCCCGTGGGTTTTCTCTTCAGATGGCAGTGGGCCTGGGCCTGACCAGGCGCGCGCGTGGGTCTGGGAGAATCAAAAGCCCCGCTGGTTTTGATTTTTTTTTTTTTTTGCTAGCCGTTGTTGATAGCATAAATCATGGGATTTGAGGGCAAGGGCTATATGATCATTTGCTGACTGCTTTGCTCCATTTTGATCATGGATGAAGGTGTATAAATACCCCATCTTATGCATATGATCAACATCCATCATCTCTTCTTGAAAGTCTTCATCAAAATTCTCCAAAAGTCACAAAAAAAAGCTCTAAGTTCCCATGGCATTTGAGAAGAAGCTTGCTACTTGGATGAGCACCTTATCCAAGGAAGAGAAGAAAGAACTCGGGAGATACAAGTTGACGAGCTTGTGGAGCCTTTGACAAGTGAGGGTCAACCATGACTTTCTCCGAGCGGCGGAGACTTTTTGGGACCCGAAGATGCACGTTTTTTGATTCACTTTGAAGGAGTTATGTCCGCTTCCGGAGGAGTGGTCCTCAATCCTATGGACGAATCACTTTGCCCGACCGACGTCACCTCCAACATTGACTGACGTCACTAAACAATACAAAGAGCTGCTGTGCCTTCCATCTCGGGTCATCGGAGGTGCAATATTCGGCGAAAAGGTATACTTCCAAACCATAATTGAATATTTTCAATCTCCTGACACTTTGGAATATGGCCCGGTGATACGAGTGTGAGCGCTCGTGTTATGTCTTCTTAGTGAGTTTTGCTTCTATCATGGTGGCAAAAGAACTGGGCCGGGAACTTAATTCAAATTGTTGAAGATATGTCCCGGGGTTACAACCCAGTGCCATTAATGCTAGCGGAGACTATGATGGGCTTGGACGACCCAAATCCGGAACGTGAATTTCACGGGAGCTAGCCCCCTACTTCTTCAGGTACTTCTTCCTCTCCCCTCCTTTCTTCATTTTTTTCTACTATTTGTAAAACCCGCATGGGTTTTACATTTTTTTCGTTAGTTTGGGATAATTGGCATGCAATTTTAACACTTGCTAACTTTATGGACAGATCTGGTTGATGGAACATTTGGGTCTCATTGAGGACCCTCAAAATTCTTCGGCACTTGCGAACTATTGTCAAAGGAAGAGGAAGTACACCGATCTTCACCCAATAACGGAATGGATTGCATTCCTAAAGAAACCTCGCAACATTACATGGTGGATCGAATGGTGGCACGTTTCCGAGTACGTGACCCGTGATGCACGCAATGCCTATGTGTGCATTTCCGACTTGACGCATATGACCTTTTATTTCCCGGAGCGGGTGCGGCGACAAATGGGCCGTAAACTGAACATCCCTGAGCTGTTGTGTGAAGCCCCCGAGCAGCTGAAGCTTCGTGGCTCTATGATAGAGTCATGGCTGAAATATTGGGAGAGAATACCGACTCTCAAAGCTCCATCAAAGGCGCATGTATCACAGTTTGCCGATGCCGGCTATCACAGATGGCTAATTGCGGCCGTCGAATCTCGCCGCGCTGGGGACGCAAGAAGGAAACACACATCCGTGAAGGAAAGATTGGGTCCTCGTTCTTCGGTAAAGGACCGTCTTGGTGCAAAGGTTACGGTGAAAGACCGGCTTGGTCCGAGAGTGGAGATGCGAAAACCAAGTAGGCGGGTCCATAAACCCAAAGACAAAGAGGTAGACCCAAATGGGCCTAGAGACATGGAGATTGATTAGGAGCCCACTGGCGAAGTGGATGAGGTGAAGCAAGATTAGGAGATGGATGAGAGTGAAGGAACTGAAACTGCTTTGCCAGAATAATCTTTTATTTAATTATGCCTTTTGAATTTTCTTATTTACAAGTAGTGTACTTGCATTATCAATTAATAAAAGAAGAAATATTGTTCGCAGTTATTGTATTCTTGCAAACTTTATTTTTCTTATATACATGAGCATTTATCGAATATACACCAAGTGTCTGAAAATTAGTTTTCCAGTTGCTTGGTTGTATTAAGCATAATAGCGCTTGAGCTGATCCAATTCGCGGACTGGATCATATCTTCTCCATCCATAGTGCCTAAACGAGCCGCTCCTCCTGGCAAAATACCCTTAATCATATAAGGACCCTTCCAAATGGGTGCAAATTTTCCCCTTGGGTCTTGTATAGGTGCCCACATTTCCTTAAGCACCAAATCACCTACTTGAAGTGAACGACTTTTCACCTTCTGATTAAAAGCATGAGTGATCCTACCTTGGTACACTTGCACATTATGCAACGCCCTTAATCGCCTTTCATCCATCAACATCAACTCCTCGAACCTTGCCCTATCCCATTCATCTTCTGGAAATTGACTTTCCGCCACTATTTGCAGCGAAGGAATTGCTACTTCAATTGGTAGGACTGCTTCCATCCCATACACCAATGAATATGGTGTTGCACCTGTAGTAGTTCGTATAGAGGTTCGTATCCCCACAAGGCAAATGCTAATTTGTCGGGTCAATCTTTGTAAGTGACAACCATTTTCTTAAGGACTCCTGCCACTATTTTATTGGCTGCTTCTACAGCTCCATTAGCTTGAGGTCGATATGGTGTGATGCTAAATATTGTAAGTGGTGACCAAAGCCTCCACCTCTTCCTGAAAATGGCTTCCATCATCACTGATGATCTCATGAGGCACTCCATATTGGCATATGATGTTTTGAAGTATGAATTTGGCCACTTGCTTGGATGTGAGTTTGGCATAAGAGGTTGCCTCTACCCACTTAGTGAAATAATCAATGGCAACCAAGATGTACTCATGCCCTCCAGTTCCTGTTGGGTGTATCTTGCCAATGATATCGATACCCCATACCGAAAATGGCCATGGAGATGTCAAAGTAGTCAAATAAGAGAGAGGTTGATGCTGCAAATTGGCATACTCCTGGCATTTGTGACATCTTCGAACGAATTCTAAGCAATCTGCTTCCATAATGGACCAATAGTAACCAGCTCTTTGGATCTTCTTCACCAGCATGCGCCCATTCATGTGAGGCCCACACTCTCCTCCATGTACTTTTGCTATGATCTCCTTTGCACCTTTAGCATCGATGCACAACAAATTAATGCCTATAGGCGATTTCTTATACAAGTGATCTTGGATCAAGCAGTATTGTGCTGTTAAGGATCTGATTACTCGTTGTCCTCGAGCATCTAACTCAGCTGGATATTCTCCCTTCCGAAGAAAATTATATATGTCGTGAAACCATTCCTTAGTTTCTTCTTTTTGTGTCTCCATATTGCAGACATATGCTGGTTCAAACTGTCGCTCTACTACTACTAGTAGTTGGAGCGTGCCTGATGGGATTGATATCATTGAAGACAACTTGGCTAGAGCATCAGCTATCTCATTATGATCCCGTGAAAGGTATTGGAAGCTAATTTGCTCAAATTGGTCAACAAGTCCCAAAAGCTTCTGCTGATATGCCATAAGGCATTCATTTCGAACTTTCCACGTATTCTTAGCCTGATTGATGATGAGGCTAGAATCTCCAAAGACCTTTATATAGCGTATACCTAAGGTCAACGCAGCTTGTAAACCCTTGATGCATGCTTCATATTCGGCAGTGTTGTTGGTAGCATCAAAATCCAGCTTTACAGATACAGGGACATGTGCCCTTTCTGGAGAGATTAATAAGACTCCAACTCCACAACCCATTTTGTTAGAAGCTCTGCCGAAATACATTTCCCATGTAATTTCATCAGTGAAGAATACATCTTCGCCTGGGAATTCCAAGTGAGAGGTTCCTGTGATGGTGAAGCAGCCAAGAAATCTGAAATAACTCATCCTTTGATGGATTTCTGGGGTAGGTACTGAGGATTGAAATCTGAACGCATGACCACCCATCGAGCGATGCGGTTGTTGATAATGGGTTGCTCCATGGTGATTTTGATGGGATTATTCTCAGCTATGACATATACAGTATGTGAAAGCATCTAATGTCTTAGCTTTTTGGTGGCCCATACTAATGCGAGAGCCATCTTCTCTATATCCGCGTATCGACTTTCATAATCTAGAAACTTCTTGCTCAAGTAGTACATGGCACTCTCTTGACCTTCTGCCTTTTGGGCCAAATAGCCCCTATTGCGGAGCGGGTCACGGTAAGGTAAAGGAGTAGAGGCTCATCTGGTACTGGCGGCGTAAGGACCAGAGGATGCTGCAAATATTCCTTGATTTTATCGAAAGAAGCTTGACATTGGTCGTCCCATTCTATTTTACTTCCCTTCTTCAACTTCTTGAACAAAGGTTCACAGGTCATGGTGAGCTTTGAGATGAACCTGCTGATGTATTGAACTCGCCCTAGGAAACCCCTTATCTCTTTTTCCGTCCTAGGCGGTTGCAACTCTTGGATAGCCTTTATTTTTGAAGGGTCAACTTCAATACCCCGTTGGCTAACTACATAGCCTAGAAGCTTTCCAGAGGTAACACCGAAGGTGCACTTTGCTGAATTGAGCCGCATCTTGTATTTGCGAAGTCACAGAAAGAACTTGCAGAGATTAGGAATATGCTCCTAACTTGTCTTGGATTTAACAATCATGTCATCCACATAAACTTCCACTTCTATATGCATCATGTCATGAAGTAGAATGTTGGCAGTCCTTTGATATGTTACTCCGGCATTTTTGAGACCAAAAGGCATAACTACATAATAGTATGTTCCCAATGGTTGGTGAAAGAGATTTTCTCCATATCTTCTTCTGCCATTTTTATTTGATTGTACCCAGCGTATCCGTCCATAAAGGACAGGAGCTCATGTCCGCAAGTGTTATCCACCAATACATCAATGTGAGGTAACGGGAAACTATCCTTGGGACTGGCTTTGTTAAGGTCTCGAAAGTCTACACACATGCGCACTTTCCCATCTTTCTTGGGCACTGGGACAATATTAGCAATCCACTCGGGATATTGAATTACTTTGATAAACTTAGCATTAAGCTGCTTGATCACTTCCTCTTCAATCTTCTTAGCCCATTCAGGCTTGATCCTCCTAGCCTTTTGTCGAACCGGCTTTGCATTAGGGAGCAAAGGTATGGTGTGCTCCGCAATCTCCTTGTCAATCCCCGGCATGTCCTCGTGGGACCATGTGAATACATCCACAAACTCCTTGAAAAGCTCTGTAAATGCTACCCGTTCTTCCACTGTGAGCGAACTACCTAACTTCAACTCCGGGGGTTGCTCTTCTGTACCCACATTTATGGTGTTGGTGTCTTCCAACACCGCTATTTTATGCTCATATTCATTAGAAAATTCTTTTAAGGGTTCATTAAATTCCATATTATTATTGGCGCAGCAGTTCAGGGAAGAGGGGAAAGAAGAATCAGAGTAAGCAGAAAGATTCATCTTATTGAATGCGGAAAGGAATACATCACCAGCAGACTCAAGACCAGACTCGTCAGACTCTATACTCTTAGGACTTGACTCTATGCCCTTAGGAACAAACTCTCCTACAAATAAAACAAAGTTATTCTACTCAGCATCGACCCACGAGACCGCTTTAACTCCTCTGTCTTCAGAAATCATGGAACATGGGTCAAAGCTCGGGTTGGATAATGCAGCGATAACAGGATCAGCTTCAGACTTCTCTTGGACAACTTCTTGTCCAAACAGCATGCCAAATATGTTGCTCCCAGCAAAATGAGTCCATTCCAATGGTGGTTGTTTGTCCCGAGCGGTAACTAAGACAGTAGCCATATTAATGGAGCAATCATTGAAGACTTATAGCCCAGCGACTTGAATTCCTTTGTTCTTCAGAATTCAGATATAATGGCTCAGGGAACCCATATTAAGGGAAGTCATCACCTTCCCTAACAAACTGCCCATTCAGAGTGAGTGGATAGGGCTTCATTTGGAACAATGTGGGAGGATTGTCCATCCTCTTCTGTTCAGCCATGGCCATTTTTGCGAGCCTGACTTCTTTCTCAGTTGGCTTGTAGCCTAAGCCAAACCTTCCCTTCTGCTTAAATGTCTTGAACATAGGAGGAATCTTGTTTTTTGCGTGCACTTTGCGATTTGAATAAGGAGCAAAATCAAAAGGAACTTAACCCATGTTTAACATCGCCAAAATTTCAAAATTGTGGAGTTCTTCATCCATTGAACTGTGCTTTACTTCAAGACTCGATTGCTTGGGAGTGAAAACAGTATTGATAGATTCTCCTGAGATGGAGATTATTTGGCCTTGAACCAGCATTTTCACCTTTTGATGCAAGGTGGACGATATAGCATTACACTCATGAAGCCATGACCTCCCTAGTAGCAAATTGAAGGAGGCTGGAATGTCTAGCACTACGAACTCCACATTCTGAGTGATATTTCCAGTAGTGATGGGAAGTATTATGGATCCGACTAATCTTCGAGGTGAATTGTCATAGGCCCTGAGTTGTACACCTTTTTGAGCCACGTGTTGTTGTTGAACTCCCAACTTCTGTGCCGTCCTCCAAGGGCACACATTTACAGCTGAACCATTGTCGACCAGAACCACCGGAATAGTCTTGTTGGAGCATTGCACTGTAAGGTACAGGGATTTATTGTGGGATGCTCCTCCCTGAGGCAGATCCTCGATCCCGAAAGTAATCATCTCTTGATGGGTGGTCACATGAGCAACCAAGGATTCAGGAGTCGTCGTAGGAGATATTGTAAGCACCGTAAGGGCATCCAATATCTTCTGTCTATGGGTGTGCGACGCGCATATGAGCTGCCACATGGTGACCTCCGCTCTAGTCTTTTTGAGTTGAGCAAGAAGAGGATCTTCAGAGGAACCTGATTGTCGTTGCCTACTACTGGCGCAGGGTTAAGGACAACCACTGGGGTGGTGGTGTTCCTGTTATTGTGGCGGCCGGACCTAGTGAGAAATGCCACATCATGTAGTGTTGGTTCATCCACATCCATCCACTCTCTCTCAAAGTGCTCATGCTCGTCATCCTTATCACTGTCCCAAATACCATGGATGGACAATCCTTCATGAAACCCAAATATTTCTGGTATAAGTTAGCCTTCTTCCACAATCAAAGTGGAAGGGTCAAAGTTGAAACCTCCACAGAAAATGGCATTTGTATGCTCAGGCATTGGGTTACTTTGATTGTTTGGTTTCTTGGCAGCTTTTGGCGTTGGCAGCGTCCCTGCCCTTATCATATCTTCTATCTTGTTCCTAAGAGTCCAGCATTTCTCAGTGTCATGCCCTCGGCATCGGTGATAGCGGCAAAATTGGTTGGCATCCCAATTTCTGCCTTTGATTTCTGGCTCCTCTTTTGGTAAGGGCAAGACCAAGATGCCCTTCTTGACTAGACGGGTGAGAGCCTGAGAGTAAGGAATGTCCAGCGGCGTAT
Organism: Portulaca oleracea; assembly: GCA_029582165.1. Lineage (NCBI taxonomy): Eukaryota > Viridiplantae > Streptophyta > Magnoliopsida > Caryophyllales > Portulacaceae > Portulaca > Portulaca oleracea. Next base: position 15,469,447 of record CM055881.1, read on the forward strand.
AGGTCTCGTATTTCGGTACATAAGGCCCCTTGCGCTGGATAGAGTTAGTCTCCATAATCTTAGGAGGGTGGCTAGCCGCACTAGTGGCCCTCCTGTTGGAGTTGGACCCCTTCCATCCAGGCGAAGTGGTCTTATCATTATGCATTGCCTCCAGTTGGGCACAAATGTCCTTCAAGTAATCAAAGTCTTTGACAACATGGTACTCCAAGTGCTTGGATAGACTGCTCTTGAGCCCTTGCTTAAAGGTAGATAGTTGTAGACGGAGAGGGATTGTCTTAATGTGAGACAACTTGGTGTGCCATCTTTTGAAGTAATCCATGAAGGATTCGTCATCCCGTTGCTTCATGGTGGTTAGGTCCTCCACCGTAGCTTGCTTCTTCTGGATGCGACTGTAATGGTTAATGAAAGCTTTGAATAACTCATTCCAGTCGGCTTTGATTTGGGGTGACAACACATGATACCATACCTTGGCTTCACCATCCAGGGTGGATGGGAAGACTGTGGAGTATAACCCGACACCAATCCGATTCAAGGGCGCCAATCTCATGAATTCTTCAATGTGGTGAACAGGATTCTCAGAGGGTTTAAACCTGATGTTTGGTACCTCAACTTTGTCAGCTATCTTCAGAATTGGCAAAACAGGCAACGCCACCTCCAAGTACTTGTCAGCAAAGGCCGGTACGGTGCTCATTGCTTTGGTAAGACTTTCTAACTTCTGTTCAAGGGCCTTAACAGCGGGTCTTTTGTCGATTTTGATACTTCAGGAGTATTAACTTTTGTTTTGGATATCCATATTCCTCCAGAATCTGATGATGTCTTAATGATCTCAGGTTCAGATTCGTATCCATACATCTCATCATCATCCTCCTCAGTATTCAGCCCTAACTTGGTATTGATTTTGGTGATGGCTTGCAGCATATCATCCATCACTTGTTGTTGTTCATTCAGTCTTTTTCCCATTTTCTGCTCTTGTTCCAAAGTGCTGGCGAACACAAGACCTTGCATTTTGGTGTAGAGTTCATCCAAATGCTTCTTTGTGTTGGCTTCGGTGCTTTGGACCGGGATCTCTTGGAATTGCTCTCTAGACATGATGCAGTCACTAGTTGCAGATGGATCATAATGCGGGTATGGAATCAAACGACTAGTTCGCGGATCTCGAATGCGGGCTCGAAGTCGATTACCAATGATGCCTGCATGGAAATTCAAGGTTTGGAATCAAAAGTTTCCCTGGAAAGTTTTCCATTGGAAAAATTTCCCTTAACCCCCCCTCCCCCTAAGGGAAATTTTCTCTAGGAAAACCTTGCAGATGGTGGGCCCCTTGTAAAAACTTTCTCGAGGTCAATGTACAACCAAACATGGGGAAAATAAGTCAACTCGAGAAAATTGACCATTTCCCCGGGGTTTTTGACTAAACAAACGCACTCTTATTGAATATCGTTTGCATATTATAATGTGTTATGTTGCATGCAAATAGACTTAAGGACCTGTTTGGAGAGACAAAAAAATGAAATGAGGGTTTGAGGAATTCTAATTCCAGTAATGTCTGGAGAACATATTATGGAATGGAATTCCCATTCTAGAGGATTTTTTATTTCTTCCAAATGAGAGGAATTAGATACCTCCCAATTATGAGACGAATGGATTTCTATCCCTAAGGGAGATAAATGTTTCTATTAAAAAAAATTAATCTCAACACCATTGTTCACAACCATCATTATTTTATCGTCTCAACTATCCAACGCTAGAGAGAGGGGTGGGTAGAGAAAGAAATCTCATCTCCAATGCTGGTGGTCAAATTCTGAATAGCCCCAGGCTCTCTTCCATGAGCCCAGTCGAACAACTCCTTAATTGAGACAAGAACCTCCTCTAACTCCTAGTCAACATCAAACGTTTGTTCATGCTTGATCTCGAAAATTAAGTACCCTCCATTCACAAATCCCTTGCTCGATAAGGCTTTTGCATCTCACCACAAGGGATTGGAACACATTTTATATTCATGCTCATATAAATTGCGACGAAGGAGTCCATCTGCAACTACATTTTGTTGAACCCCAATTTCCATCACTAACAGGTCTTTCCACCAAAAATTTATATTTGTAAGAAAATAGCATTGTATTTTATCAAACAAATATTCTTCTTTTTTTTTAAGCAAATGGTTTGGCGCTCAATGTTGTTTTATAATTTCTTGCTAGTATATATTCTACAAATAGTAGAACGACTGAACTAGCCTTCCGTTTGTAATTTTGTTTAGAATGTTCTTTAATAGAAGTACTACTCAGTCTACTCTGTATTTCTTTGTAGTAGATAATGTTTCGCGAATTAAAATTGACAAATTTAAAAGGAAGGGTTGTTGGTGGTGGAAGCAATGGAAATGGTGATGGCTCATGGCGATGATTAAAAGGTTGAAGATTATGTTTTCACATGGATAGAGTAAAAGTTACTCAATTTAGAAAAGAGGAATTAATGAAAAATTTATTTTATTTATTTTTTATATATGGGGAATGTGAATAAAAAATAATAAAATCATTATTATTACTGCTGGTCAGAAGAATTTAGGCAATGTTTAAAATAATGAAAAATTTTATATTATTTATTCACGTACCGTATTTAATTACTAACATTTTTAAAGTATCATTTCATTTGTTAGTATATATAATTTATATTTCAACCTTGATACGTAGATTTATTAATTTTAAGTTATTTATTTATTTTTAGGATTATTGGACGATAATATACTGGATTTTATGGGTACTGGACAATAATGGACTGAACTTTTTTTTGGATTCTAATACACTGAACTTTGAGGATATTGGACAATAATGCACTCGGAACAATTTTGCTGGTGGTTGACGCGGTGACAGTCCTACTTTGAGGTGTTTTTCTTAATTTTTTTTTAAAAATAAATGTTTGTTATCATATAAGAAACTACACATAAATAGAATGACTAATATATATTTGCTGAAAAAAAGAAGAAAAACAACACCTCAAAGTAGAAGAGTCACCGCGTCAACCACCAACAAAATTGTTCCGGGTGCATTATTGTCCAATACCTTCGAAGTTCAGTGTATTAGAGTCCAAAAAAAAATTCAGCGCATTATTATCCAATACCCCTAAAATTTAATGGATTATTGTCCAATAAACCTTATTTTTAAGATAAATATCTATGTAACTCTATACCAAACATGGCAGTCAGTAATGATAAGGAGATGATATGCAGGATTCCCTTGTTTTAAAAGAGTGGAGAGTTCTTGTACAAGTTAGATTTTGTTACAAACAAGATTTAAATAATATCTCCCCTTACTTTACCATGGAATAATTTCTCTTATCTCATATTTATGATATGATGCCCTATCTAACTGAAACACCCTTTCACTCACCTTCTCCACACAAAAAGAAAAAGGGGACCCCATCCAACCCTCCCTATTCTCAGCATACTCATACACTGCTTGTGTTTGCCATGAATTCTCATTACAACCCTTCCCCCTGCTCCCCCAATTCACTTCAAGTGATCTAAAGCATATTTTTTAGGCCCCTTTTTTATGCGGTAATTGCAACAACTCATACAAATTATCATTGACATTTTTATTTAATATATTTTCTCAAAATCCACAAAATTAGTTCCACCGCAACTTATCGCAATCCACCGCAATTCATTTATTATTTAATATATTTTCTAATAAAAATATTTCAACACCCATTTATTATTTTCACCGTAACTTACCACAATCCACCGCAACTCACCACAACTTATCACACCGCAACTTACCGCACCGCATAAAAGAACGGGACATTAAGTTGGGTTAAACCAAACTAATTTAACTTGACTTAATTTAATTTATCTTTACCTAAACTAACCTAACTCAACTTCCTAAAAAACACTCAAACCAAAAATAACTTTTTAAATTAAAAAGAAATTCAAATAATATTATTTTAATTTCAAATCAATCAACTCTTTTTAATATCTATAACTTTTTCATTTATTTTCATTAAAATATTTAAATTTTATTAATAAAATATTTACATCCAACAATTAATTTAACTCAAACCCATTATATCTTAACTTATCATAACTTAACTAACCTAACTTGAACTAACTTGATAAAAGAATTGGGCCTCAATTTTTACCTAAAAACCAAGGAGGAGTGGTTAGAATTTGAGATAATAAAAATCTGAGAGTGGTTTGGTTTTTAATTACACCTTGTACAGAATATGTAATTTTTTAAGAGACCCTACAAAGATATATAGCTCCTCTGTTATATGAAGATATTCTCACAGAAAAATTTCAGAGCAATTTCCAGCAAAAATCTTGCATCAAAAACCCCCCCATAAAATTTGGATATTTTAACCAAACCCCCCCCCCCCCCATCACATCTACTTCTATAACCACCCCATCTACTGTTTTTCTCTCTCTCTCTCCCCTCCCAAATTCCATGGCGGCGCGTGGGCGTCACTTGCTTGACTCAGGCGCGTCGTCGGACGAGACTGGCATGGTCGTAGCAGCAACACCCGCCTCCAACTCGACAGCAGAGGCCGAGTTGACTCAGGCGAGTTTCGACACCAATATGATCATCATCCTCGCCGCCCTCCTATGCGCCCTCATCTGCGCTTTAGGTCTCAACTCCTTCGTGCGCTGCGTTTTGCGGTGCGCACGGCCTCAAACGACGCTGCATGCTTCCGACGCCGGACTGAGAAAGAGCGCGCTGAGGAAGATTCCGGTCGTAGTATTCGGGTCAGATCCGGGTCGGAGCGTCGGTCCGGATTGTCCGATTTGTTTGGGGGAGTTTGTGGAGGGGGAGAAGGTCCGGATTTTGCCCGGATGCAACCACGGGTTCCACGTCGGATGTATTGACACGTGGCTTGGGGCCCACTCGTCCTGCCCCAACTGCAGGCACTCCCTGGTGGGTGTCGCCGGCTCCTCCTCCAAGGCGGCGGCGGCTGCGGCGGCGACGCCGTGGAGCGGCGGTGGAGGGCCGGAGCAGGTGGTTGTGGAAGTGAATAGTTAGAGTTTTGAGTTAGTTTTTTTCTTTTCTTTTTCGCTCTGCTGGTGAAAATTGCGTTGATACTTAATACTCTTGCAATCGAAAAGAAAAGAAAATAGTGATGATAGCATATATACGAAAGTCTGTAGAGAAGTTAATGGTGTATATATTTGTTCATCTTGAGTTTGAAAATTTCTGTTTTCTACTTTAATTTGAGAGGTTAGATTAGGAATTTATTTGGGAGAGCAACGAAGTGCTGGCAAAAATATGTTTCACTTGGATACTAAAATTTGATCGACTTGAATTCAATTGAGTTTGGTCATTAACTCTTTGTCCGAATTTTAGATTCAGATGATTTGGTCATGTTAAAATTGAGTCAGATTCGGGTCTGAGGTACACTAAATCGAACGTCCGACTTTTGTGTCAAACTCAAGTTCGAACAAATTCAGAAGTGTCCGAGCTTGGAAATTCAAACAAAATATTGAAATTGTACCTGAATTTAGTGTAAGTTTGGGTGTATTTAGACAAATTTGGACAATTTGGGTTTGGGTTCAGACGTCACAAAATGTCCCAATTTGAAATTCATACAAGGTTCAAGTTTGGGGATTTTGTCCGAGTATTCGAATTTCCCGAACCCAATTTTTTTTATCACTCCTAGTTAGTAGGCCAACACAATCCTACAATGAGATGGAATACTATCCACTAAAAAATTTTAATGCGTGAACCTTGCATAAAAATATATAAATTATCCTAGGAGCTCGAGGTCAAATTTTTAGAAGTTTGACTGACACGTAAATTTAGGTCACGGCCCTGTTCGGTAAAATTAGCGTTTTAGATAGCGGATAGCGGTTTAGGTAGTGGATAGCGATTTAGGTAGCGGATAGCGGTTTAAGTAGCAGATAGCGGATGAATGGTCAAACGAGAATTATGTTCGGTAAATTTAGCGGTTGAATAACCAAATTAATGTGATTTGACATAAAAGGATATCAATAATTTCCAAAGATAAAATTTTCAAAAAGATATTTTTTGACTAAAAAATATGAAACGCTACTCCAAACGTTAAACGTTAACTTTATTTTTCGCAAAACGCTCCTTAAAACGCTAAACGCTCCTCAAAATGCTAGTTTACCGAACGCTAATATTTATGCAATTAGAGTTTTGACTTGATCAAGACGCTAAGCACTATCTCAAACGCTACTGCCGAACACAGCCCACGTTTAAAATGAGAATGAGGGAGTATCAAGTTGCACAAAACATTGGAGTGAGACTTAACAATAAAAATAAAATACTAGAAATTTGGTTTTATAGAATAAAATGGTTAGCCGTAAACTAGGCCAAAAAGTCAATAATCACAACTTTTGGTTTACTTCACGTTTCACACTTTGGGTAAATCGATAAAAGGCTTAACTCGAAAAGTGTAACGCCCCGGAAATTCAATTATAGAATAGTCAAAGTCAAACTAACGTTAACAGACAAAACTTAGCGGAAGACTTCAAATTTAGTTTGGTCACATCGCAGATTCCCGGGATACAAGCGAGAAAGGAAAACACAACTGTCACTGCAGAACTACTAACAACTCAACAAACTTAAAGAATTCATAACGAAAACAACATAAAAGGTTCAAGGACTTCTAGACTCGTCCCTCACTTCTAACTCCTGGCCCCAAAGATTTAGATCTTCACCAAATCAAAACATTTGAGAAAATGAGGAAATCTCAATAATGTCTACCTCGACGTTTAAAACAGCTTTAAGTTCATTTCAATTCATTTTGGGGAGAGGATCGAATCAAACGCTTTAGAAATCTTTAATCCCATCTGTTTCTCAACCCATCCAATCCATATTTTAATTTGGGCGGGATACCAAATCCCTTAAAGTAACATCGCCTACCAAAGGCATCAAGAACATCGCCTACCAAAGGCATTATAACATTCGCCCACCAAAGGCATATCAAACATTCGCCCACCAAAGGCATCAAGAACATCGCCTACCAAAGGCATTAATAATATCGCCTACCAAAGGCATCAAAATACTATCCTATATCAGGGAAGGAAGCCCTGATCTCCTGGTCCATAACCCTGCAGGTTGTTACACCTGCACAACAGGTTATCCCCGAACCCGCTTAACGTTTCCACTTCAATTATTTATACAATATTCAAACTCAACTCACGACTCTCAAGTCAAACCATCCCAAGTTGTCAAAACCATTAACAAAACTTCGAATAAAAGACCATCCAATTTCTCAACTCAAATAAACCAAGATCACAAACGAATCAAAAGATTATCAAAACAGATGGTCGATTTCCACAAAAGTCCTTTCGGATGCAATTCTCAAAATAAATTATAAAACATCAAAACACATTTAAAGAGCATCCCTGGGGATTAGAGCATAGACAATTACCGATATACTTCATCGCACGTGAGAAGAAGAACACACTTGAGCTCACTAACGCCACGCACTACTCGCCTAGAATAGGAATAATTATCTAATCAAAACGCTGCTCTAACGGTTAGAATCAACTATCAACTACCTAACCCATCCCCTAGGAACACTTAGGTTCCTATCATTTATGATTCACACTTAACACATTCAAGGAATTATATAACAAGATCACAACAACTAATTCTTTTACCTAGACTAATTCAAGAATATAAATTTAGTGAACAACCACAATTACTAATTTAAACGACATGTACTCCAACTCAATTTAATCATATAAAGCCAAACTTAAAACCTCAATCAAAATAAGTAAACTAAAATTTTGACATCAAAACATCATAAGAATTTAACAACCTAGACAAGGTCAAATTACCACAAAAGAATATAGCTAAAATTAATTCGTTTACGTAAAGAACACCGATAGTAGCGTATTAATAATATAAGAGTGTAATGTTCAAAACTTTAACTTGCAAACCTACCATTTTATAATAATTCAATCCAATCCTAAAACATGCATAAAATATCATACACTAACATGGCATACCTTATGTGCATGTATTCTATTACTAACCTCATAATAATCATGCATGAAATATTAACGCTATCCTAAACATGAATTTCTTAACCAATAAACAAGGAAAACCTTAAGAACATGTGATTAACTATAAAGAACATGTAAACATTTAACTTCAAATCAAGAATCCTAAACAACTAATTTCTTTAAACAAGATTTGATCAAGAATCAAGAATTAAAAGACAAGAACCGAATCCTTAGTAGCTTAACTAACCTAACTTATTTAATCAAGATTATACATGATATTAAACAAGAAAGAACCCTAAGAAAAATGAAAGAACATAATATTTAACTCAATGAAACAAGAAACCTAACTAATTTTCAAGAATCAAGAAGGCTTAGGTTTTCATGTACAAGAACCATAAAGAACTTAGTAACCTTAAACTACTAATCAAGAACCTAAGGTTTTAATAACAAGAAAGCACCTAATTCATGTAACAAACTTTACAAGATTAATTCCTAGGAAACAATAAAAGACTTAACGATTAAACGATTAAACATTCAAGAATTTAACCTAAGTAATAAATTTCCAAGTTCGTACATACATACAATAATATTGTGGTCTAACGATTCATGTAAAGAATATAACGAATATTAAAGAATCACTTTCAACCCTAATAATCAACTATTACAACCTAAATCTAATTACAATTTATAACATAAAATTACACATATTAATTACACAAATTACACATAACAAATAACAATCTACACATAATTACAACAAAAGAACTAATTACAATTAATTTCCCCTAATTACAAAATTACAGAAATTAATAACAATAATATTACAATCAGATTTTAATATTAAAAACAAGAAAAATAAAAGAAAAGAAAAGAAAAGAAAGGAAGTTAGGGTTAGTATAGATTAGGGTTAGGGTTTTAGGGTTTACGCAGTGCGGTGCGATTCTCGGTGGTTCCGGCGGTCGGTGGTTGCGTCGGCGGAGACGGCGATGAGGGTGGTGCGACGGTCGGCGGCGGCGGTGGTCGAGCGGCAGCGGCTTTGGTGGCGTCGGGCGAGGTCGAGGTCGGCGTACGGGTTCGAGCAATGACGGCCTTTCCTTCATTGGCGTCGACGACGGCACGGCTGCGGTGGTCTGCGGCGGCGTGCAGTGGTGTGGCGGCGGCGGTGGCGGTCGACGAAGCAGAGGGAAGGAGAAAGGGAAAAAGAAACGGAGGAAGAGAGAGAGGGAGGAGGAAGAGAAAAGAGAAGGAGAAAAGAGGAGGGTCGGTGGCGGTGGGCTGCACATGTGGTGGGCGTGGTCGGTTGGTGGTGGGCGACAGAGGGAGCAGGGTGAGAGAAGAGAGGGAGTTAGGGTTTTGGGAGATTAGGGTTTGGGTTTAGGAAGAGAGTTTATATATATCAAACCAATTAGGCCCAAACTAGCCCAATCTAATCCTAACCCAACCCATTTAAAACAAATAAATCAGATTTTCTAAAAAGCCCAAATAATTCTAATAGTAGTACAATAATACTAATACTAATAATCATATAATCACATAGCAAATAATATTCACGTAATTAACCACATAATAATATTAACCAGCGGAAATTACTATTCTACCCTCATAGCCTCAACGGTCCTACGAGCTCAAGCGTTAGCATAAATAAACACATATGAATAATAGTAAAACAAGAAGTCAAACCTAATTTACTAACGACGTCACGGTCAACATCTTGGGATTTTTCGGGGTTTTACATCATTACCTTCTTAAAAGAAGTTTCGTCCTCGAAACTTAAACTTAACCCTAACGGTCCGGTAAGGAACTAACGTTTTCATTCCTCCTAAAACTCGAGGTTTTACATCATTACCTTCTTAAAAGAAGTTTCGTCCCCGAAACTTGACGCGCCTTAGACTTGGAACAAGTGAGGGTACTTCTTCCTCATTTCGTCTTCTGTTTCCCAAGTTGCTTCTGTTGTGGTGTGATTTGCCCATCGTACCTTTACCAAGGGAACTACTTTCCTCCTAAGCTGCTTTTCCCGACGGTCCAAAATTTCTAGCGGCTGCTCTTCATAGCTCAGATCTTCTTGCAGCTGAAGCGGCTCGGGATCAATCACATGGGTCGGGTCCGGAACATATTTCCTGAGTTGTGACACATGGAAGACATTATGCACTCTGGGGAGTTCTCCCGGCAGCTGTAACTTGTAGGCGACTTCTCCGATGCGTTCCAAAATTGGGTATGGCCCGATAAACCTTGGTGTCAACTTCCCCGACTGGCCGAATCTCATAACTCCCTTTGTAGGTGAGACCCGCAAAAACACGTATTCCCCTACTTCAAACTCTAGAGGTCTTCTCCTTTTGTCAGCATAACTCTTTTGTCGACTTTGTGCTGCCTTCATCTTGTCTTGAATGATTCGAACCTTCTGAGTAGTGGCCTGTATTAGGTCCGGTCCAATCGTTAGAGCTTCATCGATGTCCTGCCAACATAGGGGAGTTCTACATCTCCTTCCATACAAGGCTTCGAAGGGTGACATCCCTATGCTAGCATGGTAGCTATTGTTGTATGAGAATTCAATGAGAGTCAACTCGTCATCCCACGAGTCTTTGAAATCTAACGCGCATGCTCGCAACATGTCTTCGAGGGTTTGGATGGTCCTCTCTGTCTGCCCATCTGTAGCTGGGTGAAAAGCGGTGCTGAACTTGAGCTTTGTGCCAAACGCTTCTTGTAACTTTTTCCAAAACCCGATCAAATCGTGTCTCATGTCGAGACTATAGAACTGGGTACTCCGTGTAACCTTACAATCTCCCTTACATAGGCTTGAGCTAGCTGATCTAGAGACCAATTGTTGGCGATGGCTAGGAAATGAGCTGACTTGGTCAAACGATCTACAATCACCCATATTGCATTGTGTTTCCGCCTGGTCCTTGGTAGACCTATCACAAAATCCATTGATATTGAATCCCATTTCCATTCAGGGACATCTAACGGTTGCAGAAATCCGGCTGGTCGTTGATGCTCTGCCTTGACTCGCTGGCAAGTAAGACACTTGGCCACAAAGTCTGCCACTTCTTGTTTCATATTACTCCACCAGAACATCTGTTTAAGATCCTTGTACAACTTATTTCCCCCTGGATGCACTGAATATGGCGTATTGTGTCCTTCTTCTAGAATCCTCCTTTTCAGTTCCTCCATATTGGGTACACAGATGCGGTTATGAAACCGTAATGTACCGTCTTCGTGGATCACAAAGCCAGGGGCTTTCCCTTGCAACACTTCTTCCCGTATCTTGACAAGCTGTAAGTCCAGTTCTTGAGTTCTCTTGATCTCCTCCATCAGAGTAGGTTGTAATTCCATGGCATTCAATACAGCTTTCCTCCCAGGTGTTACCACATTAATTTCCAATCTCCTAAACTCCTCGCACAACTCGTGCGGCATCGTCATCAAGTGGTTTATAGCAGGGTACGGTCTTCTACTCAGGGCATCAGCCACTACATTTGCCTTCCCGGGATGATATTGGAAGTTCACATCGTAATCCTTTAGAAACTCTAACCATCTTATGCACTAAGGTTCACTCCTTTTGCGTGAAAAGGTACTTCAAACTCGATGGTCTGAATATCTCGCATGCACTCCGCATGCATAATGCCTCCAAATCTTTAGTGCAAAAACCACTGCTGCCAACTCCAGATCATGAGTGGGGTAGTTCTTCTCATGCGTCTTCAGTTGTCTGGATGCATATGCAATTACCTTCCCATCCTGCATGAGCACACAACCTAATCCACCATGTGATGCGTCACTGTAGATGACAAAACCTTCGTTCCCTTGAGGTAAAGCAAGGATAGGGGCCGAGGTAAGCCTCTTCTTCAACTCCTGGAATGCTTGCTCACATTTTTCCGACCATGCGAACTTTATTGACTTCCGAGTCAAATTGGTCAACGGGGTGGCGATCTTCGAGAAATCTCGCACGAACTTCCTATAATACCCTGCCAAACCCAGAAAACTCCTAACCTCCGTGGCATTCTTCGGTGTCGGCCACTTGGTGATGGCCTCCACCTTTTGAGGGTCTACTGCCACTCCTTCCTTAGACACCACATGTCCTAAGAACGCTACTTGTTCCAACCAAAACTCGCACTTCTTGAGCTTTGCATAAAGCTTGTTGCTCCGTAGAGTCGTCAATACTTCTCTCAGATGATTCGCATGCTCCTCTCGTGTTCCTGAGTATACCAATATGTCGTCGATGAACACCACTACAAACTTATCCAGGAACGGCTCGAACACTCTGTTCATCAAATCCATGAAGGCGGCTGGGGCATTTGTAAGCCCAAAAGGCATTACCACGAACTCATAATGACCATACCGAGTTCGGAATGCGGTTTTAGAGATATCTTCCTCGCGAATTCGTAACTGGTGATAACCTGACCTCAGGTCTATCTTAGAAAACGTTGTCGCTCCTCGCAACTGATCAAAAAGATCATCAATACGAGGTAGAGGATAACGATTTTTGACGGTAATCTTGTTCAACTCTCGGTAATCGATGCACAACCTCATGCTACCATCTTTCTTCTTCACGAACAGCACAGGTGCTCCCCATGGTGACGTGCTGGGTCGTATATATCCCTTTTCTAGCAGCTCGTCCAGCTGAGTCTTCAACTCCTTAAGCTCTGCGGGCGCCATGCGATATGGGGCTTTTGAACAGTGCGGCCCGGGCTCCAAATCGATGCAGAAATCTACCTCCCTGATTGGAGGCAAACCCGGAATCTCCTCTGGAAACACATCAGGATACTCCCGCACTACCGGGATATTCTCAATCGCAAGCTCCTCCGCCTTGGTGTCGATTACGTTGCATAGAAACCCTTCACAACCTTGGCCTAACAACTTTTGAGTCTTGAGAGCAGAGATGATCCGTACACTATGAAGGTGCCTATCACTCCAATGTACTACCTTCTTTCGGTTTGGTCCCATTAAGGTCACCGCTTATAACAATCTATCCGGCTCTATATTTTGCTAACTACCCATCCCCAAAATAACGTCGAACTCCATTAGGTCAAACATATAAAGGTCACCTCAAACTCTGTCCGCTATCACTATAGGGCATCCACCATATAACTCTCCACAACTAATGGTATCCCCTGAGGTAGGGCTACCGATATAGGCTTACTATTCTCCGAGAGTTTCATCTTAGCCTTCTACTATAGCTCGTCCAACAAAAGAATGACTAGCACGTAATCAAACAAAGCAGATATAGTGTAGAGGTGGAGAGAAGGTACCACACAACGCTTCATTCTCAGCCTCTTCTTTCCTCATCACGTATACTCGTCCTCCTCCGTTGCGCGGCGGTTGTTGTTGCGGACGAGGTGGGTTTGCTGGCCTCCCTTGGTTATTCTGATTTCCACCAGATCCACTTTGGTTTTGCTGTTGTGGCCTTTGGTTCCCATTATAGCCTCCCCGATTTTGATATGTCGTCTGCGGAGCTCTCCAATTGCCGTTATTCCCGCTGTTTCCATTGTTCCCTCCATTTCGGCCCCCTGTTGGCTGCTGAGGGCACTGACGTACCTGATGTTGGAAACTTCCGCAGTTGAAACATCCTCCTCGCACGTTCGTTACTCTACAATCCCGAGGATAATGGCCTGGTCGACCACAAACCTTGCAGATTGGAGTATTCGACGGTCTACGCCCCGAAGACTGATTTCCGCCGATTGCTAGGCGGAACCTCTTCTCCGAAAATGTTGAGGTGGGTTAAAGCGGGTGGTTCTTTCCTCTTTTGCCCTTGTATGCCTAATCGCTGCTCCATGTCATGCATCACCCTTTCTACAGAGGCAACGCTCAAAGATATTCTCGTGAGACGTGAACTCCGTGATGACATGCGATCCTCGAATCTTGCGATTCATGGCCCCAGAAACGGTCCATCCTTAGCTGTTCAGTGGCTACCAAAGCAGATGCAAAACGAGATAGTTCAGTGAACTTTGCAGAGTAGGCAAGCACGCTAGTTTCCCCTTGACGCAGATTCATAAATTCTTTTTCTTTTGCCTTCTGGAGGGAAATTGGGTAAAATCGATCCCTTAGCACAATCTTGAAGCGGTTCCAGTCGAAACCCGGTTCAGTCCTTATTTCCTTCACACTGGCCCACCACAAATCGGCCTCTTCCTTCAGGTGGTAAGCAGCAAAGTCCACCCTTAACTCCTCAGGACAGTGTGTGGTGTCGAAAATCTTCTCAATTTCTCTAACCCAATCTTCAAAGACTTTGGGGTCAGCTACCCCTGTGTAAGTGGGCGGGTTGAAGCTGTTGAACCTTTGGAGAAGAGCGGAGGGGTCATCTTCCCTCCCTCCTCCTTGTCGATCCACCACTTTCCTCAGTAGGTCCTCGTGCTTGCCGAGCATCTCAATCATTAGCATGCTAGCAAGGTCATTCCCCGATGTTGTTGTGCTTGGCCCGGATATCAAATGAGGAAGGCGCCGTCGAAATTCAGTCGCGGTTTGAGGCCGTTGTTCAGCTGCAGCTTGCGGGCGTTCCCGAGTACCGTGGTTAGGTTTAGTACCGTTCATGTCCGACATCCTGATTCAAAGGGTCGATTTAGTCTACTTAATGGTTTTCTAATCCATTATCTCAACATCACACTAAAGGTAACTACTTGGTCCGGTCTTCTCATAGGGTGCTAAACAATACGAAAACGTAATTCTATTTCACCATGTAATTTCTTGCGTCAACGGCTCATTTTATGAATACTCATCACATTTTGCAAGGTCACAAAACAATATTTCTATACACCAACGTAATCACGTACAATATTTCCCATCGGAACAATTACCTAAGAGAAACAACAAGTCAATATCCCGATTATATCACAGTTTAACAACAAAATATCAACATCACCACTATACGCCTACACTCAACACATAGCAGTCATCCCACTCAGATGATTCTCCTGCATCGAGGGTTCTTCCTCGCTGAGACTGGAGTCCACTCAGGATCACTCGTCTCATCCCCTGAGTCCTCCTCGGGGTCTTCTCCTGTTTCCCGGTCCACCTCATCCTCCTCCTCGGGTGGAATAACATGCTCGGGCTCATCGGCGAGTGCAGCCGTGACCCTTGAGGTTACCTCGGGTTCGTAAACTGGGCGCCCATGGGTCCTCCTCCGGATCTTCTTCAGGGTCATCCTCATGATCCTCAGCTGGTGCAGGGACTGGGTTCACCTGGACCCTCTCTACTCGGCGCATCCCAATCCGGGCGATCTTAGAAAAGACCCCCGGGATTCGATGCTCCGACTCCACCTTGCACTCGACACCAACAAAGACGTGTGGGTACCTCTCCTCCGGAGCGGTGGCAAGAATGACAATGATGTGGCCCCACCAGGGATCATCTCGTAAGGTGAGCAGGAAAGCGTTAGCCTGGGCTTCCTCGTTGTCACGCAAGCAGGAGTTCGGGACATCCTTGGTGTACCGTTCGATCTCATCATAGAAGTTCAACATGTGTGTTCCCAAATACCCACCAGGAGGAATGGGTGTGTAACGGTGGAAGCACGGCGTGGGGTGCTGGTGACAGTGTGTGCGTTGTGTCATCCTACAATGTTAGAACGCATTACACATAAAAATACTGATGATATAATCAAACAACATATTCAAGGAAAGCATGGAACCATTTTCCCCCATCCTACGCTCATCACTCCAAACTTAGCTTCCTAGGGTCCATCTAAACCTAAAGGACTCTAAGGAGCTACTAGGTCGCAACCCAGAGCTCTGATACCATTCTGTAACGCCCCGGAAATTCAATTATAGAATAGTCAAAGTCAAACTAACGTTAACAGACAAAACTTAGCGGAAGACTTCAAATTTAGTTTGGGCGTCACTGCCGTATCCCCGAAGGGATACAAGGCGAGAAAGGAAAACACAACTGTCTGCTAACGGCAACTACTAACAACTCAACAAACTTAAAGAATTCATAACGAAAACAACATAAAAGGTTCAAGGACTTCTAGACTCGTCGTCCTCACTTCTAACTCCGTCGGCATTTAGATCTTCACCTGAAATCAAAACATTTCAGAAAATGAGGGGGAAATCTCAATAATGTCTACCCCTGACGTTTAAAACAGTTTAAGTTCATTTCAATTCATTTTGGGGAGAGGGATCGAATCAAACGTTTTAGAAATCTTTAATCCCATACTGTTTCCTCAACCCATCCAATCCATATTTTAATTTGCGGGCGGGATACCAAATCCCTTAAAGTAACATCGCCTACCAAAGGCATCAAGAACATCGCCTACCAAAGGCATTATAACATTCGCCCACCAAAGGCATATCGAAACATTCGCCCACCAAAGGCATCAAGAACATCGCCTACCAAAGGCATTAATAATATCGCCTACCAAAGGCATCAAAATACTATCCTATATCAGGGAAGGAAGCCCTGATCTCCTGGTCCATAACCCTGCAGGTTGTTACACCTGCACAACAGGTTATCCCCCGAAACCCGCTTAACGTTTCCACTTGAATTATTTATACAATATTCAAACTCAACTCACGACTCTCAAGTCAAACCATCCCAAGTTGTCAAAACCATTAACAAAACTTCGAATAAAAGACCATCCAATTTCTCAACTCAAATAAACCAAGATCACAAACGAATCAAAAGATTATCAAAACAGATGGTCGTATTTCCACAAAAGTCCCCTTTCGGGATGCAATTCTCAAAATAAATTATAAAACATCAAAACACATTTAAAGAGCATCCCGGTGGGGATTAGAGCATAGACAATTACCTGATATACTTCACTGCACAGCAGAAAGAAGAACACACTTGAGCTCACTAACGTCACGCACTACTCGGGCCTAGAATAGGAATAATTATCTAATCAAAACGCGTTCTAACGAAGTTAGAATCAACTATCAACTACCTAACCCATCCCCTAGGAACACTTAGGTTCCTATCATTTATGATTCACACTTAACACATTCAAGGAATTATATAACAAGATCACAACAACTAATTCTTTTACCTAGACTAATTCAAGAATATAAATTTAGTGAACAACCACAATTACTAATTTAAACGACATGTACTCCAACTCAATTTAATCATATAAAGCCAAACTTAAAACCTCAATCAAAATAAGTAAACTAAAATTTTGACATCGAAACATCATAAGAATTTAACAACCTAGACAAGGTCAAATTACCACAAAAGAATATAGCTAAAATTAATTCGTTTTACGTAAAGAACACCGATAGTAGCGTATTAATAATATAAGAGTGTAATGTTCAAAACTTTAACTTGCAAACCTACCATTTTATAATAATTCAATCCAATCCTAAAACATGCATAAAATATCATACACTAACATGGCATACCTTATGTGCATGTATTCTATTACTAACCTCATAATAATCATGCATGAAATATTAACGCTATCCTAAACATGAATTTCTTAACCAATAAACAAGGAAAACCTTAAGAACATGTGATTAACTATAAAGAACATGTAAACATTTAACTTCAAATCAAGAATCCTAAACAACTAATTTCTTTAAACAAGATTTGATCAAGAATCAAGAATTAAAAGACAAGAACCGAATCCTTAGTAGCTTAACTAACCTAACTTATTTAATCAAGATTATACATGATATTAAACAAGAAAGAACCCTAAGAAAAATGAAAGAACATAATATTTAACTCAATGAAACAAGAAACCTAACTAATTTTCAAGAATCAAGAAGGCTTAGGTTTTCATGTACAAGAACCATAAAGAACTTAGTAACCTTAAACTACTAATCAAGAACCTAAGGTTTTAATAACAAGAAAGCACCCTAATTCATGTAACAAACTTTACAAGATTAATTCCTAGGAAACAATAAAAGACTTAACGATTAAACGATTAAACATTCAAGAATTTAACCTAAGTAATAAATTTCCAAGTTCGTACATACAATAATATTGTGGTCTAACGATTCATGTAAAGAATATAACGAATATTAAAGAATCACTTTCAACCCTAATAATCAACTATTACAACCTAAATCTAATTACAATTTATAACATAAAATTACACATATTAATTACACAAATTACACATAACAAATAACAATCTACACATAATTACAACAAAAGAACTAATTACAATTAATTTCCCCTAATTACAAAATTACAGAAATTAATAACAATAATATTACAATCAGATTTTAATATTAAAAACAAGAAAAATAAAAGAAAAAGAAAAGAAAAAGAAAGAAACAGTTAGGGTTAGTATAGATTAGGGTTAGGGTTTTAGGGTTTACGCAGGGGGGTGCAGGGGCGGTTCCTCGGTGGTTCTGGGCGGCGGTCGGTGGTTGCGTCGGCGGAGACGACGACGAGGGGTGGTGCGACGGTCGAGGCGGCGACGGTGGTCGAACGGCAAGCGGCTTTTGGTGGCGTCGGGGCGAGGTCGAGGTCGGCGTTGGCTGGGTTCGAACAGCAGGCGGCCTTTCCTTCGGCTGGGCGTGCGACGACGACTGCGGTGGTCCTGCGGCGGTCGTCTGGTGGTGCGGGCGGCGACGGTGGCGGCGCTGCTGGTGGTGGTCGCTGGACGCGGCTGCTGGGCGGTCGAACAGAGGGAAGGAGAAAGGGAAAAAGAAACGGAGGAAGAGAGAGAGGGAGAGGGAGGAAGAGAAAAGAGAAGGAGAAAAGAGGAGGGGTCGGTTGCGGTGGTGGGCTGCGCTGCGGTGGTGGGCGTGGTCGGTTGGTGGTGGGCGCACAGAGAGGGAGCAGGGTGAGAGAAGAGAGGGAGTTAGGGTTTTGGGAGATTAGGGTTTGGGTTTAGGAAGAGAGTTTATATATATCAAACCAATTAGGCCCAAACTAGCCCAATCTAATCCTAACCCAACCCATTTAAAACAAATAAATCAGATTTTCTAAAAAGCCCAAATAATTCTAATAGTAGTACAATAATACTAATACTAATAATCATATAATCACATAGCAAATAATATTCACGTAATTAACCACATAATAATATTAACCAGCGGAAATTACTATTCTACCTCAGCAATTTCAACTGAGCTCAAGCGTTAGCATAAATAAACACATATGAATAATAGTAAAACAAGAAGTCAAACCTAATTTACTAACGACGTCACGGTCAACATCTTGGGATTTTTCGGGGTTTTACAAAAAGTGATCAATCGAAAACTTTAGTTCAATGAATAACTTTCACTTTAGGTGAATCAAAACAGTAATTAACCGATTTTCAATAAACAGAACGTATGTGTTAATCGAATTTATTCAGGCTTATCTTTTGTGTCCTACATGTTATAGTACTATGTCCTTGTTAATTGTCCTAATGTCCTAAGTCGATCCTTGTTAATTGTCCTAATGTCCTAGCAAGTCAAAGGGACTACAATTTGTTGGTCTACGTATGCAATGGATGTTAATGTGCTAAGTGTTTGAGCATGTTTTACATGTTAAGTGCTTAGACTTAACTTTTGCATGGATTCCCCAAACCTCACTTTTGGCCTGGACAAATTAAAAGGGATTAAAGCAAGTCATACCAGGTTCATTGTACAATAGAATCAAGCGTCTGCCTTAGTTGAAAAGTCGGACCAAGCAACCTTCATTGGCGGATATGAGGTCCATCTAACATTCGTTTATCCCAAAATGATATTTAACCTTAAAAGTGTTTATATAATGTCATCTTGTTATAAGCATAAACGGTCGCCAAACTTAACGTGACTCGATCGTGTGGGGTTTTGGTCAACATTTTTAGTCCATATCATGACCATATAAGGTCCATCCTAGGACAGAGGGCGACCTAAAAACTTGAATGTGGGCAAGTCCACCTAAGCATCATATAGACATATATATGAGTTTATTTTATTATATTACATATAGGTCTTACTAAGTGGAAATGTATCCAATATGTCATTATCAAGGTCTGCCTCTAAACCCTTGATCGTTCCACATGTAACATTGGCTACATTAAAAGAATTATATAGGTGGGCCAATATGTTTAATATTGGTAGAGGTTGAAGTCAACTTTCCTCACGTGTGGTTGAAGAAGATGAGGATCCCATACCAATGGATGCATTTAACGAAATGAAAATGGAATGCCCGGTAATAAAGGATTTGGATGGAAATGAGAGCACTCCCATGCCAGTCATGTTCTACTCATGATTGATAACCTTAGCTCGTGCAACAAATACAACAAATCGTACCACAAAGCTAAAATATATAAGGTCGGCGAATCAATGCCTAAATATATGCAATGTTTGAAGTTAAAAAAAAAAAAAAAAAAGCTTGGCAATGGGAGTGGAGAAGAAAATGCTAGTATCCATAATGAAAAGCCAATGAATAAGTTAAGGTGGTCCCGTATATTTGCAAGTCACTACATGGACCTTGGACTCACTTATGCTTCCAAAGCTAAAATATCTCCTAAGTTAGGTTACGTGACAAAAAAAAAATTAAAGCCACTAAGAGCCCACTTATCAAGTGCACAACTTCCTGCAAATCATGAAGGGAAGAAGAATAGTTGAAACAAGAGTTAATAGAGAGAAGGGGGAAAAATGGGGGTTTATCGAAAAAACATAACTTTAAGCCTTTTGGGATAGTTGAGCGACGAGGAATTAATCAAAACTCACTCAATGACAGTTTTGATCTTTTGGGCTAGTTGAGCGATGAGGAATTAATCAAAACTCACTCAATGACAGTTTTGATCTTTTGGGATAGTTGAGCGACGAGGAGTTAATCAAAACTCACTCGATGACAGTTTTAATCTTTGGGATCGTTAAGTGATGACTCTATATGAGAAAATTGTTAACAAAGTGTGTTCTCTGAGAGTAGATTTATAAATTTTGCTAAATACAGACGAATAAAATATTGAAGAAACGTGTGAAATTTTGAATAAATTGGATAATTAGAAAGTTTTGGGTAATATGTAATTTGACTATTTCTTATATATTTTTGCAAATTTTTAAAAATTGACATGGTCTCCAAATATTTTCGATCGAATAATTATCAAAATCTATCTAACTGTTATGGAATAATTGTATGAATGTCCATACTCTTACTTTTCTTAGTAATGAAGTTTTCTTAGTGATGAAATATTCTTAGTGATGAAGAATCCTTGTATTATAAATATTTTCTCGATGGCAATGAAATATTCATTCATTTCTTTTTCTCAATTCCTCTGTCTCTATTCTCTCTCCACATTCTCTTATATTCATATATTCATAACATGTTATCAGCACCAGCTCTAATCCAACAATCTAACGATTTGTTCATATCGAATTATCACTATGATGAGTTATACCTAGGTAATTTGTCCGTGATCCGTTGGTTGGAAAATACAACTCTAGAGGAAGTAAAGAAGGAGAAGAAAGACGAAGACAATAGCCACTCGAGCGAAGACAATCACAACTATCAGGAACAGAAGGTAATGGAGACATTCTCCACATTCCTATTTATACTACTTTTGTGAATAAACTTCTGTGGGTCATCATGAAAATTGGGCGACGCAAAGGCTGCCAAATTGAGCTTTCCCTTTGTCGAATTGTTCTGGTGCCCAGAACCTGATTCTTTAAATTATGTAATTGTGGCGAGAATGCTACTGCTTTTGCCATTGAAGTAAAGGATTTTTTTTAATAATAAAGAGGATTGTCGCTGTGTGTACTGTGTGGCTCCTCTATATTCTCCTTGAAGAATCAAGAAGCTCTGTGAAATTTCGTCTGAATTCACTAGTGAACCTGAAGTTCACGCTAATATTAACAACTCATATACTTTTATTAGTGAACCAGAAGTTCACCTCTAGTTACAAAAATTTCATTTAATTTTATCAGTGAACTGGAAGTTCACCGGAACGGTAAGATTTTTACCTAACCTCATTAAGTGAACCAAAAGTTCACACGTATGTCATAAGTTTTATCTTATGAGTGAACCGGAAGTTTCCTCTAATATTAATAATGTTATTTAATTTTATCAGTTAACGAGAAGCTGTATCCAATAATAAGAATTTTATCTTATTTTCATTAGTGAACCTGAAGTTCACTCTACTGCTAAAGAATTTTATCTAGTTTTATTAGTGACCAGAAGTTTACTCTATTATTGAAAATAAAAGGGGGATTACTTATCTCATCTGTGAACCAAAAGTTTATCCTACCACTAATTTGAATTTTATTTCCATTGATTACACGTGTTAATAGTGAACCAAAAGTTCACTCCAATCAGTGAAACTCTATATAATCTCGTTAGTGAACCAGAAGTTCGCTTTCCTGCCAATTAGAGTATAGAGTTGTTAATTGGCATAAGCATTGTTGAAAGGCGATGATAGTATACTTGAGGTTATTAAGGTTTATATCATCGATTAAATTGAGCATTTTTGTTACAAGTGTGGAGTTTAATGTTTAGATGAAAAATGTACATAATTTTAGTAATAATGACATATGGGATCATTAGAACCCCCAAATGGTTTCGTCTCATTCCCTGAAGTGAATGTGGCTGGATATAACCTCAAGAATCATGAGCAAAACAAAGGTCAGGCCAATAGCCGTGACAGTCGACATAGCCATGGTCGTAGTCATGCTAAAAGATGATGTCCCTACCAGGAGTAGAAATACGTAATCGAAAAGCATGAATGATACAAAAGTAAGAAATGTATTATTAACGAGGAAATGGAAACGATACGTACCTGTTGTAAGTCATAATATCTTGTTGAACCTTATCAAGTTTAATAAAAAAAGCACAAGATATTATTTTATAAACTTTTGATAGTAAGTGGTGTTAGTGTTTATGTTGTGCACGTTATTTTAAGCTGCTACTTCTTAGATATCTCCCTTTTGGCATTATTCAAAGACTTTATTAATTGTTGTGTTTTAATTATTTTTCAGTCCCTTTGTTGATATGTACATAATTATGGATTAATCTGAGTCTTCATGTGATGCTATTATTTTATGGATATTCATATGATTTGACATGTATGCACCTTATTGAAAATATTACACATGCAAAATACGAGTAATATGCTCTCATATGTCTAATGATATCAATGATTTATTGAAATTAGTTGATCATATTGAATGATTAAGTATTTTCCAGTATCATGAACAAGACTACTTGTTTCGAAATATCTAATCACAAAGTGCATTATTATTGATAGACCTATTATGCATGAACTTTGTTTCCTAAGCACAATACAAATTATAGTATTGGATATTTGATTGTGATACTATATGAGAAAATAGATAGAATCTATCTTTATGAGAATGTGATTATTTATGTGCTCATAGACATGTTTTAAAAGTAATCAATGATCTCAATATCCATGATTAATGCATGTTC
The DNA here is from genome assembly GCA_029582165.1 of Portulaca oleracea. Classification (NCBI taxonomy): domain Eukaryota; kingdom Viridiplantae; phylum Streptophyta; class Magnoliopsida; order Caryophyllales; family Portulacaceae; genus Portulaca; species Portulaca oleracea. The sequence goes on from CM055881.1 coordinate 15,492,671, forward strand.
ACTATGGAGTATTTAACTTTCAAGAGTCATGTATGTGCTTCTGAAGTGGAGTTTCTTTTTATAAGTGATTAAAGCACTTCCACTATATACTTTATATGCATTAATGTTATATTTATCTTTAAGTGAATTTCATGCATACTTACTTGATTGGAACATGAATAAATGTGGTGATAAATACGTGTCCTGCAGACACTAGAACAACACACATTTTTAGTGATAATAAATTACTTCTTGTCCATTGATGAGGGAAACAAATATTAGTATTATATATGACAATCTACTTTGATTAAAGGCTCTAAAAGAGCGCATATAATATTACTTGGTGTAACTAACTTTCCTATTGTGGACGTACTTCTTTCCACCAAGTTAGTGTCAAAGGTAACTTATTAACTAAGTTTCAAAGGTATTCGTGGGAATGAATACCTGCATGTTGAGACAACTAGTATTCATATATTATGAAAATTTCTTTGAGCAACATGTGTGTTGAAAAGGATATCATCCTTATTTTCTGGGCTATTCTACACAACTAACCCAATTGAAGCACATACTTTAGTAAACTAGAAGTTTACTATATATTGATGAAGACTTTATCATAGTTGGAGCATCTTGGATCAATCTTCTCAAGAAGAACTCATATGTATATATTTTAAAGAGCCAGAAGATCCTTAATCAAATGAGTTCTAATTAGCTGCTCACTATCAAAGAAATTAATTATAACACCATTATTAGCAAAGATATGGATCGAATCCCTTAGATTCTTGGGTTCTGTACAAGTGATGTTTGTATTGGTCATGTAGACCCATATGTAAACTATTTGAATATAGTGTGGCTTTACTTGATGCATCAATGAGATAGCCAATGGTATGTTTACTATAAACTTGAAACTTGGTGTTTGCAAGATTGTTTACTCAAATGATATAAGAACACATTTCGAATTATAAATCAAGAGATTCATATTAATAATGATGGTGAAGACTTTTGATAGTTTTTGTATATCAATGGACATAGATGTTAAGCATCCTATGTCAAATATTTATATGTAAAATGATCCTGCAGAATCATTAATATATGAGATGATGAGTATATAATAAATAGCTTACTACAGCTGTTCAGGGACATGTCACGTTACATGCACCAACATTGATCCAAATAAGGCCAAGAAGTTATCATGAATGTTTATTCCTCCCCTACAAATGGTTTCTGGCCATGAACCAAATATCTCCCACTTTTGAATTTGAGCATGTGCGATGTATGCTCCATGATAACGCACTAAGATGGGACCCCGAAGGAATCGGGAATATATATTGGGTATGAATATCCATTCACATTTGAATATAATAGAACCATTCATTGGAGATATACTTATGACACAATTTGCCGATTATGATGACATAAGTTTCCCAACATTAGGGGGAGAAATCAAATTGTTGGACAAGGAAATAAGTTGGAACGAATTATATGATCCTCATACAAATTTGAACTGGAAGTTCAAAATATAATTCGTCAACGAACTTGAGCGAATCTACTGCCAGTTATTCTACTGACCCACAAAGAGTTATTAAACCTTATGTCCCAACAACTAATGCTACTGTAAGAATTGATGTCGGGTAGGACAAATTGAATTATTAATGAGTCTAGACCACATATGAAATGTGGTAGACCAATCGGTTCTAAAGACAACAAAAGTCCTCGAAAAAGAAAAGGAGCAAACAATTAATGATAACCGAAATGAGGAAATTTCGACTCCAGAAGAGTTCTCAATCATGACACATATGGAAGTTACACCACAAGCTCAGGCATCTGAAATTCGCGAAAATGATGAGATCTCAATTAATTATGTCATGAATTGGATAAGGTGGAATCGAAATCTAGTCGACGTCGATATCATATTTGATTATATAATATAGCGCTCACTATTGTGAGTAATCATGAGGATCGTGAATTTAGGTCTGTTATAAATATAGACATATATGAGATTGTCCAAGTGGAAAGATGCATTTAAGAATTAGATTCGCTTGCAAAATTGGGAAATATCAGGACCTGCTATCCATACATTAAACTAGTGTAAAACTTGTGGGATACAATTAAGTCTTTGTATGAAAACAGAATGAGAAAAGGAGATTATGAGGCACAAGGAGCGACTTGTTGCATAAGTCCTTTCGCAAAAACTTGGTATCAATTATGAAGGAATATACTCCTATGTAGTCCATGTCACTACATCACGATACCTTAAATTTGACAGTACATGAAAAGCTAAGTTTGCATCTTATAAATATCGGTATAGCTTATGAAAAATTTGATAATGATGTTTATATAAAACTTCTGAAGGGTTCAAAGTGTTGGAAGCACAGATTAAAATTCTCGAGAATATTGGTTATTTAGTTTATAGACATTTATGTGATTAAAGCAATATGGGCGCATATTGCATAATTAAAGGAAATGGTTAAATATCCGGATCCTAATTGTTTGTAAATATTATTGATGGTTTGGACTCCCAAAGAGCCTCAAAAGTTGTGTATTGCTTTACAAGCGTATTTGAAATGAAAGATTTTGGTAAAATTTGTTATTGCCTTGGTTTACAAGTTGCACATGTTGAGAATGATCTTACATGCATAAGTTAATTTATGTAGCAAAGTGCTAATATAATGTTGCATGAGCCAAATCACTCCCTTTTTAAGTACCCTAGTAGAGGTACAGTTATTTGATATGAAAACAACCCCCTTTCGATCCCGAAAAGATGATGAGAAATTTAAGGGTCCTGAAGTACCGTATTTGAGTCCTGAAGTACTGTATTTGGGTCCTGAAGTACCGTATTTGAATGATATTGAATCACTGACGTATCTTGCTAAGCATACGTGATCTAACCTATTTCGGTACTTCGAAGGTACTAGCGATTTAGATATTCATTATCCCCATCGACTCAAAATTGGTTTGATTAACTATGCCGATCTTGGATATTTACCTAAATCCTATGACACTGGATCACATACTAGTTATGTGCACGCAGAAACAAATATTAAGCAAATTCGTTTCAGTTAGAATTAAGTTGATTCATGTATCAAGCCACTTTCGACGACAAAGTTTAAAAGTCAGTGACGGAGTTGAATTACATCAACTCAAGGATCTTCATTGATGTTCTCATCAGGTAGAGTAATACGCGTTGTACTATTTTTCCTTTATCTGAGGTTTTGTCCTATTGGGTTTTCCTTAGAAAGGTTTTTAATGAGGCAACATATCTTGGCGTATCAAGAATTATGTACTCTTTTTCCTTCACTGGGTTTTTTTTCCCATTGGGTTTTTCCTAGTAAGGTTTTAATGAGACATATTCTTTCGGCAATTGACATTCAAGGGGGAGTGTTATGGAATAATTGTGTGAATGTCCATACTCTTACTTTTCTTAGTAATGAAGTTTTCTTAGTGATGAAGTATTCTTAGTGATGAAGAATCCTTATATTATAAATACTTCCTTGATGACAATGAAATATTCATTCATTTCTTTCTCTCAATTTCTTCATCTCTATTCTCTCTCCACTTTCTCTTATATTCATATATTAATAACACTAACCTAAATTTACCCTTTAAAATTTGACATGGTTGTTTAGAGAAACCCCGGTTCGCAATGAGAACCGGTTGGCTATACTCCGAACCGAAGGACCCAACTGAGAGTCAGCCAGCTACTAGTCAGTTGGACGCCCTGTCACACATTGAAACTGGGGCAACCTTCATTCTCTCTCTCTCTCCCTCTCTCTCTCTCTCTCTCTCTCTCTACAAACCTGGCTGCATTACATCAAAGTTCACACATGATTTCCGTCAACAATCAACCTCCATTTTTGCTTTGATTCAATTCGTTGGCCATAGGTTCCTCTCTTTCCTATGGCCTCCGATTCCTCCTCCTCCTCCGACTCCGCCTACGACTCCGCCGCTGATCAAAACCCTAACCTCCACTCTTCCGACAAGCCGATCACCAACAACGACGACGCCATTGAAGAAGCTCGATTGATCTCCTCACTTACACTGGCCGACGGAGAAGAAGAAGAGGAAGCGCCGCCTTGTTTGGTCGAAGCGAATGTTCTAGATGCAGACGCATTCGCAGGCGAGGAGAGTGATCGGAATGTGATGGCGGAAACTAGGGTTCCGGCGGCGGAGGAGGATGGTCTGATCAGTGCGACGGCGGTGGCGGTGGTGGCGGAGGTGGAGGAGAGAGAAAGTGAGTCCGCCGGTGGTGGTGGTGGTGAAGGGTGGAGAGTGAATTCGGAGCTGGAAGTGGATGGGCCTGAGAGTCCAAGTAGCAGTGGGTATGCTGGAGAGAGGGGTACGAGTAGTGCGAGCACTGGGGAGATTGGGGAGGAGGACGAGATTTGTGAAGTTAGGGACAGTGAGTTCGTCAATGGCGGTGTAGTACATTCACCAGCTGTCTGGGTTCCTGGAAAGCGGCATGTTGATGAGGTCTGTACCTAATTAATTTCACATTGTCCATTTTAGTTGCTTCCACTTTTAGTATTTGAGATATTAATGTTTGTCTGGAGGAAATTCGTGGGTTGCATTGCTGAAATGTGATAACAAGGTCTCTGTAAAAATTTCTTAGGATTTTTAAAGAAATGAGTTTCGAGGAGAATAAATCGAAACGGTTTGTAAATAAAATGGAAGGAAAGCAATTGCAATTCACCTTGCCTGAGACTATTTAGCTTTGATTGTCAGCGAATTCTAATTCATTTTATTGTCCATTTAGTTGCTCCCGCTTTTAGTATTTGATATTACTATTTGTCTGGAGGAAATTCATGGGTTGCATTGCTGAAATTTGATGACAAGGTCTTTTAAAAATTTTCTTAGGATGTTTAAAGAATTAGGTTGGAGGAGAGAAATTGAGACGGTCTGTAAAGACAATAAAAGCAAAGCGGTTTCAATTATAATTGAAATCCAGACATTGAAAGTTGGATGGAGAAAACTGCTTTGGCAGAATGAGCATTAGTGTTGCAGAGTTCTAGGCACTATTTAGCTTTGAGTGTCTGAATTCTAAGACTAAAGAATGGGTGGAAGTGGAAGGCGGCGGTCATATATACTACTGGTATCTCTCTGGACAGCTAGAAATCCCTAATTTGTATCTTTCTGGACAGCTAGAAAGCCCTAATTTGTCACTCACTCACTCCTTGTGTTGCCTCCAATGGCGGGGACCAAGCTAGTGAACCCTAAATTGATCAAGGATATAGAAATTGTCAACAAAGGGGTTTCGCTTTAGTGCTTCACTACGCAATTGCTGGAGTTGTGACTGCTTTGCTCACATTGCTATGGATTTTGAGATTTGAAGAGAGAGAATGGAGGGGAATGGATACATTAATCATAAAAATAATAAAAATATCTAACATTAGTTTGAGTTGACGAAAACTGGAAAAAGTAAAACTTAATTTTGACTTTATTCCTTAGTTGAACCAGACACGGGATCAAAGTATCAAGTCCATACCATTCTATTCCACTCTTGGTGAACCAAATTGCCCCTCGAGTGTTTTAGCATTGTGCATGCTATATGCTAGTGCCATGGTTGGGAACAGGGAAAGCTAGGATATGAGGGAAGGACACAGGATGACAATCCATCATCAATTGGTTCATTCTAGTAGGGTCCCTTCTCCATTCATCTTAGTAGAGTCGAGCGATTAATTCATCCGTTATAATTACCTTTTATTTGGAACCATGCTATCCGTTATTATTACTTACAATTTATCTCCCCTACTATGCCGCAAGAACCATTTCTTGTTATAATGCAAGTCAAATTCAAGTATAACCCTTATTTTGAAGCAAGGAAACATCAAACCCACTTGAGACTTGGAACAAAGTTGCTAACTTAAAACAATTGACAAAGTGAACTCATGTGAGATTGTGATAGTCTTGCAATCAGGTCGTAAAATTTCTATAATAGCATAGGAACAAGAGACCTACAACAGCATCTGGTGCATTTCCTTTGCACATGTTGGCCGGTAAGCGCAGAATGGGCACTGTACTCTTTCAACTTCTATGTGGGTGAACGATAAGAAAATCATCCAAATCGCAACTATTACAATGAAGTTGACTTCACTGGACCAATGCCATAAACAATTTAATTAGACTGCAGTGTAAAGTAAAGGAATGAAGTACCCTTTGTGAGAAACGAGGAAGATGCAAATCAAAGCGAATGCTGTCACAATGGGCAGATACGAGTGTGGAATCAGTAAATGGTGCAATTGGTGGTGAGAAGTAGGTGACGGTAGGCCTGTGGTTGCACCTTGTGGTGGGGAGGGTTTGGAAGTTAGTGTGTGTGGGACGGGAATTGTGGCTGGGGTTGCTGAATTGCTATGGGCACGGGCATAGGCTTGAAGAGTGTACTGTAAATTGCAAAATAAAGGAAAGTGCAAAATGGAATACACAAATCTTGATTTGGTGGAGGAGGCTGAATTTTTTTTTGTTGAAAGGTGTGTCTGACTTTGGAGGGGGCTGAAATCGAACCTGATACCTTGAAGAATCAGGAGGTGAAATGTGGAATGTGATTACTATAACAGCTGACTCATTGTGAATCAATAATGCTTGAGTTTTGTTTATTATATTTGCTTTGGGGAGTGGGGTCACTTGGCCCCATGTGACCCCACAGTGGCTCCGTGACTGGTTGGGGGATTATACTTTGGATGTTTGTCACTGGGATCAATTAGCATATGCTGCTTTCCCTTTTGGTGAAAGCTCTACCCTTTCCTTGTACTTCAGAGCTCTACACTAACACCTATTAATTTCCTCCTCTATGACTTTCCTAAAAATTAAGTAGCAGCTTTCTGCTGTTATTGGCCAGATGATTGGACCTTTGCCTCAGAAGCTGTCTAGGGATAACAATTGTCGAATTGCTGATTCGATTTCACTGCAAAGAAGTAAAAGATAAGAATGGTGGAGGCAGAAGTAAGTTGGCAAGGGTACCAGTGAGATGTGATTTGTTGAAATATATGCTGCTGCTTCACTATATATTATGTTTGTCGATAAGTCTCCCTTTTTTCCTTTTAATAAAGAAACTGTTTCTGATGAGATTGAACAATCGGGTGTGGTGCGCTTGAATGGTTGTGTGTATACATGAAAGCAGAATGGTGCTATATTAGAGTTATTTCTCTGTGTGGGGACTCATTGCATGGTTAGATTTTAGACCATTCATGCTAATACCACGGGTAGCTACTGGCAGTCGGTTTAGTGTTGTCTGGTTGTACCTTTGTTGGTGTGCCTTATGTGTGAGTATTGTAGGAGTTGTGCTGTTGGAGGCCACCAGTGACTTGGGATTTCTATTCAAGAATTGTATTGTCTCTGTAAGGTGTGTGCTAAGATCGTGGGAACTAGAGCTAGATATCTTCACCTAGTGAGGGGCTTCTATGATTAGTGGTGTCTCGTAGTCATCTGTGTTTGCTTGAAGCTTTCACATTGGACAGTTTGAAGTGTTCTGAAAAAGAATCAAAAGTAACAAAGAATTCTGTCGCTCAGGCTCCATATTTCATTATGCCCTTATGTGGTCATGCACTAGTGACCCTTTCTTTATGATTACAAAATTACAGATTTCTATAAAAATGTGATGACATCATTCTATGTTGGGCATGTTGATATTCCCAAAGTAGTATGTGGAGCACCTAAGCCCAAATACTGAACAATTATGGACAAAAGACTTCTATGAATTGTGTAAATGTTTGCTTTAGCTCAGCGTAAGGCTTGTTTCTCAGTTGTGGTGGTCGGTGAGCATTGAGCAGTGAGCATGGCACTGAAAAGGGTGTTGCCAACATTGCAACCTGTACAAGAAGGATCTGGGTCTTTGAATCAAGCTATTTGTATGGAAGTTGGAATGAATTTCCACAAATGTGAGTGGTGAGCTTGGAATGAAACAATTGTTCATATATTGTCTGTGCATTGGCGAAGCATACAGACAGTAACAACTGAGGGAATTTGTGCAGTATGTCTGATAGCCTGATAAATATCACATAGGAATTATCGAGTTTGTGCAGAATCTTATTTGTTGAACTTTGCAAAAAAGCCTGTATCATTTGTTAGGGCATAGTATCGTTATATACAACAAAGGTTGTCGAAGATATACTCAAAATAGTAAGCTTAACCTCATTAGCTTTAGGAATTACAGAACCAGTTACAAGAAGGAAATTCTTTTAGTGCTATACAGTAAATAGAATCGATGCAATCCTGTGTTTTTTTTTGTTTTTTGTCTTTTGCTGATTTTTGCAGCTGATTTCATTCCATCAACAAGATATATCTGTGTTGCAGCATCCCCCCCCCCCCCCCCCCCCAACAACCACCCCCACCCACCCACCCACACACACACACAATTTTCTTAAGAAGGGTAAGTAGGCTTGCCCACTAAGCCCCTATCTCAGGGGTAACCTCTAGTAATTATAAGCTTTACAGGCAGGGGTTAAGGGATACCAAACTGATCCATGACAAGCATGACCCATCAATCCCACAATTTCCACTCAAGGAGCATATCTTTGCTTCCACCAATAATTGAACCTTGTTGTGGTGGCTACCAACTTGGCAACCATGTCTTTGGTTTCCTCCTGTTTATATGTACGTATGTTTCTTGGCCTTGCTGGAAATAATTGTTGTGTAAATGCAGGATGATGCATCTATGTCATGGAGGAAAAGGAAAAAGCACTTCTTCATTCTTAGTCATTCTGGAAAACCCATATATTCCAGGTATAGTCATCTTCTCTGAAGTTGTGATGGTATGATGTCTTATTTTGGTTTTGAATATGTTTTACTAACTGATTTCTGTGTCCGAAAGATATGGGGATGAGCATAAGCTAGCTGGATTTTCTGCGACATTGCAAGCTATAATCTCTTTTGTTGAGAATGGGTAGGTCAATAAAGCCAACAAATTCAATGATTTGCTTTAGCTTACGAGTATTTAGTTCCCATTGTCTACTTTTTCTCTTTCCTTTTCTTCCGACAGAAAATAATTTTTTTAATTAAAAATTTCTCAGAGGTGATCGTGTGAAGCTGGTTAGGGCTGGAAAACATCAGGTTAGGATTTTATTGCTGTTATTTTCCCAACTTGAATTCTTTTTTATCGGGCTCTTTTTTTCCCCTCTTTGCCCTTCATGTGGGATTTCTCTAATTTTAAGGTTCTATTATAGTTACTATTAAATTGGTTCATAAGATTTGATGTCATGATCTTTCTTTATCTTTTATCTTTGCATTGCACCCTGTGCTTTGTCCTGCATGCTTTAATGAATCTTATCTAGCACCCGCATCGCCAGCAACAAAAAACAAGGGAGGTTCCTCCCTACCCAAATCTTGGTTCATTAGAATTATGGAATTATTTTGCCATCCTGTGTTAGCTGGATTTCATGCTAAGGGGAGCTGTTTGCATTAGAAACTCTCCATTGTCACAACTCACACGGCGATAACGTCCTCTTAAACCATTATTAGTAATATGGGATCATGGAACTTAAATAATCATCTACTGATATGGGACAAGAACCTGCCCTCCTCTGGCTCATCTCTATTTTGCTTCTGTCCTGCTGCTTTGGCCGTTGTTTTCAAAATCCAACAAGAAACATCTGAATTATCAAGAAGACACTAATGGGAAAGTAGTTTTCTTCTGATTGGTCCATTTAATGTAGTGAACTGAATGATCTGCCCGTACTTGGAGGAGCTGGTGAAAAGTAACATTTTAGCGCTTGTGTGGTACCGTTGGAAATGTTTTGTCGCTGCAATAACCTTGAGGTGGCAAAGGGAAAATAACAATTCATCATCCCAATAAAATGGCTTTGTAATTAATTGAAATTACATTTGTGAAGAAAATAAGATAGAATTCCTATTAGCATCCCTATGCTTTTCTTTCAGTTTTGGACAAGAAAGTAGTTAATCCTAACTTTTTAATTTGCAGCACATAAGTTTCTTGCGGTATTTATGTCTAGGGATGTAGTAAAGTGCTACCGTCCATTCCTGTTGGCTTTGTAACATCAGAAGATTCTTTCCAGTTTGTATCCTGTTAGGGAATGGATTTATTATCATGCAGCTATATCCGAGAATGGCTTAAACGTGAGATTGTGAGTTTAATGATCATCTGTTTGGTAACTTGTTTTCTGTATGGTTCGGCTTATGGCTAGAGTGACAATAATGCATGCGTATATTTTCTGTGCATCACGTCAGCTACTTCTGCTTTGTTTTTCAGGTGGTATTTCTTGTCAAAGGACCTATTTATTTGGTTTGCATAAGCTGTACTGAGGAACCTTTTGAGTCTTTAAGGGGACAATTGGAACTGCTTTATGGCCAGGTGGTTTTCTATTCTTCTGCTATCTTTCATTTTTGCTATCATCTTCTCCTTTCTGACAATTTTCCATCAACTTTGTTTATACAGATGATCCTTATCTTGACAAAGTCAGTAAACAGATGTTTTGAAAAGAATCCAAAGTTTGACATGACTCCTTTGCTTGGTGGCACAGATGTTGTCTTTTCATCTCTCATTCATTCTTTCAATTGGTTTGTTTCTCTCATCTGTGTTGGCTTCTAGTTTCTGTTTGGCTAGACTTTGCTGTATTTGTCTGTGTGTGCACATCTTTCTCCTGCCTTTCTCTGATTCCCCTCATTCGCGTGCTTGTTCATTTTGTTTTCCCCCTTTTTGAAGAGAATGGGGGCTTTTAAGCGAAATTATGGTCTTGCCTACACTCTTCATAAATCTTGTTGTTCTTTGATGTGATTCTTCCATAAGAGGATGCATAGTTTAGGGGTAGAGATGACTATATGCTGGAATCATGGGCTGATAGGCAACAACTTGAATCCCTATCTCTCTGAATGCACTTGGATGTCGAGATGATCTACTTCGGATCTCTACGTTAGTCTAATTTTTCTTGTTGCTGAAATGGTTATTTGAAAAGTGAAATTAGTAGTTGCCTGATCATATTGGCAATAATCTGAGGCTTTTGAGACTGTACGCTAGCAATAATTGACTAGCTTAATGCAATCCGCTTGGAGCCAGAAACACTAATAACATATTAACCTGCAACTAGCATTTTTGTAAATTCAGTGTCTGGTGGATGCTTGGTATTTATGGTTGGATGGAGTCTAATTCTATCTTCATCTTTGAGTAGGAATCCTGCCACTTTTCTTCATGCTTACACTTGCCTTCCCCTTGCTTATCCAACAAGACAAGCTGCTGGTGCCGTACTGCAAGACGTTGCTGATTCGGGGGTCTTGTTTGCAATACTTATGTGCAAGCACAAGGTTATATTGACTTTTTTTACTTTTTCCTCTGGCCGCACCATTGCTTCTCTAGAGGGCTTCATCTCAGGCATCTTGCCATTTGTGGCTGCAGGTAGTTAGCCTTGTTGGGGCACAAAAGGCGTCGCTTCATCCAGATGATATGCTGTTGTTGTCAAACTTCGTGATGTCATCTGATTCATTCAGGCAAGAACATTGGACTTGATATGCTATCTTCTGATTGCATGTGTATGGATTTGTTTTCCTGCTGTCATAAGAGATACAGAATACAGTGCAGTTGATGACTCCCCCTTTTTTTTTGTTTTTTTTTTTTTTTGGGGGGGGGGGGGGGTTGAGAAGAAATGTAGCTGTTCTGACTTTCTGTCAAATTTTGGTATTCATAATTGGGCTTATGCATTTGGTACTGGATAATCAGAAATTTTCCATTTCAGAATCCTCAATCCTGAAATTTTGCATAGATCCATACAGGAAATTTTTATACTATTAGCTTGTTAGGGACACTAAAAATTTAGGGTTACCATGCAGGAGACTAGGCTTTCATGAACATAAGATCCTTCAGGAGATTAGGTCTTCATGGTCATAACACCCAGCTCCTTCAAAAGGAAAAAAGAAAGAAAGAAAGAAAGAAACATAACAAGTAAAGAAACCCTGGGGACAAATCTTACTTTGCTGTGTATTAATGTCTTTTGGAAGAAAGGAATCTTCAAACATTTGACGACAAAGCCCTGTCTTTTCAGAATTTCATGCTCTACTTTTTGAGAATTTTGTCTGGTTGGAGTAAAGTGTTTCAGGGTGGAGATCATGCAGGAGAGCTTGAAAGCATGATAATTTTTGTTCTTGCCCCTTGTGTGCATGGGTGAGACCCCCTTGGTGTCTCTCTAATGCAATGTTTTGATTATTTTATAAAAAAAGTGTGCTTTCTTCAGAAGAATCACTGATCACTCTATGGGGTCGAACCCCTCCCCTTGGGGAAAGGATAATAATGAACTGAATTGTTCTTTTTTTCTTCTTTCTTTTTTTTTTTGGGGGGGGGGGGGGTTGTTTGATGGACTATACTAAGTTCTCCTTAAGGAATTCGTGCATTTTTAGATAAAACCAGGAGGTGGAGTTAGAGAATAGAAAGCCTGTACACTTTAGTCTAGTGCTGCTTTAGAGAATCCATGCCTTCAAAAATTAACAGTTTAGGCTTTAGGCATCAAGGTATGACATCAAAGTGCTTTGAACATAGCTACAGGGAAAAGGTCAGTATTGTATTTAATGCGACTGCTCATCCCTCTAGCTCTCTACACGATAAATAAGAGAAGATGGTGTCGGCGATGCAAAACTTGCATGTAGAAGACTTTGTTATACAAGATGTATATTCAAAATATTTTATGTCAGACAGGTTTTGAACATTCTTGATGTGGTGACTGTGAATAGTCCAAAGTAAAGAATTATCAAGTTAAAAATGTGATTTAAATCAATTTAATATAGTGGTTTTTTCTATTTGCTTTTCATTTACTTACATTAGTCTGACAACAGAATGCAATGCTGTATGCTTTGCTTTTCAATTGCCTTTTTCGATACTATTGAAATGGGTGTTCAACCGTAATGAGGTACTCTATTTATGTTATCATTGGATGAGGGCCTTTTCTGGGCATGCAGTCTTCTGCTCATCATGGTATGGGCTTCAGATAAATGTAGTCATCTGGTCCTTACCTAGTAGATTCTAGAAAGACTTTTTTTTAATGTCTTTTGCTGGAAGGGAGCAAGCCAGGAGGTATTTAACAACCTTTGGAAATTGGATGACTGGTTTGCTATAAGACTTAGCCTTCAATATGTCAAGATTAAGAATTTGCTTGTGTTGGGATTTAAAACCATATGTATTACTATTACCTCATGTGCTTGTCCACTATTATTTGTTATGTTTCTGCTTGGTTCATGTCCTATGAATTTTGCTTTGGAATCCTTTTTAAAATTCTATTCAGTAAATTTTATCCCTGTCAACGATATAGTGGTTTCCTTGCACATTCATGTTTGATTCATATCTGTGGTAAGATTACATTTCATATTGAATACTTGCAGGACATCGGAGTCTTTCTCTCCAATTTGCTTGCCAAGATATAATCCCATGGCTTTTCTCTATGCATATGTTCATTATCTTGATGTAAGTGCCCTGTTACTTAAACTTTGTGATTATTTCTAGTTTAAAGGGGTGTGTTTCTTTAGAATGTCCTCATCGTTTGTCCACATCCACCATTTAGCACTTACTGTTGCATTTTGTACAATCAATTGTAGATACACAATTTCTTCAGCTAGAAAGAAGTGTTGTAATATCACTTGTGAGTAGCATTCTGAGAAAATCTTGTCTATTGTGTCAATTGCCCTTTGGTGTTAAATTTTCCATATTGCTGAACTATTCTTGGCATTCAATTTCTCTATTTGTTCTGTTATGGTGCTTTAAGTTTCTGTGGCATCAATGTTTTTAATTTATTTATTTTTTATATTCATAGTCTCATATTTAAATTTTATCTTGGAAATGTCCTGTATAGAGCTGGTTGGGTGGAATAGACCTAAATTGCATGTGATTTCACCCAAGTTGCTCCAAGTTTTTGAAATTTCTGCTCGGGTTATTTAGAATGTTCCTGATTATTTGGTTTGTGGCAGGCTAATACATACTTGATGTTGCTTACTACTAGTTCAGATGCCTTTTACCATCTGAAAGAATGCAGGTATATTGTATATGCATCTTTAGAATTGGTGTGTATATTGAAACTGTAACTATTAGTTTTTCTTTAACAATGGAATCTGTAAAGAGCCTCTTTGCGAACCATGAATTCATACATCATTGAATCTTTGTTATTGTATTTTACTTCTGACTAGCTAATAGAACTCCCACTTCCTAATCTGGATTTTATTCAGTTGACATGTTCTATCTATCGCTGAGGTGGAGAAAGCTACTGAATTAATACTGTTGCAAAACCTAGGGATTTATTAATTACATGAGCACCTCTTGGTGTAAAACTGAAAGTCTTTTCTGTTTCCATCAATAATTTATTGATGATTTTGGAGGATACATAAGGTCTTGCTCCTGTTTGTGATCGGAGAAACTTATTCCTATTTCAGGTTGCGTATTGAGGCTGTTCTTCTGAAATCAAATGTACTCAATGAGGTGCAAAGGTCTATATTAGATGGCGGAATGCATGTTGAGGATGTACCTGTAGATACGTCCTCCCGAACTGGGTCTGCGTCTCCTCACTTAGGTCAGCAGTCTCCTGACAGAGTGAGGGAACCGTACACTGGTGTCGGAGGTCCTTGCGGACTTTGGCATTTCATGTATCGTAGCATTTATTTGGATCAGTATGTGTCTTCAGAGTTCTCTTCACCTATTAATACACATCAACAACAAAAAAGGTTAGCACTAGAATTTTGACACATGAGCACATTATCATCTGAATTTGGAATTGCTGCTAACTCACCTGTGAGTTGCTTTATTGCAGATTGTATAGAGCTTACCAGAAGATATATGCTTCAATGCATGATAAAGGATTTGGCCCTCACAAGACTCAGTTTAGAAGAGATGAGAACTATGGTAAATTATATAAATTTTATGATGGTGTTTTGTTCAAATCTGGTGGGCATGTAATCATGGGAGTTTCACTTGATTTGCCTTTCTGGGTCACATAAATATATTCTTATTGAACTTTAGAAGATATATTCTAATTGACTTTATTGTGCACTGTGATGCATGGCAGTCCTCCTTTGCTGGGTCACACAAGATTTTGAACTTTATGCAGCATTCGACCCACTTGCAGACAAGGTATAGTTATGTTCATTGGTCTAAAAGTTGAAGCATGTTATAGTGTTATATATAATCTGTTTGCTCTATTGAAACTTGCATGAGGTGATTGAGATTTTGCTAGCCAAGCCAGTAATTTATTGCAGCTTCTTTTGTAATTTGATGCTTTTTGTTCTGCTCTTGCTGGTGTCAAGTAGAGTCATCAATATATAGTTTGCCAATCAAACAATATCAACATTGATTGCCAATATATATATATATATATATATATATATATATATATATATATATATATATATATACCATGAGCCATATCTCCATGCAACTCCACTTCAAAGGGAATCTGGCAGGTTTCCTCAATATATAGTTTGCCAATCAAACAATATGAACATTGGATTCTCTCTGCTTCTTTTTCTCTTTTTTCTGTGGGGGAGGAAAGGGGGGGGGGGGGGGATTTGAACTCATCTCATCCACAGCTGAGATGGAAACTTCGAAAATATTTAATTGTGTTTGCCCAAACCTCGCTCAAAACGTGTTTTTCCTGAAAGATTTGTTGTCGAATAGTTTTAGTTGAAGTACTTTAATTGTGTTGATATGGGTTTGCAGGCTCTAGCAATTAGGACATGTAACCGTGTTTGCCAGTGGGTAAAAGATGTGGAGAATGAGATCTTCCTGCTCGGAGCAAGCCCTTTCTCTTGGTGATTTTTTCTTCACCAAATTTTAGTACTTGACTTTCCTACTTGAGTTATAGATTCTTCTTCCCCCGACCCCTTCTTTTCTTCCAAGAGTTGAACATAATAAAATCCCACTTTTTGCTTTCCTTTTGGTTTTGTTTCCCCTCACGAGTGGGTGTTGTATCTTCTTCTTGATGTAGTTGTTCTAGTACATATATAGGCATATAGGCAGTTGAATATATTTGTAACCTCTGCTTTTGCAAGCAGTCTTAGACTCTAGAAATGGGTTCGTGTCTTATGGAGTAGCTTTTGGGTTTCTTTATATGCTGATTTGATTTTGTTTCGTCTACGTAAGTTGTATGGTAAATAATTTGTACCTGCTGCTGCTGCTCACTTCTGAGAGGATTACTGGTAAGTTGACAATTCATCGCCTTTTGGACAAAGTGTAACCTGGAGCACGATTTCCATGCGGGTTGTACAGTGGTCCCTGGATTCTAGTTGTCAGACAGGTCACTAATGTTTTTCGTTTTGTTGGATGTGGAAATGAGAATTGAAGAAAATACTTTAGGGTGCTTGGGATGGGGATGTCGTCATTGGGACTTTGTTGTGAGTGTGAGTGTGTCACTCCCCAAATAGTTCCAACTAGGGCTGTGATAGAGCTGAGCCGGTTTGCAAGGCACTCTGGCTCGCCTCGGTCAAAGCTCGGCTTAAGCTTGGTATGATCGAGTTGAGCCCAAGCTTAGGGGGCTTGAGCTTGGCTATGTTAGGGTGGTTCAAACATTTTAGATAGGAGGTAAACCATGCTCCATGAACATAGTAAAACTACATGATAACTATACATACTTGAATGTTTAAAATTGGAGCACAAATTTGCCTTGTTAAGTCTCGTAAAATGCCAGTACTAATGTTGGAAGCACTGCTTGATTATATCCTTACTATATATACATGTATATAAAAGAAAAACTATTTCTAGTTACATAAATATATAGAGATTTTGGGTGTCTTTGGACTGTGCAAAAATGAGTTTAAAAAAAAGGGGTAAGGTGTTTTTTCCCCCTGTTTTTCATTTGCTTGGTTTATGTAAAACCTTGAAGGAAGAAAAAAAATTGATTGTCAATTCAATTGTTTTCTCCTATTTGATTCAAGAAAAAATGGATGGTAAAATAAAATTTGCAGGACTTGCAAATATCAATCTTCCCTTTTCATGGATCATCCCACCTAATTTGAGAAAGAGAGAAAATCAAGAGAAAGAAAGAAAGAGAAAAAAAGGCGAATCCTACAATGTAAAGATAAAGATAGGAGAAGGCGATCAAAGTAATACTAGAACTGTGGAACATCCCTCAGCCTTAACAAGGCAGTACACATAGTGAGCTCGCAAATCCAAAGTTAAATTTCAGCTCCACCACAGCCCTTTGTGATAAAAGGTGATTTGATATGGTTCTTCATGGCTAGCAAATGCATGGCTGTGTTCCTACATCCTCAGGTAGTGTTTACATGAGTGCAGATGCTCTTACCATAAACTTATCCAGCTGATTTAGGTATCCAGGAATCTCCAAATTGACACTTCAACAACAAACAACAGTGACAAGCCCCCGTGTAGTCCTGCTAATATGAGGTGTGGGGCGACCCAGGTATATGCAATCTTTTCCCCATGCACGGAAGTGTGTGAAGAGGCTGATTCCGGCAGACAAACAGCTGACACAAGCTTCAATGTAGTCCTGCTAATGTTACATGAAGAGGCTAATTACAGCAGACAAATAGCTGATAGTTCAATGTCCAATATGAATCCCACCAAAGTCGAGCACAAGAGTTCCTCATAAGCATTACCCTGCTTTTTGTGCAGAATAACACCCCGTTTTGAGATCAATTCAAGATCAACAAATCTTGGGACCTTTGTTGCAAATTACGATACTTTGCTAAACACACAAAGGCTTCTTGAGTGGAATGACGCCCCGTTTCAATGCTGAACCATAGATACTTGAGGCCCCAAGCAAGTGCCCTTGTCTACTTAACTCCTCAATCAAGATGTTATAGCTGATTTTGCTTGGTATCCTACAGGCTTCAAACAAGACCACCAAAACCGATACCGCTCGATTAATCCTCCCTTCCTTACTCAACTCATTGATGATTCGGTTAATTGTGACCATCCTAGGAAAATGCCCCGCCCCAACCATCTCATCCAAGGTAAGCAAAGCATTATCAATCTCCTTACCAACACAAAATGTATGAATAACTAGGTAATATGTATCCGGATAAATCACATAATCCCATCTCTTCATTTGATCATACACTTGAAATGCAACTTTTAGGAGACCTTCTTCTACCCATGATTTCCTACACAGAGCCCTCAACAAAGTGTTCATCATCCTCTCATCCACCTTGAACCCGACCACCACCATTCGGTTATACACCCACAAAGCACCCAAGATTTCTCCCCACTTCAACAAACCATGAAACAAAGTACTGTAAGTTATGTAATCCGGCTCGCAACCTCGCTCCTTCATCTGTTTCAACAGCCTGAAACCCTTCTTAGGCTTGCCTTCTTTGCAGTAGCCATTGAAGAGTGCATTGTAAGTGACCGCGTTGGGTGCCAATCCCATAGAAATAGCTTCGTCGAGCAATTCTAAAGCCTCCTGTGATCTCCCAACTTTACACAAACCATCCATAACAGAGGTGTAGGAGTATATATCTAGACTTGCAACACCTTTTTTGTTCTTCAAATCCATCAACATTCTACATGCATCCTCTACTCTACCCACAAAACAGAGCCCTTTTAGGACTTGATTATAAGTAGGAATGCTAGGGTTACACCCAAATCTGTTTTCCATCAACTTCAAAACCTCCATAGCTCTCTGAATCTTCCCTCTTGAGCAAAATGAATCGACCAAAATGGTGAGTGTAGCAATGTTGGGTCGAAACCCAGATTCAATCAAACGGTCCAAAAGCTTTCTACCCTCATCGGGGTCGTTTTTCCTGCAGTAGTACCGGATAAGAACAGAGAAAGTCCACCAATCTGGCGTTACACCATGAAGAGGCATTTCGTCGAACACCTTCAAGGCAAGGTTCAACTCATGGGCCATCAACAGACCCGTCAACAAATCGTTGAAGTAAGACACTTTCTTCAATCCATTGCGGTGCGCAATCAAGTTTTGGACGAATTCAGGCCGTTTGGGAGGTGGGATTGCTTCGATAGTCGCAGCAAATCGTTCAGCTCTCGGCATTGTTTCTCTGTCTTCCATGTCTTCTTCAGCGAGGGAGGGTGATAAAGCTGTGTGAACTGCGAGACATGGGCGTGATTTCAAGGTGGGTTTGAAGTTGGAATGAGATAAATTGAAGCGTAGTTCAACTGTGTATGGGTTAATATTGATGTTGGGTAGGGAGTTTTCGGTGGAAATTATAGAGGGAAAAGTAACAGCGTGAATTGGTGAAGTCGAAGAAGAAGAAGAAGATGATGATGATGATGATGATGATGATGATGAGGGGAATTGCAGGGGTTTGCGGAGCAGGTGTTGCTGAGGGAGAGAGGTGAAGGCCATGAGGACGAAGAGCTTAGGCATTACTCATTAGGAGGTGCTGCACTACTGCAGTGCTGCTCGTATTGCTGTGCTCTTATGTTATAGTTTCCGAGTGCTGTGATAAAAATGCCACTAATATTTCCCAAAATGTTAATCTGCAATTAATATTTTCAAATTGTCAAAACTACCATTATAATTTTTAAAATTGTCAAAATTGTTACTCATCCCCTCCTTTATCTATTATTGTCGGTAATCTTCCATTTTCATGTCTCTTTTACGGGATACAACTGCAAACTAGAGAGAGAGAGAGAGAGAGCATCATTTTCTTTCCCCCTTCTGACCCCTTCATCTTCATTTTCCACCATTGTTATCCTTCTCACTTTCTTCATTTTCTTCTTCTTCATCCTCCCTGCAAACTCACTAACCCCTCCAACCTCCCCCACAAAATCACCCTCTCTATCCTCCTCTCCAACCCCCTCTTCATCTTCCTCCTCAAATCGTCATCGGGGGGATGAAGAAGTTGAGGACTGTGAAGATTTCAAGGACGAATTAAATCGGGCATCTCCCCAAATCGTGGCATTCGAATGTTACCCACATTAATTTGTCCCAGAATCAGATCAAGGGAAGAATATCCGACTCGATTACGGAGCTTGAGAACTTGGTTTCGCTCAATTTGTGGTCGAATCAATTGGTTGAGGAGCTGCCCACTTCAATTAGGGATCTGATAGAGCTGAGGAACTTGGTTGTTGCTTCGAATTCGCTATCTAAAACTGGTGATTACAGAGGCACTATTTGGAAAGAAAAAGAGGTGCAGAAGTTAAACAAAACAAAGGGCAAGTGTGAAGATGGAAGATTCAAAGACTGCAATTTTCTTTAGAAGTGATAATGAAGCAACCGGATGCAGCACGTAAAGCATGGGTTAAGTGGCAATTTTGACAATTTTAGAAATTATAATGGCAGTTTTGACAATTTAGAAATATTAGTGGCAGATTTGACATTTTGAGAAATATTAGTGGCATTTTTATCGCAGCACTCTATAGTTTCCGGATTAGACTATAGTTTCCAAGAGTTGTTGGACTAAATTGTCCTTGTACTTCTTTTTTTTTTTTGATAGAAAGCTATTCGAATGCTCATTACTCCAAAGTGATATTACAAGCATCCACAGCTAAAAGATCAGAGATATCCTGTGGCCCAATGTTTGCCCAGGACCTAACTGAGAAATCAAAAGGTTCGAGATGGGCAAGAGCGTGTGCTACTCTATTTCCCAACCTTCGAACATACGAGAAACTACAAAATGAAAATGAATTAGATAAATGTAGCAAACTAGAGATAAAGAAACCAATTTCCGAGATAGGTCGGGAGCGCTTCTTCAGTTTTGAGATCAGACTTAGACAGTCACCCTCGAGTATTACTCTACGGACTCCAAGCTCCCACGCGAATGACAGTGCAAATAATGCTGCCCGGGCTTCCTCCACTTCAGGGTCACAAGCACCAGGGCCTTGCTTCACCGCTGCATACAGGCAGTTTCCCTTGTAGTCCCTGATTACCATGCCCCATCCATGGGCCACTCCATGTAAAGCACCTCCATCAAAATTAATTTTGTACATGCCTGGTGTTGGAGCTCTCCACCTATCATCAAGAGTTGGTGGGGGCCTTGTAATTTTCTTCTTCGCTTCTTTGAACTCCTTTACAAATGT
This sequence comes from Portulaca oleracea, assembly GCA_029582165.1. Taxonomy (NCBI): domain Eukaryota; kingdom Viridiplantae; phylum Streptophyta; class Magnoliopsida; order Caryophyllales; family Portulacaceae; genus Portulaca; species Portulaca oleracea. The sequence goes on from CM055881.1 coordinate 15,513,555, forward strand.
CAAAGCTTTATGTGCAGCAGCATCAAGGTTCTCAACTCTACTTTTGTGCACTAAATTGTTCCTGACATTCCAACATACCCATAGGATAGTGATGACATCATCCAACTTTGCTTTATCACTTTTACTAATATTCTCCAATAGGTCTAGGCATGATTGATACCCGTCATTTTTGATCAAGTGATTACACTCTGACGATGCCCATACAGTATGCATTGCATAACATCCTGTCAGCGCGTGGATGTCCGTTTCCCTATCTTGACCGCAAATCGGGCACAGAGGATTCGCCTGCGGGATTCGCCTTGCTAACTGACCTCTTACTGGGAGTAGTGAAGCTTCCATTCTCCAACCGAACAATTTTATTCTAGGTGGTAGGTGGGTCTGCCACAGCTGAGCCCAGATTGTGTCCGTTCGTGTCCTGCTTCCTTCCGGCTGTGTTTGATTGGTACCCTGAATTATCATGTGATATGATGACCTTACCGCGAGCTCCCCGTCTTGGGTGTAATGCCAGATGATGCGATCTTGGGGCCAATCAGGGCACAGAGGTATGTTTTTGATGATGGAGGCGTCCCCAGGAACAAAAATAGCATCCACTAACTCTGTCTTCCAGCTGGCATTTTCCTTGTCGATTAGATCACTGACCTTCAACCATCTGATCTTAGGCTTCATCGGAGTCACTAGCCTAAATGTGATAGGCATAGGGATCCATTTGTCCTCCCAAATGTTTAATCGTTGCCCGTAGCCCACACACCATCGTACTCCTCTCTTTACCACCTCAATTGCATCATGGAGGCTCCTCCAGGTGTAGCTCGGTCGATGGCCCAGTTGTGCGTCAAACATCGCCTCAAAAGGAAAATATTTTGCTTTGAGGACCCGGAACACTAGAGATTCCTCATCCTTCACTATTCGCCATACTTGTCGTGCCAGTAACGCCCGGTTGAACGTCATTAGGTCCCGTAGCCCGATTCCTCCCTCTTTTTTTCGACGACACAACCTCTTTCGAGGTCCAATGAACCCTCCTCTTGTTTGCATCATGACCCACCAATAATTTATCATTTGTGTTTGGATATCTGCCACAAAGCTAGTTGGGAGTTTAAATACACTCATGGCATAAGTCGGGATTGCTTGAGCCACAACTTTTATTAGCACTTCTGACCCGTCCATGAGAGATTTCTACTCAACCAACTTCTCACACGTTTCACCACCACTCTGTCTTTGATGGATGAAAAAGCTTTAGTTATCGCCTTGCCCACCTTTTTCGGTAAACCAAGGTATTTATCATGGCTTAGTACTTCCTTGATATCCAGAATTATGAGGATGGCATCTCTTCGCTGTTGTTGCACCGCTTTCCCGAACATTACGCTTGATTTGTCATAGTTTATTTTCTGGCCAAATGCCATCTCATATTGGCTGAGTAAGGCCTTGATCTCGGCCGTACTGTCAGGGCTTGCCTCACAAAATATTATAGAATCATCTGCAAAGAGCAGATGGGAAATTTCTGGGGCTGAAGTACAAACTTTGAGGCCTGTTAGTCTATTGCGTTGAACAACATCATGCAATAAATACGACAGGCCTTCGGCACAGAAAAGAAATAGATAAGGAGAAATCGGGTTACCTTGTCTAATCCCTCTCGACGGTTTCACATAGCCCTTAGGCTCACCATTCAGCACAAAAGAGAGTCTTGCCGACTCAACAAAGCTCATTACCAGGTTTATCCAGTTCTCTCGGAAACCCATCTTGCGCATAACGCTCCTCAGAAAAGGCAATTCTACACGATCGTATACCTTTGCCATATCGAGTTTCATCGCCATCGAGTTTTTGTTACACAATTTGTATTCATAGAGTGAAAGATCTCGAAGGCTACAAAGATATTATCTGTGATGTGTCTCCCTGGTGTAAAGGCACTCTGGTTGTTTGAAATAATCACTTTAGTCGATGAATACAAATTGGTGTAACAAAAACTTTAGTCGCCAGCTTGTAGAGTACATTACAGAGCCCAATAGGCCTAAAGTCACAAATTTCCTCCGGGTTTTATTTCTTGGGGATCAGGACCACATGGGTATGGTTTAAACTCTCTGGGAGTCCCCCACCATTCAGTATACTAAGTACTGCCTCGGTTACGTCGTTACCCACAATGGGCCAAAACTTTTGATAAAAGTATGGGTTTAGTCCATCCGGTCCCGGGGCCTTATTTGGCTTCATAGAGTTCAGCGCTTCCTACACTTCTACTGGCTGATACGGGCTGTTCAGGACATCATTCATGCTTGTCGTCACTTTGGTTGGGATGCAATCTACTACCTTCTGCATATCTGTGCAGCCACCACTTGTGAATAGATCAGTAAAATAATTCACAACTATTGATTCCATACCTTTCACATCAGTGACCAATTCTCCTCGATCATTCCTCAGTCCGTCAATGTTATTATTGTGCCTTCTAGCACTTGCGTTCCTGTGAAACCAAGCCGTGTTTGCATCACCATACTTGATTTAGTCAATCCGAGATCTTTGCCACCATAACAACTCTTCTTTTTTCCTTAGATCTCGTAATCTGTCAAAAATGTCTCTTCTCTTTTCTATGTCAGACACTGCGCATAATTCTGATTGACATTGTTTAATCTTGTTCTGCACATGCCCGAAGTGTTGCTTATTCCACACGGCTAAGTCTTTCATGCAGTTTCCCAAGTTCTCCCAACAGCGAGTAATTGGGTTTGGCGTTGTAGATTTCAGCCAAGCCTCCTGGATTACCTTCTCGCACCCGTCATCAAGGGTCCACATCGCTTCTGTCTCCTTTGATTTTGTTCAGGAGCAAACAGCTCAGTAATATTGGCAAGTGGTCCGAGAGGTCCTCGTCAATGTGCATGACATTTGCCATGGGATATTTCAGTCTCCATTCAGTATCTACTAGGAACCTATCCAGGCGTTCTTCGACAGCTTGCTCTCCATGTCGTCTGTTCCACCATGTGAATTCTCTACCTTTGAAGCCAAGATCAAATAATTCACACTCTTCAATCATATCCTGGAATGTTTCTAGGATTCCTTGAGGTTTGGTAGGCCCACCTCGTTTCTCAACATTAAAGAAAATTTCATTTAGGTCCCCACCGAGCACCCACGGCAAGCTGGAATGATTCCTGAGATCCTTTATTAACTCACAAGTTTTCGGTTTCTCGTGGTTTTCTGAGTAACCATAAATTCCGGTGAATCGCCACTGTTCCTCCTTATTCCTCCATTTGAGATGAATGTCAATATGTCGCGATGACCAACTTTGGATATCAACGTGAATCCCCTTTTTCCATGCGATGCCAAATCCTCCTGCCCGACCATGACTACTGACGCAAAAGAATTCCAATTCTCCCAATTTCTTCATAACATTAGAGAACTCATCTTGCAAGAGCTTGGTTTCCAACAAAAAAAACCAAGCTAGGCTTGTGGGACCCTAGGATTCGCCTGAGGTCCTTGACTGCCTGGGGGTTGCCAAGCCCCTGGCAGTTTAGACATAGGATACTCATTGGTCTCGGCGGGGCTGCCATGCAACCTCCACCGTTTCAACGTTCAGAATATGAATGTCCATGGCCTGGGTTCCTTCTCCCTGCGGTACTGCTCTAAATTTACCTGCATGTTCGTCCACCATCATACCGGGATGTTTTCTCTTGAAGGCCTCTTTTCCCACCTCAATCACTTCATTTGACAGCATCCCCTGACAATGCGGTTCTTTCGATTAGGTCCACCACAATGATGTTGATGTACGGTCTGTTGGCTCCCCTCTTGAAAAGTTGAGTCGTTGTCTGGCCTTTGGTTGTGATCTAGCGCCCTTTAGGGTCTGGAACAATCTTTTTTCTTCCTCGCGCTCAACCTCAGCGTTTTTCCTTTTTGTTTTTAGTGGGGATGCGCGGAGCCATGGCCCATATTGGTGTTCGTCTGGTGGCAAATCAGGGTTTACCGTATCACATTGTTTAAGAACATGCCCTAATCTCCCGTACCCGTAGCAAAAGTCTGGTAGCTTTAGATATTTGAAGTGTATCCACATCGATTTCCGGCCATCTTCACCATAATGCCTCTACGTAGGGGCTTAGTTATGTCAACGTCCACCTTAAAACACATAGATTTGTCAGCTCCATACACGGTATCTTCTTCGCGGCCAACGAAGACACTAACTTTATCTCCCAGAATTTTTGCAAACGCTCCAGTTTGACGTATCACGGGGACTTCATATGCTTTGACCCAAAAACGTGCTGTTGTGAAGATAATCTCCGAGAACTGTTCCGTACCCGACCAATCTTTTAATAGTAAGAGTTTGCCATCGAAAGACCACGGTCCTTCCTCCATCACAAAACTCCTGTCTTGCTCAGAGAAAAACTGGAAGAGGAAGAGGTTGTCTGCTAATTCACGGATGACGATACCTTTCGATGGCCTCCAGATGTTCCGTAGCACCGTTTTCATCACTGTTGCATTGTAACTTGTCTTTGTCAGCAGCGTTCCGACGAGACTAAGTTTGAGTTCTTTTTTCTTCTCCAGAGGGATCTCCTCCTCCAATTCTAGTACTTCCTCCTCTACCTCTGTCAATCTCATCTTCCCCCACTCTCGTTCCAATATATCTGCCATGGTAGCACCGATTTCTTCCTCTCCAAGAAACGTCTAGGGTAGACTGAACTTGGGGATTCGCTCTACACAGACCAATCCTATCGAACAAAAGCTCCCCGTCGTACAAGAAGATGACACAACCGCGTCTACTAAGAGACAGAACACCGTCATTTACCGCCCCACTTCTCGGAGGCAAACCACTCTCACAACTACCGGAACCCTAAGCCTAGGTTTTCGCCGCCAGGGCCCTGTTGGAGAGAGAAAACCAAATTGTCCTTGTACTTCTAACAAATGTGAAAAGTATGCTGAAAAATTTTCGAATTAATAAAATGTCACTTAACTTGATAAAACCTGTCAAAATTACATTTTAGATGTCTAGTAACCGGTTATCATCAATAAAATTATATATATATATATGGAGCGGATCCAATAGGAAGAAACTTCAGGTAGGAATATAAGAAGAGAAGATCTTGGCCATCCATTATGATCTAGTGGCTGAGATTAAAGATTCACACATGTGCCAAAACCAACGAAAACCACCAATCTGAATTACAAAACAACTAGTGGTTTTGTGGAAAATTAAAAAAAAAATTAGAATCAGTTGGTAGGATCTAGATTAACGAAGACAATCATGGGTATTGAAGGAAATAATATTCTACACTAAAATAGCAGATGCGATATTTGAAGATTGACTAGGTCAATTCATTCACATTCAACAACGTATTCTACTGCATTCCAACCACGTCAAGGCTCATCTCCAACGTACGTATCAATTCAATGTCGTCAAACAAGTATGATCATGTGTCGTTTTTATTTTCTGGGCACATTTAGCGTTAAACTAGCACGATGTGTTTTGCATTGACAGTAGTGTCATCTATTGCATTGACGACATGAAGGGGGGGAGTTTGGGGGAGTTGTAATCGTGTTTAATAACTTCTCAGTGTTGCACTCAAACTGGATAATCCGACTTTGGGATTGAGATTGCAGTGGCCATATACTCCGCATGCACCTACACACGTCGACGTGTGTTGTGATTTTATGGCCACAGTCGGTTTGCTCTAGGTTGATTATTACAGTACGTTGGATGTGTGTTACATTTGGAATATAATATGTTTGCTCTGAGGTGATTGTCTACTATTGTGGTTATGACTCTCGTTACTTGTGTTGTAATTTTATGTCCACATCTAGTTTGTATATGGCCACAGTCAGTAGGTATACGTCCACATTATGTATAAATTGTCCACAGTGTGTTGAACGTAGCCACACCGACTGTCCACACTGACAAATTCATGGGTATGGCCACCCTGACTTCCAAATATCCACAATACGAACAGGGCGTCTAATGTAGATCCACTGGATTACCCACATTCATCTCAATGCCAGTGTTTGATTTTGCACAATAATTATTATAAGGTGTTCAATGTGATATGGTATAATGTGACGATTGTTTTTTGTTTGTTCACTGCAGTGCCGCAGGAGGTAGCCAGCACAGCTACGTAGCGCCGCCACCAGTACCAGACGGCGACGAGTCTAGCATAACGATCTATTGGCCTAGGTGTGACGACGAAACAATTGTACCGAGTATGGGGAAGTGGTTCAACACGTTGGGTGATGCCAAGTTATTTTACGAGAAGTATGCAATAGCGGCGGGGTTTAGTGTGCGTAGCGGTAAGCACACAGTCGAGAAGACCGAAAGGGGCAGGGATGGAAGTATTTTCTACTGCTCACACGAGGGACATAGGCAGAAGAAGGACGATGCATTCGAGGTAGTGGAAACAAACTAATTTCTCTACCTCCTTAGTCTATGTGCAATTATGTCTTTAATGTTGGATTTGTCATCAGCCCTTGGAGAATTTTGGTTAGAAACAACTTTTTTAGTATGGTCAGTTTGTGTATTTGACTTGGCATTTATATGGAATAAAGAACGTTCGACCACACAAATACGCCTGTGTGGCCAATCCCATTATGGTCGTTTAAATCATCACAAATGCGTAAAATTCCATGTTGTGGTGATATGTGTATGCGTTATTTTTGGATGATGATTGATTATATAAATTCAACGTATATAGTCTGTTTGTAGGTCCACATTCACATTTTGGTTCAATGTGGTTCCTTTTTAAATCTTACCACACCAGATGTGATCTTCGTAGTCATACACTGTATTCCGGTGGTGTATTGTCAAAATGATCACACTCAACATAGCTTATGGACGATGTGGACAACAGTGTAATTTATCTGGATTACCAGGGGGCTGCTAGTGATACAACCTTGTAGTTTTTTTGGGTGTTTGATGATGTATATTCAACACAAGTTGTATATTTGCATAACCTCACATATAACACAACTGGTTTTTTTGTGGTATGGCGACGTTAATACGTAATGTGGACACAAGATGGTATCGAAATGCACACTTTAAGTGATAGATGTTCGATACAAATGTTTAATGCATGACCACAGTTGGTGCTATGTTGTCATCACATATATTATACTTGCACTATTTAGCACAAAAACCACAGTACTTTATGGTTATGGCAATTGACCACATGGATTCATGTGTGGGCAAGGGACGTTTGGTAACTGATATTTTGCATGCTAATAATAATTTGCAATTGATAATTTTCCACACGGATTCATATTTGGCCAAGGGCCAATCACCTCTTGCCTGAGTGGCGAGAGGTCTACCTTCTACCCCAGGTGTCCAGGGTTCGAATCCTGGGGACGACATTTCTCTTTTACCATTTCGGAGAGTGCTGTGGGTTGGAGTGGGGCCCATCTTTGGGCCATTGGCATCCCCCGTCCCAGCCCGTTACAAAGGTATGTTGGGTTATACCCCTGAGATAGGGGCCCGATGGGTTGGACTATTACCTATGTTAAAAAAAATGCATAACCACATTTGTTGGTATGTGGTCATCACGTATAGTATACTTGCAATATATAGCACAAAACCCACAATACTTTATATAATATCAATTGACCACACGGGTTCATGTGTGGGCAAGAGACTTCAGGTAATTGATATTTTGCATGCTAATCATAATTTGCAATTGATAATTGTCCACACGGATTCATATGTGGCCAAGGGACAAATGCTTAATGCATGACTACATTTGGTGGTATGTGGTCATCACATATAGCATAATTGCACTATTACTTTATGGTAATGGCAATTGACCACACGGATTTATTTGTTCCCAAAGGGACCTCAGATAATTGATATTTTGCATGCTAACAATAATTTTTAGTTGATGATTGTCCACACGGATTCACATATGGCCAACGGACAAATGCTTAATGCATGACCACAGTGGTGGTATGTGGTCACCACATATATCATAATTGCACTATTTAGCACAATAGCACCGTCGATGGCACGTGTTCACTGCATATGATACAGTTACATGTTATGGTTATGCCTCGATGCACACCATAACTCCATCCATACTTATTTCAATCCGACAATATATGATAGAACAATGATATCTAATACATCAGAAATTTGCATGTTGTTTGTGTTACATGACCATAGCGTTCGAATCATCCAGAAGGTGTTAATTCACAATTACACCCGTCCAACAAAAAATTAATGGAAAAGGGCAGCAAACAACGCACAATGCATGTCGTGTGCGGTATGAGGTATCAATTGTATTGTGTTGGAGGATTACACATCGAACCCGGTCAAGAGAGAAACCGAAAAACAAAACACACAGCTACCTATGGCATTTCTTCATCACAACAATCATCAAATCGCAATAACTAATCCCCGCCTCATATCTTAACTGCAAGGTGGTTGATGACCCCAGTCTTCATCTAGTTGTCAGCGTTCTTGTACACGTCCTCCCTCATTTTATTTTCACAGTGCATCACTGCATTGACAAAAACGAATATCGTTGATGCAATGATCAAATGACAATATAACGTCCATTCATGTTTGGCCTATAAAATGTTAAGTAGACATTATCTTAACGAATCATTGACACATGAATAACGAATGACTATGATACACGACGCATTACTCATTTTATCGGAACAATGGGTATGGGGGCGCGTAACTTACGTGTCAGGCGAGTGCCCTTCGCTCAGAGATCGCAATACATCCGCAACAACTCGGTTACATACGTCGATTGACTCATTATGTCGCTTGCAAAAACGTACACACACGAAAAAAGAATTCCTCACATTATGGCACGGGAACACAACGATGAATACCATGGCCATTGACCACACTCAACAACACAAACATCATGCTGCTGGTTGTGTGTCGAACAATATACTATGGCCATTGACCACACTCACACTGGTGTGTGTATAATGACAACGACCGCAACAATAAATACCGCATATCACTCGAAACCACAATCGAAACAACAAACATCACACTACTGGTCATGTGTCAAACAGTATGCCGTTGCCCTTGGCCACAGTCACTGTAGCATTACCGGCGTGGAGGGAAGAAGATTAACTTGAGTAGTTGAATGGATTCAACAATCGACAAGAAGCTTCAACACCCAAAGGAAGGATATGACCCGGAGCAAGGTATTCCACAACCCAAGGCCCCACCAAGATTATCATAAATTAAAGGATAAACCACCAAATAATCTATAACGGAATGACTTGAAACACCACCAAATCACTTGGATAAAGTAATCAAGATTTCCAGGAAAACTTAGGGAAACCTTAATACATGCATAAGCACATCATTCAAAGTCTAAAAAACTGTCAAAACATTGCTAGGAAGGGGGTATATATAGTAATGGGGAAAATTAAAACAAAACTCAGCGTTTTGAACACAAAATTACGCGCTAGAAAGTAGAGGTTGCGGGCGGCACGCGGGCGTCGCTGGCACGACAGGGAAGCGACACGGCAGCAGCAGCATCAACAGTGGCATTCGGGCAGTGTGCGTCGCGGGCGCTACGGATGCATCACGGGCGCGACAAGACAATGGACGCAGTAGCCAACATTGGGACAGTGGGATGTCGCGGGTGCGACTGACGAATGCTGGCAGCGCTTTTCTGGCTTTTGGCAGCGTTTCATTGCGACGTGAAGACTTGAACTATCTGGGATGGATGCTGGCAGCGGTTGTCAAGGTGCTGGCAGCGTCTCTCGTCGAGGCCCAGCCAAGAACTGCTTTCCGGAAAGTCGTCGCGGGTGTTACCATGGCATAGCGGGCGTTACGCCTCCTTGCACAGATGGTAACAGGCGCGACGTAGTAGGTAGCGGACGTTACCATACTTGCCCAGAGCTGTTTTGCTCGGCCCTTCTTCCCTTTGTATGTTCTTTCTCTGGCCCTCTCCCGAACCCTTATGCCATGTAGATTCTCACCCTAGGACGGTCTCGGGTCCCACTTGAAGTGGATCCCATACCCGATGCCGATCAAATCTTGCCTCCAGGGTCCCGGGTCCACCTTGAAATGCACTCCACACCCGACCTTGGTGTTGTTTTTCTCGTGTTCCATGGAGGGGATGCGGAAAGACTTGGAAGTCATGGATCCCGAGGCTCGGGCTCTAGCCCGGTACGCTCCAGTCACATTGTTGTGTATATAATGACCACACCTTCAAATGTTATGACCACAAACATTACATCATTCGCACACATTGACCATGCACATACTACCACACTAGAACACATTGAACGACACACTCGTAAACTTGTCCGCTAAATTCAACACATACTACACACAACAATTTGAAATAATATTGACAACAACTAAAATCATCCCGCACCCACTGAACCTTATGACTCGGACTCCTGTCGTCCAATCACCGACAAAATATTCAACTACCGTGTTGCCATTCTATTACACCCAATTTCAACACAATTTCACTCAAATATCCCTAATTGTTCCCTATTGATTTCAGCTTTGACCGCAAAAAAATGAAGTGAGAGTGTCTGATGACTTACTCATTGGCCACTCCCAGCTCGATGCCACCGTCCTTCTTGCTTGCTCCTATGCTCTGGTTCTGGCACGTATTGAACATACGACAAATAAAAAATATGCATCGGTTGAGTTAAGATACACGACCAGTTTACCTACCCACTCGGCTACGACATACGAGGGAAAAAAATGGAATTTACCTCAGCCATCACTTGTAATAACCGTCGACTGCTTGTGTGGGATGCAGAAGATGGGTTGGTTCGACGAAGACGAAGATGGCCGCTCAAATTCCCTTGACAAACCCTAAAGCAACGAGAAAAAAAACGGAATTTACCTCAGCCATCACTTGTATTGACCGTCCACTGCTTGTGTGGGATGCAGAAGATGGCTTGGTTCGACGAAGATGTGTGGGACAAACCGTAAAGCAATGCCGATTTTGGTTGCTTGTTTAGACTTTCTCTCTCCAAATCCATGTGGATCACGTCTGCAGTGTGCTTGAGTACCAATATGGAAAATTTTCAAAACTAACATCAATATCCCTTGAATCCCATGAAGATATTAATTCAGCTGGCAGTTTTTCTTTTTTTATTGCCACACGTGTGCTGGGATTTGAAGGGGGATGGTGGTTTTAATCTTAACCACTGGATCAAAATTGGATGGCCACGATCTTCTCTTCCTACCTTCCTACCTGAAGTTCCTTTCTACTGGATATGCTCTCCCATATATATATATATTCACGTGAAAATGATTGTTTTACTGTGATTTCTATCCTAACTTTGCCCACTAGTCCCAAGCCCACTAAGGCATGCATGAATATGTTGACCATATCATATATCAGGTTGAAGAGCTCAAATGGCGCGAGTCAATGAGTCATAGACAATTGAGCTAAAACATCAAATGATAATGACAAAAGTATTTATAATTTACTTTATTTCATTTTTTTTTCTTTTACTACTTTATTTAACCCGCTTGCTTTTCATCGCCCACCTTTTTACTATTGTCGCCCACCTTTCGCATAATATTTCCAACCCACGCCCTTGAACCTCATAACTTCACTCTCCACTATCTCTCTAGTTTATCTCTCTAAAAAACGCTCTCAACCATCACCCACCACTAACCACCCTCATACCGGGATTCAATCTACGAATTTGAGGTATGTTTCGAATTTGTGTTTGATTTTATGGTTTTATGTTATGTAAATTTTAATTTTGAACGAAAAAACGAAAAATAAAAACTGACGGCATTTGCCGCGCTGAACGCACGGTGAAGGCCATTCGCTTGCCGTCGCGTTCATGGCACGTACCGTCGCTTTTTTATTTTTCGTTTTTTTGTTTTATTTATTAATATTAATTGTTATTATTGTTATATTTATTAATATTGTTATTGTTATGTTTATTAATATTGTTATTGTTATTTTTATTAATATTGTTATTGATAATAATTGCTATTAATATTATTATTATTGTTAATAATTGTTATTAGATTATTGTTAAATAATAAATAAAAATTAAAAATTATATTTATTAAAGTTAATATTGTTATTATTAAATATGAAAATTATTACTATTGTTATTATGAATATTATAGTTAATTATGTGTTAATTTGATAATTATTAGTGATTAATTGTATTATTTTTATTAATATTGTGTTATGAAAATTAATATTGTTAATATCAATATTAATGTTATGCATGTGTTAATATGACAATTAGTAGTGATTAAGCATGTGTTAATGTTAGTGATTAATTGGCTTAGAAAAAAATGGTAATTGTGATGTAGGGCTAAGTTTACGGGTTAGTGTATATTAAGAATAGTTTATATGTAGTTGTGTTAGAAGGATGTTGAGTTTGGATGATTTTGGTTGTTATTTGTAAGTAAGTTGGCGTATATAGTTGGTATGGGTAATTTATTCATAATCCAACTTAATTGTCAATTTATGTACTAATAACTCCAAATGATGACATAATAGTTATGTCACATCCATTTAATAACTTAGGTACTCATCAACCGGTTGATACGTAAGTGGATATATAGGTTATTTTGTGATGATGCGTTAGGATAATAATTATGTTAATGTATAGTTATTGTATGTTAGTTGTATACGTGAAAGAAAGAGGTTGAGTTTTGGGTCATATTAGTGTCGGAGAGTGTGTGTTGTAACACGATAATGTATGGTTGAGAAGGTTAATCAATGCCCGCATCAACTCTTGTTTATCTGTTGGTCCCCAAAAGTAGCCCATCGGCCAGTGAAATTGAGCGAGGTGGTGCAGGGGAGTTAGAGCGATCAGATTCGGTACAATGCAATGTTTCTATTGTGCAGACTGGTGGGACAACAAGAAACATTACATTGTATCGAATCTGATATGCTTCTAACTCCCATAGTAATCAGATCTCGCGCAATTTCATCACGACAAGGCGATATTTTGGGAACCAAACAATTAAACGAGAAGTCGATTTACCGACGAAAGTCTTTTTCAACCATATATTAACAGTTAAACAACACACTCTCCTTGGACAATAACATGATCCTCTTGCCTCGTGACACGACTTAGGTAACCAACACACGCTAACCCATTTGCGCATATTCTTGCGACTTAAATGATTTTGGTTGTTATGTATGTCTTCATTTTGCAGGTGATCTAAAATGGTAGGGAAGGGCAAGGGCCGCGGGTTTCTGGACCGGCGAATCGACTTGTGAGTGGTTGAGGGGGGTGAGTGCGGGACCCCCACAGACGCAATGTGACTGCGTCAACTCGCCGTGCTGGACGTGGTACGGATGCAGGGGATGCAGCGGGGGGCCAGCCCGAGGACACGGGTAGTCAGGCCATGGATTTCGTTGACCAACTCAACCAGGCCATGGGTGAGTCTAGCGGCTCAACAACATCGGAGTCGGGGGACGATGAGACAGGGGAGCCCGAGATGCAGATGATCCCGACCTCCGTCGCCAATTTTTCGACTACTGGGCCAGGTTACAGGCCATCAGGTTTCATGCCGATGAGGGATGCATCCGGCAAGTTTGCCCCAATTCGAAAGGGAGGCGGTGGAAGCAATCGCCATCGTGACGCCAGGTCAAAGAGCGTATATCGTAAGAGGAAGCGAGCGCCGACAATTCTGGAAGATTGCGGTAACGTTCGGGGACTGCAATTCCCTCATTGATACCCAGCTTTGGAGGTCACATTGCTCGGGTAATATGGGAGGGTCGCGAGCGTTCGCCTCGTGTTGTCCTTGATTGCCTGACGAAGAAGAATGCGTTGAGGGAGTTGTGGTCAGTACACGCACAGTTGGAACCTGAATGCCAGGCTGCACTGGGAAGAATCCAAATAACCAACTTGCCGGAGCTGATGTACGATCACATCGACTCGACGTTGATCTTGGCGTTCGTTGAGAGGTGGCAACCCGACACAAACACATTTCACCTTCCCTTTGGTGAAATGACGATCATGTTGCATGATGTGCAACATATATTGGGTCTTGCAGTTGATGGCTTGATGCCTGAAGGACTTCCTCGGGAAGTCGTTAACCAATACGCGTCGTGATTTTTGAAAAAGCAATGGCGGAGCTGAAGGCTGATAGCACTTATGACAAGGGTGACATAGCTGACTCCCATTTGAGGACGATCAGTTTAACGACCAGTTTTCCCATTCCCCATAGGATATGGGCGTGGTTGTTGAGCATGCTCGGTAACACTATCCTTGTGGACAAATCGAGGGATAGAATTAGGCCGCATCCGTGGCCTAGCACTGATGTTATCGTTGATCGCATTGCTTGGGGGACGGTGACCTTGGCGTTCCTTTACCGCCAGTTAGGGATGGCGAGCAGGGCCGGGACAGCCAAGATGGCCGGGTGTTTGACCCTGCTGCAGGCCTGGATCTACGAGTACTTTCCTGATTTTAGGCCACACGCGGAGCAGCCTGTTAATGGGCCTCGGGCGAGCAGGTGGTCCCCCATCCGCCAGCCAAGTTCGGGGCAGCGCCTGCGACAGTTGAGGGCCTCGTTGGATGCGTTGACGCCGGATCGTGTGAGTTGGGCCCGTCACGGTCCCGCCGTACAAGTCGTATACCAGGGCGTTGTCTGATGGAGGCATTCGTGCATACGACATCATCGGCCGTACATGCCCGATCGTGTCGTCGGCGATTAGGGCACCTACAACATATCCCACGCGATTATCGGTCCCAAATATCTGCGAACGACCGGCGAAGGGCCCTACAAACCGAATTCGTGGAGGCTAACGCCGTGGCGATCGGGGTTTCCAATCAACAACAAAATGTCAGTGCGTGATGTGCCTCGCACGAAACAAGTGTCGTGGGAGTCGGATGTCGCCTACAACGACTGGTATGCGGCCCATTCACACAAATTTTTGAACAACAATGCCTCCGCAAGCCAATCGACAGCTGATGACTTTCCGACACACGAACAGGTACACTTAAACACTCCTCATAATTAATTATTTTATGTTTTATTTTTTGTTGTATTTTTTATTGATCTGACCGATTTTTTTTGTAATTTTTTTTTTATAAAAGTGGGCCTATACATGGGCTTCATTAGTTCAACGGGGGAGGCATCAGTTCCAAGCGGACGATGAGACAGCGACAATTAACCGTGCTTGGTACGATGAGATGGTCGATTTGCACGGGCGTTGGTGCCATCAGATGCACATTGAAGTCCCCCAGGAGGAAGACGATGATGATGAGGAGTAGATGGTGTTGTTTAATTTCATTGTTTTTATTGTACCCTAAACTAAGTGTGGCTTTGTGTTGAACTAACTACCTGATTATGCGGTCAGTTTTCAAATTTGTGTTTTTATTGTTTTTTTAATGGGTATATGTATACAACGGTACAACTACAACAATCATTGGCGTTGAGCGGCCCTAATAGCCTGCCATCTATCAATACGAGCCTGGAAAGGCTCATCCCAACCCTCAACATATGTTCTAGCCGCCGCCATCCAATATGAATCGACTGTAGAGGGCAGTCATCCAGTAAATGTATAAGCATGAAGTGGTTATTGTATCGCACAATTCCCTGAACTTTCGCAGGTCCCGTAAGTCTAGGCCCTCCTCTTATGGGTAATATTGATATGCATAGTTCAGCTGTCTGCGATCGTGGACCAGGAGGTGTTGACAAGAAGACCCACATCATATTCATCGTTGTCGCAGCTGGAAATAAGTCATTTGGAGCTGACATCCAATGTTCGAACGGGGCAGGCCCAGCCAAGTGGCCGTAAATCCGTGCGTGTGTCTCAAGGAAAATCTCCTTGCTGTTAGAAAACGCAGAAACATATGCATTTTCATTCGCCCGCAACTCAGTGCTCATTGAGACCCTAGCGATCGACCACTTTTCACGATCCCGAACTCGCCTCGGCCACGATCTCAACCACGGTTGCCATCAGCTTCCACATCCGTCCATCCAACGACGTATGGCAGAATGAAATGTGGCAAAGCGTCCTCGAACGGGAACGGTTCTTGACGCATCCGGTTGATACCTGCGAATCATATTAACTTAAGTTATAAACAACAATATATGGTCACTATTGCAAACCAAACAAGTACTATAAATATACGCAAACCTATTGAATTTATCCCAACTGATGAAGAACTGGTTCCCTTTTTCCTTGACGAATTCGTCGTTGTTTTGCTACCCCGTCCCGATGATCGTCCGTACTCAAACGCACTTGGATTGCGTCGCGTTGATTTTGATGTCTTGATCACGCCGTGGGGCTTGTCTGCGGATCGAGAATATACTCACCGTCGATTCAACTTTCCATTGAGGACACGTGTCGCATAACCGCTGGTCACTCTCCGAACACAGTTAGCTTGATTCCTCAAAATGTTCTAAGTCTGTACCTGGTGGAATATCATTTGAGCATGCAGCTTCACCATCGCCGATCACTGACAGTTGTCTCCAAAACACATTTATCCATGTCAGCGGAATTGGCTCTCCAGATTCGTAAACTTCCATCATAGAACACGCGACGGAGAAGGTGGGTCCTCGACACGGTGATCGCATAAGTAGCATTCATTTTCATACCTCATCGCCAAGATCTTATTGAGCTCATACGACATAAGGTCCAACGCATGATGAGATACTCTTCCGCAAATTCTTAAAGAAATGCGATCGACCTAATTCCTCGTGCGCTCCTCGATCGCTCAAGCTCCTCTTAATCTCCGTATGTTGATTCTCCAAGTGAAAGTGAATCTTCGCAAACACACGATCGAAGGTGCCTCGAACCGCCGATATAATACTTTAGTGATGAATGCCGGCTCTCAACTCTTGAAGTGGTGTGTTCCCGTATGAGAATGCGTTGTCGGTCCAAGCACAAACAAATTTTTCCTTATGACTCAGCCACGTTCCGTAAGATAATCAATTATCGGTTTGTTTTGCCCGATCCACGTTAACAACCTCTTTCCACTTGACATTGAAATCTCCAGCGGTCTTCGCATGTACAAGGCCGTTCGAAATGATATGCGAAATGAAGCCCGAGTCCGAGCTTGCCCCGATGAAGGACGTTCACTTTGTTCTCCACATCATTCGCAATATGCCACACGACAAAAGATGATGCACATTTGGGTAAACCACGGCGTTCAACAAAGCATCACCGCTTGTCCGTCACAAACACGGATGGAATTAAATCGGTACCCAACGGTTCATACACTCCACAATAGCCACTCATAAGATTCCATCTTCTCGCCCCGCATGAACGAGTAAGCTATCTGGAAGTTGCGGTTGGTCGGTGTCATGCCTACGAGCTCACATAAAGGCCACTTTGCCTTGTTTGTCTTGTACGTTGTGTCAATGAGAATGACATTTGGGTACGTACGTAGCAACTTCAACGAGTAAGGATGGCATAAAAACACCGAAGCTCGCCGTCGTCATCATAATCGACAAAAGAGACGTACCCGCCGAGTTTCGCCATGCGCAAGCATTGTCTCGCAGCCGTCCTACCATCCAATTCCTCAGTGCGCATCTTTGCCCGCTCATTGTAAACTTGCTTCACGTTTATCGCAGATGCGGGGAACCTAATCTTCAACGACGCTTTGTATTGTCGCCGGTGCACTCGTGTTGGTCATATCCGGACATGTTCTTTCATTTCGAGGTTAATGGATGTCGTGGCGATGCCCTTCCTCGTACACGATGAAGGCATGATTGTGCTTCCCGGTCCACCGTCGCACACTCTAACTCGCCATTCCGCTTCGTTGCGAGTCCACGCAACAATGGCGAACTTACATTGGCACGCCGTTGGCGTCCTCCGACGAGCCGCATCATCTAGATCGTTCAATTTGCCACGATACTTTCCATACCTCCAGCACTTCAAATAACACCTTAACGGACTATCGGCATCTTTTCTCTTGTACGAAGCCCGTACAAACCTAAAACCGATTGTCGCAGCTACTCCATTGGCCCAATCATTCAACGCTTCAATACTCTCGAACACATTTTGCGTTACAAAATGTGAGGAGTAATCAACGTCGTCCCCCCCAAAGTCCTCCAAAAAAACCTACAAACAATAAAAACAATTATTATTATTAATATACTAATAATAACTGGTATACTAATTCGTAATAATAATGTTAGTAGCTTCAACATTAATAAATAACAAACAATTCTAATATTAATTATCATAATAATAATATTATTAAAAAAAACATTGTAACATAATTAACATAATAATAACAATTAACAACATTATTTACCATAATGATATTATTTTAAATAAATAAATAATACTTTTAACAACATTTACTAATATTGTTAATAATATCAACAACACTTATAAACAACTTGTTTTAATAATATTAATTAACATAATTTAGACATAATAATTATAATTAATTACATTAAATATTAATAAAAATTTTATTTAAATAACAATATTAACAATAAAAATTAGCATAATTAACATAATATAATAATAATAACAACACTTCTAAACATCTTATTTACGATAATATGTTTTAACAAAAATTTACATAACAATTATAATTAACGACATTTATTACCTTAATAATATTAACATAAATAAATAAATAATATTTTTTACATAACAATAATATTAACATTTTATAAAAATTTTAAAAAAAAATAAAACGAAAATTTTTCCCGGAAAACACGGTGCGCGCGAGAACTCGCCGGCCAGCGATCTGCTGCCAACCGCGGCGGCGGCGGCTGTTGCCACGATCCGCACGGCGCCATACCCGGCGGATCTCTCAAGCAACGGCATTATTTCGGAAAATTTTTCGTTTTATTTTTTTTTTTTAGAATTTAAATTTTACAAACTAACCTCTTGTTCTTCACTTGAATTACCACCTTTGTATTGACATTTTAGGTTGAATTTCTAAATTAAATCAAAATTTTAGAGCAAATTTTAGAGAGAGAAAGAGAGGAGAGAGAGAGAGAGAGAGTTTTAGAGAGAAGGTGACTTGAACTATATAAAGGGCAAAAACGTCTTTTGGGGGGGCGACATTAGTAAAAAGGGGGGCGATGAATAGCATTACCCTTATTTAATAGTAATGAAAAAAATTATTTATAATTATGAATATTTTTCAAATTTATTGTTTTATCGTCATTATTCGCTTAGTTTGTCTCTGTAAAATTTTATGAGCATTGTAGTACATTTCTATAAACATTTTTCATGAGATTTATGAGCATTGACTAGAGTTTGAGAGACATGATTTGTTTATGGACATTATTTAGTATTTTTAAGAGCATTGTTATAGAGCTTTATGAACATTATATAACCATACTTTTCAAAATTATTTTTTTATTGTCATTATTATCTTATTTTGTCTTTATAAATTTTTATAAGCATTGTAATACATTTTATGAACAATTTCATGTGGATTATGAGTATTACACTAGAACTTAAAAGCATTGTATGATTTGTTTTAGGATATTGCTTAGTGTTTTTATGAGTATTGTTGTAGAGCTTTATGAGCATTGTTATATAATCGTACTTTCAAAATCATTTTTTATTGTTATTATTAGTATGTTTTGTCTCGATAGATTTTATGACCATAGTTGTAACACCCCAAGGTTAATAACCACTAGATTAAGCCAATGACTCACTTAACCTAATGATTAGCACCGCAGAAATTGCACCCGAGGGTATTACCGCCGTCCACATAGGACAAGGATAAACTGCAACTCAATACATGGAACCAAAGCATGTGATTAACTTAAACCATAAACCACCATGACACCAACTTAAACTTAAACAAGTCCTCAAAGAAAGAAGTCACTACAACCCATGATTTTTTTTTACATAGCCAAACTTTAAACAATACTCCTCATTTGAATCAACAGACTCCCCAAATCACCTTTGTCGCCTTATACAGCTCTAGGGGTTCGTCCTTCCTGGGCCTTGCCTTTACCTTTACCTTTAGCCGAGTTTCCTAAAAACAAAACAGAAACTTCAAAGAGTGAGTTAAACTCAATACGTATACCCCTATAATGTAAGAATCATTTCAAAATTTACTTTAATTAACTAGCGCGGTTCCAACATACTTAAAACAATATAAAAGAGGAATAATAAACAATAAGAAGTACATAACTTACAGAATAAAGCCGCAACTTAACTTATACCTGAACTTTACGAAAAATCGTAACTTAAACAAAATCATGTATGAGAATTTTTTTCCTTCCAACATAACGTAAACAGAGGTTTAGGAGACTCGTAAATCATACCCAAACTTGACACAAAACACACATTACTTAAAACATAAAATTCGATCTTGAATTATCATAAACAAGACTTGTAAAACTTGGTAAGTAATTCATAAAACCTTACTTTAACTCAAAAGACTGGGCAACTTAAACTAATTAACACTTTGATATCCTTTTATTAACCTAAAGGTCCCCTACTTGCGATCATCGACTGAGCCTCCGTATGCGCATACCCGGACCGATCGGGAGTTCTGAATTGTGGATATTATCCTGTACTGGCCACATTTTCGTGGGGTGTACTTATGACACGAATTATCCTGGTGTGCACTAAGGCACGGTTAACATTGTGTGCACTAAGGCACGAGTTCCCTAGGGTGCACGAAGGCATGGTTAACTGTTTAGACCCAATTTTGTGTCTAAATACCGCCTAAATCCTTAGGCTTCTGACTCGTTTCGTAGTTTAGTTTAATAACTTTTAATACATTTTTGGTAATTTTGTAGATTTCAGAGTTTTTACTCAAAACGTGGTAAAAAGGGCCATTTTTGCACCTAATTTGCGAATCCCGAGATTCCCCGAATCCTGGTCGAGTCGAAGGCAAAGGAGACGGAAAGGTCGGACATGTCAAAGAGCTCAAAAGGGAGTAGAATTGCTGAAGATCATCGAAGCGTAGCCCCGGCCATGCCTTTGGTAGCGGGCGCTACGCCCAGAAGGAACTTTGAAGCCAAGCAAGACCGTGGCCACGGTTACGTTGATCGTAGCCACGGTGGGTTCATGACCTGCCTAAGTGAAATTTTGGTCGAGCAAGACCATGGCCACGGTCTTGGGAGACCGTAGCTATGACGGTGCGAAGGAGCGAAAAGTAATCTGCCCTAATCGCCAGACCCACGGTCCAGGGGCACCGTGCCCACGGTGCTGCGAAGAGAAGAGAGAAATCGCCTGCACTACGCAGGGTCGTGGCCGCGGTCTCATAGACCGTGCCCACGGTCCCCTGCAGATGCGTTTTGTCTGTTTAGCAAAGTGACGAGTTTTGAGTAACAAACTTGGCTTTTATATATTGGTTTTAGGTCTTTTAGTAGATCATCGATTATCCTATCTTAGCACATACTTTATCATACTTTTATCACATTTTAAGCTTGGAATTAGAGTGATTAGTGAGAGCTTGTACTTAGATTATTGTTCTTGTACTGGATTCCTATTTGAAGTTTGAAGATTATTCTTATCTTTGGAGCATTGGAGCTTTATTATTCTGGAGTATTCCCTTTGTCCTCGAAATCAATGAGCATTTCTTAACCTTTCTCTCTTTAATTCATTATTTACTTGTTAATCTCTGTTTTGTTATTAGAATTGTTGGTGTTTGTTGATTGTTGTTTTATTGTTAATTTGATTATCCTGTCAAGCATGAATGAAGTTGTTAATGTTATTATCATGTTAGTTAGGATGTTTAGAGGCTAGAACCCTAATGGGTTAGGGAGATATTAAGGGTGTGAATGGGTGATTAGGTCTGGGTTTGCAATATTAGTGAGTAATTAGTTGGGAAATAAATTTCCCACTCCTATCCTTCCCTCAAGTAGGATGTATTTGGGTTCGAAAGCCCCCGAATACATCCAACACTTGTGTTGGAAGGTGGGAATTGGGATAGTTAGTATTCTATTCATGAAAGCGAATAGAAACTAACTAGGAACTTCCATTTCATTAACCCTCCGGGTCTATCGATGGACTTTGGGGAAGTTAATCCGGACTACCCTCGGAAGAGGAAGCCCGGTGGGTATTTTCTAACGGAATTACCACTTGATTTTCCCTTCTTGTTACTCCCTTGTTGCAAAACCCATTTCCTCATTCCCCGTTTGCATCCCGAAGTCTCCCGACACCCATTGTTCCCCTTTTTTACTGAACCTAAGTGTGTTTGTGCTGTTTTTTTACCCTAAACCTCTCATCATTTCATGATCGTAAACCCTACCTAGAGTCAAGTAGTCATAGCTAAGGCCCCTCACTCCCTGAGAAAGATTGATAAAAACCGAGGTCTACGAACCACATTACATTAATATGGACGGGGCCTTTATATATGTGGAAAAACTTGGAAACTTTACTTGTTTAACCCTTGGTCTAACTAGATTCTTCTATGACTTATCCATAATAATTTATCCATAACATATTCTTAGACAACCCTTGTTCATATAAAGGAATTCATTCATGAAAAACTTTGATGACATAAAACTTGTTTATCCGAAGGTACCTAAACAATAGTACTTTTAATTGGCATAAATCATTTATAGTGAAGGATGCGTAACATAAACACTTACAGTAAAGCAAATACTTAATAAATCATACTCTGGTATTTAAAACCACACAAAAATTCACTTATACTTGAGCATGACATATAGAATTTTCATAAACAACATGATCCTTAAAATAAACATGTTAATTGTATGGCATGAAATAAACTAAATCATACGTTTATCTTAACAAGGTTACAGGCAATATATGTACTTGATGGTTCCAAAAACACACACACTGGACTGGCAGAGACTTGAACAGTTCGAGCGCAACGATCTTTTGAGATAACTTAAAAAGAAAAGTGATGTATAACTGATGCAAGCTAGGGTTTTGATCAATTACACACAAAGGGAGACGTAGGGTTAGGGTAAGGTTCACGCAAAACCTAGGGTTGTTTGTAGGGATAGCTCAATAAAGACAGATACTTGGATAGTTCAAGGAGAATCCTAGGGCTTCTTGCTCTTCTACTTAGTTAGAGAAACACCTTCTAAGTATAGGAACAAGTTCTACCTCACCACGTGAATAGTCAATTCAAGATATAATAGTATAAAAGGACAGAGGGTTATAGAAAACTCTTAAGGTAAGCAAAAGCTTGTTTGTATTCATTGCATAAAATCGTGTTCCCTTTAAACGTTACAAGCTTCCCCTATTTATACTAGACTAAGACCTAATCCTTCTAGGATTACTAAGACTGGCGCCTAAGCAACCTAAGGATGAATCCTTCTAGGATTCTCTTTGGCTTTTCTAATCCTACTAGGATTAGACAAAATTGGCGTCTAAGAGATTGAATCCTACTAGGATTCTTCTCTTCTAGACTCTTTTAAACTCTTCTAGACTCATCCAGCTTGACGCCTAAACTAAACTAGGAAAACGTAATATTAACTTGGCATTATGCCTTCAAACAAAAATAATAAGGAAAATACAAATACTATTATAACAAACTTTAGCTACTAATAAGGAAAACACAAATACTACTAAAACTTCTCTTCTAGGACGTCTCCTTGCACGTGACTTGACTCCGCCCTTTAGCTTGCTTGGACTTGGATGTCATCCATCACCCTCCATGAACCTTGGATCTCCATATGTGAGACCAAGGCCAGGCGAATCTCAATCAAAAAGAATCATGAGTTAGGATCTAACTTAGGTGGAAGTAGTGAAGGGTAGCTTAACGAGATTCTAAGATGTCATGATACTGAACTTGTTTCTTAAAGTATACTCGGAAGGCCAAAAACTCCAATCTTAGCAAGCTGCCTAGAAAATATCCCAACTGTAACACCCCCCAGGTTAATAACCACCAGATTAAGCCAATGACTGACTTAACCTAATGATTAGCGCAGCGGAAATTGCACCCAAGGGTATTATCGCCGTCCACTTAACGAGGACAAGGCTAAACTGCAAGTCAACACATGAAACCAAAGCATGTGATTAACTTAAACCATAAACCACCACGACACCAACTTAAACTTAAACAAGTCCTCAAAGAAAGAAGTCACTACAACCCATGATTTTTTTTTACATAGCCAAACTTTAAACAATACTCCTCACTTGAATTAACAGACTCCCCAAATCACCTTTGTCGCCTTATACAACTCTAGGGGTTCGTCCTTCCGGTGCCCTGCCTTTACCTTTAGTCGAGTTTCCTAAAAACGAAAACAGAAACTTCAAAGAGTGAGTTAAACTCAGTACATATACCCCTATAATGTAAGAACCATTTCAAAATTTACTTTAATTAACTAGCGCGGTTCCAACATACTTAAAACAATATAAAAGAGGAATAATAAACAATAAGTACATAACTTACAGAATAAAGCTGCAACTTAACTTATACCTGAACTTTTCGAAAAATCGTAACTTAAACAAAACCATGTATGAGAATTTTTTCCTTCCAACATAACGTAAACAAAGGTTTAGGAGACTCGTGAATCATACCTAAACTTGATATAAATCACACAATACTTAAAACATAAAATTCGATCTTGAATTATCATAAACCAAGACTTGTAAAACTTGGTAAGTAATTCATAAAACCGTACTTTAACTCAAAACACTTGGGAAACTTAAACTAATTGACACTTTGTCCTTTTATTAACCTAAAGGTCCCCTACTTGCGAACATAGGTTGAGCCTCCGTATGCGCATACCCGGACCGATCGAGAGATCCGGATGGTGGATATTATCCTGTACTGGCCAAATTTCCGTGGTGTGCACTTATGACAAGAATTATCCTGGTGCGCACTAAGGCACGGTTAACATGGTGTGCACTAAGGCACAGGTTCCCTGGGGGTGTTACAATAGCAGTATATTTTTATGAACATTTTTCATGTAACTCATAAACATTGCAATAAATAAAATGGAATGGAGTTCCAATATAAGAATGATGGGTCGGTGATATGGAACAAGTGGATCCCCACTTACATTTTAAAATATATGAATGTTGTTATATATGCTCTAAAACAATAAATTAATATCCAGAATTTGATAGAAATATAATGAAAAAGACAGAGATTAAATTTTGTTATTTCTAGTCACTTGGCTACGCATTATTTCCATTCACGAAAATAATCCAATGCTTTCTTTAGTATCTTTAACTGATAGGCCACACATAAATTTCGTAACTCCACAAATATTATAGAGGAAACTGACAAACCTTCGCTAATGTAAGAATAAATAATTAGTACAATGAATGTTCTCCCTTTTCCTCATATTTTTCCTTCATGCTAGCTTGTCATTTACTTACATTGCTATCCACTTTTTTGGTGAAGTCATAGATGTTATAAAATTAGTGATACTAGTTCCTTTATTGTTGCTTATAGACAACATGTAATAGCACACGTAGGTTGATGTTTATATCTTTATAAATAATTTCATGATTATTGAAATTTATAACTCAAAGTAATGAAATAAGTTGAAAAAAAAACTATTGGGTAGAAGGATATTTTCACTCTCTCCTCATGATGTATTCTTTTAGAGGTAAATAACCAATTTCTACTGAAGTTTACTCAATCCAACTTTACTCGTCTTTTTCATTAGTTTTATAGAAGTTACCTAATATTACCAACTCTACCTAAATTTGCCCAAATTATGTTATAATTAAATAACTAAATTTCACTATAATTTACATGTTCTTTCTATTTATTTTACGAAAACTTATCTAATATTATAAACTCTACCTAAGTTTACCCCACCTTAACTTACCTTTAAAAGAACGCGCCCGATCAATGTCCGAAAATGGTGGCAAGCTTCGGCCGCTATCTGGCACAGAGACCACCTGGTGCAAGGTGGTACCAGGTGGCACCGGCACCTCAGTTCTAGGCCTCCTATTGCAAAAACGCCTCGATTTTTCCCTCGTCGAAACAGTCCTCCACAATCTCCAACTCCACCACCCTCTTCTTCGATCAAAACTCAAGATCGACTCTGATTCCAATACTTTCTCCTTCCTCATTTCCCAAACCCCCACTCTAAAGCTCCAAATCGTCGATTCCCAAACAACGGCCGAAATCATCCGTCAACATTCCGGTGGGCCATCCCCCTTCCACATCGTCTTAGAGCACGAGCTCAACCGTAATCCGTGGGTCAATCCAGATCGTACATCAGGCACCAACGTCCTCCATGCAAGTATATATACAATAGAAAACGAGGGTTTGATGAAGTGGTCGTTGATTCTTAGGGTTCATTCGGCGGTGTGCGATCAGGCGGCTGCCTTGGCGATCATGAAAGATCTAACAGTTATGATAAAGGAAGGGGGTGGTGGTGATGTTAAAGAAGGGGAAGTTAGTTTAGGGTTGGAGGAATATGTTCCTGATGGGAAAACTAATAAACCATTCTGGGCGCGTGGTGTTGATATGTTGGGGTATTCTTTGAATTCGTTTCGATTGGCAAATTTGGAATTTGTGGATACAGGTGCTCCTCGATCATCCAGAGTTGTGAGGTTGGTGATGGATTTGGAACACACCACCAAACTTGTTGAGGTAAATTATTACATGCTTAATGTTTTAATATTGTTTTGCAAAATGATAAACATCTTGAGGCAAGATGGTTCTCAACCATCTTGCATTTTTTCTAAATCACTAATAAAGTTAAATGAAAGTGTATTTAAATCATTCTAAAGGTACGTATGTTTCATTATTTTCAGGGTTACTACAACTTATAAACAATTTAAAAATATTTATTTAATTATATTTATTTCATAAATATAAAACTATGTATAAAATGTCATTTCTACTATGATTGATAAAATTAGGCTATTATTACATTTTTTGACTAGGCTAATAATTATTATATCATTATAATTGATAAATATATTTAATTATTAAAGAAAATATTAATAAATGTTACAAAAATGTGAAATATGAACAATTCAAGATGGTTAAGAACCATCTTGAGTCAAGATGGTTATCATGACCCGTTTGTTTTACCATGCATGCTTAGTTTGTGTTTTATGTTTGTTATGTTATGTATGATATGTGTCTTGAGTCAAATGGTTAATAACCATTTTGAATTGTCTATAATTCATATTTTTATTATTTTAAATCATTTTTTTAAGTTATTGCACATATTTATCAAGTATAAGAGTGTTGCAATCATTGACTATGTAAAAAAGTATTAATGATAGCTTAACCATATAAGCTATTATAGAGAATACACATATTATGTATAATTCTATATTTTTGAGAACAAATGAACTGATAATGGATTTTATGTAATTTATGGGTTGTACAACCCTTAAAACAATGAGACATATATTTGTAATGAACTAAATATACTTAAATATACATTTTCGAATAATTTAAGTGAAATTCAAGATAATTAAGACTTATCATTTTGGTTTTGTCCCCCCCTCCCCCTCCCCCTCCCCCTTTTGGATGGGTGGTGGGGTGTGGGCAAGACTTTTAAAACAATCTTTTGGAGTCCTTGGATAAAATTGCTACTAAACTTTTCTAAATATTCAAAAGTGTCACCGAATTTAAAACTCTTCACTAAATGCCACTTAATTTTCCAAAAAGTCAAGAAGGATATTTTAACCTATTATACCAGGTTAGGCCAGTTAAAAATCCCTCAGTTGCCATTAAATTGCTTTGCCCCCTCCCCTTCTTCCTCCATCACACTCTCTTGAACTGCAACTTTCATCTCTCATTCATTGTTGGCTTGCTGCAAGCCTTCTTTTTCTTCCCTAAAAGTGTGATTCTTAGAATGTTTAAATTATTAATGCTTGAATCTCATGGACTAAGAATCCGCTGAGGAGGTTTGCAAGCTGCAGAACATTTGGGTTATTTAGGGTTGTGACCACTTTGATAAGGTTGATGAACCATTGTATCAAACTGTAAGGGCGTTGTGATGGCCTTGATCACTCACAATTAGACATTAAACAAGGACATTGAGTACTTGGAAAAGCTAAAGGAAGATTGAGAAGAGGAAGTAAAGTAGCTCAACTTTGTGTGGTGTTGGAAATATGGGGTAACACGATCACTTACACAAGATGAGAGATCACTTGGGTGGCTAGGAGTCGAGGGTCAAACTCGTCTCCTCTTAAGACTTATTCACAAGACCGTGCATAGACTTAAGGTAAAACCTAACTTCTTGTAAGCTAAGTACAAGATCTCTCAAGAACTCTCAAGAAGTTGTTGCAGTTCAACACTTTAGGAGTTGTGTTGGAGCTCTCTAGGAAGAAAGAAGGAGAAGTTAAGGTGTGTTTGATGAGTGGAAATCATCCACTATTTATAGGAGTTGGAGCATCCAAACTTATTTACACTTAGCAATCCATATAGCATGATTTGGGGGCTTTGTCTATAGGGTTTTGACCATCATTAAAGGGTTAATCTTGACTGATAATATCAGTAAAAAATAATCCTAAAAGATGCCCCTACGAATTAATGCCCACGCTTAAATCAAGGGATTTTGAAAAAGAACTCGACTGGGCTCCAACACGAGCCGTGTTGACACAGCACGGTTCGTGTTGCCCCAGAGAGTCTTTTTCTGGCTCTCTGGACTCCAACAGGACCCGTGTCATACCTGGCACGATCTATGTTGGGTTCATTTCACTTAGTAAGCTCGATTTTGACTTTCCCAGTCAATCCTTAGCTTATAACATGGTCCCTTAGGCCTTTTAAATCTTGAAATACTCCAACATGTTGGCAAAAAATCTAGTCTTGAATCTTAAGGTTGAGGGTTATGATTTATGAGGTAAGAGAGAGGTCTTTAGTGTGGGTAGTGATGTTTGATTGGTATTCTAGGTGTTAGGGTTGCAATGGTAGTTGGATATCTAGGGTGATTGTTGTGGGTAATAATAGTCATCGGCAACATTTGGACACAACAATACCTGTATTAAATCTTCTTAACTACGGCCGCAACCAACACATTAATAATAATAATAATAATAATAATAATAATAATAATAATAATAATAATAAGTGAATGGAATTTACTAAATTTCATCATAATCAAATCTAAAGAGATACTACAACACATAATGATCATCATCAAAACAACATCATCTGAAAAGATCATGTGACAACCCTTCACTTGCTCAATCAGTTTACTCATATTTCTTTGTTGGAGCCTCACTTGAAGCCTATTCAGCTGGTGATTCCTCCACCTTAGGCTCTTCAGCTACAAACTCGACTTCGGCCTCCTCAGCTATTGGTGGTGGGGTTGATGGTGAAGGATGTGGTGGTTGTATATGTGTTGTTGAAGGAGTTAGCTGAGTTTGTGGCAACCCTCCCCTTTTCCTTTTTTTTCTTTCCATCTTTTTTTCTAAAAATTCCAAATTACTTGATTTTTTTTAACTGGCTCAACCTGCTACAAAGGTTAAAATGACAATCTTGACTTTTTTGAAAAATTAAATGGAATTTAGTGAAGGGTTTTATATTTGGTAGCATTTTTGAATTCTTTGGAAAGTTTAATGACAATTTTATCCAAGCACTCCAATCCTTTGAGTACTCAAAATTAAACAAAGAAAAGGAAGTTATCTCAACCTAACATGCTAGGAATATTGGATTTCAATAAGCCAGAGTATATGTGTCGAGATAATGGTAAGTCAAATTTTAACAATGTAACAATCAACTGAAAATATATTACACCTTTAGATTCTAGTATACCATAACTGAGTTGCTTCTAGTTGAACGATGTTTTATGTTACCAATTTCAGTATATGATAGTTTGAAATACTACAATTAATGTGTGGTACTTTGGAAAACCATAATCTAATATATTAAATTTGGAATTACTACAATACAAGTGTCACGTAGGAATACAACTCTCCTTCAATGCCACTAGAGAACCATCGAGTTGGTTTGAATAAACTCAATGGCAGTACATTGAAATCCAATTATATCTAAACGAGAAGTTTACCCCTAGATGTTCTTCGCCTTTGACCTTTTCCTGATAGCCTTGAGTGCTCCATCTATTTACTAAGGGTGTGTTTGGTAAATATCAATTTTTATCCAAGTTTATCCATATTTCTATTCATTTAATTGAAACTTACCTTATATATTACCAACCCTACCTAAATTTATTTAAATTTACAATATTGTCTTACCATTGGCAAAAATAACAGTATCATAGTGCCATTACTTATTGTTATTAGTTGATTTTACTATATATACTAGAACTGAAGTACCTTTGTAACTTTCTCTAATTCCTTTTTATCCTTATCACCTTTTCGCATTTATAAACTACTATAATATAAGGCTTAAAATTTTGAATTGTGATTTTAAAGGGATGCAGAATTAGAGAGATTAAATTATTCGGCGCCATATCAGCAGCAGCTTTGATGGCTGCGAGACTAGCTAAAAAATTACCTAATGGTGAATTTGAGAAATATTCTGTGGTGACTATGACTGATTGTCGTAAACTTCTCCAACCTCCACTTACTAGTCACCATGTTGGTAAGTTTTTACAATTATCTTTTAACCTCTCATTTGACATCGATAAAAATTAGATTATAACTTTCTTTGGCTTTATTTTAGTGTTCTGAAACACTTGTGCATGCTTGACATCATATAATTTGCTAATGTTTTTTTTTTGTTTAAGGTTGTGTTTGATTTAAAAAATAAAATGGAAATAAAAACTTATTTCTTTTTGCTAATCTAATATAAAAGTACTTGCCTTTTCGACAATCACTTCCTTGATTTTCTTCGTGTCCAATCATACCCTCTTATATGTTGCTTGTCATATTTTTCTTATTTTCTTTTCAAATTCAAAAGGAAGACTTTGATTCAAAAGCAATAAATTTTTCATAGTGTTTTCCATTTAACTCTTCTTTCTTTACCTTTTTCAAAACAAAGTACATTTTTAAGAATTTTCTTTCATTCTTACTTTCCAAACATCAAATGGGACCTCAGTTTCTTGTTACAAAAGCATATGTTAGGTGGGATTTTTTTTTTGGATAGTTGGAAGCCAAAAGACTATAAAAACACACCTTTTTAAGAATGAAATCTGTGAAATTGGAAGGGTTTTTTCTTGATCGTTAGTAATTAGTAGTTAGTGTTGGGGCCGTCTCACAATAATTAATCTCAATATGTTCTTTTTATTATCACTTTTTATGAATATTATGATGACTGATAATTTATTTAAGGTGATTTTAATAAACTTCATCCCTCCATAAGTCATAGGTCGCATTTATACTAAATAGATATTCTATAAAATAAAAAAAAACTTTTAAACGGTTATCCAAAAAAAGTCTATCTAACCAAAATTGTATAAACGATCTCACCCTCGCGTGTTCCTCTCATATAAAGAAAAAAGACAATTAAGTTTAGTGAAAATAATTAAAGAATAATGGAGTAAATTTGGTCTGCTGACTTAGATCTATTTTAAGAATAACCACCAGCAAACTCAATATGTCGCTGCTGAACTAGTTATGACAAACATGATCCATCAATCCTACGATTTTTACCAGTAAGAAATATTTTACTTCTAATAAGACTTGAACCTTGGTGGGGATTGGGAACATATAAGACGGAGATTTAGCTACCACCTTTCTGATGATAGATGTTCTAAATTGAATAAGTTTATTAACTAGACTAAATAAAGTATGATATGATGATTCTTTCATGTGTATCATGTAGGATTTTATCACTCAGCCATTCTTAGCACACATGAAATGAAAGGCGGAGAAGAGTTATGGGAGTTTGCAAAAATAATCTACACATCCTTCCGAGATGCAATGAACTCAAACAAACACTTTTCAGACATTGCCGATTTTAACTTCCTGATGTGCAAAGCCATTGAAAATCCAGGCTTAACTCCATCTTCTTCACTAAGAACATCTTCCATCTCAATTTTCGAGGATCCTGTTGTTGATCAACACGACGAGATTCACAGTGAGTTAGGGGTGGAGGATTATGTGGGTTGTGCTTCAGTGCATGGCGTGGGGCCCTCCATTGCAATGTTCCATACTTTAAGAGATGGAAAATTGGATTGTGCTTTTGTCTATCCATTCCCTCTACATTCAAGAGAACAAATGCAAACTCTGGTTGATAAAATGAAGATAATACTTACTAATGCTTTGAAGTAATGACTACAAAAGCTTGTGATAATCAGATGTTCATTGTAAGTAGGTTATTCTTGTAAATGCACCATTGATACTTCATATTTTGCGCAACATATTACGACAATTCATATGTTTGATACTTTTTTCATTTAGCGAGGTTACTCCTTGAGATATCACAATGCTAAATTAGAAGTAATTAGTTTGTCATTGTTGTGTAATCAAAATGTACACACCTTATTGTTATCAAATGTGTAATTTTTGAAAATAAAGGCAATGGTTGACTTATATAGTGTCTTAAAGTATATAAACGTTTATATTGTTTGTCGACATATAACAATCTTATATTTTACAAAACTGACTAATAAATTACAATCATAATTTGCCAAAATATGTTTGTTGTAAATAAATTACTCACTAACTTGATTAAAAGTAATTACGATATTTTTTTTTTGAAAAGCAAATCAATTTATCATAATTAATTGCTTTACTTTTTTGTGGCCAATTTTTCAACTAGTTTCATACATACTAGTTAACCTAATCTGCACTAGATGAGTTTTCATCTATAGTATTGTTGTTGACCCTCCTATCCTGATCCAAGTCGAACTTGTTGAGAATGGTTTGTTCTAGCGTCAAAATCTAATGTGACATACTAGTAATATCACTTGAAAAGCCATGCTTGGAGGAGACCGTCTTGCTTATGTGAGATAATCTCACCCAAGAATTAGTAAATTTTATGTTAAGTGAATAGTTTTTGAAACAAATGATTGTTGTTGGTCACATAATTTTCTTTTAGTTTAAAAATAAAAATAACTATTCTATTTTAGTGTTTCGAAATGAACAATTCAGATAATTCAGTTGGAAACACCCGATATGATCAAATGTTTTTTCAAAATTAACATTGACTGATTTCTTCCAGACTACAGATACAACATTCTCTTTACGACCTGAAATAAATCTGAAAGAAATTGAATATCCAACATCATTTTGTTATCTAGTGTTTAATTCGAGCGGGCTCAAAATAACTTAAATGTGATTCAACCCAACTCGAAATTATAGCTTGAACATAAATTTTTTAAAGCACTAGCCAAATATCCTAAATAACAAGCCATATATGATCGTTCAAGACATAAAATTATGAGCTCCATGGTTGATAAAAATAAACATATATGGATTATTCCTTTGCACAAGGGTTGGGGCCCAAAAAGGCAAAGACCAAGATCCAATCACACTTACATTTGGGAGTATTTGGTAAACAGTCAATTGGATGACTTATTGAGAAAAAAAGTAAGTTATTAAAATATTTAACATACGCAAAGATGTTAAATAAGAGTTTGGTAAACAACTTATTCACTTGGTTTTTTTATTATTATTAAAAGGCCAAAAGCCCAAAGTTCAAATGTATCAAAAGAGATACACGACTATCCCCAATAAGAAAAGGCCAAAGAACACCAAATAAACAAAATTTAAAAAAAAATATGGAAAGAACAAATCGAGCACGAATAATTACTGCACATCAGCACGAAATGTTGGTCTTGTCCTTAGCTTCTGACTTCCTCATGTGTTGTCTCTTTCGCTGTGAAGCTTTTTGTATTTCTCTATTTCATCCAACAGCTAAGAAGAGCACCCCAATTTACTACTCAATCTACACCTAAACATCCATCTCCATCACCATCCAACAAAAGAACCTTTTTCATCTGCTTACCATCTTCATGTTTTAACCCATCCGCGATATTAATCAAGGTTATAGGATGGACAAGCCACTAAAATATTGCAAAGTGCTATCCACTGAATACATCACAACCTCTTTCAACTCTTTGCTCAAATACCCTCTCTCCATTTTATAGTTAACAAAACTTCTTCCATGTTTAGGCTCTTACCTTCAAATACCATTGCATTTGATAATTAGCCATTTAGGTAAGTTGCTTATTAGGCATGTTTGAACCTATAAACTATTTCTACTTTCACTTCCTCCTCACACCACATTGCCACTACACCCCTTGCACCTTCCTCAACTGAAACTTCCACATGCCCTACATGGTTACTCCCCCAACACCTCCTAACATCCCATTGGTCAAGTTTTGTGTGTTTTATTTCCACCAGCACATACAGTCAATTCTCATCTTCTGAATCAATTTCTTCACATCTTCTTCCTCAAAGTTGATCCCACTCTTTTCACATTCCACACTACTATTTTCATTGCTAGTGCTTCCTGTTTTTCTTGTATTTCTTCTTCTTTTATTTTCTTCATGATATGATTTCTTCTGCTAACGCATCTGCTGTAATAGTGACTCTCCTAAGAAATTTCATGCCCATAATATCCCCAAAATGAATAGCTTTCCCAACACTGTCTTTTGTTCTTCTTGATTGATCGAAACTTTCCTCAATAGTATCAAATTCTTCTACTCTCTCTTGAGATTGAGTCGGGAAAGTTTTAGGAACCTTGTATCCAACTTCTATTTCTGATGCTCTTCTTTTTCAAACATTGGCGGTGGTGACACATCAGTGTTCTTCTTCCTAACACGATCATTAGTTGCTTGCGGGTTCCCATAAGCCTCTTCATTATCCTTCCCATGGTAGCTAGACTCCTAAAGATCCTCCTCTTGGGTGTTAAGCCTCTTGATATTTTCTTAAACTCAGTAAAAAGGTCGTCTTGCTCTCCTTAGATGGACTTTGTCTTGGTACTTGCACTTGTTTCTTCTCAGGTTGAGTTGATAGCAACCATATTATTGAATTCTTATAGATTTTGGGCACATATTCTCTCATCATTATTGGGTTCTCCTTGATTTGAATTTTTAATGCTATGATCATTCTGTGATTCTTCCACTTCTCATCTTCTTGGTTGGAAATGTCTTGCTGATTATCGAACCCTAGCTGTATCTCTTGAACTCCCCCATTCCTGGTGTGGCTATTGATGCTATCGATATCCGATTCACTTGTAACGCCCCAACCTAGGGTGGCTAGGCACGTCACTGCAGTGGGTTCCTCCTTGGAAACCCACAAGGCTACCTAAACTCTAAACCATAATTATTCCCAAATATCATAGAGCAGCGGAAGCCTTTGTCCATAACAAAACTCAAACTTAGGTCGTAGGAGTCAATCTAAAACATACAAATCCATACATACTTACACTCAACAAAGTCTACACACCCAATACATCCATATTAAACTTAATAACATATTCGAAATCAAACATATAACTCTAAGCCTCCTTCTTAGCCATAACTCCAAAAGACTTCAAGAGCTAGTCATTAAGGTTCTTTCCCGCCTTTCCGCTTTCAAAACCTGAAAAGAGGTAAGGTCATGAGCTCCACGAGCCCAACGAATAATCCTTATCTCCCCCGTTGTTACACTTTGCACATCAACAGGTTAGCACATAAGCACATAAACACATTATCATAAACATATCATTACTTTCTAAGAATGCAACAACATAGGGAAGTGACAAAGGGATCTATATCAAAGAATCACCATAAGCTCATATAACTCATACATACATATCACATAATTTAAATCAACTATCACATTCTTATCAAAGTCACATCACATTTCATAATCAAAATCATACATAATCACAATCTTCCCATTTCGGAAAGCTTAGCACAAATCTCAACTATCACATTCATATCGAAGTCATATCATATTTCATAATCGAAGTCACACATAATCACAATCTTCCAATATCGAAAGAGCTTAACACAAATCACAACATAACACAGTTTTAGGGGAACTCAACTTATAACTCACTCAACGGACTAGCACCTATATATCACAAGGGTCACAAACACATCCTGGTGAACCAGGGACCCATCATTCTAGAGCGCAGATATCCTCAATTCACAAACTATGTGGTCACATTCACATCCTAGAGGACCGGGCAAAGCCCACTCAAGGTACCAACTAGGGACTTACATAGATCCAAAACAAACAGGCCGAAAATCACATCCTGGTGGACCGGGCAGTGCCAACTCAAGGTACCTCCCAGGCGACCTGACACAAAGACACCACTACTATGGCCATAGTCCTAGAACGACACATAAGCAATAGCCCAAAGCAAGACACAAATCTCATTCCCCAAAACTTAGTTTAATAACACCAAATAAGCATACATATTCAAAACTTCATAACTCTTAAAACAAGCATCCTAAATTCTTGAAATCTTAAACATGCATAGTATATACCATATAGAATTTATAGTAAAATTTGGAGACATGAAAGCTAAATACATAATTCACGAAAAATCATACAATTTCATCCAATTTGAATTGAAAAACAAGGTAGTTTCACTCTAAAAATTATATCTCACAGAATACAACTCCAAAATTCATGAAAATTTACCACATGCTATCTAATAATATCTCAAACCTATAATAAAAATTTCATTCAATTTGGATAAGCTAATAATTCTCAAAAAATCAAACAGTAGCCCAGTCCCTATGCATACGAATTTTCTAATAGTTTTCATCCATAATTCTTGTTCTCCAAACCCTAAAATTCAAGCAACAACCGCAATCTAATACATGCAAACTCAGATTCACAACCAAAACATCAAGCTTCATCAAATTCATATACTTTAACAATCCAACATATGCAAATTAAGGGTGAGTTTCTAACAACTCCAATTAGGGTTTTCTACTCTTTTAAACTGTAAAAACAACTCAAATTCATGAATTCAATTCCAAATTTGAGTATAAATCATAATCAAAACTTTCCCTATCAATTTTAATCAAAGAAAAGAGAAGAATTACTCTCCAAAATAAGTAGAACAACACAATTTTGTATGTCTCTGATTCTGGGATATAACTCGAGCTAGGGAGGTCAAAATGACAATCACACCGTTGGATATGAAGAGGAATGTGTCAGGAACAACATACTAAAATTTGAAGCCGATCGGACGTTGTTTGGTTGTCGATCAGAACCAAAAACGGGACTGCTTTGCTCTCCCTTTCTCTTTTCTCTCTCTAAAATGTGTTGTGTGAATATAACGTGAAACTGAAACAAAAACCCCCTTCCCCTAATTGTATTTTTCCTTTCCTCTCCTTTTCCTATTGTTTTTCCTTTTTCCTTTTTTCTTTTCCCTTTTCCTTTTTCCTATTCCTTTTCTCCATCATACTAAACTAATACCAACCAATACTAAAAAATCTGGGGTGTTACATCACTGGATTCTTCATCTTGGACATTTCCATTGTTTATACTCCTTGGATCACTTTGTGGTCTTGTAACCACATGATGCATGGACCCTACTTCATTGACAAAGATTTTGAATGCTATATTTTCTACATTCAGTAAAACCTCGCCACTAATCTTGTCAAATCTTTCCGATCTAGACTCTCATTAGTTCAAAACTTTGTGTTCTATATATAACATTTTCCAATCACATTATTCTTCCCCATAATTTGACGATTTCTTCAAAAGTCTCTCATGTCCAAGCCCGGGGGGGGGGGGGGACGCCATGTACTTCTACCCACATTCGTCTAGTGTCTGCATGCTCATAGACCGTCCACAATCTTGAATTCTATAAACCATTATTGTAATTCTTGAAGGGTAGCTAGTGCATTTTCCATTTGTCCCAAGATCTCAAAAGTAAGTATGAATTTGACACTGGAAATGGTCGTGATTCTTGAGTACAAACCGAAGTTGGCATGAATTGCATACGTGAGAGTTGCGATATCATGATACACGTTGCTTGTGCAGACAATACTCCTTTCTAACCAGTTTTAGGAATCTTAATTTATCACCCGTTCAACATTACATTTCTATACTCCTTGACATTTGTCCTTGTCCTTCTCTTGTTGACTTTCCTTCATTTCCCATATCTGCCTCACCTTATGCCTTCTAACCATGATCACTGTAATAGTAAATCCTCTCACCTTTGTCTTATTCATCAATGATACTCCCTTGGTTGTATCCTCTTGACTTCATAATTGTACGAATCTGTATCTTCTACCCATGGTCTTACTTCTTTTGAGGGGTATGTGCATACTTTGGATATCAATAGAATGAAAGGAGCAACATATTAAAATTAACTATTTGTACAAATGAATTTAGCTCGAAACTTACATAAAATTGCACACGTAATCATAAAAATAATTTGTATATATTATGTTAAAAATTAGTGAGTGACAGGGTATAATGAACTTTTGACAAATAGTTTATTTAAAATGATAAAATAACTAATTTTACCAAACATGCAATCTATACAATTAATGCAAATAATGAATCTGAATCGTTAATAATAAACAACCAATGCAAACAACAAACTATCAAGTATTTGCCAAACAGGGCCTTTATAATCCCTTCCAAATGCTGACTCATGATGTGTTTGACAATAATGTTTAGGATAGTGCTAGCACTTTGATCAAGTCAATACTCTAACTGGATAAATATTAGTGCTCGACAAGCTAGTGTGTTAAGTCACATTTAGTGTTTCGATGGCATTTATTGAAACGTTAAAAAAGCTAACGTTTAATGTTTGAAGTAGCTTTTCACTTTTTTTGGTAAAAAAGAATCCTTTAAAAATATTCTTTAGAAATTATCCGTATTCTTTTATGTCATTCTACATTAATCAGGAAAAATCATAAGCTAAATCTATAAAACACAATGTTCATTTGTATAATTGTAACATCTCAAATATTTGGTTAAAGTGTGTCTTAAAAGAGTTTAAAGTGTCTAATTATATTTTAGGGAGCTGCTCTGTTAAGCATGCCTAATTGGGAGTAGCCTCATGATGAGTGATCTCCTGGGAAGTTTTCCCTTAATGATTTGTGGGGTCGGTCAACAATCCTTAAAGCGGTTATCGGTAATATCCGCGACCCAAGAGAGATCAAGAGCGTTACAACAACTATCTACTATCCACTACTTAAACCATTATCTGTTACCTAAATCGCTAATTTTGTCGAACTTCAATTTTGGAGCACTACCCTATATTGGGCCAGCATCTTTTTGTTGGGCCATCCGTTGGAGGCAGAACTGTCTAGTCTATAGTATTCACTCTTCAACATCGTTCAGATCCATTCTTTGCCACCAAATTAGTAATCCACAGCCGTCAGACCCTGGTCCTCAAATCTCAACCGTCCGTTCCCCTTCTATCTCACCTTTCAAATTTTAATTTATTTTATTTAGTTTTTTTAGCACCGAGGAGCGCCCTTTCAAAATTCAAATTCTCTCGTACTATCAGACACTCTCACTTCCTCTCTCTCTCATTTCCCCCCAATCTTCACACTACAGATTCTCGTCGTAGAAGAACAAGAAATTCGCTAATCGCAATCAAATTAGGGTTGAGAGAGTGAGAGTGAGGATTTGTTGATTGTGCGATTCTCAAATCGTACTTCAATCTGTTTTCGATTAAGTTTTTCAGCTGAGCAAATGGCGTCGAATCGGCAAGAGAAGGAGAAAGGTGTAAATGTTCAAGTTCTTCTTCGTTGCAGGTATGATTCTTCGGTTTTTCTTCCGATTTTTGGATTTGATTTGTGTTGGCGATTGAACTAGGGTTTTTACGGTGCAAGTGCCAATTAATAGTGTTTGTGTTGGTTTTGTTTTTTATTTTTTTTGTTTGGATGAATGAATATCAGGCCATTCAGCAGCGAGGAGATTCGCAACAATGCGCCTCAAGTAGTGACGTGCAATGATTTCCAGAGAGAAGTTGCCGTTTCTCAGAATATTGCTGGCAAGCATATTGACAGAGTTTTCACTTTTGACAAGGTAAGGTTTTTACAGAATCAGGTGTTATGCTGTTTTCAGATGCAAAGAAAGATGGGGTTGCAGTTGTACAATTGGATTGGCGATTTCTATTGCATAAGGAGGCAGTCTAGTAATTGGTTCGATTTTAAGCTTAATAATGGTACCTTAAAGTAGCAATGGAGCTGGCTAAATGGTTACCCATTTAACAATCTACGTGTTATGTAAAAGAACTCATTGTGTAAAATCTTAGGATATTATGCTTTAATGCAAGGCAAATAAATGAAATCTTGAGCTGTAAGAGAACTTTGAATTCATAACCAAACGAGTAGTCAATCTTAAATTACAAGTTTAATCGTATAGGAATAATCGGGTAAATGAGTTGACCTATTTGGCCAATTTAATTAAATGGGTTAATATGTGTTTTGTCATGCTGAAAATTTCAATCTGAACATAAGCCATTTAATTAAATGAGTTTATTGTGTCAATCCAAATAATTAAATGAGTTGAAAATCTCCAACTGAAACTTGCCTACTATCGTGTTCAGTTTAGGTTGACAATAGCACTCGGTTAGCTTTTCTCATCCTTAGCTATTACCTATTACTGTTTGTGTAGTTGCCATTTCAGAATTTTTGTTGCATCTTCAACATTGTCTTGCCTTACAATTTGTTTGCAAAATTTTAACAGTGCATAATTTTCATAAATATTGTCATGTATAGTTTGTTGAATTAGGGCTTGGAGTTATCTTGCCAAGTTGTGTAGAGAATAATTGAAACACATTTGTCATTGCTATTTGAGTATAGTTGTAGTATTCCTTGTGAAATGAGTTAAACTACAAAATAAAGGGATCTTTTTATGAAAGAGGGAGTGCATACATCAAACCATGTACCTCGCAGAGCGCGCTAAATCTCATGGTTCAATAGAAATATATAGTTGTTATATAAGTACATTAGAATATTTTTCCTTGGATTCATACTTCATTATAAAAATGGAAGCCATGCAAATGATTTGGGAAGTCCCAGAAAGGCATCATTAGCAAATAAAATGGGACACGGAGTGAATATTTGTTTCAGGTTTTGAGCTAATGAAGGAGTATGCAGGTTTTTGGCCCATCTGCTCAGCAGAAGGATCTTTATGATCAAGCAATTATTCCAATTGTTAAAGAAGTTCTGGAGGGATTCAACTGTACCATTTTTGCATATGGTCAAACTGGAACTGGTAAAACGTACACAATGGAAGGTGATTGCAAACGGTCTAAGGTATGTCACCAGCACCATATGTTTCACACTGATCAAGGTTACTTCTGAACCTTTGGTAATGGGTTGTAATTTGCCTGATTGAATAACTGGCAGAGTGATGGGGAGCTGCCTGCAGGAGCAGGGGTGATACCTAGAGCTATCAAGCAAATTTTTGACACACTGGAGAGTCAGAATGCTGAGTACAGCGTAAAAGTCACTTTTTTGGAATTGTACAATGAGGAAATCACTGATTTACTGGCACCAGAGGAAATCTCGAGAGCTGCTTTGGAGGAAAAGCAGAAGAAGCAATTGCCTCTCATGGAGGATGGTAAAGGAGGCGTTCTTGTAAGAGGTCTGGAGGAGGAGATTGTCACCAGTGCTAGTGAAATCTTTAGTCTTCTTGAAAGGGGGTCTGCAAAACGTCGCACAGCTGAAACTCTTCTTAACAAACAATCAAGGTGTCTGATCAAGCTCCACATCTGTCCTATACATACATATTCTTTTATCTTGTATCTCTATCCTTTTCTCACCCCTCTTCCCCCTCCCCCCACCCTGTGAATGGATTTAAAGATTGATAATGATAAGAAAAACTCATTCATTGTTTACTTATTTTTTCAGCCGATCACATTCTTTGTTTTCTATCACCATACACATTAAGGAAGCAACACCGGAAGGAGAAGAGCTTATCAAATGTGGAAAACTCAATTTGGTTGATTTAGCTGGGTCAGAAAATATTTCTCGATCTGGGGCTCGAGAGGTTAGACAGTTTGATCTGAAATTCTATATTATCATCTGTATAGACGTGATCAAAGTGCTTTTATTCTTGTTTCTGGGGGTGTAATCAAACTGTTTACTTTAGTCAGGAAGCTTGCTATCCTTTTATTCATGGTTGAGGTTGCTAAAATTTTCCTATCCTTGAACCTCGCAGGGCCGTGCTAGAGAAGCCGGAGAGATAAACAAAAGTCTTCTTACATTAGGACGTGTGATAAATGCTCTGGTGGAGCATCTTGGACATGTCCCTTACAGGTTAGGGCATCAGTGGGTTTGTTATGAGTTATGACAACAGTTTGTTTTCATTGTTCTGTGGCATTGACTGATGTTTCATGATTGTCGATTAGGGATAGCAAGCTCACAAGATTATTGCGGGATTCCCTAGGAGGACGAACCAAGACATGCATCATAGCAACTGTATCGCCAGCTGTTCATTGTTTGGAAGAGACATTAAGTACTTTGGACTATGCGCACCGGGCCAAACATATTAAG
This sequence comes from Portulaca oleracea, assembly GCA_029582165.1. Taxonomy (NCBI): domain Eukaryota; kingdom Viridiplantae; phylum Streptophyta; class Magnoliopsida; order Caryophyllales; family Portulacaceae; genus Portulaca; species Portulaca oleracea. The sequence continues at coordinate 15,555,601 of CM055881.1, forward strand.
AATAAGCCTGAGGTCAGTCCTGCTTTTTGCAGTTTAAATATTAAATCCAATTTGACTATGTGGAATAGTTTAAGGCTTTCTAGTGGAGGGCATGGTAGAGGGGGGTGCGAAAACTTCTAAAACCCTGATGGTAATTAATGTTACAATATTGTGTTTTGTTGGCATTAATCCTTAAGTCATGATTACTATGGCTGGGTTTTAAAGTGATTAAACTGAACCATAGAATACCAGGAAAACATTAACATTATTACAGTGATACACAACAAAATAAAATTATTATCTCATGTCAATATCTTAACTGTCTATTGCTTCTTCCCCCCCCTGTGTTATTGTCCATATTTTTATGCATAGTCAGTGAAACTTTGTAGTGATTAACCCCCTTCTCTTACAACATTTCTTGAATTGGAATATTGAATGCTGAATACTTCCTATGTAATATGGTTAGCTTTCCTGCTCGTGCCTTCTTTGTGAAAGTTTTCCATTAACCTCGATCATCAAGGAGCCTAGTGCTTGCGACTACTAGTGGGTGTAGAATTGTTAGGTCTAATTCAATTGTGTGCAGCCATAAGGAATGAAGGGTAGTTTGTAACTAGTAGCCCCTTCTAACAAGATGGTGGGAATTTGAGTATTCGGTCTTCCATCAAAGATACGTATATCATGTAAAAGAACAGCAATGTTTCTTATTGGATTCAGTGGCCCTGACAAACTTTCTTAGGAGAACGGAATAGGTGAAACTAGGTTAAGTGCGATGTGTTGACTCACCATCTCAAGATCAAGTCACTATCACCCACAATTTTCACCAAGAACTTAAAATTTGGAAGTCACAACCATTGAACCTATACCCAACATTCCTTATTTGCCTTGTATAAGGTTATTGATGATAATTTAATGTTCAGGTGAACCAAAAAATGATGAAGTCAACTTTGATAAAGGATCTTTACAGTGAGATAGAGAGGTTGAAGGGAGGTAAATAATTCATGTGTTTCCATGTTTCACTTAACTATTTATTTTTGTTCATATGAAAATAATTCTGCTATTTGTCCAGAGGTTTATGCTGCACGGGAGAAAAATGGAGTATATATTCCGAAAGATCGTTACTACCAAGAAGAAAGTGAGAGGAAGGTATGGTCTGCTTTAGTATTTTTGTTTTGATAGTTGGTAGTTCAGAGTTCCTTTTTTTTGGGTGAATTCATTAATACTTTACAAAGGATATGAAATTTGGGTTGTCATTGCTCATCATTAGAAATCTCTTGCCTGATTGTTTTTGTTATCTACTTTTGTCTATTTTTTTCAGGCAATGGCAGAACAAATTGAACAAATGGGTGTCACAATTGAGACACATCAAAAAGTATGTGATTGAGTAGTTAATTTTGATGTATGGCATGTGTTTGATGTTAATGTGATCTTACTTGTATCTTTCCATTGAAAATAGCAAGTTGAAGAACTGCAAGGCAGATATGACAGTCAGGTTCGCGAATGCTCTGAACTTAGCAAGAAGCTTGATTCCACACAGGTAAGTCATGTTGCTTTGCTTCAGTAATCTTGTAGATTTTTACTCATCAATCAACATTTTAAAAGGTCTGTTACCAATGCAGAAAGACTTGAATCTGACCAGAAAATTATTGGCGGGCACTGAGGAGGAACTGAAGAGATGCAAGTACACTCTTAAAGAAAAAGATTTCATAATATCGCAGCAGAAAATAGCAGGTTTAATTATATTATTGGATATCCCTCTTTTTGAAGATCTTTTGTCTACTGTGTTGCCCTCTAATGTGCTTTTTCATGCTCTAACAGAAAATGCTTTAACCAATCAAGCTTGCCTTTTGAGGTCAGACTTGGAAAAAGCTCTCCAGGATAATGCCTTGTTGTACTCAAAAATTGGTACATAAATAGCTTCATTTCGTTATGCTGTTTGATTGTTTGTCAGCAGTAAAGTATTACTTTATGATCTGATACAATGTTGTTTGGGATCACAGACCGGGAGGACAAATTAAGCGCTGACAACAAGTCAGTGGTGATCAGTTACCAAGCAGAACTTGCTAAGCAGCTTGGCTCCTTATGCAGCACGGTGGCTTCTTCTATATCAAAACAAGACGAGCACCTTCAATCTGTTGATAGGTTGTGTCATTCACTGCTTAATACGTACAATGAGGTAGCACATCAGATCTCTAGATAATGGCAAATGTTTTCTGCATCAGGCTTGTATTTTGCAGCTTAACTAGTCATGTGTTTGCTACTTTCTTGCCTGTTTGGTAATTTTCTTTGTTTTTCATATATTTGTCGTTGTTTCTCTGTGCGCAGGCTGTAACTGGGTTGAAAAACAAAATGATGGCTTCAAAGAGCTTGTGTATCTCCCATATGGAGGCTTTACAAAATGTGGTTCGTTTGCACAAGGCTAGCAGTGATGCTAGTTTGGAAGAGATTTCATCTCTTGCTTCTGGCAGTGCTGGCACTATTGAAGAGGTAAGATCGTGTTGTGGTTGCATCTTCTTCATGTTGCTATTTTCTTGCTCCTTGCAGCCCCCCTCTCTCGTACGACTCTTTAGACTTCTTGCTTAGCCTCATTACTGGACACTTGTTAGAGTTTCAGGCGGACCTTTAAGCTGTAAATGGCATTAAATTTCATGACTGAATATTGACTTGTTGATTATTTTGTACAACTAAGCTGTGACCTTCCTAATTTCCAATGTTGTTTCCATTCTAAATCAGTTTCTAGCAGTGGCCGATGCTGAAGCCATGTCAATTTATGATGATCTTCAAGCAACTTTATCATCCCTCCAAGGAGGAATGGCATCTTTTGCCCGAGAACTACGACAGGTTAGTTGGTCATTCTTGCATGGAAATGCATTTATGTATTGTCCTGATTCTATCCTGTTGCCCTCCTCCAAAGTGTTAGTTATATGACAGCTGCTGCTCAATTTTTTTGATCTCAGAGATTTCATGATAGCGCTGAACAGATGAAGGATATTTCAGATTACATTAATCTGTATTTGCACGAGATAACAGAAAAATTAGATAAGCTAAATGACCATGTTTCTCAAGTGGAGGAGATTCAAGAGAACAGCATTTCTGACTTTCAGAAAACATTTGAGGTATGTCACTTCAGTCATTTCAGAAATGTTTAATTGATGTTTCCCATATCTGATATTTTTGAACTTTTTCATCCGGGCTCTGTGTTGTAGGAACAAGCAAAGTCCGCTGCTGAGAAGCTAATAGCTGATATGACCACTTTAATAACCAGCCACATTCGTTGTCAACAGGAGATGGTTTGTCTGCAGCTGTTATGGAAGTTTGTTCACCAGTCTTTTTTCTTTTCGAAAAACTTATTAAGATTTTACAAATGACTATGTAGGTGGATTCAAGACTCCTGAATCTCAAGGGAACTGCGATTGCAAACAAAAAATCTTTGGATGGGCATGTCTCCTCAATGGAGTGCATCACCAAGGACGCAAAGCGAAAATGGCAAACATTCTCTACGCAGTTGGAGAATACTGCAACTGACACTGCTGATTTCTCAGCAGCCCAACATTGTAGCATGGAGATGCTCTTACAGAAAACGTAAATCTTTTAGTTTGAAGTCTATCGCTATTATTATATATCCTATAGTGTAGTGCTGAGTTCTATCCTTCGCTTTTAGCCTTTTTAGCGTTCACTTTCATGTGAAGTCTATCAGTAATGTTTACTCTTTGCTTTATCTTTTAATTTAGCATGAGTACTGCCGAGACAGCGTCTAAGCAATTGAAGAGGACTCACGTGTCTGTGAATGAAAAGTGTGTTAAACAAGCCTCAGAAATGGTGTTGCGAGTAAGGTCAGTGAGATGTCATCTGTGATGCTTCCTTCAAGCCATCTCTATTTTCTCTTTTCTCTCTTCATTGCACCAATATATGGTTTGTTTTAATTTCCCTTCGGAGCTCTTCAGTCTTTAATTTCTCTTGTGCAGGAATTTGTCAGAAAGTAATGTACAACTTGATTCAGAAATTGATTCCGCAAGGACTACAGCTGAGCAAGATGTTGTGAATAGCAGCCATGATGTCGTGCAGGAGCTAGACAGTATGTTTCTCTGATACATATGACAGTTGCTAGAATTGGGATTTTGATTTTCTATGTTCTTGCACATTCACACAATCACAAGTTATAGGACATGCTTCAGACTCAGATTCCTTTCATAACATCAAGGCTATGATTCAGCATTCAAGAATTGAATTGCCTCTAGCTTTCGTTTGAAATTCCTTACAAATGCATTCTACTTAATCAGGCGAACATATACTGCATCTAATGTGATTGAGCTTTTTTTTTTTTTTTTGACATTTTGCTCATTGATTCATGTTAGTCTAAAGTATGGGACATGTTAAATGTTCCCTAAAGTCGTACTTTTCTAGAGGATGTATATGTGATTGGTATAATTTCAGGGCATTACTGCATTTAGTCTTACTATGTGGTTTGATGCGCTGCTGGAAAGTAGGGTTTTTAGTTTGTCCTTTACCATTTTCGACTTGTGGTGTTTACTATTCTGCTAAGCAATGTTTATGGGCTTGCTTTTCACTGGTGGGGTTTTTAGTTTTACATTCTGACTATACTGCTTGCTTCTTGGGGTATTATATCGTGTAGGGTTATCAGAGAGGCAACAGGAACAAGTGTCTGGAATCTTTTCTTCAGTAAAAGCTCAGACAGATAACCTTGAAGTTTTCCGGGAGGAACATTCGGATAAGGCTGCATGCATTGAGAAGGAGGCAGAAGCCACCTTCCAGCAAAGATACATGGTATATTCACTTAAACACAAATTTATCTGGACCATTTGCCTTTAGTGTTTAGGGTTTAGGGTTTAGGGTTTAACTCAACTTTGAATGTTGTCACTGACAAAACACTACAATTTCTGCGCTCCAAAGGGAGATGTCGCATGTCGGTCCACCAAATGTCTCTTATGGGAGGGAAACATGCCCTTTCCGAGGCAATTGGCCATCAAATGATCCCTATATTCCTGCTTTGGTCTTACAAATTATCACACAACTTGAGTAAAGAGTTGATGGATATCTAAATGTCACTGGCTTGTATAGCATAATTCTTTGACCATTGCTTGGCAATTGGTATGGTTGAAGTTTGCTTCTTGGTATGGCATACTCAGGAAGGTGCTTGTTTTCACAGATTCCAGCTGTTATCGATTTAGTTACCTCTTTAGATAATATTTGTATGTTAGACTTGGTCTGCTTGACAGTCTGGTCACCAATTGGTTTGCAAACTGCATGCATTCATGGCCATTCTGCTTCGTCGTCTCACAAAACCTTCTCCAATGTCAGGATTACGAACCAACTGGAACGACACCCGTTCGATGTGAGACAGAAGTCCCAAGTAAGGCAAGTATTGAATCTCTGTGTACAGTGCCAATGGATGCTCTTATTGAGGAATTCAGGGAAAACCATCCCTGTGATTCGATCGATGAAAAGGAGTCGAGACCATCACTCATACCACGGTCACCCCTAGTAGAGTTAAACTAATCAATCTAAGCTTTTTCGCTTGGGGATGTGGTCCATATTATTTGCACTTGCAGAAGGTATATGTAAGCTTCCATGTATTGGTACTGCCTACAGGCTTTCAAGTAAACTGTTATTTTCCTCCTATATTTTTGTAGCACAGTGGCTGAGAAAAGGAGCAGTTTTAGTGTATTAGTGGGGATTAATTCCAGCTTGGAATTTACCAGAACATAAAAAAGTTGGTGTGGATTGTATTGTATGAGGCTCTTTTGGAGCTAAAAGGGAGCCTTAATGTTGAATTGAATGTTATTCTGTTGTAAGAAAATCTGGTTCTCGTGTAGTATATCACTTTTAGGATTTGATTGCAACCAATTTGTTGTACTGATGTTGTACATGTTCTGTTGCAATTAGTGCATTAATAAAACTTAAGTAGCAAAAAAATAACTCAGAGGTATCCAATATTTGGGGTAATTATTTTTCAATACCTAATTTTTGAAAACTCATTTTGAGATATCCTTAATTTTTGGGTTAGTGATTATTTGGTGTTTTTCTAGCCACTAATTTTTTAAAGTGATTGAAATACTTTTATTCTTCTTCTTCAAGGGTATTTCTTCAAAAATATAAGAACAAGGGTATTTCGGTCACTTAATCAATTGATGACCGGAAAAATACCTAATAATTACAAACCCAAAAATTAAGAGTACCTCAAAATGAGTTTTGAAAAGTTAGGCATCGAAAAATAGTTTTCCCAAATATTGGTGTATTTTTGAGCAACTTTTTGCTTAAGTAGACGTAGTGAAATATTAAATATGATCTGATTTCAGATTTCAGATCAAATGTACCCAAAAAATTAGGGTGTGGGTTGTGATTTTCTAGAGGCTAAAGCTATAGTTCAAAAGTCAAATTTAATGAATCAAGTCTATTTGAACTTGTAAAAATGAATAGTATGAGTATATGACAAAGTACCACAATAAGATTTTCAAAATTCAAATAAATATACATCATAATGAGGAATATGTGGGTTATGTTGTTGGTTACTGACCTTGTTGACCCAGTGAGTCAATGGGTCAAACTCAAATGATAAAATTAATTTGAGTGATTAGACTTATCTGTATCAGTCAAAATCAATATAACTTAATTATGAGAAATAAAAAATCACCTAATGCCAAAAAAAATCTTGTAATGGAACACAATTTATTTTCACTAATTGTTACAAGTGAAAAAAAATATAAAAACAATATTTATACCACTATGTTATGGGGTCGAAAAATATTGGGCCAAAGTATTCTATGAACAAAAAAATGAAAAAAGAAAAGAAATAGATAGCAAACCCTACTTATGCGGTGCCTAATGGCTATCTTGTTGACTTGGTTCATTTTATATTTCCCACAAACCCATCTTTTTTAAACTTAACCCCCTCTCATTAACTAAACAGTTTGTTTATTTTGGAGGGCAAAGGGGGAGGGAAGGAGAACAAAGACTATTATTCATTTTCTTCTTTTTTGAAATAAAAAAGTAGGGGGTGGAGGGAGTCTAGAACGTATCGGCATGAGGCTCGAGTCTCACTTTTCATGTGCACCAAGTCTTCCCGCACCCTTCCTCTGAAAAACAAGCAAAACGACTTCAAGGTCGGGGGTGAGATCCATTTCAAGGTGGACCCGGGACCTTGGAAGCATATTCGGGTCATCGTTGGGGGTGGTATCCACTTCAAGTGGGACCCCGGACCATGGGAGTGGAGCTACGGGTCCTCATCGGGACCAACTTCGGGCCTTTAAAATGGTTCGAAGTCCTTCGACAAGAATAAGCGCAAACGGGTCAACGTGGGTTGTCGGAATGGATGCGCCTTCATCTTTTGGATCATAACTCCTTCAATATTGGGTCTCAAATTTTGGGAGCTTAAAGTACACACCGAGAGCTTTCCATCGATATCTTACGGACTTAAAACGGAGTTCGGATGAAGAAGTTATGCGCGTTTGAAGTCGACAGAAAAACTGCCCAGATCGTCACGCCCGTGACCAACAGGCGTCACGCCCATGACGACTCACGGCAGTTTCATTTTTTGTTCCGGAAGCTCCGCCACGCCCGTGACAAGCAATGGTCACGCCAATGACCCTGCTCGTCCAGGTCGTCACGCCCGTGATGACAGCCGTAATGCCGTGATTTAAAGCGCTTTTCTGGCGTGATTTTGAGACAAAACGCTGCGTTTTGTTTATTTTTCCCCCATTCCTATATATACCCCCTCCCTTGGCATTGTTAGACAGTTTTTGACATTTGAGTATATGCTAGTGCATTTGTAAGGGTTCTCCCTTAGTTTTCTCTCAAAAATCTTGTTACTTTATCCAAGTTATTTGGTGGTGTTAAGTCATTCATTTAGTGATTATTTAGTGGATTACCTATGATAATCATGGTGGGGTGTTAGGCCTAGAGTTGTGGATTACCTAGCTCAAGGTCATATCCTTCCTTTGGGTGTTCAAGGCCCTTGTTCTTGTTGTTTATCAATCACATTCATCCACTTAAGCTTATCATCACTCCACCAGGCGTATGGCAACGCTCCAGACTCTCTTCCCCCTCCGTTTTCTTAACCTTCAAAATGAGGGGGAAAGAAAGAATTTTAATAATTTCCCTCCCTTCTCCTCATAAATATATCCAAACGAGCTAATCACCTTCCTTCCCTTTGCTTCCCCTTCGTTCCCTTCCCCTCCCCCTCTAAGTTGAATCCAAACTGATTGTAGCCCTCTCTTGTTTTCTCTATCGGGTATTAGTATGCCTTTTTTTAGGGTAATGCTTAAATTACTTTACTGCTACAACCCCCCTATCTCTCTTATGTGATTATGTGAGATTGTGAATGTGACTATATCGCTTGGGGAGGAGATGCCATGGAAGTCAACAAACCAAATCACGACAATACTTCTCAACCATGCGTAACAAACAAATGTCTCTCATTTATGGGAGACATCAAAGTTGATTTTTTTTTCAATAGGTAGGCTATTCAACTCATTGTACCCCTATCTCAGAGGTATAACCCAATGAGCCTATAGTCGATCAGGAATGGGGTGCCAATGGCCCAAAGTCGAGCCCCATTCTTACCCACAACATCCTCCAAATTAGTAAGGGAGAAATGCCTCTTCCAGGATTCGAACCCTGGAGGACAGGGATAGAATATGGACCTCTTGCCGGGCAAGAGGTCATTGGCTAACGCCAAAATTGATTGTTATAGCATGACAAAACAAAAATTAAGTTTTCAGGCCAGATCTACATTTCTAGACTAGATTGATGTCGATTTCGGGTGACAATTTTAGATATACTTTTTCCCCATTTTATCTGCCCCTTATCACTCTTAGCGGAGTCAGCGTTGTAGAAGCCGTAAACAAGAAGCTTGGCCCATCTGATGAAGATTCGCAATGCCTTGGTCTCATGTTTGGGGACCCAAGGTCCTTGTAGGATGCATTGGGGCTAAATGGGTACAGGGACGTTACTTAGCCCAGCCATGAAATCAAGAAGAACACAAATAGTTTAGAATTTCATTCATTCAGAATGATACATATTCTATTTGAGTCAATATCTCAAAATTGAGACTTCTCCTCCACTTTTGCCCTTGGAGACTTTTGTAGACCATTGAATAAGCTCTCTAAAATGCTCAAGTTTGATCAATTTGGAGTTTATTTGCATCCTACACAACCTATGCAATCAGACCCCGCGCTACGAAGCTCAAATCTGATATGTTTGGGAATTTTGGCTATTTGGCATAGGTATTTTTGTCTTTTCACTATGAAATCGATTTTCCCTACTATTTTGATGTTAAGGAAGATGCCAGCTGATTCAATATGGAAGGAGAAATTTAAAAGTGCTAGGTGTCCAAATGGGGTTGGAAGCTTAATTGAAATCAGCTTGTCTTTTTGGTATTTCAGCAAGGTTATTTGGGTTTTTTCACTTGTTAATTGCTATTTTTCTCTTCATTGGACGTTCAAGGGAGTTCTCTACTGATAGAATAAGCACACCTTACGTTACTTAGCATTTGGCAGCCAAGGATTGGGATCCAAGTGAAGTATAAGGAGCCACTGGGGGGAGTACCATGTGGAGTGATATGATTGGTTCTCTTTGCCACCATTTTGGACGAAAACCCATTGTTGAAGCTATGTATTAGTTCAATTATAATATATTAGTATTAATTAAGCTAGATTAGAGGTTACTTCATGATTAGGAAACCTCTAATTAGATGGTTCAGCTACTTGATTGCTTTCCTTTAGCTTTGTTCCAGCCGTGTAATATATACTCTTGTAATAGCATTTAGCTCATTAAGACGTTTATGAAGAAAAGAATAGCTTTAGTGCTTTCATGTTTATGAGTATATAAAACTGTCAAATTTTACTTTAGTATCTTGATTGGCAATCAAGTGGTGATAGGTAGGACTAGATCAATCTCTTTAGAAGGTGTATCTGTAACTAAGGAGATAATCAAGGTTGCCCTTGTGTTTGGAATCGTGGCGTGATTGTATCGATCTCCATTCACTTGTTCTATCTAGTGATTGAAGCGTGGCGAGTCTGTATCATTCTCAATCATTAGTTCTATCCTTTATTTTCAGTATTTTTCCATTCCTTGTTGTTGAATTCAATCCAATTGAGTTGGTTCTTGAGTCCATCATGAGGTATTGCTATCACATCCTTTTCTATTCCTCGTTGTTGTTTTTCCCTCATTTGATCTGGTTATTGCATCAAGTGTGAGTCCTTGCTGTCTTATGATGTTTGATAGCATACTAGAGTTATAATCCTTGAGCTATCATACATAACCATCGACCTCCACCATTGATTAAATTGTATCATTACGAACTAAGAGTCTGTTGGGAAGAAACGGGTGGGAGAAGGCTTGGAATTAGGGATTGGGTGGAAAAAGAAACCTAGCCATTTGTATATAAAAATAGGAAAAAGGGTTCGGCTGTTCGCTCCAGGTTGAAGTAGGTCAATCGATATTTCCATTTTCCCCCGGTTAAATGTGCCTGACAGGTTAATTTTTGAGCCGAACCAACTTTAGACACATGATTGTATTTATAATCATTGAAATTTATCTATGTTAGGGTGTGTTATGGCACACATTACCCTCCCCTTAACTTCGCCCCTACTTAGCATGCCTCTGTCTCTTGCAAGATAGCTCGATAAATTTGACACTTGATTGGTTATGCAATAATCTAACAACTGATAGTTGAGCTGCTATCTGGAGATTTGGTGCTAAAATGTAAGGAAACATCTAATGATGAATGATTTAGTGTTCGACTAATTGCAACGTGGGTGATCTGAGCTGCACAAAATGACTAAGTTTTTAATCAACAAAAGTCTGTGGCTTAGATTTTTGTTCATAGAGTATAGCAGACTACCAAGGACATTATTCGACTAAATGTTGTTGAGGGTAACAAAAAAGAGAGGAGCATGCGCCTAACTCTAATATTTAGCGTCACCAAGCTCAAAACCATATACAATTTAATTTTCACGCATCCTCAGGAGATTAATGTTTAGTCTGTCTTGGTGTACCACAAGGAATTATCAAGGTGAACTTCTTCTAGCAGTCTCAAGGAGGTTTAGTGCAACGTGGCCTTCAAAGATTGTAGAAGCCAAGGCGGGTGACTCTCAAGAGAGAGAGAGAGAGAGAGAGAGAGAGATGAGGTGAGAAAAAAAGGAGAGGCAATACTAGGAGGGAAATGGGTGATGAGAGATAGAAAATCAGGAGGGAGAGAAAATTGAAAGTGTAAAAGCCCGAAAAATTTAAATGCGTTGACTGTGACGTCGTCAATAATTTAGGTTGACTCCGTTAATTCTTGAGAACCCGTTTGTGATTATTTTGCTAACACTTGAGCTCGTAGGATCGTAGAAGGACTAACAAGGGTATATCAGTAATTTCATGGGTATTATTGTTATTAGTATTACTCTTATTATTTATTAGTATTACCATTAATATTATTGTGATTATTATAATTATTATATGAATAATTATGTAAATATTATTTGTTATGTGATTATTATTATCATTAATATTATTATAATTATTATTATTATTATTATTGTTATTAGCTTTTTCCAGAAAGTTCAGATTTTATTTATGTAGTTTTGGGTTGGATTAGGATTAAGAGTGTTTTAGTTGGGCCTTAATTATTAGACTAATATAAAAGCTTCCTCCCTCTCAAAACCCTAACTCCTCTCAAAACCCTAACCCTGCACCTCTCCCTCTCTCTCTCTCTCTGCAACCGGCGCCCAGCCTCCACCACCGCTAGACCGTCGCGTCGTTGCCGCCTGCATCACAGGAGACCACCACACCACCACCGTCATTCTCTCTCTGTCTCTCTCTCTGTCTCTCTGTCTCTGTCTCTGTCTCTCTCTCTCTCTCTCTCTCTATCGTTCTTTATCCTTCTCTCTCTCTCTCCTGCCTTGTCGTCGCACACCCTTGCTGGGACCACCGCAACCGCCGCTCTTGTCCTCGCCGCCGGAGTCGCAGTCGCAGTCGCCCGCCAGAGGAGTCGTCGCACGCCCACAGTCGAAGGAGACAGCCAGTGGTCGTTCTTGGTTGCTGTTGTTCGAAACCCTAGCACATCCCAGCCCACGCCACGGACGCCGCCGCCTCTCGACCGGCCGCCACCTAGTCGCTGGGAACCACCAGCGCGCCACCCACTGCATCCCAACGTAACCACCATACATTGTGTAACCTAGTTCAGTTTTATTTTCCCACTGTGTATTATTTTTGATATTATTTGTTTTATTTGTATGTAAATCTGTCTAATTTGTTATGTGTAATCTTTTATGTTATAATTTGGTGTATTAAGGACTGTAATAATTGTAGTTTAAATTATTAATGTTCGATTATATATGATGTATTTTCTTTTTCTTGTACATCGTGTTTAGGGTTTTAGATAATATTATTCTTGGATGCATGAATTCGGATGTGTAAGTATCTAGATTAATTCTTGTTCGTTTAGTTAAGTATTCATATGTTTCTTTGATTCTCTTAGGTGTTTAATATTATGTTTAATCATGCTAAATAAGTTTAGATTGATTAAATGATTAAAGCATGATTCTTGCTTATTATTTTAATTAATTTCATGATTCTTGATTAAATCTTGGAAAAAGAATTAGTTGTTGTGATTCTTGATTATTAGTTTAAGTGTTTATATGTTTTTTGAAAGAACCTTAGAGGGGGGGTGAATAGGGTTATGAAAGTTTCTGCACAAATAATCACTTGTAAAGGACGTTAGGTTCTTAATCTAACTAGATTAAGATTCAATATAATGCAGGAAAAAGATAAAGGACAATAAGCGTATACTGAACAACTTCCTTTATTATATTGAAACAGAATGAAGTAATACAACCTGAGATGAATGTCCTTAGGTTGTACACAGAACTGAGCGCCTTGCAAAGGACGCTTCTTATTTTATGAATAACAATACACACCAAATTCATCCTTTGGTGTTTACTCTCAATCGATCCGAAGTCCGTCTAGGAATCGATTTCACAAGCATCAATCATCCCTAAATCCGTTAAGGATTGATTACACTCAACTTCTCACAATCACCAAATCTCGCACAAAATAGAAAACGCTATTTCTATTTCGAACACCCGATTTCTTCCATGGAATCGTTGATTTTCCTTGAGCAAGATGTCTTCTATTTATGTAGCTTCCAGACGCAATAGAGCCGTTGCAATTTGGATTCCTTCCTTCTTTGTGTTGAATGATAACTTCCTTAATTGTTGTTTCCTTCTTGGTCTCGATTCAGAATATCTCTACTTCAATCTTTTCTTCTCTTTCCTTGATTAGGTGTTTCCTGAAATAAAGGGATCAATTAGTCAATCTTAAATCAGAAAATAGGTGGCCAAAATTTCAGAGAATCAATTGAGAGATACTTCCCTATTTCGACTGCGCTTTTCAAAACTCCTCGCATATGGTGAACGTCCTTATGCTGCCTTGGGTGAACGTCCTTATGATGCCTTGGGTGAATGTCCTTCTGCCTTCTTGAGATTTCTTTCCTTGCGCATTATATCTTTTCTGGATATTCGAATTTTGACTTTCATTCAAAACTGATCCAGTCGCCAAGGTCCTTGAGCCTGAGTCTATCAATGTCCTTGAGGGGTTCTAACAATCTCCCCCTTTTTGATGAAAGGCAAAATTCATTTGTTGCACTTCTCCCCCTTTTTGGCTTTTATCAAAAAGTCTATAGAGAGCTCCCCCTTAATATTGTAACCATTTCCAATAACCTGCAAGACTCAATAAACTTGTTACTCCTAATAGAGGGTGCTCCCCCTCAATATGTGCCATAAAAATAACACTGTTATTTGAGTAGATCCATTTGTCAAAGTCCTTGATCATAGGTCTGACAAGGTCCTTGAGGAGTTCTTATTGCTGATGTAAGTAATGTCCTTGAGTGCTCCAAGCTCCCTTAAGCATTCACTCTCCTGGATGCTGAATATACCTGCAAAAATTTCTGACACCCTTCCTCAAGCCATAATTGACATTAAATTTAGGTTCTTGGCTACTAGTAACAACCATGTTAGGAGGTCTTGTTCCTTTTGGAACCCAAACTTGTACAATTTTAGAACGATAATGGTTGAAGTAGTGAGATTTGCCATATTTGCTTTTGGGAAGAGATGAATGACCTTGATATCTTGTCCCAAGATAGTTGTGTCGTTCTTGGTGCCACGCGTGAAATCTGTGGCCTTGGTACTGCTCATTAAGGTCCTTGTGTGGTCCTTGGTGCCTGGTTCTGATGCCTGGTCCTTGCGAGACAGAATGTCCTTGATGACAATTTCGCTTCTTAACAGGGGATGAACTTTTATGCCACTTTCTAAGGTTTTCTTGTTGCTTGGTTGCCTTAGCCAGAGACTTGTGACAATCATCAAGGTTGGCCTTGAGGTCTAGTATTTCAGCTTTGAGAATGTCGACCCTGGAGGTAAGCCCTTCACATAATTTCTCCAATTTGTCATTGGACTCTTTCATGCCTTTGTTGGTATCTTTTAGTGACCTAATCTCATTTAAACGCTTGGTCTCCTGTCCTGCAAACTTTAAGGGTCCGTTTGGACTTAGGAAAATAGGATGGAAAAAAAATCTCGTGGAAAAAAAAATTAGGAGGAAAAAAATTTTGGGATAAAGTAAATTTCTTTCTCTTGTTTGGTTTAAGTAAATTTTGAAGGAAAAAAATTGATTTTCTATTCAATTTTCTTTTCCTTGTTTGGTTTAAGGAAAAATACATGAAAAAATAAAATTTGCAAGAAAACTTGTAAATATCAAGTTTCATTTTTTTAGATCATATGATGTGATTTGGGAGAGAAAGAGAGAGTTAGAGAAAGAGAGAGAGTTAGAGAGAGAGAGACAGAGAGAGAGAGAGAGAGACAAGGAGAGAGAAAAGAGAATTAGAGAGATAGAGAGAGTGACAAAGAGAAGAGTTAGAGAGAGAGAGAGAGAGAGCGATAGAGAGAGAAAAGAGAGATAGAGAGAGAAAAGAGAGATAGAGAGAGAGAGGTAGAGAGAGAGAGAGAGAGAAAAAAGAGTGTGAGAGAGAGAGAGCGAGAGAGAGAGAGAATAGAGAGTTAGAGAGAGAGAAAGAGAGAGAGAGAGAGAGAGAGAGAGAGAGAAGAGAGTTAGAGAGAGCGAGAGAGAGAACGTTAGAGAGATAGACAGAAGAAAGAGAAGAGACTTAGAGAGAAAGAAGAGAGAGTGCGCGAGAGAAAGAGGGAGGAGAGTTAAAGAGAGAGAGAGAGAAGATACTTAGAGAGAGAGAAAGAGAGAAGAGAACGTTAGAGAGAGCGAGAGAGAGAGAGAAGAAAGTTAGAGAGAGAGATAGAGAGAGAGAGAGAGAGTAAGAGAGAGAGAGAGAAAGAGAGAGAGAGAGAGAGAGAGAGCGAGAGGGAAGAGAGTTAGAGAGAGAGAAGAAAGTTAGAGAGAGAGAGAGAGAGAATAGACTTAGAGAGAGAGAGAGAGAGAAGAAAGTTAGAGAGAGGGAGAGAGAGAGAGAGAGAGAGAAGAGACTTAGAGAGAGAGAGAGAGAGAGAGAGAGAGAAGAGAGTTAGAGAGAGAGAGAGAGAGAAGAAAGTTAGAGAGAGAGAGAGAGAAGAGACTTAGAGAGAGAGAGAGAGAGAGAGAGAGAAGAGAGTTAGAGAGAGAGAGAGAGAGAAGAAAGTTAGAGAGAGAGAGAGAGAATAGACTTAGAGAGAGAGAGAGAGAGAGAGAGAGAGAGAGAGAGAGGAGAGTTAGAGAGAGAGAGAGAAACGAGTTAGAGAGAAAGAGAGAGAGACGAGCTAGAGAGAGGATGAAAAGAAAGGTTGGCTTTGATCCAAAAATTTTCTCCCAACTTTCCTTTCATTTTTGAAGGGAAAATTTTTTTTTTATTGTTACTCCAAATTTTCCATGCAGTTTTCCAACTATTTTTTTCCATTTATTTTTCTTCAATCCAAACAAAGGAAAGATTTTCATTTTCCAAAATAATTTTTTTTCCATGCTATTTTCCAAGGTCCAAACAGACCCTAAAAGACATTTTCCCAAGTACTTTTTAGGATAAGTGAGGAGATCATCAAATGTTACCTCCCTTGATTCATCCTTGTCACTGTCCGGATAGTCATCATTGGCTGCACCAACTTCCTTTGTGTCGTTGGTGTTTTTTCTCATGATGTAATGACTAGTAGTTTCCTCATCATCACTCCAAGTGGCCATCAAGGCCATGTGATTTCTCTTTTCTTTGTTCTTTTTATGGTGGGGACATTCATTGATCAAGTGATCTGGGCTACCACAAAAAAAAACAAGAGAGTGAGTTAGTTATATTATTTGATGAGTCATTACCTCTTTGGTTGATTCGTTTGGATGAAGGTCCTCTGGAGGTATGACTTTTCTTGCACGATTTCTTGAGTTCCTTGGCCATCAAGGCCAAGATCTGGTCCTTATCATTGTTGTTAGGACCATAGATGTCCTTACGGGCTACTTCTTTTTTTTTCATTTTGCTCTTCCTGGAGACGCATTTCGTGAGCAAGAAGCTTTCCAATGAGGTCATCTAATTGGAGGGTTTCAACATCGTGAACTTCCTCTATTATGGTGACCTTTGATTCCCATTTCTTTTTTGTAAGACATCTGAGGACCTTGTGAACTTTTTCTTCATTGGAGGTTTTCCCAAGGACTTGAGATTATTGACTATGACATGAATCGCTTGTACATGTCCTTGATGGATTCTCCATTCTTCATTTTGAAGGATTCATAGTGCTTGACATAATTGTTACGCCTTATTCTTTGAACTTGGCTCGTTCTTCATATGTGGTCACTAAGGTATCCACACCTGCTTAGTCAGACATACAACCAGAGATAAATTCAAACTCATTAGAATCAAGTCCACGAAAGGATATGTAATGCTTTAACATTTTTATCCGCCTTTTCTGCTTCTTTGGCCGAATACTTGGATCTATCTTTGGGTTTCGTGATTTCTCTAACAGTGATCATGGGGACAAAGTCTCCATTCTCAATTCTGTCCCAAAGGTCATAGTCTTGATCCATGATGAATGTCCTCATACGCTTCTTCCAGTGTGCAAAGTTTGATCCTCTGAATAAAGGAGGACTGTTTAAGCAACGTCCTTGCCCTATATCACCATCTTCCATCCCAGCCATGATCTTTACCATAGAGCGGTTAGTCTCTGAATCTTCAGTGGACCAGGCTCTGATACCAATTGAAAGAACCTTAGAGGGGGGGTGAATAGGGTTATGAAAGTTTCTGCACAAATAATCACTTGTAAAGGACGTTAGGTTCTTAATCTAACTAGATTAAGATTCAATATAATGCAGGAAAAAGATAAAGGACAATAAGCGTATACTGAACAACTTCCTTTATTATATTGAAACAGAATGAAGTAATACAACCTGAGATGAATGTCCTTAGGTTGTACACAGAACTGAGCGCCTTGCAAAGGACGCTTCTTATTTTATGAATAACAATACACACCAAATTCACCCTTTGGTGTTTACTCTCAATCGATCCTAAGTCCGTCTAGGAATCGATTTCACAAGCATCAATCATCCCTAAATCCGTTAAGGATTGATTACACTCAACTTCTCACAATCACCAAATCTCGCACAAAATAGAAAACGCTATTTTTATTTCGAACACCCGATTTCTTCCATGGAATCGTTGATTTTCCTTGAGCAAGATGTCTTCTATTTATGTAGCTTCCGCACGATAGAGCCGCTGCAATTTGGATTCCTTCCTTCTTTGTGTTGAATGATAACTTCCTTAATTGTTGTTTCCTTCTTGGTCTCGATTCAGAATATCTCTACTTCAATCTTTTCTTCTCTTTCCTTGATTAGGTGTTTCCTGAAATAAAGGGATCAATTAGTCAATCTTAAATCAGAAATTAGGTGGCCAAAATTTCAGAGAATCAATTGAGAGATACTTCCCTATTTCGACTGCGCTTTTCAAAACTCCTCGCATATGGTGAACGTCCTTATGCTGCCTTGGGTGAACGTCCTTATGATGCCTTGGGTGAATGTCCTTCTGCCTTCTTGAGATTTCTTTCCTTGCGCATTATATCTTTTCTGGATATTCGAATTTTGACTTTCATTCAAAACTGATCCAGTCGCCAAGGTCCTTGAGCCTGAGTCTATCAATGTCCTTGAGGGGTTTTAACATTCTTTATATTTCATTCACATGTTCTTTTGTTCTTTCTTGTACCTTGATTAAGAAATTCATGTTTTATAATCATTCATGTTGTTAGTATAGGATCTTGAAAGAGTATGTTATAGAACTCATGTTTAAGGTGATGTTAATATTATTTCATGCATGCTTTTAGGGTTAGAGAAAGTATTAAAGTTGATTTCGTGTTTTACAATTTGGTTTTGATGGTCGGAGTTTGATGTTGGACCTTGGTTGGATTAGGTTAAATACCTTTAACCGTAGTCACTGTTTTAGGCCCAAATTAGGACCCCGGGATCAAATGGTGAACGTTAGAACCGAAATTACCAATTATATGGGAACCGGGAACGGGACAGTTTCGATAGGGTGTAAAGAACGGGTCACCACGATAAGTATAGTTGTCCTTTGATCGAACCCTTTGATTTGAAGGTTTCCATAGATGTTAGCTTTCATAGGAATTTTACGGATTAGACTTTGGAGTTGTATAAACAAGTTTATACCCCGATTACCAGACCTAGGTCAGATCTGGATAGTTTGGACTGATGGCCATTTTTTGAGAACCTTAAAGCCTGTTTTTGGTCTCCAGTTCAACATAAGAGTTTTTGTAGACATCCTAAGGTTTCTAAAAAGTCTAAAACCAGATCCATATATGCTGGTAAGTTAAGTTATGACCCTTTTTATGTGAGTGTTGTAATTTGTCTTGTTGGAATTAATTATTAGTGAATGTGTTTTTGAGTGAAAAGGTTGATATGGTTTTATTATGTGATTACTTGGAATGTGTTTGGTAATTTAAAGTGTAAATTCATGAATGATGGGAACCTATAGTGTTCCTAGGGGAGGGTTAGATAGAAGGTAGTTAATACTAACTTCGAAGGGCGCGTTTTGATTAGAGTAATTATTTCTATTTTAGGCCCGAGCTGATTCGCGTCGTTAGTGAGCTCAAGTGTGTTCGTTATTTGCTGTGAAGTGAAACTAATCAGGTAATGTCTATGCTCTAATCCCCACTGGGATGCTCTTTAAATGTGTTTTAATGTTTTCTAATCTATTTTGAGAATTGCATCCCGAAAGGGGACTTTATGTGGAAATGTGACAATCTGTTTTGGATAACTATTTGTAATTGTTATACTTTGATTTATGAGTTGAGAAATTGGATGGTCTTTTATTAGTGATTTTCTTATTGGTTTTAATAACCTGGGTTGGGTTGACTTGAGAGCTGTGAGCTAAGTTTTGCATAAGACACTAATAATTCAAAGTGAAACATTAAGCGGGTTTATTGTTATGGCCTTTGGTGGGTGAATATTATGATGCCTTAGGTGGGTGAATGTTTTGATGCCTATGGTAGGCTAATGTTTTTACGGGCGATAACCTGGAGACCAGAATTTGGTATCCTGTAGGGTTATGTGTCAGGAGATCAGGGTTTCATCTCTGATATAGGATAGTTGATATGTATTGATGTTTGGTATCCCGCCCGCATGATAAAATATGGATTGGTTGGGTTGAGGAAAACGGTTAAGGGTTAAAGATTTGTGAAATAGTTTGACTTGTTCCCTCTCCCTTAAATGAATTGAAATGAATTTGAATTATTTTTAACTGTTAGGGGTAGACATTATTGAGTTTTCCCCCATCATTTTTGAAATGTTTTGTTTTCAGGTGATGATCAATATGCTGGGAACGGGAATTAGCAATGAGGCTTGACATGCGTAGTTTTATTAGTTGTGTGATGTTTCAATTCGGAAAGACTTGAAGTTAGTCATGTTGAGTTTGCTTTCTAAGTTCGAAGTTGTTCAGTTGGTTATAGTTGAACGGTTGTTAGTTTCCTTCTAGCCTTGTATTCCTTCGGGGATATGGCGGTAACGCTCAAATAAGAGTTGAGACTTCCGCTGAAATTTTTCCGTTTACGTTAGTTTGTCTTTGACTTTTCTATAATTGAATTTCCAGGGCGTTATAGAAAGAGATAGAGAATCGAGAGAATGGGGGAGGGGAGAGGGGAGAGGGAGATCTTTAACAGAGAGTGTGGGGATGAGATAGAGAAAGAGAGAATAGAGGGGCAGAGGATTGAGAGAGAGAGAGAGAGAGAGATATGGAGAGAGAAAATTGAGAGAGAGAGAGAGAGAGAGAGAGAGAGTGGAAAATTTATTCACAATCAAAATTTGTGAAATAATTTTACTCCACTACAAAGGTGAAGTCAACTTCCTTTTTTTGGAGTAAAATAATTTCCGTTGAAAATAGGTTTTCCAACTTTTTTCTGGTACCAAATACTAGAAAATTTAGAGTATTGGTTTTGGATTAGCACAAAAAAATTTGGAAATATTTTCTTTGAAAACTTTTTCTCCTGTACGGAACATATGCTAAGAGAGGTTTGGTTAGGGAAGTTTCCTAGGAAAGTTGATCAACTTTGTCAAGTTGACCAAACTTTCCTATGTTTCGTTACAAAATAAGGATGAAGAAGTGTGTGAGTGAGACCCGAGAAAATGTTTGGTTGACCCTGTGGGTTGGCAACCCACATGACATGGTAATATGATTTGGAAAATAAAAATATATTAAAATAAATATTTCTAGTATTTCAAAGCTGTAACTGCCCGCTCCCTAATAGGGGTTGTTAAGGTCAATCTCAACCTATTTAAAGTTGAGAAAGATAAAACGAAGTACTAGAAACTCATTTCTAAAATTTTATGGGGAAAAATCTGACAGAGTTTCGTCTGCAATATGAACGTTACTCAGGCTTAAAGCCTTACATCCCTGTAAATAAAATCAAATAAACTAAAAACAAACTCGACGCCCACACGCCGAAGTATATCACCAGCCACGCGCTCGGAGTTCAATCTAAATGTATGAAGCAATCCTAAGCATCCCGAATATATTTACAATAGAATTCAAATTACAAGATGATCACTTCCTATATACATATACATATATAACGCTAGAAATACTTCGGTCTCTAGATAAGCAGTCGACTCCTCATCTTCATATTTACCTGTAAGGGGAGGGGAAAAGGGGTATGAGCAAACCACAGCTCAGTGGGTAACTCGTACCCTGGAACAACCATAAAGACTTAGCAACCCTAAAATGGGAGTCACTCTTATTCAGCATTCACCCAAGTACAATCAAAATATAAATGCACTTCTTGGTCATTAAATAACTCATCAAATAGGAACTAGGTGCAAGGTTTCCATTCAAGCCTTTATATACCTCTTGTCGGCTAAAAGGATAACCAACTATCTCAAGAGTTAACTAACGGTTGTGGATGCCCTTTTCAATCCTAGACTGATAAGAAGGCTTTCATATGGATAACTCAAGTCCATCGGCATCCTAACAGGTCATATCTGACTCAATTATAACTTTCCTAAAGTCTTAATGACCTTAAATAAGTAATTCACATATACTCAGTACTTAACATTAAAAAGGACGATCAAACAAAGTAAGTACCAACTCAATTAAGGAACACCACCAAAGGACTCAAGCCTACATATATAAATCTTTAATAACAAAGTAAGTTCTTTATTTAAATCGCAAGACCTTTTTGAAACTTAGTTTGAACAGGTTCAAACACAAATCATAAACTTAGCACTTCTCACACAGAATACCATTCATACTTCAAAACCTTTCAAAACCATTATACGTAAGAACATAACACTTTCAACAGTTGAAGAATAACGCACACACTTTGAAACAGGTATTAAAATTTATTCAAATTGCCTTTTCCACCCGTTCATAACCATAATATATAACCGTTTTCAATGAACCTACCTTTCCTTCTTTCCATTGTACAAAAATATCGATACCATAGGGGTAGGGTACTTTCAGCACTTTCCAGTCGGGGTTGGTTCCCCCTTAAGACAGTTAGTTTAATTTCCCGAGAAATTCCTAACGTCAATGGACTTTATATACCTAGCCGATTCGGACACCTTTACAGGTGGTAACCCGACTTTCGAATTAGTCCATAGTACCTAGTGCAATACACCTAACCCGAAAACCAGTTCAATACTCATAGATCGCATAACAATTCCATACCATACACTTCTCATCCAAATAGTTTTCCAAATCATATACGTACATAAAATAGGAATGTACCTTTTATTTAAATCAAAATAGCTCAATTGATCATTTTCCCACTTTTCTCCATTCAAGAAGCCAGATTCCCATAAACAAGTTCATAAACCTTTAAAATAGTCAATTACCAGATAGAAAATCACATAACTATCTAAAAGTATACATAAGTATCAAAATTCAACCATTTTTCAAAGAGTCATTCAAAACTCAAGTACACAAGTAAATACGCATAATATAACATAAAGCCCATATAAGTTCAAATAAGCCTCCTTAACATATCAAAATGCATTCAATAACTCACGGTGTCCTGAAAATGTCGATGTCTTTCAACACACCCTTAAAATCTCATTTGGAATACCTTCTTTCGAAATGAGAGCATAAAATACCTTTTAATTTCATATAGACTTCAGATAATTGGGAAAGGTTCGCACACATGACTTAAACTCATATATAACTACTAACAAGCAATTAAATTTCAATTCACACTAAATTAGAGCGTAAATACATATTAGATACCTAATAACCCAACCTTAAGCATAAAATCTCATTCTTTAAACATACAGCCCAGCCACAATCTATATATGCATACTTTACTCATAAATAACCACATTAACACATATAACCCCTAGGACACTCATTTATACACATTATACTTATAATCGGCCAAATCAGCACCGATGCTAAACTTAAATCAAACCTTTGAGAATACCAAACACATATTCTCGTATATTAAGTTCCTTTAAATCATAAAGCAACTCAATCTCTATACATATAACACAAGGCAACATTCAAATCGTTAACCCACGAATTTCAACATTCGACCCAATATTCCAATTTGCACACTAACCCAAACTCCCTCCTCACATGCGCCGTCCAAACCAACCCCAATGCTCAATGTTCAACCAAAATACAAACCAACTTCCAACTCAGTTACATAATTCAATTCGACCACTCTAATCCCATTAACAATCCAGGCATATATCTTAGTATTAAAAATCTACTAACTAAACCTGAAACTTAACAGTTATTAAGAGGGGATAGAGGTTACCTACTTTGACTCTCAAGTGAATAGTTAGGGTCTCAATTTGGGGCAGCCCGAAAAACCGTCCAAAGACCTTGCTCGAACCACCCCAACCCTTCTTCCGTCTCGCGCCAAGCCACCGCGACCACCGCTGCTGCCACCAAGGGTCCCCGGTCGTCGATGCAGCTGCCCGCCACCGCCACCATCACACGCCCTCTCTTTTCTCCATGTGTGGATCCCTCAACCGGGGGGGGGGGGGGAGGAGTCACGACCGACCCCCTTCATCTCCCCCTCTCTCTCTCTACACGTCGGCGGGCGACGACCAGCAGCCAGGCAGCGCCGCCACCGCCTCTTTTCTCTCTCTCTGTGCTCTTTGTGTGTGTTCTGCGAAGGGGAAGCAGGGGTTTCCCCCCCTTTTTTTTCTTTGTCGTGAAACCCCAAATGAGAAAAAGGGAGTTTAATTATCCATTCTTTTCTCTCTCCAAATAATAATTTCTTTCTCTTCTTCCCTTTCTTTCTCAATCTATTACCTAATTACCAAATAATTTAACAAGTCGAACCTTCTAATAAAATTCTAATTCTGATAAATAAATAAATAAAATAATAATAATAATGATATCCACATAATATAGAAATACAACAATTGTTCGCATAAATAAATAACTAAACCCAAATTAGACCATTAACCAAAGTAACTACTCTTAATAAAACTCTCGGATCTTACAAAAGCACTCAATAAATATCACTCCCATGTTCCCTATCACTCATTCAATTCCCTTTTTCTTCTTTACTGCCTCTTTATTGTTTAGAGTTCAAATTCTCTTGCCTACCCCAACTCCGTCATTTCCAGATTCAATTCCCCATTTCTCTCTCTATCTCTCTCTATCTCTTTCTCACTCCCTCATTGCCTCTTTACTGCCTTTTTCTCTCTCTATCTTTCTCTCTCTCTCTGACTCACTCATTTCCAGATTCAATTCTTCATTTCTCAACATTTTTAGTTTTACCTCTCAAATAAAAACAATTGAAAAGATGAGTGAATGGAGATCTATCTTCATCCTCTAAGCCAAAGGTGAAGAACAAACTAGTACGGTCAAGATCCAACGAGGACAAATTTGGGCTTTAATGAAGAGTTGAGGAGGAAACAAGGCGGTTGGCTGTTGATTTAGGGTTTGTTGAAAATATGTTTATAGATTTCATGTTTGTATGCATGTTAATTTTTGTTTTATTTGTAAATTTTAGGTTTTAAATCATATTACTCAGATTTTGGGTTCCAAGTTGAAAAAAAATTCACCATAGGTTCTTTGAGTTGGTTTACAAGTTGAATAATTCCATATCCATGGGTTTGAGATTAATTTTTCATTACTTCTTGTCTTGCCGATTTTTAGGTCGTTCTTTACTATTTAATATTTTAGTGTTTTTTTTTAAATTTGCCTACTGTAATTTTCTGGGGAGTTTTTTTTCTTGATCAATCTACAATATTTTCTTTACTCCACTTTCTTCTTATTTCTCCCTACTTTCTCCTTATTACTCCATATAATATATTTTAAATAGAGAAATGGATGTTTCATTGAATACAAGTAACAATTTATCCATTAATATTAAAATTGGATATCATATAAGATATACTATTACATTTTCGGAAGGGGGGGAGCCTGAATCTACTCCTCATCATCATCATCAACGTTGATGGAGAGCCTTCCATCTTCTTCTTTCTTCTTCTTCTTCTTCTTCTTCTTCTTCTTCTTCTTCTTCTTCATAGAGGAATTAGGGGAAGGCAGTGCCAGTTGCCTCTTACAACTGTACTTGAAGGCTTTAGCTTGCTCCTGATAAATTATATCAACCTCAACAAGGTGGTCACCTTGCCCAAGGACTTCAAAAATCTTACTACCACACCCAACCTCAACCAACTGTTTCATAATTTCATTCACTTCATATTTGAAGTTGAAAAACTTGGTTTGATAACCCAAGTTCTAGCAGACATAGCAGATATAGAGGATTTAGGAGTACTTATAGCTAGTGTTTCTTTTTTTTTTTTTTTGCCTTTTGTATCTTCTATTTTTGTTATTTTACAAAGTGAAACTAACAATTTATAGAGAAATTTGGGACTTTTGATATGCAACCATTAATAATATGATGACTGTTGAATTTTTCAACTTTAAGTTCTATTGAATTGGAGTTTTTAGTTATATGTTGAAAACATTTGAGTTTCTAACATTAAAAAAAGGTTAGATAATAAAAAAAATTGCTCAGCTAAAATAATATACCGATAGAAAATGGAAAATCATGTGAGTTAAGTTGATTTAAAAAAATATTTTTTTTGTTAAAATAATACACTGATAAAATAATATAATGATAAAAAAGGATTCTTTGTTAAATCCTAAAAAGAGGTTAGATAATTAAAAAAAGGATTGGAATTTGAGAGACTCATGGTTATCTAGGTTGTGTAGTTGGACAGATGGCTGGGATAGTAAACAATTGATGCAAATTAATGCAAATTATGTGGGTGGAGTAGTTGACGGATGCAAATTTATTTTTTTGCATTCTTTTAATTTTTAGCTTCTACATTGTCTTCCATTACAATTAGTTCATTGTATAGATCTATACTTGACTTCTCATAATTTATTTCTTGGTTATTTTACATTTTAAAGTTGCCTTTATTATGTTTTCGTTTTAATTTTTTATGATCTTTGTATAATAATATCATGGACAAATGACTACTATATTGTATTTAGTTTTTATTTTCGTTAGCAGAAAAAATATTTACAATTTTATTTACACTATATATTTTATAATTTTTTAAATTTGTTCCATTGTTTCATTTCATATTTGGTATCTATTTTTCACCATATTCTTCAATACAGTTGTTGTTCTATATTATTTGTATTTACATTCGTATTCATTAACATCTGTAATTAGATGGATAATTAGATTGTTTTGAGAGTGGTGTTAGAGAGAGAATATTTCTATAATAATAATAATAATAATAATTATTATTATTATTATTATTATTATAAAAAGTAAAAATGATAAGTTAGTTATATAAATAAAATAAATTGACAAACAAAAAAGGGAATGAGAAAATTCAGTGGGATAGAATGACAATGACCATACTTGATGGTGTGTCATGCATGGTCTGGACAAAAAAGAGAACATGACAAGACATGCATTATATTGAATGTATGATTACCCGTGAATGGAGGCAAAAGCAAGAGGTAGGTGAGACTTTTGAGAAAGAGTGGAGTACAACTTCAATAGAAAGAATGAAAAGAAAAGGGAAAAGGAAAAGGGGAATAAAGGCATGGATGTTTTGGTAATATTAACTCGCACCTAGCATTGTTGCGGTACAAAATTGTTGTTTTAATTAACAAAGGGTCTGGCATTTTCATTACTAGAACATGAAATTGTTGCTATGGGGAATTGAACATGTGACCTACTGAATGCAATTATGCTATTTCTTGCCAGATGGCATAAATCATTTCTCCACTTACTCTAAGATCATTTCAATAATATTCAGTCGCATTGCCATTAATTAATTGATTTTATTTACATCCATTTTTTGATTAATTGAGTGTAGGGTTAAAAACAACAATAATAATATTAATAACAGTGAGAAATAATTGAGTTTTGGTAATATTCATGCTTATATTGGTTTATTCCTCTCTTCTTTATTCATTTTAATTGAATTTAGGGTTATTACAACTATCATAATAATAATAATAATAATAATAATAATAATAATAATAATAATAGCAGTGATTTATTTAAAAATTTTGTTATATAGAAGTAGAAAATAATATTTGAATAATCATAATTACTAAACTAAATAAAATTTTTGTTAGGATCCCAATTTTAAAAACCTTGCGAATATACCTTTTTCATTTTTAGATTGTTCTATATGAGTAGAATTTAAATTGAAAACTGTACACAAACATGTATTATATTGATTTAGTTACATTAACACTATCTAAGAACTATGAACAAAAGTGACTAATATATAAACAAATAGTGATTAAAATTATGTTACTTTTTTTTTGGTGCAGATTAATATTATGTTACTTGATTTATAAGAACTAAAGTCTCGATTCGAAACTCTTTACATTTCAAATGGGAACTCCTTGCTTTTTTATTATATTAAATCTAAAAACGAAATTGACCAAAACCCGGGGGACACATTTGAAACCCTTGTGGGTACACTAGGAACTGTTGAGGAGTAGCAGATCCATGTGGCATGTGAAACCCTTGGGGAGCGGTAGATCCAGGTGGCATGTGAAACCCTTAGGGAATAGTAAATCGATGTGGCATTTGGAGTCCTTGGTGATTAGATCCATGTGACATTTGGAAGCCTTGGGGAACATTTGATCCATGTGGCATTTGTTGTGAGCTCATCCTAGCACGGGGACGATCATTACCATAACCTTTTCTCCATGACGGTTTTCTACCCCGAACCCTTTTATCAGTAGGGTCATTCACGGGGTCAGAGTTATTGGTGTTGATATTGGCGTTGGCATCCCTTCGTGAAGTTCCCTCCTCGACCAACCTCCTACGATATATTCTGCCGACGTTGTTCATGGATCGCGACACGATCCCATTATTATCCCCTATAATGGATGTTGCTTTAAGCCCTAGTTCCAAAATAGCAGTCATCAACTCGTCATCAGTTTCTCGTTCGTCATAGCTAAGGAGGAAATAGGATCCAATGCACTTTGCAGTTTCTCGTACCTGATCATTTCTTTCGGTTTCTCTTTTACCAGTTAGTAGTAAGGAACTGTAATTTTGAGATGTTTTCTTGGCAAGTCCTTCCTCCACCGATCCAAAATGTACATCTCTGGGACGAAATCCAACTCCTCCTCATGGAAAACACGCAATAAATGGCAACACATATATAATTCCTCTGAACTCAAACTTCTTACAATCACATCTCATTTCGAACGTCTCTTTATCTACTTCGACCAAAAAGTGGATCGTTTGATGGATCCTGATCGTGGCCTCTTGACAATGACCTCGTAAATATACATCTTCTCATCTTCGTGTGTCTTTTGGCCATTTGTATAGATCATGTCTTTCAACTCCTTCTGGAACTCAAGGAACTTATTTGAAGTGTATAACTGTTGAAATACTTGCTTAAAAATATAGTTTGTGGCACACTGGATTGGTTTATCCTTCGACCGAAATGTTTCCTTATCCTCTTATATGACTCTCTTTGCTAAAGCAAATCCAAATTTCTCCACAAATTGTTTCAGGGTTGTGTTGATGTTGACGAAACCTTTATAAAAGAAGTTCATGCCCTCGCTTCGCTGAGTGTTGGACATTCCTGCCCATAACTCATTTTTGAAGTAAACATGTACCCACCTGTACCTTTTAGCATACATTTCATTACACCAACTGTAGTTCTGCAAACCATACATGTCAACCCACTCTTGCCAAGAATTTTCAAATTCTATAACAGTAATATAATCATAAAGTGTATGCATGAGTCCTCGGAGAATGTCTTTCCACTGGTGGTTCTTGCACAGATGCTTCTTTGTATTCCTCATTACATGCCATATGCACCATCTATGTCTAGTGGTTGGAAATACCTTTCTCACAGCATTGTCTGCATCCCCAATAATTAATTTTTAAGAAAGTCATATATA
This sequence comes from Portulaca oleracea, assembly GCA_029582165.1. NCBI lineage: Eukaryota > Viridiplantae > Streptophyta > Magnoliopsida > Caryophyllales > Portulacaceae > Portulaca > Portulaca oleracea. The sequence goes on from CM055881.1 coordinate 15,584,411, forward strand.
AACCCTAAAACGTGGAATACTTAAACACGTAGAACAAAAAAAAATAAAAATTCTTACCAATGGATTGACATTGGTCAGTTAGGATTGTTTTTGGAGCTTTTCCTGACATGCACGTCAACCATGTCTCAAATAACCATACGAAGTTCTCGGCTTCTTCTCCAGCCAACAATGCACAACCAAGCAATATGGACTGGCCGTGATTGTTTACTCCAATGAAAGGAGCGGATGACATCCTATATCAGTTAGATACATAAGTAGTATCAAATGACACCATGTCTCCGAAGTCCTCGCAAGCTGCTATGCTCCTTCCATTGGCCCATAAAACATTCCTTAAAGTTCCGTTGTCATCGGTGTCATACATGTAGAAAAAGTTAGAGTTGCTGGACATCATCTGCTAAAAGTGTAGTCTCATCGCCTCCAAGTCACCGTTTTGTAAACTCAGTCTCCTAGCCTTGCTAATTACGTTGCGACAATCTCTCTCATCAAAAGGAACTTCATTGTGGCCACCATATTGCACCACAAATGAATTGTAGTTTTTGGCGATTGGCACACATGTTGTGTCGTTGTCTACAATCCTCCTCTTATTTTGCACACTAACGTACTTGTAGCTCTGCATGAATCTGGAATATTCCCTAGTACAAGTGTGGTTGTGTTCTAGGACGACTTTATTCAACTTCCATGAGCCTTTTGATTGGAGCGAGGCGTTTACTCTAAATCCACATCTGGTTAGAGAAGTGATAACTGCTCGATTTGGATTTGTAGACTTTGACTTGAACTTTTCCTAGCTCTTTTGAGCAAACCAATCTCAGTTTTTTACAATCACTTTAGTCTACTATGTGTGCATTTCGTTCAATGACACCTTCTTTTGTCATTCCAAATCTTGAACTTATTTTCTCGAAACTTCTAACACGTATTTGGAACCCTTTGACATGCGCATATTCATGCAAGTAGTAATTAAGAAGTTCCTCGGCCGATGCAAATTCCATCCCTTGAAAAGGGTCAATGACGTCATTCACTCTGTCACACTTATGATGGTCGCTCGATCCATCATCTACCTCAACATTGGTCGTATCATGATCTATGTCATCTCCGAATAACTCATGAAGGAGGTCGTCATATTTAAGACGATCACTCGACCCAACATGTACCTCAACACCGCTCGTAACATGGTCAAAGGCATCTCTCAACAACTTATCTAATGGATCATCATCGCAATCAATGTCACTTGGAGGAATCTCATCGTCGTAGTACTCTTTTAAATCTATTTGCCGAGATAGATGACGAAAATCTACAAAATAACACCACGAGATAAAAAAACCAAACACATTATCAATAAAAATAACTATAAAAAAATAATCAATAAATTTACAAAACAAAAAGAAATAAATAAAATGGAAGTTCTTTGGTAGTTGTAAATTCTCTAAAAAAATTCAAAATTATTTATATATGAGTTCTCTTTAGAAAAATGCAAGAATATTTAAAAACATATGTATATAGTATCTTTCCTTTAGAAAAATATGAATTTCCTCTAGAAAAATGCAAGAATATTTAAGTTCCCTAAAACATGTAAAAGTTTTAAAAGATTACATACGAGTTTCTAATAAAATTGTAAATTTGTTATTTATATGTGCTTTATAAATTTCAAAATTATTTTTAAGTTTTACTTGTTAATTAGTTTCAATTAATTAATGAAAATTATTACTGGTTAATTTCTAACATTTTACTTATTTGATGTGGAATAAAAACATCTCAATATAATGAAAATTATTACTGATTATTATTTTAAATTTATTTATTAAATAAAATAAGTTTATTTTCACATTAATTGTGAATGACAAGTGATTATGCGGTACCAAATTGAGTTACTTTGATCTTTATGTTTTGTAAAACTCTTCGGTAAAAGTTGAAAATGATATACTTTTCTATTTGTTAGAGAAATGTGAGTAGCAAGGTAACAGCGGAAGCGAATAATAGAATCGAAAACGAGATGACGGATATTACGACAAAATTTAGGAACGAAAAATAAGCGATAAAATCAAACACCAGAATTACGTGGGAAACCGAAGAACTCGGAGAAAAACCCACGGACGGCAACAGCCAGAAAATAATCCATTATGAGAAAGGAGGAGTACAACCTGATCACTATCACAGGGTGTGATGCGATCCACAAAGGAGATTACAATAACAATCTCTCAACACTCAACTCACAATCTCTCAGGATACACTGGGGAAAATATTGGTGAGACCCTTTCTCTCAATATTTTCTCTCTCTAGCTCTCTGTATTTACCGATGTGTTTTGGTGGAGAAACATGCACCTATTTATAGGAGAACTCCTATAACCTAACTTGACTCCCACTCCAAATAGATTTAGAATCTAATACAATTAGGAAACCCAACACAATAAAGAAACCTAAATAATATCCTAATACAATTAGGAAACAAATAATTGTGAGATCAAGAGATTTGGTGATTTTAGGACACTTTCCTAACAAACTCCACCTTGGACTAAAATCAACGAATCATCGGTCGGATAAACATCTTGGTATCGCCATCAACACGCCCCTCATGGCGTGGCCCATGAGCTCTCACATGCTTAGAACACCAACTAAGTCCAAACAATGTTCGAACTTAGCTATAGAAAGAGGCTTGGTTAACATGTCTGCAGGATTATCAGAAGTATGAACCTTCTTCACCACGATCTCTCCTGCTGACTATATCTCGATGAAGTGATACCGACGCTTATATGCTTGGTCTTGAATGATAAGTGTCATTCTTTGTCGGATGTATAGCACTGATCGTATCAATAAACCATAGTCTCGCCTGTGGTACTCCAAGCTCCATGACCAATCCTCAACCGGATGGCCTCCTTCACTCCTTAGTTGCAGAATATATTCGGCCTCTGTAGTAGACAAGGCTATAGATTGAAGTGAAGCTTTCGAGATATTGCTCCTCCACACATGGCGAACACATACCACGAAATTGGCGTCTCTATCCGGATCTCCACTATAATCGGCATCAACATAACTGCAACATCGACGTTGCGGACTACCTCTATCATACAGGATGCCCTTCTCCAAAGTACCCTTCACATAGCGAAGGATCCACTTCACTCCTTCCCAATGCTCCTTCCCCGGATTCTCGTATATATCTACTCACCACACTAAGCTGCGTGACAGTCAGTCTAGTACACACCATAGCATACATCAAACTACCAACCGCACTAGCAGGAATATTAGACATCCTCCTTACCTCCAAATCAGTTTAGGGCCAGTTCTCACTGACTTGAAGTGTGCGGCTAAAGGAGTCAAAGCGCTACTGCTTTCATGTTGAATCTGTCCAACACCTTCTCCAGATATTTCTTCTGAGACAGGAACAACTTCCCTGCCTTTCTATCCCTTTGAATCTCCATACCCAAAATCTTCTTCGCCGCTCCGAGGTCTTTCATCTCAAACTCCTGGTTGAGTTGAGATTTCAGTTTCTTTATTAGTGACATGTCCCTGGAGGCAATCAACATATCATCTACATACAATTATAAATAAATGAAAGACCTTTCTTCAAATTGCCTATAGTACACACAATTATCATAGTGACTTCTTGTGTACCCTTGCCCTACCATAAAGGTATCAAACCTTTTGTACCACTGCCTGGGTGCCTGTTTAAGTCCATACAAGGACTTCCTTAATTTGCACATTCCTGTTTACAGAACGATGAAACCCCTCTGTGCCTCATATATATTTCCTCCTCCAACTCGCCATGGAGGAAAGTGTCTTGACATCAAGTTGCTCCAACTCCAAATCAAATAGAGCAACAAAGGCAAGCAAGGCGCGATCGACGTATGCCTCACGATTGGCGAGAATACTTCGTTGTAGTCGATTCCTTCTTCTGGTTGCAACCCCTTACCACTAATCGGCCTTCCACCTTGCACTTTCTACACGGGGATACCTTCCTTTCTCTTGTACACCCATCAAGAAGAGCTCGTCGCCTTTAGCAACTCACATAGCTCCCATGTGATTTTTCTGCGGACTCTCCATCTCCTCTTGCATAGCTCCTATCGATTTGAGGCATTCGGACAAGAGATGGCCCATCGATAGGTAGAAGGTTCAAGACCTTCGGAGTCTCCTCCGCAACACTCGGTAGCATAAGTAATCATAGCATCATCTTCTTGATTATATCATGGCTGGTCTCCCGATCTCCCTCCTGGGGACGATCTCTAGCGATGCATGGTTGTTCCTCCGAGGAACATTCGTCTCAATCTCGGGCTCATCAACCGAGTTGGTTCAGAGCATCGATAGTTTTCTCCGATTGCGAGTTCCAAAGGCTCCGCGCCAGGCCGCTCCACCTTGAACACCATTCTTCCTGCATCTTTCTCCGATTTCTGCATCATCGGAAATGCGGTAGATTCCATTCCGGATAACATAGCGGTTTCATTAAAGGTTACATCTCTAGATGAATAACTTTCATCAAATCAGACACCACATTCTATATCCCTTGACTCGGACGTAACCTAGAAACATGCATTTAATACAGGAGACGACTTCCCATCATTCACGGACATATACAGACATCCAAAATTCTCAAATTAGAATAATTAATCGGATTACTGTCCATACTTCCTCTGGAATCGTATTCGATAGAGGCATGAGGTGATCTGCTCGGCAGTAGCGTGCGAGATATCACCTGCGCCAAAACGATTTAATCTTCCAAAGCCTGCGATTCGAGAGCATGCGTGAGCTTTCTCAAGAGTGTCTGTTGATTCTCTTGGCTACCCTGCTTTCCGAGGCTTATCCACCAAGGTTCGATGCCTCGCAATCCCACGCCCTCGCGAATTCGAAATTTCATAATCAACAAACTCCAACCCATTGTCACCCCGAGTTTCTTGATTTTCCTGCCTGTCTGGTTCTCCACCAAAGCTTTGAACTTCTTGAAATATGAGAATGCCTCATTCTTGTGTCGCAGGAAATAAACCCAAGTCTTCCTCGAGAAGTCATCCACGAATGTCAACGTGTAGCGCTTGCCACCCAGTGATGGCACTCTAGCAGGACCCTACAAATATGAATGAATATAATCAAGGATCCCTGCTGTTGTATGTTTAGCCCTTGAAAAGCTAACCCTCTTACATTTCCGTAGACACGTGATGATCGCAAAACTTGCCGATCTTTGCGCTTCAAGGTATCCTTCTTGCTCAACATTGACATTCTCTTCTCGCCATGGCCTAGTCTCATGTGTGCCCGCGATTTTGTGCTATCGGACTCATCAAGATTTAGGATCGCCACGCAGATCCACATCAGAGACCCTGCGGGATGTATAGACCGCCTTCCCGATTCTTCATAAGAACCATGGAACCCTGCACACTTTCAAAACACCATCTTCTCCTTTGTACTGCACTGCTAGCTTCAAGAGTACCCAAAGAAAATAAATTTCAAGTCATGTTAAGGATATGACGAACCTCCTTGAGAGTTCTAACGATGCCATCATGAGTCTTGATTTTGATGCTATCGATTCCTGCAACCTTGCGGTGTCGTTACCCGTGACTACGACCCCGGTGTCAACACTCTCATAAGACTCGAACCAGTCCTTATGAGGACACATATGATAGGTGCACCCTGTGTCAAGAACCCACTCATCTCTAGCTATCCTACTCGATGTGGTAGCCAAGGCAACATCCGTAACTAAACCCATCACCATCGACTCGGACTCTACGGTTTGAGGTACCAGTTTGGTGTGATTATCCTTACCCTCCCGCTTACGGTCTCTGTTTTCCCCAGCCTCTCTATATGCCCCATCTTACTATGAGTTACACTTCTTATTCTTGTGAGGATTCCTAGACTTCAACGGTGTTTAGACCTCCCTCTAGACCCGTTTCCTTACGTTCGATTTCTACCCTTACAACCATAGCATCACCACCACGGTCATCACCATCGGTATCAAGTTTCTCCTTAGACAAGAAACTAGCCTTTACTTCACTAAGGTTAAGGTCACCACGATTCCCATACAACATGATTTCCTTAAATTGTTTATGTGATGCGGTAGGGAGTAATTAAATGAAAAGCCTTATCCTCATCATTGTGTTTTATATCCATTGATTCCAATTCGAATAATAGAATCAAATTCACTAAGATGTGCTGAATAGAAGTACCGGGCATCTTCAACTCAGAATTTCTCCTTCATTCGGTACTTGTTCACGACTCTTCGACATGCAGACTCTTCCATTTGGTCCAGAGCACCCGAGGTTTCTCGATATGCATCACGTCTCTCTGAATGTGCTCGCGCCAAGCGGTGAATCCGCAGAGTCTTATCTTCAAGCTTCTTCCACTCCTCGAGTCGATTCCCTTGATATCCTCGCCGAGTTTTGGAATTCATCATCGCTCATTGTCGCATCAGTCTTCATGTCGGGATACTCAATTACATCCCATAACCCGTGCTGAATCAGGACCGCCTTCATCTGCAGTCTCCACATAGTAAAACTCCTCGTTCCATCAAATTTTGGAATATCGCACTTCATGATTGAAGCCATCTCCACCTAGCTCTGATACCACTTGTTAGAGAAAAGTGAGTAGCAAGGTAACAGCGGAAGCGAATAATAGAATCGAAAACGAGATGACGGATATTACGACAAAATTTAGGAACGAAAAATAAGCGATAAAATCAAACACCAGAATTACGTGGGAAACCGAAGAACTCGGAGAAAAACCCATGGACGGCGACAGCAAGAAAATAATCCACTATGAGAAAGGAGGAGTACAACCTGATCACTATCACAGGGTGTGATGCGATCGACAAAGGAGATTACAATAACAATCTCTCAACACTCAACTCACAATCTCTCAGGATACACTGGGGAAAATATTGGTGAGACCCCTTTCTCTTTCAATATTTTCTCTCTCTCTAGCTCTCTGTGTTTACCGATGTGTTTTTGGTGGAGAAACATGCACCCTATTTATAGGGAGAACTCCCTATAACCTAACTTGACTCCCACTCCAAATAGATTTAGAATCTAATACAATTAGGAAACTCAACACAATAAGGAAACCTAAATAATATCCTAATACAATTAGGAAACAAATAATTGTGAGATCAAGAGATTTGGTGATTTTAGGACACTTTCCTAACACTATTTATAGTCTGCAACAATATCATTTTTTATGTTCTTCCAACCTTTTTATATTTAAAAAATTATTTTATTTTAAGAGGAAAGAGAAACAAACTAAAGTTCCCAAAATATATGAGCTTAGGCAAAATATAAATGGGTATTAGTACTAAATTTAATGTGTATTAGTATGATTTTTAGTATGAATTGCTAGTATTCAAATTGATTTTTCGTGGGATGATGTTGGTGTTGTTGTATGATTTTTAGCATATAGTATTTTTGGTATGTATTATTAGTATAATTTTTGGTGTGCATATGTTATTTTGTTAATCAAAATAAAAAATATTTTAAATGGTTATTAATAAAGAAAAGAAATTGAACAAATGAAACAAACACCAAGGATAGATCATAAGAAAAACATTAATAATAACAAGTAATTTAAAAAGGTGGAGATCAAAAATAAAAACTGAAATAAAAGTACATAGAAGAAAAAATTATTAATTTCAACAAAACTTAAAATGATAAACCATGGGGAAGAAAATAAAAATACTAAAGATGAACAAAATTTTGGTAGGATTGGAAGATATATAATATTTTTTAAAAAGAAAGTATGATTGAAAGAATATTTATTTCAATTTACTATCATATCAATATGATACAAAATTTAAAAGATTTTAAGAATATTTTACACAATCGACGGTTAAAATCAGTACATAGAAAATTATAGTAGACGGATCAATGGTTAAGAAATGATAAACACGCCCTCACACGGATTGCTGATGTGTCAATACAATTTGCAAAATTAAAAAAAAAATTAATCTTAATACCAAGTTTCAACCCCTCGGTAAGTAAAAAATAAAAAAGAGTTAGTTGGTATAATTAACGTGCATTGCACGCCTCATCCCGCCCCTCCCAGTCTCTCCCCTCTCCTCTCTCCTCAATAATTAATATGCATTGCACGCCCCATCTTCATCTCCCCCCCCCCCCCCCCGCCCCCAACCACCCCAAGTATCTCATCTCTCCTCTCTCAATCCTTACCTGTACCCAACCCCTCAGTATCAACCCACCTCTTCTCCCATGTCCAAAATCATTCATTCAACCTCTCTCTCTCTCTCTCTCTCTCTCTCTCTCTCTCTCTCTCTCTCTCTCTCTCTCTCTCTCTCTCTGTTCTTTTAGAAATCTAATTCATGGGAATATCCAAAATCTAATAATGGTGTTGTGCGACTATCAATTTATATGGTCGACATAATTCATGGCAAAAGAAGATATGGAAAATTTTCATCTTCTTGGTTTATTTCATTTTAGGGTTTAGATTTTAGTTTATGGTTTATTTATACTCCCTCCGTTTTTTTATTGTCATCCAGGTGGTGTGGGGTAAAACCAAGAACCCCAAAAACACATGGGGGTGGTTAATTGAAAAATGTAAAATAAGGCCTTTAGTCTTCTTCACACCATAGAGTCTTTCTCCTCGTTTTCTGTCATAGTTTGAAGCAGATGAAGGACTCCATTGTTGCAAATGGAAGCTCAACGGGTCTGGTTTCTCAGCTAACTTCAGTGAAAGTTCTTATTTTTCCGCCAAAACTATCCTGAAAATTTGTATGATTCCCCCCTCCCCCCATTTTTTTCCCTATATATTGGTTTCACCTTCCTAGTATGGAGTCACAGAACAATTACAAAACATCTGTTATCAAAATATGGAAGATCCCTTAGTTGAAATAGATTTGAATTTGGAGCCGATGCAAGAAGATCATGAGGCAAATTTGGAAGAACGAGATATGACTATTGAAATCTCGGACCTCAATCTGAATGTTGGGGTTGAGAACATGAATGGTGGCCTTGTAATAGACTTTAATATCCCACCAATGGAGCCAGACACAGACTTGGATGAGGAAGTTGAAGTAGCAGAACAAGGAGAAGCAACAGTCCCTAAAACAGGTTTACTTCATTCATTGTCTTATCATTTCATTTTTTTTTCCTTTGTTTTATTCAGCTAATATGTGTATATGAGAACATAATTTTGACAGGCTTGGAGTTGGAACATAATAGACATTAGTAAGATGCAAATTTGATATGCAAATGCTAATTTGGTGATTTTTGAATATTGTATTTCCTTAGTGGGAAATAATAAAAATGGTGGACTGTCAAGGCAAAGAAGACAGTTGAGAATCTTAACAGATAATGAACGTAGAAACATATATGAAGCTTTACTTAAGGCAAGCTCTAATGGAACACTAGGGAAAGAAGTAACGGGAATCGTGGCATCTCAGTTTTCAACTTCGACCCGAACTATTCAACGTGTTTGGAAAAGGGGAAGGGACAATGGCTGTGTAAATAGTAGAAGGACGGGTAACTGTGGTCATAAGAAATTTAATGTTGATATCAATATGATTTGCCAAATCCCTTTGAACAAAAGACAAACTCTCCGGGGAGTATCTGCTCAAATTAGATGTAGTTTAGCTACTGCCTAGAGATTGCAGAAGCGGGGGATCATAAGGCGACATTCAAACGCTATAAAGTGTCATCTCACTGAGGAAAATAAATTAGCCAGACTAAGGTTTTGTTTGCATATGCTAGATCGGCGTAGTATACCACATAATCCAATTTTCGTTGGGATGTACAACATTGTTTAGATTGACGAAAAATGGTTCTACTTCAAAAAAAGTCTCAGAACTACTACCTTGTACCTGATAAAGAAGAACCACACTGGACTTGCAATATAAAAACTTCATGCCAAAGGTTATGTTTCTGGCCGCTGTTGCACGACCAAGGTTTAATGAAGATGGAAATGAAGAATTTTCCGGAAAAATAGGAATATATCCATTTTTATTTCAGGAGCCAGCGAGAACAAGAAGTATTAATCGACCTGTCGGGTCATTAATAACAAAAGCAATGACTTCGGTAAATAGGGAGACTATGAGGTCATTTTTGATAGAAAAAGTTCTCCTTGATATCAAAGAAAAATGGCCAATGGATGACACTCATCGTGTGATTTTCATTCAACAAGACCATGCTCGAACCCATATCAATAATGATGATCAACTATTTCGTCAAGCAGCTAGCGAGGATGAATTTGATATTCGTTTGGTTAATCAGCCTCGGAATTCTCCAGATTTAAATGGACTGGATCTGGGATTTTTTTTAAGGGTTTTTTGGCTCAAAATAATCCGAAGCTGGAGGTCATTGACTGAAAATAATCCAAACTCACTTTTTGGCTGAAAATAATCCAAACTCACTTTTTGGCTGAAAATAATCCAAACTTTTAACCTATTTACTCGGACTAAACCGAAATCGATTTCCGGCGTCGGAATGCTGACTGGTCAGCTTATGTAGACCCCAGTCAGCATAAATTCAAAACCAAAATCAATTAAAGAAACACGTGCTCAGGCTTCGATCAATTTCGTAGAAAATCGATTTCGGTTTAGTCCGAGTAAATAGATTAAAAGTTTGGATTATTTTCAGCCAAAAAGTGAGTTTGGATTATTTTCAGCCAATGACCTCCGACTTCGGATTATTTTGAGCCAAAAACCCTTTTTTTTAATGTTATTCAGTCTATTCAATATGAACAGTGCCAAGAAGTATTGATGAGCTAATAAGTGGCGTTGAGAGGGCTTTTTATGCCTTCCCATCGAAAAGATCCAATCACATCTTTGTGACTTTGCACAATGCATGATAGAAATAATGCGTAGATATGGTAACAATGGCTATAAGGTTCCCCATATGAACAAAATAAGGTTGGAAAGGCATGGTGATTTACCTAATCAATTAAGATGTGAGCCTGCGTTGGTGCAAACTGTGTGTAGGTATTTGGGTAATTAGATTTTGGTTTTATCTATGGTATGTGGCTGTCTATGATTATAGTATGGTTGTTTCTGTTTTTTTTTTATTATTATTAATTTGATTTTGATTACTGGTATAAATTTGCCAATAGGATTTGGACAAGACTCAATGGATTTGGAAAATTACATGATTGTGGAAGTCTCTCTGGATAATGAACGGGTAGTGTAAGTGGAGAGGGATGGACCTAGGGCCTAACTAAAATCATGTGGATGATGGAAATCCACCCATAGAACTCATAAACACTACAAACCAATTTTTAGGGTTTTGGTTTTTTTTTTTTTTGGAGAAGAACAACAAATACAACAAGAATTAAAAGGGATATGGACAATTGTAAAGAGAGAAATTTGACCAAATTGAACTAAGATGTTCAATCTCTAGCACAAAGACTTTCTACAAGCAAAGAGTCTTGAAACACCCAAGAAATCTCAGAAAGAGTGGAGAAACAACACCCACTCACAAAGAAGAGAAATCACCAAGCAATTTCCACCAAAGGATTAATTCATTAATTAGGGTTTGAAAACCCACAATTACAACTCTCCAATTGAGAGGAATTTTCTTGAGTCTAATTCCTAAACATTCATCCAAAGTCTCTACGAAAATATAACATTGGGGTATATATAGGAAGGGGGGAAAATAATGAAATTTAGTTTCGGGGCAGGCCCGTCGCGGGCGCTACACCGGGTGTCACGGGAGCTACGACGTTCTTGCCCAATTCCAACATGTTTTGTCGTGGCTCATCACAGCCGTTACAGCTGGGGTAGCGGGCGTGACGATCTGGGCAGTTTTTCTGCCTACTTCAAACATGCATAATTTCATCATCCGGACTCCATTTTAGGCTCATAAGGTATCGATGGAAAGCCCTCGGTGTGTACTTTAAGCTCCCAAAATTTGAATTTATCGGAGTTGTATTGAAGGAGTTATGATTGAAAGAGTGAAGGCACACCCTTTTTTAGCCTCGGAAACCCTTCTTGCTTTGTTATTCTTGCTGATGGTTCCGGAGCCCCTTAGAAGGCTCGGCAATGGTCCGACAGAGACCCTAGATAATATTCTATGGCCCGGGGTCTTTGTAGAATGAAACTCCGCTCTCCTTGATGGCCATAACGACCCTCAAAGGACCCGTATCTACCATGAAATAGATGTTGAAACCGGGTTAGATTCAAGGATAGGAGAGAGTGACTTGTAGCAAGCCAGTGATCGTAGGTGAAACAAAAAGTGGATCGATCCCATACGGTTCATACTCCCCTTCTTCGAAAAGAGTTGTCCTCAACTCTTGGGGGTTCAAAATTAACCACATACCCGTGCAGACCCAAAATTATGTACTCCAACAATCGAAGTAGAGTAGCGCTCTTCGACCCGTCCTTCTAAAAAATGTAGCAATTCCGGCGGAAAGGAGGGGCTAAGTCGACATCACGAAGGATCCGAACACATCTAGCAACCATCAACTTGTTGAAAGCAACAAGGAATTCGTCACATGAGAGCTCGGGGTCAAGGCTAATGGAGACAACATTTTCCTAGTTCAACCTCGATGTGGAAGTAATGGAGCTCGGGTGATTGGTCAAGGACATGTCCTCATGAAACTCAACTCCATGGCGAGGTTTAGGAATGATTAAGCACGGCTCAACACTTGGAAACTCTATGCGGAGCCCGGTAGGAGTTGTAGGTAAGGCTGAGGGAGGAAGGAGTGAGGTTGGAAACTTTTGTGGAGCTAAGGTTCGCTCAACCTCACTAGAGTCGCTTCTTCGTAAGAGTAAAGCCCGATGTGGCTTTCCTTTGCTCAAAGCACTCTCATCCCGTGTTTCACTCTTTTGGAGGTTTCTCTTCTCACTTCCCACCCCGGTTTGTGGTGTATCCGTTTCGGATGGGGGTAAGGGGATGAGTTTGAGTTTCTCTTCTCCCATATGGAAAGTGTAAGTGTTCTTCCTGCCGTGGTGGATAGCATGCCGATCAAATTGCCAAGGTCTACCAGGTAGTAAATGGAAAGCATCCAGGGGAACAACATCACAAAGAACACTATCCTCATAAGAACCAGCGGAGAAAGAGATCATGGCTTGTTGGGTTACCTCGAAGTCCCCGTCATCTTTTAACACTTGCAAGCTATACGGTTGAGGATAAGCCGAGACCGACAATTGGAGTTTCTCAACCATGTAGGTAGAGGCCAAGTTGGTGCAGCTCCCACCATCGACGATGACCTTGCATACCTTCTCGCCGATGATGAACCGAGTTCGGAAGATATTCTCCCGTTGAGAGTTATCTCGGGAATCCTTGGTCATAATAAAGGATCTCCTAGGAATCGAACTCTCCCCTTCTTGTGCAGAGACCTCAACATTAGCCTTTGGAGCCTCCGGTGTGGCTACCTCACTTGTTTTAGAACTTTCAACCATCTTCGTTGGGCATTAGGCTTGTAGTGACCATAAACCCGACACGTGAAGCATTTTCTACCCTTGAGCTTCCGAAGATATTCCACACTTTCCTTATGAGCTGGGGAAAATGGTTTGGGTAGCTTGGAAGTTCTACTTCCCTTGGATGAAGTCGTACTCCATGAGTGAGCACTTCCCTTCCTAGAAAGTCTTGAAGTAACCTTCTCCATTCTTCTACCTTGAGAACTACCATGTCGATAATCATCAAAATACCTCGAATAACCACTATGGTGAGTTCTAGGATCCCGAGTTGAAATACCACGATCCCTTTTCGAGGACTCTAGTTGCATAGGGTTCGTAGCGCAGAGTACGTCACCCGTTCGACGTTGCACTTCTCGAACCTTCTTTTCAATACGTTGAAGAGTCTCCTTGAAGGTTGGTTTGGGTTTGGGTTTAGGGAAAAGAGGGACATCATGTTTGTCCGAAGCATAGGACATGGAGGCCATTTGTGGAGCTTGGTTTTCTTGTGGGTTGTATAATTTGAGTGGATGGAGGCTTGGGTTCTTTGTAGCTAGGAAGTTTTGAGGGGGTTTTTACGAGGCTAATTTTGTGGAGGAAAATGGGGTGAAACCAGCAAGGGGAATGCACCAAGAAGAACAAACCCGGATGGCCTCACAACCATCATTAACAACATCCACCAACAAAACAACCACCAACACCACCACCAATCTCAACAAAATCCCACAATCATTTCATCGAACACCTTCCGTGCATTATCTCCAACTTTCAATCAACAATCAAGAACAACAATAACACCCAACAATATTGGATGAACACAGGGGATGGGGGTAACCAAATTGCTCAACAATGTCAACAACACCAAGAACACTAAAAATCACCACCAAACAACAACAAGAACAATTCCGACACAAACAAGAAATCTCTAACAAAACTATGAGTTCTATGCCTAGCTCTGATACCAAATGAAGAGGGATGGAGCTAGGGCCTAACTAAAATCATGTGGATGATGGAAATCCACCCATAGAACTCATAAACACTACAAACCAATTTTTAGGGTTTTGTGTTTTGTTGGAGAAGAACAACAAATACAACAAGAATTAAAAGGGATATGGACAATTGTAAAGAGAGAAATCTCACCAAATTGAACTAAGGGCCTGTTTGGTGAACAAAACAGGAATGGAACAAAAGTGAAAAATGTACACAGACATGTATTATATTGAATTAGTTACATTAACACTATCTAAGAACTATGAACAAAAGTGACTAATATATAAACAAATAGTGATTAATATTATGTTATTTTTTTTTTGGTGCAGATTAATATTATGTTACTTGATTTATAAGAACTAAGGTCTCAATTCGAAACTCTTTACATTTCAAATGGGAACTCCTTGCTTTTTTATTATATTAAATCTAAAAACGAAATTGACCAAAACCCGGGGGACACATTTGAAACCCTTGTGGGTACACTAGGAACTGTTGGGGAGTAGCAGATCCATGTAGCATGTGAAACCCTTGGGGAGCGATAGATCCAGGTGCATGTGAAACCCTTGGGGAATAGTAGATCGATGTGGCATTTGGAGTCCTTGGTGATTAGATCCATGTGGCATTTGGAAGCCTTGGGGAACATTTGATCCATGTGGCATTTGTTGTGAGTTCATCCTAGCATGGGGACGATCATTACCATAACCTTTTCTCCATGACGGTTTTCTACCCCGAACCCTTTTATCAGTAGGGTCATTCACGGGGTCAGAGTTATTGGTGTTGATATTGGCGTTGGCATCCCTTCGTGAAGTTCCCTCCTCGACCAGCCTCCTACGATATATTTTGTTGACGTTGTTCATGGATCGCGACACGATCCCATTACTATCCCCTATAATGGATGTTGCTTTAAGCCCCAGTTCCAAAATAGTAGTCATCACCTCGTCATACAGTTTCTCATTCGTCATAGCTAAGGAGGAAATAGGATCCAATGCACTTTGCAGTTTCTCATACCTGATCATTTCTTTCGGTTTCTCTTTTACCAGTTGGTAGTAAGGAACTAGAATTTTGAGATGTTTTCTTGGCAAGTCCTTTCTCCACCGATCCAAAATGTACATCTCTGGGACGAAATCCAACTCCTCCTCATGGAAAACACGCAATAAATGGCAACACATATATAATTCCTCTGAACTCAAACTTCTTACAATCACATCTCATTTTGAACGTCTCTTTATCTACTTCGACCAAAAAGTGGATCGTTTGATGGATACTGATTGTGGCCTCTTGACAATGACCTCGTAAATATACATCTTCTCACCTTCGTGTGTCTTTTGGCCATTTGTATAGATCATGTCTTTCAACTCCTTCTGGAACTCAAGGAACTTTTTTGAAGTGTATAACTGTTGAAATACTTGCTTAAAAATATAGTTTGTGGCACACTGGATTGGTTTATCCTTCCACCGGAATGTTTCCTTGTCCTCTTATCTGACTAAGATGTTCAATCTCTAGCACAAAGACCTTCCACAAGCAAAGAGTCTTGAAACACCCAAGAAATCTCACAAAGAGAGGAGAAACAACACCCACTCACAAAGAAGAGAAATCACCAAGCAATTTCCACCAAAGGATTCGCTTCATTGATTAGGGT
The DNA here is from genome assembly GCA_029582165.1 of Portulaca oleracea. Classification (NCBI taxonomy): domain Eukaryota; kingdom Viridiplantae; phylum Streptophyta; class Magnoliopsida; order Caryophyllales; family Portulacaceae; genus Portulaca; species Portulaca oleracea. The sequence goes on from CM055881.1 coordinate 15,600,340, forward strand.
TTGAAAACCCACAATTACAACTCTCCAATTGAGAGGGATTTTCTTGAGTCTAATTCCTAAACATTCATCCAAAGTCTCTACAAAAATATAACATTGGGGTATATATAGGAAGTGGGAAAAACAACGAAATTTAGTTTCGGGGCAGGCCCGTCGCGGGTGCTACACCGGGCCTCGCGGGCGTTACGACGTTCTTGCCCAATTCCCACCTGTTTTGTCACGGCGCGTCAAGGGCGTTACAACTGGGGTAGCGGTCGTGACAATTTGGACAGTTTTTCTGCCGACTTCAAACATGCATAACTTCGTCATCCGAACCCCATTTTAGGCCCATAAGGTATCGATGGAAAACCCTCGATGTGTACTTTAAGCTCCCAAAATTTGAAATTCATCAGAATTGTATTGTATGGAAAACCCTTTTCTAGCCTCGGAAACCCTTCTTGCTTGTTATTCTTGCCGATGGTTCCGGAGTCCCTTAGAAGGCTCGGGAATGGTCCGATAGAGACCCTAGATGACATTCTATGGCCTGGGGTCTTTGTAGAATGAAACATCGCTCTCCTTGATGGCCATAACGACCCTTAAAGGACCCGTATCCACCATGAAATGGATATTGAAACCGGGTTAGATTCAAGGATAGGAGAGGGTGACTTGTAGCAAGTCGGTGACCGTAGGTGAAACAAAAAGTGGACCGATCCCACACGGTTCAGCAAGATTCATTGGAGTATGTGGATAATGGCAGTGTTTAAACACATATTAACGAGGAAGAAGCAATTAAGCAAACAGTGGTTGTTATGTTGAAGATATATGTTTCTACTTTTTATTGGTAGTGTCAGTAGTAAATAGTGGTTTATGATTTGAAATGTTTGGCATCCTTTTTATAAAAATTAAAAAAAAAACAAAGAGGGGCTTATTAGATGTTGATAGAGAGAGTGTAGTGTTCTATGTAATCAAGTTTGGTATGCTTCTGTGTTATTCTTCTATGTTAATCTTCTGAAAGTTTATGAGTATTTCTTTTTTTTTTTTAAATTGTGTTGTTCTGAACCTTTTGGGTATTGTGCAATTAACAAGGAGTGAAAAAAAAATGCAAGTTCTGATCCTTTTTGTGTATTTTCTACCATTGTGAATCACATCAAAAAGTGCTTTATGTGGTGCCCCTAAATCTATATTGAGTAAGTACCCATGTCAAAAATTAAGTCATTCTCAAAATGTGAATTTAAATCTGAAACAAGAAAGACATTTGTTCAATCCTAGATAGACCAGATCCTAAAAATGTCCAATCATATTGCATACATTTTCTGGGCAAGCTCATTACACCATCTGGCAATGGAGCTGCACATCATAACTGACAAAACTTTTGAAGTTGACCTGTATCTGATATTCAACATGCACATCTTTATCCCCTAGAATTTAACCTTAGTTCAACATTCCATGTGGTTCATTTACTAGGTATAGATATGTTTGTAACTATTCCATGTTCCAGTTGCCCTGTTAGTGATGATTTTCAGGAGTTATGCAAATAGGGACACTTGATTTATCTTTTTATGACTGCTGAAGTATTTTTCCTATTTGGTTGGTGCCATCACAATTTGCTGAAATTTGTTTTCATGTCACACACTATACGGTCCTTTAATTTGTTCATCATAATTTATTTGTCATGTAGGGGAGTCTATCCGTCTCACGTCGTGCCATATGAGGTGCAAGGGCGGACAACAGGAAATGATGAATCATTCCAGATCTTACTAAGCAATATCAGGACCGGTATTACAGGCCTTAGATGTGGATATATGAGGATCATAAATCTTTGTTGATGTGTTTCCAAGATGATGCAAGTTACTGATCGTTAGTAATGTTGTTGTATGTATGTTCTTGTGGTTTGAAGAGGGTATTGTAGGTTATACCTTTGTACAAGTACCAAAAACTTGCACTGTAGAGTGTGAGCAATAAAAGAAGACTGTGAAGATATGCAAGTTTTGTGTGACACTTCTGAACTAAGTAGACTCAATGAAACAGCCCATGTGGGATTTGAACCAACATCCTTGCACCATTTGCGCAAGTGTACTACCAATTAAGCTAATAGGCTTTAATCATTAGTGTTCTTAACCGATCACCAAGTACTGCACCATTGCAAGATTACAAGATTAACTATGTCTAGTGAATCACATTATATTCACCAATGGAAAGTAATCTCCCAGTTTGACACATACAAGAAAAAATTTATAACCAAAATGCTTTCAAAAGTTGGCCACATGGTCTTTAATCACATTCTTCAGTAGGCTTCAATATTAGTCCTATATAATATTGGTAGAAACCATATGATTACACTCTGCATGAGGATTATAAACCAAATTATTGATGTACAATCTGAGGTCTCAGACCTATATAATTGAGTAGCAAGAAGAGTTGAAAGAAGCTTGCATCAAACCAATCAAGAACCTTTGTCATACATTGAAGTCATGGCATATTGGCATATATTAAGCCCTTGAATACTTAACAGAATCATAAGATGTTGTCATCAACATTCTTACCTTTCCTCAAATTCAATTCCCACTTTCTTCAATCTTTCAACAAAACAATTCAAACTCCACCTTACACTGACATAGAAATCTTAGGAGCAAGACAAAAATGCTTACATATGTGAAATTAGACCAAATAGTGTAATGAAGAAGAAGGAAGCAAACCTTGAAGCAGTTGGACATAAGCACTGTCGGCGCCTGAATTAGCCATCGTCAAGCGGATCTTCCGGTCGTTGCTTGTGTGATTGCATCTTCTTTGGATTCCCGAGCACCGCCGGCTTTTCTTTAATGGAGGTCGGAGACTCAGGTTCTTAACTTCGCTGATGTTGTTGCCCCTTTCAGAAGAACCTCGCTCCGATGATCTTCAGTTGCAATTGGAGGGTCCGAAATTATCACTCCGATGATCTTCCATTCCTCCGACCATCATCGATGCCAGGCAATTCTTCACTATCAGTCAATTATAGGCTAGGGTTTCTGCCATGGATGGGGAATGGGGTTCTTTCAGTTTTGTGGCCGAATTGTTTTGTCGCTGGGTTTGGGAATGGGGTTCTTCAGTTTCCTTGTTAAAATAAAATTAAAAATAATTAATTACTAAGTGAAAATTAGGAAAAAAAAAAGAGGAAATTAATGTAGTGTTGGAATTATAAGATGACAGATAATATGAAAAGTGAAAAGTTAGTTAAAAAGACAGATAAAAAAACGGAGGGAGTATAAGTTTTAGGTTGTATGTTCAATTTTGGCTTTAGATCTATAAGTTTGGTCCTTTTTTAGGGTCCAAAATGTTAAAGTTGAAACCCAAGGGTTTAGAATGTAAATACCCCTAAAATTCGGGGTTCAAAATGCAAAAAACCCTCTAATGTGCATTTCAATTTTCGTTGAATATTCAAATTTTAACGTATATATTCAATTTCGGTTTCCTGGGATTTCATTTCTAAGATTTCTGGGTTTTTTATTCTAAGTTTAGGTTGTAGTCCTTCATTTCGATTTTGGTTTGGTGACAAAAGTTAATTGAAAATTTTGGGTTATCAATTTGCCTTCTAAATATTTAACCTCCTTTTTAGAAATCTAATTTGCTTTCTAAAATCTTAAAAGCTAAATTCACTCAGCCTACTAACAATATACTGGATTATGGCATTACAGAAAAAAATATTGTTTATTTTAGAAAAGAAAAAATTGAGATAAAAGGAAGAAACATACCTACCAATTATCAAATTCAAGCCTTATATTTAGAGTTAAATTCTTCGTTCTGGATTTTTTCCTTCTCAGGTTGTTGTGTATATATAAATTATTATGTGGATAACTTTTTTCTTTCTAAAATCTTATAGCATGGAAGACAAATTTTTTTTTTTTTGAAACCAAACATAACGATTTCATTAATAACAAGTCATACGACACTTACAATGAAAATCGTGATTGAACAATTGCAGATCTAAAACATAGATATGAAATTCAACTTCCAAATAACTAATATTAATCTTACTGACGTTCGGCTCCGATTTTTTCGATGACTCTGCATCTTTCTTCGATGACTCTGCATCTTTACCATTGATGGAGGACCTCACAACCCGTGCTATAGGGATTTGAAAATCGATCTTCATCCAACCTATTAGATCACACCAACTGAACAAAAAATCTAGAAAGAGACTAAAAACCCTAAATTAGAGTATAAAAAAACTCTTACAAAAGAAGAGACTAAAAAACTCTTACAAAAGAAGAGACTAACTTTATTTGCGTAAACGTAAAATCAAACTAATAATTGAAGTAGAAATCAATAAAATTGGGGCTTATTATCGACAAAGAATCGATAGCAGCCCCTCCAAGGAAATGGAGGCTAGGGTTTTCTAGCATGGAAGACAATTTATTTATAGTATTATGTGGATAATTTTTTTGTTTCTAAAGTGATTTGTGAGATTAAAGGTAACGGATAGTTTGAAAAATATTTAATTGTACATGTTGTCATTGATTATCAGTTGGGTTTTTAAGATAATAAGAAAACATTATTTCTTTTACTGGTGGTAGATAGTATCTGTGAGTGAATACAAATAGTATTGTTTATTTAAATAATAATTAAGATACATGCAATATTATTTGTTTGAACTAATTTAACCGTTAAAAATATAAATAAACTAAAATAATTATTTTACTTTGATATCTAATTAAGTATTAGTTTATTTAAACTATAATTAAGATACACTTATATTTTTTTTAAAGATAAGAGCATTTGACCTAGATTTCATAATCCCATCATATTCAATTTCACCCCACAAAATCAAGTTCAAAAAGCCAAACAAAATCACTAAGTTAATTACAATACAATATGATATACAATATGAAAAAAATATATATAATATTATACTACGTACAAAACCACTAACTATATGATACAATATGAAAACATTATAAAAATTTCACCACACAAACAATCCATTATTTAGATATATGTACAATATGAAAAAGATTATAAAAATATTACACTACAAGTCTGACACATTAAACATATTTCCAAAATCATAAAATTTTATTTTATTCTATGTACAAAGCCACTAAATGAGTACAGATATCAATCATCAACTACATATATCAATTACCAATATATTTTCTACATACAAAGCCACTAAACGATAACAAAACCACATAAAGGAGTTTGTTTTTTTGCTTAAAGCAATCAGTGTCACATTGATCTCCTCTTTTAACCAACTACAAATATCAATTATCAAGGATAGAATAAAAAATATTTTCAAAATGTATTTAGGAAACAATAAATGAATTGTAGTTGGTTAAAAGAGGAGATCAATGTGACACTGATTGCTTTAAGCAAAAAAACAAACTCCTTTATGTGACACTGATTCCTAGAAATTTTGAATTTTGAAAATGAAATCACATAAATTCCCATGAAAAATTGAGCACATGGGAAAAAGAAAAATTTGATTGGCAAACCACATAATCTGCCACATCATCTGACACATCATTTGCCAACTCAGGGGGTTACCAACCTCCAAGGTCAATGTATCATTCTCCGTGAGACTCGATATTTTCTCATGGTTGATAGGAAACTTTTTCCACGGGGGTGTTTGAGAAAATTCTTTTTACATGGGAAAGTAAACTAATATAGTATATTTTTCCAAAATGCTCATGGAAACTACTTTATAAATTGTAAGGGTTTTCAGAGAAAATAACTGTCGATTGCAGTTACAGCGGAAACAAACGAGATTATTGAGATTACAACAAAATTCAGGAACAAAAATAAGTAATGAACACAAACATCAAAATTACGTGGGACACCGAAGAACTCTGAGAAAAACCCACGGACATCGATAGCCAAAACCAATCTACTATGAGAAAAGGAGGGGTATGGAGGCGATCACAATCACAATGTATTATTCAGTCTGTAATGGAAATTACAAACAAACTCTAAACTCTCAATAGTGTAGAATACAATTAGTGGAACTCTCTGTTTTCTCTTAAGAAAAGTAGTAATTTTTTCTTCTCAATTGATAACAGATAACTCTCTAACTAATGCTAAGAGGAAAAACTAGGTTAAAAAATATAACCCATGCTGCGAAGGAAATAACTGACTTGTGGATGTGAAAAGAGCCTTGGGCGCTAGCTGCGCCTTGCTTGTACTTCGCGACTGCCTTCTCTATTTTGGGCGCGGGTGGCACCATTGCACTTCCTTATTGCTCTTTGTCGATTTTGAACCCCTAGGAGGATTCAACGAGTCATATTAACAGGGGCGGATTTAGGGTGGGTTCACATGGGGTCAACTGACCCCGCTTAAAAAGATCTGTAGGGTTTTTTAACAATCTGTGTAATATTTCTCTATATTAAAAAGCAAACACAAGGTGATTCAAGAGACTCTGATAGCTAATATGGTCAGCGGCTAGGTGTGTAATAGGTTGATCTTATTTAGCTTTTTATGGTCATAGGTCACGTGTTCGAACCCACATGAATTTATTTTCTCTACTTCATTTTCTTAAGCTAGGCCATGTTCTTTTGGGTTGGCAAAATTTGACTATTTGACTTTGCATAGTCTTTAAAAGCAGTATTTTGACTATAAAGTTTTCACATTTTATCTTATCAAAACTTGTAATGGTATGTATAGATATAAATATTTTATATTACAAATTTAAGAATGGTATATTGTGATACTTTAAGTTGTCATATATATTTTGGTAAATCAACAATCAAAACTTAACAAGCTTTCAAGGTAAAGCCTCCTTGTCAAAGTTCCAGAAAAAAGCAAAGGAATATTAAGCAACGGACGAGCGCGCCAAATTGGGAGAAGAATTTTGGGACGAAGGGAGTATTAGTTAGTTGATTTAAAGGCATAACAGCTAAATGAGGACAGCTATCCAAAAGAAAATAATAACTATCCGAAAGAGAATTGTAAATTCTTTGATTAATTGTTGTGTCTTTTATATTTGAATTTGAACCCGCTAGATTTTATTTTTGGATTCGCCACTATATATATATATATATATATATATATGGAATGGATCACATGAGCATGGACCTTATATGAGCATGTGAGCATCAAAGCATTTCTGGCGGACATTAAGCATTATTTTCATGGACATCAAATATGAATGATGGACATCAAGTTAGATATTTGATGTCCATGAAAACAATACTTGATGTCCGCTGAAATCTTTGATCTTCACGCTCATATAAGGCTCACGTGATCTATTCCTATATATATATATATATATATATATATATATATATATATATATATATATATATATATATATATATATATATGAACCCTTTAAACTTAATTGGGGTGGGGTTGATAAAGATGGAACTTTGTAATATAGTGCAGGTAATACGAATTAACTTTTATGACTGAGATTATAATGTACAACGATAAATATATCACGATAAGTTTAATTGATATTATAAAAATTATTGATATAAGTACATGAAGATAAGAATAGGAAAACTGAAGTATATATTGTTCTTACATTGAAAATTATTCAACCATAGGTATGAATATATGTAAATTGTAAATAACCATTATATTTTTCCAATAATAGATCAATAGTTCTTAAATTTATAACTGTTTTATTATATATAGAAATACAACCTTTTAGATATACAAAAGATAGTTTGTATGTTATGTGATTTGATTAAAAGGACCCTTTAGCCATGCTTCTACGACCCTTTAGCCATGCTTCTACAATATGCAAAGCTAATCCATATAACATGTTTTTCCCTATTTACAACATAGTTTCAATGTTTATCATAAACTATTAGTCATTAAATAACAATGTAATTTATTTATACTTGTACTTATACGAAGTATTTTAGGAAAATTCTAAACAAAATATTTATTTTATCCCATTTAATTATTTTAATTATATTTAATTGGTTTTGATGTCTATTTTGTTTTTTCTTAAACAAATAATTGAGCATCCAATCAAATTAAAATGTAATTTTAATTTTAGTTAAAATTGAAATTAAATTAAAGTTTAACTTTTATATTATGTAAAGAATTTTTATTCAATATTAATATATTAAAATTTATATTTATAATTGTCGGGTCAGCGTATGCAAAGCACATTTTACCAAACTAGTTGATATAAATTGATTTAAACTATAACCACAACTTATTCATATATTTTTTCTCTAATTTAAGTTGAAACATTTACAATAATATATCGGTACTAGAAGATAATCGTATTTTATTTTGTATATTGTAACAAAAAATATTTAAAGACAAATTTTTTAAAAGAAAAAACGGAAAAAGGTTACCATTATAACCCATTGAATTAATCCAAAACCAAAATACACCACCCATATTTACCCATAACTGAATTACACCCGGCGTTTATTTACCGGAACCCGAAAAGGCTCTCATATAAGAAATGGGCCTTCCATTGATATTCGACCCAATAGTTCCCACTCCGCAGTCCCCACTGATTATTTCCCTTTTTTTTTTTGGAAGGCCCAATGTACAAAATAGGTCCGAAGCGAGGCTGAAACCCTAGCTATTAAATATAACAAGCTCATACTTACTCCTCAGAGGTTTTGGTGGCCGTGTTTACTCATCGAAACCCTAATCTCCATCTTCATCTCTCTCTTTTCCGTCACTTGCAATCATGGTAAGCCTCTCTTCTCCTTCTGATCGGCATCGAATTTCTGGTTAAATATCTGTGATTTTGATCTTAGTTGAGATGTTTTTATGTAAGTTTGTTCGTTGATGAATTTGTGGATCCGAGTTTCTGGATTGCGAATTTACGTTTTTGTGTTGTTGTTGGTGATGAATTTGTGGTGATTGATAGTCGAGGAGAAAGACCAGAGAGCCGAAGGAAGAGAATGTGACACTCGGCCCAGCTGTAAGGGAGGGTGAACATGTTTTTGGCGTTGCTCACATTTTCGCTTCCTTCAATGACACTTTCATTGTGAGTTGCAAATTAATTTGATTTGATTTGATTGAGTGAGTTTGATTGTTTGATTACTTATGTTGCTTTGGAGTAATTCTTTTCTGTTTTTTGATACGTTAAAATTGCAGCATGTCACTGATTTGTCTGGAAGAGAAACTCTTGTTCGTATTACTGGTAAGATTTTTGTTAGAAAGTTGTTGATTTGGATGCATTGTATTTATTAATCTTTGTGGATGAGTGAAATATGCATATGATTTACTCTTATGAATTGTGAATTTGATTTCCTTTTGGAATGCTGTGATGATTGTTGCGTTTTTTATTGGCAAACTTTGAAATTTTGTTTGATGTTATCTTCTATACTTTCTGATTTATCGAGTTTTGTTCTGAATTGACAAACTCTATGATAGAGCCCCAAATTAAGTAGCCCTTCAGCCAAAACCACCATTGTTCACTAAATCCCCTTCATCCCTGCCCAAGATTTTAATGTGATTTTTCTCTGTCTTTTCTATTTGAGTCCTTAATACACTTTGCTATCGGTACAATATATGGCTGTTTAGAGAAGTTGGTATTTAAGGTCAATAGTAAGTGTTGTGCCTGTCCATTTCTTGATTCGTAGGTAGGGAAATATATAACTGTTCGAATTTGATAATGGCGTCTTTTGATTGAGTTGGGATTTTGCATGATGATTAATGTAGATTTGGTGATTACCTAGAATGTCGAGTGATGGTTTTTGTGTAGGGAGCTTCGCATAATTGCATGTATTGTAAGCCCTGGTTAATATATGCTAACTTGACAATATGAAGTTTTGTAGTTCTTGGTTTCATCTCTTGTGCTTACTATTTGCTATTTCTTAGAATGTTTCTTGGATACTTCTTGTTTAGCACAACCGGTTATATAGCTTTTATGGAATCTTTGAAAGAATATTCCCCACTAGTCCAATCTTTGATTGCTTGCTAATTGGATACCGTCTCATGTATCCATCTTCGATGGGAGCTTTGTGAAGTTGAATGCTTCTGAAAGTTCTGAAGCTCTTGGAATGCCTTTTAATATTTATTTGATCGATTTTCATGTAAATGATGTGGTAGTTAAGTTGTATTTCAATTGATTAGTTGTGACTTGTTCCGTGTGATAGTTCTTAACTGTAATTTGTAAATTATTTCTAGTTTGAAAGTTTCATGAGTAGTTGTTGCTTTTGCTTGTTTTTACAATTCCTATCTCTTTTTGACTCTCTTCCAACTAGTTTCTTACTTTTTCATTTGCATGAATGCAGGTGGAATGAAGGTGAAGGCTGACAGGGATGAGTCTTCCCCATATGCTGCTATGCTTGCAGCTCAAGATGTCTCACAACGCTGCAAGGTGCTCAATAGTTTCCTCTTTGTATTCTTATCACCTCTGCAACTTCCTACAGTGATCATGTGAAGCATGTTTTACTTGGGTTAAAGAACTTTAAGAAGCCTGTAAAAGAAAATGGAAGCCAAGTCATTATTAATTCAGCTTGGAAAAAACAAAAAACAAGATTAATTAGAATTAAGATTAAAATAGCTGGCCCTTGCGATAATAATCTAACGCTGCAATTTTGCATGGCCGGCTTTGTACTTGTTTCAGTTTTGATAGTTTGTGTAATATTTCTGAATGGTATGTTGGGTTGTTTCAACAATGACGTAACCAATGTTTTGCTCTACAGGAGCTTGGCATAACTGCCCTGCACATCAAGCTTCGGGCTACTGGTGGGAACAAAACTAAGACTCCTGGTCCAGGTGCTCAGTCTGCACTCAGAGCTCTTGCCCGTTCAGGCATGAAAATTGGTCGTATTGGTATGGATTTCTTCCTTTCATTGAGCTCAGTTTGGTCCTAGTATGAGATTTTAGATGGAAAACTTCATGGAAAATTTGGTTGATTTTGCTAAGAATATTTTACTTCCAATTCTGAGATGAAAGTGGGAGGAAAATATAGTAGGAAAAATGGAAGGGGAGGATTGAAGAGGGAGGAAAGTTGGGTTCATTGTTCTAGATTAGAGTGGATAATTTACTTTCATTGCATGTTTTGTGTGTTGATGAATCAATCTCTTTAAATTTTACAATTGAAGGGTGAAATTGTTGCTTCCGACACCTCCATACCCTGCTTGGGTGGTATTTCATATTATTGGTTTTGTTATTTTCCCTGCTTGTTTCGTTGGTTAATAATGTCAAGAACTTTCCTATGGTTCAATGGTGAAGCAAATATCCTGATAAAATGTTTGCTTTTCTCTTGCAGAGGATGTGACTCCCATCCCAACTGACAGTACCCGTAGAAAGGGAGGAAGAAGGGGAAGGAGGCTGTGAATTTTACTGTGGACAAGACAACAAACGTATTTTGTTGCTATATCATGGTTTGGATAAAATTGTAGACAAGTTGAATGCCTTTCTTTTTCCCCCTTTTTGTGGTTTCTATGTAGTTTTGCTATGGTCCTTTGCTTTAATCATTCCATGCATTGTATGAATTATTTAAGGTTAATTTTGAGGTAAGGTACAATTTTGATGCCACAGCTTTAGTTCTAGATATTGGTTAGTGTTAAATTTAGATCACTATGCTTGCCACCGAAATATGTCAAATGGCATGGGGTTTCTGGGTTGCTGCCACTGCTGGTGTAAGAGTGTCAGCATCGGCTTGCAAAACTGCTGCGTTTTGTTTATGATTTTTGAGTCTCAAAAGTCTGATCCTATTGTTAAATTTTAGGGTGCACCGAGTTCTGGTTTGGGTTGTCAAAGTTTTGACCTCTTTCTCTGTATGACTATTGATGACCATTCCGTTGGAGCCTTGCAGTGGTCTTTGTCCGTCTACATTGTTAGACCTGGTTCAATCACAATCTCAAATTTGGGTTGCCGTAGTGTCTCAATAGGTTAAGTGGTTGGATTAATTTGACCGGATTAGGTTGGATATCACTAGACCTGGCAATTCATGACTTGACAACCTGATTCGAACCTGCTCGAAATTTTGAGTTTTGAACACGATTTTTTTAAATAAACTGAAATACAATGAACCTTGAAATTAGCGGGTCAAACTCGACTCGCCCGTTTGACCTGAAAAATTAACTTTTTAAGTTCAACTTTATTAAAATTTGTGACTTTTCGTTGGTATTTTTAACTATTAAACTATATACGCAACTAATTTATTTGTTATTTCTCTAATTTAAGTTGAAATAGTTACAATAATTTATTGTTACTAACGGATAATCATATTTAATTATGTATATTGTACAAAAAATATTATTTAGAGATCATTTTTAAAAAGAGAAAACGAAAAAAAGGTCGCAATTATAAACCGTTGGGTTTACTCTAAACCGAAATATATCGCCCGCGTTTACCCGAATCCAAAATACACCTGACCTGTATTTACCCGAACCCGATATACGACCGACCCGAAACTCGCCCGCCCGGCCGAATTGACAAGTCTAAATATCACAATTGTTTTGCTGAACTGGTCTAAACTAGCATAACTTTATCATTTCTTGAATTTTTTTTTAGTATGCATCTAACTCAGCATTGTATTTTTTCTTCGTTCAAAATAAGGAATGAAAATGCACCAAGTATTAGCAAAATCCCTATGATGCAAACTTCAACGGAACTCTCCAACCACTGAAAGCGATTATAAGTCAAGTTCCTGTGTAGGTTTATGTTTACGGGTTTCAAGAGTTTTCTTAAACCCAAAAAAGCCAATTTGTCAAAACTGTTAGACATAAGCCAATTGGGAGGGAAATAATCAAGTAGCTGTGGCCACTGAGAAATGTGAGAATTGACGAGAGAAGCTTGTGATCAATCATTTGAATAATATTACATGCATTTAGAATTTGTGCTCCAAGTCATATAGTAGTGAATAATTATGCCATCCCAAGTGAACAAGGTCCTGTTCTTTTCTGCGGTTGGCAAACTGTGGTACCACAACATACCGCAGTTTGTCACAACTCACCACACTTTACCGCAAATCATTACTTTTCTCTCTCGTCATTTTTCTCTCTCCTCACTTTTCCCCTCTACTTTTTACATTCTCTCTCACACATACCCCACATACCAATAACCTACCACAATTCCACCACACCCACCACAATTCCACCACATCACACCACACCATACCGCAAAATACCGCAGAAAAGAACAGAGCCTTAGTATATGTAAGTAAACAATAAAGTTATTTGAATCATATGTTCCAGAAATATGTAATAAACTGCACAATGATATGAAGAAGAAAACTAATCATGAACAAAGATTCCTTGTACATCATGCCCATTTAAAGCCCTTCAGATTCAATCCTAACAGCCCAGCTTTTATTTATCAAATAGTTAAGGTAGTTGTGATTTTTGTATCCATCAAATCAGACCAATGTTCGGAAAAAAAAAAGTGAGAAATGCCCATACTACAGAAAAGAAAGGGAACTAAACTTATGAACATACACTAACCTGCTGACATCTTGTGCCTATGAGGAAAGAGGGAGAGCAGTAGGGGAGTGTTTCGATTCTATATTACTTTATCTAATAATTATATATATTTATCAACTATAAAAGTATAATACTCATTAATTAGGTCAAAAAATATAAATAATCGCATAATGTTATCAATCATAGTAGAAAATGTACATTTTATGCATAATTTCATATTTATGAAAAAAGTAAGTAAATAATTATTTTTATATTGTTTAGACGTTGTAATAACCCTCAAAATAATTAAATATATCTTTATAATAATTTAAATATACTTACAATTAACTTTATAAGTGATTTAGACGAAATGCAAAATGTTTATCATTTTACTACTTGAAATAACGAACATTATATACTTAGGTCCATTAAATAGTAACTAACCAAAACACATTATACCTACTACTGATAGCCAATTGATCTTTACCAATAAAAAATAAAAATAAATAGATAGCCAATTGATGCATTGCATTGTGAAAATTTTTTAATATAAGGAAAATAGATCAGACTTTGTGTGGGTTTTTATGCGTGAGGCTATGCATACATGGGTTGAAATACCCAGCTCAATGCGGAAAAATTTGATCCTATTTTCCTTGAGAAATTATGTAATACAGATATGATAGAAAAGATTTAAATTTTGTATATATTAACACTATTGTTAGATTAATCTTCAATATATCTATTCTTTCCGGAAAAAAAAATGAAATTTATTCATTGCTATCGTCCTAGCCATGGGAAAATCTCAAATAATTTTGTTAAATAGAAATTAATTAATATTCACTAGCCTTACGTATATAATAAAATTGGAAAAAAAATATTTGTAAAGGTTGGTATGGATACAATCGCTATATATCCAAAAGATCTTTATACCATAATTACGTATTCTTATTACCTATATATACAGCCCAAAAAAAGGGTGAAAAAAGTTTTTTAAAAAAAAAACATACAGAAAAAACCTTCAAAAATGTCTCTCATGCATGTAATTTTTTTGGCATTTATGCTACCAGTTTTATCCCTTGGAAAATTATTTGTAGGTACCAAAAATATAAGATTTACTGCAGAATTAATTCATCGTGATTCTCCAAATTCTCCTCTGTATAGTCCCACAAGAACTCCATTGGAACGATACAACAATGCATTGAAGATGTCAACACATAGAATTTCAACTTTATTATCTTCTGAAAACAGTTTTACAGAAACACAAGTTATATCAGATTATGGTGATTTTATCATGGAGTTTTCTGTTGGATCACCACCTACTAAATTTTATGGTATTTCAGACACTGGTAAGTACTAAGTACTCCCTTCGTTATTTTTTTATATGTCACTTATATTTTTTGAGGTCCATTTTTTATTAATAATTATTGACATAGTATTTTTATAAAATATGATATTATATTTTTTTAATGGTAATTTAACATTGTGAATCTAGTTATGTTTGTTTTGTTTGATGAATCACTATACAATTTAGATATTAACGGTTAAAGTTTTTGGCACAAATACCTAGGTAATAGTTAAATACCCATGGGCGGATCCCAGGCTTAGCCAAGGATGGCCACGACCACTAGAAACACAAAAAATTAAATATTCAGTATAATTTATGATAAAAATTATGGGTTTTATGGGTATTGCATGAATATTATAGTATATTGCTCACCCTTAATCAGAAAACGTAGATCCGCCACTGTAAATACCTATTCGATCTTTAGAGTGGTAAGTTCGGTTTATGTCCACCTTACCCGATTCCTTAAAAACACTCAAATTAAAGTCAAAATTTTATCTTTTCCTTACTTTACCAAATCTAACTTGATCCTACCACTCTAAAAAACAGAGCTTAATTTAATTTAATTTAATTTAATTTATAGTCCTAACCCTAATAAATATATTAAGCTCAATCAACTAAATAAAAAGTGACTTATTAATACAACTCCTCTTTTATCACACATTCAATAATAATGAGATAAAATATAGCTCAATATGTGATGTTTGCATCGCCGATTATAAAAGAAGCAATTGAGGTATATCTTAATTAGGGAGCAAATCATGATAAGATATTAATTCAAATGATATTATTTCATTTCAAGCAAAACTTGCATGCTCGTCGTACGTGTAAAAAGATCAAAGAATATCAAGAGAGTTAATAATCAAGATGCTATCATCTCATCAAACAAGTGTGGCTCATTTTAATAAAATACGGTGCATGAATTAAATCCATAAATTAGAGTATTTCCGCAATATTGTGTAAAAAAACGGTCAATTATTTGTTAATATAAACATTAACTTTTATTAAACAGTAGTATATGAAAAATTTGTGTTTTATACGGCAACTTTTTATTCGAGAATATTAATAAATTCTTATTATTATATTAATTTTATGCCAATAATTCTTACTTTCGCTCTTTTAAAATGAATAGTTCGTGTATTAAACCTACAAAGTTATAATTCGTCGAGGTAAAAAATGCTCTTATTCTTCTGGGCATCCATAGGATGAATTCACACGTTTTAAAATTTTGACCATTGACTATTGATTACTTACAAATTACAGTTACGATATAAAATTACCGCCATTGGAAAGATAAATTAGTAAAAATTACAATGACGGTAATTTCATATTATAAATTATTGTAATCTGAGAATAATCGGTAGTCAAAATTTTGTCAAATGACAAACATTTTGAGACGAAGGTAGTATATATTTATATTTATTGCCTTCTTTAAAATTATATGAAACTTATTTCGTAGTTAGAAGGAAATCAATAATCTCCCTCTTTTTCATGGATGACAATACTCATCATGTCTCTCCTTTTTGATGTTATATCAAAAAGATAGAAATTAAATTAAAGAACGAGGCAAACACAGTAATATAGCCAATGTCAATTACTTAAATAGTAAACTTTAATTTGAAAATATTCTAGTTTAGAAATATTTGCGTAATCGCATTGGAAAATTGCATTGGAAAATGTTAAAAAAAAAGTCTAAACAAAATTCATTTTGTTACTTGAAATTAAGGCCCTGTTCTTTTCTGCGGTTGACAAACTGCGATACCACAGCATACCGCAGTTTGCCACAACTCACCACACTTTATCACAAATCCTCACTTTTCTCTTTCCTCACTTTTCTCCTCTACTTTTTACATTCTCTCTCCTCACCTACCCCACATATGAATAACCTACCACAATTCCACCACATCACACCTCACCACACCGCAGAAAAGAAGAGAGCCTAAAACTGAATAGAAAGTAAAAGACTACGTAAGTGGCTTGAGGAGGCTTGTTTAATAAACAAAGAGTGTATTGAGCAACTTGGAGTTTGTCATCATTGGCTAGGGAACGACCTTTAGCACACATTTGTTGATACGCACACTATCCCAATAAATTTATTGACTTTTGATCGGAGATACAAGGTTTTTTTACTTATGATAACTTTGAGTTTGGACATGTTATTCATGATGTGAGCTTGGTTATTGAGCATCCTATTCAGAGACTATTGGGTTTCGATGAGGCTCTCGTTTAGGCAAGTACTGAGGCATGGACATTGAGCGCTTTGTGGAACTGGTGGGAGTTACGGTGTTGGTTTGTTGAGAAGTTTGGGAGCAAGTGGTATACTAGAAAATATACTTTTCTTATTACTCAACAATATGGCAAGACACTTGCACAATACTTAGATACATACACTCACTCAATTTTGTGGGAGATCTCTTAAACTCTCTCTTAGACACCTCTCCTACTCTCTTCAATGTAGGATGCCTCACCACTCATGCTCTTACCACTCATGTGCCTTACTATGACACATAACTCCTATTTATACTAACTCCACCTCCTTAATGTGTAGTTGATATTAAACCACATGCCATCATCCTAATGATGATCTAGATACTTCTACTAATATCTTAGATATTCTATATAACTAGATTAATCTAGCTAAATATCCTAGATATTATAGTAGCTAGATTAATCTAGACAATTCTCTAGATTTTTCTCTCAACCATAATTATCTTTCTCTAGAATTTTCCTAGATATTTATCTTATAAAGTGGGTGATGATATTTTATATCTAACACTCCCCCTCAGCACCCACTTTCCTTCAATATCATCTTCGTGAGGTTTGCCTGAACTTGTTTGAGCTTCACGCAGCTTAGAGTCTTCCTGTTGATATCTTCTTCTTGGTCTTCCGTCTATACGTCGATATCTCCTCTCCATGTTTTCCTTCATGAGAACTAGTTTTGAACCTCTGGACGCTTGGTCCTTCATGTTTGATTCTTCCACTATAGCTATATTCCCATATTTAGGATTCCGCTGTAGTTCCCACTCCGTCCTTATTTGCCGCTCTTGAGCTTCTTCTACCAACAACGTATCTTCAAGTTCTCCATGTAAACTTTCAACTTGATGTGCTTTCTCTTGACTTAAGTCTTGCTTGCCATGTGACGTTGGTTCTTCGAGTCCTTGCTCTATGCCTTCCTCGATCTTCTCAAATTCCGGAAGAACCACTACTTGGTGATTGGTGGGTATGTCACTCACCATGGAGGGAACATCTTCTTCTTTGGACTCATCCACACATGACATAGCTAGTTCTTCCTCGGATGCTTGAATAATCTCCTCGGCTTTGAATGCTTGGATAGACTCTTCCATCGCCAATGATGCTTGAATGTCCCATTCTTCTTCACTATCATAATCTTTGAAGGTTGCTATGTTACCTTCCAATGGACGTGATCTACAATCTCAAGCAAAGTGACCTCTCTTGCCACATTTGTAGCATCGATCGTCTCGTCCATATTTTATTTCTTCTTGTTCTTCTTCATATTCATCATCATCATCGTCACGTGGTTGAAGTGCTCCCCCTTGATATGGACGACCTCTACATTGTCCTTGTTTCCACCTTGGTGATCTCCCTTCTAATGGTTCTCCATTACCATTATATTTCCATGTGACTCTACCTTGGCTCTTAGGTGCTCTCCTTCTAGTAAAGAGAGCTTGGTCGTTCTCCTCTACAGAGACCTTAGACATCTGTTTGTCTAGGTCTTCTTGATTCACCAAGAGACTTTCTAATTCTATTAAGGAGGGTTGTGTAGCCCAACCCCTAGTTGCCGCTACAAGACCGCTATATTTGGGGCTTAATCCATGAATGATTATCCTCCTCATCCTTGATTCACTTATTGCACTTTCTGGGTCTACTTTTACAATTTCAACACATAAAGATTTAACTTTAGTAAAGTATTGACTCACCGTCATATCTCCTTGCTTGATAGACATAAGCTCGTTTTCCAATTGCTGCAACTTAGCTTCATTCTTCTTGGTGAATAGCGTAGCCAAGGTATTCCACGCTTCCTCGGGTGTCTCACAATCTTTAATCCGATATAGAAACTCGTCTTCCATTGTAACGGAAAGGACAAACATTGTCTTTCCTGCCTTGATCTCCCATTTCTTCTTCTCATTTGGATCCGTTGGTGATGTCTTCTCTACTCCACCAACAATCTCTCATAAGCCTTGCCCCTTCAAGTAGTACTTCATGCGTGTACACCAAGTACTGTAGTTGCTCCCATTGAGCTTCTCAAGCGAGCTAGCCGATCCCGAAAAGTCTGCCATAACGTGGTAAGTGCCCTGCACTTCACCAACACTCTTGTGGTCCCAGACCAACAACTCCAACAACTATAAAAGTCCCAGACTGTGCCGGCAGAATCTCCCCTGTGCTTCGGTCCCCGACCGTGCACACACAATGCGCGCTAGCTCAACAAGGACCTTTGAACCTTGCTCTGATACCACTTGTTGAGAAGTTTGGGAGCAAGTGGTATACTAGAAAATATACTTTTCTTATTACTCAACAATATGGCAAGACACTTGCACAATACTTAGATACATACACTCACTCAATTTTGTGGGAGATCTCTCAAACTCTCTCTTAGACACCTCTCCTACTCTTTTCAATGTAGGATGCCTCACCACTCATGCTCTTACCACTCATGTGCCTTACCATGACACATAACTCCTATTTATACTAACTCCACCTCCTTAATGTGTAGTTGATATTAAACCACATGTCATCATCCTAATGATGATCTAGATACTTCTACTAGCATCTTAGATATTCTATATAACTAGATTAATCTAGCTAAATATCCTAGATATTATAGTAGCTAGATTAATCTAGACAATTCTCTAGATTTTTCTCTCAACCATAATTATCTTTCTCTAGAATTTTCCTAGATATTTATCTTATAAAGTGGGTGATGATATTTTATATCTAACAGGTTAAGGGTCATGTTTGGGTGGTAGGAGGAAGATCCATCCACCCACCCTTCCTTTTAACCATAACGGAATCCAGCCAAAAATGACCCGTGACAACTCCCACAATTAAGTTCCACAAAGCAGTCAAAACGCATGTTTGTCAAGCCTATATCTCTAACTCCAACTATTTCTAGCTTTGACTATTCCCTCCCGTCAAATCAATCCATCATCGAATGCCTTGCATAAGTGAGCTTCGTCGAAAGCCAATAGTCTTTGAATGGGGTGCTCAATAACCAAGCTCACATCATGAATAACATCTTAATTTGCGCTCAAAATTATCATAAGTAAAGAGACGTTACATATCCACTCAAAGGTCAATGTGTGCACTATCAACAAATGTGTTCTAAAAGTCATTCCCAAAGTTGCCCAACACACTGTTCGTTTGTTAAACAAGCCTCCTCGCATCTATTAAGTATCCACTATTCCGCCAAACCACTTATCTTTTCTACTTTCTATTTGGTTTTAGTTTCAAGTAGCACAATGAGTTTTCTTTAAACTTTCTTTAAAACTTTTTCCGTGCCAGAAATGGTTAGATTTTGTATTTTGTTTTCCATCAAAAAGAGGGAGATTGCTGACTTTTTTCTGACCATTAAATAATTTCGGTATAATTTTGATGAATATGAACCAACAGTAAGCTCGACCTCTAACAATAGAGGCAAACGATTAAAAAAATAATGGATATCTCAATCTTATAATTTGATTCCCCTTGCTAGGTAAACATCATAGTGAATCAATTTGATGTTTAGCTATGATGTTTCTTTCTTATTGGCTGTTTTGTTTATTTTTTTCTGCTTTGGCAATGTTGTTTGGTCTTTTTAGCCTATTCAAACTTTGAATAATTGTAAATAATAAGTTAGACTTACATTGAATTGTGCAACATAATTACTTTGTTTAACGTTCCAGGCAGTGACTTAACGTGGGTGCAGTGTCTCCCATGCATTTCATGCACGAAGCAAAAACTCCCACTTTTCAACCCTAACAATTCCACAACCTACAAGAAGCTCCCATGCACATCCCAACAATGTAACTCAGTCCAACACATTTGCCCTGATCAATCCACCTGTCAATACACTTACGCCTACGCCGGTGGGTCCTACACTGTCGGCTCCCTCGCCACCGAAACCCTAACCCTAACCGACTCCGCTTCCGGCAAACCCTACCCGTTTCCAAACATGGCTTTTGGGTGCGGATACAACAATACCGGCATTTATAGTGTCAACCAAACCGGAATCTTCGGGCTTGGTAGGGGCCCGCTTTCGATGGTTTCGCAAATCGGTTCTGTCATTGGCAGCGTTAAGTTTTCACAGTGTTTGGTTCCGACATACACTGATACTTCCATCTCAAGCAAGCTTATATTCGGGGTTGATGTCAATTCCGAGGGTAAAAGTGAGTGTAATGGGATCGTTTCGACCACCCCATTGGTCCTGACGGATGACAAAACCCTATATATTGTCACCTTAAAAGGGTTTAGTGTTGGTGACAAATTTGTCCCATTTAATGCCCAAAATGAGCCCTTAAAAAAGGGCAACATGTTCCTTGACTCTGGGACAGTCCCTGTGATTTTACCCCAAGATTTGTATTCTAGGATGGTGGACGCGGTGAAAAGTAAAATTACATTAGAGCCTAACCCGGGGCCCGGGCTTTGTTACAACAGTGAAAGTGAGATCGAGGTCCCGGTAATTACTGCCCACTTTGACGGTGGGGCCGATGTCATTTTAAACCCCATCAACAGTTTTATCCCTACTGGGAATGGGGTTTACCGTTTTACCATGACGAATGCTACTACTGAAGTTGGTGTATATGGAAATTACGCCCAGGTGGATTTCTCAATTGGATTTGATCTTGAGAAGAAGACTGTCTCCTTCAAACCTACAGATTGTACCAAGAATCAATGAACTTGCAGAATTTACTGCTGTTAAATTTGTGTACTCTCACAAGATGCTCAAGAAATATACTACTCCTTTCATATCTTGATTGTCATTGTTGTCGTTCATAATAAAAAATGATAAGTGTTTTGAATCAATCATATTGAATCACTTAACATCACTGCAATAATTATATTTAGGCACCGTTCTTTTATGCGTTAACGTAACTAACCGCAACACAAATTACATACCTACCGCAACATATTGCAAATTACCATTACTTTTTTACTATTTCCACCGCAACTTACCGTAATCTACCGCAACTAACTGCAACGCAACGCACAAAAGAACGGTGTCTTAATCATACTCAAATTGTTATAAGTGTATGTTTCATCATTTTAAGGGTTTATTATCATTCATAAACTATATAAAAACTATTATTCATTTATATTTTCTCATAAATGTAAAATTCTACATAAATGTGCATTTTCAAGTATGTTTTTATAATTGATAAGTATATGTAATTATTAAAAAAACATTATTTAAAATCATAAAAACAAAAAATATAGGCAAATCAACATGGTTATTAACCATCTTGATTCAAGACATGTATCATTATCTGCAATATGTGTGTGTTTGCAAGTAATGAAAAATATATGTTCAGCCATAAGAGGAAGTCGCTGGTATCTGCGTCGAAGGTTAACACTTAACATTTATCAACCATGTATGTCAACAATCGAAACGAGCAGATCCAAACCTATTTATTCACTAGGAAAATCGCCACCGAAGCATAACAAAGAAAGTTAAATAGATTGTTGGATGTTGATCATGAATAAAATTTATTCAAAGGTCTGATACAAAACAACTTGCTGAGAAACAATTTTGCTCAGAATTTCAAATGACAAACTAGTTGAAGATTGCAATGAAACATAACACCAGTAATTTCAAATAACAAACTTGCTAAAGATGCAAAATGTACCTCAACCCAAGGAAGAAATTGCAGGACCTATAATTTCAAGGAGTCCCTTTGGATTGTCTACATGAACCCAATGCCCAGATTTGGGGAGAACATGGAGTGAGAATCTCCCCTCTGATTCATTTCTCTCCTTACTGGCAAGTTTTTCGAGTCTTTGTACAGTTTCCGTGTCCCATCGGTCACTGTTCTCAGCACGCACGAGAGAAATCTCCGTATCTTTTGGAGGGTGCTCTAGCAGATCCCAATAGTCCTTGTCCCTGCTCAAACCATTTTGCAACATCAGGGTAAAAGTAAAGGTCTCTACAGAAAACTGAGGGTTATGATCTAAAGGAGTTGGGATTATAAAATTCTTGAGGAGACCGTGAAGTACTTTTTTGTAAAATGGTAAGGGCACAACTTAGATGAGGTGTAAGGACATATCACAATAGTACAACTAAGGCTGTCAGGAAAACTACTTTGAACCAAATACCTGGTTCAGTCCGACCTGGGAAAAAAATTCAGGTAAGGTTATAGATTTTTCATCCGAATCTCAACTTCGACTGATTTGACCAAAAATCTAGACGTAATATTTTCCTATTGACGGGACCCGATATAAGGCTTATCCGAATTGTCCGACTCGGAAAAAAAAGTATCGGACATCTTGTCCTATGCCCTATTCTTCCGACCCTAAAATGACCCGAACCTGAACTTTTGACAGTCCTAAGCACAACCTATCTATGAACAATGGTACAACTTATTGCCATCCACGGATGATTAATAAGCTTATCGATAGGCCCCAGTACAACTTATTTATGGATAATTTATATAAATCTATGGATGAACACCATTACATTTTACAAAGAAGAACTCCATTGTCTATTAGTCTCCTCGAAAATTCTATAGTCCAAACCCCTTATACTAGAACCTTGAAGTTAAAAAAATAAATAAATAAAGATGACTCCATCACTTGTCACTGGTGGGGTTGGGCTCAAATTAAGTTCACATAGTTGGGGTTTCACCATTGTGTTAACGAGAAATTTGGGGGAAAATCACATCAAGGAAAAAGAACAATGGAAGTAGAGATGAAAAACAAACATGTACGAATGGAACATCTGGACTGCGCCTTCAAGGTTAAAAGCCCAGGTCTCATGGTCATTAGACTTCTTCAGGTTGGTGGCAAGCCACTCAGACAATGATCTTGAAAATCCTAGCTGCATCATATGGTCAACAAGCCACCTGAAGTAATTATAATAAGAAAGCCCATCAACTCACAATAAAGATGAAGTGTTGCAAACACTAACATCATCAATGCATCAGAATAGTGGTCCGATCTCAGAGGACATGGGCAGCACAAAAATGCAGGATCTAAAGGCTCCAAGTATACCTAAATCGTCTTGAAATACAAACATTTTGCATAAACATATAAAGGTAGCATTGAAAAGTGAAAACTGTAACTCGTTTACTCAGCCACTCCATACTCCTCACCACCTATGTTACTCGGACTCGGGTAGGGGTCTCGAATGTGGGCATGGATACATACAGGTGTCGGACCCTGCTATTTTTAAGAAATTTTGCATATTTCATTGTCATTTTAAGTGCCTAGTGTTGTAACCTTGTCTGGGTGCCAAGGGTCTGACACGGGTATTGGTGATTACAAGGGAGCAGAGCTTGCTTGTTAAAATCAAATAACCATGACAACAATTTTGAGTCCTTACTTTCTTGAGGGAATTGGTGATGGAAGACTTTGCAAGGTTTCCAAAACTCGTTCCACTTCTCCACTGCTGTCTTCAGGACTCACAATTCCAGGTACTGAGTCCAGCACCCAGAGCTGCTCTGCACCAAAGAAACGGAAACATTGACTTGCTGAATTGAGAAAGATATACAGTGCATTGTGTAAGTGGTTAATGGGCACCAGTGAACACAATGTCAGCCAAGTAAGTTTAAATAGGGCATCAGTGAAAACAATCTTCCCGGTTTCTCAAGCTGTCAAGCAGTGACATCTATTTGCCAATAATATCCACAAAACCAGAATGTATCGTGAACATTAGCCAAACTAAACGGGGGCAAGAAGGAATCAGTACAATCTTCTAATTCAGCAAAGCTTTAGGTATTCAACTTATATCAGAATCTGAAAAACTGAATCAACAAGTCAATAGGACTTCTGGATAAGTAAACCATGCTTTCACAAATGAAGCCTCCAACATCAATTTGGAAATCCCCCACCAGTAAATGAGTAATGAGCATCCACAGCCAACTAGCTTAGTTTTAAAACTAAAGTTTTACGAGTTTGCTACATCTGACTAAATCTAACAGCTCATGCATCCAAGTTCTATATCATAGACCATGAAACGAAACCAGACTCAAATATGGTTGTTGTACACCTTACCCAAGCATCTCATGGAAGTAAACCTGTGGTAAACCAGACACGAGACTGTTGAGGTCATGATTTGAATGGTTTTATAGTTTGTTAGGCAATAGACATATTGCAAACATTATTTACAACATATATCAGTAATAGAGCTGTCAAAGTTTTGTCCGACCCGAATACCCAAATGTGTCAGACCCAACCGGGTATAGTCATAATTTTTCATCCAAGTTTTGCCATTAACCAATTTGACCGAATATTCGGATACAATATTTCTCTTTTTCCTATACTCAGAACCGGATTTTGGCCTAAATCAAGCTCTGTCCAAATTGTCCAACCTGGTCCAACCAGAAAAGGCTCAGTAATAGACAACAATTTTCCGTCTAAATTTTAACATTGACTGATTTAACCGACCCGAATTTAACCCGGACTCGATTTTTTTTCCCCAGCACTAATCAGTAAGTAGGAAATTATAGGCTCTACCTATGAATCAGCAAGAAAGAGAACCATTGTGTTGAAACATAATCAGCAAAGAACACAAGTGCAATGCACACAAACCCAAGGCCTCATAATTTGACTATATTTTGGGGATCCTGGTGAACTATTGACGATATCGGCAAGTTGATACCTGTCTTGGCAAAGCCATGGAATTCCCGTAGTCTCCGCGAGCGCCACTCTGAACGTACTGCAATGCAATCTTACCTCCCAAGGAGTGACCAATAACAGCATCAGGCCAATCCCAACCATGGGATTCCACCAAATTTGCCAAATCCCGGGCTGCATTGTCCAGGTCATGTGGCGCCTGAAGACCTTGTACCTCAGCTGATCTTCCATGATTCCGTAAGTCAACAAGTACAAACCTCCATTCTGGCAAACACAAGGTTAAGCTAACAATCTGTTATTCACTGCCCTTTTTCATAAATCATAGACATAAATTCATACTAGGACCAAAACTGCTTAAAATTCAATATATCATGAAATTGGACATGGATTGCCATAGAAGTTCAAAATATGAAATTTAGCCCTCTGTTCAAAACTACATGAATCTTAGATCACTTTTTAAAAGGATCCGCATTTTGTAAATTCCGATCATTTCCTTGAATTGTCCCCAGCTTTACTCCAACACATGATTTCATGCCCCAATTTTCACCCAATTAACATCAAGTAATATATCAATCCCCTGGAATTTCGTACATAATCAATTCAAATTTTCGATAACCTAATTCCAAATTACAACACACAATAAAGCAATTTTAATTTTAATTCCTTTTCTTTTGGGGGAGGGAGGGGAGAATTTTACCAGAGGAAGAATTTGAGGAGAGATGAGAAGCGAGATTGCGAGCAAAGGATCGCCAATTCCTTCCAGATCCAAGCAGCCCATGGAGCACGAATGCGGTTGAATCATAGGGCTTGTCGTCGGAATTCGAAGCCCTGACTTCCTCGAAGGCTAGGGTTTCCATCCATCTCTTGCTGCAGCATGAATCCAACCCCAACTCTAACCCTAACCCTAACCCTAACCCTAACCCTAGGCTGTTCGATTGGGTTGCGAGCCCGATGAAACCGAGCTTGTTCCGAATCGCCCTCGCCATGGCCATTTTGATTCTCTCTCTCTCTTCCTTCAAGCTTGCTGAGCTGTAGAAGGTATGTCGTGAACGGAAACGACGCCGTTGTGGTTGGTAGGTAAAAGAAAAACAAAAAATGAATATGAAAAAGACGAAAAAAATAAAATTGACAGCTGTGGGATTTGAACCCACGCCCTTTCGGACCAGAGCCTAAATCTGGCGCCTTAGACCACTCGGCCAAACTGTCTTTTATTGTTCTAACATGGAATGGGAACATACACATTTAAAAGGAATAAGATAACTAATTAAGTTTGAAAGAAAAAGGGTTTTTGGACATCAATAATATCAACTTTGGGGGCACTAGATATTAATAACACAAACTATTTTCTTGGACACTAGCAATACAAATTATTGACCTATTTTCCTCTAACAATACACCGTCGAATTGTAATGATTTTAAATCATCGAAAAGATGATGTGGCTCCATAATATGTGACATGGAAGGCATGTTAGTGTCCACGTCAACATTTTCTACCCAACCTCCGCCTTCCACGTCACACATCATGGAGCCACGTTATCTTTCCGATGAGTTAAAACTATAACAACTCGGTCGTGTACTGTTAGAGGAAATTAGGTCGATAGTTGGTACTACCAGTGTCCAAGAAAATAGTTTGTATTATTAGTCTCCAATATCCACAAAGTTGGTATTATTGGCGTCCAAAAATCCAAAGAAAAATTATAAAATGATTTAAACCGGTAATATTTAATTGTGACAAATGGAGAATATAGATGTAAAACTAATAAAAGTTATATTAACAATCTAAAATAATACTCCCTCTGTTTTTCTTAATTGTCGCATTGTTTTTCGTATTGTCAACTTTGACCATTAATTTTTCTATATATATATATATATATATAATGATTCATATTACAAAATTGATATCATTATATTCGTATTAAAAAATATTTTTAGAAAAATATAAAATTAAATTTTTTTGATAAAATATTACATGAAAAAGTGTTGAAGAAAGATAAATCTTGAAAAACGTGAAAGTCAGTTATTTAGAAACGGAGGAAGTAAATAATTTAATATTAAAAAAGGTTAGTTAAGTGGATATATCTTTTATCCCCCCCCAAAAAAAAAAGTCTTTGAGACAAATTTAATTTGAAAAATAAGAACTTATTTATACAGGTAGGGGTTTCTAAAAGAATGTCAACAAATTGTAGATAAGTAGAACACCCGATCAACCTGATATGTTTATTGTGATCATGATTAATTGAGTTTGTTGCAAGTGAAGAACCAAGCTTATGTCAGCCTATTTGAGACCGTAGAGTGATCTATTAGGTTTGTGAGCATGACTGAGTTGGTTAAGATCTATAAAGTCATATGGTTGAGTCATATAGACATTCCTAGTGAGATCACCACATAAAAGAACATTTTTAAGATCAAGATGACTAATAATCCAACCATAGATACAACAATGATGAGATCAACTCGGATTATACTTGGTTTCACAATTGGGCTAATGAAGTCATGATAGTCCAAACCTTTGAGTTGGCCTCATCACTATTGTATTTTTTGGTGTTTAAGAATCATAATACTCCCTATGTCCCTTAATGAGTGTCAATTTTCCTAACTACCTTGGCCCTTTTTATTTATCAACTTTAAATTTTCAATAATTAAAATATTCATGTTACCCTTAATTAATGAATGAGATTTTTATTTTACCTTTTAAAATTCTCCTTTATTTCCCTCTTTTCTTTAATGAGGGGTATATTTGTCTATACATAATTTTTTCACTATATTTCCAAGACACGTTGATTCTGTAAAGTTAGTTTATTTGACACTTAAAAAGATGAGTAGATACTTATTTATATATCTTTTTACATGTTAATAGAATCACGTCATTATAGTAAGGGAATAAAGTCCAAGTATCATTTTGAATAAGAGCGCTAGATTCGTCCACCAATTCCTTGATGGGTTCTAATGCTAATGATATGGATGTATCCAAGGACAACAACTTGCAGGCTTGTGAGTATGCTTAAAACTTGACATATGTTTGTGAGTATACTCTAAACTTGACATATGAATGTCCGGAGTTTTTCTGTGCATCAAAACTAGACCCTAAGAAACCCCTACACAGCTAGACTGTAAGAACTTCTGAATGTTACCAAACATGTCACCTGCAATACCAGAGTGTCCACAACTCCAAAAGACTTGGCTTGTAACGTGAACGAATTTACCAAACATGTAGCCGGAAGACTGAAGACTTAGCTTGTAACGTCAATGAATGTTACCAAACATGTAGCCAAAAGATTGAACCATGCACTCTTCTACAGTCAATCTTTGCAGTAAATACTGAATAGCTATCATACCATCACATAGTTAACTCTTACGAACATTCCTACCATAGCTTAAGCCTTAAGCATTAGAAGATGAAATAGGGTTAAGAATATGACCAAATACACATACAGCTGAATCTGATCTGCGCAATCCTAAACATAAAAGCATAAGATGCAACTGTTAGTGATACAAATCCATGTCCGGCAATCCTCATCCGACTCTTATGTGCGACATGTCCAGTGCGCCCAAACAGATCATAGGAGCCACCCCATATGGGCTCTATACAACTTGGAATCTGACGGAAAAGAAAATCCAAAGTTTTACAACAAGAGAAGCCCTTGTATGCCAAAACCCCTCTTTTGCAAAGTGGAGAAACATTCGCTCTTGGCCTTCCTCTGAACCACCACCATATTTGAATCACAAGTTAGAAGTTGTGCTGCTTTTTCTCTGGTCTTCAAAGTTAGGTAGACGAGCAGGCTTCGATCTTTGGTAGCAGACCTCTCCATGCTTCGGCTACACTGTTGGCCAAGCGTGCTTGTCCTTTGGCAAACTCATGGAATGCCAGTCCCATCTCTGCTGTTTTATGTTCTTGGAAGCGTGCCATCTCTTCATTCATTAACCGGACAATTGTCTCAAACCTCTTTGTTGCTTCTTCACTCTCCGCTTTTAGCTGCATAAAGAGTAGACAACGGAAGTCGAAGAAAGATTGAAGATAAATACACAGAAAGCACATAAAGAAAATAGGGTGTCGAGTATTATACCTGTCTGTACTCAGCCTCAGCTTCTGCATACTTGTCAGACCGAGTCAGCATGAGCTTGTCTCTGTAGGTTGATGTTGATCGGAAATCATTAATCACAAAGTAGAGACTCCAATCCAAATTTTGGATCAATTACATTGGACAAATCACAATATGCAACTCATGGAAAAGTTGACATGGGTCTCTTACAAGTAACCCCCCCCCCCCCCAAAAAAAAAAAATATTTGGGAAAGTGAGTTGTACTTGATTACTGTACCGAATTAACTTGCACCGGACACATCCCAGTAACTGAATTTCTCGCAAGAACAAGGTCAACCCAGTTTTGTGGGATGTTTATATCAGATTAACTGACATAAGATTCAAATAAAGCCTAACGAAATATTATCCATAACCATATGCTGCGTGGCAAATGTCTACTCCAGTCAGAGGAGTGTTAAAGTAGTGAAATAGTTCGTAGCATTATATGCATCATTTCAAGCAAGAAAACCTGAGGACATTCATGTCTCAGATAACAAGTGAAGAACTGAAGATCTTGGAATATATTTTATAAAAAGGATTTTTGGACGAAAATATACTGAACTTTAGGGGTATTGGACAATAATGCACTGAACTTTTTTTTTTTTTGGACTCTAATACACTGAACTTTGAGGGTATTGGACAATAATGCACCTGGAACTATTCCGATGGTAGTTGACACGGTGGCGGTCCTACTTTGAGGTTTCATTTTCTTTTGCTTTTATAAAAAAAAAATATATATTAGTCATCCTGCTTACATGTACTATCTTATGTGACAAAAATTTTAACCTTTTTCCACGTCATTTTCTCAGCCGGCCACAAGGACCGCCAAATCAACCACACCACTGGAATCATTACGGGTGCATCATTGTCCGATACCCTCAAAGTGTATTTGTGTCCAAAAAAAAGGTTCAGTGCATTATTGTCCATTGTCCAATACCCCTAAAGTCTAGTGTATTATCGTCCAAAAATCCTAAAACTAATAAAGCTTCCCCTAGTGAAAAGCAATCATAATTGCAACACAAGCATAAGTGCATAACAGAATCATACAGATTTATCTCTTTCAGCTTCACTGTCTCAGAAAGTTCACAATGTTGTTTGAAGGCAGCAGCTCTCTCAGCTATTGTGGCCTGTTCAGGGAATCCCAGATAAAGTGTCAACTAGAAAACTACCAGGAAAAAAAGGGGGGGGGGGGGCGGGTTGGTTCATCCATTTTAAAATATAGTAGGTGTGGTGGCCCTAATTCACTTTGATTGGCCCATAATTTTCACATAATGGAGTTGTGGGCAAAGAACATGTGCTGTCCACTATTTTTAGCTATTAGTTGACAGAATGATAATTGATGATATGAAGATTAAAGTATAATACATTCTCCTTGTTGCCACGGTGGTCATGGCTTGGCTTTGACCCTATAACTCCACTGTTTGCTTTATACTTTGGCTGTTTAAGTCCTTGGTTGTTGGGCATCTTTCAGTATACACCAGGAGAATATGAAGGGCTGAGACTATTCAATTGCCCACCTATTGTTTACATGTCATCTCTTTATGGAGAGGTTATTATTGGCTGAAGTACAACAAGAGGATTCCCAAGCCTCCACCTTTACCTATTTATGTGACAGTTCTACTTCTACAGCCATCTCAAGTGTGGGAATAGGCTATCAAGTGTGGCTTCATCCCACCAATGGCCTTTGTCCCACCATGTGTGGTGCCTTCTAGGGCTATGGATAATTAAAGCAATTAAGATAATTTGCGGAGTATGTCTCATTTTAGGTTGAGAGGTAGTTTGAGATAATCCTTTGTATAAATCTTGTTGAGCTAGTACGTAGCATGATATTTATTCTCTAGTCGTAGTTGATCTATTGTTGCTCAATATTCCATATTTACTTAGGTTTCTGCGAACTTAATTCTGACAGTTCACAAAAATACTAGATGTATGTCCAATTAGCACAAAGAATCTGTGACAATGCGATTAAGCATCATATCCATTAGACAGGTAAAAGCAGACTGACCTTAATAGACTGTACAGCACGGACATAATCCTTCAAAGGTTCTTCAAAGTTCATCAACAAATGATGGGCCTGCATGTCAATACACATCAATTAGTTTAATACGTGTTCCTAACCAGACTAATCACGACAATTACTCAGGAGTCAGGAACAAAGAAAACCCTTCTGTAACAATAGGCAGTAAAAATCGTCAGACAATTCTACCTCTGCTTGTAGCTTGATTGACAATGCCTCTGACTTTGTACCAAGCTCAGAAAACGCCTTTCCAAGAGACTCTCCTTCACAGGCACCTAAGAGTTTGACAGCCTTCCCAAAATCTGACAATGATTGTCCCAATTCTGCAACAAAATATGATTTTTTTTTCATAGTATTTGCAATATGCTGGCAAATATCACCATGTGACGTACTTTACGAATGTAAATCTCGCCCCACCTCTGTGCCTTTTAACAAGACGAAATGCATGCTTCTGTGCTTCAGCTAAGTGATCCTCCAGCTCAAAGATATAATGTTTCATCTTCTCATATTCTGGCGTCGATTCTTCAACAGGCTTTTCCTTGCCTAGGACAACATCACTCACTCTAGATTGTACATCCTGCCCGCGCAATTAGGTAAAGCATTCATTATTAGTGAGCGGACGAAATGTTGTAGCACTAAGTATATACGTACATCTCATCTTGAATTAGCAAGCTCTCACCGATTAATGTTTCCAATTCGGTTAAACTGGGTAAAAACATGTCCTTTTCCAAGAAATTTTACTCCAAAAGAAGTCCTTTTTTGGGGGGTTAGGGGCCAGGGTGAGGGGCGGTCAATTTTGTTGGAGGAAAGATGGGAGGGAAGAACCTATCCAGAGAGAGAAGTGATAAATAACTGGAAGCTCATAATCACAATAATCATAGGTAAGCTGATTAAGAAATTAGACTTCACCTTATTATTTGTTCATTTATTTATTTATTTTGATAGGAATGAGACGTCACCCAATTACTGACCATACCTTGAACATTTGCATCAAATCAGAAGGTTTCTTCTTGAAAATCCCAATATCTTGAGCCCGTACTCTCTCCATTGTCTGACAATTAGAAAAACAAACATTATCAACTGGCACGGCAAAATTCATGCTAATATGTTACTTCACTCTCTCTGACAGCCATGATAAACTTATTCACAGAAAACGCAAACACAAACACAGACACAAACACACATGAGAAAGCTGCCAGAAGGTCAAGCACCAAGGATCTTCACCCTTTTCCCTGTTATATTCTTTCGCTTTTTTCAGGTAAGTGAATCAGGCTATGAACTGAAAATAAGAAAATACATAAGAGGCAACTTTATTTTATTCCTTTACCTTACAAGGTAAAAAAATTTTAAAGCAAAAATAAAAGAGAGGAAGCATAACAAAGCTTCGAGTAAAAGCTATGGCTTCAACCCCCCCCCCCCCAAAGGTTTTTCTCTTCTCCTTAACTATAAGGGAAAACTAAATTATTAAAAGAAAGCAAAAAGATGGACGCTAAATTTGGGTCCTAAATTTATACTAACATTTACCCATAGAAAGGCTATCAACAGAAGCAACCACGACTCAAGAAATGACCAAACAATTAAGAAGCATGAACTCGGACACGGAACATGGATATGACACACCACGGACAAGGCGTCATGTGATTTTAAAAAATTAACGATACAACATGGCATCCAACATTTGAAGTTAATAAAATAAATGATGAACACCTGTATTTTGCTAAACAATCTCAATGTGTTTCGATTAATCATAAGCTCATTGTAGTATTTGATAAGAACTAATTAGTAGGACTACAAGACTATTCACATAAATGTGGGAAAAGGAAAACAAAGAGAAATGTAAATTGGAGGACAGACGTGAACAAAGATGGGAAACATTCCATCACCGCCATAGCCACAGGCCTACAGCACAACAAAATGTCTAAGCTCACAATGCACACCCCCCCCCCCCCCCCCTTAAAGTTTATCTCCAATTTTCACTTTCGATCGCAATATTTGCACATTAGTTGTGTCGACCTCAGGCTTACAGAGCTCACATTTTGGTAACGTATTTCAGTTCATGAATTGACATGTCTTATGCAATATGCAAACTGAAATGAAATAAATCAACCTCATAACAATGCATAAACTTTATTTGCATTCAATAATTGTGCAAATGCACCATTGCATGAAAATAATTGGTTTGACAAACTTTTGCACTTTCATACTTCACTAGTGCCGTGTAATTTTTGTATACCTTCAGGCAACAAAAGCTACTCGCAGTTGGCCATGAACTCAGTAGCATCTGACCCTCATAATTGTCCTTTGCTACCTTTTTACATGTCCAATGGAACAGCCCCAGTTCATGATAAGTATGTTGTAACATCTGACCCCTTCCTAACCAACACCATACATGGGTGGGATCATTAAGGTATGGCTTCGGATTTAGCATTGGACAAGGAATGAAGCAGAAAAAATACTTGCTTCTATGTAAAACAAAGTATCTCATTAAAAGATTGTTTAACTTAGGATATCATTAACCCGTTGATGATAAGCCGATTGAATTAGAATTGTATGCCTTCTGCCTATGCTCCTCTGTCTCATCCTCCTCCCCACGATTTCACCTTCTCTACATGCTCCACCTATAGTGCTTACTCTGTCTCCCTTCTCTCAGTTCTCTGCACTCCTCTCTTTTCAATTTCCACTGTTAACTTTGCTAGAGCCACAAAGATAATAAGCCATGGCATCGCTTCGAAACAATATGCAGAGGTATTTGAAAATAACTTATTTCTCATAAAAAATGCAACTACGTTCTGGCATTCATACAAGATAATAAAGCAATTGACCTCTTCATCAGCCTGTAAGAACAACCTCAGATCATCACTTTGGCGAAGTTCATGATGTGAAGCTACCCGGTTAACAAAGGTATCCAATCCCTGTCTTCTCATTTCAATGAACTCAGAACTAAAGCGGAATTTTTCTGCAATGAAGCAAATAATATCACAGCAGGAAAAAGATTTTATATCAGAATATTTCCGCAAATTAAATCAAACTGAATGCAGTTTGTTTATGATAACATGGTCCAAAATGCATCATGAATAACTTTATAATAATAACAGTGTCTGAATACAGCAGCAGATATATGAAACCACATCCTGCAATTTTCATGTGGAATTTGAAACAGATATCCTTGATGATAAGACTACCTCCATCCCACTGTTGTCGTAATTTCTGTTTTGGTTTGTCACAAAAGATCACCATATTTTACTACTATATTCAAAGTGTTGGACATGTTTCCCCTTATTATGTTCAGTTTTCAAGAAGTATACGTAGCTTTCAAAATACTAACGGCAATTTGCGTCGATAATTTCTCATTAACCAACTGTACACATACAAAGAATCTCTACAATGACAATAACAGTGGGATGGAGGGAGTAATTGAATAAAAAGAATCTCTACAACCATTTGAAATAATAAATAATACCAAGTCAGATCCCATCAATGCCTGACAAGATGCCAAGAAGTACGTAGTCTCAAATAGCCAAAGAAAAAAATAGTGGAAAAATGAGTTTTGAACGACACAGAGAGAGAACCAGCAATACTAGCAGCAGTTGGGCACGGGACACTAGATATAGAAAGTATAGATTGTACAACAAGAGATTTAAATGAGTAAAACCCAAAGAACATAAGACACTTATCCAAAAATAGAAAAAGATAAGATAAATCTCAAACGGCCACCACCCACTTAATGGGTAAATATGTTAAATATCCCATTCTCGTGCAAATATATATACAGAACAGTCTCTTATACTAAATTAAACATGCAAGGTACAGTATTTTCATTGGCTATCCAAATTCCAAAGAATGCATAACCTTGATAAAAACTATCTAAATTGTCTTGGGTGAAACCATCTCACCAAGGAGTTATGGAGAATTAAGTGCTTGACTTATAAATGCTTTCTAGAAGTGATAAAGTTGAGTCATATTGGAGGTTAAAAGCTCATTTCTTCAGTATTTTCATGAATATACAAAGAATGTGTTGTTGTGTACCCTTGAAAAAAATTATCTAAATTGTGTAGGGTGAAACCATCCCACCAAGGAGCTGTGGTGAGATAAATGCTTTACATTTAAGAATGATTTATCAGTACTTTTAGGGGTGACCAAGCTGAGCTGTAGTGAGAGGTTAAAAGTTACCTTAATGAATTATACTACTGGCATTTGTCCATGAATTTCACAAACAAAAAACAAATAGCTACAATTGTAGAGCGACAGAGGATAGACAAACATAGGTGCTTAAAACTAACTTTGTACCAGTAAATTTTACTCATGCAAAGATGATCCGAAATAAACTCAACATTGATTAGATGAAGCACACAAACATTAGCATAACTACAACAGCTTTTCAGAAACTAAATGTAGAGGGATAAAGTCCTTACCCACGGCGCTTTTCTCTGGAAGCGGGGGTATAAAGATGCCTTTGTATCTCTCGAAAAGCCTATCACGTAACCAAACAAAATCGCTATATCGTCGAATAACAATTTTTTCAGGCCCTTGATAATCTGGTAAATTTGTCTGTCAAGCATGAGAAATTAAAATTAAAATAAATTAAAATGTCTAGCTCAAGATATCAAGGTCACGTAAAAAAAAAAAAAACAACAACAGACAATGAAGGAAAAGCTGCATAACAATGCACCTTCCTCGACACACATGGAAATAATCCCAGGAGCACAATTGTATGAAAAGACACAAAGACATCAAATTTGACAAAAAACAAAAAATACAACACCATTCCCAGTGTAGGTCCCACAACCACAGCATCTAGGGAGGTCTGTGTAAAGGCAGCCTTACTGCGGCAGACATGCTAAGAAACCAATTACAGTAGACCCACAAAGAAAAACGTTAAAAGAAGCTAATTTGAAGGAAGAAAACTTTGTTATAGGCGCAACGACAATGAAAAAACCTTTACTTGAATAATGAACTTCCATGCCCAAGAAAGAGAGTGCTCGGATAAAATTGCCAATCAACTTTTTTGAATAGTCAAAAATGCCACTGAATTTGATAACATCTACTAAATGCCACTCAACTCTCCCTAAAACCCAAAAAATGCCATTATAATATGTTCAACATGCTTGTATGGCATTTTTTAGTGAATGTTTTCAAACATGGAAGCAATGTTACTCTTAAGTATAGG
Organism: Portulaca oleracea; assembly: GCA_029582165.1. NCBI lineage: Eukaryota > Viridiplantae > Streptophyta > Magnoliopsida > Caryophyllales > Portulacaceae > Portulaca > Portulaca oleracea. Next base: position 15,637,013 of record CM055881.1, read on the forward strand.
GCCGTCCATGTCAAAGACTATCACAAGAGGATACGGATACAGTATCCAACTCCCAGCTATACATACAATTACAACCAACACATCTGAGCATAACCTTAAACTCGTAGAATACATAATGGAACGTAGTTTCCAAATAAGTAAGGGTCCAGAGATTACATAAAGAAAATGTCTGCGGCCTACCTAGCACGACACTGAAACTAGATAAGCTTCCACACATGAAAGTTATGCATATTTTTGTTATTCAGCAAGGTCAAGTGAATTAGTGATTTAGTTTCTATCACATCCGTTGGCACTTTCATCAAGTTCTCCACATTTTCTCACCCTTGGAAAACAAAAAGGAGTTGCTAGAAAATGGCACTTCTAATTAAGCAGCATTAATTCAGACCATGCAAGCCACACCCACCCCTCAGACGGAAGTTCTCTATGGTTGACGTAGCCACAAATAGAAAACAACCTTCATTCAAGTACTGAATCTACTGACATACAGTCAAGTATAATCAATCCATATCTACCTAGCAGAGAGGTTTTTTTTTTTGGAAAAAAAAAATGCACGCATAGAAAATAGATAACCATGTTAAATAAACATTAGCAGTTATGCAAGGTGTCCTTCAAGACAAATTTATGGAATTTTCTTGCTTCTTCGTCATATATATGAATGTTAGCATAAGATAATCTTTGTCACACAGCGTCCACCAGCAAGGTCACACATGATCCCTAGTTCGAACCTTGAGGACAAAGCAATCCCAAAGGCTAAGGGACAAAAGGTTATACAATTTCACTTTCATCCCAAAAAAAAAAAATACAGCTTCGCCCCCAACTAGTTATTTATGTTGATGATTATGTACAGAGTCAGTCAATTGCAAACGATAATTAAAACAATAACTTGTCGGCACGGACTCTACTCACACAAAAGCAACAGAAGATATGGCCAAATTAATTTCCTCTAGAAATGGAAATGGAAATGGGAATGAAAATGAAAATGAAAGAAAACAAAGATACTTTTCCCAGATAAAAAGCATAGCAATGATCGTAAACAAGAGTGTATGTTAGTAAACTATCCACAATGTCAATCTCAATTACTATATCCATAATCCGGTTAGTTGAAAAAATAATATTGGATTGTAATAGACTAAAGTAAAATGTCCCCCCATCTTCTTTTCCATGAAGTAGTAGGTCGTGAATGATTTCTAAGTCTTGGGTCAATAGGAACATGTCTCTCTAAATTGCAAAATTTAGGGGATAGGATTGCTACATCCAACCCTTCTATACCTTGTCTAACGGGATTTCAAATTACTTGTTTTTGTTTTGGTTTTGGTTTTGGTTTTGGTTTTGGTTTTGATGCCAATCTCAATATACCTAAATTGCCCACTGCCATGTCTACAACCCATATACAAAGCACCAATAATGCTCATGTAGAAGTTTCTCAACCATTCTCAAGAACGTCACACCACAACCTCATCCTGTTAGCTCATACCAAATTAAGGTACACCGAACAACATGCAGGCAAACATATCCACTAACATAATACTAACATACTTTATCCGGACAATCATATATTTTACAACCAAACCCTCACTCAGATAAGGGCATTGAATTCCCTGTCATACTATTCACATCAATGCCAGCAACAAGAATACAAAAATACAGAATTTTTTCAGATTGACTCGATTACTTCGCATATATTCTACTCAAAATGGGTCAAACTTGAGGGCAATCAACAACTTGAAAAAATACTTCCAAATTACAACACTAGACAATTAAAAAAACAGAAGGAAGGTCGTTAATCAATTCAGAAAACCTAAAAAAAACCCTAATTGAGACTGGAGGAACTGAAGTAAGGATCTAAGGATGAACTTACCTTGGTGATGACTCTGTATGAGATGTAAGCTTGGACGCCATTGCCCAATTTGACAGGATCAGTGACAGAAACTGAGAGAAAGGGTTGAGATTGAGGAGATCTAGGGCTTTGCGACGATCCTGATGATGTTCTCTGATTTGGCTGCATTTTCTCTCGACTTGATTGTGGAACTGGAGTTTATTTTCGGAAAGAGAAATATGGATCGACGGTTGGGTTCAGATGCACAATTTTCACGTTGCTGGTGGGTTTGTGAATAGTATCTGCCAATTGATGACCGCTTTATTTTCTTTTTTTTTTCCCTCTTTTTTGTTGTGAAGCATAGCGTCAAAAATTTGAGTTTGAGTAAATTTAAATTAGTCACATTCGGTCAATATCGAATGAAAAATTCATGTTCGCATTTGATTTTCATCCGAGTCATATCGCATCGAACAATTCAGACGGTGCTAAATTCGGGTCGAATAATAGAAAAAAGAGAAATATTTTGTCTGAATATCAAAATTCGGTTAATATCAAAATTTGGATGAAAAAATCTATGCCCGGATTCATTTTTTCCGGTCGGACAATTCGAATTTTTCATATCAGACAAAAATTTGCTAGCTTTGGTTGGGCATTGTTTTTTTAAGGAAAATTTATTTTAAAAATCACAAACTTTGGGTGTTGTTAGTTGGAATATCTCAAATTTTATGTTTAAGTCATTTTGACCCAAAGTTTGGGGGTGGTATTTATGAATGTCCCACCACCGAGTCAAGTGAAATTGGACTCGCTGGAAGTATGACGTATAGCATGGCAATGGCTTATGTGGCAGGTTAGGCTTTCACCAGCAAAAAAACACACGATTTATTCACGCCCCTCCTATAAACCAAAACCTTCCCTAAACACAGGGCCTCTCCCGTAACAAGAAAGAGTCTATTGCCTCCCTCTCCTCGTAGTCCTCTATGGTGAGCAGAGCTAATTTCCGTCATTCTACTCTCATCATCATCATTCAATCAGTATGGCTAAAAATCAAAGTGGATAAATTTATCCAAGAAGAAGATCACCTTCCAAAAAGCAAGAGTGCATCTAAGAAATTTTAAGCAAGATAGGAGCACCTTAGGGAGGTAACACCAATTAATATACTTTACAGTGGTAGTCAATTGAGGAATGGTTGCAGATGAGTTTGGTAGTCTTGGAGACACTTGGTCTAAGTCAAAAGGAGAAGAGGGGGATTGGGAAGCAAGTTCAACTAACCCAGTTGGTAGTGGAAGCCAGAGAACAGGAGAAGATGGTGCATTGCTCACTCAAATCAGAAATAGGTGTCACCCCAAGAAATCCAAGTGAGACAAAATGCCCAAGATGTGGGAAATGGCCCTTGAGCCACTAACAAGGGAAGACAAAGCATTCTCACACTACAGTTCCAATACGAAAACAAACTGAAGAAAAACAAAGTGATCAACAAAAGCACCGAATCAGGAAGCCAAAATGAATAATACTATGAAGGTTAATATTTTCATAGGGTAGCACTACAATTTCAATACACATATGGGAGGCAAGTGGTGGCTATAGCGCTTTCCATATACTGGAATGAATCAGAGGAAGAAGACAATCATAAATGCACCTTCAATGAACCTAAATGATGCATGTCTTACTACGCTCGTGTCTCGAGTCAACCACGTAGTACCCGGGGTCGAGGAGGAAATTTTCATCAAGACCACCTCGCAAGACATTCGGACCCTTACCACCCTTCTCAATAGGTTTGGTTCGAGTGTTCTTGGATTTTTCGAAGAGGTGTGGTAGTCCTGAGGCCCATTCAAGTCTCTAAAGGAGGCAAAATACCCCCGAATATGCTAATAAGGGTCGGGTTTAACATGAAGGTGGTAAGGAACCAACAAGGGATGAAAGAGTACACTGGACAGCTGGGCAGCACTTCCGGGCACCAATCGTGCAGGTCGCTAGGGACCAAGGAGGTTGGGTGGACTTCTAGCGCACGACCGTTTCTTCCGTTGCACACTCGCGCAACCCACCCAAGGAGCATAACACAATCGTGCTATGTCTGCCGCCCGCTCGTGTGAAAACTCGGGACTTCAGGGGTTTTGGTCTAGTGGTCGTCCACCCACTTGTGTTGTCGAGTTCGCCCGCTTGTACGGCTGGGGCTCTGACATCTTTCAAGTGCAACGACCCCCTTCTTACATTGCCTTGGGTTTTTATTATTCCTCTTTTTTTTTCTTTCCTTTTTTTATCCCCTCCCACATCAGATGTTTTAAGACCTTGAATCCTAGCCCTTGATGTATTTTATGGGTTCAATTATGGCCCTTGTACTTTGATTGCTCCTTGGGAATAAACCCTAATCTCATGTTATATTTCCTTGGCTTGGAAAATGAGATAATCATATTATGTTGAATAAATGAAGGTATTTTTGAGACCTATCTCGAAACTCTCTCAAACTTTAGCCTATACGTGGTGTTTGAATCTCCATCTTTATTGTTTGTTTGGTGATTCTCTTTATGACATTCATGGTGTTGAGTCCTTGACAGGTTGAAGCTTATGGGTGGATTTTCCTTTAAGCAAGTCTTATCCTTTCTCATATCATTTGGCGGGTAAGCCCTTTAGAATGACCATATCTTTGTCATTTCATGATCTTGCTGTGAAAAACTTGAAGTTTGATGATATATTGCTATATAGAGAGAGAATCCTCTATTTTCATATGAGTTTTGGGGTCTTTAGATGAACAAATTTGGGCTTTGTGATTGGTAATCAAAGTGTTGTTTTGGGGCCACTTTTGTGATCAAAATGTCATCCTTTTCATACCTAGAATGCATCAAATCAGTATCAGAGCGTAAGTTACTAGATTGGGTATGTTCTTGATGCATTTCGACCCCATATTATGCTTTGTTTTTGCTGGACGTTTGAAGTTATTGTTTCATTGATTTTGTGGTGATATTTATGGTGATTTTGGGATATATTTGTTGTGTATTTGATTGGTTCTTGTGATGGAGTATTGTTAGATGTAGTATAGTTGTGTTAGTTGATGTTTGGTGTATTTGGATAGGCGGGATTACTTGCTCTTGTGATATTGCTCATTGATTGTCTTTCACATTGCCGGTAACACCAAATCTTCCTTCACTAAAATAGCCTCTCAAAACCCCATAAAATCTCTTTTTTTTTTTGTTGAAACCAAACGTAACGATTTCATTAATAGCAAGTCATACGACACTTACAATAAAAATCGTGTTTGAATAATTATAGATCTAAAACATATATATGAAATTCAACTTCCAAATAATTAATACTAATCTTACTGACGTTCGGCTCCGACTTCTTCGATGACTCTGCATCTTTCTTCGATGACTTTACATCTTTACCATTGACGGAAAACCTCACAACCCGTGCTATAGTGATTTGAAAGTCGATCTTCATCCAACGTATTAGACCACATCAACTGAACAAAAACTCTAGAAAGAGACTAAAAACCCTAAATAAGGATACGAAAAACTCTTACAAAAGAAGAGACTAACTTTCTTTGCGTAAACGTAAAACCAAACTAATAATTGGGGTAGAAATCAAGCAAATTGGGGCTTACCATCGACAAAAGAATCAATGGCAGCCCCTCCAAGAAGATGGAGGCTAGGATTTTCTAAAGAGAAAAAAAAAAGGGGAAGCTAGGTTTTTAATAAAACATTCCAATCATTTTTATCTTAAACCAATTTAATCCCATAAACTCCACAAAAAAATGCCCTCGTCATCAAGTCAAATAGGCGAACGGCAAAGTCCTCCTCCTGACCCTACTCCCTAATCCCAAGCAAACCTCAAACATATGTTTCAAAGGCTCATGGAAAGTCAACAATTAATGGTGAACTATCAAAACCAACTTCAACTGGATGTAAAAGAAAGTTGGTAGGTTCAGTTGAAGCTCTTGGCTGCCATGTCTCGAGGAGAGTTGAGGAAATTCCACCACCGCCTCCCATTCCCCCAACTTGGTGGCCCTCTTCCTCTTGGTCCAGGTGGTTCTCCTCGTAGTCCTCGAGGTCGGCTTGATTTTGATGAAGAAAGTTCAAATGGAGATTCAGATGAAGCATCCTCTTATAAGGCTCATCGACACCGGAGGCCCCGTGATGATTTGGGTGACCTCTAGGGGTGGGCGCGAAAAACCAAAACCGAAAACTAAACTGCAAAAACCAAACGGTATAACCGGTTAACCGTTTGAAATTTTTGAAAAATCCGGTTTAGGTTCAGGTTTTGCATTTTTGTAAAGCGGTTAACCATGGTTAAACGGTTTTGATTAATTTAGTAGCAAAATATGAAATTTCAAAGTAAATGTCAATTTTTTTCCCCATAGTTGTTACTTTAAATCTCAAAAATTGGCGGTTATCCGTAAATTAAATCCAAAAAGTGATTAACCGTGTTTTCAATGCAGTTAACCAGCGATTTCAGTTTCCAAGTTTCACTTGCGGTTAACTGGTTTGCGGTTTAGGTTTAGGTTTATAAAATCTGGAAACCACAAAAGCGTTTAACCGGTTATGCTCATCCCTAGTGACCTCCGAGTTGAGCCCCTTACCTTCGGCGGTAGCTCCAACCCGAATGATTATCTTGAGTAGGTTCGGGCTGTGGAGAGGATATTTAAGATCAAAGAGCATAGTGAGGAGAAGCAATTCAAAATTGTTACCTTAAAATTGACTCTATACATCCCATTGTGGTATGAAAACTTGAAGAAGCAGAGGACTAAGGATAACAAGTCTCGAATTAGGACTTCGACAAAGTTGAAGAAGCACATGGAGCGAAGGTTTGTGCCATCAAGTTATAAAAAATAACTATACAACCAATTGTTTGCTCTTAACAAGGATATTGGGGTGTTCCCGAGTACATTCGGAAATTAGAAAGACTCTGTATGAAATTTGACACATAAGAGTCTCAAGAGAAACTAATGGCTAGGTTCCTCAATGGTCTAGACTACAAGATCTATTCCAAGGTTAAAATTTATGACTAATGCTCACTCGATGATCTCTACAAGCTAGCAACTCTTGTTGAAGAAAGGAAAAAGAATACGAAGGAAGCTTCCAAATCCTTTGTCAAGGGTAGTACACCAAACAAGAGTGGTTCTTATACTAAGGGAAGTGGTTTCAAAGGTGAAGCTCCTTCAAGGTTTCCAAGGCCTTCTGTTACACCTCCAACGGTGCCTAAAGAGTCCCTTAAGAAACTAGAAGGTCAAAAATGTTTCAAGTGCCACATATATGGTTACTATTAATCTGAGTACCCTAAACCGATCTTAGTACCCTATTAAAAGAGTGATGACTCTTCAAGAGATTGATGAAATTGAGGAAGTTATGCAAGAAGAGACGATTCTTGAGGAGGTTAGTGAGCAAGAGAATGATGGAGTTCCCGTAGATAATGAAAAAGACAAAGGAATTGATCCCGAGGAGGGTAATGACTTGGTCCTTCGTAGGTCTATTCACATTGAAGAGGGACCTCGAGAATGACTCAAAAGGAGAGGATCTTCCTCACTCGATGCAAAATACAAGACAAGGGTTTCAATATGATCATCGACTGGGGAGGTTATACTACTGTGGCCTCCACAACTCATTGAGAAGTTTAACCTTCCCGTCATGGCTCATCCTAGACCATGCTCTCTCAAATGGCTCAATGACACTAGCAAAATGAAGGTACGTAAACCCACAATCTCTTATTTTATTTTCCATTAGTCCTTATAGAGATGTTGTGTTATGTTAAATTGTGCCTATGGATGCATGTCATGTCTTGCTCGGGCGTCCATGGCAATTAGACCAGGTGTCATGCTTAATGGAGTTAAAAACTCATACTCACTATACATGGACAAAGAGAAGATTGTGCTCAACCTCGTGCCCCTTACCCAACTCCATAAAAAATAAACTGGGGAGGGAAGTGAGAAGAGGAACCATCTCTTGAGTGAAACACGGGTAGAGCGTGTCTTGAGCAAAGGAAAATAAGTTCTAGCTTTACTTTTGCTCGATAGTAACTACGGTGAAGGAGTGAAACCTTTAGATCCACAAATCAAACCCCTCATCTCCCAATACCCTGAAATTTTTCTTGAGGATCTTCCTCTCGACCTCCTACCGAAGTAAGGAATCAAGCACCAAATAAATCTAATTCCGGGATTTGTTCTTCCAAACAAGAATGCATACATGTGTAATCTCGCGAGGGGACAAAAGAATTACAAAGATAATTTGATGATCTTGTGGCACATGGATACGTTAGGGAGAGCATGGCTCGTGCTCCGTGCCGACCCTTCTCGTGCCAAAGAAGGATGGGACCTATCGTATGTGCGTAGACAGTCACGTCATCAACAATGTTATAATCAAGTATCGCTACCACATCCCGAGGCTCGATGACAGGGCCCGTAGGCGCACGGTGTACGGTGTAGCACGTTAAGGTCGATCCCACATGGACTCAATTAGCAGCACAGTAAACTAGTCTCTATGCGATTGCTAAGCTAATTAGGTTTTGGGTTTTGAAATGGTCTAACAACTAATCAGAACTAATAAAGCAGGGAAAATCAATCAAAGATTCTATTAAGAGAGAAAGACTTCTAGGGAGATGCTAACCTAGCAATGAGTTTGATTACTAAAACCTAGCTTGAACAATCATACACTCAAGAATGAATCAAGAACGATAATCATAAAACTCTACTGCTCTTTCGATGCTAATAGAATTACCTCGATTAACCTAAATTACTATCGTATGTTTTTCAAGTTAATCAAAGTTGAAGGTCTCAAATATTCTGGTTATCAAAAGGTTCCCTAGTCTGCTATTCTTTTCTCAAATTTCACAAAACTAGGTAGAAAGGTTGGTAGTTAGATTATCCTAATTCACCTTTCAGTACTTCTCAGGTTAATCTCAAATTACAAGCATTCCATGCCTTAAGAACTCTCATAAACATGGCAAACACAAGCTTATATTGATTCAAAACAAGAATTCATGCACAAACTAGAAACATTCAATCAAACTACATTGTTTCGGGTTGCAAAACCCTAGAATTCAGGAAAATTACTCACTCATTGTCAAAGAAAACACGAAACAAGTTCCAATCATCACAATCGAATCTCAAAACAAAGAAGGAATACAAAAAGAAAGAAAAACTGTGAAGAATACAACCGTCGAGTCTTTCGATCCCGGGGTGGAACTTTCTCCGCGAGCGTTGATGATTTCTTCTCGAATCTTGATCCTTGCCTCTCTTGACTCGATTCAATATTGAATCTTGATGGATTGCGGAAGAGGAGTAATATGGAAGTATTAGGGCTCTCTTTCTCTCCTTGACGACCTTAGAACGAAGGAAGAATGATAGATGAATGAAAATAACCACCGCAGCATATCTTTTTCTACTCGTGAGAACAGAACGGCGCGACCCGGCTGAGGCTGCCACGGTCTGTCCGTACAAGTCCATACGGCCCGTACAGGTCCGTACCACGGACCGTGGCGAGCCCTACGAGCAGACTGTGGTGCGTTCCGGTTGCTCCGCTTTGCTCCGTTTCGTCCCAAACTCATGCCATAGTCTGGTTGTCATATGTGGAGGTCCATGGTGTATTCGTTCTTTCCAAAAGTTGAGAAAAAGTTGGTGTTTTGACCTCAAAACCTACAAATTTGTATCAAAACAACAACACCAAGCGTAATAGGGAAATTGGGATATAAATTAAGATTTATAATTAAAGTTATTCCTAATTCACTATCGAAATCCCCTAAAAACATAGTCACGAATAGCTTTTATCACTCGATGATCTCTTACATGAACTCCACAGTTCGACAGTGTGCTCGAAGACTGATCTCTAGAGTGGCTACCATTAGATCCACATGAAAGAAGAGGATAAATAGAAGACGACGTTCAAGACTAATGGAGGATTATATGAATAGCTTGTAGTGCCATTCGGGTTTTCTAATGCCCCGAGCATCTTTATACGCTTGATGAATGAGGTACTCCACCCCTTCCTTGGCAAATTTGTGGTAAGGTACTTCGATGACATATTGGTGTATTCTATAAGTGAGGAGGAGAATGCCCAACACCTTCAGGAAGTCTTTAAGGTCCTGTGAGCTCAGAAGTTATATAGGAAGTTGGAAAACTGTGAATTCTTTGTGCCTAAGGTGACTTTCTTTGGTTATGTTGTTTCCGGAAATGGCATATTGATGGATGGATCAAAAGTCGAGGCAAATTCAATATGAGCCTCCTCCATCTACCTTTGCCCAAAGGAGTTCATGTTTCATTAATATTCCGACCACGAGGCTCTCAAGTATCTCAACGGCCAATACAAATTGAACGCTCAATATGCTAAATGGGTGGAGTTCATGCAATCATTTACCTTTGTGACCAAACACAAGAAGAGGAGTTCCAACATCATGGCCGACGCTTTGTTCTCGAAGGTATTCTCTATTGTCTATTGTTGAGGCTAAGTTGTTTAGATTCTCTTGCATGAAAGAGTTTCATAAGAGTGACCCCGACTTTGGTTCTTTCTTTATGGATGAGACTATTGACCCTAAGGGTCCGCTTGGGAAGGGGGTTAGAAAGTAAGATAGGAGTTCATTAGAGTAAAGGAGGGCAAGAGTATGAGAGTTTTTGTAAGGGTAAACTATTTACCCTTGTGATGTATGTAGAGCTCACTAATCAGAGTGCACGAGCTAGACAACATCAATAAACTTCTAAGGGCTGATTTGAATTATAATAAAGCTAATTTTTGTGATCAAAATCAACATTAAGGAAAGGAAAACAAACAAATAACGAAAGATAAACTTGTGTTCTGGCTGATACGACCACACCACAGCAAGAAACACAAGGGCATCACTCAACTCATACAAATGGATATAGACCACACCACCATAAGCATGAATCAAGCTCCACTGTCACCACTAGACTTGCCAAATCTAGATACTATAGTGGAAATTTGAGAATTATTTGATCCTCACAAACAAAAGAAGCAGCAAGCTTCACTTTCATTCATAAAACTCAGGTAATGAACAAAGGATACAGAGCTGGAATATATACAACACATAAGCAACCACACACCTAGCTAAACTAAGCTATTAGGGTTTCCTAATGGTAAAGAAACCCTAAATTGGCTTAATTAAGCTAAAATACATTAAAATGAGCTGCTTAGGCTAAGTTTCATACTTAATTACATTGCTTAGCACAAAAATATGTCACATAACAGAAAGTTGCTATTTGGATGATTCTTACTGGACCAACACTTGTAATGAGTGAATTCCATACATAATCTTCACCACCTCTTGAGTAATTACTTCTCTAAAGCCTCCACAAGCTGCTACATCACTTTAGGAACATATATTTACTGTAGGTAACTCGAGCATAGGGTGAAAAGACCAAAATAGCCCTTTAAGATTATAAAATATCAAAGCTGCCTAGAACAGACCCTCCCTGACATACCAGACTGATTGGGCTGTAGAAAATGTCCTTCAAAATCAGTCATGTGCACTTTTTGGGAAATCTTAGAGGACTCGTTAAGTGAACCAATGGCTTTGGAATAAACAATTTTGGACACCAAATGAGCATGTACGAAGCAAAACATTGAAGCATGTCATAACTGAATTTTCTGGGCAGAACAACCTGGAAAATGCTTTGCTGAAAGTGATCCACACAAGCTTTAATCCTCAAACTTGGTTGAAAAATATGATAAATTATGAGGATCATGACTGCCAAAAATAAGCCAAACGGACTCGAAATAAAGCATATGTATTGTCTCCAAAATTGCACTGCTTTAGTTTTGCTTGTTCCATAGACATGCTAAGTGACATCTTTATATCAATATAGCTCCAATTCACCTATCAAGGACCTTGGATCCCCAAGTGTGAGGCTAAGGCATGATGAATATACATCACATTGCTTGGGAACTCAATTAAAAGAGTTCATAAGAGTAAATATTTAATTGACATATTTGCCCTTTAATATTATATTTAATACAATGACAAGGTATTGCACTCATACATTAGCTCTATACTCATTCTCTCTCTCTCTATCTCTACCTACTCTCTCAACCCCCCCTCTCTCTACCTACTCTCTCAACCCCCCCCTCTCTCTCTCTCTCTCTCTCTATATAGATATATATATATATATATATATATATATATATATATATATATATAGAGAGAGAGAGAGAGAGAGAGAGAGAGAGAGAGAGAGAGAGAGAGAGAGAGAGAGAGAGAGAGAGAGAGAGAGAGAGAGAGAGATGTGTGTGTGTGTGTGTGTGTGCACGAAAGAGGGGGGGAGTGAGTTGGAGAGATAGATAGATATGTGTGTGTTATGATTCAATTAGGGTTAAGGGCATAGTTATTAAAATCCTGATCCTGATTTACGATCCTACGATTTTATGGTCCAAAATGGTTGATACGATTCTATTATTTACACACGATCCACGATCCTACATGAGCTAAATTCCGATCCTAACTTCCCCATAGTTTCGAGTTAGGATCCCGATTTTAACAACCTTGGTTAAGGGTAATATGATCATTTTCTATTTCATAAATGGTATGATTTAATTAAACTCTTCTTTACACCCCAAATTGGGGTGTAAAAAAAATAAGAGTTAAAGGGGGTGAAGGGGGGTAAGTCTCACTCCCTTTTACTCTCCCTTAGGGGTGTTCATGGTGCGGTGCAGTGCGATTTTGGTGTTTCGAAGTGGTGCACCAAATGAAACGGTTTTCTGAAATTATAAACCGGAACCAGATAACCCAGTTGTTTTTGAAACTGGTGAACCGGATTTAATGGTACGGTTTCACCGATTAACCGGAACCGTCTTAATTTCCATCAATATTAAAAATAAATCCTCATTCAATCAACCAAAAAAAAAATCAATTACACTATAAACCCTAAAGTCACTAATTAAGGGGAAACATTAAAAAAATCAAAATTGATTCACGTCAACAAAGAATCTCGCCCCTTATTTTCAAATCAATTTTCAATTTTTCATTTCATGGACTAAACTAACTCATGTAATTAATTTTTTAAAAGACAAATTCAACATTTTTTTTTACTTGTTATATGTTTTGTAATTATTTTTACAAATATATATATATATATATATATATATATATATATATTTGAACGGGTAAAAAAGCCATTTATTAAACCAAATAAAACTGAGGAAAGTTACAACCCTATCTGCAAAAGTAATATATACAAGGTTTGTATTTGTGTGAGCGATTAACCAGGAAAAGAGTTCTATCACGTAGTACTGATTTGATATTGTGATGTATGACGTGAGGAGGCTTGACCCTGTTCTTGAAACAATTGAGATTCCTTGCAGCCCAAATGTTGTATATATAGCTGGTGGTGCAAGCCATTGCAAGGCCTCTCTTCCATCGAGAAGTTTTCCAGATGAGGATTCTCTTGCACCAGTGTTCAAAGGAGTGACCAGTAGGGAGGGTTAGCCTGCGTGAAATGTCAGCTCTAATCTGAGTAGCATGGGGGAAATTGTAGAAAAGGTGATCAATAGTTTCTTCTTCTTGACGACATAAGGAGCAAGTAGGATCTAGGCCCGGTGAAAATCGTAGCAGGCGGGATTTGGTTTGCAGACTTCCATGCAATGCAATCAAAGCAATATAAGAATGTCGAGGGGTCCTGAGCTTGTTCCAAACCAGTCTTGCCCACGGCCAATTCTCCTGCAGTCCCATGAGCCATTTGTAGCCATCTCTAACTGTGTATTTGTGACGAAGGTTTATAGCCGAATTGAAGGTATCTCGAACCTTGCATAGCTTCTTGAAGTACCAACAAACATCAGCGGCAGGTTGGTACTCCCACTGTTGAGTCCCATGGAGATATCTTCCGTGTATCCATTTGATCCAAAGGCATGTTTAGCTATTAGGGAAGTGTTCCAGTGATGGAGATCTTTCAACCCTAAACCCCCTTTAGACTTGGGTTTACAGACTGTGGACCAAGCGATAGGGGGGGCTTTTTTATAGTTTTCATCAGCACCTCAAAGGAAGTTCCGGCATATCTTGGTGACCTCCTGGATTACTGCTTGTGGGAGGATGAGAATAGAAGCCCAGAAAGAATACATACCCATAAGGACTGTATTGACAAGTGTGGCTCTCCCAGCATAAGAGAGGTTGCTTGTCTTCCACAACTGAATCTTACCAGTGACTTTCTCTACAAGTCTGCGACAATCCATTTTGCTGAGCTTGCTAGAAGTGATAGGCATGCCAAGGTAGTAGAAAGGGAGCGCCCCTTACTGGAAACTGGTGTTCAGCAGGATGATATCCTTGACGTGGGAAGGGACCCCACTAATGAGGATAGTAGATTTTGTGGGGTTTGCAGTAAGACCCGAAGATTCCTGAAAGTGACTCAAGGCGCTCATCAGGAGGTCTATGGTGTCAGGGTCTGCAGCACTGAAGACCATAAGATCATCGGCGAATACCAAATGATTAAGTTGGAACTGCCTGCATCTTGGATAATATTTGAAGCTCGGGTTTTGGGCTACGCCCATGAAGCATCGCGATAGGTAGTCCATAGTGAGGACGAAGAGAAGAGGAGAGATAGGGTCTCCCTGTCGAAGACCTCTACCACCTTTAAAGAAACCGTAGTTACCCCCATTAACTTGGATTGTGAACGAAGTAGTGGTGACGCACTCCATAATCCACTGGATGAAGGTTGATGGGAAGTTATAACTGTGAAGGAGTTCTTTGATGAAATCCCAGTGAATAGTGTCAAAGGCTTTGCGCAAGTCTATTTTGAAGAGACATCTAGACTGGTTGTTCTTCCTATTGAAGCAACGGGTGAGTTCCTGGCACATAAGGACATTGTGTAGGAGTTCTCTACCAGGAATGAATGCAACTTGGCTTTCGTGAATGATTCCAGGGAGGACTTGCTTGAGTCTACTGGCTATAAGTTTTGATATACACTTGTAGATGTATTGCAACAAGCAATAGGTCTGAAGTCAGCAACAGCAGTGGGATTTGGGACCTTTGGGATGAGAACCAGAGTAGTGGTGTTCATGACTTTCAGTAGTTTCCCATTGTAGAAGAACTCCTTGATAGCAGCAGTAACAAACGGGCCAACATCATCCCAGGCAGCCTTGAAAAAACCGCTGTTGAAACCATTAGGGCCAGGAGATTTATGATTTGGAATTGAGAACATAGCCTTTTTTTATGTCTTCATCAGAGAAGGGGGCACAGAGGGCTGCATTATGCTCATTGTTTAGCATGGGACCAAGCTGAACGATGTCTTCATTGATGATCTCACGGCTTGTGTGTTGAGGGCCAATAAGGTCTTCATAATAGGTAGCAAGAATTTGGCCAACAGCATCATATCCTTCCTCTATTTCCCCATTGCTATTTTTGAAGGTATAAATAGTATTATCTATTTCCCTTTTCTTCATTCTTGCAAAGAAGAATTTTGAGCAAGTGTCGCCATGAACAGAGGCTTCAATTTTGCTTTGCTGCGAGATCAAGGCTATGGAAGAGTTCAAGATGTTCATGTACTGCTTTTTTGACTCTTTTTCAGTCGCCATTAATGTGTCATCCGCCCCAGATTTTATGATTTGGGACTGAATTTCTTCCAGATGTTTCCTGGCCTTGATATGTTGTTGATGTATATCTGCATATTTGCTACGGTTAAGTCCTTTGAAACTGTATTTGAGCTGCTTCAGGAGCTGCTGCAAGATATATATATATATATATATATATATATATATATAAATTTTTTTAATATTATTGGTGCGGTTCTGGTTCACCGCCAGTTTGAATATCTCGAACCGGGACCACCGCGTTTAGCATTCGGTTTTTCCGGTTTGGTGCACCGGAATTTTACAACAGTACGATTTTTCCCGGTTACGGTGTGATTTTTCCGGCTTCCGGTTCAGTGTGGCGGTTTCGGATTTTTTGAACACCCTTGCTCTCCCTTACCCTCTCTCACTCCCTTCCTAAGTAAGGTAAGGAGAAGTAGGCACCCTCCTTAATTCCTATTAACACACCCTTACCCTTCTCCCAAGCATAGCATAAGACTCTCTATTTGAAGCTTTATGGATATTTATTTAAAGGCAACAAGTTGTGTATTCCCCAATGTCCCCTTAGGAAGTTAATTATGAAAGAAGTGCATGGTGGTGGATTGAGTGAACACTTTGAGCAGAACAAAACTATGGATATGCTTAGGGATCATTTTTATTGGCTAAAGATGGTTGGGGATGTCCAAGATGTAGTGTCTAAATGTATTGTTTGTCACAAGGCAAAAAGTCATTTCCACCAAGGTTTTTGCACTTTTTTGCGTATTCCTCAAGGGCCTTGGGAGGATGTTAGCATGGATTTTATTGTGGCTTTGCCTAGGACTCTTCATGGTGTAGATGCTATTATAGTTGTTGATCTTTTCTAAAAAAAATGGCTCACTTTGTGGTTTGTTCAAAGATCGACGATGCAGATTATATTTGCTCATTTGTATTTCTAGGAAATTGTCAAGCTTCATGGTACTCCCAAGCCTATTGTGTCCGATCGTGACACTAAATTTATGAGTCATTTTTGGAGAACATTATGGAGGATGTTGGGCACAAAACTCTTGTTAGCATCGCCTATCAACCACAAACGGATGGGCAAACGAAAATGGTAAATAGAGTGGTGGGTACTTTACTTCGAAGCTTAATCAAGAGTAATGTGGGTGAGTGGGATCTTCATTTGCCCCTTGCTGAATTTGCCTTCAACAAAGCGCCATTGATTGCTAATGAGATTTCACCATTTGAGGCTCTAGATGGGGTGAATCCTCTCTTATATATTGATCTTCTACTATTGCCAGTTCATGCACGGGGTAACATTGAGGCCTTTACTAGGGCCGAACAGATCAAGAATGTCCATCAACAAATGAAGGCAAGAATTAAAAGGGTGAATGAAATATACAAGGCTCAAGTGAACAAGCATAAAAGGAGCTACTCTTTCCAACCTGGTGATCTAGTGTGGCTTCACTTGCGCAAAGAACGATCACCATCATTGAGAAAGATCAAGTTGCTACCTAGAGGAGATGGTTGCCTGCAAAACAACAAAACAGAATGAACCCAAACAAAATGATAGGTGAATTAGTTCAAGCTCTCCAACAAATACATATTGATATTACAGTATAGTTTTATACACTCAACATACAATTTGATAAATTATCAGTTAAAATTTATGAAGTTTGACCTGCAAATTATCCAGTACGTTGTGGTGGACCTATCTTGGTCCAACACACGTGTTTAAATAGGTCAAACTTTTCGTAATAATTTTTTGAAAAATATTTGTAAGTTCTAAAAATATTGATAAATTTTGCAATAATCTTGATAATTTACAATGAATTTTATAATTATTATTGATGAATTTATTTTAAAAAACTTAATACTTTTGTGGACCTAAATAGGTCCTTCATGATGTAGCTGACATATAACAATTGAGCTTGTCCTTATTAATTAAAAAGGGTTGTTAGGTTTAAAATCTCCAACTTTGGAGATTATTTATCACAACATCTCAAACTTCATTTTCGACATGAATATCCCAAACTCTGGGGGTGGTATTTATTAGAAACACGCCAACACAATGCCGATATAACATCAATTACACTTAGGCCGTGTTCTTTTCTGCGGTTGGCAAACTGTAGTGCCACAACCTACCGCAATTTGCCACAACCCACCGCATTTTACCGCAAATCATTACTTTTATCTCTCCTCACCTTTCTCTCTCCTCACTTTTCTCCTCTACTTTTTACATCATCTCTCCTCACCTACCCTACATATTAATAATCTACCACAATTTCACCACACCCCACCACAATTCCACCACACCCCACCACACCATTCCGCAAAATACCGCATAAAAGAACACGACCTTAGTTTTTTTATTTGTAATGTACCACTATTTTTTCGGGTGATATGTTGAATGGAACTGTTTTTAAACACAAAAATAACAGCTACATTATAGAAAAATTCGAGTTTAATTGATGTTATTCGATGTTAGGTTGCTGACAAATAACACTCCCAAGATTAGAATATTCATATAAAAAAAATAAAGTCCGAACTAGTTTGATAAACAATCCTTAAAATTGAAGATTTTAAAACATAAAAGATCCAATGAAAAAGGAATATTTTTTGAGGGGAATGGATGGGGGAATATTAACTTAAGATACCTAATTTTTTTGAGGATTTTAAAATCTAAAAAACTTAATAAAAAAAAGAATATTTTTTGCGGGATGGATGGAATATTAACTTATTTATTTATTCAATTTTTATGTTAGAAAGAGTCAATGAGATAGTCTTTTTTAAAATAAAAAAAAAGAGAGATTAGTTTGTTTTTCCTTTCAAATTTTAATTTTAAAATCGAGACCCAAAAGCAAATCCAATTCTCCGCCCATATTTTTTTTTTTTGAAATGATGACGACAATGAACGACATTTCCACTTGGCTTTCCCCACAATCTACACTGCGTCTCTCCGCCACATCTCTCTCTCTCTCTCTCTCTCTCTCTCTCTCTCTTACTCTCTCTTTCTCTTTCTTCTTTCTCCCTCCGTCCTTATCCTTTCCCTCTCTCTTCGTCCTTTCCTATAAAACCCCTCCCCCAACCCCCTCCATCTTCCTACGCATCTCTCTCTCTCTCATCAATCAAATCCCCATTCACACTCTCTTCGCTTCAAATCTTTCCTCAAAAATGGAGATCAGCAACTTCCGTCACCGGAGCACCTCCTCCTCCGATCGTTTCCTCGGCCTCTTCTCCTCCCCCTCCGCCACCTCCTCCGCCGCCTCCATTCTTTCCGGCCACGAGCTCCACGAGTCCGACATCTTCTGGACCGCCGACGACCGCGGATCCACCTCTCCGCTCTCCCGCCGCAAGCTAGGGTTCCGGCGAGAGGACAGCTCCGGCATCCTCGCCGCGATCGACGGCGACGACGACCGGAATCACTCCTCCGCGACGCCTTTCCGGCCGATTCCGAAGCCGCAGGCTCAGCCGGCTCCGGCGAGGAAGTTCCGGAACTCGGCGCCGATCAAGGTGCCGCCGCCGATGATGAGGCCGAGGAAGTTCGATCGATTCGGCGACGTGGAGGATGACGACAGCGATGACGACGAGATGTTGCCACCGCATGAGATCGTGGCGATGAAGTTGAAAGCGACGTCGTCTGTGCTTGAAGGAGTCGGGAGGACGTTGAAGGGGAGAGATCTGAGGCAGGTACGCAATGCAGTGTGGCAGCAAACTGGATTTCTTGATTAATTGAATTCGGTTCAATTGGTATTAGGTTTTTAGTTAGGGATTCAAATTTCGACTACTGTGGATGAGTGGATGTGGAAGTCCTTGTGTTTTTGTCAGTACTTTCATCTTCACTGAGAAATTGTTGGGGGAAAAAAGCAGAGTATGTGTAGATTTTTGCTTTGAAGGGGTATAATTGGTGCAACATGTGTATCATCATAGTTGCCGATTCAGTAATTTTTTGATTGAAATCCTGTTTGTAATTCGAAAATGGATGTTCATTCCCTATGAATTGTTGATTTGTCGTTGCAGTGAGATATGTTTGTGAATTTGGTTCAATTATTTGGGGTTCAGTTGTTGTGAATTGTGAATGATGATGGAAGAAAATGCATGATAATTGAGGTTGGTTAAAGGTCACATCGAAGTTGCAGGTTTTTTCTATTTCTTTTTCTTGAATGAATGTGTAAAATTGTGTAGAAATTCATCAACTGGTAATCTGGTACAGAGAGGTTCCGTCCAAAGCGGGATATCTTCCTGTTTTGTAGAGATTGGAGTGGAGTGTTGGGGATACATATACTTTACTCAAGCAACCACCCTTGCCCTGCATTTTCAGTTCTTATCCACATCATTTCTATTTTTTTTAATTTTTAGATTCTTGTAGACACATTAATTCCACCTTTTTCATAAAAAAAAACCATTTCCACTTTACAATAGAAGATATTTTTTGATGAGTTTTGCAGCCATGGTCAAAATTGGGGTTGGAGTAAATTTGGTTTCATGTCAAAATTTGGATATGAAATTGATATTTGGATCCTAGTTTTTAAAGTCAAATTGGCCCGGACAGAGTTAAATTCGAATCAAACTTAAGTTCGGGCGATAGAAAAAGAAAAATATTTGTCCCAATGTACGATCAATTCGGTCGATGTTAAAATTGGGACAAAACCAATTTTTTTCCAGATCGGACAAACTTTGCCAAGGCAGGAGTCTTTTACAGATATTTAGCAAAATTTAGGCCATGTTCTTTTCTACGGTTGGCAAACTGCGATCCCACAACATATTGCAGTTTGCCACAACTCACCACACTTTATCACAAATCATTACTTTTATCTCTCTTCATTTTTCTCCTTTACTTTTTATATTCTCTTCACCTACCTCACATAATCATACCAATAACATACCACAATTTCACCACACCCATCATAATTCTATCACATCACACCATACTGAAAAATACCGCAGAAAAGAAGAGGACCTTAGTATCTTAATAATCTCTTGATAGCAAATGAATTGTCAAGTGTAAACGGGGGCTTAACAATGCAGCTAAACGAAGATGCAAATTCAAGTAATCTGACATGGAAATCTGATCCATCTTATTTTTCAACTCATACATATTAAAAAAAGTTTAACAGGAGTAGGTAAGATAGAATTTGTGTTACCTTAAATATGAATTAAGGAGAATTTTACTTGCTGATTCTATCTGAGTAGATGAAATTAAAAATAGGACACATTGACCATGATTGATCCATTATGTCATGAAATTTTTATGATACGAAAAATACAAGTGAGTCACAACCACTTCTAGTCAATAGTCACTCCCAATTATTTGTTCGTTTTACCTTTATTTATATATCATGTACATTGACAACATTTAAAAGTTGATGAAATTAGGGAAGAAATATGTGAAATGATAACCTAAAACACCGTTCTTTTGTGCGTTAACGTAATTAACCGCAATGTAAATTACCGCAATATACCGCAAATTATTATTATCTTTTTATTATTTTTACCGCAACTAAACACAACGTAAAAAAAAAACGGGGCTTAAGTAGACTATGGAATTCCACATACTAAACTTTAGACCCACGCAGTGCATGGACGCTTAATAAAACACACAAGTTTCAAAGTTTAAGATCGTATGAATTACCTCATCTCATTACAACACATGCTTCAATTTTTCAAATAAGCATATTGATTGTTACAATTTAGAATACGGCCCTGTTCTTTTCTGCGGTTGGCAAACTGCGATGCCACAACCTACTTGCCACAACCCACCACATTTTACCGCAAATTATTACTTTTCTCTCTCACAATTCCAATAACCTACCACAATTCCACCACACTTCACCACATCATTCCGCAAAATACCGCATAAAAGAACAGGCCGTACATATATTATCTCAATTTTCAAACAAAACATATAAACAATAAAATTTTAGGAATAATAGTAATATTATGTCTTATGTAACTGTTGCCAGCGTCAGCAAAAAACTCGGATTCGGCTCAAATCGGGTTCGGACAATTCGAACAAAGTCCCCAAACTCGAACCTTATCCGAATTTCTAATTCGGTTGTGGTGTACGAACCGGGACCCGAATTGTCTGAACCCAGATTTGTCCGAACATAACCAATCCTGAATTTACATTAAATTTACATAATTTCAATATTTTGTCCGAATTTTAGTGTTCGGACACTGTCCGAACCCGAATTTGACACAAAATTCGGACGTTCGAATTTCTTACCCCGAACCCGACCTGATTTTAGAATCGGACATGACCGAATTGTCCGAATTTAAAATTCAAATCGGACAAATTCGGGTATTCGGGTGGATCGAAGTTTTGCCAGCGTTAACTGTTGGTTTTATGGATTTTCCCAAATACTTTGCAAAGAAAAACTAAAACTGAAATTAAAATAATATTTTTAAACTATACACAACCTTTTTCGGTAATAAATATATTGTATATATGAAAATAATTTTATTATATATTTATTTATGTGATGTGATGTGATATACAATATGATTTTTCTTTTTAAAAGCATAACAATTTTTCTTATTAATAAATTACACAGGAGGAATGTAAATGGTTATTTTATTTTTATTTATACTTTTGTATTTGTAAGTTGCTAGTTAATAACTTAATATCATCTATTTAAGTCTTGTTAGTAGTAACTCACATTGTTAATTACTGTGTATATATATATAATGATATTATTAGAAAAAAAGTAAACATTAATAATTGTAATCTTTCAAATATACTCTCATTAAACTCATAAAATCCAACCTCACTCTTTATACCCATAAATATCTATGATATATGATATGATATATGATGTACCAATTATAACACCACGATATGTGAAAATGTTAATATCTAAACAATAGATGAAATTTGGGTTTAAATATGTGGATACTCAATCAAGGGATGAATTAGGACGGAAATTATAAATGGACGGTGAAGATATTTGTTTTTATGTGGGCTTCTTTTTATAGAAATGTAGATAAAAGTCGCCATATATATGTGTTCAAAGGAGAACGAAGTTGGAGCTCCGACTATTTTTCTTTGACCACGTATAACTTGACTTTTGTCAACATTTTTTCTTTAATAATCAATTGAAATTTAAGAGTGAAATCTATACTATATATTAAAACAATGTAGGATTGACTCTCATGAGAGTGATTTTAGGAAATCAAATCAATTATAGCCGTTGATTACATTTTACCACAGATTAATCTCAACCGTTAGATTTATGTTTGATAACTCTTTCCCAAACTCACATACATCATCCCCTTACTTCCCTCTCTTCTTCAACCGTCAATTAGTTATCATTCGTCCATTATCTCTTCTTTTTTTTTTTGTAAATCCATTTTTATAATACATAGTTCACATAATAATAGAATACTCATTTTAAGAGTGTATAACCTTTTTTTTTGTAAATCCATTCTAATAGAATACTCATTGATCTATTGATTTGATTGGTAATTATAATACATGTTCACATTACTACACATGTGTGGCATACATTTACAATGTTATAGTGATAATATGTAATTCATATAATAATCACGTACGGTATGATCTCCCTTCGATTATTTTTCGTCATCAAAAACTTTGATTAAAATTTTTTAATATATATAATGAGTTATGACATCGAATGAATATCACTAGATTCGTAATAAAAATTAATTTTAAGTAGTATAAAATTAGAATTTTTTAACAAATAAAATATTATGTGATAAATTATTGAGTAAATGTGGACTTTCAAAAGCATGTAAGTCAATTATTTTTTGACAGAGGGCACTTTTGTCCCCATTACTTAATTTGTGCACCCATTTTCCACATTTTTTTTAATTATCAGAAATTTAGAATGTTTGGGTTATATCAAAAATTACAAGTGACATTCTAATTGAATTAGTTTCAAGTTAGGATAAGTTAGTATATGATAGGATAGGAAAGGAGATGATAGGTTTGAGTTAAGTTAGTTGTTGGGTGGAAATATTTTATTAATAAAATTTGAATATTTTGGGGAAAATAAATAAAAAAGTTATAGGTGTTGAAAGAAATGGATTAATTTGAGATTAAAATAATATTATTTGAATTTCTTTTTTATTTAAAAAGTTGTTTTTTTGGTTTTGATGTTTTTAGGGAGTTATGTTAGGTTAGGTAAGCATAAGTTAAGTTAAGTTAGGTTAAGTTAGTTTAACCTAACTAAAGAACATAGCCTAAATCTCATCTGTATTGTCATGGAAGTCAGTTATTTTTGGACGGAATGAGTATTTACGTTATGCATACACTTTTATCCCCCATTGCTTCATTTATGCACCCATTTCCACTTTTTTCAATTATAAGAAGTCTATAATGTGTTGGCAATACCCTATTCGATGGATAAAGCGGATAGAAGGGAGTATTGTTTTGGTTAAGCTCAATTAAAAAGGAAACCAAAAGAACAAATTATATGTCATTTGGTAGGTTTGAACCTAGAACCTGGAACGTGTCAAACTTGGAATGTGTCCAATAGGCCCGACTTATACCTGGAACCTGTTAATGTGCTTAGTACCAATGAACTTGCATCATATTTTGATTACTAAGCACGTGGTATTGATGTCATGTCAGTTTTTTGTGACCAGAATTTGGTGTTGGCTTAGTTTGGAAAAATATGGTAAAACTTCAGTTCGTTGATGATCAAAAAATCAATTTGGAATATTTTCAACCATACACCCCTTAGTACAGATTATTTATCTCCAAAAATATTATTTTATATCACTGTGATGTATTATTAATTTAAAATCATATCAAGCAATACTTAAGTATTTTTTTATAATTAACCACGGCGCAACGCGCGTGTATTTGCTAGTTCGATTTAATACTTAGTTCGGAATGAAATAGCGGTGACAAAATATCGGGTTCGGTCTAGGAATGGCAATGGGACGGGAATCCCCGAACCCGCTGGGGCCCCACCCCGCTCTGGGGAAAAATCCCCACCCCCAGTGGGGATGAGGACGGGGACGAGGACGATTTTTCAAAATCCGCTCGGGGACGAGCGGGGATGGGGACAAAATTTTCCCCATCCCCGTCCCATTTTTCCCCGCCGGGGAAAATTCCCCGTTCCCATCCCCGAATCCCCGTCCCTGAAAATTTTAAAACTACCAAATAACCTTTATTCAAAATTTAAAATTACCAAATTACCAAACTTGAGGATGATGTATATTGTATTTTTTTTTTCGAATAACACTTGTTGATGTATTATTATTTGATTTTGATGTATTATTGCTTGAGCAAGTTAAATACGTTGTGCTTTGAACAGGTTAAAAACCGGGTCCGATTAAAATTTGGTTAGATTTTGGATAGCTTTAAAAAATCCCCGTTGGATCCCCGTTGAGGATGGGGAATCCGTGGGGATGGGGATGGGGCAAGAATCATTCCCCGAAGCGGGGATGGGGGCAGGGATGGGGACGAGTTTTGGGAGCAACGATGGGAACGGGGATATACTCCCCCGTCCCCGATCCGCCCCGGTGCCATCCCTAGTTCGGTCAAACCTGGTTCGGACAAGTTGGACAAAATTCTCAAACCTTGCCCGAATTTCAAATTCGGAAATTTTGTGGTGTCCGAACCCGAACCCGAATTATGTGAATTTGTCCGAACTCGGATGTGTCTGAATATAACCAAACCCGAATTTACACTAAATTTATACATAATTTCAATATTTTGTCTGAATTTCAGTGTTCAGACACTGTCCGAATGCTTCTGAATTCGTCCGAACCCGAAATGGATAAAACTCAAACGTTTGGTTTTTTTACTGCTAACCCGAATCCAACCCGGTTTAATTAATGACCAAACCCGGTTTAATTCGAGTCCATGAACTTTTGTCAGTGCTAGAATGAATTATGATATGATAGATTTAAAAAGATGAAATATGAATTTCGAGCTCGCTATTCTTTCATTAATAAGATATACCATCAATTTTTGTCGAATTTCTGTTGTCATTAAAACAGTTAATTAAATTTAAAGAAAAATTCAACTTCAATAATTTGGATCAAAATTTTATTATGATAGGATATATTAAAAAAAAACTTTCATTGAATGTTGGTCTCTATTTTTCTTTATTTGATAAACAATATAACATGTACCAACACATTTCAGAAAAAGATTCTGCCCATTAAGGAATTTGACATCTCTTCAATAAATGTTACCAATTTAACGCTTCTTCCGAAGAATTATTGGCCAATCAACACATTCAACTTGATAAACAAAATATCCAATACTTGTCAATAAGGTAAATAAAACAAAGAAATTCCAAAAGTTAGATAAAAATATACTAATCAGAACAATGGAAAAATACAAACCATCTAACCTTAGACTTTCACCCTTCTATTTCTCTCTTTCTAGTCTCTAGGCTCACAAAACTATAGGGTACGATATCTTAACCTAAACTTTTTGAGGAAAATTCTTACTCGATCGTTTCTTATCATTGAGAAACAGGAAATCATGGACAGGAGAAACTTTATGTCAACATCTATAAATACCAATCTTGTAGTTCTGATGACCAAAAGCTTGATGAGCATGACTTGTGGTTCTATTGCATAACATGCTTTCAACTTAATTCACTATCTTAAATAATCTCTTCAAGATCCACTGATGATGCTTTATTTTTGGCATTGTAGTTCTCTAATAAAACCCAATGTTTGTCTAAGTGTTAGGAGTTCAAATTCAATCTCATATCAGTTGACATAAATTAATGTTTGAGAAATTTATAATATGACTTTTAATATTAGTTACTTGCTTCAGGTTTTAGATCATGAGCCTTGATTAGTTTTCAGTAAATGTAATTAACAAAATAGCACCAGTGGTCTAGTGGTAGAATAAAACCCTGCCACGGTACAGACCCATGTTCAATTCCCTGTTGGTGCAAGTATTTTTTCTAACACAAAGGATGTGTTCACTTTCATTTACTTATTTTGTATGGAATAATTTTGTGAGAAAAATAAACAACAAGGATTCATGGCGCAATGGTAGCGTGTTTGACTCCATATTAGAAGGTTGTGTGTTTAATTCACGTTGGGTTCAATATCCCAATCGAAAATGGACTAAGCATTTTAGTTTTTCCTCCTTCAAGTTTCGTTCTCACGTTCTCTTGTTTGTGGATTGGTCTACCACACATTGAAAAAAAAAAAACCAGAACACCTGCTAATATGAGGCTACCTTTTTAGCATGCACATGCTTATCAAAAAAAGATTTCAAGCGCAGCTTTGTTACTCATGGTTAAGAACTAAATATGAAAACCCCGCTATTCGCTTAATGCAATGTTGAACTTGGTGAGATGATTACTAACGTGTACATTTAATGATTTCAACAATTAGAATGAAAATGAAAGTTTCAAAGATGAATCTACATACAAGTAGTGATACAAAAGGTATATAATGTTACACTACAATGCAACATATCACAAAGGACTACATTGTTATAAAGCTCACTGCACACCATGATGTGTTCATTCAAATACCATAAAATCCATTATAACACGCTCACATCCCAAAGCCAACTCAATTACATACACACGGTCTGCTTCTCACTTGTTCATAATAGCTAAGCTTCTTGTATAACCTTAATCTACAAATACCAACTTTTCTCTCTGCCTCCCTCGACCCTTCACACTTCACATTCAAAGTCTTCGAGATCTTCGACTAAGCCATCCTCCATAAATAGGTTTAGAGCCTAAGACCAAGCCGGAGGATTGGTAGCCTCTGAAATTATGTGCATGATCTCATCCATGTTTTGCATAGGCTGCTCAAACACCTGATATCCATCGTTCATCATGTCTACTTGATCTGATCCTTAAATAATCTCTTCAAGATCCACTGATGTTGCTTTATCTTTGGCATTGTAGTTCTCTAATAAAACCAAATGCTTGTCCAGGTGAAAGGAGTTCAAATTCAATCTCCTATCAGTTACATAAATTAATGTTTGAGAAATTTATACTAGGACCTTTAATATTAGTTACTTGCTTCAAGTTTTAGATCATGAGCCTTAATTAGTTTTCAATGAATGTAATTAACAAAATAGCACCAGTGGTCTAATGGTAGAATAGTACCCTGCCACAGTATAGACCCGGGTTCAATTCCTGGCTGGTGCAAGTATTTTTCTAATACAAAGGATGTTCACTTTCATTTACTTATTTTGTATGGTATAATTTTGTGAGATAATTAAACAATAAGGATCCATGGCGCAATGGTAGCGCATCTGACTCTAGATTAGAAGGTTGAGTGTTCCATTAACGTTGGGTCCGATATCTCTTTCGAAAATGGATCAGGCATTTTAGTTTTTCCTCCTTCATGTTTCGTTCTCATGTTTTCTTGTTTGTGGATTGGTCTACCACACATTGAAAAAAAAAAAAAACAGAACACCTGCTAATATGAAGCTACCTTATTAGCGCGCACATGCTTATCATAAAAAGTTTTCAAGCGCAGCTTTGTAACTTATGGTTAAGATCTAAATATGAAAACCCCGCTATTCGCTTACTGCCATGTTGAACATTGTGAGATGATTACTAACGTGTACAATTAATGTTTTCAACAATTAGAATAAAAATAAAATTTTGAAAGATGAATCTACATATAAGTAGTCATACAAGTGTATATAATGTCACACTGCAATGCCACATATACAAAAGAACTACAATGTTATAAAGCTCACTGCACACCATGATGCGTTCACTCAAATACCATAATATTCATTATAACACGCTCACGTCCCAAAGCCAACTCAATTACATACACAAGGTCTGCTTCTCACTTGTTCATAATAGCTAAGCTTCTTTTATAACCTTAATCTTCAAATACCAACTTTTCTCTCTGCCTCCCCCGACCCTTCACACTCCACATTCAAAGCTTCTTGCACACCATGATGTTGCTTTATCTCTGGCATTGTAGTTCTCTAATAAAACCAAATGCTTGTCCAAGTGATATGAGTTCAAATTCAATCTCCTATCTGTCACGTAAATTAATGTTTGAGAAATTTATACTAGGACATTTAATATTAGTTACTTGCTTTAGGTTTTAAATCATGAGCCTTGATTAGTTTTCAATGAATGTAATTAACAAATTAGCACCAGTGGTCTAGTGGTAGAATAGTACCCTGCCATAGAATAGACCCGGGTTCGATTCTCGGCTGGTGTAAGTAATTTTCTAATACAAAGGATGTTCACTTTCATTTACTTATTTTGTACGGGATAATTTTGTTAGATAATTAAACAACAAGGATCCACGGCGCAATGGTAGCGCGTCTGACTCCAGATCAGAAGGTTGCGTGTTCGATTCACGTTGGGTTCAATATCTCTTTCGAAAATGGTTCAAGCATTTTAGTTTTTCCTCCTTCATGTTTCGTTCTCACGTTCTCACGTTTTCTTGTTTGTGGATTGTTTTACCACACATTTAAAAGAAAAAACCAGAACACCTGCTAATATGAGGCTACCTTATTAGCATGGACATGCTTATCAAAAAATGATTTCAAGAGCAGCTTTGTAACTCATGGTTAAGAACTAAATATGAAAACCCTGCTATTCGCTTACTGCCATGTTGAACTTGGTGAGATGATTACTAACGTGTACATTTAATGATTTCAACAATTAGAATGAAAATGAGATTTTCAAAGATGAATCTACATACAATTAGTCATACAAGTGTGTATAATGTTACACCAAAATACCACATATCACAAAGGACGACATTGTTATAAAGCTCACTGCACACCATGATGCGTTCATTCAAATACCATAAAATCCATTATAATACGCTCACATCCCAAAGCCAACTCAATTACATACACAAGGTCTGCTTCTCACTTTTTCATAATAGCTAAGTTTCTTGTATAACCATAATCTACAAATACAATCTTTTCTCTCTGCCTCCCCCCAACCCTTCACACTCCACATTCAAATTTATCGAGATCTTCGACCAAGCCATCGTCCATAAATAGGTTTAGAGCCTAGGACCCAGCTGGAGGATTGGTTGCCTTTGAAATTATGTGCATGATCTCATCCATATATTTCATAGGCTGCTCAAACTTCTGATATCCATTGTTCATCATGTCCCCTTGATCTGATCCTTAAATAATCTCTTCAAGATCCACTGATGTTGCTTTATGTTTGGCGTTGTAGTTCTCTAATAAAACTCAATGTTTGTCCAAGAGTTCGGAGTTCAAATTCAATCTCAAATCAGTTGACATAAATTAATGTTTGAGAAATTTATACTAGGACCTTTAATATTAGTTACTTGCTTCAGGTTTTAGATCATGAGCCTTGATTAGTTTTCAATGAATGTAATTAACAAATTACTACCAATGGTTTAGTGGTAGAATAGTACCCTACCATGATACAAACCCGAGTTCAATTCCCGACAAATGCAAGTATTTTTTCTAACACAAAGGAGGTTCACTTTCATTTACTTATTTTGTACGGGATACATTTGTGAGACAATTAAACAATAAGGATCCATGGTGCAATGGTAGCGCGTCTGAGTCCAGATTA
This sequence comes from Portulaca oleracea, assembly GCA_029582165.1. Classification (NCBI taxonomy): domain Eukaryota; kingdom Viridiplantae; phylum Streptophyta; class Magnoliopsida; order Caryophyllales; family Portulacaceae; genus Portulaca; species Portulaca oleracea. The sequence continues at coordinate 15,666,799 of CM055881.1, forward strand.
GAAGGTTGCGTGTTCGATTCACGTTGGGTTCAATATCTCTTATGAAAACGGACGGATAAAGCATTTTAGTTTTTTCTCCTTCATGTTTCGTTCTCACGTTTTCTTGTTTGTGAATTGGTCTACCATACATTGAAAAAAAACCCAGAACACCTACTAATATGAGGCTATCTTTTTAGCATGCACATGCTTATCAAAAAAAGATTTCAAGCGTAGGTTTATAACTCATGGTTAAGAGCTAAATATGAAAACCCTGCTATTCGCTTACTGCCAAGTTGAACTTGGTGAGATGATTACTAACGTGTACATTTAATGATTTCAACAATTAGAATGAAAATGAAATTTTCAAAGATGAATCTACATACAATTAGTCATACAAGTGTATATAATGTTACATTACAATGCACATATCACAAAGGACGACATTGTTATAAAGCTCAATGCACACCATGTTGCGTTCATTCAAATACCATAAAATCCATTATAATACGCTCACATCCCAAAGCCAACTCAATTACATACACAAGGTCTGCTTGTCACTTGTTCATAATAGCTAAGTTTCTTGTATAACCTTAATCTACAAATACCAAGTTTTCTCTCTACCTCCCCCGACCCTTCACACTCCACATTCAAAGTCTTTGAGATTTTCGACTAAGCCATCCTCCATAAATAGGTTTAGAGCCTAAAACCCAGCCGGAGGATTGGTTGCGTCCGAAATTATGCGCATGATCTCATCCATGTTTTGCATAGGCTGCTCAAACTACTGATATCCATCGTTCATCGTGTCCACTTTATCTGATCCTTAAATAATCTCTTCAAGATCCACTGATGTTGGTTTATCTTTGGCATTGTAGTTCTCTAATAAAACCAAATGCTTGTCCAGGTGAAAGGAGTTCAAATTCAATCTCCTATCAGTTACGTAAATTAATGTTTGAGAAATTTATACTAGGACCTTTAATATTATTTACTTGCTTCAGGTTTTAGATCATGAGCCTTAATTAGTTTTCCATGAATGTAATTAACAAATTAGAACCAGTGGTCTAGTGGTAGAATAGTACCCTGCCACGGAACAGACCCGGGTTCGATTCCCGGCTAGTGCAAGTATTTTTCTAATACAAAGGATGTTCACTTTCATTTACTTATTTTGTACGGGATAATTTTGTGAGATAATTAAACAATAAGGATCCATGGTGCAATGGTAGCGCGTCTGACTCCAGATCAGAAGGTTGCGTGTTCGATTCATGTTGTATTCAATATCTCTTTCGAAAATGGATCAAGCATTTTAGTTTTTCCTCCTTCATGTTTCGTTCTCACGTTCTCACGTTTTCTTGTTTGTGGATTGGTGTACCACACATTGAAAAAAAAACCAGAACACCTGCTAATATGAGGCTACCTTATTAGCATGGACATACTTATCAAAAAAAAATTTCAAGGGCAGCTTTGTAACTCATGGTTAAGAACTAAATATGAAAACCCTGCTATTTGCTTACTGCCATGTTGAACTTGGTGAGATGATTACTAACGTGTACATTTAATGATTTCAACAATTAGAATGAAAATGAAATTTTGAAAGATGAATCTACATACAATTAGTCATACAAGTGTATATAATGTTACACCACAATACCACATATCACAAAGGACGACATTGTTATAAAGCTCACTGCACACCATGATGCGTTCATTCAAATACCATAAAATCCATTATAACACGCTCACATCCCAAAGCCAACTCAATTACATACACAAGGTCTGCTTCTCACTTTTTCATAATAGCTAAGTTTCTTGTATAACCTTAATCTACAAATACAAACTTTTCTCTCTGCCTCCCCCCAACCCTTCACACTCCACTTTCAAAGTTATCGAGATCTTCGACCAAGCCATCGTCCATAAATAGGTTTAGAGCCTAGGACCCAGCTGGAGGATTGGTTTCCTTTGAAATTATGTGCATGATCTCATCCATATATTTCATAAGCTGCTCAAACTCCTGATATCCATTGTTCATCATGTCCACTTGATCTGATCCTTAAATAATCACTTCAAGATCCACAGATGTTGCTTTATGTTTGGCGTTGTAGTTCTCTAATAAAACTCAATGTTTGTCCAAGTGTTAGGAGTTCAAATTCAATCTCAAATCAGTTGACATAAATTAATGTTTGAGAAATTTTACTAGGACCTTTAATATTAGTTACTAGCTTCAGGTTTTAGATCATGAGCCTTGATTAGTTTTCAATGAATGTTATTAAAAAATTACTACCAATGGTCTAGTGGTGGAATAGTACCCTGCCAAGATACATACCCGGGTTCAATTCCCGGCATGTGCAAGTATTTTTTCTAACACAAAGGATGTTCACTTTCATTTACTTATTTTGTACGGGATATATTTGTAAGACAATTAAACATTAAGGATCAATGGTGCAATGGTAGCGCGTCTGACTCCAGATCAGAAGGTTGCGTGTTCGATTCACGTTGGGTTCAATATCTCCTTTTAAAATGGATCAAGCATTTTAGTTTTTTCTCCTTCATGTTTCGTTCTCACATTTTCTTGTTTGAGGATTGGTCTACCATACATTGAAAAAAACCAAGAACACCTGCTAATATGAGGCTATCTTTTTAGCGTGCATATGTTTATCAAAAAAAGATTTTAAGCGCAGGTTTGTAACTCTTGGTTAAGAGCTATATATGAAAACCCTGCTTACTGCCAAGTTGAACTTGGTTAGATGATTACTAATTTGTAGAGTTAATGTTTTCAACAATTAGAATGAAAATGAATTTTGAAAGATGAATCTACATACAAGTAGTCATACAAGTGTATATAATGTCACACTGCAATGCAACATATACAAAAGAACTACAATGTTATAAAGCTCACTGCACACCATGATGCGTTCATTCAAATACCATAATATTCATTATAACACGCTTACGTCCCAAAGCCAACTCAATTGTTCATAATAGCTAAGCTTCTTGTATAACCTTAATCTTCAAATACCAACTTTTCTCTCTGCCTCCCTCTACCCTTCACACTTTACATTCAAAGTCATCGAGATTTTCAACCAAGCCATCCTCTATAAATTGGTTTAGAGCCTAGGACCCAGCCGGAGGATTGGTTGCCTCAATAATTATGCGCATGATCTCATCCATGTTTTGCATAGGCTGCTCAAACTCCTGATATCCATCGTTCATCATGTCCACTTGATCTTATCCTTAAATAATCTCTTCAAGATCCACTGATGTTGCTTTATCTCTAGCATTGTAGTTCTCTAATAAAACCAAATGCTTGTCTAGGTGATAGGAGTTCAAATTCAATCTCCTATCAGTTACGTAAATTAATGTTTGAGAAATTTATACTAGGAAATTTAATATTAGTTACTTGCTTTAAGTTTTAGATCATGAGCCTTGATTAGTTTTCAATGAAGGTAATTAACAAATTAGCACCAGTGGTCTAGTGGTAGAATAGTACCTTGCCACGGTACAAACCCGGGTTCGATTCCCGGCTGGTGCAGGTATTTTTCTAGCACAAAGGATGTTCACTTTCATTTACTTATTTTGTATGGGATAATTTTGTGAGATAATTAAACAACAAGGATCCATGGCGCAATGGTAGCGCGTCTGACTCTAGATCAAAAGGTTTCTTGTTCGATTCATGTTGGGTTCAATATCTCTTTCGAAAATGGATCAAGCATTTTAGTTTTTCCTCCTTCATGTTTTGTTCGCACGTTTTCTTGTTTGTGGATTGGTCTACCATACATTGAAAAAAAAAAACCAGAACACCTGCTAATATGAGGCTACCTTATTAGCATGGACATGCTTTTCAAAAATGATTTCAAGCGCAGCTTTGTAACTCATGGTTAAGAACTAAATATGAAAACCCTGCTATTCGCTTACTGCCATGTTGAACTTGGTGAGATGATTACTAACGTGTACATTTAATGATTTCAACAATTAGAATGAAAATGAAATTTTCAAAGATGAATCTACATACAATTAGTCATACAAGTGTATATAATGTAACACTACAATAGCACATATCGCAAAGGACGACATTGTTATAAATCTCACTGCACACCATGATGCGTTCATTCAAATACCATAAAATCCATTATAACACGCTCACATCCCAAAGCCAACTCCTATCAGTTCTCTTATAAAATCAAATGCTTGTCCAGGTGAAAGAAGTTCAAATTCAATCTCCTATCAGTTACGTAAATTATAGTTTGAGAAATTTATACTAGGACCTTTAATATTAGTTGCTTGCATTAGGTTTTAGATCATGAGCCTTAATTAATTTTCAATGAATGTAATTATCAAATTAGCACCAGTGGTCTAGTGGTTGAATATTACCCTGCCACAATACAGACCCGGGTTCGATTCTCGATTGGTGTAGGTATTTTTCTAAAACAAAGGATTATCACTTTCATTTACTTATTTTGTACGGGATAATTTTGTTAGATAATTAAACAATAAGGATCCATGACGCAATGGTAGCGTGTCTGACTCCAGATTAGAAGGTTACGTGTTCCATTAACGTTGGGTTCGATATCTCTTTCGAAAATGGATCAGGCATTTTAAAATTTTCCTCCTTCATGTTTCGTTCTCATGTTTTCTTGTTTGTGGATTGGTCTACAACACATTGAAAAAAAAACCAGAACACCTGGTAATATGAAGCTACCTTATTAGCACGCACATGCTTATCATAAAAAGATTTCAAGCGCAGCTTTGTAACTCATGGTTAAGAACTAAATATGAAAACCTCGCTATTCGCTTATTGCCATGTTGAACATTGTCAGATAATTACTAGCGTGTACAGTTAATGTTTTGAACAATTAGAATGAAAATGAAATATTGAAAGATGAATCTACATATAAGTAGTAATACAAGTGTATATAATGTCACACTGCAATGCCACATATACAAAAGAACTACAATGTTATAAAGCTCACTGCACACCATGATGCGTTCATTCAAATACCATAATATTCATTATAACACGCTTACGTCCCAAAGCCAACTCAATTACATATACAAGGTCTGCTTCTCACTTGTTCATAATAGCTAAGCTTTTTGTATAACCTTAATCTTCAAATACCAACTTTTCTCTCTGCCTGCCCCCAACCCTTCACACTTTACATTCAAAGTCATCGAGATTTTCAACCAAGCCATCCTCTATAAATTGGTTTAGAGCCTAGGACCCAGCCGGAGGATTGGTTGCCTCAGCAATTATGCGCATGATCTCATCCATGTTTTGCATAGGCTGCTCAAACTCCTGATATCCATCGTTCATCATGTCCACTTGATCTGATCCTTAAATAATTTCTTCAAGATCCACTGATGTTGCTTTATCTCTGGCATTGTAGTTCTCTAATAAAACCAAATGCTTGTCCAGGTGATAGGAGTTCAAATTAAATCTCCTTTAAGTTACGTAAATTAATGTTTGAGAAATTTATACTAGGACATTTAATATTAGTTACTTGCTTTAGGTTTTAGATCATGAGCCTTGATTAATTTTCAATGAAGGTAATTAACAAATTAGCACCAGTGGTCTAGTGGTAGAATAGTACCACCTTGCAGTGCAGGACCGGATCGATTCGGTGAGTGCAGGTATTTTTCTAACACAAAGGATGTTCACTTTCATTTACTTATTTTGTACGGGATAATTTTGTGAGATAATTAGAGAACAAGGATCCATGGCGCAATGGTAGCGCTTCTGACTCCAGATCAGAAGGTTGCGTGTTCGATTGACGTTGGGTTCAATATCTCTCTCGAAAATGGATGAAGCATTTTAGTTTTTCCTCCTTCATGTTTCGTTCGCACGTTTTCTTGTTTGTGGATTGGTCTACCATACTTTGAAAAAAAAACCCAGAACACCTGCTAATATGAGGCTACCTTATTAGCATGGACATGGTTATCAAAAAATGATTTCAAGCGCAGCTTTGTAACGCATGGTTAAGAACTAAATATGAAAACCCTGCTATTCGCTTACTGCCATGTTGAACTTGGTGAGATGATTACTAACGTGTACATTTAATGATTTCAACAATTAGAATGAAAATGAAATTTTCAAAGATGAATCTACATACAATTAGTCATACAAGTGTATATAATGTAACACTACAATACTACATATCACAAAGGACGACATTGTTATAAATCTCACTGCACACCATGATGCGTTCATTCAAATACCATAAAATCCATTATAACACGCTCACATCCCAAAGCCAACTCCTATCAGTTCTCTAATAAAATCAAATGCTTGTCCAGGTGATAGGAGTTCAAATTCAATCTCCTATAAGTTACGTAAATTAATGTTTGAGAAATTTATACTAGGACATTTAATTTTAGTTCCTTGCTTTAGGTTTTAGATCATGAGCCTTGATTAATTTTCAATGAAGGTAATAAACAAATTAGGACCAGTGGTCTAGTGGTAGAATAGTACCGCCATGATGCAGACAGGTTCGATTCGGTGAGTGCAGGTATTTTTCTAACACAAAGGATGTTCACTTTCATTTACTTATTTTGTACGGGATAATTTTGTGAGATAATTAGAGAACAAGGATCCATGGCGCAATGGTAGCGCTTCTGACTCCAGATCAGAAGGTTGCGTGTTCGTTTGACGTTGGGTTCAATATCTCTCGAAAATGGATGAAGCATTTTAGTTTTCCTCCATCATGTTTCGTTCGCACGTTTTCTTGTTTGTGGATTGGTCTCCCATACTTTGAAAAAAAAAACCCAGAACACCTGCTAATATGAGGCTACCTTATTAGCATGGACATGCTTATCAAAAAATGATTTCAAGCGCAGCTTTGTAACTCATGGTTAAGAACTAAATATGAAAACCACCGTTAAATTCGCCATCGCCATGTTGAACTTGGTGAGATGATTACTAACGTGTACATTTAATGATTTCAACAATTAGAATGAAAATGAAATATTCAAAGATGAATCTACACACAATTAGTCATACAAGTTTATATAATGTAACACTACAATACCACATATCACAAAGAACGACATTGTTATAAAGCTCACAGCACACCATGATGCGTTCATTCAAATACCATAAAATCTATTATAACACGCTCACATCCCAAAGCCAACTCCTATCAGTTCTCTAATAAAATCAAATGCTTGTCCAGGTGAAAGAAGTTCAAATTCAATCTCCTATCAGTTACGTAAATTAATGTTTGAGAAATTTATACTAGGACCTTTAATATTAGTTGCTTGCTTCAGGTTTTAGATCATGAGCCTTAATTAGTTTTCAATGAATGTAATTAACAAATTAGCACCATTGGTCTAGTGGTGGAATAGTACCCTGCCACGGTACAGACCCGGGTTCGATTCTCGGTTGGTGTAGGTATTTTTCTAAAACAAAGGATTATCACTTTCATTTACTTATTTTGTACGGGATAATTTTGTTAGATAATTAAACAATAAGGATCCATGGCGCAATGGTAACGCGTCTGACTCCAGATTAGAAGGTTACGTGTTCCATTAACGTTGGGTTCGATATATCTTTCGAAAATGGATCAGGCATTTTAGTTTTTCCTCCTTCATGTTTCGTTCTCATGTTTTCTTGTTTGTGGATTGGTCTACAACACATTGAAAAAAAACCAGAACACCTGCTAATGTGAAGCTACCTTATTAGCACGCACATGCTTATCATAAAAAGATTTCAAGCGCAGCTTTAAAACTCATGGTTAAGAACTAAATATGAAAACCCCGCTATTCGCTTACTGCCATGTTGAACATTGTGAGATGATTACTAGCGTGTACAATTAATGTTTTCAACAATTACAATGAAAATGAAATTTTGAAAGATGAATCTACATACAAGTAGTCATACAAGTGTATATAATGTCACACTGCAATGCCACATATACAAAAAGAACTACAATGTTATAAAGCTCATCGCACGCACACAATGATGCGTTCATTCAAATACCATAAAATTCATTATAACACGCTTACGTCCCAAAGCCAACTCAATTACATATACAAGGTCTGCTCCTCACTTGTTCATAATTGCTAAGCTTTTTGTATAACCTTAATCTTCAAATACCAACTTTTCTCTCTGCCTCCCCCCAACCCTTCACACTTTACATTCAAAGTCATCGAGATTTTCAACCAAGCCATCCTCTATAAATTGGTTTAGAGCCTAGGACCCAGCTAGAGGATTGGTTGCCTCAGCAATTATGCGCATGATCTCATCCATGTTTTGCATAGGCTGCTCAAACTCCAGATATCCATCGTTCATCATGTCCACTTGATCTGATCCTTAAATAATCTCTTCAAGATCCACTGATGTATCTTTATCTCTGGCATTGTAGTTCTCTAATAAAACCAAATGCTTGTCCAGGTGTTAGGAGTTCAAATTCAATCTCCTATAAGTTACGTAAATTAATGTTTGAGAAATTTATACTAGGACATTTAATATTAGTTACTTGCTTTAGGTTTTAGATCATAAGCCTTGATTAATTTTCAATGAAGGTAATAAACAAATTAGGACCAATGGTCTAGTGGTAGAATAGTACCCTGCCATGGTACAGACCCGGGTTCGATTCTCGATTGGTGTAGGTATTTTTCTAAAACAAAGGATTATCACTTTCATTTACTTATTTTGTACGGGATAATTTTGTTAGATAATTAAACAATAAGGATCCATGGCGCAATGGTAGCGCGTCTGACTCAGTTAGAAGGTTACGTGTTCCATTAACGTTGGGTTCGATATCTCTTTCGAAAATGGATCAGGCATTTTAAAATTTTCCTCCTTCATGTTTCGTTCTCATGTTTTCTTGTTTGTGGATTGGTCTACAACACATTGAAAAAAAAACCAGAACACCTGGTAATATGAAGCTACCTTATTAGCACGCACATGCTTATCATGTTCAATATCTCTCTCCAGATCAGAAGGTTGCGTGTTCGATAGAAGTTGGGTTCAATATCTCTCTCGAAAATGGATGAAGCATTTTAGTTTTCCTCCTTCATGTTTCGTTCGCACGTTTTCTTGTTTGTGGATTGGTCTCCCATACTTTGAAAAAAAAAAACCCAGAACACCTGCTAATATGAGGCTACCTTATTAGCATGGACATGCTTATCAAAAAATGATTTCAAGCGCAGCTTTGTAACTCATGGTTAAGAACTAAATATGAAAACCTCGCTATTCGCTTATTGCCATGTTGAACATTGTCAGATAATTACTAGCGTGTACAGTTAATGTTTTGAACAATTAGAATGAAAATGAAATATTGAAAGATGAATCTACATATAAGTAGTAATACAAGTGTATATAATGTCACACTGCAATGCCACATATACAAAAGAACTACAATGTTATAAAGCTCACTGCACACCATGATGCGTTCATTCAAATACCATAATATTCATTATAACACGCTTACGTCCCAAAGCCAACTCAATTACATATACAAGGTCTGCTTCTCACTTGTTCATAATAGCTAAGCTTTTTGTATAACCTTAATCTTCAAATACCAACTTTTCTCTCTGCCTGCCCCAACCCTTCACACTTTACATTCAAAGTCATCGAGATTTTCAACCAAGCCATCCTCTATAAATTGGTTTAGAGCCTAGGACCCAGCCGGTGGATTGGTTGCCTCAGCAATTATGCGCATGATCTCATCCATGTTTTGCATAGGCTGCTCAAACTCCTGATATCCATCGTTCATCATGTCCACTTGATCTGATCCTTAAATAATTTCTTCAAGATCCACTGATGTTGCTTTATCTCTGGCATTGTAGTTCTCTAATAAAACCAAATGCTTGTCCAGGTGATAGGAGTTCAAATTAAATCTCCTTTAAGTTACGTAAATTAATGTTTGAGAAATTTATACTAGGACATTTAATATTAGTTACTTGCTTTAGGTTTTAGATCATGAGCCTTGATTAATTTTCAATGAAGGTAATTAACAAATTAGCACCAGTGGTCTAGTGGTAGAATAGTACCCTGCCACGGTACAGACCCGGGATCGATTCCCGGCTGGTGCAGGTATTTTTCTAACACAAAGGATGTTCACTTTCATTTACTTATTTTGTACGGGATAATTTTGTGAGATAATTAGAGAACAAGGATCCATGGCGCAATGGTAGTGCTTCTGATTCCAGATCAGAAGGTTGCGTGTTCGATTGACGTTGGGTTCAATATCTCTCTCGAAAATGGATGAAGCATTTTAGTTTTTCCTCCTTCATGTTTCGTTCGCACGTTTTCTTGTTTGTGGATTGGTCTACCATACTTTGAAAAAAAAACCCAGAACACCTGCTAATATGAGGCTACCTTATTAGCATGGACATGGTTATCAAAAAATGATTTCAAGCGCAGCTTTGTAACGCATGGTTAAGAACTAAATATGAAAACCCTGCTATTCGCTTACTGCCATGTTGAACTTGGTGAGATGATTACTAACGTGTACATTTAATGATTTCAACAATTAGAATGAAAATGAAATTTTCAAAGATGAATCTACATACAATTAGTCATACAAGTGTATATAATGTAACACTACAATACTACATATCACAAAGGACGACATTGTTATAAATCTCACTGCACACCATGATGCGTTCATTCAAATACCATAAAATCCATTATAACACGCTCACATCCCAAAGCCAACTCCTATCAGTTCTCTAATAAAATCAAATGCTTGTCCAGGTGATAGGAGTTCAAATTCAATCTCCTATAAGTTACGTAAATTAATGTTTGAGAAATTTATACTAGGACATTTAATTTTAGTTCCTTGCTTTAGGTTTTAGATCATGAGCCTTGATTAATTTTCAATGAAGGTAATAAACAAATTAGGACCAGTGGTCTAGTGGTAGAATAGTACCCTGCCATGGTACAGACCCGGGTTCGATTCCCGGCTGGTGCAGGTATTTTTCTAACACAAAGGATGTTCACTTTCATTTACTTATTTTGTACGGGATAATTTTGTGAGATAATTAGAGAACAAGGATCCATGGCGCAATGGTAGCGCTTCTGACTCCAGATCAGAAGGTTGCGTGTTCGATTGACGTTGGGTTCAATATCTCTCTCGAAAATGGATGAAGCATTTTAGTTTTTCCTCCATCATATTTCGTTCGCACGTTTTCTTGTTTGTGGATTGGTCTCCCATAATTTGAAAAAGAAAAACCCAGAACACCTACTAATATGAGGCTACCTTATTAGCATGGACATGCTTATCAAAAAATGATTTCAAGCGCAGCTTTGTAACTCATGGTTAAGAACTAAATATGAAAACCCTGCTATTCGCTTACTGCCATGTTGAACTTGGTGAGATGATTACTAACGTGTACATTTAATGATTTCAACAATTAGAATGAAAATGAAATATTCAAAGATGAATCTACACACAATTAGTCATACAAGTTTATATAATGTAACACTACAATACCACATATCACAAAGAACGACATTGTTATAAAGCTCACAGCACACCATGATGCGTTCATTCAAATACCATAAAATCTATTATAACACGCTCACATCCCAAAGCCAACTCCTATCAGTTCTCTAATAAAATCAAATGCTTGTCCAGGTGAAAGAAGTTCAAATTCAATCTCCTATCAGTTACGTAAATTAATGTTTGAGAAATTTATACTAGGACCTTTAATATTAGTTGCTTGCTTCAGGTTTTAGATCATGAGCCTTAATTAGTTTTCAATGAATGTAATTAACAAATTAGCACCATTGGTCTAGTGGTGGAATAGTACCACCTTGCAGGACCGGGTTCGATTCTCGGTTGGTGTAGGTATTTTTTTAAAACAAAGGATTATCACTTTCATTTACTTATTTTGTACGGGATAATTTTGTTAGATAATTAAACAATAAGGATCCATGGCGCAATGGTAACGCGTCTGACTCCAGATTAGAAGGTTACGTGTTCCATTAACGTTGGGTTCGATATATCTTTCGAAAATGGATCAGGCATTTTAGTTTTTCCTCCTTCATGTTTCGTTCTCATGTTTTCTTGTTTGTGGATTGGTCTACAACACATTGAAAAAAAACCAGAACACCTGCTAATGTGAAGCTACCTTATTAGCACGCACATGCTTATCATAAAAAGATTTCAAGCGCAGCTTTAAAACTCATGGTTAAGAACTAAATATGAAAACCCCGCTATTCGCTTACTGCCATGTTGAACATTGTGAGATGATTACTAGCGTGTACAATTAATGTTTTCAACAATTACAATGAAAATGAAATTTTGAAAGATGAATCTACATACAAGTAGTCATACAAGTGTATATAATGTCACACTGCAATGCCACATATACAAAAAGAACTACAATGTTATAAAGCTCACTGCACACCATGATGCGTTCATTCAAATACCATAAAATTCATTATAACACGCTTACGTCCCAAAGCCAACTCAATTACATATACAAGGTCTGCTCCTCACTTGTTCATAATTGCTAAGCTTTTTGTATAACCTTAATCTTCAAATACCAACTTTTCTCTCTGCCTCCCCCCAACCCTTCACACTTTACATTCAAAGTCATCGAGATTTTCAACCAAGCCATCCTCTATAAATTGGTTTAGAGCCTAGGACCCAGCTAGAGGATTGGTTGCCTCAGCAATTATGCGCATGATCTCATCCATGTTTTGCATAGGCTGCTCAAACTCCAGATATCCATCGTTCATCATGTCCACTTGATCTGATCCTTAAATAATCTCTTCAAGATCCACTGATGTATCTTTATCTCTGGCATTGTAGTTCTCTAATAAAACCAAATGCTTGTCCAGGTGTTAGGAGTTCAAATTCAATCTCCTATAAGTTACGTAAATTAATGTTTGAGAAATTTATACTAGGACATTTAATATTAGTTACTTGCTTTAGGTTTTAGATCATAAGCCTTGATTAATTTTCAATGAAGGTAATAAACAAATTAGGACCAGTGGTCTAGTGGTAGAATAGTACCCTGCCATGGTACAGACCCGGGTTCGATTCTCGATTGGTGTAGGTATTTTTCTAAAACAAAGGATTATCACTTTCATTTACTTATTTTGTACGGGATAATTTTGTTAGATAATTAAACAATAAGGATCCATGGCGCAATGGTAGCGCGTCTGACTCCAGATTAGAAGGTTACGTGTTCCATTAACGTTGGGTTCGATATCTCTTTCGAAAATGGATCAGGCATTTTAAAATTTTCCTCCTTCATGTTTCGTTCTCATGTTTTCTTGTTTGTGGATTGGTCTACAACACATTGAAAAAAAAACCAGAACACCTGGTAATATGAAGCTACCTTATTAGCACGCACATGCTTATCATGTTCAATATCTCTCTCCAGATCAGAAGGTTGCGTGTTCGATTGACGTTGGGTTCAATATCTCTCTCGAAAATGGATGAAGCATTTTAGTTTTTCCTCCTTCATGTTTCGTTCGCACGTTTTCTTGTTTGTGGATTGGTCTCCCATACTTTGAAAAAAAAAAACCCAGAACACCTGCTAATATGAGGCTACCTTATTAGCATGGACATGCTTATCAAAAAATGATTTCAAGCGCAGCTTTGTAACTCATGGTTAAGAACTAAATATGAAAACCTCGCTATTCGCTTATTGCCATGTTGAACATTGTCAGATAATTACTAGCGTGTACAGTTAATGTTTTGAACAATTAGAATGAAAATGAAATATTGAAAGATGAATCTACATATAAGTAGTAATACAAGTGTATATAATGTCACACTGCAATGCCACATATACAAAAGAACTACAATGTTATAAAGCTCACTGCACACCATGATGCGTTCATTCAAATACCATAATATTCATTATAACACGCTTACGTCCCAAAGCCAACTCAATTACATATACAAGGTCTGCTTCTCACTTGTTCATAATAGCTAAGCTTTTTGTATAACCTTAATCTTCAAATACCAACTTTTCTCTCTGCCTGCCCCCAACCCTTCACACTTTACATTCAAAGTCATCGAGATTTTCAACCAAGCCATCCTCTATAAATTGGTTTAGAGCCTAGGACCCAGCCGGAGGATTGGTTGCCTCAGCAATTATGCGCATGATCTCATCCATGTTTTGCATAGGCTGCTCAAACTCCTGATATCCATCGTTCATCATGTCCACTTGATCTGATCCTTAAATAATTTCTTCAAGATCCACTGATGTTGCTTTATCTCTGGCATTGTAGTTCTCTAATAAAACCAAATGCTTGTCCAGGTGATAGGAGTTCAAATTAAATCTCCTTTAAGTTACGTAAATTAATGTTTGAGAAATTTATACTAGGACATTTAATATTAGTTACTTGCTTTAGGTTTTAGATCATGAGCCTTGATTAATTTTCAATGAAGGTAATTAACAAATTAGCACCAGTGGTCTAGTGGTAGAATAGTACCCTGCCACTTGCATGCACTGGATCGATTCGGTTTGGTGCAGGTATTTTTCTAACACAAAGGATGTTCACTTTCATTTACTTATTTTGTACGGGATAATTTTGTGAGATAATTAGAGAACAAGGATCCATGGCGCAATGGTAGTGCTTCTGATTCCAGATCAGAAGGTTGCGTGTTCGATTGACGTTGGGTTCAATATCTCTCTCGAAAATGGATGAAGCATTTTAGTTTTTCCTCCTTCATGTTTCGTTCGCACGTTTTCTTGTTTGTGGATTGGTCTACCATACTTTGAAAAAAAAACCCAGAACACCTGCTAATATGAGGCTACCTTATTAGCATGGACATGGTTATCAAAAAATGATTTCAAGCGCAGCTTTGTAACGCATGGTTAAGAACTAAATATGAAAACCACGCTATTAAACATCGCCATGTTGAACTTGGTGAGATGATTACTAACGTGTACATTTAATGATTTCAACAATTAGAATGAAAATGAAATTTTCAAAGATGAATCTACATACAATTAGTCATACAAGTGTATATAATGTAACACTACAATACTACATATCACAAAGGACGACATTGTTATAAATCTCACTGCACACCATGATGCGTTCATTCAAATACCATAAAATCCATTATAACACGCTCACATCCCAAAGCCAACTCCTATCAGTTCTCTAATAAAATCAAATGCTTGTCCAGGTGATAGGAGTTCAAATTCAATCTCCTATAAGTTACGTAAATTAATGTTTGAGAAATTTATACTAGGACATTTAATTTTAGTTCCTTGCTTTAGGTTTTAGATCATGAGCCTTGATTAATTTTCAATGAAGGTAATAAACAAATTAGGACCAGTGGTCTAGTGGTAGAATAGTACCCTGCCATGGTACAGACCCGGGTTCGATTCCCGGCTGGTGCAGGTATTTTTCTAACACAAAGGATGTTCACTTTCATTTACTTATTTTGTACGGGATAATTTTGTGAGATAATTAGAGAACAAGGATCCATGGCGCAATGGTAGCGCTTCTGACTCCAGATCAGAAGGTTGCGTGTTCGATTGACGTTGGGTTCAATATCTCTCTCGAAAATGGATGAAGCATTTTAGTTTTTCCTCCATCATATTTCGTTCGCACGTTTTCTTGTTTGTGGATTGGTCTCCCATAATTTGAAAAAGAAAAACCCAGAACACCTACTAATATGAGGCTACCTTATTAGCATGGACATGCTTATCAAAAAATGATTTCAAGCGCAGCTTTGTAACTCATGGTTAAGAACTAAATATGAAAACCCTGCTATTCACTTACTGCCATGTTGAACTTGGTGAGATGATTACTAACGTGTACATTTAATGATTTCAACAATTAGAATGAAAATGAAATATTCAAAGATGAATCTACACACAATTAGTCATACAAGTTTATATAATGTAACACTACAATACCACATATCACAAAGAACGACATTGTTATAAAGCTCACAGCACACCATGATGCGTTCATTCAAATACCATAAAATCTATTATAACACGCTCACATCCCAAAGCCAACTCCTATCAGTTCTCTAATAAAATCAAATGCTTGTCCAGGTGAAAGAAGTTCAAATTCAATCTCCTATCAGTTACGTAAATTAATGTTTGAGAAATTTATACTAGGACCTTTAATATTAGTTGCTTGCTTCAGGTTTTAGATCATGAGCCTTAATTAGTTTTCAATGAATGTAATTAACAAATTAGCACCATTGGTCTAGTGGTGGAATAGTACCCTGCCACGGTACAGACCCGGGTTCGATTCTCGGTTGGTGTAGGTATTTTCTAAAACAAAGGATTATCACTTTCATTTACTTATTTTATGGGATAATTTTGTTAGATAATTAAACAATAAGGATCCATGGCGCAATGGTAACGCGTCTGACTCCAGATTAGAAGGTTACGTGTTCCATTAACGTTGGGTTCGATATATCTTTCGAAAATGGATCAGGCATTTTAGTTTTTCCTCCTTCATGTTTCGTTCTCATGTTTTCTTGTTTGTGGATTGGTCTACAACACATTGAAAAAAAACCAGAACACCTGCTAATGTGAAGCTACCTTATTAGCACGCACATGCTTATCATAAAAAGATTTCAAGCGACTTTAAAACTCATGGTTAAGAACTAAATATGAAAACCCGCTATTAAACTTCGCCATGTTGAACATTGTGAGATGATTACTAGCGTGTACAATTAATGTTTTCAACAATTACAATGAAAATGAAATTTTGAAAGATGAATCTACATACAAGTAGTCATACAAGTGTATATAATGTCACACTGCAATGCCACATATACAAAAAGAACTACAATGTTATAAAGCTCACTGCACACCATGATGCGTTCATTCAAATACCATAAAATTCATTATAACACGCTTACGTCCCAAAGCCAACTCAATTACATATACAAGGTCTGCTCCTCACTTGTTCATAATTGCTAAGCTTTTTGTATATCCTTAATCTTCAAATACCAACTTTTCCCTCTGCCTCCCCCCAACCCTTCACACTTTACATTCAAATTCATCGAGATTTTCAACCAAGCCATCCTCTATAAATTGGTTTAGAGCCTAGGACCCAGCCAGAGGATTGGTTGCCTCAGCAATTATGCGCATGATCTCATCCATGTTTTGCATAGGCTGCTCAAACTCCTGATATCCATCGTTCATCATGTCCACTTGATCTGATCCTTAAATAATCTCTTCAAGATCCACTGATGTATCTTTATCTCTGGCATTGTAGTTCTCTAATAAAACCAAATGCTTGTCCAGGTGATAGGAGTTCAAATTCAATCTCCTATAAGTTACGTAAATTAATGTTTGAGAAATTTATACTAGGACATTTAATATTAGTTACTTGCTTTAGGTTTTAGATCATAAGCCTTGATTAATTTTCAATGAAGGTAATAAACAAATTAGGACCAGTGGTCTAGTGGTAGAATAGTACCTTGCATATGCAGGACAGGTTCGATTCGGTGGTGCGGTATTTATCAAACACAAAGGATGTTCACTTTCATTTACTTATTTTGTACGGGATAATTTTGTGAGATAATTAGAGAACAAGGATCCATGGCGCAATGGTAGCGCGTCTGACTCCAGATCAGAAGGTTGCGTGTTCGATTGACGTTGGGTTCAATATCTCTCTCGAAAATGGATGAAGCATTTTAGTTTTTCCTCCTTCATGTTTCGTTCGCACGTTTTCTTGTTTGTGGATTGGTCTCCCATACTTTGAAAAAAAAAAACCCAGAACACCTGCTAATATGAGGCTACCTTATTAGCATGGACATGCTTATCAAAAAATGATTTCAAGCGCAGCTTTGTAACTCATGGTTAAGAACTAAATATGAAAACCCTGCTATTCGCTTACTGCCATGTTGAACTTGGTGAGATGATTACTAACGTGTACATTTAATGATTTCAACAATTAGAATGAAAATGAAATATTCAAAGATGAATCTACATACAATTAGTCATACAAGTGTATATAATGTAACACTACAATACCACATATCACAAAGGACGACATTGTTATAAAGCTTACTGCACACCATGATGCGTTCATTCAAATACCATAAAATCCATTATAACACGCTCACATCCCAAAGCCAATTCCTATCAGTTCTCTTATAAAATCAAATGCTTGTCCAGGTGAAAGAAGTTCAAATTCAATCTCCTATCAGTTACGTAAATTAATGTTTGAGAAATTTATACTAGGACCTTTAATATTAGTTGCTTGCTTCAGGTTTTAGATCATGAGCCTTAATTAGTTTTCAATGAATGTAATTAACAAATTAGCACCATTGGTCTAGTGGTGGAATAGTACCCTGCATGATGCGGACCGGGTTCGATTCTCGGTTGGTGTAGGTATTTTTTTAAAACAAAGGATTATCACTTTCATTTACTTATTTTTTACGGGATAATTTTGTTAGATAATTAAACAATAAGGATCCATGGCGCAATGGTAACGCGTCTGACTCCAGATTAGAAGGTTACGTGTTCCATTAACGTTGGGTTCGATATATCTTTCGAAAATGGATCAGGCATTTTAGTTTTTCCTCCTTCATGTTTCGTTCTCATGTTTTCTTGTTTGTGGATTGGTCTACAACACATTGAAAAAAAACCAGAACACCTGCTAATGTGAAGCTACCTTATTAGCACGCACATGCTTATCATAAAAAGATTTCAAGCGCAGCTTTAAAACTCATGGTTAATAACTAAATATGAAAACCACGCTATTCGCTTACTGCCATGTTGAACATTGTGAGATGATTACTAGCGTGTACAGTTAATGTTTTCAACAATTACAATGAAAATAAAATTTTGAAAGATGAATCTACATACAAGTAGTCATACAAGTGTATATAATGTCACACTGCAATGCCACATATACAAAAAGAACTACAATGTTATAAAGCTCACTGCACACCATGATGCGTTCATTCAAATACCATAAAATTCATTATAACACGCTTACGTCCCAAAGCCAACACAATTACATATACAAGGTCTGCTCCTCACTTGTTCATAATTGCTAAGCTTTTTGTATAACCTTAATCTTCAAATACCAACTTTTCTCTCTGCCTCCCCCCAACCCTTCACACTTTACATTCAAAGTCATCGAGATTTTCAACCAAGCCATCCTCTATAAATTGGTTTAGAGCCTAGGACCCAGCCAGAGGATTGGTTGCCTCTGCAATTATGCGCATGATCTCATCCATGTTTTGCATAGGCTGCTCAAACTCCTGATATCCATCGTTCATCATGTCCACTTGATCTGATCCTTAAATAATCTCTTCAAGATCCAATGATGTATCTTTATCTCTGGCATTGTAGTTCTCTAATAAAACCAAATGCTTGTCCAGGTGATAGGAGTTCAAATTCAATCTCCTATAAGTTACGTAAATTAATGTTTGAGAAATTTATACTAGGACATTTAATATTAGTTACTTGCTTTAGGTTTTAGATCATGAGCCTTGATTAATTTTCAATGAAGGTAATTAACAAATTAGGACCAGTGGTCAAGTGGTAGAATAGTACCTTGCCACGGTACAGACCCGGGTTCGATTCCCGGTTGGTGCAGGTATTTTTCTAACATAAAGGATGTTCACTTTCATTTACTTATTTTGTACGGGATAATTTTGTGAGATAATTAGAGAACAAGGATCCATGGCGCAATGGTAGCGCGTCTGACTCCAGATCAGAAGGTTGCGTGTTCGATTGACGTTGGGTTCAATATCTCTCTCGAAAATGGATGAAGCATTTTCGTTTTTCCTCCTTCATCTTTCGTTCGCACGTTTTCTTGTTTGTGGATTAGTCTCCCATACTTTGAAAAAAAAAAACCCAGAACACCTGCTAATATGAGGCTACCTTATTAGCGTGGACATGCTTATCAAAAAATGATTTCAAGCGCAGCTTTGTAACCCATGGTTAAGAACTAAATATGAAAACCCTGCTATTAAACTATCGCCATGTTGAACTTGGTGAGATGATTACTAACGTGTACATTTAATGATTTCAACAATTAGAATGAAAATGAAATATTCAAAGATGAATCTACACACAATTAGTCATACAAGTGTATATAATGTAACACTACAATACCAAATATCACAAAGGACGACATTGTTATAAAGCTCACTGCACACCATGATGCGTTCATTCAAATACCATAAAATCCATTATAACATCTTTGACATCCCAAAGCCAACTCCTATCAGTTCTCTAATAAAATCAAATGCTTGTCCAGGTGAAAGAAGTTCAAATTCAATCTCCTATCAGTTACGTAAATTAATGTTTGAGAAATTTATACTAGGACCTTTAATATTAGTTGCTTGCTTCAGGTTTTAGATCATGAGCCTTACATAGTTTTCAATGAATGTAATTAACAAATTAGCACCATTGGTCTAGTGGTAGAATAGTACCCTGCCACGGTACAGACCCAGGTTCGATTCTCGGTTGGTGTAGGTATTTTTCTAAAACAAAGGATTATCACTTTCATTTACTTATTTTGTACGGGATTATTTTGTTAGATAATTAAACAATAAGGATACATGGCGCAATGGTAACGCGTCTGACTCCAGATTAGAAGGTTACGTGTTCCATTAACGTTGGTTCGATATATCTTTCGAAAATGGATCAGGCATTTTAGTTTTTCCTCCTTCATGTTTCATTCTCATGTTTTCTTGTTTGTGGATTGGTCTACAACACATTGAAAAAAAACCAGAACACCTGCTAATGTGAAGCTACCTTATTAGCACGCACATGCTTATCATAAAAAGATTTCAAGCGCAGCTTTTTAACTCATGGTTAAGAACTAAATATGAAAACCCCGCTATTCGCTTACTGCCATGTTGAACATTGTGAGATGATTACTAGCGTGTACAGTTAATGTTTTCAACAATTACAATGAAAATGAAATTTTGAAAGATGAATCTACATACAAGTAGTCATACAAGTGTATATAATGTCACACTGCAATGCCACATATACAAAAAGAACTACAATGTTATAAAGCTCACTGCACACCATGATTCGTTCATTCAAATACCATAAAATTCATTATAACACGCTTATGTCCCAAAGCCAACTCAATTACATATACAAGGTCTGCTCTTCACTTGTTCATAATAGCTAAGCTTTTTGTATAACCTTAATCTTCAAATACCAACTTTTCTCTCTGCCTCCCCCCAACCTTTCACACTTTACATTCAAAGTCATCGAGATTTTCAACCAAGCCATCCTCTATAAATTGGTTTAGAGCCTAGGACCCAGCCAGAGGATTGGTTGCCTCAGCAATTATGTGCATGATCTCATCCATGTTTTGCATAGGTTGCTTAAACTCCTGATATCCATCGTTCATCATGTCCACTTGATCTGATCCTTAAATAATCTCTTCAAGATCCACTGATGTTGCTTTATCTCTAGCATTGTATTTCTCTAATAAAACCAAATTCTTGTCCAGGTGATAGGAGTTCAAATTTAATCTCCTATAAGTTACGTAAATTAATGTTTGAGAAATTTATACTAGGACATTTAATATTAGTTACTTGCTTTAGGTTTTAGATCATGAGCCTTGATTAATTTTCAATGAAGGTAATTAACAAATTAGCACCAGTGGTCTAGTGGTAGAATAGTACCGCCTTGCATGCACCGGTTCGATTCGGTGATGGTGTATTTTTCTAACACAAAGGATGTTCACTTTCATTTACTAATTTTGTACGGGATAATTTTGTGAGATAATTAGAGAACAAGGATCCATGGCGCAATGGTAGCGCGTCTGACTCCAGATCAGAAGGTTGCGTGTTCGATTGACGTTGGGTTCAATATCTCTCTCGAAAATGGATGAAGCATTTTAGTTTTTCCTCCTTCATGTTTCGTTCGCACGTTTTCTTGTTTGTGGATTGGTCTCCCATACTTTGAAAAAAAAAACCCAGAACACCTGCTAATATGAGGCTACCTTATTAGCATGGACATGCTTATCAAAAAATGATTTCAAGCGCAGCTTTGTAACTCATGGTTAAGAACTAAATATGAAAACCCTGCTATTCGCTTACTGCCATGTTGAACTTGGTGAGATGATTACTAACGTGTATATTTAATGATTTCAACAATTAGAATGAAAATGAAATATTCAAAGATGAATCTACATACAATTAGTCATACAAGTGTATATAATGTAACACTACAATACCACATATCACAAAGGACGACATTGTTATAAAGCTTACTCCACACCATGATGCGTTCATTCAAATACCATAAAATCCATTATAACACGCTCACATCCCAAAGCCAATTCCTATCAGTTCTCTTATAAAATCAAATGCTTGTCCAGGTGAAAGAAGTTCAAATTCAATCTCCTATCAGTTACGTAAATTAATGTTTGAGAAATTTATACTAGGACCTTTAATATTAGTTGCTTGCTTCAGGTTTTAGATCATGAGCCTTAATTAGTTTTCAATGAATGTAATTAACAAATTAGCACCATTGGTCTAGTGGTGGAATAGTACCCTGCCACGGTACAGACCCGGGTTCGATTCTCGGTTGGTGTAGGTATTTTTCTAAAACAAAGGATTATCACTTTCATTTACTTATTTTGTACGGGATAATTTTGTTAGATAATTAAACAATAAGGATCCATGGCGCAATGGTAACGCGTCTGACTCCAGATTAGAAGGTTACGTGTTCCATTAACGTTGGGTTCGATATATCTTTCGAAAATGGATCAGGCATTTTAGTTTTTCCTCCTTCATGTTTCGTTCTCATGTTTTCTTGTTTGTGGATTGGTCTACAACACATTGAAAAAAAACCAGAACACCTGCTAATGTGAAGCTACCTTATTAGCACGCACATGCTTATCATAAAAAGATTTCAAGCGCAGCTTTAAAACTCATGGTTAAGAACTAAATATGAAAACCCCGCTATTCGCTTACTGCCATGTTGAACATTGTGAGATGATTGCTAGCGTGTACAATTAATGTTTTCAACAATTATAATGAAAATGAAATTTTGAAAGATGAATCTACATACAAGTAGTCATACAAGTGTATATAATGTCACACTGCAATGCCACATATACAAAAAGAACTACAATGTTATAAAGCTCACTGCACACCATGATGCGTTCATTCAAATACCATAAAATTCATTATAACACGCTTACGTCCCAAAGCCAACTCAATTACATATACAAGGTCTGCTCCTCACTTGTTCATAATTGGTAAGCTTTTTGTATATCCTTAATCTTCAAATACCAACTTTTCTCTCTGCCTCCCCCCAACCCTTCACACTTTACATTCAAATTCATCGAGATTTTCAACCAAGCCATCCTCTATAAATTGGTTTAGAGCCTAGGACCCGGCGGAGGATTGGTTGCCTCAGCAATTATGCGCATGATCTCATCCATGTTTTGCATAGGCTGCTCAAACTCCTGATATCCATCGTTCATCATGTCCACTTGATCTGATCCTTAAATAATCTCTTCAAGATCCACTGATGTATCTTTATCTCTGGCATTGTAGTTCTCTAATAAAACCAAATGCTTGTCCAGGTGATAGGAGTTCAAATTCAATCTCCTATAAGTTACGTAAATTAATGTTTGAGAAATTTATACTAGGACATTTAATATTAGTTACTTGCTTTAGGTTTTAGATCATAAGCCTTGATTAATTTTCAATGAAGGTAATAAACAAATTAGGACCAGTGGTCTAGTGGTAGAATAGTACCCTGCCATGGTACAGACCCGGGTTCGATTCCCGGCTGGTGCAGGTATTTTTCTAACACAAAGGATGTTCACTTTCATTTACTTATTTTGTACGGGATAATTTTGTGAGATAATTAGAGAACAAGGATCCATGGCGCAATGGTAGCGCGTCTGACTCCAGATCAGAAGGTTGCGTGTTCGATTGACGTTGGGTTCAATATCTCTCTCGAAAATGTATGAAGCATTTTAGTTTTTCCTCCTTCATGTTTCGTTCGCACGTTTTCTTGTTTGTGGATTGGTCTCCCATACTTTGAAAAAAAAAAACCCAGAACACCTGCTAATATGAGGCTACCTTATTAGCATGGACATGCTTATCAAAAAATGATTTCAAGCGCAGCTTTGTAACTCATGGTTAAGAACTAAATATGAAAACCCTGCTATTCGCTTACTGCCATGTTGAACTTGGTGAGATGATTACTAACGTGTACATTTAATGATTTCAACAATTAGAATGAAAATGAAATATTCAAAGATGAATCAACATACAATTAGTCATACAAGTGTATATAATGTAACACTACAATACCACATATCACAAAGGACGACATTGTTATAAAGCTCACTGCACACCATGATGCGTTCATTCAAATACCATAAAATCTATTATAACACGCTCACATCCCAAAGCCAACTCCTATCAGTTCTCTAATAAAATCAAATGCTTGTCCAGGTGAAAGAAGTTCAAATTCAATCTCCTATCAGTTACGTAAATTAATGTTTGAGAAATTTATACTAGGACCTTTAATATTAGTTGCTTGCTTCAGGTTTTAGATCATGAGCCTTAATTAGTTTTCAATGAATGTAATTAACAAATTAGCACCATTGGTCTAGTGGTGGAATAGTACCCTGCCACGGTACAGACCCGGGTTCGATTCTCGGTTGGTGTAGGTATTTTTCTAAAACAAAGGATTATCACTTTCATTTACTTATTTTGTACGGGATAATTTTGTTAGATAATTAAACAATAAGGATCCATGGCGCAATGGTAACGCGTCTGACTCCAGATTAGAAGGTTACGTGTTCCATTAACGTTGGGTTCGATATATCTTTCGAAAATGGATCAGGCATTTTAGTTTTTCCTCCTTCATGTTTCGTTCTCATGTTTTCTTGTTTGTGGATTGGTCTACAACACATTGAAAAAACCGAACACTGCTAATGTGAAGCTACCTTATTAGCACATGCTTATCATAAAAAGATTTCAAGCGCAGCTTTAAAACTCATGGTTAATAACTAAATATGAAAACCACGCTATTCGCTTACTGCCATGTTGAACATTGTGAGATGATTACTAGCGTGTACAGTTAATGTTTTCAACAATTACAATGAAAATGAAATTTTGAAAGATGAATCTACATACAAGTAGTCATACAAGTGTATATAATGTCACACTGCAATGCCACATATACAAAAAGAACTACAATGTTATAAAGCTCACTGCACACCATGATGCGTTCATTCAAATACCATAAAATTCATTATAACACGCTTACGTCCCAAAGCCAACTCAATTACATATACAAGGTCTGCTCCTCACTTGTTCATAATTGCTAAGCTTTTTGTATAACCTTAATCTTCAAATACCAACTTTTCTCTCTGCCTCCCCCCAACCCTTCACACTTTACATTCAAAGTCATCGAGATTTTCAACCAAGCCATCCTCTATAAATTGGTTTAGAGCCTAGGACCCAGCCAGAGGATTGGTTGCCTCTGCAATTATGCGCATGATCTCATCCATGTTTTGCATAGGCTGCTCAAACTCCTGATATCCATCGTTCATCATGTCCACTTGATCTGATCCTTAAATAATCTCTTCAAGATCCAATGATGTATCTTTATCTCTGGCATTGTAGTTCTCTAATAAAACCAAATGCTTGTCCAGGTGATAGGAGTTCAAATTCAATCTCCTATAAGTTACGTAAATTAATGTTTGAGAAATTTATACTAGGACATTTAATATTAGTTACTTGCTTTAGGTTTTAGATCATGAGCCTTGATTAATTTTCAATGAAGGTAATTAACAAATTAGGACCAGTGGTCAAGTGGTAGAATAGTACCTTGCCACGGTACAGACCCGGGTTCGATTCCCGGTTGGTGCAGGTATTTTTCTAACACAAAGGATGTTCACTTTCATTTACTTATTTTGTACGGGATAATTTTGTGAGATAATTAGAGAACAAGGATCCATGGCGCAATGGTAGCGCGTCTGACTCCAGATCAGAAGGTTGCGTGTTCGATTGACGTTGGGTTCAATATCTCTCTCGAAAATGGATGAAGCATTTTCGTTTTTCCTCCTTCATCTTTCGTTCGCACGTTTTCTTGTTTGTGGATTAGTCTCCCATACTTTGAAAAAAAAAACCCAGAACACCTGCTAATATGAGGCTACCTTATTAGCGTGGACATGCTTATCAAAAAATGATTTCAAGCGCAGCTTTGTAACCCATGGTTAAGAACTAAATATGAAAACCCTGCTATTCGCTTACTGCCATGTTGAACTTGGTGAGATGATTACTAACGTGTACATTTAATGATTTCAACAATTAGAATGAAAATGAAATATTCAAAGATGAATCTACACACAATTAGTCATACAAGTGTATATAATGTAACACTACAATACCACATATCACAAAGGACGACATTGTTATAAAGCTCACTGCACACCATGATGCGTTCATTCAAATACCATAAAATCCATTATAACACGCTGACATCCCAAAGCCAACTCCTATCAGTTCTCTAATAAAATCAAATGCTTGTCCAGGTGAAAGAAGTTCAAATTCAATCTCCTATCAGTTACGTAAATTAATGTTTGAGAAATTTATACTAGGACCTTTAATATTAGTTGCTTGCTTCAGGTTTTAGATCATGAGCCTTACATAGTTTTCAATGAATGTAATTAACAAATTAGCACCATTGGTCTAGTGGTAGAATAGTACCCTGCCACGGTACAGACCCAGGTTCGATTCTCGGTTGGTGTAGGTATTTTTCTAAAACAAAGGATTATCACTTTCATTTACTTATTTTGTACGGGATTATTTTGTTAGATAATTAAACAATAAGGATACATGGCGCAATGGTAACGCGTCTGACTCCAGATTAGAAGGTTACGTGTTCCATTAACGTTGGTTCGATATATCTTTCGAAAATGGATCAGGCATTTTAGTTTTTCCTCCTTCATGTTTCATTCTCATGTTTTCTTGTTTGTGGATTGGTCTACAACACATTGAAAAAAAACCAGAACACCTGCTAATGTGAAGCTACCTTATTAGCACGCACATGCTTATCATAAAAAGATTTCAAGCGCAGCTTTTTAACTCATGGTTAAGAACTAAATATGAAAACCCCGCTATTCGCTTACTGCCATGTTGAACATTGTGAGATGATTACTAGCGTGTACAGTTAATGTTTTCAACAATTACAATGAAAATGAAATTTTGAAAGATGAATCTACATAGAAGTAGTCATACAAGTGTATATAATGTCACACTGCAATGCCACAAATACAAAAAGAACTACAATGTTATAAAGCTTACTGCACACCATGATGCGTTCATTCAAATACCATAAAATCCATTATAACACGCTCACATCCCAAAGCCAATTCCTATCAGTTCTCTTATAAAATCAAATGCTTGTCCAGGTGAAAGAAGTTCAAATTCAATCTCCTATCAGTTACGTAAATTAATGTTTGAGAAATTTATACTAGGACCTTTAATATTAGTTGCTTGCTTCAGGTTTTTGATCTTGAGCCTTAATTAGTTTTCAATGAATGTAATTAACAAATTAGCACCATTGGTCTAGTGGTAGAATAGTACCCTGCCACGGTACAGACCCGGGTTCGATTCTTAGTTGGTGTAGGTATTTTTCTAAAACAAAGGATTATCACTTTCATTTACTTATTTTGTACGGGATAATTTTGTTAGATAATTAAACAATAAGGATCCATGGCGCAATGGTAACGCGTCTGACTCCAGATTAGAAGGTTACGTGTTCCATTAACGTTGGGTTCGATATATCTTTCGAAAATGGATCAGGCATTTTAGTTTTTCCTCCTTTATGTTTCGTTCTCATGTTTTCTTATTTGTGGATTGGTCTACAACACATTGAAAAAAAATCAGAACACCTGCTAATGTGAAGCTACCTTATTAGCACGCACATGCTTATCATAATAAGATTTCAAGCGCTGCTTTAAAACTCATGGTTAAGAACTAAATATGAAAACCACGCTATTCGCTTACTGCCATGTTGAACATTGTGAGATGATTACTAGTGTGTACCGTTAATGTTTTCAACAATTACAATGAAAATGAAATTTTGAAAGATGAATCTACATAGAAGTAGTCATACAAGTGTATATAATGTCACACTGCAATGCCACAAATACAAAAAGAACTACAATGTTATAAAGCTCACTGCACACCATGATGCGTTCATTCAAATACCATAAAATTCATTATAACACGCTTACGTCCCAAAGCCAACTCAATTACATACACAAGGTCTGCTTCTCACTTGTTCATAATAGCTAAGCTTCTTGTATAACCGTAATCTTCAAATACCAACTTTTCTCTCTGGCTCCCCCCAACCCTTTACACTTTACATTCAAAGTCATCGAGATTTTCAACCAAGCCATCCTCTATAAATTGGTTTAGAGCCTAGGATCCAGCCAGAGGATTGGTTGCCTCTGCAATTATGCGCATGATCTCATCCATGTTTTGCATAGGTTGCTCAAACTCCTGATATCCATCGTTCATCATGTCCACTTGATCTGATCCTTAAATAATCTCTTCAAGATCCAATGATGTTGCTTTATCTCTGGCATTGTAGTTCTCGAATAAAACCAAATGCTTGTCCAGGTGATAGGAGTTCAAATTAAATCTCCTATAAGTTACGTAAATTAATGTTTGAGAAATTTATACTAGGACATTTAATATTAGTTACTTGCTTTAGGTTTTAGATCATGAGCCTTGATTAATTTTCAATGAAGGTAATTAACAAATTAGCACCAGTGGTCTAGTGGTAGAATAGTACCGCCACTTGCATGGACCGAGGTTCGATTCATTTGGTGGAGGTATTTTTTAACACAAAGGATGTTCACTTTCATTTACTAATTTTGTACGGGATAATTTTGTTAGATAATAAGAGAACAAGGATCCATGGCGCAATGGTAGCGCGTCTGACTCCAGATCAGAAGGTTGCGTGTTCGATTGACGTTGGGTGCAATATCTGATTCGAAAATGGATGAAGCATTTTAGTTTTTCCTCCTTCATGTTTCGTTCGCAGGTTTTCTTTTTTGTGGATTGGTCTACCATACTTTGAAAAAAAAACCCAGAACACCTGCTAATATGAGGCTACTTTATTAGCATGGACATGCTTATCAAAAAATGATTTCAAGCGCAGCTTTGTAATTGATGGTTAAGAACTAAATATGAAAACCCTGCTATTCGCTTACTGCCATGTTGAACTTGGTGAGATGATTACTAACGTGTACATTTAATGATTTCAACAATTAGAATGAAAATGAAATATTCAAAGATGAATCTACATACAATTAGTCATACAAGTGTATATAATGTAACACTACAATACGACATATCACAAAGGACGACATTGTTATAAAGCTCACTGCACACCATGATGCGTTCATTCAAATACCATAAAATCCATTATAACACGCTCACATCCCAAAGCCAACTCCTATCAGTTTTCTAATAAAATCAAATGCTTGTCCAGGTGAAAGAAGTTCAAATTCAATCTCCTATCAGTTACGTAAATTAATGTTTGAGAAATTTATACTAGGACCTTTAATATTAGTTGCTTGCTTCAGGTTTTAGATCATGAGCCTTACATAGTTTTCAATAAATGTAATTAACAAATTAGCACCATTGGTCTAGTGGTAGAATAGTACCCTGCCACGGTACAGACCCGGGTTCGATTCTCGGTTGGTGTAGGTATTTTTCTAAAACAAAGGATTATCACTTTCATTTATTTATTTTGTACGGGATAATTTTGTTAGATAATTATACAATAAGGATCCATGGCGCAATGGTAACGCGTCTGACTCCAGATTAGAAGGTTACGTGTTCCATTAAAGTTGGGTTCGATATATCTTTCGAAAATGGATCAGGCATTTTAGTTTTTCCTCCTTCATGTTTCGTTCTCATGTTTTCTTGTTTGTGGATTGGTCTACAACACATTGAAAAAAAACCAGAACACCTGCTAATGTGAAGCTACCTTATTAGCACGCACATGCTTATCATAAAAAGATTTCAAGCGCTGCTTTAAAACTCATGGTTAAGAACTAAATATGAAAACCACGCTATTCGCTTACTGCCATGTTGAACATTGTGAGATGATTACTAGTGTGTCCGTTAATGTTTTCAACAATTACAATGAAAATGAAATTTTGAAAGATGAATCTACATAGAAGTAGTCATACAAGTGTATATAATGTCACACTGCAATGCCACAAATACAAAAAGAACTACAATGTTATAAAGCTCACTGCCCACCATGATGCGTTCATTCAAATACCATAAAATTCATTATAACACGCTTACGTCCCAAAGCCAACTCAATTACATACACAAGGTCTGCTTCTCACTTGTTCATAATAGCTAAGCTTCTTGTATAACCGTAATCTTCAAATACCAACTTTTCTCTCTGGCTCCCCCCAACCCTTTACACTTTACATTCAAAGTCATCGAGATTTTCAACCAAGCCATCCTCTATAAATTGGTTTAGAGCCTAGGATCCAGCCAGAGGATTGGTTGCCTCTGCAATTATGCGCATGATCTCATCCATGTTTTGCATAGGTTGCTCAAACTCCTGATATCCATCGTTCATCATGTCCACTTGATCTGATCCTTAAATAATCTCTTCAAGATCCAATGATGTTGCTTTATCTCTGGCATTGTAGTTCTCTAATAAAACCAAATGCTTGTCCAGGTGATAGGAGTTCAAATTAAATCTCCTATAAGTTACGTAAATTAATGTTTGAGAAATTTATACTAGGACATTTAATATTAGTTACTTGCTTTAGGTTTTAGATCATGAGCCTTGATTAATTTTCAATGAAGGTAATTAACAAATTAGCACCAGTGGTCTAGTGGTAGAATAGTACCCTGCCACGGTACAGACCCGGGTTCGATTCCCGGCTGGTGGAGGTATTTTTCTAACACAAAGGATGTTCACTTTCATTTACTAATTTTGTACGGGATAATTTTGTTAGATAATTAGAGAACAAGGATCCATGGCGCAATGGTAGCGCGTCTGACTCCAGATCAGAAGGTTGCGTGTTCGATTGACGTTGGGTTCAATATCTCTCTCGAAAATGGATGAAGCATTTTAGTTTTTCCTCCTTCATGTTTCGTTCGTACGTTTTCTTTTTTGTGGATTGGTCTACCATACTTTGAAAAAAAAACCCAGAACACCTGCTAATATGAGGCTACTTTATTAGCATGGACATGATATCAAAAAATGATTTCAAGCGCAGCTTTGTAACTGATGGTTAAGAACTAAATATGAAAACCCTGCTATTCGCTTACTGCCATGTTGAACTTGGTGAGATGAATACTAACGTGTACATTTAATGATTTCAACAATTAGAATGAAAAGGAAATATTCAAAGATGAATCTGCATACAAATACCATAAAATCCATTATAACACGCTCACATCCCAAAGCCAACTCCTATCAGTTCTCTAATAAAATCAAATGCTTGTCCACGTGAAAGAATTTCAAATTCAATCTCCTATCAGATACGTAAATTAATGTTTGAGAAATTTATACTAGGACCTTTAATATTAGTTGCTTGCTTCAGGTTTTAGATCATGAGCCTTACATAGTTTTCAATGAATGTAATTAATAAATTAGCACCAGTGGTCTAGTGATAGAATAGTACCCTGCCACGGTACAGACCCGAGTTCGTTTCTCGGTTGGTGTAGGTATTTTTCTAAAACAAAGGATTATCACTTTCATTTACTTATTATGTACGGGATAATTTTGTTAGATAATTAAACATTAAGGATCCATGGCGCAATGGTAGCGCCTTTGACTCCAGATTAGAAGGTTACGTGTTCCATTAACGTTGGGTTCGATATCTCTTTCGAAAATTGATCAGGCATTTTAGTTTTTCCTCCTTCATGTTTCGTTCTCTTGTTTTCTTGTTCGTGGATTGGTCTACAACACATTGAAAAAAAACCAGAACACTTGCTAATGTGAAGCTGCCTTATTAGCACGCACATGCTTATCGTTAAAAGATTTCAAGCGCAGCTTTGTAACTCATGGTTAAGAACTAAATATGAAAACCCCGCTAATCGCTTACTGCCATGTGGAACATTGTGAGATGATTATTAGCGTGTACCGTTAATGTTTTCAACAATTACAATGAAATTGAAATTTTGAAAGATGAATCTACATACAAGTAGTCATACAAGTGTATATAATGTCAGACTGCAATCCACATATACAAAAGAACTACAATGTTATAAAGCTCACTGCACACCATGATGCGTTCATTCAAATACCATAATATTCATTATAACACGCTTACGTCCCAAAGCCAACTCAATTACATACACAAGGTCTGCTTATCACTTGTTCATAATAGCTAAGCTTCTTGTATAACCTTAATCTTCAAATACCAACTTTTCTCTCTGCCTCCCCCCAACCCTTCACACTTTACATTCAAAGTCATCGAGATTTTCAACCAAGCCATCCTCTATAAATTGGTTTAGAGCCTAGGACCCAGCCGGAGGATTGGTTGCTTTTGCAATTATGCGCATGAACTCATCCATGTTTTGCATAGGCTGCTCAAACTCCTGATATCCATCGTTCATCATGTCCACTTGATCTGATCCTTAAATAATCTCTTCAAGATCCACTGATGTTGCTTTATCTCTGGCATTGTAGTTCTCTAATAAAACCAAATGCTTGTCCAGGTGATAGGAGTTCAAATTCAATCTCCTATCTGTTACGTAAATTAATGTTTGAGAAATTTATACTAGGACATTTAATATTAGTTACTTGCTTTAGGTTTTAGATCATGAGCCTTGATTAATTTTCAATGAAGGTAATTAACAAATTAGCACCAGTGGTCTAGTGGTAGAATAGTACCCTGCCACGGTACAGATTGGGTTCGATTCCCGGCTGGTGTAGGTATTTTTCTAACACAAAGGATGTTCACTTTCATTTACTTATTTTGTACGGGATAATTTTGTGAGATAATTAAAGAACAAGGATCTATGGCGCAATGGTAGCGCGTCTGACTCCAGATCATAAGGTTGTGTGTTCGATTCACGTTCGCTTCAATATCTCTTTCGAAAATGGATCAAGCATTTTAGTTTTTCCTCCTTCATGTTTCGTTCGCACGTTTTCTTATTTGTGGATTGGTCTACCATACATTGAAAAAAAAAACCAGAACACCTGCTAATATGAGGCTACCTTATTAGCATGGACATGCTTATAAAAAAATGATTTCAAGCGCAGCTTTGTAACTCATGGTTAAGAACTAAATATGAAAACCCTGCTATTCGCTTACTGCCATATTGAACTTGGTGAGATGATTACTAACGTGTACATTTAATGATTTCAACAATTAGAATGAAAATGAAATATTCAAAGATGAATCTACATACAATTAGTCATACAAGTGTATATAATGTAACACTACAATACCACATATCACAAAGGACGACATTGTTATAAAGCTCACTGCACACCATGATGCGTTCATTCAAATACCATAAAATCCATTATAACACGCTCACATCCCAAAGCCAACTCTTATCAGTTCTCTAATAAAATCAAATGCTTGTCCACGTGAAAGAAGTTCAAATTCAATCTCCTATCAGATACGTAAATTAATGTTTGAGAAATTTATACTAGGACCTTTAATATTAGTTGCTTGCTTCAGGTTTTAGATCATGAGCCTTACATAGTTTTCAATGAATGTAATTAACAAATTAGCACCAATGGTCTAGTGATAGAATAGTACCCTGCCACGGTACATACCCGGGTTCGATTCCCGGTTGGTATAGGTATTTTTCTAAAACAAAGGATTATCACTTTCATTTACTTATTATGTACGAGATAATTTTGTTAGATAATTAAACATTAAGGATCCATGGCGCAATGGTAGCGCGTCTGATTCCAGATTAGAAGGTTACGTGTTCCATTAACGTTGGGTTCGATATCTCTTTCGAAAATGGATCAAGCATTTTAGTTTTGTCTCCTTCATGTTTCGTTCTCATGTTTTCTTGTTTGTGGATTGGTCTACAACACATTGAAAAAAAAAAAACCAGAACACCTGCTAATATGAAGCTACCTTATTAGCACGGACATGCTTATAAAAAAATGATTTCAAGCGCAGCTTTGTAACTCATGGTTAAGAACTAAATATGAAAACCCTGCTATTCGCTTACTGCCATATTGAACTTGGTGAGATGATTACTAACGTGTACATTTAATGATTTCAACAATTAGAATGAAAATGAAATATTCAAAGATGAATCTACATACAATTAGTCATACAAGTGTATATAATGTAACACTACAATACCACATATCACAAAGGACGACATTGTTATAAAGCTCACTGCACACCATGATGCGTTCATTCAAATACCATAAAATCCATTATAACACGCTCACATCCCAAAGCCAACTCCTATCAGTTCTCTAATAAAATCAAATGGGTTTTTCACGTGAAAGAAGTTCAAATTCAATCTCCTATCAGATACGTAAATTAATGTTTGAGAAATTTATACTAGGACCTTTAATATTAGTTGCTTGCTTCAGGTTTTAGATCATGAGCCTTACATAGTTTTCAATGAATGTAATTAACAAATTAGCACCAGTGGTCTAGTAATAGAATAGTACCCTGCCACGGTACAGACCCGGGTTCGATTCCCGGTTGGTGTAGGTATTTTTCTAAGACAAAGGATTATCACTTTCATTTACTTATTATGTACGGGATAATTTTGTTAGATAATTAAACATTAAGGATCCATGGCGCAATGGTAGCGCGTCTGACTCCAGATTAGAAGGTTACGTGTTCCATTAACGTTGGGTTCGATATCTCTTTCGAAAATGGATCAGGCATTTTAGTTTTATCTCCTTCATGTTTCGTTCTCATGTTTTCTTGTTTGTGGATTGGTCTAAACCACATTGAAAAAAAAAAACCAGAACACCTGCTAATATGAAGCTACCTTATTAGCACGCACATGCTTATCATAAAAAGATTTCAAGCGCAGCTTTGTAACTCATGGTTAAGAACTAAATATGAAATCCCCGCTATTCGCTTACTGCCATGTTGAACTTTGTGAGATGATTACTAGCGTGTATAGTTAATGTTTTCAACAATTACAATGAAATTGAAATTTTGAAAGATGAATCTACATACAAGTAGTCATACAAGTGTATATAATGTCACACTGCAATGGCACATATACAAAAGAACTACAATATTATAAAGCTCACTGCACACCATGATGCGTTTATTCAAATACCATAAAATTCATTATAACACGCTCACGTCCCAAAGCCAACTCAATTACATACACAAGGTCTGCTTCTCACATGTTCATAATAGCTAAGCTTCTTATATAACCTTAATCTTCAAATACCAACTTTTCTCTCTGCCTCCCCCCAACCCTTTACACTTTACATTCAAAGTCGTCGAGATTTTCAACCAAGCCATCCTCTATAAATTGGTTTAGAGCCTAGGACCCAGCCGGAGGATTGGTTGCCTCTGCAATTATGCGCATGAACTCATCCATGTTTTGCATAGGCTGCTCAAACTCCTGATATCCATCGTTCATCATGTCCACTTGATCTGATCCTTAAATAATCTCTTCAAGATCCACTGATGTTGCTTAATCTCTGGCATTGTAGTTCTCTAATAAAACCAATTGCTTGTCCAGGTGATAGGAGTTCAAATTCAATCTCCTATCAGTTACGTAAATTAATGTTTGAGAAATTTATACTAGGACATTTAATATTAGTTACTTGCTTTAGGTTTTAGATCATGAGCCTTGATTAATTTTCAATGAAGGTAATTAACAAATTAGCACCAGTGGTCTAGTGGTAGAATAGTACCCTGCCACGGTGCAGACCCGGGTTCGATTCCCGGCTGGTGCAGGTATTTTTCTAACACAAAGGATGTTCACTTTCATTTACTTATTTTGTACTAGATAATTTTGTGAGATAATTAGAGAACAAGGATCCATGGCGCAATGGTAGCGCGTCTAACTCCAGATCAGAAGGTTACGTGTTCGATTGACGTTGGGTTCAATATCTGTTTCGAAAATGGATGAAGCATTTTAGTTTTTCCTCCTTCATGTTTCGTTCGCACGTTTTCTTGTTTGTGGATTGGTCTACCATACATTGAAAAAAAAAAACCCAGAACACCTGCTAATATGAGGCTACCTTATTAGCATGGACATGCTTATCAAAAAATGATTTCAAGCGCAACTTTGTAACTCATGGTTAAGAACTAAATATGAAAACCCTGCTATTCGCTTACTGCCATGTTGAACTTGGTTAGATGATTACTAACGTGTACATTTCATGATTTCAACAATTAGAATGAAAATGAAATATTCAAAGATGAATCTACATACAATTAGTCATACAAGTGTATATAATGTAACACTACAATGCCACATATCACAAAGGACGACATTGTTATAAAGCTCACTGCACACCATGATGCGTTCATTCAAATACCATAAAATCCATTATAACACGCTCACATCCCAAAGCCAACTCCTATCAGTTCTCTAATAAAATCAAATGCTTGTCCAGGTGAAAGAAGTTCAAATTCAATCTCCTATCAGTTACGTAAATTAATGTTTGAGAAATTTATACTAGGACATTTAATATTAGTTGCTTGCTTCAGGTTTTAGATCATGAGCCTTAATTAGTTTTCAATGAATGTAATTACCAAATTAGCACCAGTGGTCTAGTGGTAGCATAGTACCCTGCCACGGTACAGAACCGGCTTCGATTCTCGGTTGGTGTAGGTATTTTTCTAAAACAAAGGATTATCACTTTCATTTACTTATTTTGTACGGGATAATTTTGTTAGATAATTAAACAATAAGGATCCATGGCGCAATGGTAGCGCGTCTGACTCTAGATTAGAAGGTTACGTGTTCCATTAACGTTGGGTTCGATATATGTTTCGAAAATGGATCAGGCATTTTAGTTTTTCCTCCTTCATGTTTCGTTCTCATGTTTTCTTGTTTGTGGATTGGTCTACAACACATTGAAAAAAAAACCAGAACACCTGCTAATGTGAAGCTACCTTATTAGCACGCACATGCTTATCGTTAAAATATTTCAAGCGCAGCTTTAAAACTCATGGTTAAGAACTAAATATGAAAACCCCGCTATTCGCTTACTGCCATGTTGAACATTGTGAGATGATTACTAGCGTGTACCGTTCATGTTTTCAACAATTACAATGAAAATGAAATTTTGAAAGATGAATCTATATACAAGTAGTCATACAAGTGTATATAATGTCACACTGCAATGCCACATATACAAAAAGAACTACAATGTTATAAAGTTCACTGCACACCATGATGTGTTCATTCAAATACTATAATATTCATTATAACACGCTTACGTCCCAAAGCCAACTCAATTTCATACACAAGGTCTGCTTATCACTTGTTCATAATAGCTAAGCTTCTTGTATAACCTTAATCTTCAAATACCAACTTTTCTCTCTGCCTCGCCCAACCCTTTACACTTTACATTCAAAGTCGTCGAGATTTTCAACCAAGCCATCCTCTATAAATTGGTTTAGAGCCTAGGACCCAGCCGGAGGATTGGTTGCCTCTGCAATTATGCGCATGATCTCATCCATGTTTTGCATTGGTTGCTCAAACTCCTGATATCCATCGTTCATCATGTCCACTTGATCTGATCCTTAAATAATCTCTTCAAGATCCACTGATGTTGCTTTATCTTTCGCATTGTAGTTCTCTAATAAAACCAAATGCTTGTCCAGGTGATAGGAGTTCAAATTAAATCTCCTATCAGTTATGTAAATTAATGTTTGAGAAATTTATACTAGGACATTTAGTATTAGTTACTTGCTTTAGGTTTTAGATCATGAGCCTTGATTAATTTTCAATGAAGGTAATTAACAAATTAGCACCAGTGGTCTAGTGGTAGAATAGTACCCTGCCACGCATGCACTGGTTCGATTCACTGGTGCGTATATTTTCTAACACAAAGGATGTTCACTTTCATTTACTTATTTTGTACGGGATAATTTTGTGAGATAATTAGAGAACAAGGATCCATGGCGCAATGGTAGCGCGTCTGGCTCCAGATCAGAAGGTTGCGTGTTTGATTGACGTTGGGTTCAATATCTCTTTCGAAAATGGATCAAGCATTTTAGTTTTTCCTCCTTCATGTTTCGTTCGCACGTTTTCTTGTTTGTGGATTGGTCTACCATACATTGAAAAAAAAAACCCAGAACACCTGCTAATATGAGGCTACCTTATTAGCATGGACATGCTTATCAAAAAATGATTTCAAGCGCAGCTTTGTAACTCATGGTTAAGAACTAAATATGAAAACCCTGCTATTCGCTTACTGCCATGTTGAACTTGGTGAGATTATTACTAACGTGTACATTTAATGATTTCAACAATTAGAATGAAAATGAAATATTCAAAGATGAATCTACATACAATTAGTCATACAAGTGTATATAATGTAACACTACAATACCACATATCACAAAGGACGACATTGTTATAAAGCTCACTGCACACCATGATGCGTTCATTTAAATACCATAAAATCCATTATAACACGCTCACATCCCAAAGCCAACTCCTATCAGTTCTCTAATAAAATCAAATGCTTGTCCAGGTGAAAGAAGTTCAAATTCAATCTCTATCAGTTACGTAAATTAATGTTTGAGAAATTTATACTAGGACCTTTAATATTAGTTGCTTGCTTCAGGTTTTAGATCATGAGCCTTAATTAGTTTTCAATGAATGTAATTAACAAATTAGCACCAGTGGTCTAGTGGTAGAATAGTACCCTGCCACGGTACAGACTCGGGTTCGATTCTCGGTTGGTGTAGGTATTTTTCTAAAACAAAGGATTATCACTTTCATTTACTTATTTTGTACGGGATAATTTTGTTAGATAATTAAACAATAAGGATTCATGGCGCAATGGTGGCGCGTCTGACTCCAGATTAGAAGGTTACGTGTTCCATTAACGTTGGGTTCGATATCTCTTTCGAAAATGGATCAGGCATTTTAGTTTTTCCTCCTTCATGTTTCGTTCTCATGTTTTCTTGTTTGTGGATTGGTCTACAACACATTGAAAAAAAAAACCAGAACACCTTCTAATATGAAGCTACCTTATTAGCAAGCGCAACTTTGTAACTCATGGTTAAGAACTAAATATGAAATCCCCGCTATTCGCTTACTGCCATGTTGAACATTGTGAGATGATTACTAGCGTGTACAGTTAATGTTTTCAACAATTAGAATGAAAATGAAATTTTGAAAGATGAATCTACATACAAGTAGTCAAACAAGTGTATATAATGTCACACTGCAATGGCACATATACAAAAGAACTACAATATTATAAAGCTCACTGCACACCATGATGCGTTTATTCAAATACCATAAAATTCATTATAACACGCTCACGTCCCAAAGCCAACTCAATTACATACACAAGGTCTGCTTCTCACATGTTCATAATAGCTAAGCTTCTTATATAACCTTAATCTTCAAATACCAACTTTTCTCTCTGCCTCCCCCCAACGCTTCACACTTTACATTCAAAGTCATCGAGATTTTCAACCAAGCCATCCTCTATAAATTGGTTTAGAGCCTAGGACCCAGCCGGAGGATTGGTTGCCTCTGCAATTATGCGCATGAACTCATCCATGTTTTGCATAGGCTGCTCAAACTCCTAATATCCATCGTTCATCATGTCCACTTGATATGATCCTTAAATAATCTCTTCAAGATCCACTGATGTTGCTTTATCTCTGGCATTGTAGTTCTCTAATAAAACCAAATGCTTGTCCAGGTGATAGGAGTTCAAATTCAATCTCCTATCAGTTACGTAAATTAATGTCTGAGAAATTTATACTAGGACATTTAATATTAGTTACTTGCTTTAGGTTGTAGATCATGAGGCTTGATTAGTTTTCAATGAAGGTAATTAACAAATTAGCACCAGTGGTCTAGTGGTAGAATAGTACCCTGCCACGGTACAGACCCGGGTTCGATTCCCGGCTGGTGCAGTTATTTTTCTAACACAAAGGTTGTTCACTTTCATTTACTTATTTTGTAGGAGATAATTTTGTGAATAATTAAACAACAAGGATCTATAGCGCAATGGTAGCGCATCTGACTCCATATCAGAAGGTTGCGTGTTCGATTCACGTTCGCTTCAATATCTCTTTCGAAAATGGATCAAGCATTTTAGTTTTTCCTCCTTCATGTTTCGTTCGCACGTTTTCTTGTTTGTGGATTGGTCTAGCATACATTGAAAAAAAAATCCAGAACACCTGCTAATATGAGGCTACCTTATTAGGATGGACATGCTTATCAAAAAATGATTTCAAGCGCAGCTTTGTAACTCATGGTTAAGAACTAAATATGAAAACCCTGCTATTCGCTTATTGCCATGTTGAACTTGGTGAGATGATTACTAACGTGTACATTTAATGATTTCAACAATTAGAATGAAAATGAAATTTTCAAAGATGAATCTACATACAATTAGTCATACAAATGTATATAATGTAACACTACAATACCACATATCACGAAGGACGATATTGTTATAAAGCTCACTGCACACCATGATGAGTTCATTCAAATACCATAAAATCCATTATAAGACGCTCACATCCCAAAGCCAACTCCTATCAGTTCTCTAATAAAATCAAATGCTTGTCCAGGTGAAAGAAGTTCAAATTCAATCTCCTATCAGTTACGTAAATTAATGTTTGAGAAATTTATACTAGGACCTTTAATATTAGTTGCTTGCTTCAGGTTTTAGATCATGAGCCTTAATTAATTTTCAATGAATGTAATTTACAAATTAGCACCGGTGGTCTAGTGGTAGAATAGTACCCTGCCACGGTACAGACCCGGGTTCGATTCCCGGTTGGTGTAGGTATATTTCTAAAACAAAGGATTATCACTTTCATTTACTTATTATGTACGGGATAATTTTGTTAGATAATTAAACAATAAGGATCCATGGCGCAATGGTAGCGCGTCTGACTCCAGATTAGAAGGTTACGTGTTCCATTAACGTTGGGTTCGATATCTCTTTCGAAAATGGATCAGGCATTTTAGTTTTTCCTCTTTCATGTTTCATTCTCATGTTTTGTTGTTTGTGGATTAGTCTACAACACATTGAAAAATAAACCAGAACACCTACTAATGTGAAGCTACCTTATTAGCACGCACATGCTTATCATAAAAAGATTTCAAGCGCAGCTTTGTAACTCATGGTTTAGAACTAAATATGAAAACCCCGCTATTCGCTTACTGCCATGTTGAACATTGTGAGATGATTACTAGCGTGTACCGTTAATGTTATCAAAAATTACAATGTAAATTAAATTTTGAAAGATGAATCTACATACAAGTAGTCATACAAGTGTATATAATGTCACACTGCAATGCCACATATACAAAAGAACTACAATGTTATAAAGCTCACTGCACACCATGATGCGTTCATTCAAATACCATAAAATTCATTATAACACGCTTACGTCCCAAAGCCAACTCAATTACATACACAAGGTCTGCTTCTCACTGGTTCATAATAGCTAAGCTTCTTGTATAACCTTAATCTTCAAATACCAACTTTTCTCTTTGCCTCCCCCCAACCCTTTACACTTTACATTCAAAGTTATCGAGATTTTCAACCAAGCCATCCTCTATAAATTGGTTTAGAGCCTAGGACCCAGCCAGAGGATTGGTTGCCTCTGCAATTATGCGCATGATCTCATCCATGTTTTGCATAGGCTGCTCAAACTCCTGATATCCATCGATCATCATGTCCACTTGATCTGATCCTTAAATAATCTCTTCAAGATCCACTGATGTTGCTTTATCTCTAGCATTGTCCTTCTCTAATAAAACCAAATGCTTGTCCAAGTGATAGGAGTTCAAATTCAATCTCCTATCAGTTACGTAAATTAATGTTTAAGAAATTTATACTAGGAAATTTAATATTAGCTACTTGCTTTAGGTTTTAGATCATGAACCTTAATTAGTTTTCAATGAATGTAATTAACAAATTAGCACCAGTGGTCTAGTGGTAGAATTGTAGCCTGCCACGGTACACAAAGGATGTTCACTTTCATTTACTTATTTTGTACGGGATAATTTTGTGAGATAATTAAACAATAAGGATCCATGGCGCAATGGTACCGCGTCTTACTCCAGATTAGAAGGTTGCGTGTTCGATTCATGTTGGGTTCAATATCTCTTTCGAAAATGGATAAAGCATTTTAGTTTTTCCTCCTTCATGTTTCGTACGCACGTTTTCTTGTTTGTGGATTGGTCTACCATACATTGAAAATAAAAAACCAGAACACCTGCTAATATGAGGCTACCTTATTAGCATGGACATGCTTATCAAAAAATGATTTCAAGCGCAGCTTTGTAACTCATGGTTAAGAACTAAATATGAAAACCCTGCTATTCGCTTACTGCCATGTTGAACTTGGTGTGATGATTACTAACGTGTACATTTAATAATTTCAACAATTAGAATGAAAATGAAATTTTCAAAGATGAATCTACATACAATGTCATACAAGTGTATATAATGTAACACTACAATACCACATATCACAAAGGACGACATTGTTATAAAGCTCACTGCACACCATGATGCGTTCATTCAAATACCATAAAATCCATTATAACACGCTCACATTCCAAAGTCAACTCCTATCAGTTCTCTAATAAAATCTAATGCTTGTCCAGGTGTAAGAAGTGCAAATTCAATCTCCTATCAGTTACGTAAATTAATGTTTGAGAAATTTATACTAGGACCTTTAATATTAGTTGCTTGCTTCAGGTTTTAGATCATGAGCCTTAATTAGTTTTCAATGAATGTAATTAACAAATTAGCACCAGTGGTCTAGTGGTAGAATAGTACCATGCCACGGTACAGACCCGCATGGTTAAGAACTAAATATGAAAACCCTGCTATTTGCTTACTGCCATGTTGAACATTGTGAGATGATTACTAGCGTGTACAGTTAATGTTTTCAACAATTAGAATGAAATTGAAATTTTGAAAGATGAATCTACATACAAGTAGTCATACAAGTGTATATAATGTCACACTACAATGCCACATATACATAAGAACTACAATGTTATAAAGCTCACTGCACACCATGATTCGTTCATTCAAATACCATAAAATTCATTATAACACGCTTACGTCCCAAAGCCAACTCAATTACATACACAAGGTCTGCTTCTCACTTGTTCATAATAGCTAAGCTTCTTGTATAACCTTAATCTTCAAATACCAACTTTTCTCTCTGCCTCCCCCAACCCTTTACACTTTACATTCAAAGTCATCGAGATTTTCAACCAAGCCATCCTCTAAAATTTGGTTTAGAGCATAGGACCCAGCCAGAGGATTGGTTGCCTCTACAATTATGCGCATGATCTCATCCATGTTTTGCATAGGCTGCTCAAACTCCTGATATCCATCTTTCATTATGTCCACTTGATCTGATCCTTAAATAATCTCTTAAAGATCCACTGATGTTGCTTTATCTCTGGCATTGTAGTTCTCTAATAAAACCAAATGCTTGTCCAGGTAATAGGAGTTCAAATTAAATCTCTTATCAGTTAAGTAAATTAATGTTTAAGAAATTTATACTAGGACATTTAATATTAGTTACTTGCTTTAGGTTTTAGATCATGAGCCTTGATTAATTTTCAACGAAGGTAATTAACAAATTAGCACCAGTGGTCTAGTGGTAGAATAGTACCCTGCCACGGTACAGACCCGGGTTGGATTCCCGGTTAGTGCAGGTATTTTTCTAACACGATGTTCACTTTCATTTATTTATTTTGTACGGGATAATTTTGTGAATAATTAAACAACAAGGATCCATGGCGCAATGGTAGTGCGTCTGACTTCAGATCAGAAGGTTGCGTGTTCGATTCACGTTGGGTTCAATATCTCTTTCGA
The DNA here is from genome assembly GCA_029582165.1 of Portulaca oleracea. Taxonomy (NCBI): domain Eukaryota; kingdom Viridiplantae; phylum Streptophyta; class Magnoliopsida; order Caryophyllales; family Portulacaceae; genus Portulaca; species Portulaca oleracea. Next base: position 15,710,701 of record CM055881.1, read on the forward strand.
AAATGGATCAAGCATTTTAGTTTTTCCTCCTTCATGTTTCGTTCGCACGTTTTCTTGTTTGTGGATTGGTCTACCATACATTGAAAAAAAAAACCAGAACACCTCCTAATATGAGGCTACCTTATTAGCATGGACATGCTTATCAAAAAATGATTTCAAGCGCAGCTTTGTAACTCATGGTTAAGAACTAAATATGAAAACCCTGCTATTCGCTTACTGCCATGTTGAACTTGGTGAGATGATTACTAACGTGTAGATTTAATGATTTCAACAGTTAGAATGAAAATGAAATTTTCAAAGATGAATCTACATACAATTAGTCATACAAGTGTATATAATGTAACACTACAATACCACATATCACAAAGGACGATATTGTTATAAAGCTCACTGCACACCATGATGCGTTCATTCAAATACCATAAAATCCATTATAACACACTCACATCCCAAAGCCAACACCTATCAGTTCTCTAATAAAATCAAATGCTTGTCTAGGTGAAAGAAGTGCAAATTCAATCTCTTATCAGTTACGTAAATTAATGTTTGAGAAATTTATACTAGGACCTTCAATATTAGTTGCTTGTTTCAGGTTTTAGATCATGAGCCTTAATTAGTTTTCAATGAATGTAATTTACAAATTAGCACCGGTGGTCTAGTGGTAGAATAGTACCCTGCCACGGTACAGACCCGGGTTCGATTCCCGGTTGGTGTAGGTATATTTCTAAAACAAAGGATTATCACTTTCATTTACTTATTATGTACGGGATAATTTTGTTAGATAATTAAACAATAAGGATCCATGGCGCAATGGTAGCGCGTCTGACTCCAGATTAGAAGGTTACGTGTTCCATTAACGTTGGGTTCGATATCTCTTTCGAAAATGGATCAGGCATTTTAGTTTTTCCTCTTTCATGTTTCATTCTCATGTTTTGTTGTTTGTGGATTAGTCTACAACACATTGAAAAATAAACCAGAACACCTACTAATGTGAAGCTACCTTATTAGCACGCACATGCTTATCATAAAAAGATTTCAAGCGCAGCTTTGTAACTCATGGTTTAGAACTAAATATGAAAACCCCGCTATTCGCTTACTGCCATGTTGAACTTTGTGAGATGATTACTAGCGTGTATAGTTAATGTTTTCAACAATTAGAATGAAAATAAAATTTTGAAAGATGAATCTACATACAAGTAGTCATACAAGTGTATATAATGTCACACTGCAATGCCACATATACAAAAAAACTACAATGTTATAAAGCTCACTGCACACCATGATGCGTTTATTCAAATACCATAAAATTCATTATAACACGCTCATGTCCCAAAGCCAACTCAATTACATACACAAGGTCTGCTTCTCACTTGTTCATAATAGCTAAGCTTCTTGTATAACCTTAATCTCCAAATACCAACTTTTCTCTCAACCTCCCCCCCAACCCTTGACACTTTACATTCAAAGTCATCGAGATTTTCAACCAAGCCATCCTCTATAAATTGGTTTAGAGCCTAGGACCCAGCCAGAGGATTGGTTGCCTCTGCAACTATGCGCATGATCTCATCCATGTTTTGCATACGCTGCTCAAACTCTTGATATCCATCGTTCCTCATGTCCACTTGATCTGATCCTTAAATAATCTCTTCAAGATCCAATGATGTTTCTTTATCTCTAGCATTGTACTTCTCTAATAAAACCAAATGCTTGTCCTGGTTATAGGAGTTCAAATTCAATCTCCTATCAGTTACGTAAATTAATGTTTGAGAAATTTATATTTGGACATTTAATATTAGTTACTTGCTTTAGGTTTTAGATCATGAGCTTTGATTAGTTTTCAATGAACGTAATTAATAAATTAGCACCAGTGGTCTAGTGGTAGAATAGTACTCTGCCACGATACAGACCCGGGTTCGATTCCCGGCTGGTGCAGTTATTTTTCTAATACAAAGGATGTTCATTTTCATTTACTTATTTTGTACGGTAAAATTTTGTGAGATAATTAAACAATAAGGATCCATGGCGCAATGGTAGCGCGTCTGACTCCAGATCAGAATGGATCAAGCATTTTACTTTTTCCTCCTTCATGTTTCGTCCTCACCTTTTCTTGTTTGTGGATTGATCTACCATACATTGAAAAAAAAAACCCAAAACACCTGCTAATATGAGGCTACCTTATTAGCATGGACATGCTTATTAAAAAATGATTTCAAGTGCAGCTTTGTAACTCATGGTTAAGAACTAAATATGAAAACCCTGCTATTCGCTTACTGCCATGTTGAACTTGGTGAGATGATTACTAACGTGTACATTTAATGATTTCAACAATTAGAATGAAAATGAAATTTTCAAAAATGAATCTACATACAATTAGTCATACAAGTGTATATAATGTTACACTACAATACCATGATGCGTTCATTGTTATCGAGATTGTTATAAAGGACGACATTGTTATAAAGCTCACAGCACACCATGATGCGTTCATTCAAAAACCATAAAATCCATTATAACATGCTCACATCCCAAAGCCAACTCAATTACATACACAAGGTCTGCTTCTCACTTGTTCATAATAGCTAAGTTTCTTGTATAACCTTAATCTACAAATACCAACTTTTCTCTCTGCCTCCCCCCAACCCTTCACACTCCACATTCAAAGTTATCGAGATGTTCGATCAAACTATCGTCCATAAATAGGTTTAGAGCCTAGGACCCAGCTGAAGGATTGGTTGTCTTGAAATTATGTGCATGATCTCATCCATATTTTTTATAGGCTGCTCAAACTCCTGATATCCATTGTTCATCATGTCCACTTGATCTGATCCTTAAATAATCTCTTCAAGATCCACTGATGTTGGTTTATCTGTGGCGTTGTAGTTCTTTAATAAAACTTAATGTTTGTCCAAGTGTTAGGAGTTCAAATTCAATCTCAAATCAGTTTACATAAATTAATGTTTGAGAAGTTTATACTAGGACCTTTAATATTAGTTGCTTGCTTCAAGTTTTAGATCATGAGTCTTGATTAGTTTTCAATGAATGTAATTAACTAATTACTACCAATGGTCTAGTGGTAGAATAGCACCTTGCCACGTTACAGACCCGGGTCCAATTCCCGACAAGTGGAAGTATTTTTTCTAACACAAAGGATGTTCACTTTCATTTACTTATTTTGTATGGGGTATATTTTTGAGACAACTAAACAATAAGGATCCATGGCGCAATGGTTGCGCGACTGACTCTAGATCAGAAGGTTGGGTGTTCGATTCACGTTGGGTTCAATATCTCTTATGAAAATGGATGAAGCATTTTAGTTTGTTCTCCTTCATGTTTCGTTCTCACGTTTTCTTGTTTGTGGATTGGTCTACCGTACATTGAAAAATACCCAGAACACCTGCTAATATGAGGCTATCTTTTCAGCATGCACATGCTTATCAAAAAAAGATTTCAAGCGCAGGTTTGTAACTCATGGTTAAGAGCTAAATATGAAAACCCTGCTATTCGCTTACTGCCATGTTGAACTTGGTGAGATTATTACTAACGTGTACATTTAATGATTTCAACAATTAGATTGAAAATGAAATTTTCAAAGATGAATCTACATACAATTAGTCATACAAGTGTATATAATGTTACACTACAATGCCACATTTCACAAAGGACGACATTGTTATAAAGCTCACCGCACACCATGATGCGTTCATTCAAATACCATAAAATCCACTATAATACGCTCACATCCCAAAGTCAACTCAATTACATACACAAGGTCTGCTTCTCACTTATTCATAATAGCCAAGTTTCTTGTATAACCTTAATCTACAAATACCAACTTTTCTCTCTACCTCCCCCGACCCTTCACACTCCACATTCAAAGTGTTTGAGATCTTCGACTATGCCATCCTCCATAAATAGGTTTAGAGCCTAAAACCCAGCCGGAGGATTGGTTGCCTCTGTAATTATGCGCATGATCTCATCCATGTTTTGCGTAGGCTGCTCAAACTCCGGATATCCATCGTTCATCATGTCCACTTGATCTGATCGTTAAATAATCTTTTCAAAATCCGCTAATGTTACTTTATCTCTGGCATTGAAGTTCTCTAATAAAATCAAATGTTTGTTCAGGTGATAGGAGTTCAAATTCAATCTCCTATCAGTTGACGTAAATTAATGTTTGAGAAATTTATACTAAGACCTTTAATATTAGTTACTTGCTTCAGGTTTTAGATCATGAGCCTTGATTAGTTTTCAATGAATGTAATTAACAAATTAGCACCAGTGGTTTAGTGGTAGAATAGTACCCTGCCATGGTACTGACCCGGGTTTGATTCCCGGTTGGTGAAAGTATTTTTCTAACACAAAGGATGTTGACTTTTATTTACTTATTTTGTACTAGATAATTTTGTGAGATAATTAAACAATAAGGATCCATGGCGCAATGGTAGTGCGTCTGACTCCAGATCAAAAGGTTGTGTGTTCGATTCACGTTGGGTTCAATATCTCTTTCGAATATGGATCAATTTTTTTAGTTTTTCCTCCTTCATGTTTCGTTCTCACGTTTTCTTGTTTGTGTATTGGTCTAACACACATTGAAAAAAAAACCAGAACACCTGCTAATATGAGGCTACCTTATTAGCACGCACATGCTTATCATAATAAGATTTCAAGCGCAGTTTTGTAACTCATGGTTAAGAACTAAATATGAAAACTCCGCTATTCTCTTACTGCCATGTTGAACTTTGTGAGATGATTACTAGCGTGTACATTTAATGTTTTCAACAATTAGAATGAAAATGAAAATTTCAAAGATGAATCTACATATAAGTAGTCATACAAGTGTATATAATGTTACACTGCAAAGCCACATATCACAAAGGACTACAATGTTATAAAGCTCACTGCGCACCATGATGCGTTCATTCAAATACCATAAATCCATTATAACACGCCCATGTCTCAAAGCCAACTCAATTACATACACAAGGTCTGCTTCCCACTTGTTCATAATAGCTAAGCTTCTTGTATAACCTTAATCTACAAATACTAACTTTTCTCTCTACCTCCCCGCAACCCTTCACTCTTTACATTCAAAGTCATCGAGATTTTAAACCAAGCCATCCTGCATAATATGGTTTAGAGCCTAGGACCCAGCCGGAGGATTGGTTGCCTCTGTAATTATGCGCATGATCTCATCCATGTTTTGCATAGGCTGCTCAAACTCCTGATATCCATCGTTCATCATGTCCATTTATCTGATCCTTAAATAATCTCTTCAAGATCCACTGATGTTGCTTTATCTCTGGCATTGTAGTTCTCTAATAAAACCAAATGCTTGTCCAGGTGATAGAAGTTCAAATTCAATCTCCTATCAGTTCTGTAAATTAATGTTTGAGAAATTTATACTAGGACATTTAATATTAGTTACTTGCTTTAGGTTTGAGAAATTTAATTTACACAAAGGATGTTCACTTTCATTTATTTATTTTGTATGGGATAATTTTGTGAGATAATTAAAAAATAAGGATCCATGGCGCAATGGTAGCGCGTCTGACTCCAGATCAGAAGGTTGTGTGTTCGATTCAGGTTGGGTTCAATATCTCTTTTGAAAATGGATCAAGCATTTTAGTTTTTCCTCCTTCATGTTTGGTTCGCACGTGTTCTTGTTTGTAGATTGGTCTACAACACATTGAAAAAAAATCAGAACACTTGCTAATATGAGGCTACCTAATTAGCATGCACATGCTTATGAAAAAAAGATTTCAAGCGTAGCTTTGCAACTCATGATTAAGAACTAAATATGAAAACCCCGCTATTCGCTTAATGTCATGTTGAACTTTGTGAGATGATTACTAGCGTGTACATTTAATGTTTTCAACAATTAGAATGAAAATGAAATTTTCAAAGATGAATCTACATACAAGTAGTCATACAAGTGTATATAATGTTACACTGCAATGCCACATATCACAAAGGACTACAATGTTATAAAGCTCACTGTACACCATGATGCGTTCATTCAAATACCATAAAATTCATTATAACACGCTCACGTCCCAAAACCAACTCAATTACATACACAAGGTTTGCTTCTCACTTGTTCATAATAGCTAAGCTTCTTGTATAACCTTAATTTACAAATACCAACTTTTCTCTCTGCCTCCCCCTAACCCTTAACACTTTACATTCAAAGTCATCGAGATTTCAACCAAGCCATCCTCCATAAATTGGTTTAGAGCCTAGGACCCAGCCGGAGGATTGGTTGCCTCTGTGATTATGCGCATGATCTCATCTAGGGGTGAGCGGGACCGGGATCCCTATAATTTTCGGAGGTCCCGGTCCCGGTTCCGGTTGTGACCGGGAGCAAAGTTTAGCTCCCGGTCCCGGTCCCGATTGTGACCGGGAGTAAATATTGGCTCCTGCATCCGGTCCCACCGGGACCAGTAATTTTGGTCCCGGTATCCTAATTTTTTTCACCAATTATTTGATTTATTTCTATTAAAAATTAAAATAAATTATACAAGTTTTCTCTAATTTCAGAAATGTGGGCTCTAGTTTGTTTAAGTAGCCATTTTTTCTCAAATTAAAATTACGCAATATCTAATACATAATATTTTTTTCGGAAAAAAATTATGTTAAATTCGAATTAGTAATAAATAAAATAAATCTAAAGAGAGAACACAAATTAAATTAAACAAGTTTATCAATCATCATGAAATCACTAGATTTGTTATATATATATATATATATATATATATATATATATATATATATATATATATATATATATATATATATATATATATATATATATAAGGAGGAAGGATCGGGAGCGGGAAATGAGGTCAACTCCCACTCCCGGTCCCGTTGTAGACCAGGACTTCATTTTTAGTCCCACTCCCGGTCCCGCTCCCACCGGGAACAGGGTTTTGGGACCGGGACTTGACCGGGAGCGGGACGGGACCAGGATTTCCGGAATTTTTGCTCACCCCTAATCTCATCCATGTTTTGCATAGGCTGCTCAAACTCCTGATATCCATCGTTCGTCATGTCCACTTGATCTGATCCTTAAATAATCTTTTAAAAATCCGCTAATGTTACTTTATCTCTGGCATTGAAGTTCTCTAATAAAACCAAATGTTTGTCCATGTGATAGGAGTTCAAATTCAATCTCCTATCAGTTGACGGAAATTAATGTTTGAGAAATTTATACTAAGGGGGCGTTTGATGCCTAACTTTTTGTATGACTTTTTGGAGAAAATGGCTTTTTGGAGAGTTTCTGGCTGTTTGACTAGTCAATACGCCAATTTGGGGTGTTTGGTAGGTTGGCGGATTCAACTAGTTTTTTGCCCCCAAAAAGCCAATTTGTAAAAAGTTACTATGAGTAGCTTTTTGTAAATAGCTGTTCGCTTTTTATGTTTTAAATTACCATATTGACCAACTAATTCACAAAAATTACAAAAATTGCCATTAAAATAGTTTAGGTTTAGCTCTTTTAATTGTTCTCTTATCTCTCACTTCATTTGCGTTTCTTATCTTTTTGGATAATTGGATTTATGTATAATGATACTTGTATTCAAAATCTCCTAGTTTATTTATGGTTTATGTTGACAATGTACTTACTAATTGATTATACACATACCTATCGTTTAGAATAGTGTAATTTCTACAAATAAATTATAAAATATGTACATTAAATTGTTTGTGGATTGCTACCACACATTGAAAAAAAAACCAGAACACCTGCTAATATGAGGCTACCTTATTAGCATGCACATGCTTATCATAAAAAGATTTCAAGCGCAGCATTGCGACTCATGGTTAAGAACTAAATATGAAAATCCCGCTATTCGCTTACTGCCATGTTAAACTTTGTGAGATGATAACAAGCGTGTACATTTAATGCTTTCAACAATTAGAATGAAAATGAAATTGTCAAAGATGAATCTACATACAAGTAGTCATACAAGTGTATATAATGTTACACTGCAATGCCACATATAACAAAGGACTACAATGTTATAAAGCTCACTGCACACCATGATGCGTTCATTCAAATAGCATAAAATCAATTATAACATGCTCACGTCCCAAAGCCAACTCAATTACATACACAAGGTCTGCTTCTCACTTGTTCATAATAGCTAAGCTTCTTGTATAACCTTAATCTACAAATACAACCTTTACTCTCTGCCTCCCACCAACCCTTCAGACTTTACATTCAAAGTCATCGAGGTTTTCAACCAAGCCATCCTTCATAAATTGGTTTAGAGCCTAGGACCCAGCCGGAGGATTGGTTCCCTCTGCAATTATGCGCATGATCTAATCCATGTTTTGCATAGGCTGCTCAAACTCCTGATATCCATCGTTCATCATGTCCACTTGATCTGATCCTTAAATAATCTCTTCAAGATCCACTGATGTTGCTTTATCTCTGGCATTGTAGTTCTCTAATAAAACCAAATGCTTGTCCAGGTGATAGGAGTTCAAATTAAATCTCCTATCAGTTACGTAAATTAATGTTTGAGAAATTTATACTAGGACATTTAATATTAGTTACTTGCTTTAGGTTTTAGATCATGAGCCTTAATTAGTTTTTAATGAAGGTAATTAATAAATTAGCACCAGTGGTCTAGTGGTAGAATAGTACCCTGCCACGGTACAGACCCGGGTTCGATTCTCGGCTAGTGCAAGTATTTTTCTAATACAAAGGATGTTCACTTTCATATACTTATTTTGTATGGGATAATTTTGTGAGATAATAAACAATAAGGATCCATGGCGCAATGGTAGCAAGTAACTAATAAGGATCCATGTTTTGCATAGGCTGCTCAAACTCCGGATATCCATAGTTCATCATGTCCACTTGATCTGATCCTTAAATAATCTCTTCAAGATCCAATGATGTATCTTTATCTCTGGCATTGTAGTTCTCTAATAAAACCAAATGCTTGTCCAGGTGATAGGAGTTCAAATTCAATCTCCTATAAGTTACGTAAATTAATGTTTGAGAAATTTATACTAGGACATTTAATATTAGTTACTTGCTTTAGGTTTTAGATCATGAGCCTTAATTAGTTTCCAATGAATGTTATTAACAAATTAGCAATAGTGGTTTAGTGGTAGAATAGTACCTTGCCACGTTATAGATCCGTGTTCGATTCCCGGTTGGTGCAAGTATTTTTCTAACACAAAGGATGTTCACTTTCTATTACTTATTTTGTACTAAATAATTTTGTGAGATAATTAAATAATCAGGATCTATGGCGCAATGGTAGCGTGTCTGACTCTAGATCAGAAGGTTATGTGTTTGATTCACGTCGGATTTCAATATCTCTTCCGAAAATGGATCAAGCATTTTAGTTTTTCCACCTTCATGTTTCGTTGTCACGTTTTCTTGTTTGTGGATTGGTCTACCACACATTGAAAAAAAAACAGAACACCTGCTAATATGAGGCTAACTTTTTAGCATGCACATGCTTATCAAAATAAAAAGATTTCAAGCGCATCTTTGTGACTCATGGTTAAGTACTATTTATGAAAACCCCGCTATTCCCTTACTGGCATGTTGAACTTGGTGAGATTATTACTAACGTGTATATTTAATGATTTCAACAATTAGAATGAAAATGAAATTTTCAAAGATGAATCTACATACAAGAAGTCATACAAGTGTATATAATGTTACACTACAATGCCACATATCACAAAGGACGACATTGTTATAAAGGTCACTGCACATCATGATTGCCTCTTAAATTATGCGCACGATCTCATCCATGTTTTGCATAGGCTGCTAAAACTCCTAATATCCATCGTTCATCATGTCCACTTGATCTGATCCTTAAGTAATCTCTTCAAGATCCACTGATGTTGCTTTATCTCTGGTATTGTAGTTCTCTAGTAAAACTAAATGTTTGTCCAGGTAATAGAAGTTCAAATTCAATCTCCTATCAGTTGACGTAAATTAATGATTGAGAAATTTATACTAGGACCTTTAATATTAGTTACTTGCTTCGGGTTTTAGATCATGAGCCTTGATTAGTTATTATTGAATGTAACTAACAAATTAGCACCAGTGGTTTAGTGGTAGAATAGTACCCTTCCACGGTACAGAAACTTGTTTGATTCCAGGCTGGTGCAAGTATTTTTCTAACAGAAAGGATGTTCACTTTCATTTATTTATTTTGTATGGGATAATTTTGTGAGATAATTAAAAAATAAGGATCCATGGCGCAATGGTAGCGCGTCTGACTCCAGATCAGAAGGTTGTGTGTTCGATTCAGGTTGGGTTCAATATCTCTTTTGAAAATGGATCAAGCATTTTAGTTTTTCCTCCTTCATGTTTGGTTCGCACGTGTTCTTGTTTGTGGATTGGTCTACCACACATTGAAAAAAAATCAGAACACTTGCTAATATGAGGCTACCTTATTAGCATGCACATGCTTATGAAAAAAAGATTTCAAGCGCAGCTTTGCAACTCATGGTTAAGAACTAAATATGAAAACCCCGCTATTCGCTTAATGCCATGTTGAACTTTGTGAGATGATTACTAGCGTGTACATTTAATGTTTTCAACAATTAGAATGAAAATGAAATTTTCAAAGATGAATCTACATACAAGTAGTCATACAAGTGTATATAATGTTACACTGCAATGCCACATATCACAAAGGACTACAATGTTATAAAGCTCACTGCACAGCATGATGCGTTCATTCAAATACCATAAAATTCATTATAACACGGTCACGTCCCAAAGCAACCTCAATTACATACACAAGGTCTGCTTCTCACTTGTTCATAATAGCTAAGCTTCTTGTATAACCTTAATCTACAAATACCAACTTTTCTCTCTGCCTCCCCCTAACCCTTAACACTTTACATTCAAAGTCATCGAGATTTCAATCAAGCCATCCTCCATAAATTGGTTTAGAGCCTAGGACCCAGCCGGAGGATTGGTTGCCTCTGTGATTATGCGCATGATCTCATCTAGGGGTGAGCGGGACCGGGATCCCTATAATTTTCGGAGGTCCCGGTCCCGGTCCCGGTTGTGACCGGGAGCAAAGTTTAGCTCCCGGTCCCGGTCCCGATTGTGACCGGGAGCAAAGATTGGCTCCTGCTACCGGTCCCACCGGGACCGGAAAATTTTGGTCCCGGTATCCTAATTTTTTTCACCAGTTATTTGATTTATTTCTATTAAAAATTAAAATAAATTATACAAGTTTTCTCTAATTTCACAAATGTGGGCGCTAGTTTGTTTAAGTAGCCATTTTTTGTCAAATTAAAATTACGCAATATCTAATACATAATATTTTTTTCGGAAAAAAATTATGTTAAATTCGAATTAGTAATAAATAAAATAAATCTAAAGAGAGAACACAAATTAAATTAAACAAGTTTATCAATCATCATGAAATCACTAGATTTGTTATATATATATATATATATATATATATATATATATATATATATATATATATATATATATATAAAAACCGGGAACCAGGATCGGGAGCGGGAAATGAGGTCAACTCCCACTCCCGGTCCCGTTGTAGACCAGGACTTCATTTTTAGTCCCACTCCCGGTCCCGCTCCCACCGGGAACGGGGTTTTGGGACCGGGACTTGACCGGGAGCGGGACGGGACCAGGATTTCCGGAATTTTTGCTCACCCCTAATCTCATTCATGTTTTGCATAGGCTGCTCAAACTCCTGATATCCATCGTTCGTCATGTCCACTTGATCTGATCCTTAAATAATCTTTTAAAAATCCGCTAATGTTACTTTATCTCTGGCATTGAAGTTCTCTAATAAAACCAAATGTTTGTCCATGTGATAGGAGTTCAAATTCAATCTCCTATCAGTTGACGGAAATTAATGTTTGAGAAATTTATACTAAGGGGGCGTTTGATGCCTAACTTTTTGTACGACTTTTTGGAGAAAATGGCTTTTTGGAGAGTTTCTGGCTGTTTGACTAGTCAATAGGCCAATTTGGGGTGTTTGGTAGGTTGGCGGATTCAACTAGTTTTTTGCCCCCAAAAAGCCAATTTGTAAAAAGCTACTATGAGTAGCTTTTTGTAAATAGCTGTTCGCTTTTTATGTTTTAAATTACCATATTGACCAACTAATTCACAAAAATTACAAAAATTGCCATCAAAATAGTTTAGGTTTAGCTCTTTTAATTGTTCTCTTATCTCTAACTTCATTTGCGTTTCTTATCTTTTTGGATAATTGGATTTATGTATAATGATACTTATATTCAAAATCTCCTAGTTTATTTGGTTTTCCTATTAATTTGGATAAGAGACTCATATTGTCTTTATGGTTTATGTTGACAATGTACTTACTAAATGATTATACACATACCTATCGTTTAGAATAGTGTAATTTCTACAAATAAATTATAAAATATCTACATTAAATTGTTTGTGGATTGCTTCCACACATTGAAAAAAAAAAAAAGAACACCTACTAATATCAGGCTACCTTATTAGCACGCACATGCTTATCATAAAAAGATATCAAGCGCCGCCTTGTAACTCATGGTTAAGAACTAAATATGAAAACCCCGCTATTCGCTTACTGCCATGTTGAACTTTGTGAGATGATTACTAGCGTGTACATTTAATGCTTTCAACAATTAGAATGAAAATGAAATTTTGAATGATGAATCTACATACAAGTAGTCATACAAGTGTATATAATGTTACACTGCAATGCCACATATCACAAAGGACTACAATGTTATAAAGCTCACTGCACACCTTGATGCGTTCATTCAAATAGCATAAAATCAATTATAACATGCTCACGTCCCAAAGCCAACTCAATTACATACACAAGGTCTGCTTCTCACTTGTTCATAATAGCTAAGCTTCTTGTATAACCTTAATCTACAGATACAACCTTTACTCTCAGCCTCCCCCCAACCCTTCACACTTTACATTCAAAGTCATCGAGATTTTCAACCAAACCATCCTCCATAAATTGGTTTAGAGCCTAGGACCCAGCCGGAGGATTGGTTGCCTCTGTAATTATGCGCATGATCTCATCCATGTTTTGCATAGGCTGCTCAAACTCCTGATATCCATCGTTCATCATGTCCACTTGATCTGATCCTTAAATAATCTCTTCAAGATCCACTGATGTTGCTTTATCTCTGGCATTGTAGTTCTCTAATAAAACAAAATGTTTGTCCAGGTGATAGAAGTTCAAATTCAATCTCCTAACAGTTGATGTAAATTAATGTTTGAGAAATTTATTCTAGGACCTTTAATATTAGTTACTTGCTTCAGGTTTTAGATCATGAGCCTTGATTAGTTTTCAATAAATGTAATTAACAAATTAGCACCAGTGGTCTAGTGGTAGAATAGTATCCTGCCACGGTACAGACCCGGGTTTGATTCCCGGCTGGTGCATGTATTTTTCTAACACAAAGGACGTTCACTTTCATTAACTTAATTTGTAAGGGATAATTTTGTAAGACAATTAAACAATGAGGATACATGGCGCAATGGTAGCGCGTCTGACTCCAGATCAGAAGGTTGCGTGTTCGATTCACATTGGGTTCAATATCTCTTTCGAAAATGGATCAAGAATTTTAGTTTTTTTTCCTCCAAGTTTCATTCTCACGTTTTCTTGTTTGTGGATTGGTCTACCACACATTGAAAAAAAAACCAGAACACCTGCTAATATGAGGCTACCTTTTTAGCATGCACATGCTTATCAAAAAAAGATTTCAAGCGCAGCTTTGTAACTCATGGTAAGAACTAAATATGAAAAATCCGCTATTCGCTTACTGCCATGTTGAACTTGGTGAGATGATTACTAACGTGTACATTTAATGATTTCAACAATTAGAATGAAAATGAAATTTTCAAAGATGAATCTACATACAAGAAGTCATACAAGTGTATATAATGTTACACTACAATGCCAAATATCACAAAGGACGACATTGTTATAAAGCTCACTGCACACCATGATGCGTTCATTTTAATACCATAAAATCCATTATAACACGCTCACATCCCAAAGCCAACTCAATTACATACACAAGGTCTGCTTCTTACTGATTCATAATAGCCAAGTTTGTTGTATAACCTTAATCTACAAATACCAAATTTTCTCTCTGCCTCCCCCCAACCCTTCATACTCCACATTCAAAAGCATCGAGATCTTCGACCAAGCCATCCTCCATAAATAGGTTTAGAGCCTAAGACCCAGCTGGAGGATTGGTTGCCTCTGTAATTATGCGCATGATCTCATCCATGTTTTGCATAGGCTGCTCAAACTCCTGATATCCATCGTTCATCATTTCCACTTGATCTGATCCTTAAATAATCTCTTCAAGATCCACTGATGTTTCTTTATCTCTGGCATTGTAGTTCTCTAATAAAACAAAATGTTTGTCCGGGTGATAGAAGTTCAAATTCAATCTCCTAACAGTTGATGTAAATTAATGTTTGAGAAATTTATTCTAGGACCTTTAATATTAGTTACTTGCTTCAGGTTTTAGATCATGAGCCTTGATTAGTTTTCAATAAATGTAATTAACAAATTAGCACCAGTGGTCTAGTGGTAGAATAGTACCCTGCCACGGTACAGACCCAGGTTTGATTCCCGGCTGGTGCATGTATTTTTCTAACACAAAGGATGTTCACTTTCATTAACTTAATTTGTAAGGGATAATTTTGTAAGACAATTAAACAATGAGGATACATGGCGCAATGGTAGCGCGTCTGACTCCAGATCAGAAGGTTGCGTGTTCGATTCACATTGGGTTCAATATCTCTTTCGAAAATGGATCAAGAATTTTAGTTTTTTTTCCTCCAAGTTTCATTCTCACGTTTTCTTGTTTGTGGATTGGTCTACCACACATTGAAAAAAAAAAACCAGAACACCTGCTAATATGAGGCTACCTTATTAGCACGCACATGCTTATCATAAAAAGATTTCTAGCGCAGCATTGTAACTCATGGTTAAGAACTAAATATGAAAATCCCGCTATTCGCTTACTGCCATGTTAAACTTTGTGAGATGATTACTAGCGTGTACATTTAATGCTTTCAACAATTAGAATGAAAATGAAATTGTCAAAGATGAATCTACATACAAGTAGTCATACAAGTATATATAATGTTACACTGCAATGCCACATATAACAAAGGACTACAATGTTATAAAGCTCACTGCACACCATGATGCGTTCATTCAAATAGCATAAAATCAATTATAACATGCTCACGTCCCAAAGCCAACTCAATTACATACACAAGGTCTGCTTCTCACTTGTTCATAATAGCTAAGCTTCTTGTATAACCTTAATCTACAAATACAACCTTTACTCTCTGCCTCCCACCAACCCTTCAGACTTTACATTCAAAGTCATCGAGATTTTCAACCAAGCCATCCTTCTTAAATTGGTTTAGAGCCTAGGACCCAGCCGGAGGATTGGTTGCCTCTGCAATTATGCGCATGATCTCATCCATGTTTTGCATAGGCTGCTCAAACTCCTGATATCCATCGTTCATCATGTCCACTTGATCTAATCCTTAAATAATCTTCTAAAAATCCACTAATGTTGCTTTATCTCTGGCATTGAAGTTCTCTAATAAAACTAAATGTTTGTCCAGGTGATAGGAGTTCAAATTAAATCTCCTATCAGTTGATGTTAATTAATGTTTGAGAAATTTATTCTAGGACCTTTAATATTAGTTACTTGCTTCAGGTTTTAGATCATGAGCCTTGATTAGTTTTCAATAAATGTAATTAACAAATTAGCACCAGTGGTCTAGTGGTAGAATAGTACCCTGCCACGGTACAGACCCGGGTTTGATTCCCGGATGGTGCATGTATTTTTCTAACACAAAGGATGTTCACATTCATTTACTTGATTTGTACTAGAT
The DNA here is from genome assembly GCA_029582165.1 of Portulaca oleracea. Taxonomy (NCBI): domain Eukaryota; kingdom Viridiplantae; phylum Streptophyta; class Magnoliopsida; order Caryophyllales; family Portulacaceae; genus Portulaca; species Portulaca oleracea. The sequence continues at coordinate 15,726,608 of CM055881.1, forward strand.
AATTTTGTAAGACAATTAAACAATGAGGATACATGGCGCAATGGTAGCGCGTCTGACTCCAGATAAGAAGGTTGCGTGTTCGATTCACGTTGGGTTCAATATCTCTTTCGAAAATGGATCAAGAATTTTAGTTTTTTTTCCTCCTTCAAGTTTCATTCTCACGTTTTCTTGTTTGTGGATTGGTCTACCACACATTGAAAAAAAAAAAGAACACCTATTAATATGAAGCTACCTTATTAGCACGCACATGCTTATCATAAAAAGATATCAAGCGCAGCTTTGTAACTCATGGTTAAGAACTAAATATGAAAACCCCGCTATTCGCTTACTGCCATGTTGAACTTTGTGAGATGATTACTAGCGTGTACATTTAATGCTTTCAACAATTAGAATGAAAATGAAATTTTGAAAGATGAATCTACATACAAGTAGTCATACAAGTGTATATAATGTTACACTGCAATGCCACATATCACAAAGGACTACAATGTTATAAAGCTCACTGCACACCTTGATGCGTTCATTCAAATAGCATAAAATCAATTATAACATGCTCACGTCCCAAAGCTAACTCAGTTACATACACAAGGTCTGCTTCTCACTTGTTCATAATAGCTAAGCTTCTTGTATAACCTTAATCTACAGATACAACCTTTACTCTCAGCCTCCCCCCAACCCTTCACACGTTACATTCAAAATCATCGAGATTTTCAACCAAACCATCCTCCATAAATTGGATTAGAGCCTAGGACCCAGCCGGAGGATTGGTTGCCTCTGTAATTATGCGCATGATCTCATCCATGTTTTGCATAGGCTGCTCAAACTCCTGATATCCATCGTTCATCATGTCCACTTGATCTGATCCTTACATAATCTCTTCAAGATCCACTGATGTTGCTTTATCTCTGGCATTGTAGTTCTCTAATAAAACAAAATGTTTGTCCGGGTGATAGAAGTTCAAATTCAATCTCCTAACAGTTGATGTAAAATTAATGTTTGAGAAATTTATTCTAGGACCTTTAATATTAGTTACTTGCTTCAGGTTTTAGATCATGAGCCTTGATTAGTTTTCAATAAATGTAATTAACAAATTAGCACCAGTGGTCTAGTGGTAGAATAGTACCCTGCCACGGTACAGACCCGTGTTTGATTCCCGGCTGGTGCATGTATTTTTCTAACACAAAGGATGTTCACTTTCATTTACTTGATTTGTACTAGATAATTTTTTAAGACAATTAAACAATGAGGATACATGGCGCAATGGTAGCGCGTCTGACTCCAGATCAGAAGGTTGCGTGTTCGATTCACGTTGGGTTCAATATCTCTTTCGAAAATGGATCAAGAATTTTAGTTTTTTTTCCTCCTTCAAGTTTCACTCTCACGTTTTTTTGTTTGTGGATTGGTCTACCACACATTGAAAAAAAAAAAAACAGAACACCTACTAATATCAGGCTACCTTATTAGCACGCACATGCTTATCTTTAAAAGATATCAAGCGCAGCCTTGTAACTCATGGTTAAGAACTAAATATGAAAACCCCGCTATTCGCTTACTGCCATGTTGAACTTTGTGAGATGATTACTAGCGTGTACATTTAATGCTTTCAACAATTAGAATGAAAATGAAATTTTGAAAGATGAATCTACATACAAGTAGTCATACAAGTGTATATAATGTTACACTGCAATGCCACATATCACAAAGGACTACAATGTTATAAAGCTCACTGCACACCTTAATGCGTTCATTCAAATAAACATAAAATCAATTATAACATGCTCACGTCCCAAAGCCAACTCAATTACATACACAAGGTCTGCTTCTCACTTGTTCATAATAGCTAAGCTTCTTGTATAACCTTAATCTACAAATACAACCTTTACTCTCAGCTTTCCCCCAACCCTTCACACTTTACATTCAAAGTCATCGAGATTTTCAACCAAACCATCCTCCATAAATTGGTTTAGAGCTTAGGACCCAGCCGGAGGATTGGTTGCCTCTGTAATTATGCGCATGATCTCATCCATGTTTTGCATAGGCTGCTCAAACTCCTGATATCCATCGTTCATCATGTCCACTTGATCTGATCCTTACATAATCTCTTCAAGATCCACTGATGTTGCTTTATCTCTGGCATTGTAGTTCTCTAATAAAACAAAATGTTTGTCCGGGTGATAGAAGTTCAAATTCAATCTCCTAACAGTTGATGTAAATTAATGATTGAGATATTTATACTAGGACCTTTCATATTAGTTACTTGCTTCAGGTTTTAGATCATGAGCCTTGATTAGTTTTCAATAAATGTTATTAACAAATTAGCACCAGTGGTTTAGTGGTAGAATAGTACCCTGCCACGGTACATACCTGGGTTCAATTCCCGGTTGGTGCAGGTATTTTTCTAACACAAAGGATATTCACTTTCATTTACTTATTTTGTACTAGATAGTTTTGTGAGATAATTAAATAATGAGGATCCATGGTGCAATGGTAGTGCGTCTAACTCCAGATCAGAAGGTTGCGTGTTCGATTCATGTTGAGTTTCAATATCTCTTTCGAAAATGGATCAAGCATTTTAGTTTTTCCTCCTTCATGTTTCGTTCTCACGTTTTCTTGTTCTGGATTAGTCTACCACACATTGAAAAAAAAAACTAGAACACCTGCTAATTTGAGGCTACCTTTTTAGCATGCACATGCTTATCAAAAAAAGATTTCAAGCGCAGCTTTGTAACTCATGGTTAAGAACTAAATATTAAAACTCCGCTATTCGCTTACTGCGATGTTCACCTTGGTGAGATTATTACTAACGTGTACATTTTGATGATTTCAACAATTATAATGAAAATGAAATTTTGAAAGATGAATCTACATACAAGAAGTCATACAAGTGTATATAATGTTACACTACAATGCCACATATCACAAAGGACGACATTGTTATTAAGCTCACTGCACACCATGATGCGTTCATTTTAATACCATAAAATCCATTATAATACGCTCACATCACAAAGGCAACTCAATTACATACACTAGGTCTGCTTCTCACTTGTTCATAATAGCTAAGTTTGTTGTATAACCTTAATCTACATATACCAGCTTTTCACTCTGCCTCCTCCCAACCCTTCACACTCCACATTCAAAGACATCGAGATCTTCGACCAAGCCATCCTCCATAAATAGGTTTAGAGCCTAAGACCCAGCTGGAGGATTGGTTGCCTCTGAAATTATGCGTATGATCTCATCCATGTTTTGCATAGGCTGCTCAAACTCCTGATATCCATCGTTCATCATGTCCATTTGATCTGATCCTTAAATAATCTCTTCAAGATCCACTGATGTTGCTTTATCTCTGGCACTGTAGTTCTCTAATAAAACTAAATGTTTGTCCAGGTAATAGAAGTTCAAATTCAATCTCCTATCAGTTGATGTAAACTAATTATTGAGAAATTTATACTATGACCTTTAATATTAGTTACTTGCTTTAGGTTTTAGATCATGAGCCTTGATTAGTTTTCAATGAATGTAATTAACAACTTAGCGTAGCACTAGTGGCTGGTGCAAGTATTTTTCTAACACAAACGATGTTCACTTTAATTTACTTATTTTGGACGGGATAATTTTGTGATATAATTAAACAATAAGGATCCACGGCGCAATGCTAGCGTGTCTGGCTCCAGATCAGAAGGTTATGTGTTCGATTCACATTGGGTTCAATATCTCTTTCGAAAAAGGATCAAGCATTTTAGTTTTTCCACCTTCATGTTTCGTTCTCACGTTTTCTTGTTTGTGGATTTGTTTACCACACATTGAAAAAAAAAAAAACCAGAACACCTGCTAATATGAGGCTACCTTATTAGCACGCACATGCTTATCATAAAAAGATTTCAAGCGCAACTTTGTAACTCATGGTTAAGAACTAAATATGAAAAACCCGCTATTCGCTTACTGCCATGTTGAACTTTGTGAGATGATTACTTGCGTGTACATTTAATGTTTTCAACAATTAGAATGAAAATGAAATTTTCAAAGATGAATCTACATACAAGTAGTCATACAAGTGTATATAATGTTACACTGCAATGCCACATATCACAAAGGACTACAATGTTATAAAGCTCACTGCACACCATGATGCGTTCATTCAAATACTATAAAATCCATTATAACACGCTCACGTCCCAAAGCCAACTGAATTACACAAAAAGGTCTGCTTCTCACTTGTTCATAATAGCTAAGCTTCTTGTATAACCTTAATCTACAAAAACCAACTTTTCTCTCTGCCTCCCCCCAACCCTTCACACTTTACATTCAAAGTCATCGAGATTTTCAACCAAGCCATCCTCTATAAAATGGTTTAGAGCCTAGGACCGAGCCGGAGGATTGGGTTCCTTTGCAATTATGCGCATGATCTCATCCGTGTTTTGTATAGGCTGCTCAAACTCATGATATCCATCGTTCATTATGTCCACTTGATCTGATCCTTAAATAATCTTCTAAAAATCCACTAATGGTGCTTTATCTCTGGAATTGAAGTTCTCTAATAAAACCAAATGTTTGTCCAGGTGATAGGAGTTCAATTCCAATCTCCTACCAGTTGACGTAAATTAATGTTTGAGAAATTTATACTAAGACTTTTAATATTAGTTACTTGCATCAGGTTTTAGATCATGAGCGTTGATTAGTTTTCAATGAATGTAATTAACAAATTAGCACTAGTGGTTTAGTGATAGAATAGTACCTTGCCACGGTACAGACCCGAGTTCGATTCCTGGCTGGCGCAAGTATTTTTCTAATACAAAGGATGTTCACTTTCATTTACTTATTTTGTACTGGATAATTTTGTATGATAATTAAACAATAAGGATCCATGGCGCAATGGTAGCGCGTCTGTCTCCAGATCAGAAGGTTGCGTGTTCGATTCACGTTGGGTTCAATATCTGTTTCGAAAATGGATCATGCATTTAGTATTTCCTCCTTCATGTTCTCACGTTTTCTTATTTGTGGATTGGTCTACCACACATTAAAAAAAAAAAAAAACAAAAAACCAGAACACCTGCTATTATGAGGCTACCTTATTCTATTCGCTTACTGCCATGTTCTACTTGGCGATATGATAACTAACGTGTACATTTAATGATTTCAACAATTAGAATGAAAATGAAATTTTCAAAGATGAATCTACATACAATTACTCATACAAGTGTATATAATGTTACACTACAATCCTACATATCTCAAAGGACAACATTGTATAAAGCTCACTTCACACCATGATGCGTTCATTCAAATACCATAAAATCCATTATAACACGCTCACATCTCAAAGCCAACTCAATTACATACACAAGGTCTGCTTCTCACTTGTTCATAATAGCTAAGTTTCTTGTATAACCTTAATCTATAAATACCAACTTTTCTCTCTGCCTCCCCTGACCCTTCACACTCCACATTCAAAGTCACCTTCTTCGTCCAAGCCATCCTCCATAAATAGGTTTAAAGCCTAGGACACAGCTGCAGGATTGGTTGCCTCTGAAATTATGAGCATGATCTCATCCATGTTTTGCATAGGCTGCTCAAACTCATGATATCCAATGTTTGTCCACGTGTTAGGAGTTCAAATTCAATCTCATATTAGTTGACATTGAGAAATTTATACTAGGCCCTTTAATATTAGTTAATTGCTTCATGTTTTAGATCATGAGCCTTGATTAGTTTTAAATGAATGTAATTGACAAATTAGCACCAGTGGTCTAGTGGTAGAATAGTAATTTGCCACGGTACCGAACCGGGTTCTATTCTCGGTTGGTGCAAGTATTTTTTCTAACACAAAGGATGTTCACTTTCATTTACTTATTTAGTACGGGATAGGACAATTAAAAAATAAGGATCCATTGCGAAATGGTAGCGCGTCTGACTCCAGATCAGAAGGTTGTTTGTTCGATTCACGTTGGGTTCATTATCTCTTTCGAAAATGGATCAAGCATTTTAGTTTTTCCTCCTTCATGTTTCGTTCTCACGTTTTATTGTTTGTGGATTGGTCTACCACACATTGAAAAAGAAAAAAACCAGAACACCTGGTAATATGAGGAAACCTTTTTAGCATCCACATGCTTATCAAAAAAAGATTTCAAACGGAGCTTTGTAACTCATGGTTAAGAACTAAATATGAAAACCCTGCTATTCGCTTACTGCCATGTTGAACTTGGTGATATAATTACTAGCATGTACATTTAATGATTTCAACAATTAGAATGAAAATGAAATTTTCAATGATGAATCTACATACAATTATTCATACAAGTGTATATAATGTTACACTACAATGCCACATATCACAAAGGACGACATTGTTTTAAAGAGCACTTCGCACCATGATGCATTCATTCAAATACCGAAAAATCCATTATAACACGCTCACATCCCAAAGCCAACTCAATTACATACAAAAGGTCTGATTCTCACTTGTTCATAATAGCGAAGTTTCTTGTATAACCTTAATCTACAAATACCAACTTTTCTCTCTGCCTCCCCTGACCCTTCAACCTCCACATTCAAAGTCATCGAGATCTTCGAACGAGCCATCCTCCATAAATAGGTTTAGAGCCTAGGACCTAGCTGGAGGATTGGTTGCCTCTGAAATTCTGCGCATGATCTCATCCATGTTTTACGTAGGCTGCTCAAACTCTTGATATCCAATGTTTGTCCACGTGTTAGGAGTTCAAATTCAATCTCATATCAGTTGACGTTGAGAAATTTTATACTAGGACCTTTAATATTAGTTACTTGCTTCATGTTTTAGATCATGAGCCTTGATTAGTTTTCAATGAATGTAATTAACAAATTAGCGCCAGTTGTCTAGTGTTAGAATAGTACCCTGCCACGGTACAGACCTGGTTTTCAATTCTCGGTTGGTGCAAGTATTTTTTCTAACACAAAGGATGTTCATTTTCATCTACTTATTTTGTACGAGATAATTTTTTGAGACAATTAAATAATAAGGATCCATGGCGCAATGGTAGGTCGTATGACTCTAGATCAGAAGGTTGCGTGTTCGATTCACATTGGGTTCAATAGCTCTTTCAAAAATGGATCAAGCATTTTAGTTTTTCATCCTTCATGTTTCGTTCTCACGTTTTCTTGTTTGTGGATTGGTCTACCACACATTGAAAAAAAAAATATACCAGAACACCTGCTAATATGAGGCAACCTTTTTAGCATGCCCATGCTTATCATAAAAAGATTTCAAGCGGAGCTTTGTATTTGATGGTTAAGAACTAAATATGAAAACCCTGCTATTCGCTTACTACCATGTTAAACTTGGTCATATGATTACTAACGTGTACATTCAATGATTTCAACAATTAGAATGAAAATGAAATTTTCAAAGATGAATCTACATACTATTAATCATACAAGTATATATAATGTTACACTACAATGCCACATATCACAAAGGACGACATTGTTATAAAGCTAACTTCACACCACGATGTATTCATTCAAATACCATAAAATCCATTATAACACGCTCACATCCCAAAGCCATCTCTATTACATACACAAGGTCATCGATCTCTTCGACCAAGCCATCCTCCATAAATAGGTTTAGAGCCTAGGACCCAGCTGGAGGATCGGTTGCCTCTGAAATTATACGCATGATCTCATCCATGTTTTGCGTAGGCTTCTTAAACTCCTGCTATCCATCGTTCATACTGTCCACTTGATCTGATCCTTAAATAATCTCTTCAAGATCCACTCATGTTGCTTTATGTTTGGCATTGTAGTTCTCTAATAAAAATAAATGTTTGTCCAGGTGATAACAGTTTTAATTCAATCTCCTATCAGTTGACGTAAATTAATGTTTGAGAAATTTATACAAGGACCTTTAATATTAATTACTTGCTTCAGGTTTTAAATCATGAGCATTGATTAGTTTTCAATGAATGTAATTAACAAATTAGCACTAGTGGTCTAGTGGTAGAATAGTACCCTGCCACGGTATAGAGCCGGGATTGATTCCCGACTGATGCAAGTATTTTTTCTATCACAAAGGATGTTCACTTTCATTTACTTATTTTGTGCGAGATAATTTTGTGAGACAATTAAACAATATGGATCCATGGTGCAATGGTAGCGCGTTTGACTCTAGATCAGAAGGTTGCGTGTTTAATACACGTTGGGTTCATTATCTCTTTCGAAAATGGATCAAGCATTTTAGTTTTTCCTCCTTCATGTTTCGTTCTAACATTTTCTTATTTGTGGATTGGTCTACCACACATTGAAAAACAAATAAGAACACCTGCTAATATGCGGCTACCTTATTAGCATGCACATGCTTATCAAAAAAAGATTTCAAGCGCAGCTTTGTAACTCATGGTTAAGAACTAAACATGTAAACCCCGCTATTCGCTTACTGCCATGTTGAACTTTGTGAGATGATTACTAACGTGTACATTTAATGTTTTCAACAACTAGAATGAAAATGAAATTTACAAAGAATAATCTACATACAAGTAGTCATACAAGTGTATATAATGTTACACTACAATGCCACATATCACAAAGGACTACATTTTTATAAAGCTCACTGCACACCATGATGTGTTCATTTAAATACCATAAAATCCATTATAACACGCTCACATCCCAAAGGCAACTCAATTACATACACAAGGTCTGCTTCTCACTTGTTCATAATAGTTAAGTTTCTAGTATAACCTTAATCTACAAATACCAACTTTTCACTCTGCCTCCCCCCAACCGTTAACACTCCACATTCAAAGTCATCGTGATCTTCGACCAAGCCATCGTCCATAAATAGGTTTAGAGCCTAAAACCCAGCCGGAGGATTGGTTGCGTCCGAAATTATGCGCATGATCTCATCCATGTTTTGCATAGGCTGCTCAAACTGCTGATATCCATCGTTCATCGTGTCCACTTTATCTGATCCTTAAATAATCTCTTCAAGATCCACTGATGTTGCTTTATCTCTAGCATTGTAGTTCTCTAATAAAACCAAATGCTTGTCCAGGTGATAGGAGTTCAAATTCAATCTCCTATCAGTTACGTAAATTAATGTAATTAACAAATTAGCACCAGTGGTCTAGTGGTAGAATAGTACCCTGCCACGGTACAGACCCGGGTTTGATTCCCGGCTGGTGCAAGTAGTTTTTCTAACACAAAGGATGTTCACTTTCATTTACCTATTTTGTACGGGATAATTTTGTGAGACAATTAAACAATAAGGATCCATGGCGCAATGGTAGCGCGTCTGACTCTAGATCAGAAGGTTGCGTATTCAATTCATGTTGGGTTCAATATCCCTATCGAAAATGGATCAAGCATTTTAGTTTTTCCTCCTTCATGTTTCGTTCTCACGTTTTCTTGTTTGTGGATTGGTCTACCACACATTGAAAAAAAAAAGAAATCAGAACACCTGCTAATATGAGGCTACGTTTTGAGCATGCACATGCTTATAAAAAAAAAAGATTTCAAGTGCAGCTTTGTAACTCATGGTTAAGAACTAAATATCAAAACCCCGCTATTCGCTTAATTCCATGTTGAACTAGGTGAGATGATTACTAAAGTGTACATTTAATGATTTCAACAATTAGAATAAAATGAAATTTTCAACGATGAATCGACATACAAGTAGTCATACAAGTGTATATAATGTTACACTACAATGCCTCATATCACAAAGGACTACATTGTTATAAAGCTCACTGCACACCATCATGCGTTCATTCAAATACCATAAAATCCATTAGAACACGCTCACATCCCAAAGCAACCTCAATTACATACACAAGGTCTGCTTCTCACTTGTTCATAATAGCTAAGTTTCTTGTATAACCTTAATCTACAAATACCAACTTTTCACCCTGCCTCCCGCCAACCGTTAACACTCCAAAGTCATCGAGATCTTCGACCAAGCCATCGTCCATAAATAGGTTTAGAGCCTAGGACCCATCTGGAGGATTGGTTGCCTCTGAAATTATGTGCATGATCTCATCCATGTTTTTGATAGGTTAATCAAACTCCTGATATCCATCGTTCATCATGTCCAGTTGATCTGATCCTTAAATAATCTCTTCAAGATCCACTGATGTTGCTTTATCTCTGGCATTGTAGTTCTCTAATAAAACCCAATGTTTGTCCAAGTGTTAGGAGTTCAAATTCAATCTCATATCTGTTGACATAAACTAATGTTTGCGAAATTTATACTAGGACCTTTAATATTAGTTACTTACTTCAGGTTTTAGATCATGAGCCTTGATTAGTTTTAAATGAATGTAATTAACAACTTAGCATCAGTGGTCTAGTGCTAGAATAGTACCCTGCCACAGTACAGACCCGGGTTCGATTCTCGGCTGGTGCAAGTATTTTTTCTAACACAAAGGATGTTCACTTTCGTTTACCTATTTTCTACGGGATAATTTTCTGAGACAATTAAACAATACAGATCCATGGCGCAATGGTAGCGTGTTTGACTCCAGATCAGAAGGTTGCGTATTCGATTCACTTTGGGTTAAATATCCCCATCGAAATTGGATCAAGCATTTTAGTTTTTCCTCCTTCATGTTTCGTTCTCACGTTTTCTTGTTTGTAGATTGGTCTACCACACATTGAAAAAAAAAAACTAGAACACCTGCTAATATGAGGCTACGTTTTTAGCATGCACATGCTTATAAAAAAAAAAGATTTCAAGTGCAGCTTTGTAACTCATAGTTAAGAACTAAATATCAAAACCCCGCTATTCGCTTAATTCCATGTTGAACTAGGTGAGATGATTACTAACGTGTACATTTAATGATTTCAACAATTAGAATAAAATGAAATTTTCAACGATGAATCTACATACAAGTAGTCATACAAGTGTATATAATGTTACATTACAATGCCTCATATCACAAAGGACTACATTGTTATAAAGCTCACTGCACACCATGATGCGTTCATTCAAATACCATAAAATCCATTAGAACACGCTCCCATCCCAAAGCAACCTCTATTACATAAACAAGGTATGCTTCACACTTGTTCATAATAGCTAAGTTTCTTTTATAACCTTAATCTACAAATACCAACTTTTCACCCTGCCTCCCACCAACCGTTAACACTCCAAAGTCATCGAGATCTTCGACCAAGCCATCGTCCATAAACAGGTTTAGAGCCTAGGAACCATCTGGAGGATTGGTTGCATCTGAAATTATGCGCATGATCTCATCCATGTTTTTGATAGGCTAATCAAACTCCTGATATCCATCGTTCATCATGTCCAGTTGATCTGATCCTTAAATAATCTCTTCAAGATATACTGATGTTGCTTTATCTCTTGCATTGTAGTTCTCTAATAAAACCCAATGTTTGTCCAAGTGTTAGGAGTTCAAATTCAATCTCATATCTGTTGACATAAACTAATGTTTGACATAAACTCATATCCCAATGCCAACTCAATTTCATACACAAGGTCTGCTTCTCACATGTTCATAATAGCTAAGTTTCTTGTATAACCTTAATCTTCAAATACCAACTTTTCTCTCTGCCTCCCCCCAACCCTTCACACTCCACATTCAAAGTCATCAAGATCTTCGACCAAGCCATCGTTCATAAATAGGTTTAGAGCCTAGGACCCAACTGGAGGATTGGTTACCTTTGAAATTATGTGCATGATCTCATCCATATTTTTCATAGGCTTCTCAAACTCCTGATATCCATCGTTCATCATGTCCACTTGATCTGATCATTAAATAATCTCTTCAAGATCCATTGATGTTGCTTTATATTTGGCGTTGTAGTTCTCTAATAAAACTCTATGTTTGTCCAAGTGTTAGGAGTTCAAATTCAATCTCATATCGGTTGACATAAATTAATGTTTGAGAAATTTATCCTAGGACCTTTAATATTAGTTACTTGCTTCAGGTTTTGGATCATGAGCCTTGATTATTTTTCAATGAATATAATTAACAAATTAGCACCAATGGTTTAGTGGTAGAATAGTACCCTTCCACAGTACAAACTCGGGTTCGATTCCCAACTGGTGCAAGTATTTTTTTTCTAACAGAAAGGATGTTCACTTTCATTTACCTATTTTGTACGGGATAATTATGTGAGACTATTAAACAATATGGATCCATGGCGCAATGGTAGTGCGTCTGAATCTAGATCAGAAGATTGTGTGTTTGATTCACGTTGGCTTCAATATCCCCATCGAAAATGGATCAAGCATTCTAGTTTTCTCAAGTTTTCTTGTTCGTGGATCGGTCTACCACACATTGAAAAAAAAAATACCAGAACACCTGCTAATATGAGGATACGTTTTTAGCATTGACATGCTTATAAAAAAAAAGATTTCAAGTGCAGCTTTGTAACTCATGGTTAAGAACTAAATATCAAAACCCCGCTATTCGCTTAATTCCATGTTCAACTAGGTGAGATGATTACTAACGTGTACATTTAATGATTTCAACAATTAGAATACAATGAAATTTTCAACGATGAATCTACATACAAGTAGTCACACAAGTGTATATAATGTTACACAACCATGCCTCATATCACAAAGGACTACATTGTTATAAAGCTCACTGCACAACATGATGCGTTCATTGAAATACCATAAAATCCATTAGAACACGCTCCCATCCCAAAGCAACCTCAATTACATACACAAGGTCTGCTTCTCACTTGTTCATAATAGCTAAGTTTCTATTATAACCTTAATCTACAAATACCAACTTTTCACCCTGCCTCCCGCCAACCGTTAACACTCCAAAGTCATCGAGATCTTCGACCAAGCCATCGTCCATAAATAGGTTTAGAGCCTAGGACCCATCTGGAGGATTGGTTGCCTCTGAAATTATGTGCATGATCTCATCCATGTTTTTGATAGGCTAATCAAACTCTTGATATCCATCGTTCATCATGTCCAGTTGATCTGATCCTTAAATAATCTCTTCAAGATCCACTGATGTTGCTTTATCTCTGGCATTGTATTCTCTAATAAAACCCAATGTTTGTCCAAGTGATAGGAGTTCAAATTCAATCTCATATCTGTTGACATAAACTAATGTTTGTGAAATTTATACTAGGACCTTTAATATTAATTACTTACTTCAGGTTTTAGATCATGAGCCTTGATTAGTTTTAAATGAATGTAATTAGCAACTTAGCATCAGTGGTCTAGTGCTAGAATAGTACCCTGCCACAGTACAGACCCGGGTTCGATTCTCGGCTGGTGCAAGTATTTTTTCTAACACAAAGGATGTTCGCTTTCGTTTACCTATTTTCTACGGGATAATTTTCTGAGACAATTAAACAATACAGATCCATGGTGCAATGGTAGCGCGTTTGACTCCAGATCAGAAGGTTGCGAATTCGATTCACTTTGGGTTAAATATCTCTATCGAAATTGGATCAAGCATTTTAGTTTTTCCTCCTTCATGTTTCGTTCTCACGTTTTCTTGTTTGTGGATTGGTCTACCACACATTGAAAAAAAAAAACTAGAACACCTGCTAATATGAGGCTACCTTTTTAGCATGCGCATGATTATCAAAAACAGATTTTAAGCGCAGCTTTGTAACTCATGGTTAAGAACTAAATATGAAAACCCCGCTATTCACTTAATGCCATGTTGAACTAGGCGAGATGATTACTAACGTGTACATTTAATGATTTCAATAATTAGAATGAAAATGTAATTTTCAACGATGAATCTTCGTACAAGTAGTCATACAAGTATATACAATGTTACATTATAATGCCACATATCACAAAGTACTACATTGTTATAAAGCTCACTGCACACCATGATGCGTTCATTCAAATACCATAAAATCCATTATAAGACACTCATATCCCAAGGCCAACTCAATTTCATACACAAGGTCTTCTTCTCAAATGTTCATAATAGCTAAGTTTCTTGTATAACCTTTATCTACAAATACCAACTTTTCTCTCTGCCTCCCCCCAACCCTTCACACTCCACATTCAAAGTCATCGAGATCTTCGACCAAGCCATCGTTCATAAATAGGTTTAGAGCCTAGGACCCAACTGGAGGATTGGTTACCTTTGAAATTATGTGCATGATCTCATCCATATTTTTCATAGGCTGCTCAAACTCCTGATATCCATCGTTCATCATGTCCACTTGATCTGATCCTTAAATAATCTCTTCAAGATCCATTGATGTTGCTTTATATTTGGCGTTGTAGTTTTCTAGTAAAACTCTATGTTTGTCCAAGTGTTAGGAGTTCAAATTCAATCTCATATCGGTTGACATAAATTAATGTTTGAGAAATTTATTCTAGGACCTTTAATATTAGTTACTTGCTTCAGGTTTTAGATCATGAGCGTTGATTATTTTTCAATGAATGTAAATAACAAATTAGCACCAGTGGTTTAGTGGTAGAATAGTAACCTTCCACAGTACAAACTCGGGTTCGATTCCCAACTGGTGCAAGTATTTTTTTCTAACAGAAAGGATGTTTACTTTCATTTACCTAATTTGTACGGGATAATTATGTGAGACTATTAAAAAATATGGATCCATGGCGCAATGGTAGTGGGTCTGAATCTAGATCAGAAGGTTGTGTGTTTGATTCACGTTGGCTTCAATATCCCAACCGAAAATGGATCAAGCATTCGAGTTTTTCCTCCTTCATGTTTCGTTCTCACGTTTTCTTGTTTGTGGATTGGTCTACCACACATTGAAAAAAAAAACCAGAACACCTGCTAATATGAGGCTACGTTTTTAGCATGTACATGCTTATATAAAAAAAAAAGATTTCAAGTGCAGCTTTGTAACTCATGGTTAAGAACTAAATATCAAAACCCCGCTATTCGCTTAATTCCATGTTGAACTAGGTGAGATGATTACTAACGTGTACATTTAATGATTTCAACAATTAGAATAAAATGAAATTTTCAACGATGAATCTACATACAAGTAGTCATACAAGTGTATATAATGTTACACTACCATGCCTCATAACACAAAGGACTACATTGTTATAAAGCTCACTGCACAACATGATGCGTTCATTGAAATACCATAAAATCCATTAGAACACACTCCCATCCCAAAGCAACCTCTATTATATACACAAAGTCTGCTTCTCACTTGTTCATAATAGCTAAGTATCTATTATAACCTTAATCTACAAATACCAACTTTTCACCCTGCCTCCCGCCAACCGTTAACACTCCAAAGTCATCGAGATCTTCGACCAAGCCATCGTCCATAAATAGTTTAGAGGCTATCACCCATCTAGAGGATTGGTTGCCTCTGAAATTATGCGCATGATCTCATCCATGTTTTTGATAGGGTAATCAAACTCCTGATATCCATCGTTCATCATGTCCAGTTGACCTGATCCTTAAATAATCTCTTCAAGATCCACTGATGTTGCTTTATCTCTGGCATTGTAGTTCTCTAATAAAACCCAACGTTTGTCCAAGTGTTAGGAGTTCAAATTCAATCTCATATCTGTTGACATAAACTAATGTTTGCGAAATTTATACTAGGATCTTTAATATTAGTTACTTACTTCAGGTTTTAGATCATGAGCCTTGATTAGTTTTAAATGAATTTAATTAACAACTTAGCATCAGTGGTCTAGTGCTAGAATAGTACCCTGCCACAGTACAGACCCGGGTTCGATTCTCGGCTGGTGCAAGTATTTTTTCTAACACAAAGGATGTTCGCTATCGTTTACCTATTTTCTACGGGATAATTTTCCGAGACAATTAAACATTACAGATCCATGGCGCAATGGTAGCGCGTTTGACTCCAGATCAGAAGGTTGCGTATTCGATTCACTTTGGGTTAAATATCCCTATCGAAATTGGATCAAGCATTTTAGTTTTTCCTCCTTCATGTTTCGTTCTCACATTTTCTTGTTTGTGGATTGGTCTACCACACATTGAAAAAAAAAAACTAGAACACCTGCTAATATGAGGCTACCTTTTTAGCATGCGCATGATTATCAAAAACAGATTTCAAGCGCAGCTTTGTAACTCATGGTTAAGAACTAAATATGAAAACGCCGCTATTCACTTAATGCCATGTTGAACTAGGCGAGATGATTACTAACGTGTACATTTAATGATTTCAATAATTAGAATGAAATTGTAATTTTCAACGATGAATCTTCGTACAAGTAGTCATACAAGTATATACAATGTTACACTATAATGCCACATATCACAAAGGACTACATTGTTATAAAGCTCACTGCACACCATGATGCGTTCATTCAAATACCATATAATCCATTATAAGACACTCATATCCCAATGCCAACTAAATTTCATACACAAGGTCTTCTTCTCACATGTTCATAATAGCTAAGTTTCTTGTATAACCTTAATCTACAAATACCAACTTTTCTCTCTGCCTCCGCCCAACCCTTCACACTCCACATTCAAAGTCATCGAGATCTTCGACCAAGCCATCGTTCATAAATAGGTTTAGAGCCTAGGACCCAACTGGAGGATTGGTTACCTCTGAAATTATGTTCATGATCTCATCCATATTTTTCATAGGCTGCTCAAACTCCTGATATCCATCGTTCATCATGTCCACTTGATCTGATCCTTAAATAATCTCTTCAAGATCCATTGATGTTGCTTTATATTTGGCGTTGTAGTTTTCTAATAAAACTCTATGTTTGTCCAAGTGTTAGGAGTTCAAATTCAATCTCATATCGGTTGACATAAATTAATGTTTGAGAAATTTATACTAGGACCTTTAATATTAGTTACTTGCTTCAGGCTTTAGATCATGAGCGTTGATTATTTTTCAATGAATGTAACTAACAAATTAGCACCAGTGGTTTAGTGGTAGAATAGTACCCTTCCGCAGTACAAACTCGGGTTCGATTCCCAACTGGTGCAAGTATTTTTTTCTAACAGAAAGGATGTTCACTTTCATTTACCTATTTTGTACGGGATAATTATTTGAGACTATTAAAAAGTATGGATCCATGCCGCAATGGTAGTGCGTCTGAATCTAGATCAGAAGGTTGTGTGTTTAATTCACGTTGGCTTCAATATCCCCACCGAAAATGGATCAAGCATTCTAGTTTTTCCTCCTTCATGTTTCGTTCTCACGTTTTCTTGTTTGTGGATTGGTCTACCACACATTGAAAAAAAAAATAAAACCAGAACACCTGCTAATATGAGGCTACGTTTTTAGCATTGACATGCTTATAAAAAAAAAGATTTCAAGTGCAGCTTTGTAACTCATGGTTTAGAACTAAATATCAAAACCCCGCTATTCGCTTAATTCCATGTTGAACTAGGTGAGATGATTACTAACGTGTACATTTAATGATTTCAACAATTAGAATAAAATGAAATTTTCAACGATGAATCTACATACAAGTAGTCATTCAAGTGTATATAATGTTACACTACCATGCCTCATATCACAAAGGACTACATTGTTATAAAGCTCACTGCACAACATGATGCGTTCATTCAAATACCATAAAATCCATTAGAACACGCTCCCATCCCAAAGCAACCTCAATTACATACACAAGGTCTGCTTCTCACTTGTTTATAATAGCTAAGTTTCTATTATAACCTTAATCTACAAATACCAACTTTTCACCCTGCCTCCCGCCAACCGTTAACACTCCAAAGTCATCGAGATCTTCGACCAAGCCATCGTCCATAAATAGGTTTAGAGCCTATGACCCATCTGGAGGATTGGTTGCCTCTGAAATTATGCGCATGATCTCATCCATGTTTTTGATAGAGTAATCAAACTCCTGATATCCATCGTTCATCATGTCCAGTTGATTTGATCCTTAAATAATCTCTTCAAGATCCACTGATGTTGCTTTATCTCTGGCATTGTAGTTCTCTAATAAAACCCAATGTTTGTCCAAGTGTTAGGAGTTCAAATTCAATCTCATATCTGTTGACATAAACTAATGTTTGCGAAATTTATACTAGGACCTTTAATATTAGTTACTTACTTCAGGTTTTAGATCATGAGCCTTGATTAGTTTTAAATGAATGTAATTAACAACTTAGCATCAGTGGTCTAGTGCTAGAATAGTACCCTGCCACAGTACAGACCCGGGTTCGATTCTCGGCTGGTGCAAGTATTTTTTCTAACACAAAGGATGTTCACTTTTGTTTACCTATTTTCTACGGGATAATTTTCTGAGACAATTAAACAATACAGATGCATGGCGCAATGGTAGCGTGTTTGACTCCAGATCAGAAGGTTGCGTATTCGATTCACTTTGGGTTAAATATCCCTATCGAAATTGGATCAAGCATTTTAGTTTTTCCTCCTTCATGTTTCGTTCTCACGTTTTCTTGTTTGTGGATTGGTCTACCACACATTGAAAAAAAAAAACTAGAACACCTGCTAATATGAGGCTACCTTTTTAGCATGCGCATGATTATCAAAAACAGATTTCAAGCGCAGCTTTGTAACTCATGGTTAAGAACTAAATATGAAAACCCCGCTATTCACTGAATGCCATGTTGAACTAGGCGAGATGATTACTAACGTGTACATTTAATGATTTCAATAAGTAGAATGAAAATATAATTTTCAACGATGAATCTTCATACAAGTAGTCATACAAGTATATACAATGTTACACTATAATGCCACATATCACAAAGGACTACATTGTTATAAAGCTCACTGCACACCATGATGCGTTCATTCAAATACCATAAAATCCATTATAAGACACTCATATCCCAATGCCAACTCAATTGCATACATAAGGTCTTCTTCTCACATGTTCATAATAGCTAAGTTTCTTGTATAACCTTAATCTACAAATACCAACTTTTCTCTCTGCCTCCCCCCAACCCTTCACACTCCACATTCAAAGTCATCGAGATCTTCGACCAGGCCATCGTTCATAAATAGGTTTAGAGCCTAGGACCCAACTGGAGGATTGGTTACCTCTGAAATTATGTGCATGATCTCATCCATATTTTTCATAAGCTGCTCAAACTCCTGATATCCATCGTTCATCATGTCCTCTTGATCTGATCCTTAAATAATCTCTTCAAGATCCATTGATGTTGCTTTATATTTGGCGTTGTAGTTTTCTAATAAAACTCTATGTTTGTCCAAGTGTTAGGAGTTCAACTTCAATATCATATCGGTTGACATAAATTAATGTTTGAGAAATTTATACTAGGACCTTTAATATTAGTTACTTGTTTCAGGTTTTAGATCATGAGCGTTGATTATTTTTCAATGAATGTAATTAACAAATTAGCATCAGTGGTTTAGTGGTGGAATAGTACCCTTCCACCGTACAAACTCGGGTTCGATTCCCAACTGGTGCAAGTATTTTTTTCTAACAGAAAGGATGTTCACATTCATTTACCTATTTTGTACGGGATAATTATGTGAGACTATTAAACAATATGGATCCATGGCGCAATGGTAGTGCGTCTGAATCTAGATTAGAAGGTTGTGTGTTTGATTCACGTTGGCTTCAATATCCCCACCGAAAATGGATCAAGCATTCTAGTTTTTCCTCCATGTTTCGTTCTCACGTTTTCTTGTTTGTGGATTGGTCTACCACACATTGAAAAAAAAAAACCAGAACACCTGCTAATATGAGGCTACCTTTTTAGCATGCACATGCTTATAAAAAAAAGATTTCAAGTGCAGCTTTGTAATTCATGGTTAAGAACTAAATATCAAAACCCCGCTATTCGCTTAATTCCATGTTGAACTAGGTGAGATAATTACTAACGTGTACATTTAATGATTTCAACAATTAGAATAAAATGAAATTTTCAACGATGAATCTACATACAAGTAGTCATACAAGTGTATATAATGTTACACTACCATGCCTCATATCACAAAGGACTACATTGTTATAAAGCTCACTGCACACCATGATGCGTTCATTTAAATACCAAAAAATCCATTAGAACACGCTCCCATCCCAAAGCAACCTCAATTACATACACAAGGTCTGCTTCTCACTTGTTCATAATAGCTAAGTTTCTTGTATAACCTTAATCTACAAATACCAACTTTTCACCCTGCCTCCCGCCAACCGTTAACACTCCAAAGTCATCGAGGATTGGTTGCCTCTGAAATTATGTGCATGATCTCATCCATGTTTTTGATAGGCTAATCAAACTCCTGATATCCATCGTTCATCATGTCCAGTTGATCTGATCCTTAAATAATCTCTTCAAGATCCACTGATGTTGCTTTATCTCTGGCATTGTAGTTCTCTAATAAAACCCAATGTTTGTCCAAGTGTTAGGAGTTCAAATTCAATCTCATATCTGTTGACATAAACTAATGTTTGCGAAATTTATACTTGGACCTTTAATATTAGTTACTTACTTCAGGTTTTAGATCATGAGCCTTGATTAGTTTTAAATGAATGTAATTAACAACTTAGCATCAGTGGTCTAGTGCTAGAATAGTACCCTGCCACAGTACAGACCCGGGTTCGATTCTCGGCTGGTGCAAGTATTTTTTCTAACACAAAGGATGTTCACTTTCATTTACCTTTTTTCTACGGGATAATTTTCTGAGACAATTAAACAATACAGATCCATGGCGCAATGGTAGCGTGTTTGACTCCAGATCAGAAGGTTGCGTATTCGATTCACTTTGGGTTAAATATCCCTATCGAAATTGGATCAAGCATTTTAGTTTATCCTTCTTCATGTTTCGTTCTCACGTTTTCTTGTATGTGGATTGGTCTACCACACATTGAAAAAAAAAAACTAGAACACCTGCTAATATGAGGTTACCTTTTTAGCATGCGCATGAAGATAAAAACAGATTTCAAGCGTAGCTTTGTAACTCATGGTTAAGAACTAAATATGAAAACCCCGAGATTCACTTAATGCCATGTTGAACTAGGCGAGATGATTACTAACGTGTACATTTAATGATTTCAATAATTAGAATGAAAACGTAATTTTCAATGATGAATATTCGTACAAGTAGTCATACAAGTATATACAATGTTACAATACAATGCCACATATCACAAAGGACTACATTGTTATAAAGCTCACTGCACACCATGATGCGTTCATTCAAATACCATAAAATCCATTATAACACACTCATATCCCAATGCCAACTCAATTTCATACACAAGGTCTGCTTCTCACATGTTCATAATAGCTAAGTTTCTTGTATAACCTTAATCTACAAATACCAACTTTTCTCTCTGCCTCCCCCCAACCCTTCACACTCCACATTCAAAGTCATCGAGATCTTCGACCAAGCCATCGTTCATAAATAGGTTTAGAGCCTAGGACCCAACTGGAGGATTGGTTACCTCTGAAATTATGTGCATGATCTCATCAATATTTTTCATAGGCTGCTCAAACTCCTGATATCCATCGTTCATCATGTCCACTTGATCTGATCCTTAAATAATCTCTTCAAGATCCATTGATGTTGCTTTATATTTGGCGTTGTAGTTTTCTAATAAAACTCTATGTTTGTCCAAGTGTTAGGAGTTCAAATTCAATCTCATATCGGTTGACATAAATTAATGTTTGAGAAATTTATACTAGGACCTTTAATATTAGTTACTTGCTTCAGGTTTTAGATCATGAGCGTTGATTATTTTTCAATGAATGTAATTAACAAATTAGCATCAGTGGTTTAGTGGTGGAATAGTACCCTTCCACCGTACAAACTCGGGTTCGATTCCCAACTGGTGCAAGTATTTTTTTCTAACAGAAAGGATGTTCACTTTCATTTACCTATTTTGTACGGGATAATTATGTGAGACTATTAAACAATATGGATCCATGGCGCAATGGTAGTGCGTCAATATCCCCACCGAAAATGGATCAAGCATTCTAGTTTTTCCTCCTTCATGTTTCGTTCTCACGTTTTCTTGTTTGTGGATTGGTCTACCACACATTGAAAAAAAAAACCAGAACACCTGCTAATATGAGGCTACCTTTTTAGCATGCGCATGAAGATAAAAAGAGATTTCAAGCGCAGCTTTGTAACTCATGGTTAAGAACTAAATATGAAAACCCCGCTATTCACTTAATGCCATGTTGAACTAGGCGAGATGATTACTAACGTGTACATTTAATGATTTCAACAATTAGAATAAAATGAAATTTTCAACGATGAATCTACATACAAGTAGTCATACAAGTGTATATAATGTTACACTACCATGCCTCATATCACAAAGGACTACATTGTTATAAAGCTCACTGCACACCGTGATGCGTTCATTTAAATACCAAAAAATCCATTAGAACACGCTCCCATCCCAAAGCAACCTCAATTACATACACAAGGTCTGCTTCTCACTTGTTCATAATAGCTAAGTCTCTTGTATAACCTTAATCTACAAATACCAACTTTTCACCCTGCCTCCCGCCAACCGTTAACACTCCAAAGTCATCGAGATCTTCGACCAAGCCATCGTCCATAAATAGGTTTAGAGCCTAGGACCCATCTGAAGGATTGGTTGCCTCTGAAATTATGCGCATGATCTCATCCATGTTTTTGATAGGCTAATCAAACTCCTGATATCAATCGTTCATCATGTCCAGTTGATCTGATCCTTAAATATTCTCTTCAAGATCCACTGATGTTGCTTTATCTCTGGCATTGTAGTTCTCTAATAAAACCCAATGTTTGTTCAAGTGTTAGGAGTTCAAATTCAATCTCATATCTGTTGACATAAACTAATGTTTGCGAAATTTATACTAGGACCTTTAATATTAATTACTTACTTCAGGTTTTAGATCATGAGCCTTGATTAGTTTTAAATGAATGTAATTAACAACTTAGCATCAGTGGTCTAGTGCTAGAATAGTACCCTGCCACAGTACAGACCCGGGTTCGATTCTCGGCTGGTGCAAGTATTTTTTCTAACACAAAGGATGTTCGCTATCGTTTACCTATTTTCTACGGGATAATTTTCCGAGACAATTAACCATTACAGATCCATGGCGCAATGGTAGCGCGTTTGACTCCAGATCAGAAGGTTGCGTATTCGATTCACTTTGGGTTAAATATCCCTATCGAAATTGGATCAAGCATTTTAGTTTTTCCTCCTTCATGTTTCGTTCTCACATTTTCTTGTTTGTGGATTGGTCTACCACACATTGAAAAAAAAAAACTAGAACACCTGCTAATATGAGGCTACCTTTTTAGCATGCGCATGATTATCAAAAACAGATTTATAGCGCAGCTTTGTAACTCATGGTTAAGAACTAAATATGAAAACCCCGCTATTCACTTAATGCCATGTTGAACTAGGCGAGATAATTACTAACGTGTACATTTAATGATTTCAATAATTAGAATGAAAATGTAATTTTCAATGATGAATCTTCGTACAAGTAGTCATACAAGTATATACAATGTTACACTACAATGCCACATATCACAAAGGACTACATTGTTATAAAGCTCACTGCACACCATGATGCGTTCTTTCAAATACCATAAAATCCATTATAAGACACTCATATCCCAATGCCAACTAAATTTCATACACAAGATCTTCTTCTCACATGTTCATAATAGCTAAGTTTTTTCTATAACCTTAATCTACAAATACCAACTTTTCTCTCTGCCTCCCCCCAACCCTTCACACTCCACATTCAAAGTCATCGAGATCTTCGACCAAGCCATCGTTCATAAACAGGTTTAGAGCCTAGGACCCAACTGGAGGATTGGTTACCTCTGAAATTATGTGCATGATCTCATCCATATTTTTCATAGGCTGCTCAAACTCCTGATATCCATCGTTCATCATGTCCACTTGATCTGATCCTTAAATAATCTCTTCAAGATCCATTGATGTTGCTTTATATTTGGCGTTGTAGTTCTCTAATAAAACTCTATGTTTGTCCAAGTGTTAGGAGTTCAAATTCAATCTCATATCAGTTGACATAAATTAATGTTTGAGAAATTTATACTAGGACCTTTAATATTAGTTACTTGCTTCAAGTTTTAGATCATGAGCCTTGATTATTTTTCAATGAATGTAATTAACAAATTAGCACCAGTGGTTTAGTGGTAGAATAGTACCCTTCTACGGTACAAACTCGGGTTCGATTCCCAACTGGTGCAAGTATTTTTTTTCTAATAGAAAGGATGTTCACTTTCATTTACCTATTTTGTACGGGATAATTATGTGAGACTATTAAACAATATGTATCCATGGCGTAATGGTAGTGCGTCTGAATCTAGATCAGAAGGTTGTGTGTTTGATTCACGTTGGCTTCAATATCCCCACCGAAAATGGATCAAGCATTCTAGTTTTTCCTCCTTCATGTTTCGTTCTCACGTTTTCTTGTTTGTGGATTGGTCTACCACACATTGAAAAAAAAAACCAGAACACCTGCTAATATGAGGCTACGTTTTTAGCATGCACATGCTTATAAAAAAAAGATTTCAAGTGCAGCTTTGTAACTCATGGTTAAGAACTAAATATCAAAACCCCGCTATTCGCTTAATTCCATGTTGAACTAGGTGAGATGATTACTAACGTGTACATTTAATGATTTCAACAATTAGAATAAAATGAAATTTTCAACGATGAATCTACATACAAGTAGTCATACAAGTGTATATAATGTTACACTACCATGCCTCATATCACAAAGGACTACATTGTTATAAAGCTCACTGCACAACATGATGCGTTCATTCAAATACCATAAAATCCATTAGAACACGCTCCCATCCCAAAGCAACCTCAATTACATTCACAAGGTCTGCTTCTCACTTGTTCATAATAGCTAAGTTTCTATTATAACCTTAATCTACAAATACCAACTTTTCACCCTGCTTCCCGCCAACCGTTAACACTCCAAAGTCATCGAGATCTTCGACCAAGCCATCGTCCATAAATAGGTTTAGAGCCTATGACCCATCTGGAGGATTGGTTGCCTCTGAAATTATGCGCATGATCTCATCCATGTTTTTGATAGGGTAATCAAACTCTTGATATCCATCGTTCATCATGTCCAGTTGATCTGATCCTTAAATAATCTCTTCAAGATCCACTGATGTTGCTTTATCTCTGGCATTTTAGTTCTCTAATAAAACCCAATGTTTGTCCAAGTGTTAGGAGTTCAAATTCAATCTCATATCTGTTGACATAAACTAATGTTTGCGAAATTTATACTAGGACCTTTAATATTAGTTACTTACTTCAGGTTTTAGATCATGAGCCTTGATTAGTTTGAAATGAATGTAATTAACAACTTAGCATTAGTGGTCTAGTGCTAGAATAGTACCCTGCCACAGTACAGACCCGGGTTCGATTCTCGGCTGGTGCAAGTATTTTTTCATGGCGCAATTGTAGCGCGTTTGACTCCAGATCAGAAGGTTGCGTATTCGATTCACTTTTGGTTAAATATCCCTATCGAAATTGGATTAAGCATTTTAGTTTTTCGTCCTTCATGTTTCGTTCTCACGTTTTCTTGTTTGTGGATTGGTCTACCACACATTTAAAAATAAAACTAGAACACCTGCTAATATGAGGCTACCTTTTTAGCATGCGCATGATTATCAAAAACAGATTTCAAGCGCAGCTTTGTAACTCATGGTTAAGAACTAAATATGAAAACCCCGCTATTCACTTAATGCCATGTTGAACTAGGCAAGATGATTACTAACGTGTACATTTAATGATTTCAATAATTAGAATGAAAATGTAATTTTCAATGATGAATCTTCGTACAAGTAGTCATGCAAGTATATACAAGGTTACACTACAATGCCACATATCACAAAGGACTACATTGTTATAAAGCTCACTGCACACCATGAAGCGTTCATTCAAATACCATAAAATCCATTATAACACACTCATATCCCAATGCCAACTCAATTTCATACACAAGGTCTACTTCTCACATGTTCATAATAGCTAAGTTTCTTGTATAACCTTAATCTACAAATACCAACTTTTCTCTCTGCCTCCCCCCAACCCTTCACACTCCACATTCAAAGTCATCGAGATCTTTGACCAAGCCATCGTTCATAAATAGGTTTATAGCCTAGGACCCAACTGGAGGATTGGTTACCTCTGAAATTATGTGCATGATCTCATCCATATTTTTCATAGGCTGCTCAAACTCTTGATATCCATCGTTCATCATGTCCACTTGATCTGATCCTTAAATAATCCCTTCAAGATCCATTGATGTTGCTTTATATTTGGCGTTGTAGTTCTCTAATAAAACTCTATGTTTGTCCAAGTGTTAGGAGTTCAAATTCAATCTCATATCAGTTGACATAAATTAATGTTTGAGAAATTTTTACTAGGACCTTTAATATTAGTTACTTGCTTCAGGTTTTAGATCATGAGCCTTAATTATTTTTCAATGAATGTAATTAAAAATTAGCACCAGTGGTTTAGTGGTAGAATAGTACCCTTCCACGGTACAAACTCGGGTTCGATTCCCAACTGGTGCAAGTATTTTTTTTCTAACAATAAGGAATTTCACTTTCATTTACCTATTTTGTACGGGATAATTATGTGAGACTATTAAACAATATGGATCCATGGCGCAATGGTAGTGCGTCTGAATCTAGATTAGAAGGTTGTGTGTTTGATTCACGTTGGCTTCAATATCCCCATCGAAAATGGATCAAGCATTCTAGTTTTTCCTCCTTCATGTTTCGTTCTCAGGTTTTCTTGTGTGTGGATTGGTCTACCACACATTGAAAAAAAAAAAAACCAGAACACCTGCTAATATGAGGCTACGTTTTTAGCATGCACATGCTTATAAAAAAAAAAGATTTCAAGTGCAGCTTTGTAACTCATGGTTAAGAACTAAATATCGAAACCCCGCTATTCGCTTAATTCCATGTTGAACTAGGTGAGATGATTACTAACGTGTATATTTAATGATTTCAACAATTAGAATAAAATGAAATTTTCAACGATGAATCTACATACAAGTAGTCATACAAGTGTATATAATGTTACATGACAATGCCTCATATCACAAAGGACTACATTGTTATAAAGCTCACTGCATACCATGATGCGTTCATTCAAATACCATAAAATCCATTAGAACACGCTCCCATCCCAAAGCAACCTGAATTACATAAACAACGTCTGCTTCACACTTTTTCATAATAGCTAAGTCTCTTGTATAACCTTAATCTACAAATACCAACTTTTCACCCTACCTCCCGCCAACCGTTAACACTCCAAAGTCATCGAGATAGGCTAATCAAACTCCTGATATCCATCGTTCATCATGTCCAGTTGATCTGATCCTTAAATAATCTCTTCAAGATCCACTGATGTTGCTTTATCTCTGGCATTGTAGTTCTCTAATAAAACCCAATGTTTGTCCAAGTGTTGGGAGTTCAAATTCAATCTCATATCTGTTGACATAAACTAATGTTTGCGAAATTTATACTAGGACCTTTAATATTAGTTACTTACTTCAGGTTTTAGATCATGAGCCTTGATTAGTTTTAAATGAATGTAATTAACAACTTAGCATCAATGGTCTAGTGCTAGAATAGTACCCTGCCACAGTACAGACCCGGGTTCGATTCTCGGCTGGTGCAAGTATTTTTTCTAACACAAAGGATGTTCACTTTTGTTTACCTATTTTCTACGGGATAGTTTTCTGAGACAATTAAACAATACAGATCCATGGCGCAATGGTAGCGCGTTTGACTCCAGATCAGAAGGTTGCGTATTCGATTCACTTTTGGTTAAATATCCCTATCGAAATTGGATCAAGCATTTTAGTAGTTCCTCCTTCATGTTTCGTTCTCACGTTTTCTTGTTTGTGGATTGGTCTACCACACATTTAAAAATAAAACTAGAACACCTGCTAATATGAGGCTACCTTTTTAGCATGCGCATGATTATCAAAAACAGATTTCAAGCGCAGCTTTGTAACTCATGGTTAAGAACTAAATATGAAAACCCCGCTATTCACTTAATGCCATGTTGAACTAGGCGAGACGATTACTAACGTGTACATTTAATGATTTCAATAATTAGAATGAAAATGTAATTTTCAATGATGAATCTTCGTACAAGTAGTCATGCAAGTATATACAATGTTACACTACAATGCCAAATATCACAAAGGACTACATTGTTATAAAGCTCACTGCACACCATGATGCGTTCATTCAAATACCATAAAATCCATTATAACACACTCATATCCCAATGCCAACTCAATTTCACACACAAGGTCTGCTTCTCACATGTTCATAATAACTAAGTTTCTTGTATAACCGTAATCTACAAATACCAACTTTTCTCTCTGCCTCCCCCCAACCCTTTACACTCCACATTCAAAGTCATCGAGATCTTCGACCAAGCCATCGTTCATAAATAGGTTTAAAGCCAAGGACCCAACTGGAGGATTGGTTACCTCTGAAATTATGTGCATGATCTCATCCATATTTTTCATAGGCTGCTCCAACTCCTGATATCCATCGTTCATCATGTCCACTTGATCTGATCCTTAAATAATCTCTTCTAGATCCATTGATGTTGCTTTATATTTGGCGTTGTAGTTCTCTAATAAAACTCTATGTTTGTCCAAGTGTTAGGAGTTCAAATTCAATCTCATATCGGTTGACATAAATTAATGTTTGAAAAATTTATCCTAGGACCTTTAATATTAGTTACTTGCTTCAGGTTTTTGATCATGAGCCTTGATTATTTTTCAATGAATATAATTAACAAATTAGCACCAGTGGTTTAGTGGTAGAATAGTACCCTTCCACAGTACAAACTCGGGTTCGATTCCCAACTGGTGCAAGTATTTTTTTTCAAACAGAAAGGATGTTCACTTTCATTTACCAATTTTGTACGGGATAATTATGTGAGACTATTAAACAATATGGATCCATGGCACAATGGTAGTGCGTCTGAATCTAGATCAGAAGGTTGTGTGTTTGATTCACGTTGGCTTCAATATCTCCATCGAAAATGGATCAAGCATTCTAGTTTTTCCTCCTTCATGTTTCGTTCTCAAGTTTTCTTGTTTGTTGATTGGTCTACCACATTTAAAAAAAAGCAGAACACTGCTAATATGAGGCTTTTTAGCATGCACATGCTTATAAAAAAAGGATTTCAAGTGAAGCTTCGTAACTCATGGTTAAGAACTAAATATCAAAACCCGCTATTCGCTTAATTCCATGTTGAACTAGGTGAGATGATCACTAACGTACATTTAATGATTTCAACAATTAGAATAAAATGAAATTTTCAACGATGAATCTACATACAAGTAGTCATACAAGTGTATATAATGTTACACTACCATGCCTCATATCACAAAGGACTACATTGTTATAAAGCTCACTGCACACCATGATGCGTTCATTTAAATACCAAAAATCCATTAGAACACGCTCCCATCCCAAAGCAACCTCAATTACATACACAAGGTCTGCTTCTCACTTGTTCATAATAGCTAAGTCTCTTGTATAACCTTAATCTACAAATACCAACTTTTCACCCTGCCTCCCGCCAACCGTTAACACTCCAAAGTCATCGAGATCTTCGACCAAGCCATCGTCCATAAATAGGTTTAGAGCCTAGGACCCATCCGAGGATTGGTTGCCTCAAATTATGCGCATGATCTCATCCATGTTTTTGATAGGCTAATCAAACTCGATATCCATCGTTCATCATGTCCATTGATCCGATCCTTAAATAATCTCTTCAAGATCCTTGATGTTGCTTTATCTCGGCATTGTAGTTCTCTAATAAAACCCAATGTTTGTCCAAGTGTTGGGAGTTCAAATTCAATCTCATATCTGTTGACATAAACTAATGTTTGCGAAATTTATACTAGGACCTTTAATATTAGTTACTTACTTCAGGTTTTAGATCATGAGCCTTGATTAGTTTTAAATGAATGTAATTAACAACTTAGCATCAGTGGTCTAGTGCTAGAATAGTACACCGCCAAGATGCACTCCGGGTTCGATTCTCGGCTGGTGCAAGTATTTTTTCTAACACAAAGGATGTTCACTTTCGTTTACCTATTGTCTACGGGATAATTTTCTGAGACAATTAAACAATACAAATCTATGGCGCAATGGTAGCGCGTTTGACTCCAGATCAGAAGGTTGCGTATTCGATTCACTTTGGGTTAAATATCCCTATCGAAATTGGATCAAGCATTTTAGTAGTTCCTCCTTCATGTTTCGTTCTCACGTTTTCTTGTTTGTGGATTGGTCTACCACACATTGAAAAAAAAAACTAGAACACCTGCTAATATGAGGCTACCATTTTAGCATGCGCATGATTATCAAAAACAGATTTCAAGCGCAGCTTTGTAACTCATGGTTAAGAACTAAATATGAAAACTCCGCTATTCACTTAATGCCATGTTGAACTAGGCGAGATGATTACTAACGGGTACATTTAATGATTTCAATAATTAGAATGAAAATGTAATTTTCAACGATGAATCTTCGTACAAGTAGTCATACAAGTATATACAATGTTACACTATAATGCCACATATCACAAAGGACTACATTGTTATAAAGTTCACTGCACACCATGATGCGTTCATTCAAATACCATAAAATCCATTATAAGACACTCATATCCCAATGCCAACTCAATTTCATACACAAGGTCTGCTTCTCACATGTTCATAATAGCTAAGTTTCTTGTATAACCTTAATCTACAAATACCAACTTTTCTCTCTGCCTCCCCCCAACCCTTCACACTCCACATTCAAAGTCATCGAGATCTTCGACCAAGCCATCGTTCATAAATAGGTTTAGAGCCTAGGACCCAACTGGAGGATTGGTTACCTCTGAAATTATGTGCATGATCTCATCCATATTTTTCATAGGCTGCTCAAACTCCTGATATCCATCGTTCATCATGTCCACTTGATCTGATCCTTAAATAATCTCTTCAAGATCCATTGATGTTGCTTTATATTTGGCGTTGTAGTTCTCTAATAAAACTCTATGTTTGTCCAAGTGTTAGGAGTTCAAATTCAATCTCATATCGGTTGACATAAATTAATGTTTGAAAAATTTATCCTAGGACCTTTAATATTAGTTACTTGCTTCAGGTTTTTGATCATGAGCCTTGATTATTTTTCAATGAATATAATTAACAAATTAGCACCAGTGGTTTAGTGATAGAATAGTACCGTTCCACAGTACAAACTCGGGTTCGATTCCCAACTGGTGCAAGTATTTTTTTCTAACAGAAAGGATGTTCACTTTCATTTACCTATTTTGTACGGGATAATTATGTGAGACTATTAAACAATATGGATCCATGGCGCAATGGTAGTGCGTCTGAATCTAGATCAGAAGGTTGTGTGTTTGATTCACGTTGGCTTCAATATCCCCACCGAAAATGGGTCAAGCATTCTAGTTTTTCCTCCGTCATGTTTCGTTCTCAGGTTTTCTTGTTTGTTGATTGGTCTACCACACATTGAAAAAAAAAAAAAAACCAGAACACCTGCTAATATGAGGCTACGTTTTTAGCATGCACATGCTTATAAAAAAAAAAGATTTCAAGTGAAGCTTTGTAACTCATGGTTAAGAACTAAATATCAAAACCCCGCTATTCGCTTAATTCAATGTTGAACTAGGTGAGATGATCACTAACGTGTACATTTAATGATTTCAACAATTAGAATAAAATGAAATTTTCAACGATGAATCTACATACAAGTAGTCATACAAGTGTATATAATGTTACACTACCATGCCTCATATCACAAAGGACTACATTGTTATAAAGCTCACTGCACACCATGATGCGTTCATTTAAATACCAAAAAATCCATTAGAACACGCTCCCATCCCAAAGCAACCTCAGTTACATACACAAGGTCTGCTTCTCACTTGTTCATAATAGCTAAGTCTCTTGTATAACCTTAATCTACAAATACCAACTTTTCACCCTGCCTCCCGCCAACCGTTAACACTCCAAAGTCATCGAGATCTTCGACCAAGCCATCGTCCATAAATAGGTTTAGAGCCTAGGACCCATCGGGAGGATTGGTTGCCTCACGAAATTATGCGCATGATCTCATCCATGTTTTTGATAGGCTAATCAAACTCCCGATATCCATCGTTCATCATGTCCAGTTGATCTGATCCTTAAATAATCTCTTCAAGATCCACTGATGTTGCTTTATCTCTGGCATTGTAGTTCTCTAATAAAACCCAATGTTTGTCCAAGTGTTGGGAGTTCAAATTCAATCTCATATCTGTTGACATAAACTAATGTTTGCGAAATTTATACTAGGACCTTTAATATTAGTTACTTACTTCAGGTTTTAGATCATGAGCCTTGATTAGTTTTAAATGAATGTAATTAACAACTTAGCATCAGTGGTCTAGTGCTAGAATAGTACCCTGCCACAGTACAGACCCGGGTTCGATTCTCGGCTGGTGCAAGTATTTTTTCTAACACAAAGGATGTTCACTTTTGTTTACCTATTTTCTACGGGATAGTTTTCTGAGACAATTAAACAATACAGATCCATGGTGCAATTGTAGCGCGTTTGACTCCAGATCAGAAGGTTGCGTATTCGATTCACTTTGGGTTAAATATCCCTATCGAAATTGGATCAAGCATTTTAGTAGTTCCTCCTTCATGTTTCGTTCTCACGTTTTCTTGTTTGTGGATTGGTCTACCACACATTTAAAAATAAAACTAGAACACCTGCTAATATGAGGCTACCTTTTTAGCATGCGCATGATTATCAAAAACAGATTTCAAGCGCAGCTTTGTAACTCATGGTTAAGAACTAAATATGAAAACCCCGCTATTCACTTAATGCCATGTTGAACTAGGCGAGACGATTACTAACGTGTACATTTAATGATTTCAATAATTAGAATGAAAATGTAATTTTCAATGATGAATCTTCGTACAAGTAGTCATGCAAGTATATACAATGTTACACTACAATGCCAAATATCACAAAGGACTACATTGTTATAAAGCTCATCGCACACCATGATCGTTCATTCAAATACCATAAAATCCATTATAACACACTCATATCCCAATGCCAACTCAATTTCACACACAAGGTCTGCTTCTCACATGTTCATAATAACTAAGTTTCTTGTATAACCGTAATCTACAAATACCAACTTTTCTCTCTGCCTCCCCCCAACCCTTTACACTCCACATTCAAAGTCATCGAGATCTTCGACCAAGCCATCGTTCATAAATAGGTTTAAAGCCAAGGACCCAACTGGAGGATTGGTTACCTCTGAAATTATGTGCATGATCTCATCCATATTTTTCATAGGCTCCAACTCCTGATATCCATCGTTCATCATGTCCACTTGATCTGATCCTTAAATAATCTCTTCTAGATCCATTGATGTTGCTTTATATTTGGCGTTGTAGTTCTCTAATAAAACTCTATGTTTGTCCAAGTGTTAGGAGTTCAAATTCAATCTCATATCGGTTGACATAAATTAATGTTTGAAAAATTTATCCTAGGACCTTTAATATTAGTTACTTGCTTCAGGTTTTTGATCATGAGCCTTGATTATTTTTCAATGAATATAATTAACAAATTAGCACCAGTGGTTTAGTGGTAGAATAGTACCCTTCCACAGTACAAACTCGGGTTCGATTCCCAACTGGTGCAAGTATTTTTTTTCAAACAGAAAGGATGTTCACTTTCATTTACCAATTTTGTACGGGATAATTATGTGAGACTATGAAACAATATGGATCCATGGCACAATGGTAGTGTGTCTGAATCTAGATCAGAAGGTTGTGTGTTTGATTCACGTTGGCTTCAATATCTCCATCGAAAATGGATCAAGCATTCTAGTTTTTCCTCCTTCATGTTTCGTTCTCAAGTTTTCTTGTTTGTTGATTGGTCTACCACACATTGAAAAAAAAAAAAAAAACCAGAACACCTGCTAATATGAGGCTACGTTTTTAGCATGCACATGCTTATAAAAAAAAAGATTTCAAGTGAAGCTTTGTAACTCATGGTTAAGAACTAAATATCAAAACCCCGCTATTCGCTTAATTCCATGTTGAACTAGGTGAGATGATCACTAACGTGTACATTTAATGATTTCAACAATTAGAATAAAATGAAATTTTCAACGATGAATCTACATACAAGTAGTCATACAAGTGTATATAATGTTACACTACCATGCCTCATATCACAAAGGACTACATTGTTATAAAGCTCACTGCACACCATGATGCGTTCATTTAAATACCAAAAAATCCATTAGAACACGCTCCCATCCCAAAGCAACCTCAGTTACATACACAAGGTCTGCTTCTCACTTGTTCATAATAGCTAAGTCTCTTGTATAACCTTAATCTACAAATACCAACTTTTCACCCGCCTCCCGCCAGTTAACACTCCAAAGTCATCGAGATCTTCACCAAGCCATCGTCCATAAATAGGTTTAGAGCCTAGGACCCATCTGGAGGATTGGTTGCCTCTGAAATTATGCGCATGATCTCATCCATGTTTTTGATAGGCTAATCAAACTCCTGATATCCATCGTTCATCATGTCCAGTTGATCTGATCCTTAAATAATCTCTTCAAGATCCACTGATGTTGCTTTATCTCTGGCATTGTAGTTCTCTAATAAAACACAATGTTTGTCCAAGTGTTGGGAGTTCAAATTCAATCTCATATCTGTTGACATAAACTAATGTTTGCGAAATTTATACTAGGACCTTTAATATTAGTTACTTACTTCAGGTTTTAGATCATGAGCCTTGATTAGTTTTAAATGAATGTAATTAACAACTTAGCATCAGTGGTCTAGTGCTAGAATAGTACCCTGCCACAGTACAGACCCGGGTTCGATTCTCGGCTGGTGCAAGTATTTTTTCTAACACAAAGGATGTTCACTTTCGTTTACCTATTGTCTACGGGATAATTTTCTGAGACAATTAAACAATACAAATCTATGGCGCAATGGTAGCGCGTTTGACTCGCATCGTAAGGTTGCGTATTCGATTCACTTTGGGTTAAATATCCCTATCGAAATTGGATCAAGCATTTTAGTAGTTCCTCCTTCATGTTTCGTTCTCACGTTTTCTTGTTTGTGGATTGGTCTACCACACATTGAAAAAAAAAACTAGAACACCTGCTAATATGAGGCTACCATTTTAGCATGCGCATGATTATCAAAAACAGATTTCAAGCGCAGCTTTGTAACTCATGGTTAAGAACTAAATATGAAAACCCCGAGATTCACTTAATGCCATGTTGAACTAGGCGAGATGATTACTAACGTGTACATTTAATGATTTCAATAATTAGAATGAAAATGTAATTTTCAACGATGAATCTTCGTACAAGTAGTCATACAAGTATATACAATGTTACACTACAATGCCACATATCACAAAGGACTACATTGTTATAAAGCTCACTGCACACCATGATGCGTTCATTCAAATACCATAAAATCCATTATAACACACTCATATCCAAATGCCAACTCAATTTCATACACAAGGTCTGCTTCTCACATGTTCATAATAGCTAAGTTTCTTGTATAACCTTAATCTACAAATACCAACTTTTCACCCTGCCTCCCGCCAACCGTTAACACTCCAAAGTCATCGAGATCTTCGACCAAGCCATCGTCCATAAATATGTTTAGAGCCTAGGACCCATCTGGAGGATTGGTTGCCTCTGAAATTATGCGCATGATCTCATCCATGTTTTTGATAGGCTAATCAAACTCCTGATATCCATCGTTCATCATGTCCAGTTGATCTGATCCTTAAATAATCTCTTCAAGATCCACTGATGTTGCTTTATCTCTGGCATTGTAGTTCTCTAATAAAACCCAATGTTTGTCCAAGTGTTAGGAGTTCAAATTCAATCTCATATCTGTTGACATAAACTAATGTTTGCGAAATTTATACTAGGACCTTTAATATTAATTACTTACTTCAGGTTTTAGATCATGAGCCTTGAGTAGTTTTAAATGAATGTAATTAACAACTTAGCATCAGTGGTCTAGTGCTAGAATAGTACCCTGCCACAGTACAGAACCGGGTTCGATTCACGGCTGGTGCAAGTATTTTTTCTAACAGAAAGGATGTTCACTTTCGTTTACCTATTTTCTACGGGATAATTTTCTGAGACAATTAAACAATACAGATCCATGGCGCAATGGTAGCGCGTTTGACTCCAGATCAGAAGGTTGCGTATTCGATTCACTTTGGGTTAAATATCCCTATCGAAATTGGATCAACCATTTTAGTTTTTCCTTCTTCATGTTTCGTTCTCACGTTTTCTTGTTTGTGGATTGGTCTACCACACATTGAAAAAAAAATAGAACACCTACTAATATGAGGCTACCTTTTTAGCATGCGCATGAAGATAAAAACAGATTTCAAGCGCAGCTTTGTAACTCATGGTTAAGAACTAAATATGAAAACCCCGAGATTCACTTAATGCCATGTTGAACTAGGCGAGATGATTACTAACGTGTACATTTAATGATTTCAATAATTAGAATGAAAATGTAATTTTCAACGATGAATCTTCGTACAAGTAGTCATACAAGTATATACAATGTTACACTACAATGCCACATATCACAAAGGACTACATTGTTATAAAGCTCATCGCGCACACCATGATGCGTTCATTCAAATACCATAAAATCCATTATAACACACTCATATCCAAATGCCAACTCAATTTCATACACAAGGTCTACTTCTCACATGTTCATAATAGCTAAGTTTCTTGTATAACCTTAATCTACAAATACAAACTTTTCACCCTGCCTCCCGCCAACCGTTAACACTTCAAAGTCATCGAGATCTTCGACCAAGCCATCGTCCATAAATAGGTTTAGAGCCTAGGACCCATCTGGAGGATTGGTTGCCTCTGAAATTATGCGCATGATCTCATCCATGTTTTTGATAGGCTAATCAAACTCCTGATATCCATCGTTCATCATGTCCAGTTGATCTGATCCTTAAATAATCTCTTCAAGATCCACTGATGTTGCTTTATCTCTGGCATTGTAGTTCTCTAATAAAACCCAATGTTTGTCCAAGTGTTAGGAGTTCAAATTCAATCTCATATCTGTTGACATAAACTAATGTTTGCGAAATTTATACTAGGACCTTTAATATTAATTACTTACTTCAGGTTTTAGATCATGAGCCTTGAGTAGTTTTAAATGAATGTAATTAACAACTTAGCATCAGTGGTCTAGTGCTAGAATAGTACCCTGCCACAGTACAGACCCGGGTTCGATTCACGGCTGGTGCAAGTATTTTTTCTAACAGAAAGGATGTTCACTTTCGTTTACCTATTTTCTACGGGATAATTTTCTGAGACAATTAAACAATACAGATCCATGGCGCAATGGTAGCGCGTTTGACTCCAGATCAGAAGGTTGCGTATTCGATTCACTTTGGGTTAAATATCCCTATCGAAATTGGATCAAGCATTTTAGTAGTTCCTCCTTCATGTTTCGTTCTCACATTTTCTTGTTTGTGGATTGGTCTACCACACATTTAAAAATAAAACTAGAACACCTGCTAATATGAGGCTACCTTTTTAGCATGCGCATGATTATCAAAAACAGATTTCAAGCGCAGCTTTTTGTAACTCATGGTTAAGAACTAAATATGAAAACCCCGCTATTCACTTAATGCCATGTTGAACTAGGCGAGACGATTACTAACGTGTACATTTAATGATTTCAATAATTAGAATGAAAATGTAATTTTCAATGATGAATCTTCGTACAAGTAGTCATGCAAGTATATACAATGTTACACTACAATGCCAAATATCACAAAGGACTACATTGTTATAAAGCTCACTGCACACCATGATGCGTTCATTCAAATACCATAAAATCCATTATAACACACTCATATCCCAATGCCAACTCAATTTCACACACAAGGTCTGCTTCTCACATGTTCATAATAACTAAGTTTCTTGTATAACCGTAATCTACAAATACCAACTTTTCTCTCTGCCTCCCCCCAACCCTTTACACTCCACATTCAAAGTCATCGAGATCTTCGACCAAGCCATCGTTCATAAATAGGTTTAAAGCCAAGGACCCAACTGGAGGATTGGTTACCTCTGAAATTATGTGCATGATCTCATCCATATTTTCATAGGCTGCTCCAACTCCTGATATCCATCGTTCATCATGTCCACTTGATCCTTAAATAATCTCTTCTAGATCCATTGATGTTGCTTTATATTTGGCGTTGTAGTTCTCTAATAAAACTCTATGTTTGTCCAAGTGTTAGGAGTTCAAATTCAATCTCATATCGGTTGACATAAATTAATGTTTGAAAAATTTATCCTAGGACCTTTAATATTAGTTACTTGCTTCAGGTTTTTGATCATGAGCCTTGATTATTTTTCAATGAATATAATTAACAAATTAGCACCAGTGGTTTAGTGGTAGAATAGTACCCTTCCACAGTACAAACTCGGGTTCGATTCCCAACTGGTGCAAGTATTTTTTTTCAAACAGAAAGGATGTTCACTTTCATTTACCAATTTTGTACGGGATAATTATGTGAGACTATTAAACAATATGGATCCATGGCACAATGGTAGTGCGTCTGAATCTAGATCAGAAGGTTGTGTGTTTGATTCACGTTGGCTTCAATATCTCCATCGAAAATGGATCAAGCATTCTAGTTTTTCCTCCTTCATGTTTCGTTCTCAAGTTTTCTTGTTTGTTGATTGGTCTACCACACATTGAAAAAAAAAAAAAAACCAGAACACCTGCTAATATGAGGCTACGTTTTTAGCATGCACATGCTTATAAAAAAAAAAAGATTTCAAGTGAAGCTTTGTAACTCATGGTTAAGAACTAAATATCAAAACCCCGCTATTCGCTTAATTCCATGTTGAACTAGGTGAGATGATCACTAACGTGTACATTTAATGATTTCAACAATTAGAATAAAATGAAATTTTCAACGATGAATCTACATACAAGTAGTCATACAAGTGTATATAATGTTACACTACCATGCCTCATATCACAAAGGACTACATTGTTATAAAGCTCACTGCACACCATGATGCGTTCATTTAAATACCAAAAAATCCATTAGAACACGCTCCCATCCCAAAGCAACCTCGCCATACACAAGGTCCGCTTCACTTGTTCATAATAGCTAAGTCTCTTGTATAACCTTAATCTACAAATACCAACTTTTCACCCTGCCTCCCGCCAACCGTTAACACTCCAAAGTCATCGAGATCTTCGACCAAGCCATCGTCCATAAATAGGTTTAGAGCCTAGGACCCATCTGGAGGATTGGTTGCCTCTGAAATTATGCGCATGATCTCATCCATGTTTTTGATAGGCTAATCAAACTCCTGATATCCATCGTTCATCATGTCCAGTTGATCTGATCCTTAAATAATCTCTTCAAGATCCACTGATGTTGCTTTATCTCTGGCATTGTAGTTCTCTAATAAAACCCAATGTTTGTCCAAGTGTTGGGAGTTCAAATTCAATCTCATATCTGTTGACATAAACTAATGTTTGCGAAATTTATACTAGGACCTTTAATATTAGTTACTTACTTCAGGTTTTAGATCATGAGCCTTGATTAGTTTTAAATGAATGTAATTAACAACTTAGCATCAGTGGTCTAGTGCTAGAATAGTACCCTGCCACAGTACAGACCCGGGTTCGATTCTCGGCTGGTGCAAGTATTTTTTCTAACACAAAGGATGTTCACTTTCGTTTACCTATTTTCTACGGGATAATTTTCTGAGACAATTAAACAATACAAATCTATGGCGCAATGGTAGCGCGTTTGACTCCAGATCAGAAGGTTGCGTATTCGATTCACTTTGAGTTAAATATCCCTATCGAAATTGGATCAAGCATTTTAGTAGTTCCTCCTTCATGTTTCGTTCTCATGTTTTCTTGTTTGT
This sequence comes from Portulaca oleracea, assembly GCA_029582165.1. Taxonomy (NCBI): domain Eukaryota; kingdom Viridiplantae; phylum Streptophyta; class Magnoliopsida; order Caryophyllales; family Portulacaceae; genus Portulaca; species Portulaca oleracea. Next base: position 15,766,548 of record CM055881.1, read on the forward strand.
GGATTGGTCTACCACACATTGAAAAAAAAAAACTAGAACACCAGCTAATATGAGGCTACCTTTTTAGCATGCGCATGAAGATAAAGCAGTTTCAAGCGCAGCTTTGTAACTCATGGTTAAGAACTAAATATGAAAACCCCGAGATTCACTTAATGCCATGTTGAACTAGGCGAGATGATTACTAACGTGTACATTTAATGATTTCAATAATTAGAATGAAAATGTAATTTTCAACGATGAATCTTCGTACAAGTAGTCATACAAGTATATACAATGTTACACTACAATGCTACATATCACAAAGGACTACATTGTTATAAAGCTCACTGCACACCATGATGCGTTCATTCAAATACCATAAAATCCATTATAACACACTCATATCCCAATGCCAACTCAATTTCATACACAAGGTCTGCTTCTCACATGTTCATAATAGCTAAGTTTCTTGTATAACCTTAATCTACAAATACCAACTTTTCACCCTGCCTCCCGCCAACCGTTAACACTCCAAAGTCATCGAGATCTTCGACCAAGCCATCGTCCATAAATATGTTTAGAGCCTAGGACCCATCTGGAGGATTGGTTGCCTCTGAAATTATGCGCATGATCTCATCCATGTTTTTGATAGGCTAATCAAACTCCTAATATCCATCGTTCATCATGTCCAGTTGATCTGATCCTTAAATAATCTCTTCAAGATCCATTGATGTTGCTTTATCTCTGGCATTGTAGTTCTTTAATAAAACCCAATGTTTGTCCAAGTGTTAGGAGTTCAAATTCAATCTCATATCTGTTGACATAAACTAATGTTTGCGAAATTTACACTAGGACCTTTAATATTAATTACTTACTTCAGGTTTTAGATCATGAGCCTTGATTAGTTTTAAATGAATGTAATTAACAACTTAGCATCAGTGGTCTAGTGCTAGAATAGTACCACCACAATGCACTGGTTCGATTCGATTCTCGGTGCAAGTATTTTTCTAATGAAAGGATGTTCACTTTCGTTTACCTATTTTCTACGGGATAATTTTCTGAGACAATTAAACAATACAGATCCATGGCGCAATGGTAGCGCGTTTGACTCCAGATCAGAAGGTTGCGTATTCGATTCACTTTGGGTTAAATATCCCTATCGAAATTGGATCAACCATTTTAGTTTTTCCTTCTTCATGTTTCATTCTCACATTTTCTTGTTTGTGGATTGGTCTACCACACATTGAAAAAAAAATAGAACACCTACTAATATGAGGCTACCTTTTTAGCATGCGCATGAAGATAAAAACAGATTTCAAGCGCAGCTTTGTAACTCATGGTTAAGAACTAAATATGAAAACCCCGAGATTCACTTAATGCCATGTTGAACTAGGCGAGATGATTACTAACGTGTACATTTAATGATTTCAATAATTAGAATGAAAATGTAATTTTCAACGATGAATCTTCGTACAAGTAGTCATACAAGTATATACAATGTTACACTACAATGCCACATATCACAAAGGACTACATTGTTATAAAGCTCACTGCACACCATGATGCGTTCATTCAAATACCATAAAATCCATTATAACACACTCATATCCAAATGCCAACTCAATTTCATACACAAGGTCTACTTCTCACATGTTCATAATAGCTAAGTTTCTTGTATAACCTTAATCTACAAATACAAACTTTTCACCCTGCCTCCCGCCAACCGTTAACACTTCAAAGTCATCGAGATCTTCGACCAAGCCATCGTCCATAAATAGGTTTAGAGCCTAGGACCCATCTGGAGGATTGGTTGCCTCTGAAATTATGCGCATGATCTCATCCATGTTTTTGATAGGCTAATCAAACTCCTGATATCCATCGTTCATCATGTCCAGTTGATCTGATCCTTAAATAATCTCTTCAAGATCCACGATGTTGCTTTATCTACGGCATTGTAGTTCTCTAATAAAACCCAATGTTTGTCCAAGTGTTAGGAGTTCAAATTCAATCTCATATCTGTTGACATAAACTAATGTTTGCGAAATTTATACTAGGACCTTTAATATTAATTACTTACTTCAGGTTTTAGATCATGAGCCTTGAGTAGTTTTAAATGAATGTAATTAACAACTTAGCATCAGTGGTCTAGTGCTAGAATAGTACCCTGCCACAGTACAGAACCGGGTTCGATTCACGGCTGGTGCAAGTATTTTTTCTAACAGAAAGGATGTTCACTTTCGTTTACCTATTTTCTACGGGATAATTTTCTGAGACAATTAAACAATACAGATCCATGGCGCAATGGTAGCGCGTTTGACTCCAGATCAGAAGGTTGCGTATTCGATTCACTTTGGGTTAAATATCCCTATCGAAATTGGATCAAGCATTTTAGTAGTTCCTCCTTCATGTTTCGTTCTCACGTTTTCTTGTTTGTGGATTGGTCTACCACACATTTAAAAATAAAACTAGAACACCTGCTAATATGAGGCTACCTTTTTAGCATGCGCATGATTATCAAAAACAGATTTCAAGCGCAGCTTTGTAACTCATGGTTAAGAACTAAATATGAAAACCCCGCTATTCACTTAATGCCATGTTGAACTAGGCGAGACGATTACTAACGTGTACAGTTAATGATTTCAATAATTAGAATGAAAATGTAATTTTCAATGATGAATCTTCGTACAAGTAGTCATGCAAGTATATACAATGTTACACTACAATGCCAAATATCACAAAGGACTACATTGTTATAAAGCTCACTGCACACCATGATGCGTTCATTCAAATACCATAAAATCCATTATAACACACTCATATCCCAATGCCAACTCAATTTCAAACACAAGGTCTGCTTCTCACATGTTCATAATAACTAAGTTTCTTGTATAACCGTAATCTACAAATACCAACTTTTCTCTCTGCCTCCCCCCAACCCTTTACACTCCACATTCAAAGTCATCGAGATCTTCGACCAAGCCATCGTTCATAAATAGGTTTAAAGCCAAGGACCCAACTGGAGGATTGGTTACCTCTGAAATTATGTGCATGATCTCATCCATATTTTTCATAGGCTGCTCCAACTCCTGATATCCATCGTTCATCATGTCCACTTGATCTGATCCTTAAATAATCTCTTCTAGATCCATTGATGTTGCTTTATATTTGGCGTTGTAGTTCTCTAATAAAACTCTATGTTTGTCCAAGTGTTAGGAGTTCAAATTCAATCTCATATCGGTTGACATAAATTAATGTTTGAAAAATTTATCCTAGGACCTTTAATATTAGTTACTTGCTTGTGTTTTGATCATGAGCCTTGATTATTTTTCAATGAATATAATTAACAAATTAGCACCAGTGGTTTAGTGGTAGAATAGTACCCTTCCACAGTACAAACTCGGGTTCGATTCCCAACTGGTGCAAGTATTTTTTTTCAAACAGAAAGGATGTTCACTTTCATTTACCAATTTTGTACGAGATAATTATGTGAGACTATTAAACAATATGGATCCATGGCACAATGGTAGTGCGTCTGAATCTAGATCAGAAGGTTGTGTGTTTGATTCACGTTGGCTTCAATATCTCCATCGAAAATGGATCAAGCATTCTAGTTTTTCCTCCTTCATGTTTCGTTCTCAAGTTTTCTTGTTTGTTGATTGGTCTACCACACATTGAAAAAAAAAAAAAAAAAACCAGAACACCTGCTAATATGAGGCTACGTTTTTAGCATGCACATGCTTATAAAAAAAAAGATTTCAAGTGAAGCTTTGTAACTCATGGTTAAGAACTAAATATCAAAACCCCGCTATTCGCTTAATTCCATGTTGAACTAGGTGAGATGATCACTAACGTGTACATTTAATGATTTCAACAATTAGAATAAAATGAAATTTTCAACGATGAATCTACATACAAGTAGTCATACAAGTGTATATAATGTTACACTACCATGCCTCATATCACAAAGGACTACATTGTTATAAAGCTCACTGCACACCATGATGCGTTCATTTAAATACCAAAAAATCCATTAGAACACGCTCCCATCCCAAAGCAACCTCAGTTACATACACAAGGTCTGCTTCTCACTTGTTCATAATAGCTAAGTCTCTTGTATAACCTTAATCTACAAATACCAACTTTTCACCCTGCCTCCCGCCAACCGTTAACACTCCAAAGTCATCGAGATCTTCGACCAAGCCATCGTCCATAAATAGGTTTAGAGCCTAGGACCCATCTGGAGGATTGGTTGCCTCTGAAATTATGCGCATGATCTCATCCATGTTTTTGATAGGCTAATCAAACTCCTGATATCCATCGTTCATCATGTCCAGTTGATCTGATCCTTAAATAATCTCTTCAAGATCCACTGATGTTGCTTTATCTCTGGCATTGTAGTTCTCTAATAAAACCCAATGTTTGTCCAAGTGTTGGGAGTTCAAATTCAATCTCATATCTGTTGACATAAACTAATGTTTGCGAAATTTATACTAGGACCTTTAATATTAGTTACTTACTTCAGGTTTTAGATCATGAGCCTTGATTAGTTTTAAATGAATGTAATTAACAACTTAGCATCAGTGGTCTAGTGCTAGAATAGTACCCTGCCACAGTACAGACCCGGGTTCGATTCTCGGCTGGTGCAAGTATTTTTTCTAACACAAAGGATGTTCACTTTCGTTTACCTATTTTCTACGGGATAATTTTCTGAGACAATTAAACAATACAAATCTATGGCGCAATGGTAGCGCGTTTGACTCCAGATCAGAAGGTTGCGTATTCGATTCACTTTGAGTTAAATATCCCTATCGAAATTGGATCAAGCATTTTAGTAGTTCCTCCTTCATGTTTCGTTCTCATGTTTTCTTGTTTGTGGATTGGTCTACCACACATTGAAAAAAGAAACTAGAACACCAGCTAATATGAGGCTACCTTTTTAGCATGCGCATGAAGATAAAAACAGATTTCAAGCGCAGCTTTGTAACTCATGGTTAAGAACTAAATATGAAAACCCCGAGATTCACTTAATGCCATGTTGAACTAGGCGAGATGATTACTAACGTGTACATTTAATGATTTCAATAATTAGAATGAAAATGTAATTTTCAACGATGAATCTTCGTACAAGTAGTCATACAAGTATATACAATGTTACACTACAATGCTACATATCACAAAGGACTACATTGTTATAAAGCTCACTGCACACCATGATGCGTTCATTCAAATACCATAAAATCCATTATAACACACTCATATCCCAATGCCAACTCAATTTCATACACAAGGTCTGCTTCTCACATGTTCATAATAGCTAAGTTTCTTGTATAACCTTAATCTACAAATACCAACTTTTCACCCTGCCTCCCGCCAACCGTTAACACTCCAAAGTCATCGAGATCTTCGACCAAGCCATCGTCCATAAATATGTTTAGAGCCTAGGACCCATCTGGAGGATTGGTTGCCTCTGAAATTATGCGCATGATCTCATCCATGTTTTTGATAGGCTAATCAAACTCCTGATATCCATCGTTCATCATGTCCAGTTGATCTGATCCTTAAATAATCTCTTCAAGATCCACTGATGTTGCTTTATCTCTGGCATTGTAGTTCTCTAATAAAACCCAATGTTTGTCCAAGTGTTAGGAGTTCAAATTCAATCTCATATCTGTTGACATAAACTAATGTTTGCGAAATTTACACTAGGACCTTTAATATTAATTACTTACTTCAGGTTTTAGATCATGAGCCTTGATTAGTTTTAAATGAATGTAATTAACAACTTAGCATCAGTGGTCTAGTGCTAGAATAGTACCGCCACGATGCACCGTTCGATTCTCTACCGTGAGAGTATTTTTCTAACAAAGGATGTTCACTTCGTTTACCTATTTTCTGGGATAATTTTACGAGACAATTAAACAATACAGATCCATGGCGCAATGGTAGCGCGTTTGACTCCAGATCAGAAGGTTGCGTATTCGATTCACTTTGGGTTAAATATCCCTATCGAAATTGGATCAACCATTTTAGTTTTTCCTTCTTCATGTTTCGTTCTCACGTTTTCTTGTTTGTGGATTGGTCTACCACACATTGAAAAAAAAATAGAACACCTACTAATATGAGGCTACCTTTTTAGCATGCGCATGAAGATAAAAACAGATTTCAAGCGCAGCTTTGTAACTCATGGTTAAGAACTAAATATGAAAACCCCGAGATTCACTTAATGCCATGTTGAACTAGGCGAGATGATTACTAACGTGTACATTTAATGATTTCAATAATTAGAATGAAAATGTAATTTTCAACGATGAATCTTCGTACAAGTAGTCATACAAGTATATACAATGTTACACTACAATGCCACATATCACAAAGGACTACATTGTTATAAACCTCACTGCACACCATGATGCGTTCATTCAAATACCATAAAATCCATTATAACACACTCATATCCTAATGCCAACTCAATTTCATACACAAGGTCTGCTTCTCACATGTTCATAATAGCTAAGTTTCTTGTATAACCTTAATCTACAAATACCAACTTTTCACCGCTTCTCCGCCAACCGTTAACACTCCAAAGTCATCGAGATCTTCGACCAAGCCATCGTCCATAAATATGTTTAGAGCCTAGGACCCATCTGGAGGATTGGTTGCCTCTGAAATTATGCGCATGATCTCATCCATGTTTTTGATAGGCTAATCAAACTCCTGATATCCATCGTTCATCATGTCCAGTTGATCTGATCCTTAAATAATCTCTTCAAGATCCACTGATGTTGCTTTATCTCTGGCATTGTAGTTCTCTAATAAAACCCAATGTTTGTCCAAGTGTTAGGAGTTCAAATTCAATCTCATATCTGTTGACATAAACTAATGTTTGCGAAATTTATACTAGGACCTTTAATATTAATTACTTACTTCAGGTTTTAGATCATGAGCCTTGATTAGTTTTAAATGAATGAAATTAACAACTTAGCATCAGTGGTCTAGTGCTAGAATAGTACCCTGCCACAGTACAGAACCGGGTTCGATTCACGGCTGTTGCAAGTATTTTTTCTAACAGAAAGGATGTTCACTTTCGTTTACCTATTTTCTACGGGATAATTTTCTGAGACAATTAAACAATACAGATCCATGGCGCAATGGTAGCGCGTTTGACTCCAGATCAGAAGGTTGCGTATTCGATTCACTTTGGGTTAAATATCCCTATCGAAATTGGATCAAGCATTTTAGTTTTTCCTTCTTCATGTTTCATTCTCACATTTTCTTGTTTGTGGATTGGTCTACCACACATTGAAAAAAAAAACTAGAACACCTGCTAATATGAGGCTACCTTTTTAGCATGCGCATGAAGATAAAAACAGATTTCAAGCGCAGCTTTGTAACTCATGGTTAAGAACTAAATATGAAAACCCCGAGATTCACTTAATGCCATGTTGAACTAGGCGAGATGATTACTAACGTGTACATTTAATGATTTCAATAATTAGAATGAAAATGTAATTTTCAACGATGAATCTTAAATAAGTAGTCATACAAGTATATACAATGTTACACTACAATGCCACATATCACAAAGGACTACATTGTTATAAAGCTCACTGCACACCATGATGCGTTCATTCAAATACCATAAAATCCATTATAACACACTCATATCCTAATGCCAACTCAATTTCATACACAAGGTCTGCTTCTCACATGTTCATAATAGCTAAGTTTCTTGTATAACCTTAATCTACAAATACCAACTTTTCACCCTGCCTCCCGCCAACCGTTAACACTCCAAAGTCATCGAGATCTTTGACCAAGCCATCGTCCATAAATATGTTTAGAGCCTAGGACCCATCTGGAGGATTGGTTGCCTCTGAAAATATGCGCATGATCTCATCCATGTTTTTGATAGGCTAATCAAACTCCTGATATCCATCGTTCATCATGTCCAGTTGATCTGATCCTTAAATAATCTCTTCAAGATCCACTGATGTTGCTTTATCTCTGGAATTGTAGTTCTCTAATAAAACCCAATGTTTGTCCAAGTGTTAGGAGTTCAAATTCAATCTCATATCTGTTGACATAAACTAATGTTTGCGAAATTTATACTAGGACCTTTAATATTAATTACTTACTTCAGGTTTTAGATCATGAGCCTTGATTAGTTTTAAATGAATGTAATTAACAACTTAGCATCAGTGGTCTAGTGCTAGAATAATACCCTGCCACAGTACAGAACCGGGTTCGATTCACGGCTGGTGCAAGTATTTTTTCTAACAGAAAGGATGTTCACTTTCGTTTACCTATTTTCTACGGGATAGTTTTCTGAGACAATTAAACAATACAGATCCATGGCGCAATGGTAGCGCGTTTGACTCCAGATCAGAAGGTTGCGTATTCGATTCACTTTGGGTTAAATATCCCTATCGAAATTGGATCAAGCATTTTAGTTTTTCCTTCTTCATGTTTCGTTCTCACATTTTCTTGTTTGTGGATTGGTCTACCACACATTGAAAAAAAAAACTAGAACACCTGCTAATAGAGGCTACCTTTTTAGCATGCGCATGAAGATAAAAACAGATTTCAAGCGTAGCTTTGTAACTCATGGTTAAGAACTAAATATGAAAACCCCGAGATTCACTTAATGCCATGTTGAACTAGGCGAGATGATTACTAACGTGTACATTTAATGATTTCAATAATTAGAATGAAAATGTAATTTTCAACGATGAATCTTAAATGCGGTAGTCATACAAGTATATACAATGTTACACTACAATGCCACATATCACAAAGGACTACATTGTTATAAAGCTCACTGCACACCATGATGCGTTCATTCAAATACCATAAAATCCATTATAACACACTCATATCCTAATGCCAACTCAATTTCATACACAATGTCTGCTTCTCACATGTTCATAATAGTTAAGTTTCTTGTATTACCTTAATCTACAAATACCAACTTTTCACCCTGCCTCCCGCCAACCGTTAACACTCCAAAGTCATCGAGATCTTCGACCAAGCCATCGTCCATAAATATGTTTAGAGCCTAGGACCCATCTGGAGGATTGGTTGCCTCTGAAATTATGCGCATGATCTCATCCATGTTTTTGATAGGCTAATCAAACTCCTAATATCCATCGTTCATCATGTCCAGTTGATCTGATCCTTAAATAATCTCTTCAAGATCCACTGATGTTGCTTTATCTCTGGCATTGTAGTTCTCTAATAAAACCCAATGTTTGTCCAAGTGTTAGGAGTTCAAATTCAATCTCATATCTGTTGACATAAACTAATGTTTGCGAAATTTATACTAGGACCTTTAATATTAATTACTTACTTCAGGTTTTAGATCATGAGCCTTGATTAGTTTTAAATGAATGTAATTAACAACTTAGCATCAGTGGTCTAGTGCTAGAATAGTACCCTGCCACAGTACAGAACCGGGTTCGATTTACGGCTGGTGCAAGTATTTTTTCTAACAGAAAGGATGTTCACTTTCGTTTACCTATTTTCTACGGGATAGTTTTCTGAGACAATTAAACAATACAGATCCATGGCGCAATGGTAGCGCGTTTGACTCCAGATCAGAAGGTTGCGTATTCGATTCACTTTGGGTTAAATATCCCTATCGAAATTGGATCAAGCATTTTAGTTTTTCCTTCTTCATGTTTCGTTCTCACATTTTCTTGTTTGTGGATTGGTCTACCACACATTGAAAAAAAAAACTAGAACACCTGCTAATATGAGGCTACCTTTTTAGCATGCGCATGAAGATAAAAACAGATTTCAAGCGCAGCTTTGTAACTCATGGTTAAGAACTAAATATGAAAACCCCGAGATTCACTTAATGCCATGTTGAACTAGGCGAGATGATTACTAACGTGTACATTTAATGATTTCAATAATTAGAATGAAAATGTAATTTTCAACGATGAATCTTCGTACAAGTAGTCATACAAGTATATACAATGTTACACTACAATGCCACATATCACAAAGGACTACATTGTTATAAAGCTCATCGCACACCATGATGCGTTCATTCAAATACCATAAAATCCATTATAACACACTCATATCCTAATGCCAACTCAATTTCATACACAAGGTCCGCTTCACATGTTCATAATAGCTAAGTTTCTTGTATAACCTTAATCTACAAATACCAACTTTTCACCCCGCTTCCCGCCAACCGTTAACACTCCAAAGTCATCGAGATCTTCACCAAGCCATCGCCCATAAATATGTTTAGAGCCTAGGACCCATCCGGAGGATTGGTTGCCTCAAAAATATGCGCATGATCTCATCCATGTTTTTGATAGGCTAATCAAACTCCTGATATCCATCGTTCATCATGTCCAGTTGATCTGATCCTTAAATAATCTCTTCAAGATCCACTGATGTTGCTTTATCTCTGGCATTGTAGTTCTCTAATAAAACCCAATGTTTGTCCAAGTGTTAGGAGTTCAAATTCAATCTCATATCTGTTGACATAAACTAATGTTTGCGAAATTTATACTAGGACCTTTAATATTAATTACTTACTTCAGGTTTTAGATCATGAGCCTTGATTAGTTTTAAATGAATGTAATTAACAACTTAGCATCAGTGGTCTAGTGCTAGAATAATACCCTGCCACAGTACAGAACCGGGTTCGATTCACGGCTGGTGCAAGTATTTTTTCTAACAGAAAGGATGTTCACTTTCGTTTACCTATTTTCTACGGGATAGTTTTCTGAGACAATTAAACAATACAGATCCATGGCGCAATGGTAGCGCGTTTGACTCCAGATCAGAAGGTTGCGTATTCGATTCACTTTGGGTTAAATATCCCTATCGAAATTGGATCAAGCATTTTAGTTTTTCCTTCTTCATGTTTCGTTCTCACATTTTCTTGTTTGTGGATTGGTCTACCACACATTGAAAAAAAAAACTAGAACACCTGCTAATATGAGGCTACCTTTTTAGCATGCGCATGAAGATAAAAACAGATTTCAAGCGCAGCTTTGTAACTCATGGTTAAGAACTAAATATGAAAACCCCGAGATTCACTTAATGCCATGTTGAACTAGGCGAGATGATTACTAACGTGTACATTTAATGATTTCAATAATTAGAATGAAAATGTAATTTTCAACGATGAATCTTCGTACAAGTAGTCATACAAGTATATACAATGTTACACTACAATGCCACATATCACAAAGGACTACATTGTTATAAAGCTCACTGCACACCATGATGCGTTCATTCAAATACCATAAAATCCATTATAACACACTCATATCCCAATGCCAACTCAATTTCATACACAAGGTCCGCTTCACATGTTCATAATAGCTAAGTTTCTTGTATAACCTTAATCTACAAATACCAACTTTTCACCGCCTCCCGCCAACCGTTAACACTCCAAAGTCATCGAGATCTTCGACCAAGCCATCGTCCATAAATATGTTTAGAGCCTAGGACCCATCTGGAGGATTGGTTGCCTCTGAAATTATGCGCATGATCTCATCCATGTTTTTGATAGGCTAATCAAACTCCTAATATCCATCGTTCATCATGTCCAGTTGATCTGATCCTTAAATAATCTCTTCAAGATCCACTGATGTTGCTTTATCTCTGGCATTGTAGTTCTCTAATAAAACCCAATGTTTGTCCAAGTGTTAGGAGTTCAAATTCAATCTCATATCTGTTGACATAAACTAATGTTTGCGAAATTTATACTAGGACCTTTAATATTAATTACTTACTTCAGGTTTTAGATCATGAGCCTTGATTAGTTTTAAATGAATGTAATTAACAACTTAGCATCAGTGGTCTAGTGCTAGAATAGTACCGCCACGATCTAACCGGTTCGATTTACGGTGGTGCAAGTATTTTTCTAATGAAAGGATGTTCACTTTCGTTTACCTATTTTCTACGGGATAGTTTTACGAGACAATTAAACAATACAGATCCATGGCGCAATGGTAGCGCGTTGACTCGGCATCGTAAGGTTGCGTATTCGATTCACTTTGGGTTAAATATCCCTATCGAAATTGGATCAAGCATTTTAGTTTTTCCTTCTTCATGTTTCGTTCTCACATTTTCTTGTTTGTGGATTGGTCTACCACACATTGAAAAAAAAAACTAGAACACCTGCTAATATGAGGCTACCTTTTTAGCATGCGCATGAAGATAAAAACAGATTTCAAGCGCAGCTTTGTAACTCATGGTTAAGAACTAAATATGAAAACCCCGAGATTCACTTAATGCCATGTTGAACTAGGCGAGATGATTACTAACGTGTACATTTAATGATTTCAATAATTAGAATGAAAATGTAATTTTCAACGATGAATCTTCGTACAAGTAGTCATACAAGTATATACAATGTTACACTACAATGCCACATATCACAAAGGACTACATTGTTATAAAGCTCACACACACCATGATGCGTTCATTCAAATACCATAAAATCCATTATAACACACTCATATCCTAATGCCAACTCAATTTCATACACAAGGTCTGCTTCTCACATGTTCATAATAGCTAAGTTTCTTGTATAACCTTAATCTACAAATACCAACTTTTCACCCTGCCTCCCGCCAACCGTTAACACTCCAAAGTCATCGAGATCTTCGACCAAGCCATCTTCCATAAATATGTTTAGAGCCTAGGACCCATCTGGAGGATTGGTTGCCTCTGAAATTATGCGCATGATCTCATCCATGTTTTTGATAGGCTAATCAAACTCCTGATATCCATCGTTCATCATGTCCAGTTGATCTGATCCTTAAATAATCTCTTCAAGATCCACTGATGTTGCTTTATCTCTGGCATTGTAGTTCTCTAATAAAACCCAATGTTTGTCCAAGTGTTGGGAGTTCAAATTCAATCTCATATCTGTTGACATAAACTAATGTTTGCGAAATTTATAATAGGACCTTTAATATTAATTACTTACTTCAGGTTTTACATCATGAGCCTTGATTAGTTTTAAATGAATGTAATTAACAACTTAGCATCAGTGGTCTAGTGCTAGAATAGTACCCTGCCACAGTACAGAACCGGGTTCGATTCTCGGCTGGTGCAAGTATTTTTTCTAACAGAAAGGATGTTCACTTTCGTTTACCTATTTTCTACGGGATAATTTTCTGAGACAATTAAACAATACAGATCCATGGCGCAATGGTAGCGCGTTTGACTCCAGATCAGAAGGTTGCGTATTCGATTCACTTTGGGTTAAATATCCCTATCGAAATTGGATCAAGCATTTTAGTTTTTCCTTCTTCATGTTTCGTTCTCACGTTTTCTTGTTTGTGGATTGGTCTACCACACATTGAAAAAAAAATAGAACACCTGCTAATATGAGGCTACCTTTTTAGCATGCGCATGAAGATAAAAACAGATTTCAAGCGCAGCTTTGTAACTCATGGTTAAGAACTAAATATGAAAACCCCGAGATTCACTTAATGCCATGTTGAACTAGGCGAGATGATTACTAACGTGTACATTTAATGATTTCAATAATTAGAATGAAAATGTAATTTTCAACGATGAATCTTCGTACAAGTAGTCATACAAGTATATACAATGTTACACTACAATGCCACATATCACAAAGGACTACATTGTTATAAAGCTCACTGCACACCATGATGCGTTCATTCAAATACCATAAAATCCATTATAACACACTCATATCCAAATGCCAACTCAATTTCATACACAAGGTCTGCTTCTCACATGTTCATAATAGCTAAGTTTCTTGTATAACCTTAATCTACAAATACCAACTTTTCACCCTGCCTCCCGCCAACCGTTAACACTCCAAAGTCATCGAGATCTTCGACCAAGCCATCGTCCATAAATAGGTTTAGAGCCTAGGACCCATCTGGAGGATTGGTTGCCTCTGAAATTATGCGCATGATCTCATCCATGTTTTTGATAGGCTAATCAAACTCCTGATATCCATCGTTCATCATGTCCAGTTGATCTGATCCTTAAATAATCTCTTCAAGATCCACTGATGTTGCTTTATCTCTGGCATTGTAGTTCTCTAATAAAACCCAATGTTTGTCCAAGTGTTGGGAGTTCAAATTCAATCTCATATCTGTTGACATAAACTAATGTTTGCGAAATTTATAATAGGACCTTTAATATTAATTACTTACTTCAGGTTTTACATCATGAGCCTTGATTAGTTTTAAATGAATGTAATTAACAACTTAGCATCAGTGGTCTAGTGCTAGAATAGTACTTCGCCACAAGATGTAACCGGTTCGATTCTCGGTGCAAGTATTTTTCTAATGAAAGGATGTTCACTTTCGTTTACCTATTTTCTACGGGATAATTTTCTGAGACAATTAAACAATACAGATCCATGGCGCAATGGTAGCGCGTTTGACTCCAGATCAGAAGGTTGCGTATTCGATTCACTTTGGGTTAAATATCCCTATCGAAATTGGATCAAGCATTTTAGTTTTTCCTTCTTCATGTTTCGTTCTCACATTTTCTTGTTTGTGGATTGGTCTACCACACATTGAAAAAAAAAACTAGAACACCTGCTAATATGAGGCTACCTTTTTAGCATGCGCATGAAGATAAAAGCATTTCAAGCGCAGCTTTGTAACTCATGGTTAAGAACTAAATATGAAAACCCCGAGATTCACTTAATGCCATGTTGAACTAGGCGAGATGATTACTAACGTGTACATTTAATGATTTCAATAATTAGAATGAAAATGTAATTTTCAACGATGAATCTTCGTACAAGTAGTCATACAAGTATATACAATGTTACACTACAATGCCACATATCACAAAGGACTACATTGTTATAAAGCTCACTGCACACCATGATGCGTTCATTCAAATACCATAAAATCCATTATAACACACTCATATCCAAATGCCAACTCAATTTCATACACAAGGTCTGCTTCACATGTTCATAATAGCTAAGTTTCTTGTATAACCTTAATCTACAAATACCAACTTTTCACCCTGCCTCCCGCCAACCGTTAACACTCCAAAGTCATCGAGATCTTCGACCAAGCCATCGTCCATAAATAGGTTTAGAGCCTAGGACCCATCTGGAGGATTGGTTGCCTCTGAAATTATGCGCATGATCTCATCCATGTTTTTGATAGGCTAATCAAACTCCTGATATCCATCGTTCATCATGTCCAGTTGATCTGATCCTTAAATAATCTCTTCAAGATCCACTGATGTTGCTTTATCTCTGGCATTGTAGTTCTCTAATAAAACCCAATGTTTGTCCAAGTGTTGGGAGTTCAAATTCAATCTCATATCATTGACATAAACTAATGTTTATAAATTTATAATAGGACCTTTAATATTAATTACTTACTTCAGGTTTTACATCATGAGCCTTGATTAGTTTTAAATGAATGTAATTAACAACTTAGCATCAGTGGTCTAGTGCTAGAATAGTACCCTGCCACAGTACAGAACCGGGTTCGATTCTCGGCTGGTGCAAGTATTTTTTCTAACAGAAAGGATGTTCACTTTCGTTTACCTATTTTCTACGGGATAATTTTATGAGACAATTAAACAATACAGATCCATGGCGCAATGGTAGCGCTTTGACTCAGATCGAAGGTTGCGATTCGATTCACTTTGGGTTAAATATCCCTATCGAAATTGGATCAAGCATTTTAGTTTTTCCTTCTTCATGTTTCGCGTTTCACGCTTTGTGGATTGGTCTACCACACATTGAAAAAAAAATAGAACACCTGCTAATATGAGGCTACCTTTTTAGCATGCGCATGAAGATAAAAACAGATTTCAAGCGCAGCTTTGTAACTCATGGTTAAGAACTAAATATGAAAACCCCGAGATTCACTTAATGCCATGTTGAACTAGGCGAGATGATTACTAACGTGTACATTTAATGATTTCAATAATTAGAATGAAAATGTAATTTTCAACGATGAATCTTCGTACAAGTAGTCATACAAGTATATACAATGTTACACTACAATGCCACATATCACAAAGGACTACATTGTTATAAAGCTCACTGCACACCATGATGCGTTCATTCAAATAAAATAAAATTCATTATAACACGCTCACATCCCAAAGCCAACTCAATTACATACACAAGGTCTTCTTCTCACTTGTTCATAATAGCTAAGTTTCTTGTATAACCTTAATCTACAAATACCAACTTTTCTCTCTGCCTCCCCCCAACCCTTCACACTCCATATTCAAAGTCATCGAGATCTTCGACCAAGCCATCGTTCATAAATAGGTTTAGAGCCTAGGACCCAACTGGAGGATTGGTTACCTCTGAAATTATGTGCATGATCTCATCCATATTTTTCATAGGCTGCTCAAACTCCTGATATCCATCGTTCATCATGTCCACTTGATTTGATCCTTTAATAATCTCTTCAAGATCCATTGATGTTGCTTTATATATGGCGTTGTAGTTTTCTAAAAAAACTCTATGTTTGTCCAAGTGTTAGGAGTTCAAATTCAATCTCATATCAGTTGACATAAATTAATGTCTGAAAAATTTATTCTAGGACCATTAATATTAGTTACTTCCTTCAGGTTTTAGATCATGAGCCTTGATTATTTTTCAATGAATGTAATTAACAAATTAGCACCAGTGGTTTATTGGTAGAATAGTACCCTTCCACGGTACAAACTCGGGTTCGATTCCCAACTGGTGCAAGTATTTTTTTTCTAACAGAAAGGATGTTCACTTTCATTTACCTATTTTGTACGGGATAATTATGTGAGACTATTAAACAATATGGATCTATGGCGCAATGGTAGTGCGTCTGAATCTAGATCAGAAGGTTGTGTGTTTGATTCACGTTGGCTTCAATATCCCCATCGAAAATGGATCAAGCATTTTAGTTTTTCCTCCTTCATGTTTCGTTCTCACGTTTTCTTGTTTGTGGATTGGTCTACCACATGTTGAAAAAAAAAAAAAAACCAGAACACCTACTAATATAAGGCTACCTTTTTAGCATGCACATGCTTATCAAAAAAAGATTTCAAGGTCAACTTTCTAACTCATGGTTAAGAACTAAATATGAAAACCCTTCTATTCGCTTACTGCCATGTTGAACTTGGTGATATGATTACTAACGTGTACATTTAATGATTTCAACAATTAGAGTGAAAATGAAATTTTCAAAGATGAATCTACATACAATTAATCATAAACGTGTATATAATGTTACACTACAATGCCACATATCACAAAGGACGACATTGTTATAAAGCTCACTGCATACCATGATGCATTCATTCAAATAAAATAAAATTCATTATAACACGCTCACATCCCAAAGCCAACTCAATTACATACACAAGGTCTTCTTCTCACTTGTTCATAATAGCTAAGTTTCTTGTATAACCTTAATCTACAAATACCAACTTTTCTCTCTGCCTCCCCCCAACCCTTCGCACTCCATATTCAAAGTCATCGAGATCTTCGACCAAGCCATCGTTCATAAATAGGTTTAGAGCCTAGGACCCAACTGGAGGATTGGTTACCTCTGAAATTATGTGCATGATCTCATCCATATTTTTCATAGGCTGCTCAAACTCCTGATATCCATCGTTCATCATGTCCACTTGATTTGATCCTTAAATAATCTCTTCAAGATCCATTGATGTTGCTTTATATATGGCGTTGTAGTTTTCTAAAAAAACTCTATGTTTGTCCAAGTGTTAGGAGTTCAAATTCAATCTCATATCAGTTGACATAAATTAATGTCTGAAAAATTTATTCTAGGACCATTAATATTAGTTACTTCCTTCAGGTTTTAGATCATGAGCCTTGATTATTTTTCAATGAATGTAATTAACAAATTAGCACCAGTGGTTTATTGGTAGAATAGTACCCTTCCACGGTACAAACTCGGGTTCGATTCCCAACTGGTGCAAGTATTTTTTTTCTAACAGAAAGGATGTTCACTTTCATTTACCTATTTTGTACGGGATAATTATGTGAGACTATTAAACAATATGGATCTATGGCGCAATGGTAGTGCCCGAATCTAGATCAGAAGGTTGTGTGTTTGATTCACGTTGGCTTCAATATCCCCATCGAAAATGGATCAAGCATTTTAGTTTTTCCTCCTTCATGTTTCGTTCTCACGTTTTCTTGTTTGTGGATTGGTCTACCACATGTTGAAAAAAAAAAAAAACCAGAACACCTACTAATATAAGGCTACCTTTTTAGCATGCACATGCTTATCAAAAAAAGATTTCAAGGTCAACTTTCTAACTCATGGTTAAGAACTAAATATGAAAACCCTTCTATTCGCTTAATGCCATGTTGAACTTGGTGATATGATTACTAACGTGTACATTTAATGATTTCAACAATTAGAGTGAAAATGAAATTTTCAAAGATGAATCTACATACAATTAATCATAAACGTGTATATAATGTTACACTACAATGCCACATATCACAAAGGACGACATTGTTATAAAGCTCACTGCATACCATGATGCATTCATTCAAATAAAATAAAATTCATTATAACACGCTCACATCCCAAAGCCAACTCAATTACATACACAAGGTTTTCTTCTCACTTGTTCATAATAGCTAAGTTTCTTGTATAACCTTAATCTACAAATACCAACTTTTCTCTCTGCCTCCCCCCAACCCTTCACACTCCATATTCAAAGTCATCGAGATCTTCGACCAAGCCATCGTTCATAAATAGGTTTAGAGCCTAGGACCCAACTGGAGGATTGGTTACCTCTGAAATTATGTGCATGATCTCATCCATATTTTTCATAGGCTGCTCAAACTCCTGATATCCATCATTCATCATGTCCACTTGATTTGATCCTTAAATAATCTCTTCAAGATCCATTGATGTTGCTTTATCTTTGGCATTGTTGTTCTCTAATAAAACCAAATGTATGTCCAGGTGATAGGAGTTCAAATTCAATCTCCTATAAATTTATGTAAATTAATGTTTGAGAAATTTATACTAGGACCTTAAATATTAGTTACTTGCTTCAGGTTTTAGATCATGAGCCTCGATTAGTTTTCAATGAATGTAATTAACAAATTAGCACCAGTGGACTAGTGGTAGAATAGTACCCTGCCATGGTACAGACCCGGGTTTGATTCCCGGCTGGTGCAAGTATTTTTCTAATACAAAGGATGTTCACTTTCATTTTCTTTATTTTGTACGGGACAATTTTGTGAGATAATTAAACAATAAGGATCCATGGCGCAATTGTAGCGCGTCTGACTCCAGATCAGAAGGTTGCGTGTTTGATTCACGTTGGGTTCAATATCTCTTTCGAAAATGGATCAAGCATTTTAGTTTTTCCTCCTTCATGTTTCGTCTCACGTTTTCTTGTTTGTGGATTGGTCTACCACACATTGAAAAAAAAACCAGAACGCCTGCTAGTATGAGGCTACCTTTTTGAGCATCCACATGCTTATCAAAAAACGATTTCAAGCGCAGCTTTGTAACTCATGGTTAAGAACTAAATATGAAAACCCCATTATTCGCTTACTGCCATGTTGAACTTTGTGAGATGATTACTAACGTGTACATTTAATGTTTTCAACAATTAGAATGAAAATGAAATTTTCAAAGATGAATCTACATACAAGTAGTCATACAAGTGTATATAGCAGGTGTTCTAGTTTTTTTTTTTCAATGTGTGGTAGACCAATCCACAAACAAGAAAACGTGAGAACGAAACATGAAGGAGATATTGAACCCAACGTGAATCGAACACGCAACCTTCTGATATGGAGTCAGACGTGCTACCATTGCGCCATGGTAGACCAATCCACTAACAAGAAAATGTGAGATCGAAACATGAAGGAGGAAATACTCCAGATCAGAAGGTTGCATGTTCGATTCACGTTGGATACAATATCTCTTTCAAAAATGGATCAAGCATTTTGGTTTTTCCTCCTTCATGTTTCGTTCTGACGTTTTCTTGTTTGTGGATTGGTCTACCACACATTGAAAAAAAAAAACCAGAACACCTGCTAATATTAGGGTTGGGCGCGGATCGGATAATCGACCCGAGCATAAAAATGGATCGGATAACCGGATAGTCGGATAGTCAATATCCCGATCCGTATTTGAGCCGTAAATTACGGATAACCGCATTTTTGGTTAACTGGATTGTGGGATTATAAATTTTGTGATCCATATCCGATCCAAAAAGTCACAGTTAACCGAGTTTTTGGATCGGATAACGGATTATCCACGAAGCAGTGGGAAAGACGAGAAACAGAAAACACAAACACAATGACATTGTATATTTTAAGTGTGAAGACCGAAGAGACGTTGGTCTTGGAAGACTAAAGGAGTAAATAGGCCGCATGGGAATTGTACTGGGAGTAAATACTATGGCGTGCAAAAGTGTAAAATAGGATTATATTGAAAAAAGTCGGATTTTCGAATATACGAGATTTTTATTTTCCGATCCGTATCCGATCGGTGATCCGGAGAAAAATAGCGGATCGGATATCTAATCCAACAAAATAAAAAATTATCCACTAATTATGTATTTTTTTCGATCGGATTTTCGGATAGTTGAATTGGATCTCGGATTTCGGATTATGGATATTGCGCTCACCCCTAGCTAATATGAGGCTACCTTTTTAGCATGCACATGCTTATCAAAAACAGATTTCAAGCGCAGCTTTGTAACTCATGGTTAAAAACTAAATATGAAAACCCCGCTATTCGCTTAATGCCATGTTGAACTAGGTGAGATGATTACTAACGTGTACATTTAATGATTTAAACAATTAGAAAGAAAATGAAATTTTCAAAGATGAATCTACATACAAGTAGTCATACAAGTGTATATAATGTTACACTACAATGCCACATATCACAAAGGACTACATTGTTATAAAGCTCATTACACACCATGATGCGTTCATTCAAATACCATAAATCCATTATAACACGCTCATATCCCAATGCCAACTCAATTTCATACACAAGGTCTGCTTCTCACATGTTCATAATAGCTAAGTTTCTTGTATAACCTTAATCTACAAATACCAACTTTTCTCTCTGTCTCCCCCCAACCCTTCACACTCCACATTCAAAGTCATTGAGATCTTCGACCAAGCCATCGTCCATAAATAGGTTTAGAGCCTAGGACCTAGCCGGAGGATTGGTTGCCTCTGAAATTATGTGCATGATCTCATCCATATTTTTCATAGGCTGCTCAAACTCTTGATATCCATCGTTCATCATGTCCACTTGATCTGATCCTTAAATAATCTCTTCAAGATCCACTCACGTTGCTTTATCTCTGGCATTGTAGTTCTCTAATAAAACCCAATGTTTGTCCAAGTGTTAGGAGTTCAAATTCAATCTCATATCAGTTGACATAAATTAATGTTTGAGAAATTTATACTAGGACCTTTAATATTAGTTACTTGCTTCAGGTTTTAGATCATGAGCCTTGATTAGTTTTCAATGAATGTAATTAACAAATTAGCACCAATGGTCTATTGCTAGAATAGTACCCTACTACGGTACAGACCCGGGTTCGATTCCCGGCTGGTGCAAGTATTTTTTCTAACACAAAGGATGTTCACTTTCATTTACCTATTTTTTACGGGATAATTTTGTGAGACAATTAAACAATAAGGATCCCATGGCGCAATGGTAGCGCGTCTGACTCCAAATCAGAAGGTTGCGTGTTTGATTCACGTTGGGTTCAATATCTCTATCGAAAATGGATCAAGCATTTTATTTTGTCCTCCTTCATGTTTCGTTCTCACGTTTTCTTGTTTGTTGATTGGTCTACCACACATTGAAATAAAACCAGAACACCTGCTAATATGAGCCTACCTTTTTAGCATGGACATGCTTATCAAAAAAAGATTTCGAGCGCAGCTTTGTTACTCATGTTTAAGAACTAAATATGAAAACACCGCTATTCGCTTACTGCCATATTGAACTTGGTGAGATGATTACTAACATGTATATTTAATGATTTCAACAATTAGAATGAAAATGAAATTTTCAAAGATGAATCTACATACAAGTAGTCATACAAGTGTATATAATGTTACACTACAGTACCACATATTAGAAAGGACTACAGTGTTATAAAGCTCACTACACACCTTGATGCTTTCATTCAAAAACCATAAAATCTATCATAACATGCTCACATCCTAAAGCCAATTCAATTACATACACAAGGTCTTCTTCTCACTTGTTCATAATAGCTAAGCTTCTTGTATAACCTTAATCTACAAATACCAGCTTTTCTCTTTGTCCCCCAACCCTTCACACTCCACATTCAAATTTATCTAGATCTTCGACCAAGCCATCGTCCATAAATAGGTTTAGAGCTTAGGACCCAGCCGGAGGAATGGTTACCTCTGAAATTATGCGCATGATCTCATCCATATTTTGCATAGGCTGCTCAAACTCCTGATATCCGTCGTTCATCACGTCCAATTGTCCATTTGATGTGATCCTCAAATAATCTCTTCAAGATCCACTGATGTTGCCTTATCTATTGCCTTGTAATTCTCTATTAAACCTAATGTTTGTCCAAGTGTTAGGAGTTCAAATTTAATCTCACATCAGTTGACATAAATTAATGTTTGAGAAATTTATACTAGGACTTTTAATATTAGTTATTTGCTTCAGGTTTTAGATCATGAGTCTTTAGTAGTTTTCAATGAATGTAATTAATAAATTAGCACCAATGGTCTAGTTGTCAAAAGTATTGAGTTCTCTCAAAAGCTTTAAATCAATTTTGCAATTGCTTCCAAAATTACACCTATGGTGTGTTTGATGGTATACTGTGAGTTCGAGGAAAAAAAAATTTCTGAGAAATGCTTTTTCTTGAGCCCTTTAGAAAATTGTCTATTAAGCTTATTAGTGAAATAATGGAATGCTTGAATAAAAACGCCACTGAACTTTCCATTTTTGTTAAAGATGTCATTGGCATTTAAAAATTGTCATTATCACCACTCAACTTTCCAAAGTAGTAAAAAATGTCACTGAAATCTGTTATAGCAGGTGTTGAACCGGTTAATAGATTGTTTGGATAAAAATGTCACTCAACTTTCCCAAAAAGTCAAAAATGTCACTCAACTTTTTTAAAAAGATTTTTGGATGATAATATACCGACATTTGAGTGTACTGGATTGTAATATACCTGTCTTTACTATTGGACAACAATATTCCTGGTCTTTATACCTAGATGATATTATTATACCAATAGTAACTAAGAGGGTGGCGAACCAGTCTTCTTGCTGACGTGGCCGGTGGAGGGAAAAAATTTGCCCCGACCCAATAGCCCCCATTAACCTCTTCGTCTTTCTCACTAACCCAGGTTACAAGACATTGGTTTGTCGTGTGCCATACTACCATGTCAACCCGAATACCGCTTCACCACCCCCTTAGTCACTGTGTTGCCGTGTTGGGGCTGATTTTTTTAATATGGGTTAGTGAGAAAAACGAAGGGGTTAATAGGGTTATTGGATAAGGGCCTGTTCCCCCCCCCCCCCCCCCCCCCCCCCCGCATCAGAACGAAGACCAATTCACCAGTTACCACTCCCTTAGTCATTGTTGGTATAATAATCTCACCAAAATAAAAAAAGGTCAGGGATATTGTTGTTCAATGGTAAAGTCGGTATATTACAATCAAATACCCCATATTGTCATCCAATATCTCTTCCCAAAAAGTAAAAAATGCGACTACCATCAATTAAAATAGAAAAAACATATGTCACTAGCTTTCATTTATTTAAATTAATATATAAAATTCTTCGAGTTTCAACTAGAGATTCTCTAGAAAATACAAATCTTGTTTATAAATCATCTAATTGTAAATTAATACGATAAAAATTTTATATAGTAATATTAAATTTTTTATGTTTTCTCTGTAAAATTTTATATTATTTTATTTCTTATTTTATTCTTAAAATATTTATAATAATATTCTCTCTATAATTTATTCTCCATCACATTTACCTTACTATAACCTGCAACACATTATTTTAACGTCAAAAAATTTTACTGAAAATGTTTCCTAACCAAACGTTTCTCCTGCTTCACAACAGCCTTAGAAGGACTTGAAAAGAGGACCATTGTGACCCCTCAACCACAATAATTGAGGACCACCTTACCTTACTAGAACTTGAAAAGTACATAGCAACTCATCCACAATAGTCGAGAACCCAAAGACTTCTCTCCAATCTCTATCTCATTTACACATCACATGAGAAAGCATATTCTTCCAAGCATAGGGCATCTTAAAATCAGTGACTTTCGATACATACATGAGCTCTAGGAAACAAGTTACCAAAACCACAAGATAAAGAAAAGGAAACAATCACACAGACAAGAATTACAAAAATTAGTCCCTAGTTTCCAATGCACATTATGTATACCGCTTAGTCGCAGCATCTGCAACCAATCGAGACAATCATGAGACTGTTCATGTAATGAACTGAGGGATCCGGTTTTGAATGATGTACTTTTCACCATTCGTCGTCAAGACTAGCGCGGTGGAAACACAGGACAGTACAGACAAAGATGAAGAAGGAAGTCAGTTCAATGAACATGGCTCCGTTTCCAATTAGATTGGCATGCCTCAGAATCATAGGAATCGCGATGCTGCCCACAGCGGATGCTCCTGTCAAGAACTTGGCCGCATCAATCCACCTGCCAATACAACATCGTACCAATAGTTTCTTTAGCCATCACCTATCCACAACATCATGTACTACTCCCTCTGTCCCAAATTGCTTGTCACAATAACCAACTTCTCAGTCCCTTCTACAATTTCAACAGTTGTCGTTTCCATTTTACCCCTAATAAATAATTTATTTAGAATTCCAACGGTTTTTCTTTTTGTTTGTGCAGAGATTTTGCAAGGGTAAATTAAATAACTTACTAACTTTTCACTTCATTTCCAATAGGTCTTGGTCTTGTAAAAGTAGTTAGGGTGACCAACAGTTTGGGACAGAGGTAGTCCTCCCTCCGTCTCTTAATGAGTGTCAATTTTTCTAACTACCTTGTCCCTTTTTATTTGTCAATTTTACATTTCCAATAATTAAAATATCCATATTACCCTTAATTAATGAAAGTGATTTTAGTTTACCTTTTAAAATTCTCCTTTATTCCTCTCTTTCTCTTCATGACGGGCATATTTGTCCATATCTAATTTTTTCATTCTATTGCCAAGGTACATTGGGTTTACAAAGTTTGTTTGGGTGACACTTAAAAAGGGACGGAGGTAATAATTCATAACCTACATTTATTAACACCATGTTATTTGTTGTCTTGGAAATTGTATCCAGTCAAACTCTGAAAACTTTGACCATTAGATTCTCAATATATACAATATTTTGTTATATAAATGTACTACCGTTATATTCGTAACAAATAAGTATAATATTGCAATTGTTGATAAGATGTATGAGAAACTTGACCTTGGAGACAGTCAAATAATTGACAATTATGATGGGATGGAATGAGTACTATTTATGGATTGCATTTCAAAAATGATTTGTCTTACCCTCCACCATCTCGGCTTATTAAGAATTGTGTAGAACCACCGCCAAAGAACATGCATGGCATGGGTACCAACACGTACATGAGAGCTACAACAACCAAAAAATTGGCGTTTTTAGTACGCAACCAAAAGATCACATTTACTTAATGAGGGGCTGGAAATCATGCATACCTGACAACATCGGCCACCAGTTATTGTAAAGTACACAAGCCTGTCAAAAGCAGCTTGAGATTTCATTAACATAAACAGGGTAACACATATAATGCTCAAGTTAAGCTAGAAAGATAATACACCATAGAACTGATGCTCAAGTTAGTCGGACAAGTATTTGTGCTGAATATTAAACAAGGTTTCTAAACTGTCGAAAGTAGCTTGAGATTAACACCCCAAAGTACCTCCATAAATGCAACGGAGAATTTTTTTTAGAAGAAATCAAACACGGAAAAGTTTTAGAAGTGTGGACAAAATTAGTATGCAAAGCCAGAGGTGGTGTGAGCCCAGGGAAAACGGAAGCACTTACTTGAGCTTTCCAATGCAACCGGGCATGAAAAATTCTGACCAATGGTCCTAGTTTATGGGTTCAATTCATAAGGGGTAAATACTTTCGCAACTATGATCTATGTAGTCGTCAGTGTAAGAGTTCAGACTCTCATGTTTGGAAAGCATTCTTAGGTGAAGAGATATTCTTCGTAAAAGCCTCATCTAGAAACTAGAACAGGATACCACATCCTTTCAGTTTGACAATTGGATTGAAAATAGGAATCTAATTGAAATCCTTCATAAAATCCTCTCCCTAATGCTAAAATGACTTGATCACTCCAAATAAATGGGATTCCAATCGTGCAACTTTATCTCCAGATTAAATGATACCAAATTGTCACTTGAACTCATCATTTCAACTTAAGCATTCATATCAGATGGCCCCAACTTTGATATGGATAAGGACATCTAAGGCTTCATTTTCAACTAATGTAGAACCCAAAAAAAAAAAAAAAAAAAAAAACCTTTCTAGCTACATTGATCTTAACTAATGTAATTGTCGATTCACTTGAGCGTGTGATTGACATCCAGGGATCATGGGTTCGAAGTTCTGTTTTTGCAATTCAAACATCTCCCCTGGTGTTTACCTTGGCGTCTTGTCTTGTGTTGCTGCTGCCATATTGTGTACCCAGTTCGAGACTTGTATCATTTGATATGAAGATATTTTTATCCCTGTTCATATGATGCTATGCCATATTGCTATGTTTTATCATTTATGAACATAGTGGTTTCAAAAAAAAAAAAAAACAAAAAAAAAACGTAGTGGTTTCAGTTCTACATAGTGTTCTCTCTTCTTCATTGGCTAGGAACTTAGGATGCATTCCATATTTTCTGATGAATGATGATATGAGCGGCATTGAGTTTATCTAGATTGATTTTTAATTTATCCAATTTCCAATTTGAGATGCGAATGGTAGATCTTTATATTTATATGTTGTTAGTCTACCACACAATTCACCAAATTCTCTAAATCAAAGTAATATTTGAATTGAGGGAAGTTATTTAAGTTATTATGATTAACTTATTAACTTTGGTTAAATTTGTATTGAATAATTAGTAAATTTGCTAATTTAGTGATGAAATCATAATTTATGAATAGAATAATTAGGGTTCTTGGTTTTAGTTTGTTCAAATATTCATAATTCAAATTATCTAGATTATTTGTTTGATTGATTCAAGCTAAATTTGGTTAAATAGAATGATTAGGGTTCTTGGTTTTACTTTGATTAAATTTATCTTGTTTGTAAAATTTTATCTTAACACCCCTAACTTTGAATCCTGGCTTCGCCACTGCATAGAGCATGCATGTAGACTTATACAAGATCTTTTTTTGTTGATAATTAAGACTAGCACAAGATATCAAACAAGTTCAATGATAAATACTCACCAATATCTGCATCAAGATGCTAGCTGAAAACATAAAGGCAAGCCCACCAAGCCTGTAAATTATTCAAAGACATATGGATTTCACATATACTCCAAAAATGAGAAGAAAAAAAAGTTTTCTTCAAATGTATAGGAAACCATAACCAACTTACACTGAAAGAGCAAGAGCCAATCACCAAGAAGCCCGCCAATGCATCCAAATGAAACAGAAATCAGCACAAGAAACAATAATAATGAATATCAATAATAAGCGGATTCACATAACATCATGAAACCAAACTAAATCTATATGGGAAATAGTTCCAACATGCATTTTGTTATTGTGGCCTTTTGTAGACTAACAAAATGACAAGGAAATGAAGCAAGCAAACTCCAAGCAAGTAAGATGAACAATTTAGGGAGTACTTCCACAAAAAGCATTTCTCACATTTTTCTTGTGTCCTGGCTATTGAAAGAGGAGCCAACCTAAGAAAAGGAAGAGGAAATAGGTTTAGCTACAAACCTACACCCATATGTTGTCTATTGAGAGAACACCAAAACATCCAAATAGCAAATAGAAAAGGGTAGAAAACTCTTAAGACCATGTAATTCCTCGTGGAATCGAAATCCCACACACAATTGTTGGCTAGTGGACTGAAATTTTCACTAACTTTTTTTACTTGGTTCCTTCTTTTGCTCCCTTAACGAAACAAGTATTTTGCACTCCAAAAAGAAGTCACACTCTCCCCCCCCCCCCCCCCTTCCCTAATTTGGTCCCACATTGATTCTACCTAACCTCTTTCTTTTGCACCAGATCATTGTTTTGCAACTCAAAACATCTCAATGCATAAATTATAACTTCCGATTCTATCATTTTAACACGTTTTCTACAACCGAGCTATGACTAGAAGTCCTTATTTCTTATTACACATCCAAGGATGTTCATTTTGGATTTCAATTTTCAACATAACCAAGCAATGGAAAACTGAAAGAGATTCTGATTTCTGGTAGTTTATGGATATGAAAAGTAGTCAAATGGCTTTCAAAAAAAAAAAATTCATTTTTCACCGAAAGTGATTTTTCAAGAAATTCAATGACTGTCCCGGAAGAAAAAGTATAGTAAATATTGCAGTAACAAAAAATGACAACTGAATTGTCAGAGTGGATATAACTCTAAACCCAACGTAAAAATGAGCTGAAATTTTCAGATTTCTAAATTCTCTAATTTCCGCAATTGCATGGTTATGTTTTGACTTTAACAATTGAAGATGGATTGTACTCTCATCTCAACCTGACCGTGTATTTCAAGCTGAGTTGAATGAATATATCAACTTCCCTTCTTATCAAACAGAATTGAGAAAATTGGGGAACCATTTACTTTCTGCCATCAACACATCTTTAGATGAAAAGAGGATATCTACTCAACTGAAGAGAAATTTTATATCAGCATTATACCATGCACTGACAAACGTGGGCCCAAATTTTACCGCCCCAGAAAATCAAAATATAAACTAACAAGGTTTGGCATAATCTTGCTGCTCCAAAACCTACATGAACCCAGATGAGAAACTTGACAAAATTATCTTTTAAACTCTGAAGAGGGAATTCGATTTCCTCAAAAACCCTCAGGTTCCTTTCTTTCCAGATAACCCAAAAGATCACATGTGGTAAAACCAAGGCCGCCTTCTTCTTGAGCTGTCTGCCAAAGAAACTCCTGACAAAATACGATACTACCCAAGGAACACCAAGACAGCCAAAGGTTAAAGCCCAAAGAGACCTAGCAAAGTCGCAATGAAGCAAAAGATCATTTGGAGATTCAAGATCCCTCTTGCACATGCTACACCTATTATGCCAAAATTTGACCCCCTTTTTTGAAAATTATCACATGTCAAGATGTTCTCATGTGTTGCTTTCCAAACAAAAAATTAAACCATCAAAGGGGCATAAGACTTCCAAATAATCCTAGATGGAAAAGCTCCAACCTCCGAAAGAGGATTCAAGCTACGAAACTTCAAAAAGTAGGAACACAAAGAAAAACCCAAAAATTTGCTGGGAGGTGCCATACATTCTTAACAACTGACCCCTGGGGGACCACATTTTTTTAATGCACTCAAAGGGGACCAAGTTTTCAAACAAATGGCTCCCAGGTGACTTTCCGACCATTCTTAGCCGGAAACCGGTGAAAGGTGAGTAAAGTTGGATTTTATTTGAAATGGCTTTGTGGAATGCCGAGACTACCCTCCATTCTTTTTCTTCTTTTTCTTCTTTTCTTCTTCTTCCTCGGGTCTTCTTACCCACCAGACCCCATCATCCCCGACACCACAGCACCATCACCTCACCTCTATCTCCCTCCTCCCTCCTTTTGTTTTCCGACCACCTCTCAGCCTCAACCACAACCACCCACCACCTCCTGGGCACCTGAGGACCATCGTGACAGCTGCAACAATCCCGGAGCACCACCGAATCACTGGAAACGTCGACCTCCCTCTCTCACCTCTTTTTTTGTCGAGCAGAAGCCAAATAAACACCAGCTCGCCACCGCAGTAGCACCGAAGACCACCCTGGAACCGACGACCACCGCCCCCAACTCTGGTGACTCCCCCACCCTCTTTTATTTCCATTTCCAATTCTGTCTGCTGCCACCCCTCACCGCCGACGACCCACGACTCCGGCGAGCTCCGAACCACCATTGTCGCCGCCATAGCACCACCGTCGACTACCTTAGCTTGTTGCTCTTCCCTCCTCTGCTTAGTAAACCTCTAAAACACACTCCTTTGATGTTGTTATCAAATAGCAATCGTCCAAGACAACATCAGATTATGCATAGCGAATCCCGCAATATTGTTTCCAACATTTAGACACGGCAATGGATGTCATTTGCAGATGATGAATCTGACATGGAGAGCATGTTTAAGAGGGTCATGCCCTGGCTCGGGGATGAATTTGGAATGAAGGATGTCTCCGGCTCCATATTTCCTGGGTTAATTGATGAGCATGCAGCAAAACAACCAGTTTTCTGGTGCTCAGTCTGGGTTTTTCCCATCTAGGTTCCACCATCCACATTGCCCGGTGCCCTTGGTGTTGATGATCCATCAATGCTCTTGAGCTTCCAAGCACCATCCTTGCCTATGCCAAACATCCAATTCAACAAACCGGTACAGCAAAACCAGATGGGTCAATTGCAACAACCACCCCAAACATGGTCTCAACCGCAACTGTTGCAGACTACACTAAACTCACAACAACAATGCATACGCGGCAAAGAACATCACCGCTTCAACAACAGTTGCCAAAGTTAATTGCTGACAAAGCCTCCCTCTTCCCATTAACAAGAATTCATTGATGAAGGTAGCGGACAAGCCTTCATTTTTATTTGAGCGGACAAATATAAGGGCAGTCTGGTCTTTTCACAAACATCCCCAAGGGCATTTTAGTCTTTTTATGGTTTCCGGCTAAGAATGGCCGGAAAGTCACCTGGGAGCCATTTATTTGAAAACTTGGTCCCCTTTGAGTGCATTAAAAAAATGTGGTCCCCCAGTAGTCAGTTGTTAAGAATGTTTGGCACCTCCCAGCAAATTTTTGAAGAAAAACCCCCTTTCTTACTCAAGACCCATCTCACCATGTCTTGAGAGGATTCCCTAAATTTGGCCTCATTAAGGCACTTAAAAAACTAACCAAATGCCCTTCCATCATTAACACCTTCTTGGACAAAAATAGGACATCAAACTGAAGACCCTAAAGATTGCTCCGGGCCTCCGGATAATCTGTAATAGGCGCATTCCTATCCACTGCAAGAACATAGAGAGTAGGGAAGAGGTCTTTCAAAGGAGCCTCGCATCACCACCGATCATGCCAAAAGGAAATGGTAGAACCATCACCCACAACAAAAAAACATGTGGATAGAAATTCCCCCACCCCTTAATGATATACTCCGACGACTACAACCATATGAACCATTGGAAATTGAGGGTACCCAACCATAGGCCACTTCACCATATTTGATAGTAATGACCTTCCTCCAGAGATTACCCTTCTCATTCATGAATCTCCACAACCACTTCCCGAGAAGAACCACATTACAAAGACGTAAATCTCTCACTCCAAGCTCCCTCATTGAGATAGGTTTCTTCACGGTGTTCCATCTCACCAAGTGATACTTGAAATCGCTCCCAAAAGCACCCCAAAGGAATTTTCTTTGAATGCCTTCCATCTTCTTTGCCACAGAAGCAGGAATGCGGAAAAGAGAAAGAATGTAGCCAGAATGCTCGAGAGAACACTCCTTACAAGAGTTAATCTCCCCCTTTTGAAAGTTATTTGGATTTCCACCCTGAGAGTTTCTTTTCGAACATTTCGATCGTTGGATCCCAGATATCTAACTTCTTAAAACTTGCGCCAAGTAGAAGACCAAGGTACGTAGCCGAAAAAGACTGAATACCACAACCC
Organism: Portulaca oleracea; assembly: GCA_029582165.1. NCBI lineage: Eukaryota > Viridiplantae > Streptophyta > Magnoliopsida > Caryophyllales > Portulacaceae > Portulaca > Portulaca oleracea. The sequence continues at coordinate 15,798,426 of CM055881.1, forward strand.
AAAATACCTGCTAGCAATTGCAAATTGTCAACTTGACCCACAAGTATAATAGAACTTTTAGCCAAATTAATCCTCAAACCAGAGACAACCTCGAACCAAGTTAGAACGCATTGAAGATTGACTAACTGTTCGCAATCATTACCTCAGAAATGGTGTCATCTGCAAAAAGAAGATGAGAAACACACAATTTTCCTAAGTTCGCTCGCTCCACAAAAATCCCAGATAGCAATCCTTGGGTCAAAGCAAATTGTAATATCCTTGAAAACACCTCCATGACTAGCAAGAAGAGAAGAGGTGATAATGGGTCTCCTCGTTGGAGTCCTCTAGAAGCACTAAAGAATTCTGTAGGGGAACCAACCAACACAACAAAAGAAGTGGTTGAGATGCACTGACGAATCCACGCGAGCCATTTATTCCCAAAGCCCATTCTAGACATGACACAAAGAAGGAATACCCAATTGACATGATCATACTCTTTTCCAATATCTAATTTACACACTACTCCTGGCTTATTCGCTTTGACCCTTGAATCTATAAGCTCATTAGCAATGAATATATTAATAGGGATGCCAAGGGAATGTCATCCAACAGGAGCAAATACAAAAACATTCTGCCCTCAAGCTTTCAAGCCACAATATTATCAGCAAAATACTTCGCAGTAGACGATCGGACCCAACTAATACTCAGCTAGTAACCATTAAAACAAAGGCCTAGGTACCAAATTCAAGAGATCCAATGACAACAGAAAGGAAAGATGATCCATAAGAAGATGATCCTATAAATCTTCCTCCTTGAGACACATTAAACACCTACTAGGGCCACTAAAACCATTTCTTTAAGCATGTCCTCTGGAGGAATCTTACCTTTAGGGCCAACCCAAGCAAGCAAACAAGCTTAGGGGTGACTTAGAGTTCCAACTAGACTTTGTCCATTGAGACCTAATCCATTAAGAGCCCTAGAAAACGTAGTGAAAAAAAAAAAGAAAAAAAAAAGAAAAAAAGCTCCCAAGTCCTAACAGTATACAACCCCCAAGAGTCAAGAAGCAAAACCATCTCGTCGTAACCAAACAAACGGTCCTCACACTAAGTAAGCCAATAAACTTCCCATCCCAATGAATATAGGCACAGATTCATAAAGGCAAATCATCAATTGTTGCCTCCTTGAAACAAATCACTCTAAAAAGATATGTGAATTGTTGCTTAAGAGGTAGATCTCCATATCAAACATCATACCATAATAGCACCCTAACACCATTCTTCGCTTGAAAATGCATAAAGGATTTGAAGTGATGAATATTAACTAGGACAGATTTCCAACAACCAACCCCATAAGCACTAGGGATCTTCTCACTCTAAAGTCTAACCCAAATCATCAACGCCATATTTGGCCTTGACCACAGTCTACCATTTCCATCACGCATGTCCTCCTCAACAAACCTCCAAAGTCAATTGAATTTAAAGCTTCATTCATGGCACGCAAAGGTCATATATCAAGACCACCTTTAATCTTAGGGTGACAAATTGCCTCCCACTTAACTTAATGGAAGCCATTACCAACAACGTTACCTAGACTCGAAACATAGGTGTCTGACAACCCTTACACACGAATCCGGGTAGCGTAGATTACCAGTATGGATTCCTTACTAGTATTGGTATTCTAGATAAAGTCTTCCATGATCTTTTCCACGGTAATCCTAAGTGAAATGGTGAAAAGAATAATTTAGTAGATACGTAAGCTCCACAAAAAGCTTTTACATGAGGTAAGTTTTCCCTTCTTGACAAAAACCTACATTTCCAACCCTCGGTCTCTTAGTAAGCCTCTCCACAATAGGGTCCAAACAGTTGTGCTCTTGTAAGGAGCTCCAAGAACAAGACCCAAGTAAGAAGGGAGGGGATCAACTCAACAATAAGAAACGGTCGAGCACATAAATATGCGGAACCTCACAAACAAGAATAAGAGTACTTTTTGAAAAGTTAACTCATATAGACCATACACAAGCCCAATTTCAAAAGACAAAAGTATATAATTCTCCTCAGATCAAGACTACTTAATAATAGAACAATAGACTATTTTCTTTGCAAATGATGACCTAATATAATTGTGAATGGCCTTAGGGTGAAAATTTGATTTTAAACTCACGACCCAAAATTACCAAAATTCCTTCCCAAAAAAAAGTTTTTTTTTTTTTGGGGGGGGGGGGGGGGTTCCATATCACGTTCCGCTTAGAGGAGCAGACACTTCACCGAATTAAGGTATTAGTGTCCGGCATGTGTCGGACGTTGACACGTTTAGACACTCTTTGGACATTCTCAAACACATGCCAAGCATAAAGACAACAAAAGGAAATAAGCTTTGGCTATTGGCAGTTGCAAAATGCATACACGATGGAAAATTTGCTATTATTTCCATCAAACCACAACCCGCTCCAAGGCTGAAAACATAAGTCATAAACACATTGTTAACAAACATTTTTTTCATCGCCAAGTGTCCGCTATATGTGTCTATGTCCTACATTTTTCAAAACTCACGTGTCCGCATTCTTGTCATGTAATATTCGTGTCACATATCATTGTCTATGCTTATCAGCAGCATTCTGTGCTCCTAGTAACTCTAGGTTAGAAACTAGAATACATTATAGAATAGAATTTGAAAACTTATTAAGCTTACAATAATAGAGATAGTGTTAAATAATCAAACAAGCATCAAGCAAAAAGAAAATTGTACCTTCGAAGGTCATCGCCATGATTGTTGGACTTTGAATTATAGGTGTAACAAAAAGAAGATGATCCGGGGCTGAAGTTGATTTGTTTGATTCAATGAAGGAGGTGCGTTTGAGGATGGTATGTTGTGTGCCAAGTCAACACATTCAAACCTAGTCAATGTCATTTGAAAGCATGAAGGAACCACATCATTTTAATGTTAGAACTACTACTTCCCTCAATCTACAAAATTGTCAAGGTAATGCGAGCTCACTTAGTCATAATACATCCTAGGCCTTGCATGTTTTACAGCATAACCCCCCCCCCCCCCCCCCCCCCAAAAAAAAAATAAATAAATACAAAATAAAAATCCTCCCCTCTGAAAATGCACAAGGTCACAAGTCGGATTCGGATGATCGGGCTGATTCAGGTTATTCACAACAGTAGAAACAATAACCATAGCACACAACAACACAGCTATAGCATCAAGACACAAAACTTTTAGAGCAGTGGCAGCACACACAACAGCTAAAAAATGGACAAAAGCAAGCAGAGACAACTGGCAGCACTAAACACGGCAAAACCAGACACAAAGAAACAACTGATGGAACTGACTCAGCAAACGAACCAACAAGGATTGTACCCAACAGAATCCTAGAAGACAAGATTACATAAAAAATAACACAAAGGCTTTAAAAGATAGCAAAATAGTTTACACAATGAACACAATAATAAGAACAACGAATGACTGCCTAAAATCAAAATACCACAAAAGCAAAACTGGTAATAAACATGACAGCTAACGAAAGAAAACCCATATGGTTCCAAACGAAATCTATCATGCAAAACTGGTAATGAACACACGCGCGTTTTGTCATGTCGCCGTGTCAACTTAATAAACTAAGGCAAGCACATGTGTCTGCATACTGAACTATAACTAGATCATGTACCCACATATATGAGGTCACTGAAAACTATAACACAAGGGAATAGGAAAATAATGAACCTTCAAATAATGAACCAACAATACAATTATTATCCAACCAACAAAGCAAATCAATTAGTCATTCGATTTAACAACATGATAATTCACTCTAGCACGTCAATGGTCACTTTACACAGCACTAAAGTTGCAGGTTCTTTCAGTTCGCAAACACACGTTAATCCCAGTAAGAATATCTACAAAAGTCAACAAGGTGCCCTCACACATAATCACATAAAACCAACTTGCAGGTTCTTTTAGTTCAGAAAATGATCAGTTTCAGCAAAATTCATTTCCGGTCAGTTTTTCAACAATTTCAGGGTTAATAAAGTTTCAGCAATCAGCAGCATTTCACATAGGAAACAGTCTGCGAACACTCAGGCAAGATAACTGAATAAACTACATCTCATCCGGAGTTGAACTCCTATGATTCCTCATCATGCACCGTAACAACAACAACATCATCAAGTGCAATCAACGATTCACAATCAGCCCTAATTTCTCTCCGTCAATTCGAACTCACTGTTTCAAGCCCTAACTATATCATGCAGGAATTTATCAAAGGATATAAACTTATTTTGGTATTGGAGACCACGCACCTCAAATTACTAGGGTTTCGGTTGAAATGATTGCAATTTGGGGGTGCGTAGACGAAATTCTTGCTGCCCTCTTCTTCTTCGCTAGTCCACTCCTCTTAGCGTTCTTGATGATCTTCTTCTTCTCCTTCCTCTCAAAGCATCTGAAATCCCCAATTTTGCGCTCTCTGCTTTGGTCGTTTGGTTCGGTTTTTTTTTCTTTTTTTTTTTCCAATTCATTAGGTGCACCCGTATCACGTTTCCGAAATGTTACGGTGGTTCTCTCACAAAGATTTTTGAGGAAGAATTTTCAAATACAAGGTCTGTTCGAAGAAAAAAAGTGAAATGGGTTGGGTATGGAATTAAAATCCTAGAGGGTTGGGTATGGAATTAGAATCCTGAAATGAAAGTGTTTGGTGAGCAGTGGAATGGAATCAAAGATATAGTTATAGTATTTGTTACAATTATTATTATTATTATTATTATTATTATTATTATTATTATTATTATTATTATGACAATAATAAAATTTTCATAATTAATAATGATCAATTATTAATTAGTTATTATTACATATTAATTAATAATATTATTACTATAAATTATAAATTATTATTTTTTATTAATTAATAATTATTATCAATGGCAAATAATTAACTATAATAATTATTAATTAATCTTTAATTGTTGACATTTTTATCAATTAGTAAGTTTATTATATTAATTATTAATAATTATAATTATAATTATTTATTAATTATTAATAATTATAATTATTTATTAATTATTAATAATTATTATTAACTAATTATAATAATTACTTATTAATTATTAATATATATGCTTATTATTAAATATTAACTATTAAGTACTAATTTTCATATTACTAAATTACTAATTATTATAAATTAATATTAATTAATAACATTTAATAATTAATTATTAGTAATAATTATTTACATTTATAATAAAAATAATTAATAATATTATTATAATTATTAATTATTAAATATTATTATAATAATATTAATTATTAGTTAATCGTAATAATAATAATTATAATAATAACTATTATTATTAATTATTAATAATTATAATTATCATTAAAAATTAATAATTATAATTATAATTAAATTATAATTATTAATAATTATTAATATTTACATCTATAATTATAATTATTAGTAATAACAATAATAATAATAATAATAATAATTTTTATTATTATTTTTATTATTATTATTATTATTATTGTTGTTGTTGTTGTTGTTGTTGTTGTTGTTGTTGTTGTTGTTGTTGTTGTTGTTGTTGTTGTTGTTGTAGTGAAAGAAAAGGGATAGCTTATTCCCCCTACATTTGGGAGGTTTCTAATCCCCCTATTTGGGAGGGATAGCAAATCCCTAGGGATTGCAATTCCATTCCAGAAACTGCTCTCCAAACAGAAAAAATAGGAATCAGAACTCATTCCTACTCAATTTCGTTCCTGTTTTGCTCACCAAAGAGGCCCCTAATGATTTCATCAAGGAAAACTTTATTTGGCATGATTCAACTTTTGGCTATTTCCAGATGCCGACCATTTTACAAAATATTTCAAGTTGTAGACTTATTTTGAAAATTATTCCAAGTGGTAGGCTTATTTTGAATATTTTAGATATTATTTCAAGTTGAAAACCGATTTAGAAATTATTTTTAGTGAGTCGAATGCGAGATTAAGAGGGTGAGATTGAGAGATGATGAGAGTTTTGTGAGAAAAAATTAACTATTAGTACAAAAAAAGAACTCACCAGATAGAAAAGTTGCAAAATAAGTCTACCACTTAAAATATTTTGTAAAGTGGTTGACAACTTGAAATAGGCAAAAGTTAGAGCCTACCAAATAGAATTTCCCTTTCATTAATTGTCATCAAAGATTAAACACAAGTTGCCTTACAAAATGAGAGAAGCTAACTATATATATATATATATATATGGAGGGGAATTACAAGATTTAAAAAAAAAAAAACTTAAAAAAGGCCTAGCCATGCGCGCGACATTAAATGGTCACAAATGTGACGTACTTTTCTTGCACAAGGGGCAGCCTCCAGCTGAGGTCACGGACGTGACCTTCAATAGGCACAGGCATGACCTTGAATAGTCATGGGCATGACCTAAGTTTGCTTGGAGAAGAAGCTTCCATCCTGTTATTAGTCGCAGTCGTGACTTAATTTAGTCACTGTCGTGACTCGCTTAAGTCACAGGCGTAACTTGATTCGTCACGGTCATGACAGCTGTTTGGCTAGAAGGTCATGACCTTCCAGAATAAGTCACACGCGTAAGTCACATGCGTGACTGGCAGTTGTCCACTCCTTTAATTTCTGCACTTCTTCCTTAATTTTCTTCTCGGTCTTCTATGGTCTCAATCCTCCCATGATCTTCCTTAAGGTTCAACGAACCCGCCCCAACCTTTTCGAAAAGTCCATAGTCTCTCCCAAAATTTAAAAAAAAAACTGAAAAGAACATCCAAAATGAGGCCCAAGCTCAACTAGGGGGGAAATGTTAAGACCCTTTTCGATTTTTATTATATGAGACGAACAACCCCTTGGTTGATATGGTTCATCCACCCCAGGTTGGAGAAGAGCAACCCTCAACTCCAAGGGTTGTGATTCAGCAAGATCCCCACATAAAATCAGCTCTAATAACTCCATCAATTGAAGTAGTATAACACTCGTCATTCTGTCCTTCTTGTCGGTGTAGCAATTCTTGAAGGAGAAGGGATCGAAGATAGGTATTTTTGGGGAAAGGTCAATGGTGGTTTAATGGGGGAGGGAGGACGGGTTTTAGGGTACACCCAAGTCGGGGTTTAGGGTATACCCATTTTTCGACTAGGAGGGAAAAACGGGAGAAAAAAAAGGACATAACCTGACTATGAGCTACCGTAACTGTTGGGTTTATGGTCCATTGGATTCGCGAGGTCCAACTTGCGAGAGAAAGAGGCGCGCTACCCGCGACAGAGAAGACGCCGGGTACGCCTCGGACAGAGATGAAGAAATAGGAGACGCTACTCGCGTTTAGGGGCGTCACCCGCGCAGGGTCTGAATCTAAGAGGGCGCGACCCGCGTCTTCAACAGAATAAGTGAAGACTCGACTTTTGGAGACGCAACCCGTACCTTCAAGGGCGCTACCCGCGCCTCCGCTCTCCAAGTTTCACACACGGCGGGTTTAGTGCCTTAGGGTCGTAGGTCTTATAATATTAACCTAGTATCTTCTCCTAGCCGTCGGGTATATATATTGTACCAATTTATCCACTTTATTCATCGATTAGATCAGGGAGAAAATATTGATAGAGATACAGTTTCACCAATATTTTCCCAGTGTTATCTCGAAAGATTATGAGTTGAGACTTTGATAGATTTTATTGTAATCTCCTTTGTTGATCGTATTACACTCTGTGATAGTGATCGAGTTGTACTCCTCCCTTCTCATAGTGGAATATTTTCTAGTTGTCACTGTTCGTGGTTTTCCTCTGAGTTCTTCGGTTTCCAACGTATACCTGGTGTTTCGTTTTATTGCTTATTTTTTATTTCTGAACTTTGTCGTAATTTCCGTCATCTCATTTATTTTGCTTCCACTATAACCTTGCAATTATTTTCCTAACAAGTGGTATCAGAGCAAGTCATGAAGTGCCAGATTCCAAAATTCGATTGGACGAGGAGTTTCACTATGTTGAGACTACAGATGAAGGCGGTCCTGATTCAGCACAAGTTATGGGATGTGATTGAATATCCCGACACGAAGACTGATGCAACAATGAGCGATGAAAACTTCAAAAAGCTCCAGAAGGAGATCCAGGGTAAAGTCCAAGGGATTGGAAGAAGTTGGAAGATAAGGCTCTGGCAGGGATTCAGCTGTGCAGTAGCGGATTTGTAGAATTGTAGGGGTGTCCACGAACACCGTTGGTCGAAGAAAAATTTGTGATAATTTAATATTATTCGGAAGAAATTTTCTTAATTGAAGCAAGTGAACACCGTAAAAAAAAAATCTCAAACAATATAATAGGGGTTGTCCAATTAACAGCAACCCAAAAACTCTAAAATAATACTCCCTTTGTCCCAAATAACTTGTCCAAGTTGATTAATTAGGTCAAAAAATTTTAATTTTAATCGTTAATTTATCAAATTGTATGTTGAGTTATTATACAAGACTACCACTATTAGATTTATAATGAACAATATTTTTACCTGAATATAATATTATTAGTCTTGCTAAAATAAAATGTGAAAAATTAGTTGTAAAAAATGTTGCATCGAAGTCTGTGAAAAAGTAAATTGGGCGTACAAATTAATTGGAACGGAGGGAGTACAATTTTTTTTTTAATAAAGAAAAAGTGTGAGCATTCAATGAATTGAGTAATTGGATATCAGTATAAGTTTAAGATATAAATATTTGGTTAATGTGAAATTTCAATTTATTTGGTTGGAATATTTATATGATGATGTAAAATTTTGTTAATCTGGTAAATATGTCATTTAATATTTAATTTTTATTTTTATTTTTATTTTTATTTTTATTTATTTGAATTTTATTATTTTAAATTTCAAAAATGCTTATGTAATAATAAGGATATTGGACACCACTAACTTGGATGTTTGCATCCGCCACTACTGCAGCTGTGTTTAGGAGAGCATATTCAGAAAGAGGTGATCCATATCGAGAAACCTTGGGAGCTTTGGACCAAACTGGAAGAGTTGTATATGTAGAAGAGTCTTGCCAATAAGTACCGAATGAAAGAGAAACTCTACATGCTACGAATGCCCACAGGTACTTCTATGCAAGCACATCTTAGTGAATTTGATTCTATTATTACTAGGTTAGAATCAATGGATGTAAAACATACTAATGAGGATAAAGCTCTACATTTAATCTTGTCCCTACATGCGTCACACAAACAATTTAAGGAGATCATGTTGTATGGGAACCGTGGTGTCCTTAACCTTAGTGAAGTAAAAGCTAGTTTATTATCTAAGGAGAAATTTGATATTTAGGGTGATGACCTCGGTAGTGATGCCTTGTTTGTAAGGGGAAGGGGCAATGATTGCAGGGGAAACGGGTCTAGAGGGGAGTCTAAACACTGTTCAAAGTCTAGGAATCCTCACAAGAATAAGAAGTGTAATTAATGTGGTAAGAAGGGCCATATAAAGAGTGATTGTGGGGCGAAGCAAAGAGACCAGAAGTAGGGTAGTAAGGATAACCACACCAAACCTGATGCCTCAAACTATGTTGAATCCGAGTCAGATGTTGAAGGGTTTGTAGTTATGGGTGATTCTTTGGCTACCACATCGAGTAGGATAGCTAGAGATGAATGGGTTCTTGATACTGGGTGTACTTATCACATTTGTCTTTATAAGGATTGGTTCGAGTCCTATGAGAGTGTTGTCACCGGCGTTGTGGTCATGGGCAACAACATGCCCTGTAGGGTTGCAGGGATTGGTAGCATTAAGATCAGGACTCATGATGGTATTGTTAGAACCCTGAAAGAGGTTTGTCATATTCCTAACATGACCCGCAATTTGATTTCTTTGGGTACTCTTGAGGCTAACGGTTGTAGGTATAAAGGAGAAGATGGTGTCCTGAAAGTGTGTAGGGGTTCCGTGGTTCTGATGAAGGGAATCAGGAAGGGCAACCTATACATCCTCTAGGGGTTTACAGTGACAGGAACTGCATTGGCAATTTCAAACCTTGGTGAGTCCGGCAACACAAAGTTGTGGCACATGAGACTAGGCCACTTGGGAGAGAAGAGGATGTCAATACTAAGCAAGAAAGGATATCTTGGAGGCAAATAGATCGACAAGCTGGAGTTTTGCGACCACTGTGTCTATGGGAAACAAAAGAGGGTCAGTTTCTCCAGGGTTATGCATACAACAGCAGAGATCTTTGACTATATTCACTCAGACTTGCGGGGTCCTGTTAGAGTGCCATCATTGGGTGACAAGCACTATATGACATTCGTAGATGATTTCTCGAGAAAGACCTAGGTTTATTTCCTGCAGCACAAGAATGAGACATTTTCATATTTCAAGAAGTTCAAAGCTTTGGAGGAGAACCAGACAGGCAGGAAGATAAAGAAACTCAGGACAGACAATGGGTTGGAGTTCGTTGATTCTGAGTTTACTGAGTTGTGTGAGCAATATGGGATTGCTAGGCATCGAACCTTGGTGGGTAAACCTCAGCAAAATGGTGTAGCTGAGAGGATCAACATGTTATTCCTGGAGAAAGCTCGTTGTATGTTCTCAAATAATGGCTTTGGAAGAACAAATAGTTCTAGGCAGAGGCGATATCTACTGTCTGTTATCTATTAAACAGATCACCTTATGCCTCCATTGAGTTCCAGATTCCAGAGGAAGTATGGTCATGTAATCCAGTTAGTTATTCTAATTGGAGAATTTTTGGATATCCTGTATATGCTCATGTAAATGAGGGGAAGCTGTCTCCTAGGGCTGTTAAATACATGTTTCTAGGTTATGGGTCTGAGTCTAAGGGATACAGAATGTGGCGTTCTGACTTGAAGAAAATTATACAGTCTAGAGATGTAACTTTAATGAAACTGCTATGTTATATGGGATGGAATCTACTTTATTTTTGATGATACAGACAATTAGAAGGAGGATGCAGGAAGAGTGTATTAGAGGTTGAGCATATTGAGGCTCAATGTGGAGCTACTGAAATCTGTAATCAGGAGCAGGCTGCTAATGATGCTCCTGAAACAGCTTAGGTTGATGAGCCTGAGATCGAGACTCACATTTCTCAGGTGGAGGAAGAACCTAGCATAGCAAGAGATCGTCCCAGGAGGGAGATCAAGAGACCAACGTGGTATACAGAAGAAGATAATGTTATGATCGCATATGTGCAGAGTGTTACAGAGGAAACTCCTGAAGGTGTTGAACCTTGTACCTATTAGGAGGCCATCTCCTGTCCAAGTGCCTCAAACTGGGTAGGAGCTATGTAAGAGGAGATAGAGAGTCTGCAAAAGAATCATACATAGGAGCTATATAAGTTGCCAAAAGGATGACGAGCTCTTACTGTAAAATGGGTGTACAAGAAGAAAGAAGGTATCCCTGGTGTTGAGAGTGCAAGGTGGAAAGCCAGAGTGGCAATTAGAGGTTGCAACCAGAGAGAGGGAATCGACTACAACGAAGTTTTCTCACCAGTTGTGAGGTATACGTTGATTCACACCTTGCTAGCCTTCATTACTCTATGTGACTTTGAGTTGGAGCAACTTGACGTGAAGACAACTTTCTTCCATGGCGAGTTGGAGGAGGAAATATATGAGGCAACCAGATGGTTTCACTATTCCTAGTAAGGAGGAACAGGTGTGCAGATTAAGGAAGTACTTGTGTGGACTTAAACATGCACTCAGGCAGTGGTACAAAAGTTTTGATACCTTTATGGTAGAGCAAGGGTACACAAGGAGTCATTATGACAACTGCGTGTACTTTAGGTAATTTGACACTGGGTCTTTCATTTATTCACTACTGTACGTTGATGACATGTTGATTACCTCCAAGGATATGTCACTAATCAGGAAGCTGGAATCTCAACTCAACTAGGAGTTTGAGATGAAAGACCTCGGAGCGGCGAAGAAGATTTTGGGAATGGAGATCTAGAGAGATAGAAAGGCAGGGAAGTTGTTCATGTCTCAGAAGAGGTATCTGGAAAAGGTGTTTGACATATTCAACATGAAAAACTATAAGGCAGTTGCAACACCCTTAGCTGCACACTTCAAGTTATTTGGTGATAATTGTCCTAAATCTGAATTAGAGGTAAGGAGGATGTCTAATGTTCCCTATGCTAGTGCAGTTGGTAGTTTGATGTATGCTTTGGTGTGCACTAGGCCTGACCTGTCCCATGCAGTTAGCGTGGTGCGTAGATATATGTAGAATCCAGGAAAGGAGCATTAGGAAAGAGTGAAATGGATCCTTTGCTATGTGAAGGGCACCTTGGAGAAGAGCATCCTGTATAATAGAGGCAGTGCTGCAACGTCTGATGTTACATGTTATGTGGATGCTCATTATGGTGGAGTTTTATATAAGAGACGCTCAATTTCAGGGTACGTGTTTACTATGTGTGGTGGAGCAGTGTCCTCGAAGGCCTCACTTCAATCTATAGCAACCCTCTCTACCACAACTAAAAATATGTGTATTACCAACCACTTTTTTCCAACCAATTTAAAATGGTTGTAAAAACCAACCATTTTAGCAACCATTTAATATTCCAACTATTTTTCAAAAATTTTATGTGGGAAAAGGGTTGGAGATTCCAACCACTTTTGCTAAAATGGTTGGAAATTTTTCCTACCATCCCTTTTCCTACTATTTGAAAATGGTTGGAAAAAGGATGGTAGGAAATATTTATGAAAAATAGTTGGAATATGAAATGGTTGCTAAAATTGTTGGTTTTTCCAACCATTTTAAATTAGTTGGAAATTGGTAATACACATATTTTTAGTTATGTACTATTGAGGCTGAATATATTGCTGCTACAGAAGAGATGAAGGAGGCTATTTGGTTGAGGGGTTTGGTCATGGACCTTGGTGTACCACATGGCGAGACCAAGGTTTATTAAGATAGTTAGAGTGCTATTCATCTGACCAAGAATGACACTTACCATTCGAAGACCAAGCATATAAGCGTCAGGTATCACTTCATCAGAGATACAGTTGCTGCAGGTGAGATTGTGGTAAAGAAGGTACACATTTCTGATAATCCTGCAGATATGTTAACCAAGCCTTTATATATAGTTAAGTTCGAACATTGTTTGGACTTAGTTGGCATTTTGAGATGTGAGAGCCCCGCGGCAGGGCTACGCCCTACAGAGAGGCGTGTTGATGGTGACAGTCGAGGTGTTTATTTGGGCTGATAACTCGGATCATGGTCTAAGGTGGAGATTGTTGGGTTTATGGCCCATTGGATCCGCGAGGTCCAACTTACAGGAGAAAGCGAGGCGCTACCCGCGCCAAAGAAGACCCCAGGCGCCTTGGGCAGAGAGGAAGAAATAGGAGACGCTACTCGCGCCTGGGGGCACCACCCGTGCTGGGTCCGAATCGAAGGGGGCGCTACCCCCATCTTCAACAAATAAGCGAAGACTTGGCTTTTGGAGACGCAGCCCGTGCCTTCATGGGCGCTACCCGCGCCTCCGCTTTCCAAGTTTCACAAGCGGCGGGTTTTGTGTCTTAGTGTCGTAGGTTATATTATTTTAACCTAGTTTCTTCTTCCAGCCGTCGGGTATAAATATTGTACTAGTTTCTCCACTTTATTCATCGAGTAGATAAGAAAGAAAATATTGAGAGAGATACAGTTTCGCCAATATTTTCCCAGTGTTATCCTAAGAGATTGTGAGTTGAGAGTTTGAGAGATATTATTGTAATATCTTTTGTTGATCGTATCACTCCCTGTGATAGTGATCGAGTTGTACTCCTCCCTTCTCATAGTGGATTATTTTCTAGCTGTCACCGTTCGTGGGTTTTCCTCCGAGTTCTTCGTTTTTCTACGTATACTTGGTTTTTCATTTTATCACTTATTTTTCGTTTATAAATTTTGTCGTAATTTCCGTCATCTCATTTATTTCGCGTCCGCTATAACCTTGCACTTATTTTCCTAACTGTAACCTATCGATTACGGTGGTAGATCCAGTTTCTGTTCTGGTTTCGAGTGATGATCTGGATTTTGGATTGCCTTACCATAATTGGCCTATTATGGTGTGTCAGTCCAGATCGAGGTTGGTCCTTAGCTTCCTCGTTCTTTATTCCTTTTCACCTTTTAAATAAACATTAAAGTTATAAAATTCATTTTATGAGTCTATTTAAATCATGTATACGACGGATTAATATTATTGCTTTATAATATTAGTAAGATGATATGCATAATTCAAGTATTAATTAAACAAATTTTGGAATGTTAAAAGTAGCTAAAACATGTCCCTAAATTGTCCATTGTCCCTAAACGGTAAATCTAACTTTAAGGAACCTCTTTAGAATAACTAACGAAGTAGAGCATAATTAAAGAATATTCCTCGAGGTGAACTCTTCAAGGGCATCTACTATTTTTAGTGTATAACTTTATGAGCATATGTTTTTTGTTGTTTGATCATATACATATTTGTAATTTGAGTCTACAATTTATGTATGATCAAACATTTATAACTTTTTAAGTTTACAATATTTTCATTTTATGAGTATGTTTACACTAGTTAATTTTATGAATATGCTCATAAATTTATACATGTGTGCTCATAAAATTATATACATATGCTCTCAAAATTATATAGGTTCATGATCTAGGTAGTTGAAAAAGATTTATTTTTCAACTTAGATTGTAATAAACTAAGGTAAAATGTCTCATTAAACCTTCTCAACTTCTTTTTCACGAAATAGTAGGCAGCGAACGATTTCTAAATCTTATGGCAATTGGAATCAGTATCTCTAAATTGAAAAATTTAGGGGTCAGATTGTTATATTAGACCCCTCCATACCCCACATAAATGGGATTCTAGAGTGTTATCATAAAATTGTACATCGGGAGTATAACTACAATGTATCTTGTTTGATGTAATCAATTCAATTCCAAATCTAGTTGGCACATGATCTGTATTCAATCTGTATTAATCCTCACTTAACTACCTAGCTAGAAAAACTTACACGGTGTAATTTATTCATTTAAAAACTTTAGACACAAAGATGGCATGGGGTTAACGGGAGTTGAAAAGTGAGCGAGGCTTCATATTGTCAAGTTGGAGAGACTAAGTGCCGATAGAGTGGCGAGGAATAAGAGCTGAGTAGGGGTGAACAACAGTAGGTACCTAATGACTTATTCAACAATGAAAAATGTCCATTGTCAGCAACTTCAAACAAAATAATAAATTTAAGTTTTAATTACAAAAATAAGAACCTATAATCCTACATGCTACACATAGTTCATTGCTAAAAGGCTCAATGATCAATATTATTACATTAGAAGCTAAGCACACGGAAGAACACATCTTGATAGCTTCTAAAATCTAAATTAAAGAGCCGAATTCCTCTTTAATCACCCATTATTTGTTCTAGGATTGCAAATGAGCTATTGACTAAGACTAAGTTGCAAAAGAAGTGAAAAACCTGAAACTTGAAATTTATTTTTCATAATAGTTTTACATATTTAACTTGATTATGGATACCGAGTTCGATTATGGATTCGACATATGAGAACCCGGTACTAGATCCAATTGAACTGAA
This sequence comes from Portulaca oleracea, assembly GCA_029582165.1. Classification (NCBI taxonomy): domain Eukaryota; kingdom Viridiplantae; phylum Streptophyta; class Magnoliopsida; order Caryophyllales; family Portulacaceae; genus Portulaca; species Portulaca oleracea. Next base: position 15,813,926 of record CM055881.1, read on the forward strand.
TCTGAATTCAAATATCCGATGGATCCAATCGATTCTAGATCTAGATCGGTTGAGTGATCCACTTCCATGAGACCTGTGACTAGAGAAAGAATAGTATTGTGTTGTTACAGTTTCTCATTAAGAGATAGTAAGGTTAATATGTAGGCTAGGTATATATGTGATACAAGATGGGCTTGGATCCAGAAGCATCGTGATGACTTGATTTGTGGTTTTAAATGGATTTTTTGGATGATAATATACCGACCTTTGGGGGCGTTGGATTTTAATATACCAACCTTTATTATTGGACAACAATATCCCTGACCTTTATACCTAGGTGACATTATTATATCAACAGTAACTAAGGGGATGGTGAACTGGTCTCCATGCTAATGTGGCTGGCAGAGGGGAAAAAATTGTCCCAAGCCAATAACCTTGTTAATGCCTTCGTTTTTCTCACTAACCCACATTACAAGACATTGGTTGGTTGTGTGTCACGTCAGTACGAAGACCGTTTCACCACCCCCTTAGTCACTGTGTTACTGCCGATGTACCACCCCAGGTATTTGATTAAGTATGGCTTAAAGGGATTGAAATGACTACTTATATCACCAAGGTGCACTTTCTTTTATGGTAGCTCATTCGTTGGGAACTCCTTAGTTAAGCGTGCTTGGCTGGGAGTAGTCAAAGGATGGGTGACCTCCTGGGAAGTTTTCGAGCGTGTGGCGAGGCGAAGCACTGGAAAGACTCGTGGTGATTTGTGGGGCGATCGATCCTTGAAGTAGTTATCGGTAATGTCCGTGTCGGGAAAGTCGGGCGTTACGAGATGATATCGAGCCGACGCGACGGTGAAGCTGCGCCCGATGGGCGGAGAGCCATGAGCAGTCACCTAGCGGGGCAAAGATTCTGGAGTGGCTTGTGGCACAACGAGGACGTTGTGCGCTTAAGTGGGGGTGATTGTAACACCCCGGGTATTTGGTTAAGTGTGGCTTAAAGGGATTGAAATGACTACTTATATCACCAAGGTGCACCTTCTTTTATGGTAGCTCATTCGTTGGGAACTCCTCAGTTAAGCGTGCTTGGCTGGGAGTAGTCAAAGGATGGGTGACCTCCTGGGAAGTTTTCCCAGGCAGCGTGTCGTGGTGATTTGTGGGGCCAGTCAGTGATCCTTGAAGTAGTTATCGGTAATGTCCGTGTCCCGGGAAGGGTCGGGGCGTTACAGATGATATCAGAGCCGACCCGCGACGGTGAACTGCGCCAGTGGACAGGAGAGCCATGAGCAGTCACCTAGCGGGGCAAAGATTCTGGAGTGGCTTGTGGCACAACGAGGACGTTGTGCGCTTAAGTGGGGGTGATTGTAACACCCCGGGTATTTGGTTAAGTGTGGCTTAAAGGGATTGAAATGACTACTTATATCACCAAGGTGCACCTTCTTTTATGGTAGCTCATTCGTTGGGAACTCCTCAGTTAAGCGTGCTTGGCTGGGAGTAGTCAAAGGATGGGTGACCTCCTGGGAAGTTTTCCCAGACTGCGTGTGAGCGAGGACGAAGCACGCTGGAAAGACTCGTAGTGATTTGTGGGGCCAGTCAGCGATCCTTGAAGTAGTTATCGGTAATGTCCATGTCCCGGGAAGGGTCGGGGCGTTACAGCCGATGTTTTTTAACGTGGGTTAGTGAGAAAAACGGAGGAGTTAACAGGGTTACCGGGTAAGGGCCGATCATTTTCCCTCCGCCTGCCACGTTAGAATAGAGACCAGTTAACCAGTCACCACTCCCTTAGTCACTATAGGTATAATAATCTCACCTAAGTATAAAGATCAGGGATATTATTGTCCAATAACAAAGGTCGGTATATTACAATCCAATAACCCCAAAGAGCGGTATATTCTCATCCAATATCCCTTTTTAAATAGTCATTCTTAATAATTAATCAGGTTTTGGATATGGCGTTTGTTTATGGATCTAATATATTAGCATAAGATCTAGTCTTGAATCTGATTGAACTGTATCCAAATCAAATATAGATCTACTAGATCTTGGCACTTTTGGATTTGGTTCTGTAACTAGTTTGTTTGTGACACAAAGGCCCTGTTTGGCAACCAGCTCGTAGCTGATAGCTGTTAGCTTGTAGTTGTTAGCTGATAGATGTTTGACTTTAACTGTTTGGGTTAACTGATTGCAGGGAAGGTGTTTGGTAAACTAACTTTTTGTGAAAATGCTACTTAAAAAAGCTTTCCCAAGTAGTTTTTTGAAAACTAGCTTATTGGGTCCAAAAAGTTATAATATGAAAAGTTTGCTACCGAACACCTCAGATAGCTTTTTCACTTTAGTCAGAAAGTTAACAGTGTCCAAAAAGCTAAAAGCTACCCCAAAAAGCTGGTAGCCAAATACCCCAAAATAAATGTGACCAATTTCAAGATAAAGAAATACAAAAAGTCCCCAATTTTGACTTTTTGTTGTGGATGAAAAATTTAGAAGTATTAAACATCACTTGCTCATGAAATATTAGTATTATTTCGAGTTTGACAATGGGAAAGAATACTTATGAGTTATGTGAAGCTTTTCAAGATGGTAAATGCTTAAAAAGTTGAATCTTGGGCTGTTTAAATTTAATTGGATTAGGATAGTATTTACTCCTCCGTTACATATTAATTGTTATTTAGTTCACCGTAAAATGTGTGTATTACCAACCACTTTTTCCAACCAATTAAAAATGGTTGGAAATTCCAACCAATTTTGCTAAAATTGGTATGAAAATTTTTCCTATCATCCTTTTTCCTACTATTTGAAATTGGTTGGAAAAATGGTTACTAATCCAATCATTTTTCCAACCATTTTCAAATAGTAGGAAAAAGGATGGTAGGAAAATTTTTTCAATTGTATTTTAATTGTGTTGAGTTGATAATTTCTTATATAGTATTTCATTAATTAACAATTGTAATATTATATTTTTATGATAATATTTTTCATTATAAATCTCATGATAATAATTTTATATAACAAATCATTGTATTTTAAATTTTGAGTGTCCAATTTTAAAGACAACAATTAATATAAAATGGAGGGAATATTTTATCTATCTACCATATTATTACCTTGATGGGTTGGAAGAAATGAAGAATCATACATACTATTTTTATACACAGTTTATTTTACAATAATATGCAGGGGCCTAAGAATTTCTAGTGAGAAAAGTCAACCTACTTGTATCCAAACAGATACATACTAAAAAGGGTCAACCTACTCTACGACTTGGGATCGATGACTTTCGTTGTCAAACCATATGAAGTCAGAAAACCAAATCCATATTCAACAACAATTTATCTATTAATTATATGATCATTTCTACACAAATTACTATCATTGTCATCAAGCACCACTATTTCTTTTAAATCAACTCAAGTTGACATATGAAACTGATGTGTTTACAATACTCTCTTTGTCCCCATATTTATCGTCAAATATTTAATTAATTCCATTTTAGTGATAAAAGTCAAATATATATATATGTATGTATGTCTGTATGAATATGGGGAGGATGAAACATTTACAACCAAAAAATTTACCTTAATTAAACTAAATATATAAATGAAAATGATATGAATCTTGGGACAATATATTTATTAAGTGTTTTCTTTAACTGAAATACCACATATAATTATATAACATTATATTTTTTATCCATCAATTAATATTTAAATATACAAAAAAGTGTTTAAAATATACCTAACGTGTGAACTTCATTCGATTTGAATGACATTTGGAATTGTTCGCGTAGCCAATACATTCCAACATTCTTAATTATAATTGATAATTAATAGTGTCTATCAGAAAATTTAGTGTCAAATGCTATAATAAGCATGAAATTTAATTTATGAAAGTAAAACATTTAAACGTTATCTTGATCTAAGACACATATTATCCATCATAAATAAAACACATTGTAACGAATGGAGTAGTCTTTGTATACGATACTAGCAAATTGGTTTTGATAGGGGAGATTTTATCATTTGTGGGTTTGATATGTTTCTTTTCATGGTACTTGGTCCTAGTATACGGTACTCTCCTTACATGGATAGGATATGCTATGTACTGAACTTCTGAACGCTCTGCATTGTTTGTGCTTCTCGGTACTGTGCAAACCTTTGGTTAATAAATTTGGATCGTTGGCCCTATAATTATCAAAAAAAAAAAAAAAACCGAATGGAGTAGTACTTTTTTAATCAAATAATAATTTATAACAATTAATACTAGCTTATATTCCTAACCCACAAACCGAATAATTTTATCACACAGAACACCCAATGCTTTCTAAGCAACAACTCCATCATCAACTAAAGTTACCAAACCCTTAAAATCCTTTAATTATGATCTAAACACAAATTAAACACACCACTAATCCATCCTGCATTAATTCCTCTTCCTATATATGTTTCACAAATCAGCCTTCCTAATCACACCTCTTCTCATAATCATCTCTCTTTTCCAACCATTATCTTTGTCCAACCATAATCATCTCTTCATAAGCTCATCATCAAATTCAAGTAAGATCATAGCAAAGAGCAGAGAGTTCTCATCCATGGAGTTGGAGGCTGGGGAGTCAAGTGGGGCCCACGAGCGCTCCTCTGCGGCCAACAAGGGGAAGACTCCGATCATGGAGGCCCCCTTGATCGGAAAACGAGACAAGGCTGATGTGGCGGTTAGTGGGCCCGGTGGGGCCGGGGTCAAGAGAGGTATCGGAATCATTGACTTTGTGGTGAGACTGCTTGCAGTGCGGTACATTACACGGCTTGTTGCAATGGGAACTACACAATGACAACGCCTTTTTTACTCGATTCTTCGATTCCAAGCGGATATTATGACTTGCCTACTTTCACGTAAGTATCTTAGTTCTCCAAGTACGTTCCAAGACAGTAGTGTTAGTAATCCATCCGTTTCATATTAATTGTCGTCTTTAGAAATCGTGTGGTCGAATTTTCAAAAATTTTGACCTTAAATTTCTCAATATATATAATGAGTTGCTATATATTCGTAATAAAAATTACTATCATAAAAGTATAATATTACAATTGTTAATGACATATTATGTAATAAATTATCAATCAAAGAGTAATATTGGATACCGTTAAAATCAAACTATGACAATTAATATATATGGAACAGAGGGAGTAATCCTTTGTGGATATCTAATATATAAATGATGCAAAATCATAATAGTCATGATTCAAGATGGTTATTTACCATCTTGAATTTAATCAAAGTCACTCAAAAAATTAAATATAAGTATATTTGAATTAGTACATTTGTGTATAAAAATCATAAGTAAACGGCTCACAAAACCCTACATTTTACTATATTAATTATTTTAAGGGTTCTTGTGTTTTCAAAAATAATTCTAGGATAATATTATCATTGTTATAATTATTTGTGGATGACAATCCAACAATAAATTTGGTTGAAAATTGGCAGGAAGGCAACTTTTTCTTTTTTGTTTAGCATTTTTAATTGAAAGTCAACTTTTCTTATATGTTCACTAAAATTAACACTAATATTTCATTAAACACCCAATAATTAATATTACGTAATTAAAAACATCATGTCGCAACTCCCTCTAATCTTCTTCCTCATTCTCCCTCCCCCTCCCGACATTGCCTGGCTCTTGCTGCTGCTGTATGGCGTTGATCAATAGCGGACTATCTAAAAGGTTTCTATGTTAATTAAATCAAGTAAAATATTCTTAGCCTAAATCAAGTTTTAATCCTATAATTCAATTTTCTCATCATTTTCAGCCAGAATTATTGTAGGACTGTCATCCATAAAGAATTACAACAAAGATAATGTTATACCTTAAAATTACTTTAAAAAAATACAGGGCCCTTAAAACAATTACGTGACTCATTTTTTGATTTGATTATTTGAATCGCTTTTTGATTTGATTATTTGTAACTAATTTCCGAAATTAAAAGGTCTTCTCTACTCCACAGTGTAGGAATATAGCCTACTATATATGATTTATTTAAGCTCTAAAAATATTCGGGATGATTGAGTTTCTACATTGTCTACATATTCATAAACTGCTACTTTCTTAATGTTATGGGCAGGTATTTTGTGGTAGCCAATGCAATAACAGCAGCATACCTCGTGCTTTCACTCCCTTTCTCCATTGTCACAATTATTAGGCCGCTTGCCAAAGCACCAAGGCTTGTCCTAGTCACCTTTGACACTGTAAGTTTAACTTAACTTAATTACCTTCAAATTACTTAAAGCCTCTTAATTAATTACAAAAAATGTGTCGGCTATCAAGTTTCTAGAATATGTTAGTAGCCCAAGTTTAAGTTAACAATTATCAAGAGACGAACTCCGTGATTTAATTATGATTCCGGTAAGGTTACTTGAACAATTGAAATGACCCTCATATTTTGAGTGTTGATACTTGTCGGCGATAAACACCTTCAAAAATCTTCCCACCAAAACCTCACTAGAAACATGTTCAATTCTTGATTAACTATATACTACACTAAATCCATGCAGGTGGCAATGACCTTGACCACTTCTGCTGCGGCTGCGGCTGCTGCCATTGTCTACTTGGCTCACAAGGGAAACACCAACGCAAATTGGATTGCCATTTGCCAACAATTTGACGGATTTTGCCAAAGGAGTAGCGGAGCAGTTGTTGCGTCGTTTATTGGTGTGGTCTTGTTCTTCTTGCTCATTATTTTATCTGCTGTGGCACTCAAATCCCACTAATGGATCCATTTCTTCTAGTGTTGTTTGAATTAATGTTGCCAAGTGTACTTTTTGTTTCATTGTATATGTTAATGTGTGTTGTAAACTGAGAATTGACGAGCAAAGGTGTATTTGCCTTTCCCCTGATGCCATGAACCGGTAGTAAACTTAGGTTTATTTATATCTTGGAGGTTCAATTCTATAGTTATGATGTCGATATCATTGTCTAAGTTCAAAACTCAGTTATATGACCCTATTTCTACTTTATGTGCAACTTTCTTTTCTTCTTATCACTGCTAGAATATAAAGCTATTCTTGCTCTTTTAATCATTAACTTAAATTTATGGTTGAGATGGTTCTATATGGTATCAGAATTATTTTAAAGTAGAGATTTCAAATTCAAATCTCAACGACTCTTATATTTGTTAGTGCAAAATTAAGGGGCTTTTGCGACATCTATACTTATAGGCTTTACAACCATCCACCTTAAGCTCCCGGTTGAATTGACTTTATGCAAAAGTCGAATAATGAAGAGTAGTTAACTAGAAGCAATCTATATATGGTACCTCCATTTGATCATCAATAAGGATGACGAATGTTTTGGATGATGGGAACCCTAAATCACATATCATGCCTTATGATTTGGAGTGCTTCGACCTCTTTGTTTTGCAAGAGGATAGTGATGGCGGGCCCATCTCCATGGTTATGGAGGCCAACAACTAGGTTTAAGTTAGGGTCACTGAGGGTAGAAGTAAACTTTGCATATATTCTAAGTGGAAGCATTCGTTGGACGGATTCTGATGAGTCTGAATATTTAGAGAGTGCTTTGGCGGTCAGGGTTAGGAGGAACCAGGGGGTCGTCTGCTTGGAAGGGGAGTTAAAAATGGAGAGTAGGAGTTCATAAGAGTAAAGGAGGGTGAGAGTATGGGAGGGTTCATAAGGGTAAACTACTTACCCCTGCTTGGGAGAACAATTTGGAAAGTTCATAAGAGTAAAATGTAAATTGACATATTTACCCTTTCACATTATATGTAATTTAATCAGGGTTAAGGGTATTATGGTCATTTCCCATTGTAGGTATATTATAACTTAATTGAACACTTGCTTACACCCCAAATTGGGGTGTTAAAAAAATAAGGGTTAAGAGGGTTAAAGGGGTGTAAACCTCACTCCCTCTTACCCTCTCTTACCCTCTCTCACTCTCTTCCCAAGCGGGGATAACGAGGAGTAAGGACCCTCCTTTACCCCTCCTAACCCCTCTTTACCCCTCTCCCAAGTAGGCCCTAAGAGTGTGTTTGATAGGGGAAAACACTTTCTAGGAAAATGTTTTCTCAATTTCTAGTGTTTGGTACAAAAAAAGTTAGGAAAATCATTTTTAAAATAAATCATTTGCCTCTAAAGGAAGGAAATTGACTTCCTTTGTTCAACTTGGAAAAAATATTTTCCACCCTTGATTGTTAGATTGATTTTCACTACTAACTCTAACTGAAATTTGAGGGCGAAATACAACTTCAAACGTTTTGCTCGAAATTTTGTAATATGATAGAATTGATTAGAAAGAGCTCAATTATAATTTTTTAGCTCAAAATATTTTTATTTGATAACATTTATCGCGACATATACTAGAATTTTTTGCTGCTAAAACTAACTGAAACTTTAAAAAATTCAAACTTAACTGTTTGAATCAAAACTTTATTATTTGATAGTATGGACTAAAAAAACGCTCAAATATGAACTTTGAGTTTCAAATATTTTCATTAGTAACATATATCGCCACTTTTATCGACATTTTTTTGTTGTTAAATATGACTGAAATTTAAGATCAAAATTCAACTTCATCGATTTGTCTCGAACCTTTACAATACAATAGAAATGATAAAAAAAAAGCTCAAATATGAAGTTTGAGCTCCAAATATTTTCATTTGTAACATATATCGCTACCTATGTCGATAGATATGGTCATTTTCCAGAAAACGATTTGTCTCCTACCAAACAAGGAAAAATTTAACATAGAAAACCATTTTCCTTGGAAAATCATTTCTCCTGGAAAACGTTTTTCTCTGAAAACATTTTCCTTTCAACTAAACACACCCTAAATCTAGAAGTTGGAATCTTAAGCACGTATTGCATTAGGATCATGGTGATAGAGATCACTTTTGTACGAATTATCCTAACTAAGGGCAAAGGGAAGAACATTATCAATAACCAGATTCTATAAATTCTATTAAGGATTTGGGTGAAGCTCTAACTGTAAGTGTTAATAAACTAGAAAAGAGTTGGGTGATAGATTCGGGTGCTCCCTTTCTTTCTCCGTATAGTAGGGAGTCCTTTAGCGATTTTGTGAAAAGGAGCTTTGGCAAGGTGAAAAGTCTGCAAACACTCACAGTCTAGAATCTTCTAATATTGCTATCAATTGTTCGCATCAAAGCAGATTCGCTCGTAAAAGGTGATGTGAACATTAAAACTTCCAATATTGGCACTTGGAGGTTGAAGAATGTTCATTATATCTTGAGTCTAAGTCTGTCTAACCAAGAATCTTGTGTTTACAGATCAACTTGATGATGAGGGTTTTACAACTACATTTGGGGATGATTGTTGGAAGGCTACGAAGGGATCTCCAGTAATTGCGAATGGCTGGATAGAGAGGAAACTTTATACTGCTATCAATTGTTGTAACATGCCTGTTCATGCTCGTCAAAGGTACATTAGCTTCTCTGACGAGAGAAGGGTACCAGAACGATGAGAGTTCTGGTTGATGCTATGAGAATGTAAGTTAATGGAGGAGTGCACCTAACTTGTGCGAGAACTCGATATGGTCAACACGAGGTTAAAGTTTAATCCATAGTTCCCTTAAGTTGTTAATGAGGGCGTAGATGTCGAAGTTGCAAGGTTGTGATTAGTTCAAGTGGGAGCGTGTTCATGACGGAAGAGTTGATGGAAGGTCAACTGAGACATCCATTGATCTTTGTTGAACAAGATCAAGGTGGATGCACTAGAGTATTCGAGGAAGTATTTGGTGGTGATCGATGAATGACGAAGGTTGCTAATAAAATTTCGTCTCCAAATGGGCGATAGTTGAGTTCATGTGTATGGAGCCTAAATTATGAGTTTGGGTTGGTTTGAAGCATGTTTGAGGGTGAAATAGACAAACCTGGGGATGACATGGGTTGTGTAGGGGGCTCAGATGGCAAGAAAATAAAGCAAAGAACTGACATGGGCTGTGTCATACGGGCACAAGCCATGCTAGGTTGTGGTGGTTGATAAATGTTATTTGAACATATGTAAACTTGAGTGTTTTGATGAGAATTTGGGTGATATTCGATGTGTTTATATTATTTTATACCCGAATTTTCCATTTTATGCTTGGTTGGAGTTTTGCAGATTTTGTATGGAACTTGAGAAGAAATGGAAGAAAACAGAGCTAAAACCAAGCATAAATATCTAAGTGGCCCAAAAAGTTGAAAGGAAATGAAATCGAGTCTTCCCCAAAGCCTAAGGTTAATGGCCAACTGTTGAAAGGGCCGATTAGACCCAACACGGGTACAAATATGGGCAACATGGACCATTTTGGGGTCCAAGAAGTCAAGATTCAAGTTGCAGGATCAACATGGACCGTGACCAAGCAACACAGGTCGTGTCAGGGTCAAGATGGACTGTGTTGACCTGGCATGGGTCGTGTTGAACCGTGACTCTTAAAATTTAGTTGTTTCTCGCCTTTAATTGCTATATAATGATGGGTTGCGACTGTTTGAAAGGATCCTATCCCAAAATTATCCAGTACAAAAAATCATCACTTGTGCCACGAATTGTGCCACGGGAAATCTAAAATCGTGGCAGTTTCTTAGTCTTGCCACAGGAGAATTTTATAGTGCATTTGATGTTTCACGGACTACAACTCCTATGCAAAAAAAGTACTTATGCCACAGGAAGATATCACCCGTGGCAATAAGATGCCATAGACTACAACTTCCGTGGAAAAAAATACTTATGCCATAGGAAAATATCACCCGTGGCAGTAACGTGCCACAGACTATAACTCATGTGCCAAAAAAGTACTTATGTCACGGGAAATTATCACCCCTGGCAATTACATGCAATGAACTAAAGAAGGTAGTTTTCTACTCAACAAAATTAGGGATCATAGACAAATCTGATTTCGAAGCGAATATGCTTTGATGCGAAGGAGGAAATTATCACCCGTGGCAATTACATGCAATGAACTAAAGAAGGTAGTTTTCTACTCAACAAAATTAGGGATCATAGACAAATCTGATTTCGAAGCGAATATGCTTTGATGCGAAGGAGAAAATTCCAATCTGAATCCGATAAAAAGAAATTTGTATCCGAATCCGATTAAATAGGTCCAACTTCGATTATAACTGGATCAGAGTGGATATGGAGGTGACAAGCTTCAATCTGATTAAGTCTAATTAGAATAATAAATATATAAAAACAATTAAAAAATGGTAATATGACTGAATTTGAGAATTGAGCGGAGAATATGAAGCTTAGTTTTTTATTTTTTTTCTTTAAAGAATACAGGGCGTGTTGCCAATATTTTGATGGTACGTTGATAGATTTTTCCTGACATATTATATGTCTATTATATTATGTATTTTTTAGTTATGAAATAATATTTTTAGGTTTATTGTTGGTGTTTTTTTTATAAGTATGATATATTAAATTACAACAAAAATGTTGTCAAAAAATATAGAAAAGTTTTTAAAAATAAATACTAAAAATAGCTAAATAACTAATTAGATCTCTGATTATATATACTCTGAGTACCTCCACCTTCGACTTTATAATCAGAGGTAGAGGTCCACCCCTCTTCCAGATTAATCGGATTCGGAGGTGGACCTCCACCTCCGATTATTAATTGGAGTAGGGGTGGGAGGTATCCATCTCCGATCCGTTGCCATCTCTAAATAAAATTCATTGATATACTACCTATAACCATGCAAACTATATATTAGAATGGAAAGACAGTAATAATAAATACGATTATCTTTTATTAACGATAAATTATTGTAGATGATTCAAGTTAAATTAGAAAAATAATAAATGAATGAACTACGCTTATAGTCTAATGGTCATGAATTCCAATAAAGAGTGACAAAGTCTAATAGTTGAAGTTAAAAAATAAAGTTTTCGGGTCAACCTATCGGGTCGAGTTTGATCCGCTAATTTATGAGTTTTCGAGTTAGATTTATTTGACATTCGGGTTGAGAAAATCATATTCTAAAACCCATAATTTCCAAGTGGGTTCAAGACCGGGTCCGGTTAAAATTAAGTCTAGCTACCAATGCAGGTTCCCGGCCCTGCCTATGCCAGATTTGGCACTAGTCGTGCCATGTTCTCAACGACACACAAAGTCCCATTCATCCTCCCTCTCTCTTTCAATTTCATACTCACTCCTCTCAAACCCTATCCTCCCTCCCTCACCATGTCGCCGGCGAACGCCGCCTACAATGACCGTCCTGTTAGAGATATGGGATTGAGAAGAGCTTTGAGGCGTGAAGGAAATCACTATCTTTAAGACAAGATTTTCCCCTAATGCAATATCGTGTCTCCAGGATACAACAAAGTTTCCTGGATCGATTCTTATATAATAATCAATCCCCTCTTCTGTTTGGATAGAATGACGATTTGGATAGATTCAGACTATTACGAACAGTTGAATCTTATCCAACTGTCCCAACCGCCCCAAATGCCAAAGATAGAAAATAAAAGGAAAATAGTAACAGATAATTATATTGTCTGCTTCTGCTCCCTGCTCACGTGCTAAGTGTCAAGTGCGCCTAATAAGCGCCAAAAGCGCCTCTAGCGCCCTACAGACCACGCCGCGCGCGCGTGTGCGGTTCAATGCACCTTAATGTAAGCACATGTGAGTCCACACCATGGGCTTATGTATTTATAAACCCATAACACTCTTTAATATATAAAGAGGTAGAGAATATGGTATTCTCTCCATGTGGGACTATAATAAAATAACCTATTTATTTTCCTTAAGAGTTGGAAACTCTAGTAGTCAATCCATGTGGGACAAGTTAGGATCCCTAAACTTTTACTAACTATTTAACAATCCCCCACTAGTTGGTGAAAGTTGTAAAACCTAACAATCCATTTTATGATACTGTCTATCTGAAGGTATCACATGATTAAACCATCAGTTAGTGAAAGTGTTTCAAAGTCCTAACAACGTATTTGATGGCCAGATAGCTTAAATCAAATCTTTTAATGTTAGTACTGGAGACACTTCACATAGTACCATACCTTATCCGAAGAAGCCTTATTATTGTAGCACTATTATGGCCTTGTGCTCATCCTGGTTCTGTGGATATGTATAAGAGTTAAAATCCCATAAAACTCTTATTTAGAGCGGCCACACTCTAATATTCACATAGGTGAATTCCATACGTTTATGGATTCCATTAAGAGTGAAAACTCATCCTCCTTAGTAAGAAAATGCACTATATCCTATTTATAGTGCTCCACTGACCTTTTTGTAACTTGTTATTACCCTTTAAACCTTATAACTAGTTTTCACTAGAGTAAGGTAGGGTTCCTATTACAACAGACCATGCATTAAAGGATTTTAAACCCATTCTAGCAGTGGTGCTCTTCACCAAATCCCTTGGAAAACCTTTAGTCAAAGGATTTGCTAGATTTAGAGTTGATTTAACATAGGTGATTGTTATAGCACCATCTTGAATCAACTGCCTCACATATGCATGTCTCAAACTAATGTGTCTAGACTTCCCGTTATAGATTTTACTATAAGTTCGAGACATGGTAGCCTGACTATCTTAATACAAGAAAGTGGCTGACATAGGTTGTGGCCACAACTTAATATCCATCAATAAATTCCTCAGCCATTCTGTTTCCTTTCCTGCTGCTGCTAGAGCAATGAACTCAGATTCCATAGTGGAATGTGAGATACATGTTTGCTTCTTAGAGGCCCAGCTAATGGCTCCTCCTCCTTTGGTAAATATCCACCCAGATGTTGACTTGTTATCCTTAATTAGAGCTAGTTATCCAACTAGAATCTGTGAATCCCTCTAAAACAGATGGAAAATCATTATAGAAGAGACCAAAGTCAACTGTCCTTTTCAAGTAGCCAAGTACTCTTGCAATGGCCTTCCAATGTTCTGTACTTGGTTTAGTTGTATACTTAGATAATTTGCACACTGCAAATGCAATGTCTGATCTTGTACAATGCATTGCATACATCAGACTCCATATAGCACTAGCATACTCCAATAGTTCAACAACTCTTCCATTATTCTCCACTAAGTGAACACTTGGATCATAGGGAGTTTTGACATCTTTTATATTGAGATGTTTGAACTTAGTCAAGAATTTCTCAATATAATGAGATTGACTCAAGGCAAAACCCTGATTGTGCTTGTTAACCTTTATATCTAAGATAGTATCAGCTTCATTAAGATTCTTCATCTTAAATTGAGAAGTGAGATACTTCTTAGTTTCATTTATTCCATGTAAATTGGTTCAAAAAATGAGTGTGTCATCAACATAGAAACCTATAATAACTCCATAAGAATCTGTAAACTTTGAATAAATACATTTATCCGAGTTATTATGGAGAAAACCATTTGAATCCATATAAGGATTTAACCAATTTGCATCATCAAACTTTCCATGCCACTGTTTGGGCGCTTGTTTCAATCCATATAAGGATTTAACCAATTTACACACCTTCTTTTCATTTCCTGGTAATATGAAACCCTCATGTTGTTCCATATAAATCTCTAAATCTCCATTTAGAAAAGGTTGTTTTTACATCCATCTGATGCACATGTAGCTTAAATATTGAAGCCAATGCAAACAGAATCCTAATGGATGTAATTCTGGCTACATGAGCGTAGGTATTAAAGTAATCGATACCCTCTTTTTGAGTAAAACCTTTAGCTACTAATCTAGCCTTAAAGGTTTGTAAAGAACCATCAGTATTGTACTTCCTCCTAAATACCCATTTGCATCCTATTGGTTTTGAACCTGGAGGCAAGTCCACTAGAATCCAAGTATTGTTGGACAATATTGAATCCATTTCATCATTCATTGCCTCCTTACAGAATGCAGAATTTCTGGATGCCATAGCCTCACTAAATGTTTTGAAGTCATCATCAACATTTAGTACAATGGGTATTTGATCTGATACTTCTGTCCTGCTACCCTCTACTAGAAAAACAATAAATATGGAGGAAACAAAATCTGGTCCAAAATCTTTAGCGTTTCTAACCCTTTGGCTTCTTCTTGGTTCTATAACAGACTCAAGTTCATTACTTTTGTCAATTGAACCAGAAGTAGTGCTTCCTAACGGTATATTAGGAGAATTCCTAATTGTAGGTGTTGGTTGAGATGCATTAGATTTCATAAATGCATTCTCAAAGAATTCTACATCTCTAGTCTCTACAATCAAATTAGATTGTAAGACCAACAGCCTGTACGCTTTAGAATTTTCAGCATAACCTACAAAAATACTCTTGATTGCCCTTGGGCCTAACTTAGTCCACTTCTGATCAGGAATTCTATAAGAGGCAATACACCCCCACACTATGAAGTATTTAACGTTAGACTTTCTTCCTTTCCACACATCATATGGAGATACCTTCGTTTTCTTAGAAGGAATTCGATTATGGACATGGCACACAGTTAAGAGTGCTCCCCCCCATAAATTTGTTGGCAAATCAACATTTAATAACATGGCATTAACCATATTACATAGAGTCTGATTTTTCTTTTCAACAAGGGCATTTTGTTGAGGTGTTCTAGGGGCTATTCTTTGATGGATGATACCATGGTTCTCACAAAATTCATCAAATTCAATTGGGAAATACTCCCCTCCCCTATCACTCCTTAGAATTTTAATTCTTTTTTCCTTTTGATTCTCAACTTCAGCCTTATAGCGTTTGAACATGTCAAATGTTTCATCCTTAGTTAGAAATAAATATACATAAGTGTATCTCGAACTATCATCAATGAATGTGATAAAATATCTTTTACCACCCCTAGTAAGCATTCCATTCATTTCACATATGTCAGAATGAACTAAGTCTAGAATTTGTGTATTTCTCTCAACCTTAGGGAAAGGTTTCTTAGTGAATTTAGCCTGAGTGCAGATTTCACACTTAGAAACATTTGAATTTGACTGACAAGAGAAATACCCATCCTTGATCATAAACTTCAACGAATTGAAATTTAAATGTCCTAGCCTAGCATGCCAAACTGAATAAGAATCAACAAGATAAGCAGAACTAGGTACTTCATTTATTTCATTCAGACTTAGTCTAAACATGCCCTCACAATCATAACCTTTTCCAACAAACACAGTGTTCTTAGTAATAACAATCTGATTTGAACCTACTACAACTACAAATCCCTTCTTATTCAGAATATTTCCTAAAACTAGATTCTTCCTCATATCTGGAATATGAAAGATATTCACCAACGTGAGTTTCCTCCCTGATGTGAAGTTCAACTCTACCGTTCCTAGTCCAAGGAATTTGGTCGGAGTGCTGTTCCCCATGAGGACCTCACGATCTGCCACAACTTCATAAGTTTTAAATTGTGACATGTCATAACAAACATGAATAGAGGCACCTGTGTCATACCACCAACCAGAAGGCTTGCCTATGTTAGCCATATTTACCTCAGTAATCATATTTAGATTAAGGTTGGATACCATGGCAATCAAGTCCTTCATGTTTTCCTCTACCATGTTAGCCTTGGAAGAATCTCCATTCTTTGCTGCAAGATCAACCTTCATCTTCTTGCGATCCTTGATGTAATGTCCCTTACCCTTACAATAGTAACAATGACTATTTTGTTTCTTTAAACCCTTAGTGCTCTTTCCTTTGAAGTTGGACTTGTCCTTCTTTGCCTTAAGGGACTTGTTCTTGTTAGACTTTTCTTCTGTCACGGCATTCACCTTTGAACTGCTCTAAATACACGACATTTCTTTTACGATTTTCCTCCTCAATCCTGAGATGCCTAAATATTTTCTCAACAGTGAATTCTTCTGTGTAACGCCCCAGATTTATAATCATCAGATTACTACTAAACAACTCATAACTCAGGGATTAGCGCAGCGGGAAACCTAATCCAGAGACATTACCGCCGTCCCCGTAACAAGGACAAGGCTTTAGAAACCAACCAATATAGTACCATACAGAACCGTATATAATAACTTAATTAATTTTATACTACACTTACAACTCCTTAACATTAAAAACAACAACCCAAAATAAAACACAACTTCAAGTATACATCCATTCACCAGAATATTTAAAGCCGTCCTATCTTCCAAAAGGGACAGATTCACCATCCACATCCAAGCGGGAAGGCTCTTATTCTCGTTATCGAACGCCCACCTTAACTGGAATGAACACCTTAATTACATCTTCGGACCTGGGAGCTTGTAGTCCTTGGAGAAGCACATCCTAAAACAAAATAAGAAAACTTCGCAAATGAGTTGGCTAAACTCAGCACACATACCCCTACAGTGTATACTTTCCTAGTTCATTTTATTTCGCGCAACTTTTAAATTCTTTTGAAAATGGAAAACACAGACAAGTCATAAAAGCTTCGAACAGCAAAGGAAAAAGATAAACAACATCATCATCATCATCATAGACCTCAATATAGACCTCATCATAGACACTGGCCAGGTCACATGAAAGAAGCCCGTCGACATCGAAAATACCTCAGTGTGATTAGCACCATATAACAATAGACCTCATCAATAAAAGAACGAAAATCATAAACTTTCCAAAGAGTTAGATATCATGAAATCAATAACATTCATCATCATCATCAAACTATGTTTGTTGAAGGGTAGGCAATATGCGTACCTTGAGGTTGAACCGATTGAGGAACTACTTGAACTTGAGCGGACTTGAACGAACTGTAGCAACGACCCCTTGAAATATATTTGAGATAAGAATAAAGAAACGAATTAAGTTGAGTTCTTAGGAGGGAAGAATTCCTCAAATAAATTCATACAATAAAACTCAACAAGTTGAAGGCTCTCGGAGATTTTTGTGACATTCGGAAAGGCATAACTCTTTTTATAAGCCTCGGAAAACCTTGCGAGAGGACTCTTTGGAAAGCTCAAATTAAATTCTACAACTTCCTAATTAAGAGTTCAAGCTAAAAGCAATGAATAAAGGTGAGACTTAACAATATAGCAAAACTGTCTCGGGAAATAAACATAGCCGGGAGCGGTATTTCAGAAAACTATAACTCAAGCTCTAAGCATCGGTTGAGAGCACATGAGTAGTCTATGGAAAGCTTGAATTTCATGCTACAACTCTCATGTTGACCAAAACCTCATATAAGTTCTAGAAGAGGTCCTAAAAGTGTCAAGAACCAGCCCTGAACACCACTAGTTGCTGGACATAACAAATTTACATAGCCGTATAAAATGGACCATAACTTCCTCTCTCGATGTCCAATGAATGCACAAGAGCCCATTTCGGAAAGCTTCCGGAACATAAAACTACTTTTGTTTTAATCAAAAATTGAGTTGAGCATGAGAAATGGTCAGATTTTGGCCCAGAAAAAAGGGCAGTCATAAAAAGTTTCCGGGTAATTTCAGATCATTGCCTCCTGCTCGAGAACTCATAACTCTTACTCCCGATATCGTATGGCGATGCAATTTAACTTTTTGGAAATCTTAATGAATCACCTAAATCTTTTATGTTGAATAATTCACCCAAAAAGGTCTCTAAACAAATAAAAAATAAATTTCCAGACTGCCTCTAGAATTCGTATTCAGATATGAGGCCTCACGGTTTTGGGCATAACTTTTGCTATACCTAACGAAATGCTACGATTCAAATACCAGTGTTTAGCTAACATCGTAGGATATCCATTCAAGTGATAAAATAGGCTAAATTCATACTCTACATTCCCTGGAATTTCCAGAATCCCACCAGATTCAGAGAAACCTTTCACAAATTCGTTTGCATGTATGATAGCTTAATACTTCCCCCTAATCTCTTTGCAAAACATCCTTTTCAAGCATAAGTATCAAATTCCAGAATTAAACACATTTAGAAATCTTCATTCTTGACCTTATCTTATACATGCAAGGCAAAATCTTATTATTCCTCAATCTTCTAAAAAAAACTCTTCACAAATTCAACATCAACATCCATAAAATTCATTTCCTTGCTAACCAAATCCCATTCTAAGTACATGCATTCACCCAATTCCATTAATTAAACATACTTCCATAATTTCTTACTTGATTCACCTGAATCTCAACTATCTCTACTCACTAATCATCAATAAAACCCTAAAAACATCATATTCATACTTGCTAATATCTCAAGAGAACTAATTAAACAATAAAATTCATACCCAAATAGCATTTACTCAATTAAACTTGAATTGAGAGAAGAGGGTTTAGGGATTACCTTCAATTGGGGAAGAAAGAGAACAACAAATAGGGAGAAAGAGGCGGCCGACGGCCGGCGACCGCTGCGACCGTTGCCGGTGACTGACGCCTGCGGTCGACTCCGGTAGGGAGGAGAGGATGGTGAGGCAGGTGGGGGAACAAAGGACAGAGGGGCCACGCACGGAGACAGGCAGAGGGTGAAAGAAGGAGAGAGAAAGTCTTGACCTTTGAATGAAAATTTTGGTTCTGATATGGAAATTAAAAGAATGGGGGAGTATAATATGGCTTTCACTTCTTATAAGGATGGCCCAAGCTGCTACAAAATATTGGGTTGTTTGGAAGGAAAGGAAAAGAAACTGGCCCAAACACTTACTAATTCCCCCTTTTAACCCGATACCATTAATCTGGCATTTCCGAATAAAAATCTACAAGATTAAACTATGAGAAATTTTTACTAAAAGAAATTTCACGCGTAATCAATCCTCCAATAATAATAATTTCGAAGGAGAAATTTCAGACAAAAGATCTAAATACTATGGTTTACTAGGAAGGATCGGTAAAATTATTTGAGGAGTGACTACCAAAAAAAAAATATTACACTGTAGGGACGATGGTCGTTGCAATGTTCAAGTCCTGCAAAACACACGGTTAGACAAAAAGAAAAGCACGAGTTTTATTTACTAACTTGATCATTTCACTTAATTAAATGATCTTAGGGTCTAATTAACACTAGGTTATTACATTCTGTCATATGTAGAAGTTTCTTCCTGTAGTCACTCCAAGCGAGCGGCAATTTTGCAATAATCGCACCCACTTGAAGTGACTCTGAAATTGTGACTTGAAGATCATGAAGTCTGTTGACAAGGACCTGCAACTCATGCACTTGGTCCAAAATGGGAACATCATCTGACATCTTAAAATCAAATTACTTCATCATAATAAATTTGTCAGTACCTTGTCTTCTTGTGTTGTATTTCTATTCAAGGGCTTTCCAGATCTGTCTTGGTGACTTCACAGATACATACAATTCGTACAGGCGGTTTGAAAGGGTTTGTAGGATGTGTCCTCTGCACATTAATTCTTCCTCCTCACGTTTTTTCTTTGCTGCCTTCAGTGTTTCAGCCTCCGCAGGATCCATTTTCGTCCATTGCTCTTCTGTTGGATTCGACAGATCCTCTAAATTTGGATCCAGAACGTATGCAATCTTTAATGCTGTCAACATGAACATGATCTTATCCTTCCATCGCATGAAATTCGTGCCATCGAACATGTCCAACCTTGCGAGATCTTGATTCATCACTCTGAATGTCTCCGAATCTGCCATCAAAATCTTGTCTTAAAATTGTTAGAGATATGGGATTGAGAAGAGCATTGAGGTGTGAATGGAATCACTATCTTTAAGACAAGATTTGCCCCTAATGCAATATCGTGTCTCCAGGATACAACAAAGCTTCCTGGATCGATTCTTATATAATAATCAATCCCCTCTTCTGTTTGGATAGAATGACGATTTGGATAGATTCAGACTGTTACGAACAGTTGAATATGATCCAACTGTCCCAACCGCCCGAACTGCCAAAAATAGAAAATAAAAGGAAAATAGTAACAAATAATTATATTATCTGCTTCTGCTCCCTGCTCACGTGCTAAATGCCAAGTGCGCCTAATAAGCGCCAAAAGCGCCTCTAGCGCCCTACAACCCACGCCGCGCGCGCATGTGCGTGTGCGGTTCAATGCGAATCATTGAACCTTAATGTAAGCACATGTGAGTCCACACCATGGGCTTATGCATTTATAAACCCATAACACTCTTTAATTTAGAAAGAGGTAGAGAATATGGTATTCTCTCCATGTGAGACAATAATAAAATAACCTATTTATTTTCCTTAAGAGTTGGAAACTCTAGTAGTCTATCCATGTGGGACAAGTTAGGATCCCTAAACTTTTACTAACTATTTAACACGTCCCATCGACACTGCCAACATTTTCGATCCACTGGCGCCTGCACATTCTCCTCCCAGCCACTTCTTTCTAAGCCCAGCGCCAAAACCATCGAGAACCTTGGATTCTCCCTCGCTTAGTGCCCGCTATAAACTCGCGGGCCGTCCTTGCCACCATAACCAGCGACCGCTGCAGCCTCCCACCGACCAACCGCTGCATAACCCTCGCACAACCGCCGCTCAACCTTCGCACAACCGCCCTACCATCGCCACTCGTACCGTGCAATTTTATGAAATCTGGTGCTCCTTCTTATCTCTTTCCCTCTCTCGTCGGTCATCAGCTAGTCATCGGTGAGCCTCAGCGACCTAACCACGACCTCTGGTCAATTGGTCGGTACACAGAACTGCCACCAACACCCATCGCAACCTGTCAGCCGCAATTCCCTCAGTTCTTGCTGCCCAGTCAATTGGTCGGTAAACAGAACCGCCATCCTTGGTAATGTCAAATAAGAATTTTCAACGTGCTTATTTCTTCTATTTTCACATTGACACCAAGGATCCTTTGCAGTTGCAGAATTTGAATCACTAGGCATTGTCATGATTTTTAAGATCGGATGCTAGCCATTTTCAGTTGTCTTATTGGCTTATGGATGATCTTGATGTGTTGGGTTGTGAACTGATAATAAATCTTTTATTTTTGGTTCGATGTGTAGTATTTGGAAACACAATTTATGGGAATTTGGGAAATTATGAGTTATTTTGGAGAAATTTACATTTTGCATTTTCTTAATTTTGTTTAGTTTTGAATTTATATTAATTATTGGATAAATATATGGTAATTAGTGTTGTTGAAAAAAAGGGGCTCGAGCGGCATTTAAGTAGGTATGTCCTAGCAAATGCAATAAATGGTGTCCAAGGCTACGACGACACTACCTCTAACGACATTTATTTATTTGCTGGTATAAGCTATTGCAGAATTTATAAATGTCGCTAAAGGCAAAAGTTAGTGCTGCTAAAGCCCTATTTTGTTGTAGTGTGTGATTTTCTAAGCATTCAAGGTAAGTATCCAATCCCTCTTCGCTTTCAGTTTCCTTTGTATGCTTTTAGGTTTTGCCCACTTTTTTCGTTATTTTTTATATGGGTGTGTGATCCATTTTAATAGAGCTATCGTTTAACTTGCAAGTGTTTTATGTTTAATGTTAACCATTGTGTAGCTCAATTTACAGAGGAAGTTTTCTTTAAATTTTTTCAATATTTTCTATATGGATCAATATTCTTAAACAACTCTTACAATTCTTAACAAGAACTCTTGTGATTTATTATTTTTGTTTTACAATTTTTTGAAGGATTATTGGATGATAATACACTGAACTTTAGGGGTATTGGACAATAATGCACTGAACTTTTTCTTTGGACTCTAATACACTGAACTTTGATAATATTGGACAATAATGCACTCATACCAATTCAATTGGTGGTTGACGCGATGACTGTTCTACTTTGAGGTGTCGTTTTTCTATTTTTTCAGAAAAATTTTTGTCCTGTAAGAAAGTACACATAAGGAGGATGACTAATATATTCTTTTTGGAAAAAAAAATAGAGAAAGGACACCTCAGAGTAGGGTAGCCACCATGTCAACCACAAACTAAATTGGTCTAAATGCATTATTGTCCAATACCATCAAAGTTCAGTGTATTAGAGTCCAAAAATAAAAGTTCAGTGCATTATTGTCCAATACCCCTAAAGTTCAGTGTATTATCATCCAATAATCCTTTTTTGAATTATACTAGTATTGTTATTTTCCTTATCACATTCCCTTTTTTTTAACAGGAAAACAATTTGTTATCTTGCAAACCGAGCAAAAATTGGAGTCAAGTTTGTTTTCATAGATAGTTCAGCTCAAGGAAGACTTATTAGTTTTTGGATTGCCAGTTGTGCAAATTTATTTTATGAACTTTGTTTAGCTAATTGATTTTTTGGGTTAGGTATTAGTGTGACTTGTTTTTTTTTTTTTATAAATATTTGTGTATATTTTTTTTTGTTCTGAAGACAATTATTACATTTCTTAGTTGTATTACATATATTATATTAATTCATATCAATATTAACTATTATAGTTTATCGTACAATCTATTCAAATTGTAAGGCTTGCCACGAATATTGTTATAGAATAAAGATTATCCTACAACAACACTCTTAAGGCTAGAAACAAACTTGCCATGGACGCTAGTTTCTTTAAATGGTACATTGCCACGGATGTCCTCGTGGCTAGACATGTACTTGCCATGGGCCTTAACATGACATGAAAAGTGATTGTCGCGAGCTTTCATGTGAAGAGAAAAGTGATTGCCACGGGACTTCACGAGGCAAGGAAAGTGATTGCCACGGGACTACACGTGGCAAGAAAAGTCATTGCCACGGGCCTTCCCGTGGCAAAGGATAGTGCTTGCCACAGGAGCTCTCATGGCTACAATTTTTCGTTTACCCACGGTAGCAAATTTCCCATGGCTACATATTTGCCACAACCACTTGTGCCACATGGTTAATTTGTAGAAAACCCGTAGCAAGACAGCTTTGCCACGAAAATTTTGAACTTGTGCCACGAGTTTTACCGTTGCATAAGTGATGATTTTTTGTAGTGATCCTAGCATTCATCACCATTCATCATCTCCATTAGCCCCTTACATTAATCCATTATCATCCATCACCATTTTTAGTGAAGAGTGAGAGATTCTTGAAGATTGAAGGCCAATTCCAAGTATTTCCATTGAGGTAGAGGAGCAAAGGTCTTCCACGATTCATTATCAAGAAAGGATTGATCTTCTTCTCGGTTTTTTTTCACTCTTTTAGATTTTAATATGCTTTATTGTTTAGAATTTTGTATGCTTTGTAGTTTAATCATGAATTGTGAGTAGTTTTCTTTATTTTGATGGATGAATTAATCGTTTAGTTGGTTTATGAATTAATTTTTTGTTGGATTGAACTAGTATTAATCTAGTTCGAATGCATTTCATTTATCCTTTGATTTTGCTTGTCATTGTTTTTGATCGACCATCAAGAATATGAAATTAGATTGTTGAATGAACTACCAAAAGGAGAAGTTTGATAATTGGAACCATAAAGATTAAACTGGTTATAAAATGAACTAGACATAGATGATTTTGTAACTAAGGGTCATTTGATAATTCGATGTCTAACTTAACTAAATACGAAAGAATCACGAAGGTAGGTAATTGGTTTTACTAAGCAATTCGTTTCATTGTTAAAAGCTTCCTACGAAAGACTATGTGCGATTATCGACTCTAAAATGCACCAAATTAATTAATGAAGTACAAGTTCAATCCACTTGATTAATTCCTAGTAACTTAAGTTTATCCCTTGAACGCTTTTCTTTACTGATTTTATCTCTTGAATTGTTAGTGCTTTGTTAGTTGGATGTAGTTGATAATTTGACAGAACCAAAAACTCGACTGGCTTAGCGATTAGATAGGAGATTACTTTGGTGTGTAGTTGAGTGTATGGGAACGACCTCGATATATGCTACAATCGCACCCGTGCACTTGCGGCGTATCAATGGTGCCAAATATTTTGTTTCCTAGTTCAATTTTTATGTATTTTTTTAATTTGGTTTGATCTCAGATTCTGTTTGCTGATCTATGGATGTGCTTGGCCGCGAATGAAGTTCTTATTAACGCTAGTGTTCTTCTATAAGTGAAAGTTGGTATAGAGGTTTTATGTGTGCAATTGAGTGTAAGATTCATATGTAGCATAAGAGATTGATCTACAATGTCTACGTCTTTGAGTGAATTGTGTGGGACAAATCAAATTTGAGTGTTGATTTCTCTGGCTCTCTAGAGATATCGAGAGAGAATATAGAGATATTAGAATCTCTAATAAACACTATCGTAATCCTATGATAGTGTATAGTTAAAGCTTTGTGTCGATCTTTATTATTATTACCTTTATTATTGTTTGTGCTACTAACAACATCATGAGATACTAATACAACATTGGGCACATGGTTGGCTTTCACATTAACAATGATAATGCCCATCGGTAGCAACTTCAAACAAAATAATAAATTTTAAATTTTCAATGTACAACATACACACTTACAAATTACACATTGTTCGCACACAGAAGCACACATCTTAATGGCTTATAAAATCTTAATAGCACCCATATTTGTCTAGAATTTCGGTTTTTCTAATAATAATTTTACATAGTTTATCGGATTATATCACATTTGGTTATGGAACTAACATGTTAGCATTTAAAAAAGGATACAATTGAATTAAAGATCCATATCCAAATTCACTAGATCCTCACTCCTTTGGATCCGGGTTGGGTATCCGGTTCATCTATGATTAAAGTAAGGGAGGTATGTTTCAAAAAAAAAAAAAAAGGTAAGGGAGGTATGATTAATTGCAAAAATATATGACAAAAGATAAAGCTGACAAATTTCAAAATAAATAAATACAAAAGTTTGCAAATTCTGCATTTTTATGATTTAAAATTATAATTATTAAAGATCACTTGTTCATATATAAAATATCAGTATAATGTCGAATTTGGCAATTTGGAAGATGTGAAGCTTTTTAGTTATGCAAATTTTAGTACGAGACCAGTGGCGGATTTATATCTTTTTGATTAGGGGTGACCAATACACACTATTATATTCATATGACTAACATAAAATCCATAACTTTTATCCCAAATTACACTTTATTATTATTGTTATTTTCTGGTGTTAACGGTGGCGGTGGCCACCTTCGGCATAGTCGGGGATCCGTCAGTGTATGAGACCGTCTCATGTAAATTTATCATGAGACCTCTCTTCACTTGGTGACTGTTTTAGTATTTTACTTAACTAATAAGTGATATTAGAATGACTTTTGATACTTAATTAGTAAGGACACTACCTCTGCATTCGCCAAGGACCTCAGACGGAGCTTACACAAGGACCTCAAACGGAACTTTGATATGAAAGACAAAATTAGAAAAGCAAGAAAAAGAAGTATCTTATATTCCAAAAAATTACTCGGAGGTACCCAATATTTGAGAAAAATATTTTTCGGTACCCCGACTTTTCAAAACTCATTTTGAGGTACCCTTAATTTTTGGGTTAGTAATTATTTGGTGCTTTTCCGATCATCAATTTTATTAAATGATAGAAATACCCTTATTCTTCTTCTTCTTCTTCTTCAAAAATGGAAGAACAAGGGTATTTCGGTCACTCCAAATTGATGACCGGAAAAACATCTAATAATTTCTAACCCAAAAATTAAGGGTACCCCAAAATGAGTTTTGAAAAGTTGGGGTACCTGAAAAACATTTCACCAAAGTTAGGGTACCTCCGAGTAATTTTTTTTGCTTATATTGCATTCTATCTAAAACTTGCCTCTATGTTATTGAACACTAACTTTGGATATGAATCATGTAGGAAACAATAATTATCAAAGAAATCCGAAGATTGAATGAATCAAAGATCTTCATGCACTAAACCTGGAAGGAAATCAAAAGACCACATATGGAAGGAATTGTGAAGTTGTTAAACAAGAAAGTAGTCGTTGAGCAGATTGCCATACCTCTCAAAAGGAAGGAAATCAACACTGGAGACTATAAAGCCAACATCGACCCCAAACTAAAATATTATTCGATTCTTTGTGAAGAAATCGAGAGAAAAACTATAGGAAATCAGTGAATGATTTCTAAGTGTGTCACAAATCGATATTGGTGAGCGTGTAACAAGTAAAGGACCTCTGGTAGATTGTAGTTTATGTGGGTGATATAGCTAGAAACTAAGTGTTGTAGTTTATGTGAGTGATAATCACCAATGTTGTTGGTGAAATCTTTCATCTAAAATCGCTGCTAGGACAACTTAGTTGGGGCAGTAGCCAACTTAGTTCTGACACTAACTCCACTGTATCTGTCCTAAAGACATCAACTCTAGGACAATGAGATTGTTTGTAACCACCTCAATTTAACGTTTTTAGTTTGCATTCAATAATATAAGTATTTTTGTTGCACTATATTTAAAGCCTTAACGGTAAGTTATTTGTCATTAACGTTCTCAGTTGAGTCTGCAGAATTTCAATAACCCTATGCACTCCTCCTCTAGCTAGGGTTCTTTCAATTAGAGTCGCCCCGAATAAATTGCTAAGTCACCCATATATTCATAAAAAACCATCACAAAGTTATGCGTTTCACTATAAATTTATGATAACATGGTCTCGTATAAGACTTATTGGATAAAAAAAAAAAGAATCTTGGGCTGTTTTAATTTCACTGGATTAGGATAATAACAATTTTATCCATGCACCATACTATTCCCTAGCTGAGTTGTAAGAATATATATATATATATATGTATGGGCCCAAGAATTTCTAGTGAGAAAGGTCAACATACTTGTGTCCAAACAGATACATACTAAAGATGGTCAACCTACTCTACAATTTGGGGTCAATGTTTTTTCGTTGTCAAACCATATGAAGTCAGAAAACCCAATCCATATTCAACAACAATTTATTAATTAATTATATAATCATTTCTACACGAATGATTATAATTGTCATCGAGCAATACTATTTCTTTTTAGATCAACTCAAGTTGACAATATGAAAAATGATGTGTTATACGTACTCTCTTTGTCCCTATTTTTATTGTCAAAATATTCAATTCCTAATTAGTTCTGTTCCAGTGACAAAAGTCTTGTTTCCAACAACAAATTCAAAAATATTCCAACCAATAAATTAATACTCCACTTATTGCAACTTGTTCCTCACTTTAACTACTGTTCATAATATTTGTTAGTTATATTTTAGTGACATTGTTATTAATTTTGTCAATTTCTACAATTTCAATGAAATTAATTATATACTACCTCCGTCCTAAAATATTTGTCATTCAAAAGTTTGACTATTAATTATTCTTTACAATGAGTTATAATATGAAATTACAGCCACTAAAAAGATGCATTAGTAAAAATTACAATGACGGTAATTTCATATTGTAACTTATTGTGATTTGAGAATAATCAATGGTCAAAATTTTGTCAAATGACAAACATTTTAGGATGAAGGTAGTATAAGCGTAATTTTTCATTGAACTTTGAAAAACTTTGCACAGTTTCAAATTATTAAAATTTAAACATAAAATAGGGACAATGCCTCCTCCGTCCCTCGGGACCAACAAGGGGCAATACAAGAATATTTATCTGTTGTCCATCGACTACGCCTTTCGGCCTGATCTTAGGCCCTGACTTACCCTCCGTGGATGAACCTTCCGTCGGAACTCTTAGGTTTTCGGGGCATTGGATTCTCACCAATGTTTGCGTTACTCAAGCCGACATTCTCACTTCCGCAATGATATACATCTTGATTCAAAATGATTAATAATAATCTTGAATTATCGTATTATATATTTTTGTAACTTTTAATAATATTTTCTCTAATAATTATATATATTTATCAACTATAAGAATATAATATTTATTTGCTAGGTCAAAAAATATAAATAATAGCCTAATTTTATCAATTATAATAGAAAATGCATATTTTATGCACATTTTTATATTTATGAAAAAGAATAAATATATAATTATTTTTATACTGTTTATAAGTTGTAATAACCCCTCAAAATTATGAAACATACCTTTATAATAATTTAAATATACTTATATTTAACTTTATAAGTGATCTAGGTGAAATGCAAGATTGCATCAAGATATTTATGATTTTGCTATAAAATTATGGCAGTAATCACAAGCATTTAGTACTAATTTTTTTTGACATATATAGGGAAGGATAAAGCAATTACAATGAAAAGGAGCTGAACTTAATCAGATTAAGTATATATAAAACAGCATAACTAATGAAGTAGCAGTAGTAGTACTTTTATGAATCAAATTATGGTACCAAATTTATAACAATACCTATATTCCTAACCCACAAACCAAATGATTATATCACAAAAGAACCACCCCATGCAATAAAATTCTAGGGCAACAACTCCATCATCAACTAACCAATCCCTCTAAAATCCTTAATTATGATCAAAGCACAAAAATTAAACCCATCACAAATCCACCCTGCATTCTTCCTCCTCCTATATATGTTTCACAAATTAGCCTCCCTAATCACACCTCTCCTCATAATCATCTCTCTTTTCCAACCATTATCCTTATCTAATTACCTCATTATCTTTTCGTTGTTCGTCGTAGTAAGCTCATCATCAAATTCAAGTAAGATTATGGCGAAGAGCGGAGAGTTCACATCCATGGAGGTCGAGGCTGGGGAGACAAGCGGGGCCCGCGAGAGATCTTCAGCCACCGAAAAGGGGAAGAGTCCAGTCATCGAGGCTCCGTTGATCGGGAAAGGGGATCGAGAAACGAAAGTGGCGGCAGCTGGTGGGGCCGGGGTCAAGAGAGGTGTCGGAATCATTGACTTTGTGGTGAGATCGCTATTGCGGTGTTCCGCGCAAGCTGTTGCCATGGGAACTACGGCCAGACACCGCCTTTTTTACTCGATTCTTCGGTTCCAAGCCAGTTATGATGACTTGCCTACTTTCACGTAAGTATCTTAATTACCCTTCTTTTGGTTAATTTTAACTGTTATGGGCCCTGGTTAATTAGGGGTGGGCAACGGGCTGGACCGGGTTGGGTCAGGTCGGCCTATTAGCTACGTTGGGTCTGGTCGGGTCAAGGCCTACCATTGTATTTGTGGACCGGGTCAGAGCTATTCTTGGTAAAATAAGAGTCGACCCATGTGTCCCGATTGTTAAATGAAGTGCTTTTGTATCAAAACAGATAGTTATGCTAATTATTGTTTAATGTAGGGTATTAATAAAGTATTTAAATTTAGCATATAAAATAATGGAAAAACCATTTACTTTTAAATTATTAATAGTTCGATCTGATCTAATCAATTCACGAACCGTTTAATATTGTTAAATGTTCCTCAGTGACCCCATTTATATGGCCGGACCCACTCCACCCTATGAAGACCCGACCCATTGCACACCCTTGATCGTGGTGCATAAAAAATTCAATCTTTGAAGTTCTAGGATGAAAATACATCAAACTTTTTAAGGGTATGATAAACAAGGGTAATTGGACATATATACTTTAAGGGTATGATAAATTACAAGCTTACACCAATATTCTTAAACTTTTGACTCATTGAATAGCTAAAGCAAATAGTATTATGCATGTAAATTGAACTCACTAATAAATTTTCTAATAAGTCAAAATTGATGAAAATTAAAAAGAAAACCGTAAAAGTAACAACTAATATCATACTATTTTTATCCAAGAAAGTTGATACATTTAGGTCCAATATATATATTGCCAAGGGAAGGTTCAATTATTTGCACCAATTTCCAAAATTAAATGGTCAAAAGAGCTAGCGTAGAGATGTAGAGATAGCCTACTGTGATTAATTTAAAGCTCAAGCACCTACCCAGGAATAAGATGATTGATTTTCAAAGTTGTCTACAAATTACACAAGTTACATGCATACATTATTGATAAAAAAAGTATTTTGTGAACGTTGTTGGCAGGTATTTTGTGATAGCCAATGCAATAACAGCAGCATACCTGGTGCTTTCACTCCCTTTCTCCATTGTCACAATTGTCAGGCCACTTGCCAAGGCACCCAGGCTTGTCCTAGTCACCTTTGACGCTGTAAGCTTTGCTTCTTAATTAAGTTCACTCTTCCTTTCATTTCTTTACAAAACATTACTCCCTTCACAAATAACTCTCTTTCACGCTTTTCAATGTTCATCATTATTTAAAAAAACTTCACATAACATTTTATAAAAATATATAATTTTTTACATTTTTTGATACTACTTTCACTATGAATCTAGTAATATAAATTTTATATGATTAATCATTAGATATAGCGACTAATAATAGAAATCAGAGGAAGTATTGATTAGGGATATTCTACCATCGTTGCATTTTTTTTTTCCAACTATCATAATTAAAAACTGTAAATAGCATTGATACTACCTTTAAAACACCAAAATCAATATATGTTAATAAGAGTGTTGCAACAAGTAATTCTATTTAATAAGATATATATTTTTTTTTTATAGAATTTGGTATTTTTACAGAAATTCTACCATAATTTATTTATTTTTTCAACTATCATAGTTAGAAAGTAAAATTACGAGTTATTCTACCCTAAAAAACCGAAATTGATATATTTTGATCAAAATAACATGTTGCAACAATTAATTATATTTATTGAGATGCAAATCTTTGTAATGGGTGAGATTTATTTAATACAAATTATTGATATGGAATATTCAATTACCATAATTGAAAAAAAAAAGTCAACTATGACAGAGTTTTGATATTGATTAACTATATACTGCACTAAAATCCATGCAGGTGGCAATGACCTTAACCACTTCCGCAGCCGCTGCTGCCGCGGCCATAGTTTATTTGGCTCACAACGGAAACACCAACACAAACTGGATTGCCATTTGCCAACAGTTCGACGGGTTTTGCCAAAGGAGTAGCGGGGCAGTTGTGGCGTCGTTTATTGGTGTGGTTTTGTTCATCTTTCTCATCATTTTATCCGCCGTGGGACTCAAGTCTCACTAATTACGGCTTGATGTCTAGTGCTGTTTGAATTAATGCTGTTGAATTTACTTTTTATTTCGCTATGTACGTTGTTAATGTGTGTTGTAAGGTGAGAATTGATGAACAAAAGTGTATTCATGACGACTGTTGTTTGGGGTGGAAAATGGTATTGTAAAAATTGAAAATGTGCGAGTCTTCATGTAATTATCTGGCATGGGTTGTATTTGTCTCTTGATGAGATAGCTTAATATTGAATGTTAGTTTCAAGTGGTGCATTGTTGGCTTCTTTGCTAATTAATTACAAGTTTCATTTTATGTTTGTTTGGGTTTGTGTTAAGAATTTTATGATCCAATAAAGATGAAACAATGAAGAAAATTAGAAAGGTATAAAGGGAAGATCAAATAAAGATTAAAGGAGACACGAAATTTTACGTGGAAACCCAGTAGGGAAAAAACCATGGACGGCAAAGGATAAATAATCCACTAGTAAAAAGGAGATATTACAAGAGGAAAAATTGTAGACTCTCGCAACTAAGGATGAATATAGGTGAAAATGCTCTTGATACAAGTGTATAAGGCTTCTGTTTCTATTGTTTCTAATTCTTGAGAAGGTCAACCATATATATATATATATATAACATGAGATTGCTAATGTTATGTTATTTGACAACTCTTAGTTAATTGATGTAGCGTTATTGAGAAATATTACACATCCCTCGTTCCAATGAACAATAATTGTATCTGAAATTATTAGTCACACTTATCACTATACTTGAAGTCCTAAAATCCCCATTTACTATTCATATTACTGTTCCAATGAACAATAATTGTAAACACTGTTCCAATGAACAGTAAAACAAGGACAATCTGGTCTGAAATTCACATTTTACTAATTTACTCTCATCGTCTTTTCATCTTCATCAGACTTGAGATATAAACCTTTCCCTTGCTTTTGTCATCTACTCCAGACACCCCCCTATCGCATTTCTTTCTTTTAATTTGTAGTTATTCTCAATTCCACCTTTTCTTTGAATTTCGCATGCAAAGCTAAAATTGAGCTTAATGTTGTTGGTTTAGGGTGTTGCAGATGATGAAGTTCAAGAAGCCTAAATCAATTGAAGTTGGGGGAAGGTATCTGGTGTATTGTGAAACTGGATATAAATGTTGATATCCTAATTACAATTGCCTAATGTATTTAATTTCTCTTTAAACTTCTGGTATTTAGTTTAGGAACCGTTGAAAATTGCATTTATATTTGTTGAAGCTATTTCTTTCTAAATCAATTGTTTAACTGTTGAATTGGTTGATCTAGAGGTTGCATTAAACTGAATTGATTGCTAACAAAATTAGGCAAATTTTAACTTTTTGTTGTCGCAGAATTTGGTGGTGGAGGACACACCAAATTGATGAAAGATAAATGGAGATGTTGAGCAAAAGCGTAGATTTGAAATCACAAAGGATAAATGTGAACAAAAAGAGTCACGAAGAGTGCCATTTGTCACCCTCTCGAAAATTTCCTCTTCATCAGTGTAGACACTAAAAAAAACAAAATAGTGTCATATTATAAAATAAATTAAGTTGATTATTTTGGTTGGTCCAAATTAATTAATTTAATTTATTTAAGTGAAATTCGTTCAAGCTGACTCTCAAGTCAAAGCTCGAACGACTGCAAGTCAGAGTCAAATTGACTACCAAGTCAAGACCCAAATGACTACCAAGTCAAAGTCAAATGAACTTTCAAGTCAACCCAAACCCAAGGGCCGGTCATCGGCCCAAAAAAAAAGACTAACAAGTCACCCAAGAGAGGGAGTCTCTCCTCTATAAATAGGACTACTCACTCTCATGAGGAGAATGAAATTTAACTCTCAAGAAGTCTCTCTCTAGAATTAAACAACAAACACATAAATATGTGTCGTTTGTTCTAGAGATTCAACATCAACTTGATTGAGATTCAAGCGGCATCGACCCTCCTTCAAGAAGACTACAAAGATTGAATCAGAGGACTTTTATTTGTTCATCTTGTAACAAATATTATAGAGATTGTACCTATATTCTTTGAAATCAATACAAATTATATTTGTCCATTTTTTTTCTTGTCTTAATTAATTTTAGACTCGAAAATTTGTGGTTACAAATTTTGGCACGTTCGGTGGGACAATCTTTACCTCTCATCTCCATCTCTGAAATCAAGACTTTCAAGAATCTCTCCATGAATAAGACGTGGCTACGAAGACTTCAACCAATCTACCTCCCAAGGAAGAGCTCGCAACAAATGTGAAGACGAACCACAAGGTTACTGGCATGGCAAGGGAAGTTCAAGGTAGAACAAGGTCATCTGGTGTTGTTACCATGTCGGTCATGATTACAGGAGTTGTGACTATAGAAGAAGAAATGGCTGACATAAAAGCCAAGTTACAGAAACTTACTCAAGAGAGCCAAGAGAAGGACGCGCAAATCAAGCGTCAAGATAGAAAGATTGCTAAGTTGGAGAAGAAGTTAAAGCAACGACCAGCGAAATCCCTCAATAAATATTCAGACGCATAGGGAGACAACGAATCTAGCGAGAGTGAGTCTGAGAGTGATATGTCTAAGAAGGGCGACAAGCCATCATCATCGACAAGCTCAATGATTGCAGAACAAATCCAAAATTTGATCGCAAAGGCACTTATGGATCAACTAGGAGAAGCTTCACAAAGAACTCAAAGGTACACTAGGCCATACACTAAGAGGATTAGTATTCTTCATATGCCACATGGTTACCAACCTCCCAAATTTCATCAATTTGATGGACATGGTAACCCAAAGCAGCATGTCGCGCACTTTGTGGAGACATGCAACAATGCTGGCACGAATGAAAATCTCTTAGTCAAGCAATTTGTGCGCTCCTTGAAAGGAACTGCATTTGACGGGTATACTGACCTTGTATCTGATCCTTCGATAGTTGGGGGCAAATGGAGGAGGATTTTTTAAATCGTTTCTACAGTACGAGCCGTGTCGTTAGCATGACAGAATTGACTAACGCAAACAATGGGGTGACGAGCCAGTTGTTGACTATATCAACCGTTGGCGTGCTCTTTCCCTAATGTGTAAGGATCGTCTGTCAGAAACCTCTGCTGTCGACATGTGCGCTCGAGGAATGTATTGGAACATACTCTATGCCTTGTAAGTAAACAAGCCTAAGAGTTTCAAAGACTTGGTGACACAAGCTCATGACATGGAGTTTACAATTGCCTACCATGGAAAACATTCTAACAATAGTGTGTCCAGAACTTCTTATGAAGACATGCCAAGAAGAGATCCTATGATTGAAGAAAATGACTATTGTTTTTCTGACTCTGATGCACCAGAAATGTTGAACAAACTCCTTGAGAAGGGACTCATAGAACTCCCTGAGCCGAAGCGCCTTGAAGAAGTAGGAAAAGTGGGCAATCCTAAGTATTGCAAGTACCACAGGATTGTCATCCACCCACTAGAGAAATGCAGAGCATTCAAAGAGAAAGTCATGCAGCTAGTGAAGGAAGGGAAAATCGCACTAGATAAAGAAGACACTGACGAGTTTGACTAGATGCGACACGCGCAGAGAGAGAGGACACCCTAGGGGGCAAAGGGTAGTCACCCAAAAAAAAGGGGGGGGGGATCAAGCAACAAAAACTTTCAAGTGACATCATAGACTTCCAAGTCACCACAAGACTTTCAAGTCATCATAATAAAAAAATTTAAAAAAAAACTCTCAAGTACACAAGGACTTCCAAGTCACCACCAATGACTCCCAAGTCAACCTAATCAAGAGACTCCCAAGTTGAGGCACAAGACTCACAAGTCTATCAAATGACCAAAGACTTTCAAGTCATCACCAAAAGACTCTCAAGTCAGCATCAACAAACTTCCAAGACAAGAAAAAGACACACAAGTCATCATGAACAGACTTTCAAGTCGTGATCAAAGACTCTCAAGACATTATCAAAGACTCTCAAGTCGTTATCAGACTCTCAAGTCGTTATCAAAGACTTTCAAGTCGCTACAAAGGACACTTGAGTCAAACGACTTCTAAGTCGTCATGACAGACCAAGATAAGAAACTCTCAAGTTATCCAAAAACCCAGACTCCTAAGTCATCGATCAGTGATCATAGTGTCAACGTCAATACATGCGCCAATATGGCTATGGCGTCCCCCGTCAAGATGGCATTGATGATTGTTCGTCATCATTGTTGGCATACCACTTCAAGTCAAGCCTTATTGATAATTGTACCATGACCATGATCGTTGACGATCATCGTGCACTGCATCATCAATAGCGTCACTACAACTGTTAGTGATACTTTTCATGTCAAGGCCAACAATTGTGCTACACCAACAGTGGCGCTACATCTGCCATGGACGTAGTTGTCAGCTCCTTCCTTCAAATCACAAGTCATCCTTCCATGGGATAACCAACATGTTCAAGTCATGTCCATCTTTTGGCATCTAGATGTACAAGTGTAGGTACACCCGAAAAATTCCCGTTCGGGGAAATTGTTTTCGGATGCGCTACTTAATTGATCGGGAGCCGACTAAGGTTTCTTAATCCTTAAATAAGGATATTTTTAATTTTCGAAATTCATTTTCGGGGTGATGAAATTTATTTGTTTACAAACTCGTTTTTATTATTTAAATTATCCGTAATTTCACAAATTAATTTAACAATAATTTAATCCCGGCCCAATCACTAAATTCAAGCCTAAAGAGGAGCAGACGAGCCACCAGAAATTGCTAAAACCCGCCTAGGTTTTAGCAGATCCTGGGCTGGGCCGTCTGCATCCCTGGGCCAGAAGAAAATGGGTTGAAATTAATAAAACCCACCTAGGTTTTATTAATTTCTGGCCCATTTTCCTTGGGTCCAATCTTAAATTAGTGAAGGGAAATGAACTAAGTAATTTTCTTAAATTATTTTATGCATAAACGAATTTTTTAAATAGTTAAACGAATTTATAAAATGTAAAAAAGTAGCCAGCCGATTTAAGGAAATCGACAAACCATAAAATAAGAAAAGAAAGACTCCGGTCTACGAACTCGATTTCTAGATTCGGGGGTAAGGTTACGAATTTGAGAGTTATAAGAACTCTCGAATCCGCCTGTTATAGAACAGACTCTACTAAAATCAACATTGAAAAGAAAGAGAGTGGGGAGAAGTTTGATTAATTTCGTGGAATTATTATTCGAATCATGCAATATGAAAACATGATATTTACTTTTTACAAAATGTACAAGTAAGGAATTAAAGAATGAATTACATGAATAACCAATAACAAAGAAACCGAACCTTGCTTAAGATGGTAGAATCGATGAATTTGTTCCCTTGAGTTGCCCCTTGACTTGATGCTTGGTTGGAATAATGTTGATGATTTGGAAAAGCGGCGTATGAATGGTTATATGGTGGTGATGAGTGTGATTATGGTGGTATTAGAAATGGATATGGATGATGAAATTTTGAGAGAATGGAAGTATAATATGGAGGAAGTTGATGAGAGTTGTTGATGATATGAAGGTGGAATGGAGGGGGGGTATTTATAGGTGAGGGATGAAGATTTTGGAGGGAAGTCATGGGGGACATACCCCATAAATCATGCCCTCCAGATACCAAAACCTAGGCGGGTTTTGGGAGGTCAAGGGCAAAAGTCAACCATGTGGGGCTATGATCAGGGGATTATGCATGCATGCAGATTTTGGCGCTAAAAAGATTATAACCTAGGCGGGTTATATGAATTATTGGCGCACGGATTAATGACGTGGCGAGAACGACGTCGTATGCTACTCTCCTCAAAACCTAGCGGGTTTTGACCTCCCTGGGCCGGGGTGCGCTTGCTGGGCCAGATTGTTGGACCTGGAAAATGTTAAAACCCGCCTGGGTTATAAAACTGGCTAAGTGCAACTTCGAACGACCATAACTCTTTCATTCGTATTCCGGTTGAGGCAATTCAAAAGGCGTTGGAAAGCTTATGATGTGCACTTTACACTCATCAAAAGAAATGAGGCCAACGAGACTTGTGGAAAAGATGGGATTTGATGGTGGGCATATGCATGTGGAAAGGGTGGAAAATGAAGGCTTTTTGTGGTGGGTTGGCCCGTTAGCTTTTGATTGAGGAAGGCCCCTTTGATTTTCTTTCATGCTAGCCTCTTTTCTTGTTTATGCTTGATTTGTACACTTGTCCCGGTTCAAAATTCGATGTCTACAGAGAGCCTCCACTTTGATCGAGTCCGAATAGGACGAAGGTCAAAGTAGTCTGAATATATGACTTTGGATTGCAAAGCTTGGAGTGATGCTTGGAAGCTGAGTCCTGCATCGCAGTTGTGGGCGGCATGCTCCTCTTTTGGGATGATCTCGAGCAACAATGATGCTCTACCTGACCGTTGATGAGTCGATGTTGATCTCGGGCGAGAATGACGCCTTACTTGAAGGTCTAGATTAACACTTGGAAGCTTCGTCCTGTGTCGCAG
The DNA here is from genome assembly GCA_029582165.1 of Portulaca oleracea. Taxonomy (NCBI): domain Eukaryota; kingdom Viridiplantae; phylum Streptophyta; class Magnoliopsida; order Caryophyllales; family Portulacaceae; genus Portulaca; species Portulaca oleracea. Next base: position 15,852,060 of record CM055881.1, read on the forward strand.
TTGTGGGCGGTATGCGCCTCTTTAGGGATGATCTCGAGCAAGAATGATGCTCTACATGACCGTTGATGAGTCGATGTTGATCTCGGGCGAGAATGACGCCTTACTTGAAGGTATGGATTGACACTTGGAAGCTTCGTCTTGTGTCACAGTTGTGGGCGATATGCGCCTCTTTAGGGATGATCTCGAGCAAGAATGATGCTCTACCTGACCGTTGATGAGTCTATGTTGATCTCGGGCGAGAATGACGCCTTACTTGTTATCGGACATGATGCCGATGGTTCATGGAGTTTTGTAGTCTTTCCCAGTGTCGGTTCCAGTCTTTCTCGGTGTCGCTTCTAGTCTTTCTCGGTGTCGCTTCCACTCTTTCCCGGTGTCGGTTCTAGTCTTTCCTGGTGTCAGTTCCAGTCTTTCCCGGTGTCGGTTCCAGTCTTTCCCGGTGTCGGTTCCAGTCTTTCTTGGTGTCGGTTCCAATCTTTCCTGATGTCGGTTCCAGTCTTTCCCGGTGTCGGTGTTGATGATTGTTGGCATTTTTTATGCCGAAGGACTTCATCAGACGCGCTGATGATATCCTTGGGGGTCGAGACTTCATCGGGCACGATGCCGATGGCTCGGAGATTGAGGCTTCATTGGGCGCGATGCCGATGGCTCAGGATTGGGATTGCATCGAAATTCTACCGATGACCCTAGGTGATGATGATGATTGGCATTTTCAATGCTTCACTAGGCGTTCTTGATGGCCTCGGGGTCGACTTCATCGGCACGCATTCGATGGCTCGGAGATTGAGACTTCACCGGGCGTGATGTCGATCGCTCAGGATTGGGATTGCATCGAAACTCTACCGATGACCCTGGGTGACGATGATAGCGACCTTTGGTGCGGTAACTTGATGGTTATGGTCCCTTTGTCGGCGACCTGTGAGCTGGCAACTTTTTATACGGCAACTGGATGATGGTGGTCCCTTTGTTGGCGACCTGTGAGCTGGCGACTTTTTATGCGGCAACTTGATGGCGGTGGTCCCTTTTAACGGCGACTTGGTGTCTGTGATGACTCCCTGCACAGAAATCAAAGCAGAATGTCAGATCATTTTGAACAATGGTTGGAGATATAGAGAATTACCTATCTGGCAGATAGATGACGATGCCCAACGGATTTTCCCGAGGCAGTTGATGGTGCCCAACGGATTTTTCCGAGGCGGATCAGATTTTCTTGATGTTGATGGCTCTTATTGCTGCGATTGCGCCGAGCTCTGCCGGTGGCTCTGAATAATGGCAATTTAATGCTAAGGAACTTCACTGAAACTCTGCCGATGACCCTTATTTTCCTTAAATTTTGCTTCAGGCGCATAGGTTTCAAAATTTCACTGTGGGGAATGGATTCTTGAATTTTCCCGGTCGTTGATCCGTGTTAGTCAAGTGAAGATTATGTCCTTCGTGTCGGACATGCGCCATTCGTGTCTGGTTGATGATACGTGACTTGACTGAATGCTAACTTGTCCAACAAGAGTTGGATTAGAGATTTACTCTAATTTTGCTCTCAGTGGTTGGAAACCATGTTGACCGGTCTGATAGCATATGGGCTTAAACAGCCCCCAGTGTTATGTTCTGGAGCAACGATTTGGCACTTCCCTGCTTCTTCTCTTTTTCAATTTTCAGATATGCGGGTATGCATGCAATTAGTCTACTAAACTCTTGCACAAACAATGCAATTTTTTTTTTTTGTTTTTGACACAAGCATTCATGCACTCATGTATTTATGCATGACTATCGACTTTATGTACGACAAACTGACTCGATACATGACAGACTGACTGGATGAACAAACAGACTGACTCAATGCATGACAGACTGACTCGATGATAGACTGATTTGATGCATGACAAACTGACTCAATGCACAATAGACTGACTCAATTGACAGGCTGACTCGATACATGACAGGCTAACTTGATGCATTACAAACTGACTCAATGCACAACAGACTAACTTGATGCATGACAGACTGACTTGATACATGACAGATTGACTTGATGCATGACAAACTTGTCTCAATGATAGACTAACTTGATGCATGACAGACTAACTCAATGCACAATAGACTGACTCAATCGATGCATGACTGATACACGACATCGACTTGATGTACGATAAATCGACTCAATGCACAGCAGACTAACTTGATGCATGACAGACAGACTTGATACATGACAGACTGACTTGATGCATGACAAACTTGACTCAATACACAGCAGACTAACTTGATGCATGACAGACTGACTCAATGCACAACATACTAACTTGATGCATGACAGACTGACTCGATACATGATAGATTGACTCAATGTGACTTTGAGATGCAATGCAAACCTATTATGTTTAGACAGGACACACGTATGATGCTTTATGCTGTTCTACACATGTAATTCTACATGCATACAATCCCTCGACTTTATATTTAGACAAAGATTTTCTTGGACAAAGATTTTCTAAGACAAGGCTTTCCTAAGACTAAGACCTCCTAAGGGTCAAGGCCACCTGTTTGGAATTTCAGGAAAATTCAGGATGAGTAATGTTTCGATCTAGGGAACAATGATAGAGGCAACATGCCTGAAGGATGCTTTTCTTGAATGATCTTGTAGATGACCTTGATTGCTTGCAAATGTATGCTGATGTATGACAAGCCCCCGGTTTGGCATAGACTCTTGATGACACTGCCCTGCTGTGGAGAGCACCTTGGAGATTTACAAGCCCCCAGTTTCGATGTGGATTGACGAGATGATGCATGGGGACCATAGAATAGGAGAAGACATAGTCCTTGGTAGTGAGTCTCAAACTCTCCTTTTGCCTAACTTGCCCAAAGGGTTTTCAAGTTATCCCTTCTTTTCTTTTTTTTTTCCTCTTTTTTTCCTCTTTTTTTTCTTTTTTCTCTCTCTCTCTTTTTTTTTTTTTTGATGAGACCACTATTAGGACGTCTATGAAGATGCAGAATCTTGTAGGATAGGGAGTAGGTGTCCCTCTTAGAAGTTTTCTCCGATAAATGTCTTGACTGATGTCATAGAGGTAGCGCGAGCCCCTCAGTTTAGAGTACCTTGTTTCTGAGTCTGTTCATGATCATGTGGTTGTCAGTTAGCCGATGATCTGATGTGGACGGCTTTCGCTCTTGCTAAGAAGTAAGCCACTCTTAGGTGTGCTAAGAGTGGGCATTAAGAACAGAGCCTCATACTTGCATTAATGACTGAGCTGAAAAGTCCTCAAAGGGTGACATGGGATGAAAAGGCTAAAAAAAGGGTTGGAAGATGTTTGGGGAAAGAGACAGTGGACGATAGTGAATGGGATGTGGAGACACTTAAGAATGATCGTGTCTTGAAGAGGAGAAGAGATGGTCAAATGGGATAGACATCATCTCTTGAGAAAGGGTTGAAAAGGATGGTAGATGAATGATATAGGGAGACACTCAAGAATGATCGTGTCTTGAAGAGATGGTCAAATGGGATAGACATCATCTCTTGAGAAAGGGTTGAAAGGGATGGTACATGAGAGTTTATTAATGATTGATGTACGGAGACACTCAAGAATGATCGTGTCTTGAAGAGATGGTCAAACGGGATAGACATCATCTCTTGGGAAAAGGTTGGAACATGGTTATGGAATGATGTCCAAGTCTGACGGAAGAAAGATGGAGGGTTGATGATGATGAAAAATAGAATCCAGGGTTTCCTCTCCTTTTTCCTAACCTGCCCTGACGGGTTTTCAGGCTAGCCTTTCTTATTCTCTCACTCTCATTTTGCCTAACCTGCCCTGACGGGTTTTCAGGCTAACCTCTCTTATTCTCTCACTCTCCTTTTGCCTAGCCTGGGAGTCCAAGCTAGCCTTTCTTATTTTTTCTTCTTTCAAAGAACAACATTTTGAGGACAAAGAATGCTCCTTGTAGCGTCCGGGCCTCAAAGAGGTTTTCCTATGTATCCAAGGTGGAATCAGGCCAGTCGTAGTTCTTTAAGCGCGACTTTGATGGATAGTGCCTCGAGGAAGGCTTAGCGGTTCAAAAAGATGGTCATGAAGGTTTGAGGGCTCATATGCAGGTTATGGATGGATGAAAGGTTTGTAAAGGTTATAGAAGGCTGAGGTGTATGGATGATGAGGTGAAGGTTTGAGATGAGATTTTTTGAGGTGTGCATGACTCTTATTTCGCGTTCTCACTTCTTATTCTCCTCTAATCTTTTTTCTTCCTTCCTTTTTTCTTGTTTCATTTCCTTCTCAACTTCTTCTTTTTTAACTCCATTTTTCTGGCTCTTTTTTTTTGCTTCCACTTTTTTCACTTTTTTTTTTGCTTTCACTTTTTTTTTTTTTTTACTTTTTTTCACTTTTTCCTTTGCTTTCTTCTCTTTTTTCGACTTTCTTCTCCATGGGATTGACTCACGTTCGCCTTTCTAATGACATTAGTCACAACACACCTTTTGGCATTGGGGTAGATATGGATTGGTCACGAGGAGAATGACCAGGTTGGTCAAGGCTAAGGGTTTTTTTTTTCTTCAAACTCCTTCTTTATGGGTTGACTTATATTCTCCTTTGGTCATAACACACCTTTTGTTAAGGGTTTGAAAAGGGTTGAGGTTTGATGGAGAGGTCAAAGATATGAGTAGTAGGTGGTAAGTCGGGATTGGATGAAAAGATGAGGGTAATATGGGTTGTGAAATGAAGTTAGGGTTCAAGCCCCCTGTCCTCGGCACATTTGGTTAAGCTGCGACATTTCCAATGATGAGCGTTCACTTATCGAGAGACTATTGGACTTGGTCTTTCCTGATGACATTCTCTCCTTTTGCCCGGTTTGCCTTAATGAGGTTTTCAAACCGGCCACTCTATCTATAGTTTTTCATTCTTTTTTTTTTGAACTTCTCTCTCTTTTTTTTTTTTTTTTTTTGAGTTTCTCTCTTCATCTCTCTAACCTTGGATTCAACAAAACTGAAGGATGAAAACAAGGTATATGACAAAGATGGAAGGATAAGAGAAGATGAATTTGTTAGACTTGGTTTATACGGATGATGGATAGATGAGAGAACTTCTCAACTCAAGTAAAAAACACAAGCACGAAATTGTGTTTGATCACATAGCAACAAGAGCAAAGAAATGAATGAAGAACTGAGTATAACAGACTCTGAGCATGAAATTCTTGACAACCAAGACTATAGCTACTTCTAAAGCTCCTTTGATGATGTGCCCTCTTTGTTCTTGTGTGGGGAATCCATGTTATGTCTGGTCCTCTGTGCTGCTTTCGGTGGGGGCAGTTTCCCTAGCTGGATCATGTGCTCCAAAGTCTAACAATTCTCCATGTTGTTCCCTCGGGATCTATGGTAGTTGCAGAATCTCCCGTAATCCAAATATTCCCTTTATGGTTAACTCAGGCCTTGACCTTGACACTAGACAAATGAAGAAAAACCCATCCCAACGCATGCATGACCTAAACGACCTATATGGTCTTCCTAAGAAAAACGCCTACATGTTAACTTGGGAGAGACTCACCCAGGACATGGGTTTAAAAGAGCTAACTGATCTATATGGGATTTCCTAAGATGCAAGACCTCTATATGCTGACTCAAAGAAGAGACTTACTCACGACATGGGGTCTACATGTCCTAAATTCTATATGAGACCTCTTAAAGTGCAAATGACTACATGCTGACCTGGAAATACTAAACTTTGACATGAGCTTACACTGGACTTCTTAATAAAAAGACAGATATTTACATGATGACTCCAGACACAGACTTGCCCATGACATGGGTTTTCATGACCTATGAACATATATGAGACTTTTTAAAGAATGCAAGACACTTACATGGTAATTCAAGAAAGAGACTTAACGACTCACCCATGACTTGGTTTTGCATGATGTAGACCCTATAGGAGACTTTTAAAATGCAGGATTCGTATATTGACTCTGGAAAAGGACTTACCAATGACATGGACACCTGTATGAGACCCCCTAAAGAATGCAAGACACGTATATGCAGACAATAACATAAAGACTCAACCAAGACCTTATATGATACTTTCCAATGAATGTAAGACACTTACATACGAACACTAATACAAAGATTTATCCTGGACCTTATATGGTGCTTTCTAAAGAAAAAGACACTCATATCCTGACTTTAAAACAAAGACCCACCCATGACCTGGGTTTACACTGGAATTGCTAAAAGAGACAAACACACATTAACCTAGGAAAAGACTCACTTATGACCTAACCCAAAGACTCACCCATGACCCGGGTTTATACTGGACTTTCTAAGACAAAAACACATTAACCAAGGAAAAGACTCACTTATGACCTAACCCAAAGACTCACCCATGACCCGGGTTTAGACTTCCCAAAAACAAAACATACATATTGACTTAAGAAAAGACTCACATACGACCTTGTATGAGACTTTCTAAAGACCGAAAGACATTTACATGTAGACTCTAAAACAAAGACTCATCGAGGGCTATTGTAAGACACCTATATACTGACTCAGGAAACAACAGGTTTGCGTAACAACACTGTTTACAACAAGAGCATTATAAAGGGCCGGATAAAGTCAAATATAGCGAGTCGACATAAGTTAGAAAGATACAAGTCAGTGTTTCTCAATTCGGATGGACTTAATCCACAGGCTGACCATTTTAAGGAGAATCCGTAACTTGGCCCTACAACTCAAACAGCTCAAGCTATGTTGGCTATTATGCAGACTAGAATAATGCTGAACACACTGACAACTTGACTTCTATTTACACACTTTTTTTTTTGTTGCAACCTAAAACATTTATTTATTTAACTCAAGGAGAGTGGATGTTGTAAAGGACCGAATAAAGCCATCAAAAGGCGAGTTAAAACAAACTTATAAACTCAATTATTAATTCCACCGTGGATGGGCTTAACAACGAGCCGACCATGGATTTGTTAGACTTAATAATCAAATTTATAATTTTATTTTCTCTAACCTTGAGACTATTACACAGGCTAGAACAACACACACTAACTTTGTTTGATAATTAATCAATTTCCTTTGGACCATGAGTAAGAGAATATTGAGAAGAACTGAATAAAATCATCAAACGTGAGTTAAAATAAATCGATAAACAAGGATAGTTAACCTTTAAACGGATGGGCCTCACCACCGGATCGACCGTAGCATTTAAGGTTAATTAATCGAGCTTATTTTGTAAAGGGTTTAGGACTGGATAAAGCCAACAATAATAGCCAACATTATAAATTAATTGGAGCGTACATGATAAACCCAAGACAAGATGACAAATGCACTTCATTCTTAGAAATTATACAGTCAAACTTTAAAAATTATGACCATAAATTTCTCAATATATATATATATATATATATATATATATATATATATATATACAATGATTTGTTAAATAAAATTATTACCATTAGATTCATAACGAAAAATATTATCCTTAAAGTATGATATTGCAATTATCAATAAGATATTATATAAGAAATTATCAATTGAAGATTAAATTGAAGACCGCAACAATCAACAAAAGGACAAATAATATGGAACAAAGGGAGTATATAGCTATATCTATATATATCTTTATCTATATATATATATATATATATATATATATATATATATATATATATTATTCTTCCAACTCAACTAGGGAATAATATGGTGTATGGATAAAATAGTTATTATCCTAATCAAGCAAATTAAAACAGCCCAAGATTTTTTTTTTTAAACCAGTAACCCGTCTCACCATGAATTTATTGTGAGATGTATAATTTGGTGGTGACTTTTTATGAATATATGGGTGATTTAACAATCTATTTTGGGGTGGCTCTAATAAAAGTTATGTCTTGATAAATGATTAGTCATACTCGTACAAAAAGTCATTCTAATATCACTTATCAGTTACGTAAAATATTTAAAAAGTCACCGTGTGAATAGTCTGTCTCATGATAAATTTATATGAAAAGGTCTCATACTAAAATTTACGTATTTGAAAAGCTTCACATAAATGTTCTTCCAAATTGTCAAATTGGACATCATACTGATATTTTTATGAGCAAGTGATCAATCTTTAATTAATTGAATCATAAAAAATGTCAAATTTGGGAACTTTTGTACTACCCTTACCAAAATGTTTGTCATTTTACTAAATTTTGACTGTTGATTACTCACAAATCACAATGAGTTACGATATAAATTACCACGTATTGCAATTTTACTCATGCATCTTTCTAATGGCGGTAATTTCACATTGTAACTCATTGTAATTTGTGAGTAATCAATGGTCAAAATTTAGTCAAAAAATAAACATTTTGGAACGAAGGTAGTATTTATTTATCTTGAAATTTGTCACATTTAGTTAGAGATGAGCAAGCAAACCGGATACCCAAACCCGGATTCAAAAGTACCAGGATCCAGTGAACCCGGATCTGCATACAATACAACTATATCCTTTTTCAGATCCAAATATGTTAGATACTTAGATCTATAACCAAGTGCAATATCTAGAATCCGGTAAACTATGTAAATTATTATTTGAAAAATTCCAGACAAATACAGGTGATTACAGCGGAATCCGAATTGGAGACTTTAATTTATAGTTTATAAGCCTTTACGATGTATGTTTCTATGTGCGAGTTATGTGTAATTTGTACGAGTGTATTTTGTGTTGGATATATTTCAAGAGTATAAGTTAATTATATAGCCTAAAGAATTATATATTACAAGTACAAGGATCATATACAAGTAAAATATCAAGAATATGATCAATACGGGCGAATTTGGGACCAACACGAGTCGTGTTGGTCTTCAGAGAGCAAAGGAAACATTCCTGTGCTCAACACGGGTCGTGTTGGAACAAAACGGACCGTGTTGCACCCAACACGGACCGTGTTGGAACCTAGAAGTATTTTAAATGCTAACGGCTATATGATTTCGTGTAACACAATGATTACTCGATTCCAAAGAAGAAAGATGCAGTAGATATCAAAGACTTTGGGCCTATTAGTATGATCGGTTGCATCTACAAAGTGATTGCAAAAATTATGAGTTTGAAAATGACAATAGTGATGTAAACCTTGGTATGAAAAGAGCAATCAGGTCTTGTTGTAGGAAGACAAATTTTAGATGGTGCTTCGATAGTAAACAAAGATGCCTGTTGGTTGAAAAAGAAGAAAAAGAGTGGAGCAATTATGAAGGAGGACTTTTAAAAATCACTCTAGTATGGATTAGGAAGCATTAAATATGGTTATGGCACTTAAGGCCTTCGGCCAAAAATGAAGGAATTGAATCATGACCTGTGTTTGTTCTACATCCATTTTAATTCTGATCAATAAATCCCCTTTAGAGCCTTTTAATATAGTTAGGAGGTTGAGACAAGGGAACCTCTTCCCCCCTACTTATTTCTTTAGTTAGGGAAGTAGTAAGCAAGAAGACAGCGAACCTTGTTATTTATAAAAAAGATAAAAGGATGGGATGTAGGTTCCCATAAAATTGAGCTTACACATATGTAATATTGGATGTTATGCTAATCGTTACACAAGTTGATGAGGAGGATAAGATGAACAGTTGATTACTTTCAAGGCCATGCTGCAACATTCTTCTCACACCTTGGTGTTAATTATACTAAGACTATTCTCATTGACTGTGAGGGACAAAACTTCCAATGAAGAAATGGCAATGAAACTTGAATGCAAGCTGGAAAACTTCTAATAACATTTGTTGACATCCAACTGGTTCAAAGGATAAAGAAAAAAGGAGGCATGGAAACAAGTGGGGCATATAGTTCAAGCAAGACTCAAAGGCTGGAAGGCTTCCTATTTGTCTCGAGCTAACAAACAAGTATTGATAAAGGTTGTGCTAGATAGCCTACTTCTATACTAGTTACTATATAATATTGCCAAACTCAATTGCATAGGAGGTTATTAAGATACAACGTAGGTTTCTAATTTTTTTTTTTTTTTGGGGGGGGGGGGGGGTGGGGGGGGGAAGAAGGGGTTGGCCCTTATAAGGTTAGAGATCATTCAAAGACCTAAGGATAGAGGTGGCTTAGATGTTGGTTATTTGGTCATGAAAAACACTAACATTGCTTTTTAAGAGGCGGTGGTAATATTCATCTGAGGAAAGAGTGCTTTAGGAAGATTGTCCAATCAGTTCACAATGAAGATAAGGCTTTAACGCCTTCAAGAAAGAAGCCTACATAGTAAGTCCATGGGTTGATATTATGCAGCTGATAGAAGGGAAAGAATTAGTTCATAAGGCTTTCAGAAGTTGTTTTCAATTCAAGCTGGGGAATGGTTAGAAGACTAGGTTCTAGACAGATTGTTTGACGGACCATATTGCCTTAAAAGATAAATTCCCAAATCTTTATAAGGTATTTGCACAGAAGAAATGTATGGTATGTCAAATGGGTTGGTTTAAGGGAGATATTGGAGATGGGTTCTAGCTTGGAGCAAAAGAGTTGAATGAAGAACTAACTAAAGAGAAGGAGCTACATGAGAGGTTACTGTAATTCTGTAAATAAAAATAATAAAAAACCCTCCTTTGGTTCCATTGATGAGCTCAACTAGAAAGGACCAAAAAACTTTTCCGTGAAAGAAGTTGTTCAGGAAGCAGAAGAAATAGCACTACAAGGATCTTATATAGACTACCCAGTTGGCTCGGTTCTGAAAAGAATTAGCCCCCAAGAGTAGAACTATTTGTTTAGGAACCCTTGATGGAAAAATTAAACTCGTGGGATAACCTAGTCTCTAAAAGAAGCAACCATGGTTGAATGTGTGTCCATTTTGCAAAATTCACCTAGAAACCATATCATATGTTAATGAGTTGACATTTTTCTTAGAAATATGGAAGACACTCATGCAAGATTTAGGTCATCAAATTCCTTCAGACTGATGTCATAGTCCTTCATGCTGGTAAAGTTCATAAAATAAAACCTAACAGGTGCTTTGGCTTGGTGGCTTCTTTGCAATTGCATGGTCCATTTGGAATTCAAGAAACAGGAAAATCTTTCATTGGGAACAATTTTATTCGGACTCAATTTTGATAACTATAAGATGGAGAATTGAATTTTAGGGTGGTGACTTCTTTGCAAGGGATTCATTAAAGCATTTTATTTACGTAGTTTCGTGTTTTTTTCCCCTTATTATTCTAATACCCTTCACTCTTTATTAGTAAGATTTCTATTTTGATGTAATTGGTAGGACTGTCAATTTTGTGGGCTATATTTTGAATTCATTGTGTAGGATTTTAGTTTGAGGAGTTGGGGTTTTGAGCATTGTGTTGGGCTTATGATGCTCTTAGGCATCCTTTTGGAGAATAAATTTGTATGTCCACTTTTTTTTTTTTTGGAGAATAAAAAAAGTAAGATTCAAACATCGAAGTTATTTATAAAGCAATTAACCTTTGGCATCTTTAATATGCCTCGTTCTAGGAAGGCACAAAAGTTACGGTCAATTAGTGCTAGGCAACTATGTAGTTCATGGCCTAAACTACCACTAGTTTCAAAGTTTTTCCATTCTACCACTTTGTTTTATTATTAGTTTTTTCCAAACTACCACCCAATTTATCATTTGGGAAATTGGATTCTAATAATACGAACTTTTGGCCATATAAGACTTAATAATACGAACTTTCGATTAGGTTCTGAATAATATGAACTTTGACCCCCTGTAGCCCCCAGTAACACGCCACCGAGTTAAGATGAACTTAACTCGGTGGCGTGCTGATGTGGCGGCGGAGAGAGAGTGTTGACTCTTTTAATTGTGCCATGTCAGCTTTGACTTGTCAAATACAACCCCCCTTCTCTCTCCTCAACCATTCTTCTTCTTCTTCTTCCTCCATTATCCATCAATGGCTTCTTCAAACTCTTATTTTTTTCAGGGAACACAAACCCTAGATCCACCATTAACAATCTTCTTCTTCTTCTTCTTCTTCTTCTCCTCTCAGGACATTTGGAACCCAGAAAAAATGAAATTCCAAAATGAAGCCAGAAAAATTCAAGAAGAAGAATCTGAAGATAAGAACTTGAGGTAGATGAATTTCCAGCCATGGAGATGCACTACTAGAAAAGGGGTAAAAGGTCGACGCTTTAGGCTTGACGCTTTTGTCCAGCGTCAACTAGATTCTGGATGTGGACTCCATAACTGATAAAAGGTCGACGCTTTTAGATGTCAAGAAACAAGTCTACAATTTAAAGCGTCGATATTGTCTTAAAATCTACTCTGTAACAAACAAGGATCGATACTCACTACTATTGCGCTAAGCGGGAAGGGGTCAAATAACAAAAATACTCAATTAAAAAATTGGAGGGACTTTTGCCGCTCACCAAAAAAAAACACAAACCAAAAAAGTCAAAAATTAAAAAATGAATCTCTAATATAATTTTAACTTCTTTTAATATTAACAAATTGAAGAAGTAAATAAAGGCAGATTATATTCCAATTAAAAAAAGAAGTCAGATCCTTAATTAATTCCTTAAACTAAACAACTGAACCCCAAAAACCCTATTCCCCGACTACTTTGTTGCACCGGCGACAATCGTCATCTCAAGATATCGGAGCACAGCGGACGGAATTCTCCCCGGCGACAATGTCAATTGCACCGGCGATAATCGTCTTCTCTCTATTCTGGAATCTAATGCTAAGATTATATTAGTCTTCTGCTAATTGCGCCAAAGTGTTCGATTGTGAGGAATTGCTGTGAATCTTTGTATTCTTCGGCTTCTCTCAGTTCTCTGCCCTTTCATCGCATCCAAGCACCAAGGTATATGCTTTCTCTATCTCAGTCTTGGCTATTATGTTCTCTAGGTGTAAATTTGAGATATCAAGCATGAATCGATCTTCTAGCTATATGAATAGAAAGGGAAAGTTAGGCGAGGAACCCTAATATTACGCATGAATTGAATTGGGTTATCTGGCTATGATACTCTCTGAGGTGTAAATCAGTCTTGACCATATCCTATATTCTTCTTCCATTTCTCTTTAATTTCTATACTTCCTGTAAACTCCCTCCTTAGTCTTTTCCATTTCTATGTGCTGCCCATTCCTAAATTTCTTGTCTGTGCCGGGTAATTACTTTGTAGCATTTTTCTTGATAACTTGATAACTTGACTGTGCCGGGTAATTAGCCTGTTGAGATTTCTTGTCATCAAGTAACGAATTTTCTTGTCTGTTGAGATTAGCCTGTTTACACAGTCAAGTTTGCTCATCTATTTCTTGTCAACTTATTAGAAAAAGATTTTTGTTACAGAAGACTTGATAACTTGTCAGTGCCGGATAATTTGTGTAAACAGATTCCATTAGAAAAAGATTTAGCCTGTTGAGATTTAGTAATTAGTGTAAATAGATTTAGTAATTAGTGTAAACAGACTAATCTATTTCTTGTTTGTGTCGGGTAATGACTTTTCTTTCAGAAGACAAGTTATCAAGTTTGCTCATCTATTTGGTCACTTGAGTTTCTGTTTGGCAGAAATGCTACAAAATCTGAATGTCACACTGTAATGCTACAATAACAAACAAAAGTTAATAGTGCTTTTGTTTTAAGGAGGCATAGAAGATAATTTAAATTAATGTCAACTCAAATCTCCAGCAACTCATGAATTCTTCAAGAGTGTCCACCTATTTTTTTAATATCCTTGACGTTGTTTAATACAATACTGTTTTTTCAATAACCACTGTTGACATAAGGAATTGTTTAAGTGGACGATGAAATCATTCACGGCAGCCATAACATTTGATTAAGCAATGGGGAAGTTGAATAGGCAACCCAACCTCATTTATATTAAGAAAAAAACTAAAATACAAAGAGAATATCTCACTTTATGAAATTTAGTGGGTAATTGTTATTTTCCTTATCTAGTGATACAATTTCTTAGGATCATATATTAATTTTTTTTTTTGATATGTGTAGATATGGACACAAGTTGGATTGAATGGCCAAATACTCATCCTAAATATCTTGAGGGTGTTGGCAAGTTCATTAAACTTGCCAAAGAAAATCTTGTGGAAGGAAAAACACGATGCCCGTGTAGTAAATGTAAGCTAGATAAATGGTTACTTATAGATGACGTTGAGGGACATCTTTATTTCAAGGGCTTCTATAAGGAATACAAGACCTTCTTCTTCCATGGGAGTACTGATATTCTTGAACATATGAAAGATAAAGAAACCAATAATACTGAACCCCTTAATTACCCATCAAGTGTATTAGGCAGTGATGATATGGGAGGATTGTTAAGTGCTGCCTTTGGGATTAACATTCCTAGAAATAATGATGATGTTGCAAACGATGACCTTAGTGATCAAGCTGATGAAGTGATGGAACCTTGTGACATGTATGATGACGATTTTCCATCTGAACAGTATAATGCATGTCCAGACCCGTCTTTCGATAATGAAGAAAATTCCAAATATGAAAAGCTGTTGAAAGCTGCCAACAAGGAACTTTATCAGGGTTGCACAACCTTCTCAAAGTTGTCCTTCCTCTTACGCTTATTTCATATGAAATGTTCATTCCATTGGTCAGCCGAATCTTTTACTATGTTGGTCAAACTTCTAGGTGAAGCATTCCCTCAAATATTGGAGTTTCCCTCTTCTTATTATGAAGCAAAGAGAATGATTAAAGATTTGGGCCTAGGATATCGAAAGATTCATGCTTGTGTAAATGATTGCATTTTATATTGGGATGAGCTTTCAGAAGAAAATAAATGCCATGTTTGCGGCGTTTCAAGATGGAAGACAGTGAGAGGTAATGAGAGTGATATCAACGATGGAAATGCAAATGCAAAAGTAGGAGAACCAGCTAAGGTGATGCGTTATTTTCCTCTAATCCCTAGATTAAAGAGGATGTATACGTCACCTAAAATAGCTGAGCAAATGAGATGGCATGACAGAGATCGTGTCAAGGATGGCAAGTAAAGACATCCAGCTGATGCTTTATCATGGAAGGAATTTGATAAAGTACACTCTACTTTTGCTTTTGATCCATGAATGTTAGGCTTGCCCTTGCAAGTGATGGTTTTAATCCATATCGCCTTATGAATACGACCTATAGTACATGGCCAGTTGTGTTGATATGTTATAACTTGCCTCCGTGGCTATGCATGAAATCGTCATCCTTTATTCTTTCATTGATTATTCCTGGAAAATCAAGTCCTGGAATCAATATTGATGTGTACTTGCAGCCACTAATACATGAGTTGAAATTGTTGTGGAATGGTGTTGATGTTTATGATGCTTATGGGAGAGAGAACTTCAAGATGCGTGCCGCACTTAGATGCACCATAAATGATTTTCTTGCTTATGCTATGTTGTCTGCATGGAGTACTAAAGGCTACAAAGCATGTCCTGTATGTGCTAATGACACACATTCCTATAAATTTTGTGGCAAGATTTGTTATCTTGGCCATCGAAGATGGTTGCCTCTTGATCATTCTTATCGTTCTGAAAGCCATTTGTTTGATGGGACTGAGGAATTTAGGCCTGCCCCAATTCCTCAAGAAACGTCATAAATTGAAAGGCAACAAGATGGAGTTAGTTATGTATATGGCAAGGCTAAAACAACTTCTAAAAGAAAAAGAGGAAGACGACAGGCAAGTTCTTCTAGGGGTGGGCATGGAGATGGGTCTGATAAGGACAATGATGATGATGATGAGGGCCCCGTTGATGTTGATGATGTCCGTTGGACAAAAAGAAGCATATTTTTTGACTTGCCATACTGGAAGGATAATCTTTTGAGACATAATTTAGATGTTATGCACATCGAGAAGAATGTGTCTGATAACTTGTTGGGAACTCTTCTTAACGATAAGAAAAGCAGGGATGATGAGAATGTCAGAAAGGCTCTAGAAGAGTTAGGTATAAAGCCTCACCTTTGGCTCAAATCTCGTATAGGTCAAAATTCAGTGATGCCTATTGCTCCATATTCCATGTCTTTGGATGAGAAGGACCGGTTTCTGAAAGTGTTACAAAAACTTAAACTACCTGATGGTTATGGTTCTAACATCTCAAGGTGCATTAATATGAAACAGCGGAAGCTCTTAAATCTTAAGAGTCATGACAATCATGTCTTGATGCAAGATATCCTTCCAGTAGCTTTACGGGCATAACAGGCAACCAAAATTATTGACTTACTTTCAGACTTGTCTTCATTTTTCAAGTATGTATGCTCTCCAACACTAGATGTGGATGAACTTGATAAAGTCCAATCAAAACTCATTTTAACACTTTGTGAGATGGAAAAGGTATTTCCAACCTTTTCATCATGGTTCACCTCATAATTCATTTGGTAGATGAGGTCAAACTTGGTGGCCTGCTCAATATAGATGGATGTACCCTATAGAAAGGTAAAAAACTCTATCTCCTATAATTAATGGTTACATTTCTTAAAATATATAATTAATTGGAAACAATCACTTATTAATGATTAAATTTTGAAAAGGTACTTGGCACACTTGAAGTCTTTTGTATCTAATAAGGCACAACTGTATGGGTCTATGAAGCTTACCTCCTTGAGGAGACTATTATATTTTGCTCAGCCTTCTTAGAAGGGGTTCAAACCATATTCAATAGGACCAAAAGGAACGATGATTACAATCCTAATATCACCAGTTACCTATGTAACTCTGGGGGTCGAGTGGCAGGGATGGAGAAGAAAATTAATCTTGATGAGATGAGTTTAAGGCAAGTACACCGTTATGTGTTGCTTCATTCAGATGAGGTAGAAGAGCTTTTGCAGTAAGTACTAAGATTTTTATGATCTCTAAAGTTGACAATTTCAATTTTGAAAGGATACATATTCACATTAGTACCTTCTGCTAATTATATTAGGGAATTCTTACATCAAAAGGAAACAGAGATTTAACAACCATCTGGTTGTGTGGATGAAACCCTGCAAAGCGAGTGGATAATTAAAGAATTTGACCAATGGCTACCACAGCAGGTTATCTTCTTTGTTTTATAGGTTATGCCACCAAGGTATAAAGTTAGATTAGGACTTATAACTAACATTATTTGATGAAGTTGTAACCATTGGTATGTTTTGTTTCCCTTTTTTTCCCATGGAAATTGAAACTTTTTATTAATCTTTTTTCTGTCGTCTTGGTTTCATAGATGAACTAGGGAATGAGGAGGTCATAAATGGAACAATTCTACCTCTGGAGGTCTTGAATCACAAACCTGGGTTAAGAATCCGTGTTGCCTTCAACAAGCTCGACCAACCTATCAGAAAAGGAGGCTACATTCTTGTTCGATTTCTAGGATACATTGCGAAGCAAGAGAGATTTTGCCCAATCGGAACATTAACGTGGCATGAGTTGGATGTGAAGTATAAAGCTGATATAATTCAAATGGTTCGAGTATGTATCTTTATATTTTAACTATTGAATTGTAAGCCTAAAATATAATTTTCTTGCTTGTTAATTTTTTCCCTATCAATACGATACAGTCTAAGTTTGAGTATCCAAAGGACAAGATATTCGACAAAGGGGCCTTGAAACATGTCTCCAAACAATTCAGACAATATAGACATTACTTGAAGAAAAAGCACTTCAAGCTGGATAAGAAATCAGTGAAGGACATATGTGATCTTGTTCCGGAAGGGCACACTGGGTATGGTTGGAGAAGATTGGTTAATTATTGGTGTTCACAAAAGAGTAAGGTATATTCATATTTAATTCATGCTTAAACTTATGTCAACCTTTCTTTTTAACCAGAGTTGAACCTATATTGTTTCTTCTCGTTAATATATGCATAGGATTTGTCCGACATTGGGAAAGATGCAAGGGCTTCGCAAACTCATGTTCATACAACTGGTTCTACCAGTTATGCTGAATTACGAGAAGACTTTGTATGTTTTCTTTCTAATACTTTTCCTCTAAAATAATAGGAAATCATGTTATTAATTAATAAACTTCATTACATCTTGCATTTTTTTTTGTGGGATGATCATTACAGGTGAAGGAAAATGAAAGAGAGTCAACACACTTAGAGTTCTTTAAAAACACACATAACAAAGGCGGTTTGGGCTTCATTGCTGATACTGCTACTGAAGAGTTTCTGGTATAAGTGATGAGTTGCACTTAAATCATATTGATGTTTTTTTTATCTTTTAATGCTTTTAAAAGTAGATAAAATGAGATGCTCTTTTACTTGTCTTTGTTAGTTTGTTTTGTATCAATTAAGAAAATCATAGTATTTATGCTTTCCATCAATATATGACAGGATCGAGCAAATGAAGAGGTTCAAAAGCGACTTGCCAATTCTTCCTCTGATAAGACACAACCTGAAATCGAAAATGAAGTGTTTGATGAACTTATTTATGAAGACGAAGTCCCCATAAGACCAGTCGGTTTTGGTTTTGGAGTTGATAGTAGTAAAGTGTTTGGCGTAAATGGCATATTGAAGAAAAGGGGCTACACCTATCAAACTTGTGAGAGCCAAGAGTTGAAACGTGTGAAGGACGAGTTGGCATCACAGAGACGTATTTCTATCCAACAGACAGCCATGTTTAGCCAGCAGACCGCTACTTATAGGATGGTGTTAGAAAAAATGTTACTTGTGCTGGAGGCAGTTCGTAATGGGCAATTAACTCCTGACAGCTTGGATGCCGCTGAGTCTGCAATAAAGGCTGCTAAACAGGTTAGACAATTGTCTTTTGTTCATTTTGTGTGTTGTTATTACTTGAGTTTGTTGTTGGGTTCTCCAATGTGCATTTGCTGAAACAGAGAGTGTTATACCTGCCTTAATCTCAAACAAAGAGTGTTATACTTGCTGCTAGGCTCCTCATCTCCTCATCTCATTTTTCTGTCTCTCTCACTCAACAACCACACCTCAATCTCAAACTATCGCCGCACCTCTCTGAATCTCATTTCTATTTTCTCTCAATCGACCGTCCTCACTTCTCTTTCCATCTTAGTTGACCTTGGCGGCCATTGAAGCAAAAAGTTTGGGTTTTTGTGGGCGCTTGGTAGACCTGGGAAAACAAATTAGAGACAAAAAGTTTGGGTTTTTTGGTGAACTTCAACCTCAATTACTATTGTTTGTCAATGTTTTGACAAAAATTAAAGTAGGTTTCTGTGATTTTCTGTTTGGTAAAGCAATATTATGTCAATATTTTTAGCTTCTGTTTTTGTTCATTTGAAATTATTTGATTGGAAGTTTCAAGAAGTGATGATACCCATTTTGTTGTTGATGAGTTTGTTGCTGTAATTGAGGAACTATAAGTTATTGCATAGAAATTTGTTTTTTTGGAATGTATGTTTTTCTGGAATGTCTACAACAACTTAATTATTCAGTTATGTATGTACTATGTTTTAAACTTAATTTGGTCATATATATTTTCAGGTTGGGGATGAATCTACTGGAAATGATCTAAGAAATGATGGGGGACGAAGTAGTTGGGGGCCTTCAACTTCAAACTCTCATGTCAATTAATTGGTTTCTCAAGGCACTGAAGTCACCCAAGACATTTTTCTTCAATATATAATGTCTAGCTAGCTATATGTCACACACTATATATACAAACTTAAGTATTGATTTATTAGCACTTCTATTAGTTTTGCATTTTACATCGTACCAAACCGGCGTTGCTTAGTTTACTTATTGTAAGCACAAGATCAACTTATTTTACGAAATGAATTAAGGGTGCGTGCTTATAACATTAATTTGTGCTCTTTTTGGTATTTTATATATATGTTTCTTCATACAATAAGAAGAGTTATATATATATATATATATATATATATATATATATATATATAATATAATATAATATAATATAATATAATATAACTAAACTAAAGCATATATTTATTATTAATGTATACATAATTAATTGTGATATATATATATATATATATATATATATATATATATATATATATATATATATATATATATATATATATATATAAAGACTATCCACAGTAGAAAGCGTCGATGTGTAGGGATAAAAGTAAATTTTAATTTTTGAATACAGGAACTATTGACAGTAAAAAGCGTCGACCGCTTTACACGACCGACGACAATATGTGTCGATAGCTCTCACGCTGTCCACGCAAATAAGTGTCGCAAATTTCTGACACTGGAATTTTCGACGCTTTTTTAAGCGTCGACCGCCTTTTGATCTACACATACAAGTGTCGAAAAGTGGCTAAATAAGCGTCGAATTTTCCCTGTTTTTCTAGTAGTGATGGGATCGAACAGCAATGTCCATATCCTTGACCGTAGTCCTTTCGAGCCAGCCACCGGATTCCTCGAGGGCTTTGCTTCGCCAAACACCAGCAGTCCTATTGAACCCAAAGAAGTTGAGGAACACCCCATTAACTTGCTGCTCCACCTCAAAGTGAAAACACAGGTTAATGTTCTGAAGCCGGGTTAACAAGTTCTCGTCCTTGTTCACAAACGACCACCTCAAAGTGAAATCAGAGCAGTGAAAAAACACAAAGCTTGATGCCAAACCTTGAAAGACACAAACGACCACCAAATTGAACCCAGAAACAAACGACCACCAAATTGAACCCATAAACAAACCTTGAAAGACACAATCGACCTCAAAGTGAAATCAGAGCAGTGGAAAAACACAAACGACCTCCAAATTGAACCCAGAAAAATTCCAGAAGAAGAAGAAGAAGAAGAAGATTGTGTGGGGGGGGGGGGAGGGCTGGCTGCATCGAAGAGAGAGAATTCTGCTTCAACTTCTGGGCAAATTTTTTGCTTCAGTAGTACTAGTATCAGCCCAACTAAGCCCTTCAGAATCAAGAATTCTGCTTCAACTTCTGGGCAAATTTTTTTAACATTCCCAATTCTGGGTTTCTGGGTATTTGGTTTTCGGCGGATTCGACCCCTTCGGCCCGCCGTCGATCCTCGACTCGCCGGTGAACTCGTCGGAGACCGAGCCGGAGAGGGACGACCTGGAGCTCCTAGCTGAGTTGACTCACCAGCTCGCTCAGTCTTCTCTTTGCAGAAGCCATGGCTGTTCTCAACTTCTCCGCAGTCGACCCTCACCGGACTCGGGCCGTTGACGAGCCGGAGTGGTGGGCTTTCCAGCAATTTGCAGAGAGAGAAAGTAGAGAGGGAAAGAAGGAGAGAATGTTAGTGATATCAATTTGCAGAGGGGAGAGAAAGTAGAGAAGGAAAGAAGAAAGAAGGAGGAAGAAGGGGGAAGAAGAAGAAGTTGGGGGGGGGGCTGGCTGCAACGAAGAGAGAAAGAGAGAGGAGAGAGAGAGGGGGGGATGATGTGGACAAAAATAATGCTGATTGGGCAAATCAAAATTGACTAAACTTATCCCTCCGCCGCCAGCTAGGACCGCCACTGAGTTAAGTTCATCTTAACTCGGTGGCGTGTTATTGGGGGCAACATGGGGTCAAAGTTCATATTATTCAGTACCTAATCGAAAGTTCGTATTATTAAGTCTTATATGGCCAAAAGTTTGTATTATTAGAATCCAATTGAATCTAAATTATCTTTTCCTCTTTTATTTTTTTCCTGTTTCTTATGAAGGTCATATTTATTATTGTTGGGAAGTTAAATTGTTATGTTTTATATCATAAATATTATATTCCAAAAAAAACTTCCAAATGATTTTCTCTTCTTCAATTTCCACCCATGTCACTATTCCAAATTTTAAATTTTAAAGTATTTTGAAATATTTTGGTATATGAACATTTATTATTTAATTTTGCCTACAATAACAAATGACATTTCATAAGGTAAATAAGAGGAAATAATTGGGAAAATAAGTATTACCTTCTATTGGTGGTCATCAAGTTGGTTCTTTGGTGGTAATTCAGGTCTAAAATAATAAAGTGGGTGGCAATTTGAAAAACGAAAACATGATAGTAGAATAAACAAAATACTGAAAACATGATAGTAATTTGAACCATGAACTTGACAACTGTGTGATAATAGTGTAAATTTCGATTAGCTAATGCATATTCTTAAGGACTAACAAGACACATCATTAATTAAAATTATATAACGTAGTAAATTTATGTTCCATTCTTACAATGTTACTAGAAGTTTTTCATACATAAGTTACAATTGTTCTAAAAAAAAAATGTTTCTCATACGCTCTTATCAATAAATAGGAGAAACAACATAACGCAAACACTTATCTATAACATTGTTCTTCTTTGGATAATACTCAAGGTGGAGCAATCCGCCCCAAAAAGAAAATAAAATAAATAAAGGAGGTTGTAAATCCTTTTTGCTCCCTATGGATGACAAATTAGTTGTTGTGTTGTATTTCAGCGTCGTGGTGCTGCTAATGAGCCTTGGACTTAGCAGGCCAATGGAAAATATCATGTCAGAGCATGAAGCTAGAGAGGAAGCCTATGAAACCATCGACTCTTGTGGAGCTCACTTAACAGATGTTTGTCCAGATGAAATATATTATTACATGTTTGAAGATGGTCAAACTATTTCTCCAAAATGTTGCACTGAACTACTCAAAATGGGAAGGTCATGCCATGATTTGTTGACTAGTGAGAGCATTATAGAATTTAAGGACCGAGAAGAAGAGATAATGCGTAAAAATGAAGAAGTTTGGGAACGATGTAAAAATGAAGGTCAAATTGCTTAAAATATTCTAGTTCTTTTTTATGTGAGTGGTTACTCTTATAATATAACAAAAATAACAATTGTTTATAGTCTCACATTAGTTAATATTAATTTCATGAATATGTTGTTTTTGGCCGTGTTCTATACTGCGGTATTTTGTGGTATTTTGCGGTGAGGTGTGGTGGAATTGTGGTGGGGTGTGGTGGAATTGTGGTAGATTATTGGTATGTGGGGTAGGTGAGGAGACAGAATGTAAAAAGTAGAGGAGAAAAGTGAGGAGAGAAAAAAGTAATGATTTGCGGTGAAATATGGTGGGTTGTGGCAAACTGCGGTACCGTATGGCACCGCAGTTTGCCAACCGCAGTATAGAACACGGCCTTTGTCCTTTTGGCTTTTACGTACTTTTTTTTTTATACCTTGCTTAAGTACAAGGCCCCTAGGGGGCTAGGAATAGGATGGTGGCCATACAATAATGTGCAATATTCATGTTAGATGTTAATGCATATTATTAGTTCTGTTACTCGCTCCGTTCTAGGTCAAACCTCCTTTGTAGTTTTGCTTTGGACTAGACAACTATAATTTTTATCATCTTAAATTCATACATCAACAAAATTTAAATCCAAAAGGACAATAAAGGACTAAAGCAATGAGGTATTACTCCATCCTTTCCTTTGTTCAACAATTCATATTTTACATATGCAGAGACACATATCAAATTTTGAAAAAGATATGTGTATATATTTTACATCCAATCATCCATCAACAAATATACAAGGACACTACCCAATTTTGAAAAGGATAATTTTGATTAAAAATTGAAACTCAATCACGAGAGGGTAAAAAATGGCATCCATTAATATACAGTTTAATTTTTCTTGATGAAAAATGAATTTGGAGCTAGTTGAACAAGAAAATACTCCCTCCTTCCCATTTTAATTGTCTCTCTAGACATAATTTCAAAAATCAAGAAAATTTCCATCTACATTAATTTAGCTTATTGGAAATGTATAAAACTTGAATAAAATGGTGAATTAAAAAAGGTAAAAGGTGAATAAAAAAGAAAAATTGAAGAAAAATATGTAATTAATAAGCTTAATTTGATAAATTAGTAATTAATGTGTCATTGGAATTATAAAGTGACAGATATTATGGAAAAAAGAAAGTCAGTTAAAGTGACAGATAATATGGGAAGGAGGGAGTATTGGTATTTGGGCGTCAAACATATACAACACTAGCAATCAGTTTGATGTAGATATAGTTGGAGTTTATACACCTCGGGAATGTATGGAGTTCAACTCTGAGCATGATGCATTTGAATTTTACAAAACATATACGTTTTAGTGTGAGTAAATGTTGTGCAAATAAATCTAAAAAAAAAACTATCAAAGGTCAAAAAGGAAGAATTCACTACAATTTGGCGAGCTAGGTACTGTACTTTTGTATTTTAGTGAACAAATAATTGCTAATCCTTCGTTTTTGTATGACATACAAATGGATAAGGAAGAACAAATCACAAATATTGTTTGGGCGGATGCAAGGATGATATATGATTATGGTCAATTCCGCGATGTTGTTACCTTTAAGAAAACATTTTTAACAAGTAAGAGTATCGACCTTTCGATGTTTTTGTCGGTGTTAACCGTTATTGAGAAACTGTAATATTTAGGGTCGCTCTTCTATATGAGGAGACAACTGCATAAAACTGCATAAACTCTTTCGTAGTGAGTTTTGGTAATGAAACAAATTGCTTGGTAAAACCAATCACCGACTTTCGTGGTTATTTTTTATTTTAGCTAAGTTAAACATCGAATTATCAATGACCCCTAATAACAAAATCATCTTTGTCTAGTTCATTTTGTAATTAGTTTAATCCTAAGGGTTCCGATTATCAAATTTCTCATTTCGTTACTTCATTCAACAATCTAATTCCATATTTTTAATGGACAATAAAAAACAATGGCATACACAATCAAAGGATAAATAAAAGGCATTCAAACTAAATTAATACTTGTTCAATCCAATAAAAAACAATTCATAAATGCAACTGAAGGGTTTATCCCCCAAACTAAAGGAAACTACTCACAATTCATGATAAAACTACAAAACATATAAAATTCTAAACTAGAACGTATAAGAAAACTAAAAGAATGAGAAATAAACCGAGAAGTAGATCGATCCTTGCTCGAAAGTGAATCGTGAAAGACTTATGCTCCTCCACTTCAATAGAATACTTGGAAATCGATCTTCAGTCTTCAACTAATCTCTAATCTTTGCATTAACAAATGGCTATGGATGAATATGGATGAATATGGAAGATGAATGCAGATGATGAATGGTGATGAATGCTAGGTAATGCCTCTTAACATAGTCGAAACCATCATTATATAACAATTAAGGGCGAGAAAACGGCTAAAATTCAAGAATCAGGGGCCAACATGTCCCGTGTCAGGTCAACACGGTCCGTGTTGCATGGCCACAAATCGTGTTCAACCTGTGACTCGATTATGAACTTAGTTGAGCCCAGAATGGTCCGTTTTGCTTGATCCTGCACCCGTGTTGGTTCTTTAGCGGGCCTTCCAACAGTTGGGCCTTAATGTTGGGCTATGGGGAGGACTTTTTCTCTCTTTTCTTGATCTTTTGATCCACTTGGACATCTATGCTTGATTTTAGCTGGTTTTTCTTCCATTTCATATCAAATTCCCTACCAAAATATACCAAACTCCAACCAAGCATAAAATTGAAAACTCAGGTATAAAATAAGATAGATATATCGAAAATCACCCAAATTCTCATCAATCATCCATATTTACATATATTAAAATAACACTCATCAAATCCTCCTCCCCCCCCCCCCCCATGCTTCCACCTTGCTTGTCCCTAAACTCGGTAAGACTCACAAAGAAAAAGGAAAACAAAGAAAAGAATGAAAAGAGAAAGAAAGGGACAAAAGACTCAAGTTAAAAAAAAAAGTTTCAAAAGACTGAAAAACATTTCACCAAAAGTTACGATACCTCCGAGTAACTTTTTGAAGAAAGTCTATATACAAGAGAAAATGAAACCTTGGAAAGATTTACAAAAACTACACTTATCAAGTTCAAATCAATCACCCCCTAATCACAAATAAAGCAAGCAAGCACATAATAAGAATGAAACTAGGTAAATTAGAGAGCAACCTCGCTTTAGGGAATGTAGAATCACTCCTCTCATGTGTTTGAAATAAGTCAATCCATGAAGGTGCACTCAATACTTCAACCTAAAGCAACATCCTACCATACGCTTGCAAATAATCCTAATTCTCTACCGCTAATATGCAATTGGCAATGATAATCAAGAGGACTTTAAAATGGGTTGTAATGGGACTAGGTTAAGGGTAAGAAATGGAAATATAATTTGACAAAGTATAGCTAAAAAGCCTAAGTGTGGAGCATAAACATCACTAAATTAATCATATAAATACTCTCACCACATATATTCACAATAAAACATCCCAAATCAAATGGAAACTGCATCAAAACAAATAAACATTGCCAAACACTTTATTTCTTCTTTTCTTTTCTTTTTTTCATTTTTCTGAATTTTTTTTCATTTTTTCTTTTTCTTTTCGATCGATAAGAACACAATACAAATATATATAAAATAAGGCATATTTCCACTCAACCCATATCAAGCTACAATGAGGACTGGGGAGCAACCTCAAGATTTCTCAATTCATAACTTCCCCGAACAAACTAAATTATACCACAAAGTATCATAATAAACCCAACTTTACTCTCTAAACACTCCAATCAATAGCTTAAGGGAAGGAAATTTGTATTTGACCAAGGCTTTATAATATAGATTATCAAAGTGAGGAGTGATCAAAGGCAAAAAGAAGGGTTAAATGCGAATATATATATAATAGTAAGGGTGGCTATTTGGCTATGTAGGATTATAAATATGTGCAAATGAATACCTCTATCATATTATCAATGTACAAAGCAAAATGTAATTTCAAAGAGATGCAAAGCAAGTTCTAGAGGATGCAACTAAGGATGAGTCATACATGGAAACATGAGAATAATGAAAATGATTAGTCTTTTAGGCTTATGTGGTTTCACGGATTCACGCTCTCAAATAAACCTAGTTTAATTGTGTTTGCATGTGCAAATTCACACCAAAAGATCATAAAAAGGGCAATCAATCTTCACTTTCGAAGCATAATTCTCAACTCTTTAAGTTTCCACAAATTCTTTTCAAAACTTTAATTCTGAAATCGACTGTACAAGGTTAAATCAAATTAAAAGAAAACCTATCTAGCTTTAATTCATCATCGAAGAATTTTATTCACTAAACTTAACCTATCGTAAAAAAAATTTTTCTCTTTTCTTCTTTTTCAATTTTTTATTTTTCTCTAATTTTCTGATTTTTTAAATTTTTGTTTTTCAAAACCAAAATCAAAAGTCAAACTAAACTAAAATGAAAACCTAGAAAAAAAGAAACTAAAAACTAAGAAAAAGAAATAAATAAAAACTAAACAAATCAAACTAATACAACTAGATGAATGCAAAATGTTTACAAATGAAAATCTAAAAACTAGGAAAAAATAAACATGAAAAACAAAATATACACAAAGAAAATAAATAAAAGAAATCAAAAGGGAAAACTAAAAACTAATCCTAAAATAAAACTCCACTAAACTTAAAATAAAAAATAAAAGACTAAAAGATAAAGAAAATCATGATCTTTGTATAAATGGGTCACTTGGAAACACAACTAGCGCCTTGTACTAGCGTCTTCCTTAGGCTGGGTCGGTTAAGTCTGGGCTCTATCTTTCTCTTCTCTTCTCCTTTGGCTCACTTCTCTTTTCTTCTTCCTTTCAGTTCTTCATTTTCCCTTGATTTTAGACATTTTCCCTCCAAATCACAACATTCACCAATCTCTAAACCAAGTGATGAAATAATGATATTCGATATGAGATGACAAGATTATATTATATAATTAGCTAAAAAATATAAGTTAGCAACCTAATAAAACTATAAAATATACATTCATCAAATCCCCCCATGTTTTTTTCTTGTTTGCCCTCAAGCAAGTCTAAGACATTAAACAAGTAAAACTAAGAAAAGAAAGACTCAAAATAAAAATTAAAAGACTCAATGGGGAATTTAGATACAAAATTAAACTAGAGAAGGTTAACGCTAGGGCTACAATTACAGTTATACTCCTCCTCAGGCTAACCAATTAGAACACATCGATTCACCAAGCAACTACCTAGAACAATCTGGATGAGAACAAAAAAGTGTAAAACAGGAAGATGGATGTTTTCGAAACTTTGAAAGAGGTAAGCACTTCCAGGATGAATAGCCACCAACAATCTTAAGATAAATGCAAATATGCGCAGGTGGTTGTGGACGTAGGCTAGTCGACGAGCAAGCCTCACTTTAGGACAAAGTAGAACACAATAACTCTCAAATATGCAATTGAAGTGTATCCACTCACTTAGACCAAAAGAAGCAACTTACCATAGGCTTGGTAAGAATCTCGTTCTCCATCGCTAGTATGCAATACACAAGCGACAATCAAGAGATCTCTTTGGGTTGTCATGAGGCTTAGGTTAAGGGGGAAAGGAGTGTTAATTATATGGGTAAAGAAGAGCTAAAAGAGTCAGGCTTGGAGTTAGTCTCACCAATTATTACTCTCAACTCAAACACTTGCCCTAGGAGGGAAAGACACTCACTTATTTTCTCATCTCAATTAGACATCACATCAACCCCATAGTTAGACATCTCAATTAGACACTTTCCATTCTTAATCGTGTGACCTAGTTAGGAATTAGGCCTACCCAAAACCCAGCAGGCATCAGTTATGCCATGGTGAAAGTCATAAATACAACCTAACCGCTTATGAAATTAATAATAGATTATGAGGTGTGGTAACCTAAATTTAACCAAAAACCTTGCATTTTGATGGGATCAAAGTGACAGAAGTATGATCTAGATTCATCAACTCACAGCAGCCCCGCTCTCGCCATAACATAATGCTATTAACAACAGTTTTTCGGCGGGGCAAGAGTTTTGGTGATGGGAGATAAATTCATTAGTCGCCATCACCCAAACTCTCACCACACCAAAATGATTGTTTTTTGGTTCTATCAATAGACCTAAACCATAGACAAATTTTTCACTAATTAATAGCTACCCTACACATGTAAACATGCACAACCAATTCTAATTTGACACTCTAAATAACTTTTTAAACCCTAAACAAATACAAAACAACAATCTATAATTTTGACAGCAACCAAGACTATTTAACTAACATACCAATTGCAATTTCAAGATCAAACAACTTTGCTCACTATTAAGTAAATTATGCACTAAAATCACCAAACAGAATAAACAACAAACACAAGAAAACGTACACACCAGATATTCGAACCATAAAATTCCTAAATCTAACAAAAAAAAAACAAATTTTAGAAAAAAAAAAAGAAAACCACAAAAAAATCCCCCTCCCCTTGAGTGGTCAACAACGAAACCATGAACGCACTTTCACCTTCCACTTCACCCAAAAAAATATTTCGACAACATTAACATGCGAAGTTCATACCAATATTAACATCTCAAGTTCCAAACACCAAAGTAAACAATAAGCTTAACATTAACATGCAAAATTTCATTAAAATTGCGAAGTATCTCGAGATCCTTACTCCACCCTCATGACTCAGGAAAAACATATCTTTGTCCTTTTTAGTTAACCTCTCTTGGGGTTTTAGTCCCTTTCCTTACCGATAAATGGGTCATTGCAAAAGAGAAAGGTAAAATTGGTTGATCATTGAATGGTATTTTTGAAACCAAAATCAAATTTCTCGCTAAAGTCTTATGCTCTTTATCCAAATTATCAATTTGGTGGCGAAATTAAGCCTTTCCTTTACTGATTTGTGGTGGATCATCCTTTAGTAAATCATGGTGGATTTTTCAAGTCTTGGTGGTGACTTATCTTTATTCTAGACTATATCAAGTGGTGTTCATCTTTGGTGTTCTTTAAGATTGTTGGTGTGGATTATTATTATTATTATTATTATTATTATTATTATTATTATTATTGTTGTTATTATTATTATTATTATTATTATTATTATTATTTCAAGGTTATTATCATCATTATCGATATTCAAGCAAATAAGTTGCCTTCTCCCATCATGACACTTTGCAGTTGGTATAAGAGCATCAAATTATTTCTTTGCTTGAGTTCTTTTGATTATTTGGGGATTTGTGATCATTCTGGGGTGGTTTGGGTGTTGATTGGTGTTTTGATCATATAGGTGACCCTCATTCCTTGTGTCGATATCTTTTAATGATGAATTGAGTTTTGCTTGATCGAGTTATTGAGTTTGGAAATTGTTAGGGTTTTAATTATAAGAGCATATTAATCAGCGGAAGCGAAATATAAGATGACTACTGGATATCGAGAAAAATAAATGAGTGCAAGATAAAGGGGATCGGAATTCAACGTGGAAACCCAAATCGGGAAAAAACCATGGGAGGCACAAGCACAAACGAATCTACTATGGTAGAGAGTACAACGAATGATCTCCTCCCGAGATCCAACAAAGAGAGTATTACATATATAGATCTCAAACACCGAAAGAGATCCACCCGAAATAGAGATACATGCTCTTAGTCAACAAAACTCTCAACAAAACCTCTCTCACCATTGGAAATACGAAATTTCTGAATATCTGAATACACCTCCTCCCATAGGAGGTGCCCCAAACTTGGCCACACCAAACAAGGCGAATAAGACCCGCTATTTATAGGGAAAACTCTCTATAAACCTACCTTGACTCCCACTCCAATTAAATTTAGAATCTAATACAATTAGGAAACCTAATATAATAAGGAAACCTAAATAATATCCTAATACAATTAGGAAACAAATAATTGTGGGATCAAGAAACTGAGTGATTTTAGGACACTTTCCTAACAATCTCCACCTTGGACTAAAATCAACGAAGGATCCAAAATTTCTTCATCACCAACACACCTCTAAAAAGGTAGAACTGAGATGGGTAGACAAACCGCTGAAACGGTCACAAACTGGATTCTTCAGAAATCTTCAGATCCAAAATTTCTTCATCGGCAACGAACCTCTGAAAGGTAGAACTGCGATGGATAGCCAAAACCGCTAAACGGTCACAAACTGGATCCAACAGAAATCTTCAAGCCCCCATATCTGATCTTGCTAGCGAATTTTCAATATCCCCAAGCGAATTTTCTGAATGTAGTCTTCGCATAACCGAAACCCTTACATGAACCCCAACTCCACGAAATTTGAACAACCATGGCTCTGATACCACTTGTTAGGGTTTTAATTGATAAGAGCAACTTAATCAGCGGAAGCGAAATATGAAGATGACTACTTGATATCGAGAAAAATAAATGAGTGCAAGATAAAGGGGACACAAAGATTTTTACGTGGAAACCCAAATCGGGAAAAAACCACGGGCGGCACAACCTCAAACAAATCCACTATTGGTAGAGATTACAACGAACGATCTCACCCCGAGATCAACAGAAAGAGAGTATAACAACTCACATAAACTCTCACAACTTCTCTCACCAATGGGAATACGAAATCTCAGAATATTTGAATACACCTCCTCCCACAGGAGGTGCCCCCGAAATTGGCCACACTAAACAAGGGGGACAAGACTCACTATTTATAGGGAAAACTCCCTATAAACCTACCTTGACTCCCACTCCAATTAGATTTAGAATCTAATACAATTAGGAAACCTAACATAATAAGGAAACCTAATTAATATCCTAATACAATTAGGAAACAAATAATTGTGGGATCAAGAAACTGAGTGATTTTAGGACACTTTCCTAACAATCTCCACCTTGGACTAAAATCAACGAAAGATCCAAAATTTCTTCATCGCCAACGAACCTCTGAAAGGTAGAACTGCGATGGGTAGCCAAACCGTTGAACGGTCACAAACTGGATCCAACATAAATTTTCACATGAACCCCCATATCTGATCTTGCCAACGAACTTCTCGATACCAACAAACGAAGTTTCTGAATGTAGTCTTCTCTAACCGAAGCTCTTACATGAACCCTTACTCCACAAAATTGAACCACCATGGCTCTGATACCACTTGTAAAGGTTTTAATTATAAGAGCATATTAATCAGCGGAAGCAAAATATAAGATTACTACTGGATATCGAGAAAAATAAATGAGTGCAAGATAAAGGGGATCGGAATTTAACGTGGAAACCCAAATCGGGAAAAAATCATGGGAGGCACAAGCACAAACGAATCTACTATGGTAGAGAGTACAACGAATGATCTCCTCCCGAGATCCAACAAAGAGAGTATTACATATATAGATCTCAAACACCGAAAGAGATCCACCCGAAAGAGAGATACATGCTATTAGTCAACAAACTCTCAACAAAACCTCTCTCACCATTGGGAATACGAAATTTCTGAATATCTAAATACACCTCCTCCCATAGGAGGTGCCCCAAACTTGGCCACGCCAAACAAGGCGAATAAGACCCGCTATTTATAGGGAAAACTCTCTATAAACCTACCTTGACTCCCACTCCAATTAAATTTAGAATCTAATACAATTAAGAAACCTAATATAATAAGGAAACCTAAATAATATCCTAATACAATTAGGAAACAAATAATTGTGGGATCAAGAAACTGAGTGATTTTAGGACACTTTCCTAACAGAAATATTGGTTCGTTGTGATTGTATTGTAGTTGGATTTTTAGTGTGGTTTATGCTTCCTCTACTTTGGATTTCACGATTGTCTCTCTTGTGCAAAAACTATGTTGAACCCTAATCCAAACACACAACCGACTACAAAGAACCTAGCTCAACAAAATTTTCCCAACACAATTCGTCCATCACCTTTCTTCTTGATTTCGAGAACGTCAATGATCCTAATCGAGAAGAGTCAAGCTGGCGTCAAAGAACGCACATGAGTTCTCTGCTCAAAGAAGCCCCTACCCTAGGCTATGAGAGTCGATTCTCAAAGATCAAGAATGTTCTTGATGCCTTTCAACTCAAATTGCACAAATTAATGCACACCTCTAGGTTTAATCTCGACCTGTGAGAAGAGAGAGACCCTCCCATAGTCCTATCTATCCCACTCCCAACTTTGAGTCAAGTGACGATGATAGTGACTCTATCCACATGTTCCGTCGAAGGGGAAGAGGTGAGCAACCACAAAGGAACGACTTGAAAAATGTCAAGATTGAGCTCCAAGAGTTTAATAGCTGAGTTGACCCCGACGAATATTTGGAGTGGGTGCAATTGGTGGAATGAGTTAAGGCTAAGGCATATAGATATCAAAAGGCGTTTAAGGTGGGGAGTTTGAATTTGAGCAAGGTCGCATCATTGTGATTTGACAGTGTTAAGACGAAACGAGCTAGGGATGGAAACAGAAACATCGTATCATGGGAGAAGCTTAAGAAACTAATGAGTAAGAGGTTCTTGCCAAGTACAAACAAGCAGGTGTAGACACCAAAAATAATACCGAGTAAGTACCTCGAGGATTTTGGGTTTGTTAGAATCCTCAAGGACTTTGGGGTATAAAGTCAACTCCCGGTCAAACCGGGTTAAAGGGTCCACCTAGATCCCAACTCAACAGGTCCGCGTAGATTCAAATGAATTAGGCCTAAGATGGTCCCTTGCAGATCCCGTACTCGGGGTCCTCGCCCATCCCGCGCTCAGGTCCCTCGCGGATCCAGTACTCTCTGGTCAAAGTCAACTCTTGGTCAAAGTCAAGTCAAAGTCAACCCCCATTCAAGGTCAACTCTCGGTCAAAGGCAACTCTTGGTCAAAATCAAGTCAAAGTCAACTATCGGTCAAGAGGGATCCTCACGGATTTGGTACTCTTGGTCAAAGTCAAACTTGGCCAAAGTCAACTCTTGGTCAACCCGGGTTAAAAGGTCCTTGTGGATCCCATCGTGTGCTCCTCGCGGATTGAACACTCAGACGGTCCCTAGTGAATACGGTACATGGGATCCACGCGGATCCCAAATGATTTACGTAACTCTTTCGGGTCCATAGATTATTACTTGGTAGGAAAATGAGCCCAAAGTTGGGTTCTTCGCGGATCTCGCCAAAGAAATGGCATTTGCTGAGATTTCATGCAAAATTTAAGCAAGGACTTACACCTCCCAAAACTGTGATCCTCGTGGATCCCACATACAACCCGGGCCAACTCTTCAGAAATGGGATTTAGGAGTTATACTCCAACAAAATGTGGTCCCTAAGAAGAGTTCTCCATGGATTCCCAGTCCAACCCGAGAAAGCTTTTTGAAAATGGAGTTCACAAATTATGCTCATTAAAAGAAAAATACAGTCCAAGCCGAGAAAGAAAACTGCATTCTAAGTGTAGAGGATCCTCACGGATCCCAATTGGAGTTCATACTTGCTATTATGCTCAACCAGAATTCAGCCCCAGTACAAAGGTAGCTCACGGATCCCTTAACTAGTCCCAAAGTTTTTCTATGACTTTGGGCTTATTCTGGAATGAGTTTTTCTGTCAGCCCAGCAACAAATCTTCACGGACCATATGACTGGGCTCGGGGTTTACTGTGGCTCTAGTTATTCCGGAACAATTATGACTCGGCCCAGTGTAGAGGTCTTCGCGGATCCAACCTAAAGTCAAGCCATGCAACCGTCAGTCAACATGCAACTGCAAGTCAGAACTGCACACTCCCACAATGGAGTCCTCGTGGATTTGGTGGTAATCATGGCCTTTCCTTCAACCGCAGAAAAAACTGCTCTTGCGCCAGTGATAAAAAGGTGGCCATTTAGCAAATTCGGGGACGATAGAGGGGGCACTATAGGGATCCACTCTCCTGCAAACACAAAATCACATTCGGGTGATATTTCACTTAGAGTTCCTCGCGGATCCAAAGGACATGGTTCCTCCCGGGTCCCACTTTGAAGGGCTCACATACTAGGGCCTTGATAACTCAGGATCCTTACGGATCCGAAAGAGCCACTTTTACAAAATACCCATTTGGCGAGTGTCATTTTTCCAAGGAGTTCCTCGCGGATCCGTAAGGGTGACTTTTACAAAGCATTCACTTGGTGGGTAATTCATCTGTCAGAGGGATCCTCGCGGATTCGGTTACCTCAGCTACGGGTTGGGTTCGTTCGGAAAGTTGGTAATATCTCTTTAATCAATTTTCCATTGTCGCTTGTAACAATGAAACCCTTATTCCCCGCCCGCTGTAATTTTTTTCTTCATTTCCAATACTCGTGGATTTTGTTACATTCTCTTTTGCATGCATTAATTTCAAAATTTCGTGAAACCTTTGCTCTCTCTCATTTTTTTTAAACTTAAAAATCCGATGGAGTAAAGGCCGCTTTGGCGGGCGGTGTAGGAGCAACCCTTCTATACTCGTATCTTTACCCTCGAGCCCGTTTTCTGGTTCGTAGATGGAGGAGTTCTCTCTTTCCATTTTCATAAAATTGGATGGCGATTCCATTTTATTTCATGCACGTTGCGTTGTTTTCCATAAATTTAACCGAGTTATTTTTTTAAATAATCTTTGATGAATTTTTTTTATAGGTATGATGAACTGGGGTGCTCACTATTCATGGATCCTCGCGGATCCCAAATCAGTGGATACCCTGTATCATCATACAGATCTCGAGATGACTGTTTGAGGTCGAATGGTGGATCCCCAAGACTAACTGACTTGGGATCCTCAGGATGGGTTTGAGCACTGTTTTGATCCCCAACAAGCCACACACTCAATGTTAGGTTAAGCCTAAGACCTTCCTGGGCTAGGGATCTGCCAGGATCCCATTCCGAGAGGTCTTGGCCGACCCAATATTGAGATGATTCTTAAATTCTCGAGATTGTTAAAAAAAATAGATTTGGTTAAATTTGAGATTTTGACCACATAAAATAAATTTTAATAATATTGTTATTTGTGCTTAAAAATAATTAGAAAGCACCCTAGGAAGTATAAGCAACCCTACGTCGATCTCGACACCCCGTGGGTTGACCGTGCCCTCCGGGCCATGGACCCTATAGCAGGATATCCTTTGAAGACACTTCACCCTTGAGCAAGGGAGGAGAAGTATTATCGGGTATACACATTCAGGAGTTTGAGCAGTAGTTAATCAAGAGTGAGCTTCAATAACCTCCAGAGAAAGAAGGAGATGGCTAGTGCTAGACCTTTTGTCGCCCATTTGCTCCTCCTCCAAGGCCGAGTCCTATAACTACTCCTAGGTCACAAGACACCCCTCGTTCCTCTCCATTGTCTCCTAGAGTTGAAAATGGTAAGGGAATTTTCATCCCTCTCTCGCAACCTTAACTAAGAAGTTAGAATGGAAGAAGTGTTTCAAATACTAAGGCTATGGACCCTTCCAAGCCTATTGCCCTATAAAGAGAACATTGACTGTCCAGAAGGTAAAAGAGATTGAGAATGAGTTGTTAGATGTTCAACCAGAGTTAAACTTTTTTTGCAGAAGATTGTAGTGATTTCGGTGATGATGTACTCGCTACTCTTATACGCAATAAAGAGGGAGATGCTTATTTTTTAGGCGAGTCCTACATATGAATGAAGCATCGATTGACAAGACACAATGTGAAATGATATTCCACTCTCAATATACCATGAATAAGAAGGTTTGCAATTTGATAATCGATGGCGGGAGTTGCACTAATGTGGTATCTACTTATGTGATTGAGAAATTGAGACTTCCTCTTTTTTCACATCCTCATCCTTATTCTTTGAACTAGTTGAACGACAAGGATGAAATCAAGGTAACCAAGCAAGCTCTAGTGGGAAATTAGGGTTTATGCGTCACTAACTAACAACAAGATAGTGGACAATGGTTGGTAGAAAACCAACGAGAGGGAGCGATAGACAAGGGTCGGTGGATAGCATAGGACGGTGGATGGGGGACAGCAGGGATGACTCTAATGCAACGTCTCATGGCAGGAGTGGTTGGAGGAGAATTTGAGGGGCAAGGGATTGAGAAAGAGGGGGGAATGTACCATCGAAGCGGAGAGAAATGTTATCTATAGACAATGTTATTATAGGCATGCGACCGACTTTGCGACTAATACTTTGGCCATGTTCTTTAGAGTGGTACGTTAGGTTTATCCTTGCCTAACTTACCTTAACTTACCCAGTTCTCTAAAAAATACTCAAACTAAAGTCAAAATTTTAATAATAAAATACATTTACCCCACCACTAACTTACTTATCACAAATTTATCCTTACCGTACCTTTTATTTTCTTACCTTACCAAACCTAACTTGATTTTATCATTCTAAAGAATAGGGCTTGTATCTACTCTTGAAGTGGCGCCAATAGTTACATTATCCGACGCTATCAGCGAGTCATGTCAGCATCTAATAGTTAAGTGACTATTAAATTATAAGTTAAATTTCAAAATTCTTGACCGCTCAAGTTGGTCCAAAATTTATCGGTCACAATTGTCAGTAGATATGAGCAACTTTTCTTAGAGCACCCGCAACAGTGAGTTTGAGTTTGACTAATTAGATGATGTGGAATCTTTGGACCCCTACTAAGAAAGTCAAAATTTATCCATTTATTTAGCTAGATTTCCAATGGTGAGCACGAGTTTGAATTATATTAATTGAAATAGGTAAATAGGTATTACATAATAATATAATTAATTTGGTTATATTGATAATAAAATGATATCGATGAGAAGAGAAGAGATAAAAATATGATTAAAATATTAGTGTGTTAAACTCGCTTTCAAACTCGTCTCGTGAGACTGATGGCGAGATTCTCGCGGGACAAGTCTCATTCTCACCACTGAAATGTCCTACACAACTTCATTTCATTCTCATCTTATGCCATGTCAGCAGTGAGTTGAATTTAAACTCACCATTGCTGATGCTCTATCGTTATTAAACAGGTTGGAAGTTAAAATTGTTTACTGTTTAAATTTTAAACGGATTGGCCTTATTTTGACATGTTTACTATCTATTTAAATAAACATGTCAAAATTCCTATTTAGCCGTTAACTTATTTATTGTTGGAATTATTTCAAGAGTACAGGTTGATTATATAGCATAAAGAATCATAAGGAACAAGTATAAGGATCATATATAAGAGAAACATCAAGAATATGATCAACATAGATGATTTTGAGACCAACGCGGGTCGTGTTGATCTCCAAAGAGCAAGAAAAACGATCCCGGGCTCAACACGGGTCGTGTTGTGGCAACACGGACCATGTTGCATCTAACATGGACCGTGTTGGAACCCAGAATCAGTTTTTAATACTAACGGCTATATAATCATGTATATTAAGTTTTTGATATCAGTATTAAGTCCAATTGTTATTGATTCCAACAGCTATTTCTCTTAACTTGGTTAAGGTCATAATAGGTCATAATCCCTCATTTAGGCCCTTGATTATCCTTTGACTAAAGGATATGATTAGGGGTTGGAAGTCTCCTATAAATAGGAGACATTCCAAGTCATTTGACTAAAGGATATGATTAGGCCCTTGATTATCCTTTGACTAGAGTGATTCAAGTGAGAAATCATTTTTCTTGAGTGTTACAATTGCTAAGTTTTTTTCCCCTTTGAACATTTACGGTATAGTAAATAACTCTTATGGAAAGTGACTACAAAGCCACAGCTCTTAGCGATATCCAAGCGAGTTTCCACTGTTTTTTATACCGTTTACTCTCTTTCCTCCAACAATCTTAAGAACTATTTAGTAATGGCCTCGCTTCGTGATATGTCTAACATGTCGGAAGATGCGTCAAGTAAGAATTTTCTTATTAGTCAATTCATGAAGTTTAAGATGGATGATAATAGGAAAATTCTAGATCAATTTCATGAGATTCAACGTATTTTGAGTAACTTCAAGCAACACAATTTAAATATGGATGAATCTATAATCGTATCTTCCATTATTGACAAGTTACCTTCCTCTTGGAATGAGATTAAAAGGACACTCATGCACCGGAAAGAGGTTATGTCTCTTGAGGGTTTGGCTAACCATCTTCGGATTGAAGAAGAGTTACGCCTACAACATGGTTCCAAAGAGCAATCTAAGGTCCATATGGTGCAAGAGAATAAGGGAAACAAGAATAAGAACAAGAGCCACAATAAAACTAGCAAGGGAATACAAAAGCCCAAGCAAGTTTGTTAGGAATGTGGCAAACCGGGGCACACAAAGAGATAGTGTTACTAATGGAAAAAGAAGCATGGTCTTTTGAACAAAGATACATCTAAGAGCAAGAGTAAGGAGAAGGAACCCAATTCCTTTGTAGCCATGATTAAGGTTCATATAATATTGTTTCCATTGGTTGTATCGATTGGTATATAGACTCTGGCGCATCAAGGCATGTTTGCATTGACAAGGGTTTATTCAAGACTCTCAAATCGGCGGATGATGGTGTGAAACTTTACATGGGCAACAACCATCCGGTCAAAGTTGAAGGCATTGGGCAAGTGAAACTTGATTTCACTTCCGGTAAATCTTTGCTTTTGAATGATGTGTATCTAGCTCCGAAAGTTTGTAAGAATATTGTATCTGGTTATCTTCTTAGCAAGTTTGGTTTTATGCAAGTTTATGATGGAGATAACTATGTACTTTCCAAGGGAGGGACTTTTGTGGGGAAGGGATATGCTTATGGAGAGATGTTTAAATGGAACGCTAAAAGTAATAAAGATGGCATGATTTTCGCTTATATGCATGTGTCTAGTTTGAATAAGTCTTTTCTATGGTATGCTAGATTAAGACATGTGAACTTTAAAAAGTTGAAGGAAATGTCTAATCTTGATTTGATTCCTAAGTTAAATGATGACATAGAAAAGTGTAAGACATGCATGCTTAATAAAGTCACTAAGAGTTCATTCTCAAGTATAAAAAGAACTTCTAAATTGCTTGATTTAATTCATATTGATTTAGGAGATTTTCATAGTACACCTTCTATGGGTGGTAAGAAGTATTATGTGACTTTCATAGATGATTATTCTAGATATTGTCAAGTTTAATTATCTTTTAAGTTCTAAAGATGAAACACTTGAAAAGTTTAAAGTTTACAAAACAAGAAGTGAATCACAATGTGAGACCTTGATTAAGACTTTAAGATCTGATAGGGGAGGGGAATTTTATGATCCAAATTTTTTCCAAGAAACGAGGATTGTCCATGAGACAACTGCCCCGTATACACCACAACAAAATGGGGTTGCGGAAATGAAAAATAGAACTTTAAAAGAAATGGTGAATTCTATGTTGTCTAACTCCAGTTTAAGTAATGGGGTTTTGGGTGAAGCCATGTTAACAGCTTGTTTTATTTTTGATAGAGTTCCATTCAAAGGGAATTCCAGTACCCCATATGAGTTTTGGAACAAAACAAAACCAAATCTAATGTATTTTAAGATTTGGGATTGTAGGGCCATTGTAAAGGTCCCGGAACCTAAGAAAAAGAAATTAGGTGAAAGAGGAATTGAGTGCAACTTTATAGGCTATGCTCAAGATAGCAAAGCTTATAGGTATTGGTGGTTGAGCCAAGTGAGTACATATCGGTGAATACCGTTATGGAATCAATAGATGCAATTTTTGATGAGACTAGATTCTGTTCAATTCCTAGACCTAAAGATATATCTCAAGATATTGTTCCTCTAATTGAGCCTCAAGATGAAAATCACGAGTATACATCCATACAAGATGATCTTTTGAGTCATGACATTATTCATGATGAAGAAGATGAAAGTGTTGAACTGAGAAGGAGTAAAAGATCAAGGAAACCAAAGGATTTTGGTTCGGACTTCTATGTTTATTTGGTAGAAGGTTCAAGGGACTCAATTAAAAGTGAGATCTTATGTATGTACAACATAGATAAAGATCCAAAAACTTTTAAAGAAGCTATGAAATTTCATGATGCTTCTTTGTGGAAAGAAGCGGTACAAGATGAGATTGATTCTATAATGGAAAACAATGTTTGGATATTGGTTGACCTTCCTCTGGGAAGTAAACCAATTACCTCTAAATGGATCTTTAAAAGGAAAAGAAAAGTAGATGGTACCGTTGAGAGGTTTAAAGCCCAGTTGGTTGTAAGGTGTTTTACTCAAAAATATGGTATTGACTACTTTGATACATATGCATTGGTAGCTAGGATAGCCTCAATACGTGTGTTGTTGGCTTTAGCTACTATCCATAAGCTAGTAATTCATCAAATGGATGTCAAAATGGCATTCTTAAATGGAGAACTAGAAGAAGAAGTGTATATGGAACAACCCGAAGGGTTTGTTGTTGAAGGTCAAGAGAAGAAAGTTTGTGAACTTATAAGGTCGTTATATGGACTTAAGCAAGCACCTAAGCAATGGCATTAAAATTTTGATGAAGTGGTGCTTTCAAGTGGATATAAGATCAATTAATCTGATAAGTGCATATACTATATGTTTGAGAATGGTAAAGAGGTGATTATATGCATATACGTTGATGACATGTTGATCTTCGGGACCGACATGGAATAAGTTAATAAGACCAAAGAATTTCGATCCTCAAAGTTCTCTATGAAGGAATGGGTGAAGCAGATGTAATTCTTGGTATTAAGATCATTAGAAATAATGATGGAATAAGTTTATCTAAAGAGCATTACATTGAGAAAATTTTAAACAAGTTTGGAGGTGAGAATATATATCCGGTAATAACACCTTACGATTCAAGTAAGAAACTAGAGAAAAATTTTGGTACTCCGGTTGATCAACTTGAATATGCTATGTTGTTAGGAAGTCTCATTATGCTATGACAAGTACAAGGCCAGATATTGCTTATGCAATTGGCATGTTAAGTAGGTTTACAAGTAATCCAAGTAATATGCACTAGTTTGCTACTCGGAGAGTATTAAGATATTTAGCTGGTACTAAAAGTTACCAACTCACTTATAAAAGAGAACCTTCAGTTCTAAAAGGTTACTCGGATGCGAGTTGGATAAATAAAGGGGATTTTTCTTCTACTAGTGGATGGGTGTTCCTATTAGGAGGTGGAGCGGACTCTTGGGGATCCAAGAAACAAGCTAATATAGCGGACTCCACTATGTCTTCGGAATTAGTAGCATTATATGCTGCTTGTAAGGAAGCGGAATGGTTAAGGAACTTATAATTGGAAATACGTATATGGTATAAGCCAGTGGCACCTAATACAATTCATTGTTTACAATGGCAAGTCAAGGCATATTGGTTTAAGACATGCTTATATACATCAACTATTAAAGGATGGAGTAGTGACTTTAAGGTATGTCAAATCAAAAGAAAACATAGTCGATTATCTAACCAAAGGATTGACTAGAGATTTGATAAAAAGTACTTCAAAGGGGATGGGTTGTATCTCAAAATTCTACTAATCACAACAAAGACAACTTTACGAATTGGAATACCACCAATTTCTAAAGCTCAAATGCGTACAGAGTTGTCTAAATTAGTAGGAAGCATCAATTATTATCCAAAGGTCAAGTGATGCTTAGAAATCTGTAATGACAAGAGGTTGAGTAGCAATACTCTTAATTATAGACTTTGTGGAAAGCTTAATTACAGGGGTTGTATATTACAAAGTTTACCTATGTAAGTGTTATGTTTGGCCGCATAAAGGAACTATGAGCTAAAGTTCTGAAACACTTATGAAGGATAAGGGCACAAGGCTGGATAGTGTCAAGGTGTCTACACTGAAGATTTAAAACGTATGTATATTATGAGTATAGTTGGTCAATATAAATCCAAAGTTCAAATACATGTCTACTTTGTGATTTGGATTCAATTTTGGCTCATATACACTAAATGAAAAGTTCAAAGAGCAATCTACTTTTCATTAGGCATATGTTTTGTGGGTTTTTCTGGTGATTACAAGTTAAGATATATCTCAAATGGGCAGGGGTATAAGCTCCTTAAATAAAATTATTTCAAGTGCTTTACAAACTCTTGAAATGGCGGGGGATTGTTGGAATTATTCAAGAGTATAAGTTGATTATATAGCATAAGGAATCATAAGGAACAAGTACAAGGATTATATATAAGAGAAACACCAAGAATATGATCAACACGGATGATCTTGACGCCAACACGGGTCATGTTGGTCTCCAGAGAGCAAGAAAAACGATCCTGGGCTCAACACGGGTCGTGTTGAGGCAATACGGACTGTGTTGGAACCCAGAATCAGTTTTTAATATTAACGGCTATATAATCATGTATTGATAAGTGTATTTTATATATATGTGGTCTTGGATTATTTCGAGTTAATTTGAGTGATTATCGATATGAATGTATTATTTTATACTCGTATTCTCTATATTATGCTTGGTTGGAGTTTGGTATAGTTTCGTAAGAAATTGGTACGAAAAGTGAAGAAATCAAGCTCAAAACCAAGTTCTGGAAGTCCAAGTGGATCACTAGCAAGAGAGAAATCCACCCCAAGGCCCAAAAGTCAGGCTTAAGATATCATTGGATACCGTCAGGTACCAACACGGATGCCAATTTGCCTAACACGACCCGTGCCAAGGTTCAATGAGTAAACATTTGGGAAACAAACTTCACCACGACCCGTGCCAATGCACCACGGACCGTGGTGATTGCAACACGGAGCGTGGTGTTACAACACGATCCGTGGTGAAAGCTGTTTGTGGCGTTTTGACGTTTCGGATGCCTTTAATTGCTATATAATTGCAATGTCGGCAGCTTTGATGGATGTTCACTCCCATCCATCATCATCTTCACCAGCCATATTCATCCATCCTTTCTTCCACGAATCCATCCACATTCATCCCTAGTTGAAGATTGAGAGTTTGTTGAATTGAAGATCGATACTCAAGAAATCCATTGAAGTGGAGGAGCAAAAGTCCCCACCGTTCACCATTCAAGCGAGGAACAATTTCCGTCTCAATTTACTTCTCTTTCTCTTAGATTTCATGCTTTCTAGAGTGACTTAGGTTTTATCCCCTGAACGTCTTTTTCTTATTGATTTCATCTTGTGATTTGTCTGAATATTGGTTAGATTTGCTCCTAGATAGTGATAGAAATAATTATAGATTGATCCATCTTAAAACCCGATCGATTTAGCAGTCACCTAGGAGGCTAATTCGGTTTGTAGTTAACAAAGTCCCTATAGGATCGACCTTGATACTTGCTACACGAGCACCCGTGCACTTGCGGCGTATCAATTTTTTGGCGCCGTGGGACTTTGTCCCTAGCCGCCACCGAAGGATATCCTTAGATTGACTAGATCATTTTCTTTTTCCTTTTCCTGTTTGATCTTCCTTGGGTGTTTTTGTTTTAGTCTCTTGCAAGGTTTCCAATCGGTGTATACAAAAGGCGCTGCTATTCGAGTTCAATATGGAGATAGAAAAAACCTTCCATTTAAGGCAGAAGCATCAGCAAATAGAGGAAGCGTGAAGGAGGTAAGAAGAAGCCAAGGAGAAACCCGAGATGGCCGAGGAAAAACGCACATTTGGGCAATACGTGACTCCCCCAGTCGCAAATCAGCCTACCGCCATCAACGCACCGGGAGTGTACACGCACGACTTCGAGTTGAAGAGCTCCCTCTACACGTTGTTTGTAAGACCTCAGTTTTTATCGTTCTTCTCAGGGACCGAGGGGCCTTGGTCATAGAATCTAGGTCAAAGGTCGGGATGAGATTGCTAAGGTAAGGATATCGGTTGAGAGGGGTCACGACGCAAGAAACAAAACTAAGGTCAGTCAAGGAAAAGAAATGGGCTTCGGAGGCTTTTCGGGATGCAAACGGGGATGAGGAAATGGGTTTCGCAACACGCGAATAATAAGGACGGAGAATCAAGTGGCAATTCCGTTAGAAAATACCCACCGAGCTTCCTCTTTTGAGGATAGTCCAGATTAACTTCCCCAAAGTCCACCACGGACCCGGAGGGTTAATGAAACGAAATTTCCTAGTTAACCTCCTTCCACTTTCGTGGGTGAGCATTAACTATCCCAACTCCTACCTTCCAACACAAGTGTT
The DNA here is from genome assembly GCA_029582165.1 of Portulaca oleracea. Classification (NCBI taxonomy): domain Eukaryota; kingdom Viridiplantae; phylum Streptophyta; class Magnoliopsida; order Caryophyllales; family Portulacaceae; genus Portulaca; species Portulaca oleracea. The sequence goes on from CM055881.1 coordinate 15,896,629, forward strand.
GGATGTATTCGGGAGCTTTCGGACCGAAATACATCCCACTTGAGGGAAGGAAAGGAGTAGGAAATTGATTTCCCAACTAATTACTCACTAAAATTGCTAACCCAAACCTAATCACCCATTCACACCCTTAGTTACCCCCTAACCCATAGGGTTTCTAGCCACTAATCATGATACTAACTACACTAACCACATCCAAACCAAACCTAAGCATGATTTCTAACACAACCAATCACAAACAAGCCAAACAATTGAAATAGCAAGCGAGAACAATTAAACAAGCAAGAAAGTAATTAGCAAAGTAATTAATAAAGAATTAAGGGAAGAGAATATTTATCAAAGTGTTGTAGATGAACAAGGAAAAGCAATGAAAAGATGATCCAACAATCTCTCAATTGTTTGAATCCCCAAATGTTCAACAACAACTCAAAATCACAAAAACCCTAGATTAAACTCTCACTAATCTCTCTAATACCAGCTAATACAAAGCTGGAAAATTAGAGGTCTAACATACTAAGCTTCTCCCCAAGAAAATCATCAAACGGAGTATATATATAAGTCAAGGCAATTGGGCAAAACGCGTCCTTTCAAGCCTGAAACACGCGCAGAAAACAGGGGAGGTCGCGGGCGCGACCTACCTCGTAGCGGGTGCAACCAACGAAACTTCCTAGGCGATTTTCGAGCTTCGTACAACCACAGGTGCTGTCCGGATGACCGCGGCTGCTGTCTTCCTCTGCCCAGCCAAGGTAGTGCGTGCTACCAATAGGTTAGCGGGCGCTACCCTCTTGTTTTCTCCCCGCTTTTGTTTCCTTCTTTCCAAGACATGTAACGCCCGCTACAAGGATAGTAGCAGGTGTTACCTCACTGATTTGCACCAAATGAAGGGAAAGTGGTCCCAAGTCAACTCCGCTTCGGCTCTCGGTCCGGCTCAGCTCGGAAAATCACCAAAAAAACTAAAAAATAACCCGTTTTACCTCGTTTTATTATAAAATGCCAAAACCTACAAAATAACCGAAAACATACTAAAATGCACGAAAATAAATCGGAAACGAGTTAAAAGCCTAAATACCAACTCCTCTGTTGTGGGAGGAAACTAGTGCATTTAGCGTATGCACCAAGCCCTTTGAACCCCCGGCTGCCCTGGTGGACGAGATGGACTCGTGAGGGTTTGTAGCGGCTATACCCACAAAAGCCAAAGAAAAAGTAGAGAGGGAAAGTAAAAAACAAAACCAAAGAAAGAAAAGGAAAAGGAAAGCGGCTTGCTTCAAGGAATCATGTAATCTGAATCAGGAAAACGATATTAATCCTCCAAAAGGAACCGTTATGAGCATCTCACATACACCTAACTCAAGCAACTGCCAATCTTAGAGGTTTTCGATTTCCTGCACCTCATGTAGAGATAAATCCCATGTGCGCAAGTGCTTAGTGGGTTCTAGCTCATTCCGATTGACCCCAAAAACTCACACCCGAGCTTAAAACAAAACGAACAAGAATTAGCAAAGACTTGCCCTCCCTCGCATTTGGTCGCCCTTGGCTTGGTGAGGGCCGCAGGTGATGCAAGGAAAGGCCCCTCACTTATTAACACTTAACTTTCTTTTTGGGTTGGGTTTTCCAACATTTTCAATTTAGTTTAAAGATCGGTGTTAGCTTTTCGGGAGTTGAACGGCCCATAACGGGGTTTACCCTGCCAACACAGGCTTTTTTATACACCTCTTCGTCGCGAACGATAGTAGAAGGAGGTTAAAGGGGTATTAGCATCGTACCAATAATACCAGCCCCATGTAGGTCGACTAACTTTATGTTGGTTAATGTCATTCGACCGACACGAACAAATTAATTCATTTATTTGAGAATTCACTTCTTTTTCTTTTTCTTCTTTTTTTTTCTTTTTAGAAAACAAGCTCGGACGTAAGTACCTGGAGTCTCCCATTTTCAACCAAAACGTGAAAAGAAAACAAGGATCTTGCTAGACACTCAATGAAGGGAATCTAATTAAAATGAGTCATGACAATCGTCCAAGAAAGGGTCAAAAATGCTCAAACCGGTCTCTTTTAAAGAAGATTAAGAATGACTTCCCAATTTTGACGACAATAACCCAGAAACGAAGCCAAAAACAAAAACAAAACAAAAACAAAAACTTTTAAGGTTTTTCAGTCCCGTTTTTCTCCTTTTCCACACAAAAATTTGAAATTTTAGGCAAAAACTAAGAAAAACGAAAACAAAAGGTGATCTACCCTTGAAATAGAATATCTCCCCCTCCCCCCCAACACTTAAAACGTCACAAGAAAAAGGGTATAGAACCCACAAAAAGCAAACAATCAAAAACAACTAGCAAGCAAATGGTGGCGACCCGAGCCCACACGGCTCCAACAGCAAAATATTCTCAACACAAACACTCAAAGGGGTTCGCCACCCTAATGAAAAATCAAGCATGCAACAAGGATCAAAATATACACAACAAGGAGTGCGGAAAGAGGTTACCTCGAGGTCTTCAATTAAAGAATAGAACCAATCCACGATCCAGGAAAACATCACACTTGGGTTAGGAATAAACAAGAAAAACATAATAAGTGTGAATGTTCACATGCATAAAAGGAAAAAAAAACAAAAACGAAACACTATCTAAAGAACTTAATGAAAAACAAACTATTTACAAAATTTACATTGACACTAGCTAACCTCAACCCCGAATCTCACTAGTTTGAGGCAGGAATTGATGGTGAAACATCTATCATGACCGACCTTACCAATGATGAAGCAATGAAATGAAATAACCAAACCATGGGGACAGCGAACTCAAGAAAACTAGGCTACACGACACACTTCCCGCCACTTTCCCCATAAAGCACTCCCCCACACTTATCTAACACTAACAATGTAAATCAAAGCAATAAAGAGAGTAAAGTGGGAGCGGAGACACTTACAAATCATTGCTCGGATCCTCCCGGGGGAGGTTATGGGTGATAAAGAAAATAAGTGGGATAGTGGTGGTTTATGTACTCTAGTGGTGCCGGGGAATTGTTCACAATGGAGTAGTGGTAATACCCCCAGTCACGCCAGTACTGGTTTTGTTGTTGAAAGTACTCCTCGTGCCTTTGAAGTGTGGACTATTGGGCACGTATCAGATCTTGTTGGGTCTCCAACAAGTTGTGCTGACCCTAGAGCAAAGCCCGTTGTTCTCGAAGGTCAACTCTCATTTGCTCGAATTGAGAGTTGAGATGCTCAAGTGAAGCTTCCCATGGATGACTTCCACTTCTGCTAGCTTCGTCATGGCCGGCACTCTCCTCTTCTTCCTCCTCATTTTCTTCTTCTTCTTCTCCTTCTTCTTCTTCATTGTCCTCTTCTTCCTCCTCACCATCAGACACATCCGGACCACCCACCTTGCGGTCACTAGGAACCTGACCACAAGACCAGTTATGCTCCTTAGTGATATCCAACCACTGCTCGGCATGGTCCGGATCCAAGAGAATCTTCGTTTTGTTGCCGTGTCCATGGCAATAGATCGTGAAAGTCGGGTGCTTGGAGAGGATGTTCATTTTCTCAACCATACCCTATCGATAGGATCCAGAAGATAGCGCGGGGTCCACTTGTTCAAATATTTCCCGAAACCCTATAGAACTAGGAAGTGGCAAATGATGTGCCCCATCCCGATAGTAATGGGTCGGGGTTCCATGCTAATCTCCCGAAGACAGTGCAAAATACAGGATCCGGTGTTGACTCGTTTACCCCTCACTGCATTGTAGATCAAAAAGAGATCATCCTTCCGAACCTTGGGCATCCATCATCTCTCATAAACACTGAACTCGTCACGATCCTATGGAAGATTTGGATGACTGGATTGCAAAAATAACGCCCCTTAGAATTTCGGGAGCAATCATAGCATGGTTCTCTGCCTCTCATACCATGATCCATCCTCCTCCAACAAGTTAAAGCTTGCATTGCATTTTGCTCATCGAAATTCTTGCATCACTCGTAGAATCTCCCATCATCAGGCAACCCCAACCTTTGGCAAAAACGCTTCAAGGTGCACTGTTTATCTTTATTGGCGACTCGGTATTCAAAATGTGCATCTTTCTTGCCATCATCGTGAACCTTCAAGGAGCTTAAAAACTCGAGGATGGGTTGGTCCACAATTAATTCATCGATCATGATGAACACCTCCCAACCAAGAACACGAATGAGATAATCGAAGCTCGGCTTACAATGGATGGCTTCGATTGTCGCCGCATCATAAATATCCGGTGCACATATCTTCTGTGCTTGTAGCGATTCATACCGTTGTCTATGCTCATCATCCCGGAAAATTACATCCGCATCAGGTTCACACCGAATTAGTGTGGTCGTTTGCGCTTTGTAACGATCCTTTGTGGATGATGATGGTCCCGCTTGCGATGAAGGAGCTTCCTCGACTCGTGAACGCTTGTTCCTTCCACTCAGAATGAACAATAGCAAGACTTGGCAAGAACTTTGACAATAATAGTGCCTAAATCGTAAAGGTAAAACAAAAATTCGACACAAGCAACAAACAAATGAGTTTGAAAAGCTTATGCACAAAGTTCACAAGAGGTTACCTCAGATCGGAGCACTTAAACGTATATTCACCAAGGAGGAATGATTCTTACTTGTCAAAATCAACCAAAATACACAGCTAACACACAAAGGGCATAAAAACAGCACAACAATATAGTTCACTGTGTGGGTGTGTGTGTAAATCAACAAGAATTCTTGGTACAGTCAGTGCGTGTGTGTTTCAAAGACGAAATGCAACCATTAATCGCACAAACACCACACACGAACCCAAGCACTCAAACTCAGCAAACAACAAGGCAAGATCATGTGTAAAAATTGACAAAATTAATCCCTAACTCAACATAAATGAACAACGAACCAAAAGCAAGTGAGAAGGGAAAGAAATTCGCACAATTGATACACGAAATACCTCACTTAGATGTGTAGAACGAATGCTTGAACAATATCACACACTTGGACTAGATCTGGGCAGAAAACTCGAATCCCTAGCAACAAATTCGCAACAATGGAGAAGAATTAGGGTTTGGATTCGAAAATGGAGGAAAGTGAGGGTTGAATTGATGAGTTGAGAGGGATTGAAGGGTGTGGATGAGGGTTCTTTGCTGTCATTAGGCTGTTAGAGAGAGAGGGAGTTGAGTGAGTGAGATAAGAAAAATGAGAGCAGTGAGAAAGAAGTCGGGTTTTAGGGCCGAAATAAAACGCTGACAGTGTCAGATCGCGGGCGCGACCGCTGCTGGGGCTGGGGAATTGCTGGGCATTCGGTTGTCACAGGCGCTGTGTGCTTGTTCGCAGCTGTAGTATGCTCCTGGAGAGTCGTATGTTGTTGCTGCCGTACGCTGTAGCGGGTGCTACACATTGGGTAGCGCCTGCCACCTGTTGCTGCCAATTTCAACACTCTAAAACATTCTAACTCACAAAAACTTTCACACTTCAACACTCAAATTTTCCATACTTCCTCACACTCAATCCAAAAATTTTCTAACTTTCAAACTTTTCTCAACACGCATATTCTTTTCAAAACTTCACTCACTCACACTACTACTTTCACTCCAACTTCAATTTTCTTATTTTTCAACTTCAACTTTTTTCTATTTTTCACCTCATTTTTCCTCTTCTTTTTTTTCAAACTTTTCTTTTGTTCCTGAAACTAATTCCTCAAGAATACAAAAGAAAGAAATAAAGAAAAACAAAAAGACAAGAAAAAAATAGAAAACCTAAAGGAAACTAAAGAGAAAAAAATTAAAAGGAAGAAAAGAAATAAAATTAGAAAAATGCAAAAATGGAAAATTTGAAATAAGAAACTTCAAAAATTATGGGGTGCCTCCCATAGAGCGCTAAGTTTAGGTCCCTAGCTCGACCTAAATACCCGTTTGATTCTAGAGAGACATGGTGCACATGAGAGGTACATATTCAGCTTCTTCCACCATGATCACTTCTTTTTCCTTCCTCTCCAACTTCTTCCATCTCTGGACAACCTCAAATCAAGTCGTCCCTCCAGTCATTTAGTTGACCATGAGCAAAGAAGAGGTGATGACATCTTCAATTTCTTCCAACATCGCTTCCTCCTCCTTTTCCAACACCTCCTCATCACCTCCACAAATAGAACAAGGGTGTCCTCTGGTGGTTTGATTGAGTGATGGGGATGAAGAAGTAACTTAAGCTCTTCCTCAAGTGGATCTCCAAGTTTCAGACACTTGGGAACAATCTCCTTAAACTCTATGTCCTCAATATAAACTTCATCCAACGAGATTACCCTCCTTAATGGAACAATTTTGATCGTTTTCTTGGGATGATCGTTTTCTTTCTCATTATCGGGTTCCACTTCAAGAATGTAAACTTCCTCCTGACGCTCATGAGCAAATGTTTCTATCATATTGACTTCAACACAAAGTGGCATGAAGAAGGGTATCTCAATATGAACATCAAACTTTGATTCAATATGTCCTTCATCAATCAAGTGTTGAATCAACCAATTGGCGAGAGGAATTTGCATTTGGTGGGGATCAAATTGCTCTTCGAGACATTCATTAACATTTTCATTCAAAATTACATCTTGTTGTTCCTCCACCTTCTCTTCTACGCAATTGACTTCCTCAACAATCATTTCTTACTTCTCATTAGCAACCACTTGCTCCACCTCCATACCCTCTCCTTCAGTTTTATCCTCAACTTATCCCTCATTCTCTCCAAGAATTCTCTCCTCCACCAACTTAGGTCCCTCAACTTCTCCTTCACTTCGCAAAATAATAGCACTCACCTCCACTTTTTGGATAGGAGTGGGTTGGATAGGTGCAAGTTGAAATTGGTTGGCTTGAGAAAATTCGAGCTCGAGACTTTGGATGTAAGCTTGATCCTCCTCTCGATCTTCCATGATTCGCTTTAACATCAACCCAAAATGAGGATTCTTGGGGTGGTATGAAACTGATATGATTTTCTCTCCATATGAGCAATAGGACTCTCGGAAATATCTCCATGGAACGGGTTACTTTCAAAAACTTCAAAAAGACACGGCTTGAACTCGAATACCGCGTCGGGTGGTAATGGTGGTAAAATAATTGGTTTGCCTCCCGTACCCGAAGATAGAACGACATATGATAGAAGAGTATGCGGTGAATCAACTTGGACTTCACCCATTAGGACTTGAAGCCTCCTAAAATACTCGATAGGACCATAGGGCGTACCTACATGCACCAACAAGAACCGATAGAAGCATCAAATTCATTGGGATTAGCACAAACTAATTTCTAGCGTGAAAGCAAACTCAAATAACCAAAAACCAAGAAACTAAAACTACGGGCGCTGACTCCCCGGCAACGGCGCCATTTTGTCTACACGTGGTTTATAAGACCTCGATTTTTATCGTTCTTCTCAAGGAGCGAGGGGCCTTGGTCATAGAATCTAGGTCAAAGGTCGGGATGAGATTGCTAAGGTAAGGATATCGGTTGAGAGGGGTCACAACGCAAGAAACAAAACTAAGGTCGGTCAAGGAAAAGAAATGGGCTTCGGAGGCTTTTCGGATGCAAACGGGGATGAGGAAATGGGTTTCGCAACAAGCGAATAATAAGGACGGAGAATCAAGTGGCAATTCCGTTAGAAAATACCCACCGAGCTTCCTCTTTTGAGGATAGTCCGGATTAACTTCCCCAAAGTCCACCACGGACCCGGAGGGTTAATGAAACGAAATTCCTTAGTTAACCTCCTTCCACTTTCGTGGGTGAGCATTAACTATCCCAACTCCTACCTTCCATCACAAGTGTTGGATGTATTCGGGAGCTTTCGGACCCAAATACATCCCACTTAAGGGAAGGAAAGGAGTGGGAAATTGATTTCCCAACTAATTACTCACTAAAATTGCTAACCCAAACCTAATCACCCATTCACACCCTTAGTTACCCCCTAACCCATAGGGTTTCTAGCCACTAATCATGATACTAACTACACTAACCACATCCAAACAAAACCTAAGCATGATTTCTAACACAACCAATCACAAACAAGCCAAACAATTGAAATAGCAAGCGAGAACAATTAAACAAGCAAGAAAGTAATTAGCAAAGTAATTAATAAAGAGTTAAGGGAAGAGAATACTTATCAAAGTTTTGTAGATGAACAAGGAAAAGCAATGAAAAGATGATCCGACAATCTCTCAATTGTTTGAATCCCCAAATCTTCAACAACAACTCAAAATCACCAAAACCCTAGATTAAACTCTCACTAATCTCTCTCTAATACAAGCTAATACAAAGCTAGAAAATAAGAGGTCTAACATACTAAGCTTCTCCCCAAGAAAATCGTCAAAAGGAGTATATATACAAGTCAAGGCAGTTGGGCAAAACATGTCGTTTCAAGCCCGAAACGCGCGCAGAAAACAGGGGAGGTCGCGGGCATCAATGTGGGGAGTTTAATCAAGTAGAGCGTGTGAACGCTATCTATCCATCATATTTCAACCCACTTTTCTCCCATTCTTTTGGAGAGCATGCTTATGACTATACCACGTTTATCAATCCTACATTCAACCCCATTTCTCAACCTTATGACCCCCACTCATTTGTCCAAGAAGAATCTTTCCATTCAACTCAACATGACATTGTACCACCCCAAATTTCTCAAGCCACTCAACCTTCGTCGACTCCAATGGTACAAGTAAATTTTGTCGATCTAGGGAGTGGGGAAGAGGTTGATGACTTTTCTTGGGTAGAGGATAGTGTTTTGGAGGAAAAAGTAGAGAATGAGATGGAGATGAACGTAGAGGAGGGAGTTGTGGTTGAGGAAGCTAAGGTTGAGGAAGAGAGGGTGTTGGATGAGGAAAAGAAGGAAAAACAACCAAGAGAAAAGATCTTGGGAGGAAATATCCGTGAATGCTCCAAGCAATTTGATCCACACCAAATGCAAATTCCACTCCCCGAATGGTTGATACAACACTTGAAGGATGTAGAGCATATAGATCTAAGGCATGATGTTCCGATTGAGAAACCTTCTCTCATGCCACTTTGTATTGAAATTCAATAACCACAGTTATTCATGAGCATAGAAAGGAAGTTTATATTCTTGAAGTGGAACCCGACAATGGGAAGGACAACAATCATCCCGAGGACTTATATTCTGAACCCGAGGTAATTGAAGATGCATATCGTGATGATTCCCTCAAGATTGTTCCTTTGAGGAGAGAGCTCTCATTAGATGAAGTTTATATTGAGGACATAGAGATTGTGAAGATTGTTCCCATGTGTCTGAAACTTGGAGAACCATTTGAAGAAGAACCTGAGTTACTTCTTCATCCCCATCACCAAATCAAACCACAAGAGGAGACCCTTGTTCTATTTGTGAAGTTGATGAGGAGGTGTTGGAAAAGGAGGAGGAAGCGACATTGGAAGAAATCGAAGACATCATCACCTCTTCCCCGCTCATGGTCAACCAAACGACCGGAGGGACGACTCAACTTGAGGTTGTCCAAAAAATGATAGGAGTTGGAGAGGAAGGAAGAAGAAGCGATCATGGTGGAAGAAGTTGAATATGTACCTCTCATGTGCACCACGTCTCTCTAGAATTAAACGGGTAATTAGGTCAAGCTTGGGACCTTAAACAAGCGCTTTATGGGAGGCAACCCATTTTATTTCTTTCTTTTGAGTTATTTTCTTTTCTTAGTTGGTTTCTTTTTCATGTTTCTAATCTTGCATGCGGATCTTACGAGCTTTGATTTTTTTGCTTGATTATCCTAACCCTTTGCTCGATTTTCACGGATCGCGGATTGAGTAATCATTTGTTTTGGAGAACTCGAGGTAATATCTCTCCGCTCTTTTTTTTTTTAGTTGAATATCCTATGATCCTTTTGCATGCTTGATTTTTTCTTTTGGGTGGCGAGCCCCTTTGAGTGTTTGTATTGGGATTATATTGCTGTTGGAGCCGTGTGGGCTCGGGTCGCCACCACTTTTATGTGCTAGTTGTTCTTGTTTGTTTGTTTTTGTAGGTTCTCTACCCTTTTCATGTGACCCCTTCCCACAATGAGGACATTGTAACGTTTTAAGTGTGGGGGGGAGATATTTTGTTTCAAGGGTAGATCACCTAGCATTTTTGTTTTTATTTTCTAGTTTTTGCCTGATTTTTGAAAAATTTTCGTGTGAAAAAGGAGGAAAAAGGGAGTGAAAAGCTTAAAAGTTTTCTTTCGTTTTCGTTCTCGTTTTGTTTTTGCTTTGTTTCTTGGGTCTTGTTGTCGAAATTGAGAAGTCGTTCTTAAACTTCTTTAAAAGAAACCGGTCTGAGTGTTTTCGACCCTGTCTGGGGTACGAGTCATGACTTATCTCTTTAGATGTCCTTCATCAAGTGCCTAGTAAAACCCTCGATTCCTTTCACGTTCTGGTTGATGTCGGGAGATTCTAGGGGTTTGTGTCCGAGCTTGTTATTTTTCCCTTTATAGCAAATGCAAAGTCGAAAAGAAAGAAAAAGAAAGAAAAGCTATAATAACCGGATTAAGTGGAGCGTGTCGCTGAATGACATTAACCACCATATACTTAGCCAACCTATACGGGCCCGGTATTAGCAGTACGGCGCTATTACCCCTTAAGCTCCTCCCATATCGAATTCTCGACGGAGGTGTGTATGGAAAAGACTGTGTTGGGAGGGTAAACCCCATATTTGGGCCGTCCAATTCCCGAAAGTAAGGCTAATACCGACCTTTAAAAAGAAAAAAAAAAGTGAAAAAGAAAAAGCGATTTTGTTGGGATTACCCAACCCGAAAAAAAGAAAAGTTTGAGCGTTAATAAAGTGTGGGGCCTCTCCTTGCATCACCTACAGCCCTCACCAAGCCAAGGGCGACCAAATGCGGGGAAGGGCAACTCTTTCCTTGCTCGTTTCGTTGTTTTTGAGCTCGGGCATGAGTCCTTGGAGTCTTTGGGTTTCGGTTGGAATCCACTAGCACTTACGCACATGGAGTTTTGCTTGACACTAGGTGTAGGACATCGAAAATCTCAAAGACTGACTTTTGCTTAGGATAGGTGTTTGTGAGACCTCATAACGGTTCCTTTTGGAGGTTTAATAACATTTTCCTGATTTTAGATTTCGAGATCTTTTGAAGCGAAGCTGTTGTTTTTCTTTTCCTTTGTTTTTCTTCGGTTTCGTTTTCACTTTCCCTCTCTCCTTTTTCTTTGGCTTTTGTGGGTATAGCCGCTACCAACCCTCACGAGTCCATCTCGTCCACCCGGGCTGCCGGGGGGTTATAAGGGCTTGGTGCATATGCTAAATGCACTCGTTTCCTCCCACGACAGAGGAGTTGGTGTTTAGTTTTCTTTTTTGTTTTTGTTTTGTTTTGCTCGGGGACGAGCAAAAGTTTAAGTGTGGGGGGGTGTTTAGACCCAATTTTGTGTCTAAATACCGCCTAAATCCTTAAGCTTTTGACTTGTTTCGTGTTTATTTTAATAACTTTTGATACGTTTTTGGTTATTTTGTAGATTTTGAAGATTTTATTCAAAACCTAGCAAAACGGACCTTTTTATAGCATTTTTGGTGATTTCCCGAGCCAAGTCAGACCGAAAGCCGAGGCGGAGTTGACCCGAGACCACTTTCCCCACTTTTGGTTCCAATTAGTAAGGTAACACCCGTCACGATCCTCGAAACGGGCGTTACATGCCTTGGAAAGAAAGAAGGAACAAGAGGAAGGAAGTTAGAGGCTGGTCGAGTGAGACCGTGCCCACGGTCTCCTAGACCGTACCCACAATGTTCTAGACCGTGGCCACGGTCTCCCATACCGTACCCACGGTCTCTCGAAGGAAAAAATCGCCATGCAGATTTCGCTGGACAGAACAAGACCGTGGCCACGGTCTCTAGACCGTAACCACGGTCTCCTTATGTTCTGGACGATGTTTTCGGCTGAAGTGCTGCGTTTTGCCAACCAATTTTCACTTGTATATATATTTCTCTTTCATGATTTCTTAGAGGGACTTGGGGGGAGATAGACTTAGACAATTTCTAACTTTTAATTAGGAGTTTTAGAGGGAGATTAGTGAGAGATTAATCTAGGGTTTTGGAGATTTGTGTTTGTTATTGAAGATTTGGAGATTCAAACAATTGAAAGATTGTTGAGTCATCTTTTTATTGCTTTCTCTTGTTAATCTACAGCACTTTGATAAGTTTTCTCTTCTCTTAACTTTTTCATTAATTACTTTGCTAATTACTTTGCTTGTTCTTGATTTCTTTACTTGCTATTTCATTGTTTTTTCTTGTTTATGGTTGTTTGATGCTAGAAATCATGTTTAGGTTTGGTTTGGATGTTGTTAGCTTAGATTTTATCATGATTAGTGGCTAGAAACCCTATGGGTTAGGGGGTAATTAAGGGTGTGAATGGGTGATTAGGTTTGGGTTAGCAATATTAGTGAATAACTAGTTAGGAAATCAATTTGCCAATCCTATCCTTCCCTCAAGTGGGATGTATTTGGGTGCGAAAGCATCCCGAATACATCCAACGCTTGTTGGAAGGTAGGAATTAGGATAGTTAGTATTCTAGTTCGTGAAAGCGAATAGAAACTAACTAGCAAATTCCGTTCCATTAACTCCCCCGGGTCTGTCGATGGACTTTGGGGAAGTTAATCTGGACTATCCTTGAAAGAGGAAGCCCGGTGGGTATTTTCTAACGGAGTTACCATTTGATTTCCCCTTCTCATTACTCTCTTGTTGCGAAACCCCTTTCCTTGTCCCCGTTTGCATCCCGAAAAGCCTCCGAAGCCCATTTTCCATTCCTTGACCGACCTTAGCTTTGTTTCTTGCGTTGTGATCCCTTCAAACCGATATCCTTACCTTAGCAATCTCAACCCAACCTTAGACCTAGTTTCTATGACCAAGGCCGCCAGCTCCCTGAGAAGAACGATAAAAACCGAGGTCCACAAAACCACGTTACACAAAATGGTGTCGTTGCCGGGGAGCCAGCGCCCCTAGTTTTACTTTCTTTGTTTTTGGTTATTTGAGTTTGCTTTCACGCTAGAAATTAGTTTGTGCTAATCCCAATAAATTTGATGCTTCTATTGGTTCTTCTTGGTGCATGTAGGTACGCCCTAATGTTCTATCGAGCATCGTAGGAGGCTTCAAGTCCTAATGGGTGAAGTCCAAGCTTATTCATACCGTACCCTTCTATCATACGCCGTTCCATCATCGGGTACGGGAGGAAACCCTATCATCTTACCACCATTACCACCCGACGCGGTATTTGAGTTCAAGTCGTGTCTTCTTGAAGCTTTTGAAAGCAACCCGTTCCATGGAGATATTTTCGAGAGTCCTATTACTCATATGGAGAGATTCGAGAAGCGCATTAGTTTCATGCATATACCTGTGATATCTTCGGAGTATCTAAAGTTGAAGTTATTTCCTCTAACTCTGAAAGGGAAAGCTGAGATGTGGCTTGATATATGCCCACCTGGATTTTATTCTTCATGGGAGGCTCTCAAGAGAGATTTTCTTCTAAGATTCTTCCCGGCTGATAAAACATGTAAATTCCGACAAGTTATTATGAGCTTCAAGCAAGAACCTGGAGAGACTCTTTTTGAAGCATGGGGAAGATTCAAAGGTCTCCAACATTAGTGCCCGCACCACAACCTACCCAACTAGATGCTACTTCAGTACTTTTATTATGGACTCCTTGATTCTCTCAAAGAATCAATCGATATTGCATCCGGAGGGATGTTTTTTGAAGAAAATTGTGGAGGAGGCCGACAAATTCCTTCATGAGCTCGTTCAATATGCTCCTGATTTTGGAGGTTGCAAATCTAGTAGAGGATATTTATCTTTAGAGCATGATCCTATTATTACACTCCTTTTGGCTTCAGTTTACGAATTGTAAAAAGAGAAGGAAAATGAGGAGACCTCTAAGCATTGGGAGTAGCCCAAGGTGTGCAAACCCTTACATCTACTTCTGTTCTTAATATGCATATTCGTAAGTTGTGTTTGGGTCCACATCCCGAGCATCAATGTGGGGAGTTTAATCAATTAGAGCGTGTGAACGCTATCTATCCATCATATTTCAACCCACTTTTCTCCCATTCTTTTGGAGAGCATGCTTATGACTATACCACGTTTATCAATCATACATTCAACCCCATTTCTCAACCTTATGACTACCACTCATTTGTCCAAGAAGAATCTTCCCATTCAACTCAACAGGACATTGTACCACCCCAAATTTCTCAAGCCACTCAACCTTCACCGACTCCAATGGTACAAGTAAATTTTGTCGATCTAGGGAGTGCGGAAGAGGTTGATGACTTTTCTTGGGTAGAGGATAGTGTTTTGGAGGAAAAAGTAGAGAATGAGATGGAGATGAACGTAGAGGAGGGAGTTGTGGTTGAGGAAGCTAAGGTTGAGGAAAAGAGGGTGTTGGATGAGGAAAAGAAGGAAGAACAACCAAGAGAAGAGATCTTGGGAGGAAATATCCGTGAATGCTCCAAAGAGCAATTTGATCCACACCAAATGCAAATTTCACTCCCCGAATGGTTGATACAACACTTGAGGATGTAGAACATATAGATCTAAGGCATGATGTTCCGATTGAGAAACATTCTCTCATGCCACTTTTTATTGAAGTCAATTCAATAACCACAGTTGTTCATGAGCATAGAGAGGATGTTTATATTCTTGAAGTGGAACCCGACAATAGGAAGGACAACAATCATCCCGAGGCCTTATGTTCTGAACCTGAGATAATTGAAGATGCATCTCGTGATGATTCCCTCAAGATTGTTCCTTTGAGGAGGGAGATCTCATTAGATGAAGTTTATATTGAGGACATAGAGATTGTGAAGATTGTTCCCATGTGTCTGAAACTTGGAGAACCACTTGAAGAAGAACCTTAGTTACTTCTTCATCCCCATCACCAAATCAAACCACAAGAGGAGACCCTTGTTCTATTTGCGAAGGTGATGAGGAGGTGTTGAAAAAGGAGGAGGAAGCGACATTGGAAGAAATCGAAGACATCATCACCTCTTTCCCGCTCATGGTCAACCAAACGACCGGAGGGACAACTCAACTTGTGGTTGTCCAAAAAATGGTAGGAGTTGGAGAGGAAGGAAGAAGAAGCGATCATGGTGGAAGAAGTTGAATATGTACCTCTCATGTGCACCACGTCTCTCTAGAATTAAACGGGTAATTAGGTCAAGCTTGGGACCTTAAACAAGCGCTTTATGGGAGGCAACCCATACTTTTATTTCTTTCTTTTGAGTTATTTTCTTTTCTTAGTTGGTTTCTTTTTCATGTTTCTAATCTTGCATGCGGATCTTACGAGCTTTGTTTGTTTTTGCTTGATTATCCTAACCCTTTGCTCGATTTTCACGGATCGCTGATTGAGTAATCATTTGTTTTGGAGAACTCGAGGTAATATCTCTCCGCTCTTTTTTTTTTGAGTTGAATATCCTATGATCCTTTTGCATGCTTGATTTTTTCTTTTGGGTGGCGAGCCCCTTAGAGTGTTTGTGTTAGGATTATATTGCTGTTGGAGCCGTGTGGGCTCGGGTCGCCACCACTTTTATGTGCTAGTTGTTCTTGTTTGTTTGTTTTTGTAGGTTCTCTACCCTTTTCATGTGACACCTTCCCAATATGAGGACATTGTGGCGTTTTAAGTGTGCGGGGGAGATATTCTGTTTCAAGGGTAGATCACCTAGCATTTTTGTTTTTGTTTTCTAGTTTTTGCCTAATTTTTGAAAAATTTTCGTGTTAAAAAGGAGAAAAAAGAGAGTGAAAAGCTTAAAAGTTTTCTTTCGTTTTCGTTCTCGTTTTGTTTTTGCTTTGTTTCTTGGGTCTTGTTGTCGAAATTGAGAAGTCGTTCTTAAACTTCTTTAAAAGAAACCGGTCTGAGCGTTTTCAACCCTGTCTCGGGTACGAGTCATGACTTATCTCTTTAGATGTCCTTCATCAAGTGCCTAGTGAAACCCTCGATTCCTTTCACGTTCTGGTTGAAGTCGGGAGATTCTAGGGGTTTGTGTCCGAGCTTTTTCTTTTTCCCTTTTTAGCAAATGCAAAGTCGAAAAGAAAGAAAAAGAAAGAAAAGCTATAATAACCGGATTAAGTGGAGCGTGTCGCTGAATGACATTAACCACCATATACTTAGCCAACCTACACGGGCCCGGTATTAGCAGTACGGCGCTATTACCCCTTAAGCTCCTCACATATCGAATTCTCAACGGAGGTGTGTATGGAAAAGCATTTAGCGTATGCACCAAGCCGTTTGAACCCCCCGGCAGCCCGGGTGGACAAGATGGACTCGTGAGGGTTTGTAGCGGCTATACCCACAAAAGCCAAAGAAAAAGGAGAGAGGGAAAGTGAAAACGAAACCGAAGAAAAACAAAGGAAAAGAAAAACAACAGCTTCGCTTCAAAAGATCTCGAAATCTAAAATTAGGAGAACGTTATTAAACCTCCAAAAGGAACCGTTATGAGCGTCTCACAAACACCTATCCTAAGCAAATGTCAGTGTTTGAGATTTTCGATGTCCTACACCTAGTGTCAAGCAAAACCCCATGTGCGTAAGTGCTAGTCGGTTCCAACCGAAACCCAAAGACTCCAAGGACTCATGCCCGAGCTCAAAAATAACGAAACGAACAAGGAAAGAGTTGCCCTTCCCCGCATTTGGTCGCCCTTGGCTTGGTGAGGGCCGTAGGTGATGCAAGGAGAGGCCCCACACTTTATTAACGCTCAAACTTTTCTTTTTTTCGAGTTGGGTAATCCCAACAAAATCGCTTTTTCTTTTTCTCTTTTTTTTTCTTTTTAAAGGTCGGTATTAGCCTTACTTTCAGGAATTGGACGGCCCAAATATGGGGTTTACCCTCCCAACACAGAGCATTTGGAGGGGATGAAACATGAGACCGACTCTTAGAACGAAAGGGAAAACATATAGCACATAATTTACAGATAGCACAAAGGGAATGCACATAGCATACAAATGAGGGATGCGCCTAACCAAGGTCCTATATTCAATGGCTTAAAGTCGGATACCTAAAACTAACATACTCATGTCTCTCACGCACCACAAATTCTATGGAGTTCATAGTAATGTGACCCGTGTGTTTCTCGCAAAATTAAAGGTAAAATATGAATTCATAACCCCGAGAATTTTGGAGTGCTTCATGTGAAGTTCATTCCTTTATGAAGTCAGAAGTACACTTTTCCCAAAAGGGAAATTTGGGTTAAAATCCTAAACGGTACTTTTGGGTTCATCCCGATTTATTAAAAAAAAATCAAGATGGAGGTCAGTATGCTTGATGCCTAACTAAATAATAAAAATTACAAAAAATTAATTTCTCCTTTTCTACTCAAAAATTTTTAAAAACCAGCTTTTCAAGTTTTACCCTCTTAAAGTAAGTCCCCAGTGGAGTCGCCATTTGTGGGACTCGGGATAATCCCCGTGGTGTCCCTCGCGGGGTACGGTGAGTCGAAAGGGGTGTTTTTTCTTCGAAGGGATTTACTTGAATTTCCCGCTAAATAAATAAAAGTTAGGCACAAGTAAACTCTTTTCGATTTTAATTAGTTAGTAGTCTGAGATTTAATTTAACAAAAAAGAAAACAGAAAATAAAAGAGAGGAGAAACAAGCAAAAATAAACAGAAAAACTAAAGGTCGGACCCGAGACCACAGTCTGGCATACCTGCCGGTATTCTGCCAATTAGTGGTCCGGGAGCAAAGTCCGGACCTGGAAGTCAGATCCGAGCCACAAGACCGGCTAGAATACCTCCAGCTATTCTGTCGATCCAGGCCTCGAAACTGATTTTCGAACCTGGGAGCCGAATCCAACCCGGGAACTGACAAGCATACCGCCAGGTATTCTGCCAGTGTCGGGTTCAGAAATTTCGTAAAAAAAAATGCAAATGCACTGACACAAACCCAGTTTTTGACTCGCATAATTTGGTTGGATCTTCCGTCATGTGGCGGGAGCAACCACTGTCCAAATACCATAGGTAGCTGTGAGTTTTGAAGCATACCTACATCAGAAGACATTATACCTTCCTTGGTTTTTGACAGACAAGTTTTGACGCTAGGCTTAGGAATCCATATTTTGCCTACTTTAAAGAACCTTGAGGAGTTAGAGGGCTTGGGTGAGGTGCTGCAAGAGGTCTTTTGAGTCTGGGCAATTGGACAGTTTTTGTGATGGTGCTTTTTGTGAGGATTCAGATTTGGAGTGGGAAGAAGAGGTCTTCTGGGAGGATGATTTGCAGGTTTAGTCTGAGGATGAGAAGAGAGGGGAGGATTTGGTGTTGAGAGAACTGGTTTACTTTGGTAAGGATGAGAATTAGTGACTGCCTCATTGGATAATTGAGTGATGGTTTTATAGCAATCCTTGACCTCAAAAGATAGTTTATTATTTTCTATAAATAAGAGGTCATTTCGAGAGTTCAAGCTTTCTATGGTCTCACTCAGATTTTGAACATGCTTGGTAAGATGTTTGACTCTTTCTAT
Organism: Portulaca oleracea; assembly: GCA_029582165.1. Taxonomy (NCBI): domain Eukaryota; kingdom Viridiplantae; phylum Streptophyta; class Magnoliopsida; order Caryophyllales; family Portulacaceae; genus Portulaca; species Portulaca oleracea. The sequence continues at coordinate 15,915,077 of CM055881.1, forward strand.
CAAAGACTTAGAATATTTAAATAAATGCACTAATTTATGAGCAAGATGTAATGGAGGAAGATTGAGGAGGTCATCAATATTTACCTCATCTTGAAATGAGGTTGCATCTGGATCCTCATTGAGTTGAGTCATTAGGCAGACATTTGCAACCTCTTCAACATCACTATTACCTTCGCTTGAATCACTGTCACTCCAGGTGGCAAGCATTGCCCTACGATGTTGTTGTTTGGGCCTTATCGTTCTACTGTCCTTGTTCTTTCTGGCGTGAGGACAGTCTTTAACCAAATGCTCTAAGCTGCCACAGCCATAACAAGTAAATGGGTCAGATTCTTCTTTCATAAAAACCTTACCTCTTCCCTTTCTTATTTGTCCATCTTTGAGGTAGCCTCGAAAGGTTGGGGTTTTCTTGTATAGTTTTCTGAACCCTCTTGCTAACATTGCCATTGTTTCTTCCTCATCTTCATCTGATTCACTATCAGATTCACGTGTTGCTTTGAGGGCGATCCCTTTTGGTTCTGAGAGGTCACTCAGTTGGATCTCATGAGCTAACAGCTTCCCAATGAGTTCTTCCAGTTTGAGGGCCTTGAGATCTTGAGCTTCTTCAATGGCTGTAACTTTTGGATCCCATTTTCTTCTTGGCAAACATCTGAGGATCTTCCTAACTTGTTCCTTGTTGGAGTAGTTCTTTCCAAGTGACTTAAGGTGGTTAGCGATATTGCTGAATCTTTTATACATTTCTTCAATAGATTCATTTTCCTCCATTTTGAAGGCCTCATACTTCTAGACTAGAATGTCTACTTTGATGTCCTACACTTGGCTTGTGCCTTCTATGAGATTGTCAAGTAGTCCCAAGCTTGTTTGGCATTTTCACAGTTAGAAACACGTTCAAAATCATTGGAATTCAAACTGCAATAAATTAGGTTTAGAGCTCGTGTATTTTTCTTCAATGGTTCAAGCTCTGTAGTCGTCATCTTAGATCATTTCTTTGGGACATCCTTGTTGTCATCGTCTTTCTTCGTAGGAGTGGGAAAGTCTCCATCAGTGACCACAATCCATAAGTATTCATCTTGATCTTTGAGGAATATTTCCATCTGTCTCTTTCACATCCTATAATTTTCACCAGTAAGAAGTGAAGCTCTTGTCCACAAGTGTCCATAAGGAGCTTCATTTGTGTTGATACTGCCATAATCTTTTCCACGAGTGGTTAAACTCTTGAATTTGTGGACCTACTCTGATACCAGTTGAAATACCCCTAAAGGGGGGTGAATAAGGTTGTTGTGAAATTCTGCACTTTATCAACACAAATTCATTAAAAGACACTGCGTAAAATGAATAATACTTCTTTTATTGAATTTAACTTGAAATACAAACAGGATGGAGGGGATCAAAAACTCAGCAATATTAGGACTGTTGAGGTCCTCAATGTTGCTTACAGAGGTAGAACTCTTAGGCAGTAGTTCTATCAGAGGAGCCTTTCAAATGAGGCTTTATTCAGACTAAGAAGAGGCCTCACAGAAGAGGCGATTAAGGGAATTAGCACACCTAAAGTGAGAGCACTATCTCACTCTAAAAACACATCCTTGGAGGCCCTCACCAGATTTCACTCACTGGCTACAAACCACTACTTCCAGTGGCTACAACTTAGAATATTTTCTCTCAATATTCTTACAACTCATAATTTTCTGTCCAAAATTCCTAGAACGGTTTTCTTTCTTGGAAATCAGTGGTCTTTGAAGATGATGACTTCTCTATTTAAGCTTGAATCTCCAACGGCCTTCTTGATGCTTTCCACGTGTGAGGATTGTTTCCATCTTGGGAGTAGATCTTCAATCTTCTTATTTAGGCAATTGGCTTCTTCTCTTATCTGCAATCAAATAAAATGAATTTAGAGATCATGAGATAAATATAAATATTAGGGAAGATAAGAAATATTTATATGAAGAAAACTTCCCTGAATTTATATCTTCGAAATTTGTCTTTCAATCAAAAGTGTGTAATATACGATAGAGGTCCTCAAGCAGGCTATAGTGGAGGTCCTTAGAAGACAGCAGGGTTTCTTCAAAACTCATATTTATTATTGTTCAATAATTGAATTATTATGATCACGTCATTCAGTAAAGACTCAGGATAGATTATTTTTAAAATAGCGTGGAAAAACCAAACAAGGTGTCGGTCAAATAATAATAAACAAAAATAGGTGACATAGGAGAAGGCATCCCTAACGCAACCATATTTAATAGATTGTTACAAATTGCAAGCATATGTCACCAAGCACACGAGAGAAATGCCGGCTAAAAGAACAACCCTCCCACCTAAACTATATCACCATTAATCACAAATTAAACTCAACCACCTAATTTGAAGACGTACTTAGTTTTTCTATTTTGAGATTCTACCTTTAAAGAATTCCAATCATTATAGTTGAAATTTATAATTATCCTTAATACTATTTCTAAGAAAATGAAATTAATAGACATTGATCAAGACCTGTTACTATAAATAATTGAATTTATTGTGATATACATTTATATAACATTTGATACTTTTGAGGAGATTTTATCACAATTAAATTCAACTATAATAGGTTAAAGTGTAAGTAACATTGATTTTACCATAAAAAATCAAAATCAATATATGTGATCTAAGTAATTTGCTATACTACCTCCGTCTCATTTTCTCTATCAAATTAACTAAATTTACAAGTTCAACGCACTATAGAAATTGAGGGAAAATGTTGTAGATTGCCAATAATGTCCTGCATAATTCTTGTGCAAAAAAAGAGGTTGTTTATTTGTTTAGTAAAATTCATTAATAAAAATAAAAGAGGTAGTATTTTTTTAGAGGAGGTAGTATTATTTATTAGGGGTAAAATAGTAATTATAATTATTGAAATTAGAGAAGTGACAAACATTTTAGAACAATAAAGTTAGTTATGGTGACAGCTGACAAAGAAATTGGGACGGAGGTAATAGTAGTTAACTATATTTAGTGAGATATAACTCTTTTTAACCAATATGATTTAGAAATTGGGACGGAGGTAATAGTAGTTAACTATATTTAGTGAGATATAACTCTTTTTAACCAATATCATTTATTCATAAATTAATGTATGAAATTCTCAACTATCATATTTGAAAAAAAAATAACTATTGTAAAAATTTTCATTTATTTTTTCTAATGGAATTAGTAAAGTATTCTTACAGTACAACATAAAACAACAGTACATCACTGTTAATTTTTTCATTTTGCCAATGGAACTATTTTTGTTTGATAATTTTGCCAATGGAATTAGTCAGACATCAAACATCAGTACATCACTGTTACCCCCTGCAAAATTTCATGGGTATATTGTGATAGGTAATTAAATGCCAAGAATTACCGAAAGTTATCGAAATTTACCAAAAGTTACCAAAATTTACCAAAACTTACCAAAGTTTTTTTTTTTATTTTTTTTATTTTTTATTTTTTATTTTTTTTATTTTAAATATTATATTTTATATTATATTTTATATTATATATGTTTAAAATTTTAATTTTTAATTTTTAATTTTAAAATTTGATTTTTAATTTTTAATTTTTATAATTTAAAATATTAAAAGTTAAGAAATTTAATATTTTTTATTTTTTATTTATTTATTTTTTTTTTATTTTTTATTTTTCTAAATTTTATTTTTTATTTTTTATTTTTAATTTATTTTTTCAATTTTTAATTTTTAATTTTTTAAATTTTTATTTTTAATTTATGAATTTTTTATATTGAATTTTTTAATATTTAATATTTTTAATTTTTAAAATTTTTTAATATCTTGATTTTTAATTTTTAAATTTTTAAATTTTGATAATAAATTTTAATTTTTTATTTTTTTCTTCTTTTTAAAATTTTAAATTTTAAATATGATTTTTTTTTTAATTTATAATATTTTAAATTTTGACGTTTTTAAAAATTTGAAAATTATAAATTTTCAAACTCTAACTTTTAATTTGTTCATTTTGTATTTCCAAAAACATATCTAAACTTAAATAAACTTATCAAAAATTACCAAAAGTTACTGAAATTTACCGAAACTTACCAAAAGTAACATTTACCTTACCTACACTTACCATTGAAACTTACAGGCGACAATTAAAACCTAGAGCGTATTTAGTTTTCATATACATTTCATTGTTTATCTTTCTGATCATGCAAATATTTTTATGAGGTATTTGGTCGATAAACTTTCCCGAGAAAGTTGGTCAACTTTTCCCAGTTGACAAACTTTTCCATATTTGATTCTGCATAATATATAGAAAATTTTTTATATGAAATCCATTATTTCCCTCACAAACTCAGTAAAAAGTTTCCCACAGGGGCCAGCGAAAGGCTTTCCCGAAAAAGTTTTTCCTGAGAAAGTATTTCCCAAAAAACTACCAAACGCACTATTAATTATATGATCCAGCAGTTGCCACTAGCTAGGGAAAATTGATCAATTGAAAAACCATGTCAGCAAAAATAGGTAACCATTGGAGATCAGCAGTGCTATCAAAATGAATTAAGTTGACCAATCTTTTAATATTATATATTTTGAAATTTGTTTAGTTTTAAACTATTGTTAAATAGCTAATTGATGAAAAATTAAATAAAAGAAATTTCCATTTGGTAGGGACTTTTACGCATTTAATGTTGTCAACCACTTTATATAATATTCTGTAAAGCCCCCAGGTTACTAACCACTAGATTAAGCTAATGATATACCTAACCCAATGATTAGCAGCGGATAAACGCCTAAGAGTATTACCGCCGTCCACGGAAGCGGACAAGGCTAAACCCAATGAAACAGCCGAACATACACTAACTCTGATCATGCATCATCAAGACATAACTTAACTTAAACCACTTCTAAACAACCTAACACAACCCAATATAACTTATACAAGCCAAAATATCACAAATTTCCCTTAACTCTTTCATAAAGAGTCTTTAACCACCTTCAATCTCCTTAAGAAGCTCTAGGGTTTCGTCCTTCCGGGCTTTTCCCTTCTCCTTTGCCGAGATTTCTAAAACAAAAACATAAAACTTCGCAAAGTGAGTTAAACTCAGTACGTATACCCCTAACAACATAAGAATCTTTTTATAATTAATTTTAGTTGTTTAGCGCGGTTCCAAACATTAGAAACAAGATAAATAGCAAAAAACCATTAAAAAGGTAGCAAAACTTACACAGCTTGACCGTATTTAACCTGTACATGAGAAATATAACTTAACCTGTATTTAAATCACAACTTTAATGAAAATACTTATAAGTTCTTCCTTTTAAAGGTAACTGAATAACCGTAAACTTGTTTGAAATCAAAAAGATCATGCATGAACCGACATAGACATACTATTGGAACCTCTCCATAAACGTGATTTAGAAAGTGACAAGTAAATTACGTCATAAAACATGAGTCGAATCGTATACCCAACATATAGCATAAACCGTTATTTCGGACCATTCATAAAATGCGACTTATAACATGTTGTAAAATATACTTAAAAACCGTTAACACGTCCTATAAGACTTAATCCTTAAGCTAGATCCTTGAAGTACTTAGCTACGTAAATTTAGTTGCCGTATTATTACCCTGAAGGTCCCCTACTTGCGATCATTGGCTAAGCATCCGTATGCGCATACCCGAATCGATCGGGAGATCCGGATGGTGGATAATAATCCTACTGGTTAGGTTTTCATGGTGTGCAACTAAGGCACTAAAGCTATCTTTTTGCTTGGGTGCAGTAAGGCACGTATATAAACAACTTGGGGTGCACAAATGCACAAAAACATGTTTTTCCTTGGTGTGCACTAAGGCATCATAAATGTGGTATGTGCTAAAGCACCATAAACGTGGGCGGGGCCTTTACTTACTTCTAAAACTTGAAAACTAAAACCTTGATACCTTGACCTTGGATTCTTAATGAAACTGATTCCTTAAACTACCATCTCCTAATTATAACTTAAACATATACCTATGTAAACTCCTCGAATAAGACTTGTACTTATAAAGGGGAATATTTATGAATTGATTCAATCATCCAAAGCATAAATTTTATCGTAAAAGTTTTCTGATATAATGGGTATGCAATATAAATACTTAGAAATAATTGTGAAATCACCCTGATAAATTGACCTGAATTACTTAAAAAGACTCCATGAGAACTTGCATACGTTTTTAAACATAAATCGTGATACTTTACATATAGACATGGATAATATAAAATAAATTTAAAACAGAACATAAATGATTAGTTCATGATATTATTCATAAAAAGTCAGGCAATATACGTACCTGAAGACTTAAGAACACGCACGGGACGAGCAGGGACTTGAACAGTGGCGCAACGATCTTCTTAAGGGACTTAAAAGAAAAGAAATCATGAATTAAGTCCTAACTTAGGTGGTATCATGGATGAATATCTTAATGAAATTTTTTAGGAATAATTTTAGTGAACTTGATTTCTAAGGCATACTCGTAAGGTCATATCTTATCCCACAAATATCGAATCATGGCATAAAAGGACTTTTCAGAAAGCTTAGAACATACACTCCAACTTTGTAGTTGACCATGAAAGTTAGAGACGTGGCTAAGGAGGGTAAAAACTAACATCTTTACAAGCTGCCCATAATAATAACCATTAAACTTCAATTATTCGGAAAATCGTAACTCGAGCTCCACTTATCGGTTCGGAACGGGTAAGATGTCTGTAGAAAGCTCGTAATATATACTTCAACTTTCATTTTCATCACCAATCGATTTAAGCTTGGAAAGAGGTCGAACTTTACCTAAAATAAGGGTAGCCACTAAAATCTTATTTCTGGAAAAAAAAAATCAGAATCTTTGGCCTTCAATGAAAAGCTTATAACTTGCTCATCCGGCATCCTATGGACGCATACCATACCATTCTGAAAAGCTTATAGTATCCCCTAAAACTTTCATGTTCAGACCTTAAGCCATAGCAAACGCTAACTAAATGAAAAACACCTATCTTTGTACTGCCGTCAGAAATTCCCAGTTTTGGGCGGCGTTACGATTTAGACTATAAATCCTAATATACATAACGAAACACCAATCCGTAAAAACCGGGGATTAGCTAACACTTTTATCTACCTAATTATTCCCTAATATTACCAAGAATCATTTTCCTTATTTTCTGGAAAATAAAAACCAACCAGATTGCATTCTTTCCTAAAATCCATCAACATACACCCTCAAATCTTTGTGTTTTGGCCTTAACCTCTCTCGACCCATAATTTAATGCTTATAAGCACAGTATTGAGACTCGAATTACCCAGAAAAATACCATATAAATCCATTTTATTCTCATGCAACATCACTACATCAACTATTTTCACAATCCATCATTAACTTCAACATGCATCACTCACTTTCCTCTTGATTTAAATCTAATCTATGAACATGCACTTTAGAAACTAACACATTTTCATACTTACACAAGAATCTAACTACTAAACTCACATGCAAGTCCATTATTTGCAAGGAATTCACTTAGTTTACACTAAGGTAACAAGAACTCAACAAACTTACCCAAATTCTTCTCTTTGAATTGTTCCATACTAATCTTCACTTAAAGACCTTAAAACTTTTTCTTTGATTCTGGAAAAAACATAGGAATAACAAGAAGAAATTCAAAATATAACCTTGATAGTTTCTTAAAAGAGAGTGAGAAAGATGGAGTGTGATACCATTTGGAAATGGAAGAAAAGAGAGACATGTGAAATGATGAAGATGGGGTGGTGGTGGCATGGTGGCCAAGAGGCTGCCGACGACCCCTGGCGGTGACGGCTGGCTCGCCGGAGCTGGGCAGCGGTAGTCAGGGGAGGGGGACGGCCATGAGGGAGCAAGAGGGAGATTGAGAGAAAGAGTGAGGTGTTCCATTCAATTCCTTTAATAAAACTCCCTCCTAACCTAATATATAACACAAGCCCAAAAATTTCCCCTTCCTCTTTCTTCTTGGACCAGCCGGCCATATGGTCCAAATTGGGGGAAATTTTATCAATTTTTAATTTCCTCTCTTATACTTATATCTCTCTAATTCCCCAAATTACCAAGAATCCTTAAACCATAAAAATGTTATCTGAACCCAAATAAATATATCCATATTCCTCCATAAAATTTCTCATAATTATACCCTTAAATAATTTCGAATAAAGAAGGACCCGGTATATCGGTCTCGGTAAAAGAATTCATGTACGATCAGAACCATCGTAAAAATTATCAGTAGGGATTTTTCAAAAAAATGAAATTAAACTGAATCGTTGATGATCGTTGCACTGTTCAAGTCCTGCAAAACATACATTGGGTTAGAAAAATGGAACACGCGCTTTAATTATTCATGATTTAACTTTTAACCTTGATCAATTAAACTATTTAATACGTATTAGGGGGTGATTTTCTTCAGGTTATTATATATTCCAAGTGGTAAGCTTATTTTGAAAATTATTCCAAGTGGTACGCTTATTTTGAACACTTTAAGCCTTGTTCTTTTACACGGTGGGTGGATGTGGTGATGGTGTGGTTTCGGTGAAAAAATTTAAAAAGTGTTGTAAAGTGTGGTGAGTTGTGGTAAAAGTTGTGGTAGGTGGGTAGGTGTTTTTAAATTTGAAATTTGAAAATATTAATTGGTTTTTTGGAGTTAAAAAAATAAGTGAAAAAATTAGGTGGATTTCAAAAGTGTTGGCCGTTTATATAAAAAATTTTAAGATTTATTATAAAAGTAGAAATGGTATGGTGTGATAAAGTGATGTAGAAATTAAAGAGTGTGCAGCGGTGTGGTAACGCACCGCAACCCTAAACATAAAAGAACAAGGACTTAGAATAATTTCTACAGTGCTTATTCTAAGTGAGTCGAGCATAAGCTTAAGAGGGTGAGACGAGCGATATTGAGAGATTATGATATTTTTGTGAGCAGAAGTTAAATAGTAGTCCAAAAAGAAGCTCACTAAAATGGAAAAGTTTTCAAAATAAGCTTATCTCGTGGAATATTTTGTAAAGTGATTGGCAACTTAAAATAGGTAAAAGTTGGAGCCTATCAATTGAAATTTCCCATAAATAAATAAACAGACATAATAAATTATAGTAAAGGTATGATAAAATAGAATAAAAAGCGATGAATCTATACATTATAAATGATCTGGAGGCCTTGTCCTTTTTAATCATAAGTAAAATTTTATCTTAGGCCTTCTTCTTTAGTGTTATAGGATTAAGTTACGTTTAGTAATGTAAGGAAATGAAAAGAAAGGTAAAAATAAAATTTGAGGTAGGCAAGTCAGAGGTAGGGTAAAGCTATTTTATTGTTAAAATTTTGACTTTGGTTTGAGTGTTTTTTAGGGAATCAGGTAAGCTAAGGTTAGGCAAGGATAAATATGGCTTACCACTCTAAAGAACGGGGCCTTACTTAGCTTATTTTATCTTACATTACCTTACCATCAAAAGAACATGCTATACTTTAAGATAATTTATATTATGGCTTTGTTCTTTAAGCCTTTGTTGACAAGTACACAGATGTGCCTTTGCCTATCCACCCTGTCATGAAAATCGCTGACAAGATTGAGCTGCCTAACATTAAATTCAAGCCATCTGAGAATCCTACTCACCACATTGAGGAGTTCATGCGATTAGCGCCTCTGAAAAAGATTGATGTTGACTTGTACTCTACAGTCTTCCCATCCACTCTAGATGGAGAAGCTAAAGTATGATACCATGCCCTGTCACCTTAAGTCAAGGCTGAATGGAATGAGCTGTTTAAGGCCTTTATCAATCACTACAGCCGCATCCAGAAAAAGCAGGCCGTTGTAGATGACCTGACTACAATGAAGCAAAGGGAAGACGAGTCTTTCTTAGATTATTTCGAAAGGTGGTACACCAAGCTGTCTCACAACAATGAAACCATACCTTTGCGCCTGCAACCGACTACATTCAAGCAAGGACTCAAGAGTAGCCTGGCTCGGCACTTGGGATACCATGTGATCAAAGACTTCGATTACTTGAAGGACCTTTGCGTCTAACTTGAAATCATGAATAATGAGAAGGCCACTGCCCAAGGGTGGAGGAATTCCAGCCCTAATAGAGCGCTGAGACTAATGTAATTCAGTCAGGAATCCAACCAAAGTATGACCATTACACCCCACTTGACACCACTTATGTCGATGCTTTGGCTTATCTCTTAAGGAAAAACTGATTGAGTTGTCTTTACCAAGACCAGATCTAGAAACGAAGTACCCAAGCTGGGACGACAATGCATTCTGCAACTATCACATGTGTACGGGACATGACACCGAGAAGTACTGGACATTGAAGAATAAGATTGAGGGTATGATCCGGTCAGGGAAATTGCCTCTGCTGAAAGCAGCACAGAAAGCCTACAGGAGCAGTCAATAAGGCAAGGCACTAATGCACGAAGAGAACTTTGAATTTGGCTAGGGTCCCAATTATGTCAGGCGTCCTATTTTCAGAGTCAATTAGGGTGGCATTGAGTCAGTCCTTGATATGCTTATCTTTTGAATTTAATAAAATGCATCTATTTGATTGTTTGAGAATCTCGTGCTTGTGCTCTTAACTTGAGTTAAAAGCTCTTTCACCCATTCATTAGCCTTAACATCCAAGTCTGACATATCCATCTATCATCCCCCTCATATATCCTTCCATTCATCAAGTTTGTCATCCTACGAATCCAGGGTTTAAATAAAAAAAAAAAAAGAGAAAAAACAAAGAGAAAAACAAAAAAAAAAGAAAAAAGAGAAAAGATAAGAGAGAAGCCAGTCTGCATCAAGCAGACTGGGCAAAAGGAGAGAAGACCAAATTCATCAGTCTCTTGAAAATGGACATCTCTACGCTCCTAGACCAGCAGCTTGAACAAAACATGCCTAGGATAGGCTACCGCCTCACCACCCACATCACCATCTGTAACGCCCCGGAAATTCAATTATAGAAAAGTCAAAGTCAAACTAACGTTAACAGACAAAATTAGCGGAAGACTCAAAATTCTTATGGGGCGTCACTGTCGTATCCCCGAAGGAATACAAGGCGAGAAAGAAAACTACAACTGTTTGATAACGGTAAACCAAACTAACAACTCATACTTAGGAGTAAACCTCAAAACTAACTTCAAGTTTCTCATAAAAGAAAGGCAACATAATCAACGACTTCTAAACATGACGTCCTCACTTCTAATTCCCGTCCCCAGCATATAGTTTCTTCACCTGAAAACAAAACATTTCAAAAATGAGGGGGAAATCTCAATAATGTCTACCCCTAACGTTAAAAACAAGTTAAGTTCATTTCAATTCATTTGAGGGAGAGGGAACAAGTCAAATCATTTCACAAACCTTTGAACCCTTAACTGTTTTCCTCAACCCAACCAATTCATTTTATTATGCGGGCGGGATATCAAATCCCAAAAGGTAACATCGCCTACCAAAGGCATCAAGAACATTCGCCTACCAAAGGCATCAAAGATCATCTATCCTATATCAGGGATGAAACCCTGATCTCCTGGCACATAACCCATACAGGATACCAAATCCTGGTCTCAGGGTTATCGCCCGCAAAAATAATCGCCTACCAAAGGCATCAAACAATCGCCTACCAAAGGCATCAACAATCGTCTATCCTATATCAGGGATGAAACCCTGATCTCCTGGCACATAACCCATACAGGATACCAAATCCTGGTCTCAGGGTTATCGCCCGCAAAACAATCGCCTACCAAAGGCATCAAAGAGTAAACCCGCTTAATGTTTCACTTTGAATTAAGAGTATATTATTCAAACTCAACTCACAACTCTCAAGTCAAAACCCAACCCAGGTTATCAAAACCAAAAAATAAAACCACTAATAAAAGACCATCCAATTTCTCAACTCAATAAAATTAAAGCACAAACAAATACAAACAGTTATCCAAAACAGATGGTCACATTTCCACAAAAGTCCCCTTTCGGGATGCAATTCTCAAAACAGATTAGAAAACATTAAAATACATTTAAAGAGCATCCCGGTGGGGATTAGAGCATAGACATTACCTGGTTAACTTCACTTCACAGCAAAACGAACACACTTGAGCTCACTAACGACGCGAATTAGCTCGGGCCTAAAATAAAAGTAATTATTCTAATCAAAACGTGCCCTTCGAAGTTAGTATTAACTACCTTCTATCTAACCCTCCCCTAGGAACACTATAGGTTCCCATCATTCATGAATTTACACTTTAAATTACCAAACACATTCCAAGTAATCACATAATAAAACCAAATCAACATTTTCACTCAACAACACATTCACTAATAATTAATATCAACAAGACAGATTGCAACACTCACATAAAAAGGGTCATAACTTGAGTTCTCGACATCCTATGGATCTGATTTTAGACGTTTCGGAAACCTCAACATGTCTATTAAAACTCTTATGTTGAACTCGAGACAAAAAACACGCTCTAATATCCTCAAAAATGGTCATCAATCCAAACTGTTCAGATCTGACCTAGGTCTGGTTTTCGGCGTATAACTCGACTTATACAATTCCAAAGTCCAATCCGCAAAATTCCTATGAAAGATAACGTCTAAGGGAACCTCCAGTTCAAAGGGTTTGATCAAAGGACAAATATACTTGTCGTGAGGACCCGTTCTTTGCACATCATCGAAACTGTCCCGTTCTCGGTTCCCATATAGTCAATAATTTCGGTTCTAACTTTCACCATTCGATCCCGAGATCCCAATTTGGGCCCTAAACAGTGGCTAAGGTTAAAGTTTCTACCCTATTCTAACCAAGGTCTAAAAGCTACCACTTGTAACCAACAATTTAAACCTTTTTATGTAAAGAAACCTAGATAATAACTTAATAATAATATAAACACGTAATAATAACATAATAATAATATAAAAGTGTAAAGTTTAAAACTTTAGTAAACATAAACATTATAAAACCTTTAAAAACAATCAAAAGACTTTTAAAATGTTCTTTAAATAATCAGAACATAAATTTACATATAAATGAATATTTAATAAAAAAAACTATTATGCCTCGTAAAATAATCTAAAAAACTAATAATAGTACTAATAATAATTATGATAATAATAGTTAAAAGACAACTATACGTACACAACAACAACAGTAGCATCCATGCATTAGAACCAAAAAAAACCGAACATCCTACTCACGTACAAGAAGAACTTACAGCAGCCAAGCATTGGTACCAAATAATCCGAACGACGTAGCTAGGATCGAGATTAAAGTTTATACCCAAGATCAAGAGTGGGAGGAGGTCGAGGTGGCTGAATAGCGGCAGTAGCAACTCCAGGATGGCGGTGAGGTAGTGTGGTGGCTGACAGTGGTCTGTTGGTGGTGCGGCGATCGTCCAAACAGCAACAACAACATCGGTTACTACTTCCAAGTTCAGTGGCTCGGGGGTGGTGATTCGGTGGGGCTCGCAATGTTGCTCGGGCTAGGCGGCTGCCGGGTGGTAGGAGGGTGGCGTCTGGGCAAGCGGTGGTCGTCAGGGTGGTCGCAGGTGGCGGACAACGGTAGTCGGGGTTGTCGGTGGTCGTCTTTCGCACGCACACAACACATCCTTCAATCCTTCGCGTTCTGGGGTGTGCCGGTGCAATGGCGTCGGGGCAGGCAGGGGCGGCATCTGGCGTCGGAGACGGTGGCAGCGGTTGCGACTATGGTGGCTTGGGCGACGGCGCTCGACGGCATGGTGGTCGGCAGTGGCAGTTGCGTCGGAATAGAGAGGAGGGAGAGAGAAAGGGGGCACGGTGCCTTTGCAGTTACCAGCAGGAGAATAGAAAAGGAGGGCGGGGGTTTATTTAATAAAACCTAAGGTTTGGCTAACCGGGGTATTTATACCCATAATTAATTTTAAAGAAAAATTCAATAAAATAGGAAATTGATACAGCTGAAAATAATTAAATATTTATAATACTATGTTTTTCCAAAATCTTTAAAATAATATATAATTACTAAAAAAATATACTCACATGAATAATAATAATAATAATAACAACACTTAAGGTCATATACACAATATTACTAAAGTACCCACACTCCCGCGAAATTTATCAAAACATACCAAACTTTCAAGTTTGCATCTTGACAATTATTTTTTAATTTACGAATTTTTTGAATTTTCAATTTTTCAATTTTTTTAACTTTTAATTTGTAATTATTTAAAATTTAAAAATTTTCATTTTCAAATTTTCAAATTTTAATTTTAAATTTTAAATTTTTAAAACTTTTCAATTTTTAATTTTTTTAATTTTTTAATTTTTTTAATTTTTTAATTTTTTAATTTTTTAATTTTTTAATTTTTTAATTTTTTAATTTTTTAATTTTTTAATTTTTTAATTTTTAATTTTTTAATTTTTAATTATTAAGTATTTAATTTTAAATTACTAATTACTTTATTTTTTTCATTCTTAATTTTTTTAATTATTTAATTTATTAATTACACTTGTTAGTTTTTAATTTTTTAATTTAAAATTTTTTTAACTTTTAAAATTTGAAATTTAAAAATTCAAAATATAAATTTTTAAGTTTTACTTTTTGAATTTTTAAATTTTTAAATTTTTAAATTTTTAAATTTTTAAATTTTTAAATTTTTTAAATTTTAAATTTTTAAATTTTAAATTTTTAAATTTTTAAATTTTAAAATTTTAAAATTTTAAAATTTTTTGATAATTTTGAATTGTTAAATTTATTCTTTTTAAATTTTTTATTTTTTATTTTTAAATTTTTAAATTTTAATTTTTAAATTTTTATAATTTTTAATTTTCAATATTTAAGTATTGAAATATTGAAATATTTTTAATTTTTTAATATTTAAGTTTTTTAAATTTTTAAATTTTTAAATTTTATAAATTTTTAAATTTTTTAAGTTTTTAAGTTTTTGATTTTTTGATTTTTCAATTTTTTAATTTTTCTAATTTTTAATTCTTAGTTTTTGAATTTTTAAAATTTTTAAAATTTGATTTAATAAATTTTTTAATTTCAATTTTTTATTACTTTTTTATTTATTTTTTACTTTTAAAATTTTAAATTTTAAATTTATTCGCTTTTTATATTTAACATAACATATTTCCGAAAATATATATGAACTTATATAAACTTACCAAAAGTTATCAGAAGTTACCAAAAATTACCAGAAATTACCAAAAGTAACATTACCATATCTTCCACTTACCGCTGAAATTTACGGGCCAGACAATGTAAGATTATGTTAGATTAGGAAAGTTCGATCAGGAAAGTAGTGGAGGTAAGAAATGTCAAATTACTTGTTTTTTTATTTTTAAATAAATTCTATGAGCTGAATAAATAACTTTAAATATAAATTATTAATTTTTTTCTTTTGAATGGTAAGGTAAGGTAAGGTAAGATTATGTTAGATTATGTTACGTAAGGATAATGCAATCAAACTAAATAACAGGGCCTAAAACTTTTTATTTAACTTATAGATTTTACTTTAAAATAAAAAAGAAAACTTAGATTCTAATAGTCTTTACTTTTAGTTTTGTATCTTAATAATCTCTACTTTGTTTTTGTATTCTGGTAGTCAAAAAAAATAAAAAATGTATTCTAGTGGTATCAGATTTACCTCTACATTTTTTATTTTTTCATTCCTGCCACATATTTATTTTTTTTCATTGCTACACCAGAAAGGTTATGATGTGTAGCTACTTAAAAAACATTTTAACTATTTTTTATAGGAATAAAAGTTAAAAAATAAAACAAAAATTGACAAAATCGAAAATTAAAATTTGGGACAAATGTAAATTCATTAAAAAGTATTGGAAAGTGTTGATCTAAGTTTTAAATCAGATACAAGCCAATATCTATGATATTTAGGCCTTGTTCTGCAACAACCTTTAGAATAACGTTTAGCGTTTTGGCCAGTTAAAACGCTATTTTATCAATTTTAACTGTTCGATGCGGGAGCTTTTAGAATTAGTAGGTAACGTTTAAACTAGCGTTTTGGATCATTTCACAGACGTTAAAAATGAGTAACGTCAAAGCACTGATGGGCATCGTTTGATGAATGGTTTACATATCTACCCATTACTACATAATTCTTGGGCAATACTTGGGCAACATATTTGATTGGACCAAATACACCTTGTCATCTGTACCTCACTACAAATTATTATTATTATTATTATTATTATTATTATTATTATTATTATTATTATTATTATTTGATAAATTAACAGTCAAACTTGAAAATTTTCTACCTCATTAGTCAAACATGGACAAACTTTTTGTAGCGAAGAGAGTAACGAATAATAAAAATAATGATGATGATGACGACGACGACGACGATGATGATGATAGAATAATAATAACGACCACGGCGATAGTTAAATAACAACTACAACAACAATAGTAATAACAATAATAATAATAACAACAACAAGAGATATATCATTTTTAGTCATTTCACATTCATCAGCTACTCTATCATTTGATTTTACTAAACACGTTATTTACAAACAACTATTTTAACAACTATCAGCTATCCGCTAATATGAATCAGCTATCCGCTACATAAACAGTTATCTGTTACTCAATCCACTCTTTTTGCTGAACAGGGCCTTAGGGTTTTCACTCAATGGTATCCCACTAAAATATAATTTTTATTTTTTTTAGATCACTAGTAAAAACAAAGCAGAAATTATTCGCAAACAAAAACTAAAAATAGGAATTATTAAAATCCAACTTTCCCAAAAAATAAGTGATATATCATTTAACTACTTCCACTATTTTACTTGTTCTTTACTAATCAAAACATAAATTTACATATAAATGAATATTTAATAAAAAAACTATTATGCCTCGTAAAATAATCTAAAAAACTAATAATAGTACTAATAATAATTATGATAATAATAGTTAAAAGACACCTACTATACGTACACAGCAACAACAGTAGCATCCATGCATTAGTACCAAAAAAAACCGAACATCCTACTCACGTACAAGAAGAACTTACAGCAGCCAAGCATTGGTACCAAATAATCCGAACGACGTAGCTAGGATCGAGATTAAAGTTTATACCCAAGATCAAGAGTGGGAGGAGGTCGAGGTGGCTGAATAGCGGCAGTAGCAACTCCAGGATGGCGGTGAGGTAGTGTGGTGGCCGACAGTGGTCTGTTGGTGGTGCGGCGATCGTCCAAACAGCAACAACAACATCGGTTACTACTTCCAAGTTCAGTGGCTCGGGGGTGGTGATTCGGTGGGGCTCGCAATGTTGCTCGGGCTAGGCGGCTGCCGGGTGGTAGGAGGGTGGCGTCTGGGCAAGCGGTGGTCGTCAGGGTGGTCGCAGGTGGCGGACGACGGTAGTCGGGGTTGTCGGTGGTCGTCTTTCGCACGCACACAACACATCCTTCAATCCTTCGCGTTCTGGGGTGTGCCGGCGGTGCAGTGGCGTCGGGTCAGGCAGGGGCGGCATCTGGCGTCGGAGACGGTGGCAGCGGTTGCGACTATGGTGGCTTGGGCGACGGCGCTCGACGACATGGTGGTCGGCAGTGGCAGTTGCGTCGGAATAGAGAGGAGGGAGAGAGAAAGGGGGCACGGGGTGCCTTTGCGTCGCGCAGCAGCCAGCAGGAGAATAGAAAAGGAGGGCGGGGGTTTATTTAATAAAACCTAAGGTTTGGCTAACCGGGGTATTTATACCCATAATTAATTTTAAAGAAAAATTCAATAAAATAGGAAATTGATACAACTGAAAATAATTAAATATTTATAATACTATGTTTTTCCAAAATCTTTAAAATAATATATAATTACTAAAAAAATATACTCACATGAATAATAATAATAATAATAACAACACTTAAGGTCATATACATAATATTACTAAAGTACCCACACTCCCGCGAAATTTATCAAAACATACCAAACTTTCAAGTTTTGTATCTTGACAATTATTTTTTAATTTACGAATTTTTTGAATTTTCAATTTTTCAATTTTTTTAACTTTTAATTTGTAATTATTTAAAATTTAAAATTTTTCATTTTCAAATTTTCAAATTTTAATTTTAAATTTTAAATTTTGAAAACTTTTCAATTCTAAATTTTTTTAATTTTTTAATTTTTTTAATTTTTTAAAATTTTTAATTTTTTAATTTTTTAATTTTTTAATTTTTTAATTTTTTAATTTTTTAATTTTTTAATTTTTTAATTTTTTAATTTTTTAATTTTTTAATTTTTAATTTTTTATGCTTTTAATTATTAAGTATTTAATTTTAAATTACTAATTACTTAATTTTTCTCATTCTTAATTTTTTTAATTTTTTAATTTATTAATTACACTTGTTAGTTTTTAATTTTTTAATTTAAAATTTTTTTAACTTTTAAAATTTGAAATTTAAAAATTCAAAATATAAATTTTTAAGTTTTAACTTTTGAATTTTTAAATTTTTAAATTTTTAAATTTTTAAATTTTTAAATTTTTAAATTTTTAAATTTTTAAATTTTTAAATTTTTAAATTTTTTGATAATTTTGAATTGTTAAATTTATTCTTTTTAAATTTTTTATTTTTTATTTTTAAATTTTTAAATTTTAATTTTTAAATTTTTATAATTTTTAATTTTCAATATTTAAGTATTGAAATATTGAAATATTTTTAATTTTTTAATATTTAAGTTTTTTAAATTTTTAAATTTTATAAATTTTTAAATTTTATAAGTTTTTAAGTTTTTGATTTTTTGATTTTTTGATTTTTCAATTTTTTAATTTTTTTAATTTTTAATTCTTAGTTTTTGAATTTTTAAAATTTTTAAAATTTGATTTAATAAATTTTTTAATTTCAATTTTTTATTACTTTATTATTTATTTTTTACTTTTAAAATTTTAAATTTTAAATTTATTCGCTTTTTATATTTAACATAACATATTTCCGAAAATATATATGAACTTATATAAACTTACCAAAAGTTATCAGAAGTTACCAAAAATTACCAGAAATTACCAAAAGTAACATTACCATATCTTCCACTTACCGCTGAAATTTACGGGCCAGACAATGTAAGATTATGTTAGATTAGGAAAGTTCGATCAGGAAAGTAGTGGAGGTAAGAAATGTCAAATTACTTGTTTTTTTATTTTTAAATAAATTCTATGAGCTGAATAAATAACTTTAAATATAAATTATTAATTTTTTTCTTTTGAATGGTAAGGTAAGGTAAGGTAAGATTATGTTAGGTTATGTTACGTAAGGATAATGCAATCAAACTAAATAACAGGGCCTAAAACTTTTTATTTAACTTATAGATTTTACTTTAAAATAAAAAAGAAAACTTAGATTTTAATAGTCTTTACTTTTAGTTTTGTATCTTAATAATCTCTACTTTGTTTTTGTATTCTGGTAGTCAAAAAAAATAAAAAATGTATTCTAGTGGTATCAGATTTACCTCTACATTTTTTATTTTTTCATTCCTGCCACATATTTATTTTTTTTCATTGCTACACCAGAAAGGTTATGATGTGTAGCTACTTAAAAAACATTTTAACTATTTTTTATAGGAATAAAAGTTAAAAAATCAAAACAAAAATTGACAAAATCGAAAATTAAAATTTGGGACAAACGTAAATTCATTAAAAAGTATTGGAAAGTGTTGATCTAAGTTTTAAATCAGATACAAGCCAATATCTATGATATTTAGGCCTTGTTCTGCAACAACCTTTAGAATAACGTTTAGCGTTTTGGCCAGTTAAAACGCTATTTTATCAATTTTAACTGTTCGATGCGGGAGCTTTTAGAATTAGTAGGTAACGTTTAAACTAGCGTTTTGGATCATTTCACAGACGTTAAAAATGAGTAACGTCAAAGCACTGATGGGCATCGTTTGATGAATGGTTTACATATCTACCCATTACTACATAATTCTTGGGCAATACTTGGGCAACATATTTGATTGGACCAAATACACCTTGTCATCTGTACCTCACTACAAATTATTATTATTATTATTATTATTATTATTATTATTATTTGATAAATTAACAGTCAAACTTGAAAATTTTCTACCTCATTAGTCAAACATGGACAAACTTTTTGTAGCGAAGAGAGTAACGAATAATAAAAATAATGATGATGACGACGACGACGACGACGACGATGATGATGATGATAGAATAATAATAACGACCACGACAACAACAACAACAATAGTAATAACAACAACAAGAGATATATCATTTTTAGTCATTTCACATTCATCAGCTACTCTATCATTTGATTTTACTAAACACGTTATTTACAACAACAATAGTAATAATAATAACAACAACAACAACAACAATAGTAATAACAATAATAATAATAACAACAACAAGAGATATATCATTTTTAGTCATTTCACATTCATCAGCTACTCTATCATTTGATTTTACTAAACACGTTATTTACAAACAACTATTTTAACAACTATCAGCTATCCGCTAATATGAATCAGCTATCCGCTACATAAACAGTTATCAGTTACTCAATCCACTCTTTTTGCTGAACAGGGCCTTAGGGTTTACACTCAATGGTATCCCACTAAAATATAATTTTTATTTTTTTTAGATCACTAGTAAAAACAAAGCAGAAATTATTCGCAAACAAAAACTAAAAATAGGAATTATTAAAATCCAACTTTCCCAAAAAATAAGTGATATATCATTTAACTACTTCCACTATTTTACTTGTTCTTTACTAACCACGTTGTTTACTAACCTTATTTTACCTTCACCTTTCATACACTCAAAAAGAATAGGGCTTAGGTTTACATGAGATGTTTCCGAATTCTCCAACAAGAATGTGTACAGTTCATTACTCTATGGCTGGCTATAGGGACTTTGCCAAAGTATTGGCGGGGCAGACACAGAGGATAAGAGAGCTCATTGGTCGAGGTGAATCAGGCTTGGAGCCAACTGTACATTATATCTTAGCTTTGATATAAAGACTATAAAAAATAAATTTAGTGCATTTGAGATAGTAGGATAACATTTTCTTTGAAAAGAAAGCAGGAGAATAATATTACCTTGTGATAAAAAAAATTAACTTAATAATATGGTTTGTGAATTGTGGGTATATTATGGAAGATTAGTGATATATATACATAGGAACCAGGCCCGGCCCTGGGGGTAGGCCCAAGGGACAACCGCCCAGGGCCCATGACGTTTTATAAATTTTGGCTTAATTTTAAGGGCCTCAACCCAGCTGTCTCACTGCCTTAGTAAGTTAGTTTACTATGGGCCTGAGGCCCACCGCTCCAAAAACATGTACTTGAATACAACTAAACTTCAGAAATAGGCCCACCACACTTACTTTCAACCCCAACCAACAAAGTTCTTTGAATTCAGCCCCCAAGTCCCCAAGCCCCAAGTGCCCAATTTAGTCCAAACTCAAATTGAGCTGACTAAATTTCTAAAATCTACCGGCATGCAAGTTTATGGAAGGCTTATATATGTACTAATTTCTTTGAAGTGACCATTTTGTTAGAATATGTGAAATAGTCAAAACTATTCATTTGTACTTATAAAAAAAGAGTGATTATTTATCTTTAATTTATTAAAATATTACTATTTTCGTTTCAAAATATTTGTCCTTTTAATGAATTTCTTTGTCCCTTCTACAACTCCAATAACTGTCATTCCTTTTTTTACCCGTAATTAATAAATTTATTTATCACTTTTTACAGCTCCAAGTCCAACAATTATTATATTCAATTAAAGTAGAGGCAATTTAGGTAAATTTTTTATTATTTTACATTTTTGATATACTGAAAATTGTTGTTGTATATCCAATTAATACTTTATAAATTAATGAACATGATTGCATTGTAAATGAGTCAAACATTGTGGCTTTTTTTCTCAGTAGAAAAGTATATTATATCAGCTATCCAAATTTAAATTGTGGTATTTAATTTATTTTTAGTAGAAAAGTATATTATATCAACTATCTTTTTTTTAGAACTATTATAATTATCTCATGTTAACCTTGTATATTTTATTTAGTTTTGTAACTTGGTTCTTTTTTTGGTGCCGCCAAATTGCAAGATAGTGTAATATAATTGAATTATAATAAAATAGGGGATGAAGAAATTTATTTTACTTGATTAGGATCTCAATTATACAATACAATTGCAACAAATTTAAATAGTTGAGGGAAAAAAATCCTAAGAGCTAATATACCCCATATTTTCCAATGAAGGATGAGTAAGTTTGTAGTACTTGATGGTACTTGTGGTTCTCTTATGAATGAATAACAGTGGCCTAATGGCCTTACTTGATAAAAAAAGGTCTCATGGTAGGCCGAAATCATGGTCATCAAGGTCCATCGTGGAGGTAGGCCTACGGTTTAGAAAAAAATTGATTTAATTTAAGCGCCTAACAGAAAATATATGTGGAAGTATTAAAAGACTCAAACATTTTATGTAAATTAAATAAGGGCTATATCAAGGGGCCCAATCTAAAAATTGGTCTATTATATTGCCCAGGGCCCCGAAAATGTCAGGACCGGGCCTGATAGGAACGATGGAATATGTATGGATGGTGTAATTAGTGTAAATAAATATGTATTAATTAGTCACTTATTGGTTTTCTTTAATTTCTTAAAGAGGAAAAAAAAGGCTATTTTGAACCTTTGATATTTGAAATGTGTGTGTAGTGTTGTACGTTGAAATCAGATAAATTGTGGTGTTTTTTTTTTTTAGATTGAGTGAATTTTCATTTTTGATAATAACTGGTCTTTTCTTTCTTGATTTTTGGGTATTATTGCATTTTTTTAAGCCCAAATGACGATTTGTTCAATAAAAAAAAAGGTTAGTTCTCATTTGGTTTTCCTGTAACTGAATATTGTATTATGTACCTATCAAAAAAAAAAAAGAATATTGTATTATGTAATTAAATATAATAATTTACACTCACCATTGATCATATAGTAATTAATTGGACTAATAAGTGCAATGCTTTTGTTCCATGCAGTGACGATTGATAAATATACGGAGATGAAGAGTCATCACTTTAGAATTTTAATCGCCATCAGTTGGAGTCAGAAGGTCAACAACAATAGCCATAACCAACAGATAATCGGATGTTATATTGGAATTTGTTGAAATTAATTTCTCTTATAGTGATTTTTGTGTATAAAAGGAAAAGGAAAATAAATAAATCTAAGCTTGTATCGTATTGACACGTGGCATCAATGATTTTGTTTTAATAGTATTAATAGATTACTCCCTCCGTTCTATATTAATTGTCCCTATGGGTCATTAATTTTTCAACATATATAATGTTCTAGTTTATGAAAGTACCATCATTACAAAAAATTGCTCGGAGGTGACTAGTTTTTTTTAAAAAAGACTGAAAGGACCCAAGTTTTTGGAAATATACTAGGAGGTGACGATATTTTTTTCTAAATTACTAAGAGGTGAATTAACGGCAAGGGATTCAAATTTGACATGAGTTGACCGTTTTGCCTCTCAATATTTAAAGTTGAAGGACTGTTTTACCCTTGAAGGTTTTCCTGGCTTTTGGAAAGAATTTGCGTTCGATTCTTGCCTTCTTTCAAAGAATCTCAGTCGTCTTTCTCCCGCCGTCCCCTTCCAAACGCAGATAACTTGTTATTTCAAAAAATTCAGTGAAATTCTGCAAATTTGGAGGCGATTTTGATGGTTAATAGCAACTGGATGATGGTAAGTGTGATTCCCCTGTTTTTAATATATGAAATTGCTTTCAAACAAACTGAAAAACCAATCGATTGAATATACTACTCTGCATATTAGTTTGTTCTGTGATGTTGATTTTGAGAAAAAAACGTATAGAGTAAGAAACTAAGAAACCATGACAACTCAAGGGACAATTACAAGGATTGCTAATACAACTAAACTGCATCAAAAGATCATAAAGAGTTAAATACTTGAATCACAAATTTCGCAACCAAAAAAAGGCATTAAGACCTGCTACCAAATCAGTTAAACAATGATATATTTTTTTTTTATTTTGATATGCAGAGTGCTTGTTTGTTCTGTGATGTTGTTGATTGAATTTCGTCATATTAGTTTGGAAAGTTAATAGATTGTACTGATGCTAGTTTGAATATATAGTTTAATATTTGAAACTGGAATATAAACATTCTAGTTGTCTTTGTAATACATATTGTTTGAGAAAATTAATATCTAAAATTGGGCAAGTATCATGCTTGTTGAAGAGTTTCTGCAGGCCCCTGTTTTGTCACTTTTGTGTTACCTTGGCTGATGGCTTCCCTTGTTTTGCAGCTTAAAACCCTCCCCTTATATGCAAATTAAATGTTCTTCTGCTTCAATTCAATTGTTGTATGATTTATTTTGAAGTAAAAAAACCAAAAAATTGATATATTTTGGAGTATTAATTTAGACTTATTAAATTGTCAAATTTAAAAAAAATGTTTATTGAAGAATTGTTGCTTGAATATCTACTGCTTTAATTTTCACATCTGCATCTTGGTCCTACAAAAAGGAATCTGCTATATTCCTAGGTGGTAGTAACTTTTTTTAGTCTATGTTCATCTAATGAGTATTAATGATCATATAGAATACTCAAGCTTCTGGGGAGGCCCTCACCAACAATCAAGCATGCGAATTTGCGAAAAATTTGATTTCGACACCAAGTGCTGCACTTCATAGTTAGGATGCTACGTCTAGGAAAAAGTTGCCCGTTAGGAGGCGTTTAACTGCCTCTCAAGATCCCAATGAAAACAGGTATGATTTTGTTGGTAGTGAGCTGATTGAATTTGATGAGGATGTGAATTTGTTGAGTGCACCTCAAATTCTTGAGTTAGATGTATTCTTTGATGCTGAGCGAGAGGGTGAGGGTGAAAGTTTGAATAGTCACAGCAAGAGTACTGTTGTTGATGTTGCAATTGATGGTGAGGAGGACAGTGAGGACAGTGAATACGACTGTACTGATGTTAGTGAGGGAGACACTGAGGACTCTGACCTTGGTTCACTAGTTGATGAAGGTGAAAGCTCTGACGTGTTAGACGATATAGAGGAGAGGCAAGCTTTATGTAGTATTCATTTAGATGATAATGGCGATGGCAGTGACTTGGTGGTGAACAAAATGGCAAACCTTTACAAATCGGGAAGATTGTGGAGGGCGAGGAGGGATGGTAAGGTGGAAATTACTAAGGGAGACTATTTCAAATGCAAGGAAGATTTGTTGAAAGTCATGAATGATTGGTGTATAGTGAATGGCAAGCAGTTGCGAAAAATTAAGAATGACAAGAGGAGGTATACTCAACGATGTGCTAATCGTGAGTGTACACTCAAGATTCATGCTATTAAAAGGCTTGACAATAGTACTTGGTGGATCAAACGCGTAGATGGGAGGTGTCACTGTCACTTTGCAGAGCACAATGCAAGGGCAGGGGCTAAGTGGGTAGCCAATTTTCTCATGAATGATTTCAGATTAAATCCTAATATGGACAAGACAGCAGTACAGGCAATTGTGATGGCCAAGACCGGGACACAGATTCCTAACTATACATGTTGGAGGGCTCTGAAGCTTATGAGAGAGGCTCTCCATGGAAATCATGATGATGGCTACAAATTGCTCCCTCAATATATGGAGGTATTTAAGGAGAACAATCTTGAGTCTCAATGTTTTATTAACTGGGTGTATCAAGGTCCTATGAGAAATCCAACATTTAAAAGGTGTATGATAGCTGTTGGATCAGCCATCAAGTCTTGGAAGGAACATTGTCGCAAGCTTATAGGGATAGATGCTTGCTTTCTTAAAGGCCCGTACAAGGGAGTGCTTATGACTGTCATAGGCCTTGATGGAAACAACGCTCAGTTTCCGTATGGAATAGCACCATGTGAGAACGAGGAGGAGTGGGGCTTCTTCCTCTATGGCTTGGCGGTTGCTCTTGATGCAACATTAGATTCCTCGCAATATACAATTATGTCTGACAGACATAAGGTACAACCCTTCTCTTTCATTTTTTTTGTGGGTTTTGATTCGGATACAATTATGTCCGTATTTAGTTATTGGTAATTGTTAATTGAAGGGTATTATCAACTCTTTGGAGAAGATTATGCCCCAAGCCTCACGGAGGATATGTGTTCTGCATTTTTACAAGAACTTTGCATCAAAGTTTCCAGGTTTGTCAAGAGTCTTCAACTATTTTCAATTGGTACATGGTTTCAACAAATTTAGTAGCAAGATATGACGATTAGCATATTTTTTTTTAAAAAAAAAAGGGCTCTAAAGGGATATTTTCAACAAACTCACAATGCGATCAATCTTATTTAGCACGAAAAGATCCTACTGTTGGATACATAAATGGAATCAATACGTTTACAACACAAACACTAACCTTTGTTACAACTAGAAAAAGAAATAGTTTTCCAGACCTTGAATTTGGGATCCTACTGTTGGATTCATGAATGGAATCCACTAATTATTAACATATATTGACTTAGTTCTATAATTGTATTTTCAGTAGGTAGTCAACTTTAGTTATGTATATCTACTTATTATCTATGGAATCCACTAATTGAAAAGGTGGGTTTACTTTGTATTTTCAATATGATTTGTTATTTATAAAGATACTCTGCACTAACTGATATGATAATGGTTGTATTAGGAGCTTGGTTTCACAGCTTCTTCTACCTAGCAGCAAATGCATACTCGGACTATGTCTTCAAGAAGGCAATGGAAAAAATCAAGGAGAAGGATCCTACTGCATACCATTGGTTGAGAGACGGCGAAAAGTTAGAGCACTGGGCAAGAATCAAGTTTGATAAGGAGCTCAAGTCGGATGACAATACAAACAACTTTGTTGAGAGTTTCAACAACGCTATTATCAAGCATAGGGGCAAGCCAATGCTGTCAATGTTGGAGGAAATCAGGAAAATTATCGGTAGCAGATTTGATAAGAGGTTTAGAGCTGGGTCATCTTGGCAAACAAAGGTAACTCCTTATGTTGACAAAAAACTAAGGGAAATAACAAATGAGTCTCGAAACTGTACCAACTTAGTTCCTGCAGGGAGTGGTATATTTGAGCTAATTGATGGGCACACTAAGTTTATTGTGAGGCTCAAGGAGTCTATATGTGATTGTCATAAGTGGCAAATCACAGGTTTGCCATGTAGGCATGCAGCACGTTGCATACTTAGAAATAATGAGAATCTTGAGGATTATGTTGCCGAGTGTTTCCTTACTAAGACATATGTGCAACTGTGCAACTCTATAGTTTACCCCATTCCTGATCCTTGCATGTGGGAAGACACGGGACTGCCAATACTGGACCCCTCTTTTCATCTTAAATGTCTTGTGAGCTAACTTCATGTTCTACTGATTCTTAGCATTACGGACTTTCAAAGGGGTGTGACAGACAATGGAACTGTTGTTCCACTGATTGGTTTGTTACATATGCAACCAACAGTATCCCCCCCCCCCCTCCAAAAAAAAAAAAACAAGCCCAGTTTTCCAACAACAACCAAATAGGGAATGAACAGAGCGAAATCAAGAGAGTATTCAATTGTTAGAACCTGGCATCCACCTCGTATTGCTTCCATGACTAGATACTTTAACTGCTCCTGGCTGATCGTAATATCTTTCAGATATTCCCTGGCCAAAATAATCTGCAAGCATGGAAATTTACATAAAAATAAGTAAATGATTCCCTTAATCCAAATGCAGGGTTTGATTGTCAAAAATATTAAGATGAGTATTCACACATGCAGTATTTCATATAAGCTATATTACAATGGCCTACTACAAATGCTATTACTCATCTGATTAGTAATAGTCTAAAATGCTATTACTCAGGTCTACCAAAGTGACATAGGACTACAAGTCTACAATCCAGGAGCACCCCCCCCCCTTTCTTTCACCATTATAAATGACATTTCATGATTATGCAGACTAAATATATACACTAGTACAGTATGACTGAGTAATGAGGGCAAAGTCACAACAATGTAACATCCCAAAATGAACAACAGATAGCAAATCTAAATCTGTCAACAAAATCCGAAAACCCCTTCCAACATAACATCTCGAGTATAGCTGGCAAAATTTTGTCCGACCCGGATTACCCGAATTGTCCGACCCGAAAAAACCAGGTCTAGACATAGATTTTTTGTCCGAATTTTGATATTGACCGAATATTCAGACATAAAATCTCTATATTTTCTATTGTCCGAACCCGATTTTAGCTTGGTCCGAATTGTCCGAATCGGTTCGACCCGAAATAAAATCGGGTTTGGACATGAATTTCTCGTCCGAATTTTGACATTGACCGAATTTGCCCGACCCGAATTTACCCGGGACCTGAATTTTTGCCAATGCTAGAGATAAGATCATGATGAACTCTAACCCTGCATTACTTTGTTTTTCTTCCATGAGCAGAGATGCTAGTTTGATGGAGACATTTGATAGGGTCACAAAAAGGTATAAAGACATCCATTCTATAAGTTCAGAAGATTTTCATGAATACAAAATACAAACGTACAAGCAATAGACTGTTGAAAAGAACACAAATGTTATCTCAAGTGAAGGAAAATGCTCAAGAAGAGGCAGCCGGACAGGTATGGGTAAACCATTCCTACTAATACAAGGTGAATAACTAAACAATAATAAGCATGCAAAAGAACTGACATTGAGTAATCTTACTCTTCAGAACAAGCTGGATCAGCATTTGCAATGGATCCCTCAACCACCTCTATAGGCGGTAGTGTGGGGTGTAAACCTCGTGCCATCACTGTTTTTGCCGTTCCTCGCTTTCCTGAAATGGCTATACCTCCTATTCCACAGTCGATAGCTCCAAGTAAGAGTGCAGTTTCAATTGAGATCGTTTCAAAATATCAACAGGCGAAAAATCTGAAGATCTGGGTTCTCCCCAAACTGCTTGCAATTGCAGTAAGAGAATACAGTAAGTGTGAAATGATCTGGGTTCATTGCAATTTCAGGAAGAGCTCAGACTAGAGACACTGAAGGCAAATGATGAGGCATGCGAGGATGACAAGAGGTCACTTTCTCTCTCCTTAGGGGTAAGGTTGGAAGTATACAAATATTTTTATTTTCGTACTTTGCCCTTGCCGGATAATTTGAATCCCTTGCCGTTAATTCACCTCTTAGTAATTTAGAAAAAAATATTGTCACCTCCTAGTATATTTCCAAAAACTTGGGTCCTTTCAGTCTTTTTTAAAAAATATTAGTCACCTCCGAGCAATTTTTTGCCATCATTAGATTCATAACGAAAAGTATTATCATAAGAATATAATGTTGTGACTTTTTGGTAAAATATACTATAAAAAAATTCTTAGTAAAAGATGACATTTCAGACAATTAATATGGAATGGAGGGAGTATTAAATATGCAGCCTACACATTTTTTGAATTATTTTAATCAAACTCACGCTCACAATTGAAAAACAAATTAACATGAAGAATAGAACTCTAACTCTCTTGATGGGTCATACTGTTTCCACCTTATCCAGACTATCCAGTATTACTCATTGCTACTATTGCGGATGCTATTATGCAACCAACATGATCAATTTTGTCTTCCAAAATTATTGTAATTCCAATTCGGTCAATGACTAAAGCCCTCTCATTTTTTTATTTTTTTTAACAATAAAGGATTATATTAATGAAATATTCAAAAAGTTACACATATCCTAACTTGTCAATTCCTCAACAATGTCAGGTCACCCTATCTCCCACACTCTCTCCCCAAGAGAGATAGGTTGTAAATGGGCTAAAGCATGTGCAACTTTATTACAATCCCTACTAATATGTTCCCAGCTAATAAAGCAAAAATTAACCACTAAAGCTCGAATATCCTCCAAAACAAAATCCACAAAAGAGTCTTGCCTCTCCCTTTTTCTGAGTTTGGACATAACCGAAAGGTTATCTCCTTCAACTACTACCTGAGTATAGCCATAATCGAGAGCTTTTTGAATTGCAAAGAGGCATGCGAGAGCCTCCTCTATTTCTAGGTTGGTAAATATCATCGCTTGCTTCACCCCACAGAGAACTACGTCCCCCAGGTGATCTCGCATCACAAAACCCCAACCCGTTCCTCCTCCTCCCAGTTTTCCAACGTCGAAGCTCAGGTTAAACACTCATGGAGTTGGCGGTTTCCAGCATCTATCTCGTAATTGGAGTTCCTTCTTTGCTATGTTCAAGGATCTGAAGCTTTCGACATAGTTGACGGCCCTTCTAGCCAGATTTGAAAGAAGCCCTACCTTTTTTCCAAAAATGAATCAATTTCGAGCATTCCAGATTTCCCAAAGAATCACAATTATCTCCCCGAATTGGTCTTCATTTCCTTTTCCTTGAATCTCCATCAGGTAATCGAGCATAGTATGGGCCTCATGAGCCCAAATTTCCCCTGCAACTCCATTGTTCGCCCAAATCTCCAGAGCTAGAGGGCATCTTATAAGGGCATGTTCTTCGGAGTCCACCATTGCTCCACAAATAGAGCATTTTGTTTCGAAGCTCGGTATTCGTCTTTCTAAATTAGCTTTGGTTGGGAGGGCTCCCTTTGCTGCTCTCCATGTGAAGACCTTGATTCTAGGTGGAATTCTCTGCCTCCAAAGTTTGTTCCAGAAACTCCTCATACTACTTTGGTTTGAAGTGGAGGCTGATTCTTCCTTCAAAGTACGGATTAGGTGGTAAGCCGATTTGACACTAAATTTGCCATTGGTTTCAAAGTGCCAAATAAGTTTATCCTTTGGCCAGGACATACTCAGGGGAATCTCTTTGATTATTTCAGCATCATATTCCAGAAAGCATTGAGAAAGCAGGTCATCTCTCCATTTCCCCTCCTCTTTGTTGATGAAGTAAGCTACCTTGAGGTATTGGTTGGCCAGTTCTGGACTCCGCGACCTAATAGTTTTGAAAGTGTACGGTCTAGGAATCCAACCATCGTGCCACACTCGGATCGAATTCCCATTTCCTACTAGCCAGCGCGATCCTTTTTTCACCACATCCCTGACTCCCCAGATGCTCCTCCATGTAAAACTGGGTTTGTGACCCAACCTTGCATTAAGGATATCACCGTCAGGGTAATAACGAGCCTTCAACACCCTAGCCACTAGAGTCGTGTTATCCCCTATTTGCCTCCACAGTTGCTTTGCTAGTAAAGCTTCATTGAAGCACTTCAAATCTCGGAAACCCAATCCCCCCCTCCTCCTTTTTCATACACAAACTAGCTCACCCAATGGATCTTCCTGCCTTCACTTCCATGCCCCCACCAAAACCGGTTGATCACTGATTGTATCGAGTCACATAACTCCTTAGGAAGCTTGAACACGCTAATCGTATAGGTTGGAATTGCTTGGGCCACTGCCTTTATCAGCACTTCTTTTCCAGCCCATGAAATGAAGCGGTCTAACCACCCTGAGAGCCTCCTCTTCACACGATCTTTGACAGAGGTTAAAGCTTTATTTTTCCCTCGCCCAATCTGGATTGGAATGCCCAAATATTTGTCTTGAGCTAGCACTTCTCTGATGTCCAGCGAATGTGATATAGGTTGTCTCTTATTGTTTGCCACTCCTTTGCTAAAGGAGAGTGACGATTTCTCCAAATTTACCTTTTTCCCACTCGCTTTCTCATACCGCTTAAGAATTCTCTTTATCTCCTCAACTTGATCCATTGATGCTTTACAAAAAAAATTGAATCATCGGCAAAGAGTAAGTGTGTAATACTAGGTGCATTCCTGCACACTTTATGGCCTTTGGTTCTCCCCGCTTCCTCCACCTTTCTCATAAGAGCCAACAGTCCTTCCGTTACGAATAGGAAGAGATAGGGAGAGATCGGGTCACCTTGACGAAGCCTATGGCTAGGCTTTACCCATCCCCTCAGCTGTCCGTTCACAATAAAAGAGAAGGTGGCAGACTCTACACATCTCATCACCATATCGACACAGTTCATTTGGAATCCCAGCTTGAGCATTATATTCCTTAGGAAAGACCATTCCACTCGATCATATGCCTTAGCCATGTCAAGCTTTATCGCTATTGAACCCTTCTTTCCTTTGTCATTATGCATGGAGTAGAAAATCTCATAGGCTATAAGAATGTTATCGGTGATGAGACGGCCTGGCGTGAAAGCACTTTGTGTCTCATCGACTATTTTTGGAAGCACAACCTTGAGTCTATGCGTGATTGCTTTGGTGACAATTTTATAAAGAACATTGCACAAACTTATAGGTCTGAAATTAGCCAGAGAGGATGGGTTGTTTACCTTAGGGATGAGAACTACGTTAGTGTGATTAATACCTTCTGGGATTTCGCCTCCATGAAGGATCTGCTTCACCACCCGAATCACATCTCCCTCAACTATATCCCAATGCTTCTGAAAAAAATAAGGATTGTGACCATTCGGGCCCAGGGCCTTGTCCGGATTCATGGCCATAAGAGCACCCTTAATCTCTTCATTTGAGTAAGGCATATTCAGCATTGTATTAATCTCATCTGTCACCTTCCGTTCCACATTCTCTAGAACTTCCTCAACGCCTTCACAACCCTCAGTTGCAAACAGCTTGGTGAAATAATCTGAAATTACTTTCTCTAGCTCCTCTTCCCCTTCTGCCCAAGTGCCATCCTCTTTCTCAAGATTTTTTATGTTATTAGTCACACGTCTGGCAGTCGCCCGAGCATGAAACCATCGGGTGTTAGCATCACCATGTTTTAAGAATTGGACCCGAGATCGTTGAGCCCAGAAAATCTCTTCCTTCTTCCGCATTCCACTAATCTCCTTCAGTAGATCTGCTCTTTCACCATAGTTCTTCGTCACCTTCAGCCTAGCCTCGAGTTCTCTTATCTTCTTGGGAATGCTTCCATATTTCTCTTCACTCCATGTTTGAAGCGCTTTAATGCATCGAGTCTTTTTGGTATAAAGTTTCTGCCATGCATCATCACATCCCCATTTCGCCCATGCTTCCTGGATAGTCTCTCTACAACCTTCATCTTCCAGCCATAGGTTCTCAAATTTAAATTGTTTTTTCTTTGCCCTTCCCCTCCTTTTGTCTCCCGTTGTTTTCAAAAGAATGGGGAGATGATCAGACAAGTCCTCATTCAAGTGATATACTATTGCTTCCGGATGCATTGCCATCCACTCGTTCGTTGCGCAGAAGCGATCAAGTCTCTCCTCAATTAACCCATCTTCTTCTCTTTTGTTGCTCCACGTGAAATCATAACCTTTGTACCCCAGATCAAACATCCCTACTTCTTCTATGGTGTCATAGAAAGTATCCAGCACACTTTGAGCCTTCTGAGGACCACCCTTCTTCTCAAGGTTGTAAAACACTTCATTGTAATCCCCTCCCACAATCCAAGGTAGGTTAGAGTGAGTGTGAAGGTCTCGAATGAGATCACATGTCTTTGTTTTTTGACTCCCTTTAGCCCATCCATATAAGCCTGTAAATCGCCAAACTTCTCCTTGGTCCTCCTTGACTTGAATGTCGATGTGGTGTATAGAGCTAGACATAAAGGTAACCTGGGTTCCTTTCTTCCATAACATAGCAAGACCTCCTGCTCTCCCTCTAGCATCCACACTAATTCCTTCATAATCCTTCAGCCTCCTTTTTACTTCCATCATCTCTACACAACTTCTTTTTGTCTCCGATAGAAAGACAATAGTCGGTGATCTCCTCCGTAAGAATTTACAAAGGTCCACAACTGTCGAGGGATCACCTAGACCTCGGCAGTTGTGACATAGCAGAATCATTGATGTAGGCGGGGTTGCCGTGCAACCTCCGCCTCCATGAAAAAATGGTTTTCGTCTTCTTGTGTGTTGTGAGAGCCATTACCCTCCTGATCTCTCCCCCCGTTTCCCCCTTCCACCCTCTTCCTTTTGAAGACTTCCATCCCTACACTTACCTCCATACTCTCCCCTTTCCACGTTTCATTACTATCTCCTTTTCGAGAGATCTCATCAGTCTTTACTGTATTATCATGGACCTTACTTGTCAGGAATTGCAGTTTCTGTTTGGCTTTTGTTTGGGAAGTTTTCCCCTTGATAGACATGTATAATTTCCTTTCCTCCATCAATTCTATCTCGGCACCTCTTCTCTTTGACTTCATGGGGGACGCCTTCAACCAATTACCATATTGCAGTTGGTCCGGTGGGGTTGCTGGGTCAACTTCCGTACAATTTCGAAGCACATGTCCCAATATTCCACAACCATGGCAGAATTCAGGAAGTTTAAGGCATTTAAATTGTATCCAGATGGATTTCCCCCAATCTTCACCATCAAGCCCCTACGCA
Organism: Portulaca oleracea; assembly: GCA_029582165.1. NCBI lineage: Eukaryota > Viridiplantae > Streptophyta > Magnoliopsida > Caryophyllales > Portulacaceae > Portulaca > Portulaca oleracea. Next base: position 15,949,352 of record CM055881.1, read on the forward strand.
AGGGTTTTGTCACATCCACCTCCACTTTGAAGCATAAACTTCTATCCGCCCCCATCATATTCTCCTCCTCACAAGTCACAACCAGTAAAAGTCCCTATCTTGTCCCCCAAGATCTTCGCAAAGGTCGGAGTTTGTCGTACCGCCGGCACTCATATGCTTTTGCCCAGAGTCGGACAGTCTTGAATTCAATCTCCGAAAATTGCTCCGTCCCTTGCCATTCTTGGACTAAAAGAAGCTTGCCATCGAACATCCATGGGCCTTCATTGAGGACATATTGTTTATCTTCCACCAAAAAGAATTGGAACAAGAACAGGTTGTTTGCCAATTCTCTTACCACTAATCCTTTCCTAGGTCGCCAAATATTTTTCATAACCGTTTGCAGCACTCTTGGATTGAAAGAACTCTGCGTAAACAGATGTCCTATTAGACTCAGTGCAATTTCTTCCTTTTTCTCTTCTGTCACCTCCTCGTCCACTTCTACAATCTCTTCCTAATAAAGCCCTCTCATTTGATAAAAGGAAAAAAGAGGAATCTCTAAACATTTGTTCCTAAGTCCCACTAAACCACGCATTCAGACATGTTTTTTTTAAACAGCCCAGCAAGTGGACCACGACGGACGACCGTACTACTCTTGCTTATCGGAAACCAAAAAGCCCACTATCCTATGGAGCAATAATAATAAGTAAAAATCTAAAAACTTATAAGTTTCACATAATATACCTCAGTCCCAAAATATTTATCTTTTTACCTAATTTTTTTGTCTCAAAATATTTGTCTCATTTACAATTTCAACAACTATAATTACTTTTCTACCTCTACTTAATAAATTCATTTTTTGCTTTTTACAATTCCAACAACTATAAACTTCAATTAAAGTAGAGGTATTTTGGAGAAATTACTAACTATTTACATCAATTCCCAATATGCATTGGCCTCTTCAAGTTAGATAAATAGACAAATAAAATAGGACCGAAGTAGTACTACTATATTATAAAGTATTCAAGTACCCGATGGAATTGTCACGAATGGTTTGAAATGTGTACACTGAAACAAGAGTCAGCAGGAAAAGTTCGAGGGTGGGTAGTACTTGCCGGGATTCTTTGTTACAACAACAATTGTTCAATCAGGGGGAACGCTAAATAGAGGAGGCACCACAACAAGGGAGAATAAAAATAAATATAAAAAGGGAAAATTCTGTGATTGTGAATGTGGTCAGAACTCCTGGCAATCTCACCTGGTCGAAAGGTTTATAGTTATACAGTGACTTGTGGGGCAACACACACCCTACTCAACCAAGCATTTACCGGTTTGCACCTCCTGTTTAGTTCCCTTTTACTGTTGATTTCATACTATTCACAAGCCAACTTAGTGTCAAAGCTGCTCAAGCAGATGGCGAAAGCCTGAAATGCAGACAGAGGGTACCGGTAATCCATGGTGAACATGTCCTTGCCGACTTTTCCAAATTGTAAGATAATCTTATCGTGATCTGATGACGGGGGTGGCTGTGATGAGCCCGTTGCTTGACTGGGCCCACCAGTTGATACTTGGGGTTGGGTTGCAGCGATTAGCTGGAAGTTCTTGACTGAAGCCACAGTGACCCTACCCCGGAAATTCAGGCACCAGCACTGCAACTGCTCATGCCATCTGGGGGACTTGTTTCTAAGAACCAAAGGCCTCTCTTTGCCCTCTAGATCTTCATCATCCCGGGGCCCAACAATGTCCGAGAACCGGGCACTGCTGAACTCAGCCGAGTGGTCAATACTCGATTTGGATGGCATGCTACGAAACGACTCCTCAAGATATCGCGGGGCAAGCTCTGGTTGACCTGGAACACTGCCACCTGACTCAAGGGAGGAAGCTGGGATTGAATGCATTATGCAGTTCATTCTACGTGGACCCCTTGTTCCCAAAACATTCAGCTCGTATGTCACTTGGGCAATGTTGTAGCTGCCCGTCGGCCTAGGTGAGATTTTCTTTGAGTAGAACCTCTTGCTCGTACGACCAGGCTCGAATGACTGTGTGCCGTTGTATGGTGCCTGGGTGTCGTAGACAATAAATTTGGTGCCCAAGAAATTTGACCTAAAACATGGGTTGATTGTATGGATGGTATATATTATTAGATCACTTAAGACATCAAGGTAATCCATTAACACGAATAAGCAAAGCTTAACTTTGCAGAGATCAGGAAAGAATTTATGCTATATTTGCTGTTAGGGAAAATTTCCTTGGCATTGTCAAGATAGGTGAGGAACAGATTATTATGGTTTAAACAGAGTGGGCAAAGTCAGCTAACAGCTACTCCGAAGAGACCCTTACCTTAATTTGCCAATATAAGTGCTGCTTGATCTTGATATATTATCTGCATCCATGCTAATGACATACTCTGTACAAGTGGTTCGCCTTGTTCGCTTAGCTGATAGAAGAAATTTTCCATTTTCAACAAGCAAAGCTGCAAGGGAAAGCGCAGTAGTAAATTAAGATGAATTAATAAGAATTACGCATTCAAGGGCTTTAACTTTCAGTAGAAGAAATGCATTAGTAAATAGTAATTGCAAGACTCAAGAAAGAACGAAATGAAGTTAAGATTCAAGATAAAACCACCAGTATTCCCTCTTTTCAAGAAGAAAATAAAAAAGCTCTCAATCATGGACCGAACAGAGCTTGACATAAGAGACTGTAAAATGTGGATGACAAAGGGAAATGAAGTTAAGATCCAAGATCAGCAAAATAATATTCAACAAGTAATTAGAGGCTAAGTGCCACTAAACAAATGATGGAGATAAGTACCATCCTATATTGAGAGTACAATAATATAATGTTACAATGCACAGCCATGCTATACGCTTGTGGAGGTTGACCAAAACATTCAAAATGGTCTTACTCTCTTACAGTACAAGGTAAGACCAGGCTACAACCGTCCAGAACTGGTACCTACCAAGTGCTGGATTACTCCGATTTAGAAGAAGAATATACCATGGTTATGGTCCAAGATGAGGCATTAAGAATCCACACAGGATTAGGTCTCCAAGAGTCCATCACAGATGCTTCATATAAAACCAAGAATCCACATAATAATATAGTTTTTCAGTTGTACTTATGACAGAATTAATTTCTGACAGCCATATACCATCATTTTACAGCACAAAGGTTATCGTACGGAGCAATAATTTATTATAAAGACAAATAACCCAATGTTTTGAAATCATTGATTAGACAATGAGCAATACAACAATAGAAACAGCACAAAACAAACTTGAGATGGCAGAAAATCTGTTCAAAGGAATTGGAAGCAACAGAACAAGTGACAGCACAAAAAACAAGGATGGCAACCAGCCAAACAAAAGGCAGAAAACCATCCAAAGAAAATAGCAAAAAATAGTGACCATGAGTATATTTATAGTCATATCATGTTCCTAAGCAACCGGCCCGGAAACTGGTAGAACAACACTAGGAAAAGAATGCTAATAATGTTACCTGGGCTGAGACAAAGGAAAAGTTGATAGGTTAAGTTGGATTTATCCCTCTTAATGAAGCACTGAATCATTCCATCGCGTGATCCAGGCTGCAGAGATACACAATGTCAGGAAGCCTTATGATTCAGAGATATAGAATTATTTGCAGGATATGAATGCATGGTTAGATTAAACATGTAGGCACCTGCTTCAAGGAAACTGGGAAGGTAAGCTTTCCAGAAAGCTCGGGACACATGACGATTTCTTTACACATATCCCTCCATGACTTGCAGACAGCGGCACAAGCAACAACATGCTTTCTGGCCGGCCACGTACTTTCACTAGCCTCTAATCTCTTAATTACATCACGTAATAACTCGGGTGGAAGGCTAGCCCATTTGCTATTCTGGATCACAATGGGTGGGTCATCCAACTCGTGCACTGATCCTTGGGATTTCCCTCTAAGATGTCCCGGGAGCCTCACTTCGAAGCTCCGCCTTGACAAGCTCCCCAAACTATCCCTCACGTCACGCACTATACTCCGGAATGACATGTGCTCTATTTTCAAACCCTTGTACTTTCTTCTCTGTTCTTCACCACCACAGATCAGCACTAGCTCATCATAACACACCTGAAATAAACACACCAAATATTCAAAGCTTAGGAAACAGGACAGGTACCAACAACCAGGCAAGCAACAAAAGTAGATTCTGCAGAAATAGAAAACAATCCACTAGACTAAACCCAAATGCAATATTTCCGCTTTTATATTGGAGATAATCATTCAACCCAAAAGTTTGCAAACCGCTGATTAAAAGGGCGAAATTTTCAGTGTTCAAGCAAAAACCTCGCCATAAAATATCGCTGGTCAACAATTCCTCAATAAAATCAAATACAAATTTTGGCAGCAAAGAGATAAGAAAACCCAGCTAAATTAAGAGGGTTTAGCACCAATTCTCCAGCAAAAGTAGCACTTAGATACAAACCCAGAAATTCATAGGCTGTCCAACAGCGGACGGAGCTATTACAGCATGATAAGGAACGCAATAACAAACATAAATATAAAAAAAAAAAAAAAAAAAAAAACCTTCAGTGCTTCAAAAGTCAAATATTCGATCAATCAACGCGAGAGAGAGAGAGAGATAGAGATTAACCAGAGGATGAGCACCTGGTATAGAGTTTCGTCTGTTTCTAAGAAATTTCTCAGAACCGCCCTCAAGATTCAAACTTTACGCTGGATACCTGCCAAGTTTCAAGAAAACACAAAATCAAAAACCACCCTGAAGACAAATTAGGAAGTCGGTTCCAGAAAATGAGAAATGTTCTTCTTGTTGAGAACAAATATCTGGATGAACAGGGAAATAAATCATCTCTAAAATCCAAAAAGTAGGAAACTTACAAGAGGAGTGAGGGATAGGGAGAGAAGGATCGAGAGAGACCCAAGAAGGTAGGAGAGGTAAGCGGAGAGAAGAAGCAAGAGGATTAAACTGAAAACGGAAGCATTTAAGTAGAAATTAATTCAGACCCAGATAAGAAAATGACTGTCAAAACACAAAAATCAAATCTAACAGATCAAAAAATAATTGAAGTTTTCCCAAATAGTAGCAGATTAAAGCTCACCTCTGTGAAATTTTGTTCTGGTTCTTGTAGATTTGAGATCTTTGGGCTGGCCTTCACCACACGGTTTTAGCCTCTGACCTTTCCCCACACACATCCCTCTCTTCTCCCTCTCTGTCCACCAGGCACCCAAAGGAGGACCAACACACGTTCTCTCTCTCTCTCTCTAGAAAATCCAACTCACGGGCACATTATAAACAGGTGGAGTGGAACAATATGATGATTTTTTAAAACGTTAACCATGGATGATGTTGAAATGTTAATTTTTTTTTTAAGATATTATTGTAATAGATAATGGTTTAACATTCATAATGTTAATGACAAAAGCATAGTACTGACTACTGAGTAGCAATAAAATAAATACCCACTCCCCTATCTTTATCCATCTATCAACCTAAAGGCTGAAAAAAGGCTCCTTTCTTGCTTTCCAGCCTACTTGATAGTTGACTTTTATGTTATATTGTCCTTCTAACTTCTCGTTCGTGCTCAAAGCTTAGCTTGCGTTGTGTAGTCGATCGTCGCATTTTCCTTGAATTCGGAGAAAAATTTTAGGTTATTGGAATTAAATAATTTAATCTTTGGAGTAATTTGGATACAATGGATTGGTCTTAGGAATTTGGATTCGACAAATTATGCTTAACATCTTATTAGATTGAGTGTACTTTCACCGGTTTCAACTTGTCTGAAAAGTTACTTGACAAAGGTGATTGTTAATGTAAATTATTTAAAAGGTAGAAAGTAAAGAAAAAGCACATTGATCACCACTGTAAGCTACTTTTCTGACGAGTTGAAATCCGTGAAAGTTAATTCAATCTAATAAGATGTTAAGTATAGTTTGTCAAGTCTAAATTTCATATGTTAGTTCGTCGTATCCAAATTACCCCAAAGGTCAGATTATTTAATTCCAATTTCCTAACCTTTTTGCAAATATGTTAAGGATTTATTCTTTATTCTTTAATTTGTCACCCTTAATCTAACTTCACTTTGTGTTACCTTGTCATGCAAAAGAACAACATTTGTTTTTAGATAATTTATAGTTAAAAGTTTTTATTTAACTCACATAATTTATTTAAAAATAAAAAAGAAATAAATAATGTGACATTTACCTAGAATGTCTAAACAAAAATGTCGCTAAATTTTCTAGAATAGCAAAAAATGTCACTGATTTTAATAAACTGTCATTATTACAACTCAGCAAAATAGTAAAAAATGCAAGTAAAACCTGCTATATATATATATATATATATCAAAAAATTACCTAGGGGTACCCTAATTTTTGGTGAAATGTTTTTCTGGTACCCCAACTTTTAAAAACTAATTTTGGGGTACCCTAACTTTTAGAATTAGAAATGATTAGGTGAAATTTCGGCCAATTATTTGAATTCAACGGTGAGTTTTAAGCGGGGAATTGATTAAGTGTTTTTGTAGATGAAAATGCTCTTTGTTTTCATGGACGGAAATGATTTGAATCAATCGAAGTTTCGTCGGAAATTCACCTAGTAATTTCTAATCCTAAAAGTTAGGGTACCCCAAAATTAGTTTTGAAAAATTAGGATACCAAAAAATTGTTTCTTCAAAAGTTAGGGTACCTCTAAGTAATTTTATATATATATATATATATATATATATATATATATATATATATATTCCAAAAATGCAACGAAACTTTTATTACCAACAACTCACAACGAGCCAAAAACAATTACATCTAGCTATATTGTCGTGTGTATCTAATTTCTGTACACTATATTTGCTATTTTATCAAAAAAATTTGATATTTTGGCTACCGCAAGACTTCTCCATCGGACTTAATGAATTATTATGTTGGTCATTGCCTTAGAATCTGGTTCGGCCTGGTTATGCACATGTCTGTTTCGCTCCCACCATATGTTGTAAATGTATGTTGTAAAGGTTGCTAGCAGAACCTGTTTAAATGGTCGGGGCTTGTGATTGTTGAGTAGTTTATTGCACCCATCATGCAGATTTTCGCCTTCCAGCTTGGTACCGATCCAATCCTCCAATCCTTCTCTAACATGGCCAGCAAATGGACAGGCCCAAAAAATGTGAGATGTTGATTCACGTACTGCTCTGTAGAACCAGCATCTGGTATCCTGCTGTGGAGTCCACCATCGCATCCTCTCCTTGGTAGGAAGACGATCCAAGATGCCTAGCCAAGATATGAATCTGTGTCTTGGAATGTACCCCTAGACCAGATTGATCTAGCCCAAGGCTTCTTCTCCCCCAAATTCAGTGGTATCCTTGTTTAATGGTGTATTTGTCGTCGCCCCCCTCCCCCCAATCGCCATCGCTGGTTTGGCGTGCACCCCCATTTAAAAAGTTTTTTGATTTGGTTGAGCTTTTTCATATACCAGCAACTATCTTACTTTAGTGCATAATCCCACCAGTTGGTATTTTGTAAGTATCTAGTGTGAATCCACTTGACCCACAGTACATCCTTTTTCATTGCCACGTCCCAGCACAGCTTTGCTAAACATGCTTTATTCCAACTGTGTATGTCTCTAATGTCGAGGCCACCGTGACTTTTGGGGAGATAGGCATCCCTCCAGCCTACCATATGTATTTTACGGTAATTGTTGTCTCCGCTCCAAAGGAAATTTCGACAAATAGTTACAACCTTGTCAAGCACAACCTACGGGAGCGGGAAAATGTTTGCCTAGATGCTCGTTATTCCATTAAGGACCGAGTTTATTAGAGTAACTCTCCCTGCGCAACTCATTGTCCTGAATGCCCATTGCGTGATTTTAGTAGTGATCTTCTGCACCAATGTGTTACAATCTGCTTTGGAGAGTCGGTTTGGTGTGATCGGTACTCCTAGGTACTTAATAGGGAAACTTCCTTCAGCAAAGCCCATGTAGGCTATTATATCTTGAGCCATTTGAGCCTTGAGGCCTCCAATAATGATTTGCGATTTTTGAGGGTTTGCAATTAAACCAATGGTTTCGCTGTAAGTGTTTTAGGTCGTCAAGAAGACATTGTATTGACTCCTTTTTTGCCGCACAGAGAAGGATCAGGTCATCCGGGAACATCAAGCTCGTAATCTGGTGTTTCCCGCAATGTGGATGATGTTTAAATGCGTATTGGTTGTGTATTGTCTGAGTGACCTTGTGAGGTACTCCATGGAGAGCACGAATAATAGTGGTGATAATGGATCCCCCCTGGCGCAACCCTCTTTTCCCTTCCATGTGTTTCACCATTCAAGCTTATGGAGAAGGACGGGGTTTGGATACATGTTGTGACCCATCCTCTGTAGCATAAGGGGAATTTGAGGGCAATAAGAAGCTCCTCCATGAATTCCCAGTGAACAGAGTCGAAAGCTTTGCGAAGATTGATTTTTATCATGCATATGTGAGAGACATGTTTGCGCGAGTAGCCTCTAGCTAGTTCTTGGCATAGAAGGACATTGTGTAGTAGTAGCCGACCATTCACAAATGCTCGTTGATTTAAATCAACCAAAGTAGGCAGCACCATACTCAACCTAGATGCCAATAACTTCGAGATGCATTTGTATATTACATTACAACAAGAAATGGGTCTAAAATAATTTGTTGTGCTTGGATTATTTACATTGGGAAGTTGAATCAGATTCGTCGCATTGAACGCCTTGAGCATCTTCCCCGTGGCAAAGAATTCTTGTATTGCGTCAATCACCATCTTCCGCACCTTAGCCCAGTTTTGTTTGAAGAACCCACTGGTATACCCGTCTAGGTCAGGTGATTTGCAGTTGGGGATGGAGAAAATTGCTTCTTTTATTTCCTTTTGCGTGAAACCTTTCCCAGTTGAAGTTGTTGCTCAATGGACAGGTGTGGGCCTTGCTGAGTTATACTGTGATCCAAATGCTATCGGTTATTTGCTCTTGTTCCAAGCAACAACTTGTAGTAACCCAACAGAATGTTTGCAACCTCCTAATATCCTTCTTTGACATTCCCTTAAGAGTCTTTCAGGCGGAACACATAAAGCTGCTGCCTTTTCTGTCGCATTTTGGCCATGAAGAAAGAGTTGCATTCATCTCTGAATTGTGTCCAGTCTATCTTTGATTGTTGGATTTTCATTTGCGTTGCTAAGTGAAGTATTTTTTTATAATTTTCCCGAGCTAAGTGTTCTGCTTCTTGAATGTCATTGTTCATCGGATTCTCATGGAGTTCTGTTTGAGCCCGCTCTAACTGATGCCTCGCCCTATGCACTTGACCATGTATATCATGAAATCTCTCTTTATGGAGGGTCTTGAGAGGACTTTTAAGCCTTTTAAGATATTGCTGAAGTTGTTGCATTTTATTCCCAGAGTAATTAGCACCCATCGTTGTTTCTATTATCTCTTGATACCAGCTATCATTAGCCCACATATCGCAGTATCTAAAAGGCACACGAGGCTTCTGAAAACCTGGGAAAGAGATCAAGATTGGGCTGTGATCAGATAAACTAGCCGGTTTGTTGTCAATTCTAAAGAGATCCCAGCATGTGTACCACTCTAGATTGACAAATACTCGATCCAAACTTGACCATATGGTGTTGTTCGTCCATGTGTAGAAAGCTCCATTGAAGGGGGGTTCTTGGAGACATGATTGTTCAATCCAGGAGCGAAAATCTTTAGTTTCGAAATTTTCCACAGGATCCCCTCCTAACCTGTCTTCTGGCCCCGTAATTGCATTGAAGTCAGCTATTACCAAGCAATTGTCTTCTATATTATCAGCAATATGTCCCAGTTGTTCCCAGAGCTTCTTTTGCTAGGCATTTGTGTTATGTGCGAACACAAAAGTGGCGTAAAACTTTTTCATGGTCCCCTAGTGAGTAACGAAACAATGTAGGAATTGTTCATGAGAATGAACAATTTGAACATCATATACTCTGGGAGACCACGCAACCAAAATGCGTGCTCTGTTACTGTCAGATAGGACAGTGTGGTATTTCCAGTTTTTTAATATACTACCAGCTATTGCATTCACCTTCCTTTCATGAATCTTAGTTTCCAGCAAAATAACTAGACCAATTTTATTGGTCTGCAAAAAGCAAGCAACATCAGCTTGCTTTTTGGGGTAGTTTAAGCCCCTGACATTCCAGCTTATGATGTTATTCATGAGGTGAAGAGGGATGCAATGGTATTTCCTTTTTATCACCTACCTCATTGCTTAACACCCAAAAAGAATTACTTGCATTATGTTATCGAGTTTGAGTTCTCTTCTGCGGAGATTTGTCCCGCCCAGCTGCCCTTCTTGGAGTGATGAAGCCATTCTCATCTACCCTTCTACTTCCTGCTGCTGGCGGTGTGTTCCTTATGGGGTGTTTGTCTCCTTTTGCTGTATTATGTCGTGCTTCAGTAACTTCATAAGTCATGGGCTGCTTTTCCTTAACTCACCATTCTCTCCTGATGTTATTTTTGTGCTTGCAATTTTCTTCAGTATGTCCATACATCTTGCAATGCTGACAATTCAATGGCTTCCATTCATATACAATAGGTTGCTTGTGAACCACATCCCTATCGTCAACAAAATCCACTGTTTCCAGAAAATCTCCGTCCAACCTGATATCTATGAGGACTCGAGCATATCTCAGCATCAGATTATCTTTGGTCGCTCTGTCTATCTTTATTGGAATGCCTATTAAACTGCTGATCTTACTCAGACTTGGAGCACCTCATAACTTCGGATCAAGCCCCGGAAAATTGTACCCAGATTATTACCAATGTTAGTGATTCAATCGCCATATCTAGGTTCTCATTCCATGCCTTAACCAAGAATGGTTTTCTATCGAAGAAGTAAATCCCAGAATTTAATACAACATCTCTGTCTTCCTCCTTATAAAATCTCACAAGAAAAATTCCTTTTCGTGCAAGAACTACCCTTTCAATGCCATTATTTGACCAAATACGGTTGACAAACCCTTTGATTACCTCTAATGGCGGATTGGCTCCAAGTACTGTGTATATGACTGCAGATTTCCAGAAATCTATTTCATTCTCTACATCCTCTCTATCCAACTTGGCACACTATATCCCACCAACCGTGACTGAAGGAACAAATTCAAGTTCAGTACATTCCTCCGGATTAACTAGTGAAGCCCAAGATGATTTCTTGGTCACTTTCTCCGGTACCTCATCTTCTTGCTCTTCAATTTCTTCCGTTACTGTTTTATTGGCATCTGTCCTTGATTCGTCCCTGTCTTTTCTCCCAGCAATTGCCTGAACAGATGCCGGCGATTTGGATTGTTGCCCAGAGCGAGATTGAGATCTTGATTGAACTTGGTTATTTGGCTGATTTGTCGATCTCCTTCCTCCCCTTGCCATGGCTGAGCGGCCCTAGGGTTTGCTCAGGGAAGATATGTATATATATATATATATATACACACACATATATATATATATATATATATATATATATGTAGGATTGTGGATGATAATATACTGAACTTTTGGGGTTTTGGACAATATTGCACTAAACTTTGAGGGGTGTTGGACGATAATGCACCCGGAACGATTTCGATAGTGGCTGATTTGGTGGCGATCTTACAGGACGGGCCGAAAAGATAAATTGACTGGATAATATTTAAATAAATGACATGTGAGCTAATCTAAACAACCAAAGGTGATTTTATACAATTACAACAACAATCTCTCAGTGAAAACACGTTTTGGCTAATGTGATTTTATATTTTTTTTACTCTTTTCAAAGTTGATTCCCTATGTTTATGTGTGGATTAGCTGACATGTCATAAATATGAATATTTTTGGGTCAATTCATCTCCTACATTGAGTCACCGAGTCAGCCACTATCGGAATTGTTCTGGGTGTATTATTGTTGAACACCCCCCAAAGTACAATGTACTATTATCTAAGGTTAAAGTTCAGTGTATTATTGTACAACACCCCAAAAGTTCAGTTTATTAGTATCCAAAAACCTATAGGGGAATCGGATTCTAATAACCCCTACTTTTGCAAATTGGATGACAATAATCCATACTTTCAATTTGTATTCTGGTGGTCCAAAAAAAAAATAAAATTGTATTGTAGTGGTACCAAATCTATCACCAAATTCTTTTTATTTTTTCATGCCTACCCCATATTGTTTTTGTTTTTTTTCATCCCTGTCCCCAGATAGGTAATGAAGTATAGTTGGTATAACATTTTTTAAAATTATCTTTTTGAGATTATGAGCAATTAATATGATTTTTTAAAAAGAATAAAGTTGAAAAAATCATAAAAAATAGAAAAAAAATTAAAAAAATTGGGAGAAGTGCTGTAAATTCATTAAAAATCGTGGTAAAGTGTCATACAAAGTTTTGAATCAAATGCAACACAAAATCTATGGTATTTAGGGTATACTCTCGATTATGTCCCACTACAATACAATTTTTTTTTTTTGGATCACCAGAATACAAATTGAAAGTAGTGATTATTGCCATCCAATTTCCATATATATATATATATATATATATATATATATATAATGATTTACTTTCTTTCTTTCTTTGATTACAGGTTACTTTACTTGATGTTGGATAGAGCTAGTACGATGCTTTTGGGTAATGAAATTCAAGAACCGGTTACGTGTATACCTTTTTGTTGTCCATCTTTTGCAAACGTAAGAACTTTTTTTTTCTTTTTACATACTTTTGGGTAGAGAAGTACATATTATTCAGGTGTGAAGGCTAACTTTTTTGTGTTTTTTGGATGACTGTTGAAAAGGTTGTGCATTATGTACTTAGGATCTGCAATTGTAATTATACTTTACTTTAATGTTAGTGTACAATAATGAAATTTATTTTTATATATCAATTAGGATATATATATTTTGTCAACTTTTCTTGCAAGAATAGGTCAAAACAATAAATTGTTGTCATATGGCAAGAAAATTGTGTTACAGTAGACAAAACTCAAATACTATTGCTATCTGTGATTCTTCAGGAAACGTTTTTGTTTGTATATGTTGCAATAGCCTAAATACTTAAGGTAACGTTTTTTTTGCAAGTGTTGCAATAACCTAAATACTTATGACAACATTTTTTTATACAAGTATTACAATAGCCTAAAAGTGTTACAGTAACTTCTTACAACACACACCTAAAGTAACACTTTGCAAAGCGTTGCCATAAACCTAAGGTAACACTATTTCAGTCTTAAGTAACAGTTTTAGTGCGTTGCTAAAGCTATACTTTGTTGTAGTGTAGGATGATGTGAAAGGATGAAAAGGTTGATGAAAAGGGATAAGTAAGATGATAGTCAAATACCTTCATGGAAGTATTTGGCTAAGGGGAGAGGGATAAAAAATGGGTGGCCAAATGAGGGTGATGGTCAATTGGACTCATTTAATGGCCCTTGAAATCTAAGGATGCTTTAGCGAGCAGTAAAGTTATGGTGGAAAAGGAATTGGTATGTAGGGATGTAAGGACGATTCACTAGATGAGGTGGTGAACCGTTGCAGGCACAAGTAGTCATGAATCCATACAAGGATGTGAACACACTAATCATGCAATACATGAGTGAGCTGAATTGGGATGTGTGGATGACTCTATAGAGGCAAAGGTGAACCCGCAAATACATGTGGTGGAGGAGACAATTAATATGTCTTGGATGAGGAGGGATGGTCAGAATGAGTGAACTCATCTCATAGGAGGAGAGATGGTAAGATCGTTTTAGATATGGAGGGTGATTAAAGTTTGACAAAAAGAAAAAGGAGGATTCATAATGGTGAAGCACATGAATGCGTTAGTGACCTCAAAATCCAGGGTTTACTCCTTTTGCGTAGCCTAACAGGATCGCATTTTCAAGCTAGTATCTCTTTATTGCTTTATGACTCTCCTTTTGCCTAGCCCACCCAAATGGGGTTTTCGAGATAACATGTCTTTATTCACTCTTTAAGAGACCAAGTTCTTCTATCACATATGGTTCTCTTAAGTGAATGATAGTGGTCGAACTTCAAAGAGGTTCTCCTAAGTATTCGATGTGGAATCAGGTCGATCGTGATTCATAAGGTGCAACTTGATATTGACGCCTCAAGGAGGGCTTCGTAAGGTAGGTTTGGTGGGTATCGATGGATGTTTTGTGAAGGCTTATTTGTAGTAAGGTGGTTTATGGATGCAAGGGTTTAAGGGTCTGGTGAGGTGTATGGTTATGAAGTTTAGAGGCTTGGGCAGGTGTGTGGACATGAAGGCTTAGGATAGATGTGAAGGTTAGGGTTGTAAGGCTTGAGAGAAAGACGTTTATGGGGTTTTTGGGTGTGTGCAACGACTAATTCTGCCTTTGGTTTCTCATTCTCCTCTCTTTTTTCTGTTGGTATATTTCTAGATGTGAACTACCCAGACGAGGCTTACTCTTCCAGCAAAGGTTTTCCCATGTGCAAACAAAGTGCTTAAGGGACATGAATTTCGCGCCACTCATGCCAACTAGTGTTGGTGGACCAACGAGGAACTCCTTTTCTTTTATTTTTATTTCCCTTTTTTACCCCTTTTTTGCTTGTTTCTCTTTAGCGTTTCTATTTTATGAGTACCATTTTTACTATAGTTCCTGATGATGTTTGTCACAACACACTTTTTGGTTTAGGTTTGGATGAGGGGAATGATAGGGTTGGTGGACGTGAAGGCTTTTCAGGTGATAGGTTTGATGTAGTGGATAGTATGGTTAAAGCAGGTATAGGTAGTAGGTAAGGATATGATACAAGAGATAAAGGGTGATACATGTGTAGGCATGGTGAAGGTGGGAAGGAAATTGGTAATGTAGGAAAGGATAGGATGGGAAATGACTGGAGTTGAGGCCCCCTATCCTAAGCATGTTTGTTTACACTGCGAGATGGTGTGGAGATATTCACTTTAAGAGACTGTTGGTTTTGGTCTATTATGCTCTCTCCTTTTTCCCAACCTGTTTGATGATGGTGTAGATTGGCTTCTCTTACTCTCTTTTTTCTTTTTTTTTTTTCCTTTTTGATTTCTCTCCTATTGCCCAACCTATTCAATGATGGTGTAGGTTGGGTTCTCTCTTAATTTGTTTTTTCTCTCTTTGTTCATTAACCCTGGATTCTTAGGACATGAGAATGATGAATGAGAATGTGGAGGAAGTGAGGAGAGATAGGTTTACAAGACATAGATTTGGAGGAAAGTGAATAAATGAGTGAGCTTTTCAACTTAAGTTAAAAGTTCAAACATGAGATTTTTTTTTTAAGAGACAAGAGCATATTCACAGTTAAAGAAGACAAGAGTCATAACTGAATAAAGTCCTCTTATTGAACCTCAAAAGACGAGTACATTAAGGAATGCCTCAGTGCTAACTCTGACTTTGGAAATAAAATGCTAGAAGATAATGAACCTAGCTAACGCTATGTCTTTCTTTATATCGTCTCCGTTATTTGCAAATTGATCTTGAAGCAATCTCACTTTAGCCGAGATTTTGTGCTGCTTTTCGCAGAGGCAGGTTTCCTGATTGGATCATGTCCTCAAGTTTGTTCTTGAAGATCCAACGATTCTCAGTGTCGTGACCCCTAATCAATGGTAGTTGCAAAATTTTTTGGGGTTTTAGTTCTTTGACTTGACTTCTGGCACTATCTTAGGCAAGGGCAACACACTTTTTCCTTGTTTGAAGAGTTGTTTAAAAGCATGAGCATAAGTGGTGTCCATAAGGGTTTATGAGGCATACGCACCATACTTCTTGGTGGCGTTGGTCTCCAAATTTTTAGGGGAGTTGCTAGTGGTACTAGTTGGTCTCCTACTAGATATGGTATTTCTTCCCCTTTGGTAAGGAAGTTGCCTCTGTGTTGCTTGATTCTATCTCAACGCATCCTTTAAGACAATTGTAATCGTTAACAAACATTTCTCTCTTTCCTTCAGAGACACTCATAGGTCCTATCTCATCATCAAGGCCTAACTTCTGATTGATTTTAAGACAATTTCAAGGATCATTGTTCTTCGGTTGTTGTTTATACTTCAACTCTAGGTCATGGGTTTTCTTATCTAACATGCCTTACATTTGATTCTAAGAACTCATTGAATTATTTGGCAATTAAGGGAGTGTTTTCTTCAGGTATATGCCACTCCTATGTTCGGCCATGGTTGATGTTGCAGTCTTTGCAGGTTATGTGATATGGCAGGCGTAAATGGTGAAGGATTCCTACCCTGCTTATGTGGAAACTCAAGGGTTTACAAGACTACCTTGAAACTTTACTACCCAATGCATATATGGCCTAGTGGACCTATATGGGACTTCTTAATGCATACTCGACGCTGTAGCCACCGGGTTTTGTATCGGCAGATTCCATTCAAAGGAATCGGACCCAAAATAGGCCACCAAGGCCCGCGGGCCTTGGCCACCACCATGAAGCGACCCAAGACACAGAAGAACTCAAAAGTCATTGGGCCTTCCTCAATCAAAAGCTACCGGGCCAACCCACTACAAAGAACCTTCATTTTCCGCCCTTTCCACATACATGCGCCCACCATTTCGTATCCCATTTTCTCCACACATCTCATTGGCCTTATTTCTTTTGATGAGAGTAAAGTACACATCATAAGCTTTCTGACGCCTTTTGAATCGCCTAAATCGGAGTCCGGATAAAGAAATTATGATCGTTTGAAGTTGGCTTAGGAAAAAAAGAATCCCAAGCGGCCTTGCTCAGTTCCCAGGCATGCGCCAAGCCCAAGAAAAAAGGAAGGCCTGACGACCTTCCTATTTCCCTCAGGCTTCCAAACGGGCCGAAAGAAATCACGCCCATCGCATGGAAAATAGGAAGGCCCGGCGACCTTCCTCAATTCTACGGGCCGGGAACGGATTGCCACGCTGGCAATCTGTGCGCTAATTAAATCAAAGGCCTGGCGGCTTTCCTTTGAATCTCAGATTTTGCCGCCAACTTTTTCCCTTAACTCCATTGCTATCTCATGATCATAGCCCTTGATCTTTGACTTGTGATATTGAGGATGGCCGAAGGGCCTTGCTATTTGTCCAAAGGGCATGATCTTTGGATCATGCCTCCCCTCCTTCCATCTTCACCACCTCACCTCTCACCTATAAATACCCCCCATTCTTCCATTCATTTCATCAACTAATAACATGAACATTTTCCACCAACTATCATCATCCACACTCCTCAATTCTCTACTATCTTCCATCCTTTTCTATTCTCTCCATCATCACTATCATAGTCCTCTCCCATGCTTCATCCATCTTCTATACTATCATCCACATTACTTCCTTGAATTCATCTTCCACAACACCAAAAAGCCTTCATTCCAAGTTATTATCAAGTCACGATCAAGGATCCATCATAAGGAGTTCAATCTTCCATTCATCCTATTGAAGTTTCAAGTGAGGTTCGTTCATCCTTTAAGTTGCAATAATGTAGTTTATTTTATGTAAACGTGATGCTTTTACATTTTGTAAAACCTTCATTCTTCTATTTCATTTGCATGTTCGAATAATAACTTCGTGAAATTTATTAAAAGTTCCCCTGCTCAATTTCATTTCAAGTTCGATTTTAATAGAGTCTATTTTCTAATAGACGGATTCAAGAATAATTTTAATTCTCAAATTCGTAACCTTGCCCCCGAACGTAGAATTCGGACTCGTAGACCGGAGTCATTTTTATTATTTTATGTAGTTTATTTTATGTAAATGTGATGTTTGTACATTTTGTAAAACCTTCATTCTTCTATTTCATTTGCATGTTCGAATAATAACTTCGTGAAATTTATTAAAAGTTCTCCCTGCTCAATTTCATTTCAGGTTTGATTTTAATAGAGTCTGTTTTCTAACAGGCGGATTCGAGAATTATTTTAATTCTCAAATTCGTAACTGTAACGTGGTTTTGTAACCCCGGTTTTTATATCGTTCTTCTCGAGGAGCTAGGGGCCTTGGCTAAGAAACTTGGTCTAAGGTCGGGTTAAGATTTCTAGGGTAGGGTAATGGGTTGAAAGAGGGTCACAAAGCGGGAAAACAAACTAAGGTCAGTCATGGTGAAACAATGGGTTTCGGGGGCTTTTCGGGATGCAAACAGGAACAAGGAGATAGGTTTTGCAACAAGAGAACAAGAAGAAAGAAAATCAAGTGGCAATTCCGTTAGAAAATACCCACCGAGCTTCCTCTTTCGAGGATAGTCCGGATTAACTTCCCCAAAGTCCACCACGGACCCGAAGGGTTAATAAAACGGAATTCCCTAGTTAGTCTCTACTCATTCTCATGAGCGAGTACTAACTATCCCAATTCCAACCTTCCAACACAAGTGTTGGATGTATTCGAGAGCTTTCGGACCCAAATACACCCCACTTGAGGAAAGGAAAGGAGTGGGAAAGGTAATTTCCCAACTAATTACTCACTAAAATTGCTAACGCATGCCTAATTACCCATTCACACCCTTAATTACCCCCTAACCCATTAGGGTTCTAGCCACTACCCATCACAACTATGCTAACACCATCAATAAAACCAACCCTAAGCATGATTTCTATCATCAAACAACAATCAAAAGACAAGTAACACAAATAAGAGATAATCAAAGCAATTAAAAGGCAATTAAAGCAATTAACAAAGTAAAGTAGAGTTAAGGGAAGAAGAAACTTATCAAATGCTGTAAAAGAGCAAGGAAGAACAAGGGAAAGGATGATCCAAAGCAATCTCTCAATTGTTGAATCCTCCAATCTTGAATAAAATCCAAATTACACCAAAACCCTAAATTAATCTCTCTCTAATCTCTCTCTAAAACTTCACTAATCCAAGCTAAAATCTAAGTCTAAGAGTTAGTGTGTAATTCCTAGACCATCCCCCAAAAACGCAGCCAAGGAGCTTATTTACACAAGGCGAAAAGACAGCCCAAAACGCAGCGCACAAGGCCGAGAAAATCGCGCAGAAACAGGGGACCGCATGTGCGGTCTAGGATACCGCAAGTGCGGTCTCAGCGAAGAGGGTGAGGTGATTTTTGGGCGTTCGAGAGATAGCGAGTGCTGTCCTGGACACCGTAGGTGCGGTCTTCTCCTGGCCCCATAGGTTGCGGGCGCGACCCCTATGGTAGCGGGTGCTACCTCCTCCCAGCTGACAATCCACGACTGACTTTGAGCGCAGGTAGCGGGCGCTACCTACAGGGTAGCGGGCGCTACGCTGGCGAATTCCATAGGCGACTGTTCGCTTCGTAAGATAGCGGGTGCTGTTCGGGACCGCAGCTGCTGTCTCCGTTTGTCCAGCCGAGGTAGCGAGTGTCACTAGTGGGGTGGCGGGCGCTACCCTCCTGTTTTCTTCCCCCTTTTGCTTTCTTCTAACCAAGGCATATAATGCCCGCTACACAGATCGTAGGGGGTGTTACCTCACTGATTTGCACCAAATGAAGGGAAAGTGGTCCCGGGTCAACTCCGCTTCGACTCTCGGTTCGGCTCGGCTCGGCTCGGGTAATCATCCGGAATTCCCTAAAAAGCCTCATTTTAGCCCATATTTCTTGTTTTTGCTCCAAAAGTGCGAAAACCTACAAAACAACTAAAACACAAGTAAAAACAAAGGAAAAGACTCGGAAACGAGTCAAAAGAGCAAGTAAAAAGGCGTTATTTAGGCCCAAAATCGGGACTAAACACCCCCCATACTTAGACTTTTACTCGTCCCGAGCAAAATAAAACAAAAACAAATAAGAAAACTAAACACCAACTCCTCTGTCGTGGGAGGAAATGAGTGCATTTAGCGCATGCACCAAGCCCTTTAAACCCCCAGGCAGCCCAGGTGAACGAGGTGGTCTCGTGAGGGTTTGTAGCGGCTATACCCACAAAAGCCAAAGAAAAAGGAAAAAGAGGAGAGAAGAGGTGAAAAACCAAAACAAATCTCGAAAAATAGAAAGAAAGAAAGAACTTGCTTGTTAAAAGAATCAAGCAATCAACTACAAGAAATCAATGCTAATCAACAAAAAGAAGCGGATATAAGCATATCAAGGACACCTAATCCAAAGCATTGCCAATCTTAGATATTTTCGACTCCCAAATGCTTCCTACAAGACAAGGTCCTTTGGGCGCAAGTGCTTTTGTATCCTAGTTGATTTCGATTGATCCGAAGCAAAAATCACCACCCGAGCTAATTTCAAAGCGAACAAGATTAGCGAAGAGTCGCCCTTGGCTTGGTGAGGGCCGCATGAAACGCAAGGAAAGGCTCCTCACTTTATTAGCAATAAACTCTCTTTTGGGTTCGGTTTTAGTAATGCCAAACATTTCCGATTTAGCTTAGAGTCGGCGTTAGCTTTTCGGGAGTTGAACGACCCATAACGGGGTTTACCGTGTGTTAGTCGAGTGGTTTGTAAGACCACGGTTTTATCGTTCTTCCACAGGGAGCTAGGGGTCTTAGCTGCAACTAGTTGACTCTAGGTATGGTTTTCGATCATGAAAGGATGATAGAATTTAGGGTAAAAACAGCACAAACACACTATGTTCAGTCAAGAAGGTAAAACAATGGGTGTCGGGAGACTTTCGGGATGCAAACAGGAATGAGGAAATGGGTTTCGCAACAAGAGAGTAACGAGAAAGGGAAATCAAATGGTAATTCCGTTAGAAAATACCCACCGGGTTTCCTCTTTCAAGGATAGTCCGGATTAACTTCCCCAAAATCCATCGACAGACCCAGGAAAGTTAATAGAACGAAATTTCCTAGTTAGTTTCTATTCGCTTTCGCGAACTAGAATACTAACTATCCTAATTCCTACCTTCCAACAAGCATTGGATGTATTCGGGATACTTTCGCACCCAAATACATCCCACTTGAGGGAAGGATAAGATTAGGTAGTTGATTTCCTAACTAGTTACTCACTAATATTGCTAACCCAAACCTAATCACCCATTCACACCTTTAATATCTCCCTAACCCATTAAGGTTCTAGCCACTAAACATCCTAACTATCATGATAATAACATTAACAACTTCATTCATGCTTAAAAGAGTGAACAAGATGACAATAAACATTCAACAATACCAACACTATCAATGATAACAAAAACAGAGATTAGTAAATAAGCAATAAATTAGAGAGGGAAAGGTTAAGAAATGCTCATTGATTGTGATGACAAGGGAGAAAACTTCAGAATAATAAAGCTCCAATGCTCCAAAGTTCAGAATAATCTTCAAACTTGCAATAATAATCAAGAGAATCCAATACAAAAACCAATAATCTCAGCAAAGCTCTTCCTTAATCACTCTAATGTAAGGCTTAAAATGTGATAAAGAGTACTAAAGTATCATAAAAGATAGATAAAAGCTGCTGTCTAGATTGTGTTTAGCTAAAAAGACCTAAATACCTTAAATAGTAATCAAGGTTGTTACTCTAACTCATCATTTTACACAACAGACAAATCTGGCCCGCAGGGGACTGTGGGCACGGTCAAGGTGACCGTGGTCACGGTCCTGCGTAAGGTAGGCGATTTCTTCTCTTCGCTTCGCATCACCGTGGGCACGGTCCCCATGCACCGTGGTCACGGTCTAGGCGATTAGGGATGACAACTTTTTGCTCCTTCGCACCGCTGTGGCTACGATCAAAGGAGACCGTGGCCACGGTCTAGTTCGGCCAGCTTCTTCCTTGGGCAGGGTAGGATCCCACCGTGGCTACGGTCAAAGTGACCGTGACCACGGTCTATCTCGGGTGGCAAGGTCTCTTCCCTTGGTCATGGTTCAATCACACCGTGGCTACGGTCAAGGTGGCCGTGGCCACGGTCTCTCTCGACCACAGTTTCCTTCAGAGTACTCTTCAACCGTTGCTTCCGCTTCCGTTGCCTTTCGACATGACCAGCCCTTCTAATCCGCTGCCTTTGGCACGACAAGGGCTCGGGGAATCTTAGGGAATCTCGGGATTCCCAAGATTGGTGCAAAATTGGCCCATTTAGAATCGTTTTGAGTGAAACCCGTCGGAAACTACAAAAGTAACTAAAACGCATTAAAAGTTATTAAAACAAACTACGAAACAAGTCAAAAGCCTAAGGATTTAGGCGGTATTTAGACACGAAATCGGGTCTAAACACCCTGCCAACACAGGCTTTTCCATACGCCTCATCATCACGAACGATGGAGGTTTAAGGGGTAATAGCGCCGCGCCGGTAATACTAGTCCCATGTAGGTCGACTAACTTTATGCTGGTTTATGCCGGATTCGACCGACACAAAACCAATTAATTCATTTTAATTAAGCTTCACTTTTTCAACAAGGTCAAGGGTGAAAAACTAAGGTCTCACGGTTTCAAAAAGAAAGTGAAAAAATAAGAACCTCATTTTGCATTCGACGAAGGGAATCTAATTAGATGAGTCATGGCAACACCCGGACTAGGGCCTATAACGCTCCTACCGGCTTCTTTTAAGAAGATTAACAACGACTTCGAGCCATTGACTATGCGATTCTAAAAACAAGGCAAAAACTAAAGAAAAACATAAAACTTTAGGGGTTTTTCACAACTTTTCTCCCTTTTTCTTTTCTCTTGTCACAAAATTTTTCAAATTTTAGCCTAAAAAGAACAAAAGGAAAATAGAAAGCTAGGTGATCTACCCTTGAAACAAATATAACTCACCCCCTGTGGACATTTTTCCTCGCCGTTCGGGGTTCCGAACGTCCACGTTGGATTGGGGTGTGATTTGGTGATTTGTGCTGGGGTTTAACCTTTGAAAAACTCTTTTAAGGAAATCAAACTTATATTTCATAAATAATATTTTTGTAAAATCACTTTCCCTTTACTTAGGCATTTTATGAGTCATTGAATTAAACTTTTAAGAGTGAACATCCACTTGTTCCAAACTCTTCTAAATTTAACCCAATTTGCTCATTTAAATGTTAGGCTAGGAAGAGAGTGATTTATGCAACTATTATTTAGAAATATAAGAGAGAAAACCCTAAAGTTGCATCGATACATTGTGAAACCATGTTAACCATAGCTTATGCAATCTTCGATGTATTTTAGTTCGAAATGGGAGTCGTCACATGACTTTTTAAGAGAAAAGCCAAGACAAAACCAAAGAGAAAGAAAGAAAGACTCCGCCTGCGAAAACCTAAGAATGGATCTGGGGGTAAGGCTACGAACTCGAAAAGTAAACTTTAAGAGTTCGCCTCTCACAAAAGGAAAGACTCTACTAAAAGTTTAAGAATGTGCTTTCGATAAAGTTTGCAAGGGAAATGAATGAACACTTTATAGAATTATTTCATTGAACATGCAAAAGAATAAAAGAAAGATAGGTACATAATATACAACACATTATTTACATAAAGAACACTTAGAAGCTTACATTATGTCTTTTGAAGGGAAGCCTTGCCTAGCCTTTGTTGTAGTAGCCTTTGGATGCCTTGAATACTCCTCTTGAATATGCCAAAATGGTGCCAAAAGTGGATGGGGAAAAGTATGGAAAAGAGATGAGAAAAAGGGTAGGAAAATGCTCTTTTTGGTGGTGTTTTGGGTGGTAGAAAGATTAGGCTTTTTGTGGGGTTTTTAGGGTTTTATGGAAGGATAATGAAAGGAAGATGAGAATGGAGATAATAGGTCTTAAAGAAGTGGAGAAATGGAGATAATAATGGTAGGAAAGTGATGAAGAAGGATAGGAAAAAGATAGGGAATAGGATAGGAAGAAAGGCTCTTTTTATGATGCTTTAGGATAGTTTTGTGGGAGATTTATGTGGAGATGAGGGAGGATAGGATGAGAGTATGGATTAGGGGATTGAAGAATATAGAAGAATGGATATTATGATGGTAAGAATGTGGTGTAAAAGATGATAGAAAAGGTGTAGGAAGAAAAGGGCTTTTTCGTGGGTTTTTGGTGGTATTTTAGGATGTTTTTGTGAGGGTTTTATGTAAGAATAGTGGGGATATTATGGGAGTATGGATTAAAGGGTTTAAGAGGATGAAGATAAGGAGATTAGGGTAATAAGAGAATGGTGGAAATATGATAGGAAAAGAGTGGTAGAATGATGATACTAGAATAGAGATTAGAGAGATGATGAAAGAATGAGAGAGTGGATGAATGAGAGTGTAGGAGGGGAAGAATGAGTGAATGATTTAGTGAGTTTGGATACAACAAGAGGGGGTATTTATAGGTGTAGGATAGGATTAGAATACATGATCATACATGCACATTCAGACCCTCGGACTTGCGCAATTGACTGGGACAGACAACTAGGTGGCAAGGAGAGTGTTCTTGGTGGTCGGTGGAGCTGGAAGGCTGAATCTACGGTGTGGACAACGTGGAGGCCGACCGAACTATGCAAAAGGGAGGGATGAACCTAATTTCCTTCATGCATTCTAGGACGGTGAGGATTTGAATGGGATGTATTCGAAGTCAGCTGTTCATACTGGACGGTGGAAGCTTATTTGATGTATATGAGATGTCTTTGAATGCTTTTGTGAGGATTTGATCTTGAGACCTCTTGGTGGCATTTTGCATGTGATCTTTACTTAGCCTTTGCGTGGCTTGCATGGCTAAATGAAGCTCAATTGCTTACGTAAAGATCATACATGCAATAGGCTAGGAAATTCACATGTAATTGTGCATGTGTGCTCGTCCGAACTTGGGCATGTTGAGTGCATGCGAGGAACTGTCTTGGCTCAGTTTTTGTTCGGCTTTGGCTTCCCTTATTTTCCTTATTTTTTAATTTTCTAACTAAAAATACATTAAAAAGAAATAATAAAAATTACATTTAAAAGTATATAAAATCTATGCTAAAATCCGGTGTCAAGCTTATCCAACGACTTCTTCTTCTTTATTTCTACTTCATTTTTATACAGGAATGCTATGTATTTATGTGCCAAAATCTGGTGTCTACACCCCCCACACTTAAAATGCCACAATGTCCTCATTGTGGGAAGGGTGTCACTTGAAAGGGTAGAGAACCTACAAAAAGAAAACAAGCAAAAACAACTAGCAAGCAAGTGGTGGCGACCGGCGCCCGTACGGCTCCAACAACAAGATAAACCCAAAAAGCACATACTAGGGGTTCGCCACCAAAAGAAAAACCAAGCATGCATCATGGATAAAAAAAAAATATAACACATTCAAAGGGAGTGGAAAGAGGTTACCTCGAGATCTTCAAATATAATAATCTCAATCCACGATCCAAGAAAATAGAGCAAAGGGTTAGGATATTCAAGCAAAAACAACCAAAGCTCGTAAGATCCCCATGCAAGATTAAAAACATGAAAAAGAAACTAGCTAAGAAAAACTAGAAATTAACTCAAAAGAAAGAATTAAAAGAATGGGTTCCCTCCCATAGAGTGCTTGTTTAAGGTCCTGAGCCTGACCCAAATACTTACTTGATTCTCGAAAGGCGTGGTGTGCATGAGAGAAGCATGGTTAGCTTTTTCCACCAACTCTTCTTACTTCTCCTCCCGCGCACTCTAATAGAACTCATGAATAAACCGGAATGATCCTTCGGTGGTCTAGCCAACTCCGAGAGAAGCAAAGGTAAGACCTCCTAAAATTATTCCACCAATGTTTCTTCTTCCTTTTCCATCGCTTCCTCTTCTTGCGCAAATATGGAGCACACTCCTTGGAGACTTAATAGGTCGGATAGAATGAGAAGATAACCCCGACTTGATATTTAGTGATGTGCCGGGCCTCAGACCATTGAAAACCGTCTCTCTCACTTTTTTATTCTCGATATATGTTTCACCCAAGGCAATCTCCCTCCTCAAAGGTACGATGTTGAGGAAGTCTCCATGAGAGGTGAAACCATCTCCATGAAGTTCAAAATGAATAGGCTCAGGGTGATTTTCTCCACCCCAATCATCCAGTTCCACAACAAGTAAGCACGGCTCCTCTTGATGCTCATCCATAATACCAACCACTGCATTGACTTTAAAGCGTGACTCCTTGTGAGGGTTCCTTCTCGAAGGATCAAGATCAAAATCAATATGTTCTCTCCCCACATGAAGAGACAATCAGCCTCTTTTTACATCTATAATTGCTACCGTAGTGGCCAAGAAGGGTCGACAAGAATAATAGGACTTCTCCAATCCTCATCCATCTCCAAAATAACGAAGTCACAAGGGATAAGGAAACTCCCCACTTGAACTGGGATGTCTTCAAGTATTCCCAAGGGCTTCCTAACAGTTCGATCAACAAGTTGCAAGCTAATAGCTGTAGGGGTCAAGTCATCACGGTTCAACTTCTTACAAATTGAGTGTGGCATGACACTCACACTTGCCCCCAAGTCACATAGTGCATTATCAATTCACATATCACCAATTAAGCACGGTATAGAGAAACTACCGGGATCGAAAAGTTTCCCGGGAGTTTTATTCCCCATAATGGCATTGCAACTGATTGTGAGATGAACGGTCGACGATTCTTTGATTATCCTTTTGTTTGTCAAGAGGTCATTAAGGTGTTTCTTGAAAGAAGGGACATCCATCATAGCATCCAAAAAAGGAATATTAACTTGGAGCTTCTTCAACATATCAATAAATCGCACAAACTTCGCCTCATCTTTATGTTGAGTCAATCTCCCAGGAAAAGGTACTGGTGGTTTATATGGGACAGGTTTCTCCAATGGTTTTTCATAATTATCCTCCCTCAAGATTTCTTTCCCTTTCTCTCGTCTTTTCTCAATCTCTACTCTCTCTTCCAACTTCTCTTTTTCCTCATCCTCGGCTTCACTAACCACAACATCATTCTGCTTCTCCTCTACTATATTTTGCTCAACTCCTAAGTCCTCCTCTTCAGTACTATCCACCACAACTCCCTTATTTTCTCCTAAAGATCTCTCTCCTTCCACATTCTCCTCCACCACCATAGGTTCTTCAATTTTTCTTCCACTCCTTAGGGTAATAGCATCAGCTTGCTCCCCTTGGATAGGTTGAGGTTGAATGGGTTGAGAAAGGTATATTTGTTGAGCAACTTGGGTCATTTGGGTTTCAAGGTCTCTAAGACGAGTCTCCTCACTTTCTTGATTAGCCACAATTTGTTGCAACAACTTTTCAATCATAGAATCTCGGGATGGTTGAGAAAATTGAGGTTGTGGGATTGGTTGATGTGAGAACTCTTCTTGAAAATATGCATAATGATCATAAAATTGAGAAACAGGATCGAACACAGGATTGGCAAATGTGGTATATCTAGGATCATAATTTTCATAAGAATGGGAATAAAGTTGGTTTGAATAGATAGCATTGACATGCTCTATTTGACGATACTCCGTACATTGATGCTCAAGATGTGGACCAAAACACAATTTACAAGTATGCATAATAGGAATAGGAGTAGATGCAAAGGTTTGAATACCTCGGGCTAGGTTCAACTGGTTGGAAACTTCATCATTCACCATCTTCTTCTGCAAATCAAGGACCGTAGCCATTAGAAGCTTGATAGTGGGATTGTGTTCCAAAGAAGAATCACCATTTCTTGAATTTTGGCCGCCTCCCTAACTAGGAACATTATGAGATAGCTCATGAAGAAAAATGTTGGCTTCCTCCACAGTCTTCTTTAAGAACATCCCTCCGGATGCACGATCAATAGACTCTTTATAGGAACCACAAAGCCCATAATAAAAATGTTGAAGTAGCATCCAATCCGGTAAATTGTAATGTGGACATTGGCGTTGAAGGCTTTTGAATCTCCCCTAAGCCTCAAAAAGATCTTCTCCGGGTTCTTGCTTGAAAGACATAATAACTTGCCGGAGTCGATAAGTCTCATCCGCTGGGAAGAATCTGTGTAAGAAATCTCTCTTAAGTACCTCCCATGAAGAATAAATGCCGGGAGGGTACGTTTGAAGCCATGTCTTCGCTTTCCCCGTAAGAGTTAGAGGAAAGAACTTCAATTTCATAAATTCAGAAGATAAACCGGGAACTTGCATGAAACTAATCCCATCTTCAAATTTCTCGATATGTGCAATAGACTCTCGGATTTTTCTCCACAAAACTGACTGCTCGAAAAGACTTCAAGTAAGTACGGTTTGAACTCGAACACGACATCAGGTGGTAATGGTGGTAGAGTGATCGGGTTGCCTCCCGTACCCAATGATGGAACGACATATGAAATAAGGGTACGGGGTGAACGGCCCTCCGCCATCAAAACTCGAAACTCCTACAAGAAATAGAGAAGCATCAAATTCATTGGATTTGGAACAAACTAGTTTCTAGCATGAAAGCAATCTTAAACAACTCAAGACCAAGAAACTAAGCTAGGGGCGCTTGCTCCCCGGCAACGGCGCCATTTTGTGTAACGTGGTTTTGTAACCCCGGTTTTTATATCGTTCTTCTCGAGGAGCTAGGGGCCTTGGCTAAGAAACTCGGTCTAAGGTCGGGTTAAGATTGGTAGGGTAGGGTAATGGGTTGAAAAGGGTCACAAAGCGGGAAAACACCATCGGAATTATTAAAGGTCACATGGCCTTTGAATTTTCTAAGTATTCTCTATTGGATTTTGGCCCGGATTCGAATATGATTTTATGTAAAATTATTTGTAAATTAATCTGATGTAATTTCAAACATGTGAATAATAAAAATTGATTATTGAATAAATAAAAAGTTACCCCCCCCCCCCCGAAAATGAATTTCATAAAATAAAAATATCCTTATTTAAGGATTAAGCAACCTTAATCGGCTCCTGATCACTTAAGTAGCGCTTCACGGAAAAAGGGTCACTTTTTCCGGGGTCGTACAGATGCCTATATGCTGACTCAGGTTTTGGACTCACCCACACTTTAAGCTTGCATGACAACTTGCACTCCTATATATATATATATATATATATATATATATATATATATATATATATATATATATATATATATATATATATATATATATATATATATATATGGGAAATTGGATTCTAATAATACGAACTTTTGGCCATATAAGATTCAATAATACGAACTTTCGATTCAGTGATGAATAATACGAACTTTGACCCCCTGTTGCCCCCAATAACACGCCACCGAGTTAAGATTAACTTGACTCGGCGGCGGTCTGACATGGCGGCGGAGGCACGTTGTTTTGACTTTGCCACGTCATCCACGTTGAGCTAAAAAAATAATATAAACTTTACCATATGTTGCTCTGAATAATACGAACTTTTTTCTCTCTCTAAAAATCTCAGATCCCATTTTTACTTCTTCATCTTCTTCAATCCTCCCCCTCTCTCTCCTCCTCCATCAAAATTAGACCCAGAAAACCCCGACGAACCACCCCTAGTACTTTCAAGATGGAAAACCCCAAATTCGGTTATGAATGACCCTCGGGTGCCCGGTTTGTTGCTCCTCAACCCGCTTGTGAACCCAGAATTGTGGTTCAGTTTCTGGGCAGAGAGGAGGGTTGAAGGTGGTTGGGCGAGAGGGGGTCCGGCAAAGCTAGGGTTTCCAGCGATGATTCCAACAAGAATCGGTCGGAATCAGTGGTGGAGGGTGATGGAAAAGGAAGTGGATCTAGGTTTGAGCATGATGGATCTGGATTTACAACAACAACAGAGAGAGAGGGAGTAAAAGACAGAGGAGGGAGAAGAGGTTACCAAAGAGGGAGATCGGCGACGGAGGATGGGAATTCCGGCGAGTTGGTGGCAGACTGGCCTGAGAGGGGAAAGGGGGTTTTCTGGGTTTGATTTCGATGGAGGAGGAGAGAGAAGGGGAGGATTGAAGAAGATGAAGAAGTAAAAATGGGATCTGAGATTTTTAGAGAGAGAAAAAAGTTCGTATTATTCGGAGCGACATAAGGTAAAGTTCGTATTTTTTTTAGCTCAACGTGGATGACGTGGCAAAGTAAAACAACCAGGCGCGTGCCTCCGCCGCCACGTCAGATCGCCGCCGAGTCAAGTTAATCTTAACTCGGTGGCGTGTTATTGGGGGCAACAGGGGGTCAAAGTTCGTATTATTCATCACTGAATCGAAAGTTCATATTATTAAGTCTTATATAGTCAAAAGTTCGTATTATTATAATCTAATTTCCCTATATATATATATATATATATATATATATATATATATATATATATATATATATATATATATATATATATATATATATATATATATATAATCTTTTGACTCTCCCACATTTTGGGTTTGCATGATGACTTAGACTCTTTTCTTATTTTTTCTTCTGGACTCACCTACGTTCTAGGCTTGCATGATGACTTTATTCTTATATGATCCTAGGATGGGAATAAAAGACTATCTAGTGAGCCTCCACAAGGTCGAGCCACGGTAAGTTGTTCAAAAACCTTTCGGGCTCACGCCCTAGATACAAGGTCTGATAAATGATCCCTTGGGCTGACTCTATGCAGAACACAACATGAATGTATCACAGTGGAAGGAAGGGAAAAGACCACTTATTGGGACTTCACCAGATCGAGTCACGACAAGCCGTTTTAAAAACCTTTCAGGCTTAGGTCTAGATTCCAAATCGGATAAATAGCTCAAGGGAACTGGTGTTGTAAAAGCCTGCAAAGAGTCGCTATAGGTCACGTGAAAAATAAGTTGACCCACATAGCGTAATTGGCCGGTTACGCGTTGGACTATAAAGGCCGTAACCGATCAGCTACAGTCTTGCGCAAATAGGCGTTTAAGCTTTTGGGATTGGTTATTTTTGGGTCTTATTGGGCTACTATGTAGACTAAGACAACACCCAAAGGTCCTAAAGTCAATTCTAGTTATTTAAAAGTAGTTAATTAGGTAGCATACATATGATCAAGCCTAAGTCAATCAGAGCGTTTAGGTTAAAAAGGGTACCATGAGATGGTCCTCGATGCAGTCCGTGGTTTTATGGAGTGCATAACCGTTGAAATGTGTAATGGTCTGGATTGTTGGATGTAGAAAACCAAAGGCTTAATCGATGGAGTGCACTTTCATAGTATTGGTATTTAGGCATCTAGAGGCGTAAAAAGGGTTAGTCTAATCTTGCACCATATCAGATGCTAACGTGCCATTAGTTGGCCTGGTAGTAGACTGGCAATGCAATGGAAAGTGGAGTTTTGGTTTTGATGACAGGTTATTGTGGTTGCCCATGGTTTTGATAAGGAAATCCAGGAGGAGCATATGAAGGGTTGCCTTAAGGGTGAATGAGGTATTGGGTCTTATAGGAAAAGATTGTTTTGATATAAGGCATTGGCCTATTCATTCACCACCAGTTGTTTTTGACATTGAAACGAAGGATGATCACCTCCATATAACTCACATACGACGACCATACCGAACAAAGAAGATGAAGAAGTAGCGCCCCCATGCATTATAAAGGGACTCTCTAGGTTGTTGAAAATTCACAATCAAAGATCGCAACCATGATGTCTCTTGAGGTAGAAATAATCTCTTCAAGAAAGCTTAACTTAAGGCTTTCTAAGTGGTGAAGGATTTTCTTAGACAGTTATCAAGCTAAGCCTAGGCTTTCCCAGCTAGAGAGAAAGGGAAAAAGCGAAGGCGTAAATATTCATCATTCACATCATTCATTTTGATCATACTAAATCTCTCAATGAAATTGAAAATAGGCTCAATAGGATATTTGGCTTTCAATCTATGACATTGTGCTTCCTCGATGTGATTGACGTATGTCGGCTTGAAATCGAATGTTGCATTTTCATCAAGAGCCGGTAATACAATAGTTGAACCCTCCGTTGAAGCCGTTGGTGAAGAATAATGAAGTAGGGTACGAGGAGGTTGTTCGATCATGGCTTGTCATTGGCGTCTCCTTCGGGCACTCGCAAGGGTTCAAAGAGCAGTCCTCTTAATTTCAGGATCAAATGACACTAGGGGTTCATCTCTCTTGTGCATACACTTTGAACAAAAACCAAGATAAACAGCCCTATCTACACCAAACAACAAGAAAGAACCAAACTAGACACACAAATGCCTAAACACATAAGTAAAAGGGGGTGCAACTCCTGACAACGGCGCCAAAACCTTGTTTATTGGGATTCTAGCGTACCGGGACACCGGTCATGTCTGATCCGAGGACACTACTTGATGTATTTCAGCCCACGCCTGAAATAAATCTGACTAGCCTAGGTCTCACTTTTGGGGACCCTAGGTTCATGGAAGGAAACAGAGGTTCAACAAGCCTTGGGCTCAGCTTTGGAGACCCAAGATTCATGGAGAATGATAGAAATCCATCCTTGGCCTTCACACCAAGTCCAATAACAAAGAGGGCCCAATATGATTACAAGGAAGTGAGAAGACCTTAGGAGAAGAATACACCACTAGCCTATCAAAGGAGGCCCAACTCATCTACAAGGAGGTAGAATGGGCCATAGAGGAAAGAATGAGTATAGAGGCCCAAAGGCCCATCCATATTGTGTGCTCCCTATGGCAAGAGGATGTCCAAACATCTCAAAAAGGCTCCAAGTCACGCCCAAGTCAAGTCAAAGGCCTAAGTTCAAGCCCAAAGTGAATTTCACATTTCTGACCATTTCAAGATGAAGTTCACAGTTTTGACAATTTCAGTTTGAATTTCATGGTTTTGGCCTTTGATGTATTTTTTTCATTTCTAAGGTTTTATTTACATTTTTAGTTGTGTGAGGTGCCAAGTAATATATATAAACTTGGACACCAAGTCTTAGGAGTCTAGATTAGTCTAGAATGATCTAAAATGTTCTAGATTGATCTAGAAGGTGTGTGGTGTGTGTGTAACGTGTGGTGTGTTAGATTAGGCGCCAACTCTTGTAGTCCTAGATAAGGTTGGCTTATTTTGTAACTAATCCATCTTGGATTAGGAAAGCCAAGTCCTAAAAGGATTATTATCTCTTGTAATCAACTCCCCTTAGGATAAGGAGTCCTAATCCAAGGAGGAGATGGAGTAAATGGCATCTAGGAGTAGTAATAGATGGCTTGCACGCTAAGCCTTAGAGTCCTAATATGTATGGGACTTAGTTAACATAAATAGCTAGGCTTGTAGCCTTTCAAAGGCACCCCGTTTTTAATTATGAATACAATCAAGCTTTTAGCTTACCCCTTGAGTGTTTCGTGAGAACCTCGTTGATCTCTTCTATTGTATCTTGGTTTGGCAACCAAGTGGTGAGGAAGAGCTTGAACCCTAAACCTAGAAGGTGTTTCTGTAACTAGGTTGAAGGTCAAGTAGCCCTAGGGTTTCTTCTTGTGGTGATTCTGGATCAAGATAGATCCCTTGAACTATCCCGGTTACTTTTATCTATCTTTTAGCTAGATAAACCCTAAGGCTATTCAATACTCTCAAAAGCTCCCCCTCTCTCAAACCTCACGTCAGCCTCTCTCCTCTCTCACAAATCTCTCTCAAACATTCCTCCCTCAAACTCTCTCAAATTCCTCACGACAAAATAACTCTCTCTCTCCCTCTTACCTCATGGCAATCATCATCATCCATCCCTCTCAAACTCCACAAAGATCCCTCCTTTCACAAACCCTAATCCATACTCTCTCACAACTCATCCAAACTCCACAAAGATCCCCTCTTTCTCACGTGAATCATCCCTTCCCTAACCCTAGTTCACGTGAAGCCCCCCATATTGAGATTGGTTGCACGTCTCCCTTGACGTGTAATTGATCAAGATCTAATCTTTGATTCCATTATACATCACTACTAAAAAACCCCTTTTAAGCAAACTTTTTGGCAACGACCTTGATTTAGTCATTTGCGATAAAATTTATGACAACGAAATCTAATTATTGTTGCCATAGGCTGTTGTCATACCCTTTAGTTTGGCTTTGGGTTTGACGAAAATTTGGGCTAGAGTTGTAATTTTAATTTCACGATGAAAAGTGTCGATGCAAAAGGTAACCTATATCCTTGGCAACAACAGATGTCGTTGCGAATATAAAAATATTTTACGCAAAAACCTTTGTTGTTGCAATAGTTGATGTCAATTTATGGCAACGACATATTGTTGCCAAAGTTATCAATTTATAGCAATGACGTGTTGTTGCCAAAGTTACAAAAAATATATACCGTTTTACGCAACGATCGTTTTTGTTGTGAAAGTTGTGAATGGACATTTTAATTATCAAAGCAATTTGATTGAGTATATCTTTTTTACAAGTATACTAAAAATTATTTTGGTAAATTGTCTATTTATAAGCTTTATTATGGGATATGAATAGTTAACATTAATATCGAATAATATTAAAAAAACAAAAAATGAATATGAAACCATCAACATATATATTTATTATATGATAAAAAATATATATATTTATTTACAAATTTTTAAAAAATTTAAACTAAACATAATATAGTTAATATATATACATACTTTTACTAATACTAATACTAATACTATATATATATGAAAAATGAGATAATCCTATTTCAAAGAAAATAGTCAATTCACTTGGAAAACAAATATTCCAAAAAAAAAAAATGTAAAACCCTTTTTAGGAAACGGATGGAGGCAATTAAAAAAATACGTTACGATACCCACTTACCAACACATTGTTGCCAATTTCACAATCCTTCTTCTCCTGACCAACCTTCTTCTTCGTCGACAAAATTCACAACTCCAACCTCCAGGGCAAATTCTACTTCTCTTTGGCCATCGTCGAATATGTGTGCTCAACCAATTTGTAAGGTAACAAAATCGTCTCTTCTTCATCTTCTTCATCTCATTCAGCCATTGACAATGACCTTAGTTCTACTTTTGTTCTTCTTCGACCATGGACAAGGACACATCCCTTTCTTACTTTAGTGTTGAATCTTTGACCAATTTGCAGACTCATTGCCATAGTTAATTGTTGAAATTTGGTTGAGTTTTGTTACTTAGACCAAGTTGTGAACCCCACACCACATATAAACCATTAGTAGCAATACCTACTATAGCTCAGTAAATTTGAAGTCATACATCGCTGATACATCAATCTTTATGATTTTTAGTATTAATGGAAGTCACCGAAGCACCAGCAGTAAACCCTAAAAGAGAATACAAAGTGATTGGAACTAAACATGGAAGGACAAAGAAATTGGCAAAACAAATTTTTATGGCTTTCCCAATTCGCTCAAGCAGAGGAACTTTGGGCTTCTATTTCTCCCTCCTCGAATCTGAATCTGAACTCACAAATGGCAGCACTCGCACACTCGTACTTGGAAGACCTCCAAGAATTCGAATGGAGAACAATTATCCTTTCATTATGATGGCTATATTGATTAGGATAGAACTGCAAAACACATGGCCTTACGTAGAAATCATGCAGAAAACGAGCGTATTTTTGAAAGGGGTTTTTGAAAATCTGAATCATCAGATTCTGGTTCTAAGATGTAGCCTGATTGCAGCCTGTAATCACTTACTAATAGACAATGGTAGGGAAATCATAGTTTACATAGCTATATTCATGATAATTGAGCGTTTCTATATTGGATCTTAATTTGAAAGCCAGAGTTAATTCACAAAAATACCGGATCAAATCTCCTCTAATTCCCATTCCCTTCCCTTCGTCCTCTTTACGAGAACGTGAATTTAGGCCAATTCTGAGCCTCAATTGCTCCTCAGAGACACTCTTGACTACTATGTAGGTAGTAGGAGAGGTGAGGTAAAATCACCTAAAGAGAGAATCTGGTATACTACTGAAGCGATTGTCTTCTCAAGGGCTCTTTGGATGAGCTTCTTTTAGAAATGTAAGAAAACAAGCTAACTACCATTTGGAGCAACACCACAAATTAACCCAAACAAATATGATTAGAAAACGAGTCTTCAAACTTTTTCCTGCATCAGTTAACCTTGCCTTTATCTTAACTGACCTATGTATGACTAGCGATCCTCTACAGTATGCTGTTGAGAAACCTCCATCACCCTCCTTGAACTGGGGTAGCTGCTTCCTACTTCATTCCTTCAATCGTGACTGATTTTTCTACATTTGCTGTTACTTTTCTTTCTCTATGGCAATTTAAATTTGATACAAACGCAAGGAAGCGATATAGATGTTTAAAGGGAAATCGTAGAGAACTATTGTAAGGCAACTTGGCATAAGACGGACCGCAGTGGCCAATGATTACTTGGATTAATGTATTGAATTTTTCTGTCCTTAAATTTGCTTTACTAAATTTGTAAACCCAGTGCTTGTTCTCCAGCGAAGGGAACCCTGCGCCTCACTTAGTTCGCCGTTCATCGTCCACTGTACTTGTCTGTACTGTGCGACTAGCGAGCGAATTTTGGAAGGTAACACAATCTTAGTTCATTGTTGAATCTCCGGTTAATTTTTGAACCTTGCTCCAGAGTTTAATGTTGAATTTTGGTGGGCAATTGGGCGTTTGTCTTAGTTTTTATTTGCAGTTTTTGAAATTGCTCGTTGAATTAATCGCAATTGGTTTTTTTTTAAACAAAAATCTTAGTTCTTGAATGTTGAGTTTAGTTCCTTATTTGCAATACTTAATGACATTGGGGCATTATGGGTTGGGTGAATGTTGTGTTGTGTTTCTACTATACTGTTGTTTGATTTTCATCATAGTCTCTAGCTTGTTTGTAACATGTTACTGTAGTGCTGATGTTTGATTTTTCAAGACTTAACTGTTGCATACTAGATCTTTAAAGACACAAACTTCCATTTTCAATTGTAGACTTGATAAAATCAATTTTGATATAGCAAATATTTATCTTTGGTAAATCAAACTTGATAAAATCAGATATAGGAAGTCAAATTCGATATAGGAAATATTTTCTCTGTCAGACTTGAAATCTGTCTTGTTATGGTCTAACCCTATCATATTATACGGTAGATTGTGTTTATCAAATCAGAATTGATAGAGGAATGGTCTTGAATTATCTAAAAGTTACATGAAATAAGCATGCCAATCAAGACTTACTGTCATGATCTGCTGAATTACCAAGAAGTCACATTAAATAAGCATTCATTGAAATTATTGAGTTTTAAGTTGCTTACACGCAGAAAATTTGCTGGTTTTAACCAAGTCTCACTCTAAAAAACCAACAGAGCCAGAAATTGAGACAGAGAATGCGAGGATGACCAAAAAATTGGTAATGCTACAACATTATATAGTCTGTTTAAAATTAAGTTTCCTTTTTAAAAATAAAAAATGACAATGTTATAGAAATGAATTGTGTGCCTTGTTGAAGTCACTTGATTTAGCTTTGGGTTAAATATGACCATTTCTTTGGTGTTTGTACTCCGAAAGTGACTTTTTTTTTTTTAAATTTTTTTATGTCCAACGTGTATGGTTGTTGTTCAAGATGATCATAATTAGCTATTGAAACAATCAATTAACTTAGTTGTTTTTCCATTTTTTTCTTTCTTAAAAGGTCATTGTCCAAGACTCCAAGCTCATTTCCCACTAGACCTAGAGAGCTCGAGTTTAAGAGAACCCAGTTAATTTTAGTTTTTTTAACACTAATAATATGCACGCCTTTTAGTTTTCAAAGGTACTGTTTTGTTTGATTTTAGATAAAATTTTATTTTATTTTATTTATTTTTATCTTATTTTTAACGTAGGACATGACCTTAAACAAGTAGTGTATAAAAATAAAGAATCGTTGGTTGCGTGATTATGAAGTTATTGTTGATGCTTTTTTAGACTTTGCTTATAGCAATGTAGGAGATGACGATAGTGAGACCATGAGTTTTAGATGTTCTTGTGATAAGTGTCGGAATTTAATCTTCAGAGGAAGCTTGGAACTTCGAAGTGAGATTTGACTTGCTTAAGTGGGGCATATATGAAAAGTACACTACTTAGAATTTCCATGGTGAAAGTGTTCATGACAATAATGGTGGTAATATGAATGAAAGTGATGAGGATGGGGGCGATTATGAGGATAGCGATATCAATATGCTATAAGCTAGATGGATGTGGTGTTCTTGGCATGAATTTAGGGATGGAGGATGACATTGATATTGAGGACAACACAGGAGAAGAACCGACTGGTGAAGTAGCAAAATTCTATCGACTGTTGAGAGAATATCAACAACCATTGACCACAGATGGCACAAAAATGTCGAATATTATCCTATATTGTAAGATTGTTACACTTGAAGGTACTCAATAATTAGAGCAATTTATCTTTTGATAATTTACTTAAGCTAGAATTTCAAGCTTGGGGAACTTCACTTCCTGATTTGTACTATGAGGCTAAGAAGCTTATTGCTAACTTAGGTCTTGAGTGTGTGAAAATTGATGCATGTTCCAATGATTATACTCTATATTGGAGGAAATATGCCCACCTAAATGAGTGCCCTATGTGTGGTTTACCTAGAATGATGAAAGTTGAAAAAGGTCCTTCTAAGGGGAAAGATGTACCTTGTAAGGTTTTTACGATATCTTTCTCTTAAATCTCGATTGCAAAGGTTATATATGTCAAGGAAAACAACAAAATACATGCGTTGGCATAAGGAGAAAAGATTCAAAGATGGGGTAATGAGGCACCCGGCTGACTCTATTACATGGAAATCACTTTATGAGAATTATAGTTGGTTTGTT
The DNA here is from genome assembly GCA_029582165.1 of Portulaca oleracea. Taxonomy (NCBI): domain Eukaryota; kingdom Viridiplantae; phylum Streptophyta; class Magnoliopsida; order Caryophyllales; family Portulacaceae; genus Portulaca; species Portulaca oleracea. Next base: position 15,987,705 of record CM055881.1, read on the forward strand.
GAAGATGCGCGAAATGTTAGACTTGGATTAGCATGTGATGGATTTCAACCTTTCAATAATTCGCAACATAACATATGACATATTATTCATATTCCTTATAATTTGACTCCTTGGTTATGCATGAAACCTCATTTATTCATGCTAACTTTGCTTATTCTTGGACCTACCTCTCCTGGTAGAATTATAGATGTATATATTTAGCCACTCATTGAAGAACTGAAGGAGCTTTGGGAGAACGGTGTTGAAACATATGATGCTCATTCTAGACAAAATTTTGTGATGCATGTTGTAGTGTTGTGGACTAATGTATGCAAGGTCACAAAGACCAGAGTATTGACCTCACAGACACAACACAGACTGACACACTTCTGGAATTGCTAAGAACAAAAGCTAATTGGATGCAATTAGCTGGAATGGATGACAAACCAATAAGGAAAATAAAGATAGACTTGCTTATAACTGATACAAACACACCACAACTGAAAAACAAGGGCAATGAACTCTCACATTCAACCACGTATAGACACACCAGAGATTAAATGATTAAGTACATCTAACACTTGTTGAATCTTACCAGAATTCATTGACAAGAGCTGATTTAACTAAGCTCGAGAGTTGTATGACACTCACAAACACGTAGAGGTTCTAAGACACTCGGAATGCTATTGAAATTCACTGATATGATATTATTAAGTAGCTGGAAATACAAAATATATACTACTCCCTAATCAGTTTAATTAGAGGTTTCCTAATTATGAAGAAACCTTTTAATCTCCCATAACTAACTCTAAACATGCTTAAGCAAATCAAATACTTTCGATTACATCCTAAGCTAACTAATACTATCTGGTTACATTTGCAAATAAAAGAAAATACAAACTGAGTTCTGATTGGACCAAAAGTTACTAAGGTAAAAATCCAACCAATGAAAAGGTTTCCTGCCTCCGGGGGTAATTCCCTATTGCTGGCTGATTACATTTGCATAGCATTGCCTAATCAAGATGGAATTAACCTCAACGGCTCGACTAAGCTAGGAAATGACCAAAATAACCCCTATTGCATCTGCTTCACACACTAGTACAGAACTGGGATTCTGGAAAAATGAATCCTGTGAACTGTTGCTGTTTTGGCACGTGAAACTTGGTGAATATGGACTTGATCATGCCAAGACTTGGCTTGGTCTTAAAGATGGCATGGCAAGGAACAAAAACTTCCTAGGGAACTTCTTCTAATTCTTCCTCAATTCAGAGAAATCAGATTGAGAAAGGGTACTGCTTGGACTAGTCTTGCTGGGAACTGAACTTGGTCCAATTGACCAATGCTGGTGGAATGGATAGCTGTAATTGCCAAGGCTTGCTTAACCAAAGTATAACAAGCTTGGATGGATGCTGTTGGTGGGCTGGTGGGTGATGAAGATGATGTAGAAGCTTTGAATTTGACTGAAGATGCTCGGAAGCCTGCTGGCTTAGCTGCTACTGCTGTTGAGTTTTGTAAATCATCTGGTACTGTTGCTCCTGCTGACATTGCTGATGTTGTTGCTGCTGCTGCCTAATGGTCTCCATCAGGACCATTAATGACTTTCCTGCATATGGTGATTTATCTGGTTGGTCAACTAAAAGTCGTTTTGCTTTCCCATTATGTCATAAGGGGACTAGGCGCACATATCTTAAAAATAGGGCTTGGTATTTAAGACATCGTCGTTGGTTGCCGCTTAATCATAGATGGAGGAAAGATTCAAAATCATTTGATAATACAAAGGAAAGAGGGGTTGCACCAAAACCTTTCACTAGGGATGATGTCCCAGAAGAATGCATCAAATTCACTCCTGATAAATTTGGAAAGGTTGTATGTGGCAAAACAAAATTCACTCCTGATAAATCTGGAAGACAGATGGAGATGAGATTCGGATGGAGGGTGTGGACGAATGATGGTGTAGAGTTTGGTGGGAGGTTTCCGGGTTGTGTGGCAAGAGAGATGAGAATGAAAGAGAGTATCAGAGGATATGTGAGACAGGAGCGAGAGGGACGAGAATCAGAGTGAGAGCGCACGGAATCTATTACATACTCTCGCTGGAGTACACTACTTGCTCCTACACCCACTATACGTCGCCAACACGCGCATTTTCATTTTTTTTTTCACGTTCTGGTTGTATACTATTAAAAGTTTGTGCAAGTAAACATATGTGTAAGTTATAGTGCATTGGTGATTGTTGTTTCAATAAAATTGAGGTTGCCTTTTCGACTTTAGGTACGAACGTGCTTCATTTAGCAATTTTTTAATTTTTTCTCTTGTTGTTTGACATCCAATTTTTTTCCTTCCAAATTATTTGTCTACTTTGGCGTTTCTTTTATTTTTCTCCCTTCTCTATTTTATCTTTTGCATCTTATTTTTTTGTATTTTCCCTTTATATTTTATTTATTCTTTTTGCCCTTTGCACATAATAGCAATTACTTTATTTTGTAATTTTTTATTTTATCCTCTAACTATTTGACATCCATTTTTTCCTAATTATTTGTCCATTTCAACCTTCCTTTTATTTTTCTCCATTTCTTCATTTTTGTCTTCTACATTATTTATTTATTTTTTGTATTTTTCCCTTGATATTTTATTTATTCATTTTGCACTTTAAACACTAAAAGCAATATATTTTTCCACACGCTAATATGTATTCAATCGCACACTACCATAAATTTCTTTGCACACTACTACAAACTCATTCATACACCAGTATGAATTTTTCGCACACTATCACTGACTCATTTGCACACTACCACATACTCCATTGCACACTAACATAGATTCCTTTACACATCAGTATAGACTCTTTTACATACTACCATAGACGCATTTGCACACTAGCATAGATTCACTTGCACACTAACAGAGACTCGTTTACACAATCGTATAAACTGCATTACCACATACTTATTTTTACACTAATATTAACTTATTTGAACATTAGCACAACGTCTTCTGCACACTAACAAAAATATATTTACACACTAGTATAGACTACTTTTCACACTATCATTGATTCCTTTGCACACTAACATAGACCTTTTGCACACACTCATTTGCACATTAATATGCTTCTTTTATAATAATTTGAAAGAAAAAAGAAATACCATGATTATAGAATTACACTGCATGTAACGTACACTATATATGTTAATAGGTGAAAACTAACAACTTAAAAAAAGTTATAAAAACTAAAGAGAAAAGAAATTAAGTGGCAACACCAATTACTATTCATCGCCCACTTTTTCATAATAATTTCCAATATCGCCCTTAACTCTCACAATTTCACTCTCTAACTTCTATATAGTTTCTCCTTCTAGAAAACACTCTCAAACAACCACCAACAACTGCCAACACAATGATAATAATAATAATAATAATAATAATAATAATAATAATAATAATTACAAAATTTTAATTTAAAAAAAATTAATCGAAAGAAACCCAGCAGACACAATGGCTGCGGGCCAAATGTGGCGGCACTGCAGCGACGACCGTATGTCGGTTGAGGCTCCAGCCGCGGCTCAGCCGCGGGCGACGTGCGACATTTGGCCCGCAACCACCCTGTTTGTTGAATTTTTTTCGTCGATTTTCAAAATGTTCCAAAATATATATTAATCAAATTAACATCTTCTTCTTCCGATGATCTACCACCATCCATTGGCATTATAGGTTGAATTTCAAAAGCCGTTAATTTATTAATAATAACATTGCAATTTAATATTAATAACGATAATAATGATAATAATAACAATAATATTAATAATGATAATAATAATAAATATTTACAAAATTTTATTTAAAAAAAATCAATCGAAAAAAAACCCCAGCTTTTGGCCCGTGATCACCATGTCTGCTGGGTTTTTTTCATCGATTTTCAAAATGTTCCAAAATTTAATCAAATTAACATCTTCTTCTTCCAATGATCTACCATTATCCATTGACATTTTAGGTTGAATTTCAAAAACGGTTAACAATTTTTGTGAATATTGAGTTATTTGAGATTGAGAGAATTAGAGAAGATGAGGGAGAGGAGAGAGAATGATAAGGGCAAAAAAGGAATTTGGGGGGCGATATCAGTAAAAGTGGGGGCGGCGTTGAAAATTTGATCTTGATTAAAAAAAAGAATCTAGGAAAAAACAAATTAAATAGAAAAAAACAAGTGATGGGCATCAAACTAGGGACCCTTCGTATCAACATGCCCAACCCCACCACTCAATGCTTTTATGAAATAGTTGACGAGAAAAGTAAATTTATAACGCCATCACATAGTGGGAGTAAACTAGAGAACTGTACTCCCGTGCGAGCACCATATTGTAGACACCGAGATTTGCACAGATGTAATCCCGACTCATCAAGATTAGCAAGTAATTTGGGCCAAACACCAGGTGGGTCATTAGGTCCATAGGGTAAAAAGCGTAGGCCCAAGAAAGCGAAGCAGCCCACCGACGCTTAATAAAACTCGCCTGGGTTTTATATTTCGGAAGCAGCCCACAAAGAGGAGCAGACCTAAGGCGCGCCCCGGCCTAGAGACAACAAAACCCGCCTAGGTTTTATGCTCAGCAAGACGCATCGTTTCGAGCCTGCCATGTCAGCAATTCGTGTGAGGGAGAAAATAAAACCCACCTGGGTTTTAATGTGTTCTGGCGCAAAAATTTTTCCTCCCATGTAATCCCTTGATAATAGCCAACGTGGACCCCCATTGACTCCATAAAACCCGCCTGGGTTTTGATCTTGCATGGCATGATCTTAGGGACGTGCTCCCTCCATTTTCCCTCCTAAACACTCATTCCCTTACCTATAAATACCCCCTCCATTTCACCCTCACGGCATCAACTACCACCATTATTATCTAAATTCTCTCAAAAGCCCATCAACTATCTCCATTACTCTACCCAAATTATCATCAACTATTATCACCATTCTACCCAAACTCTCTCAAAACTCCATCATCCATACTCCCTCTCTAATTCTCCTATAATCATTCTTATCATATCATCTTTCTCACACCACCCTTCTCATCATCCTCATAAACATTCTTCCCATTCAAGCTCCAAGTCAAGGCCAATTCAAGGGATCTTTCATCTCATCCATCACCTTTAAACAAGGTTCGTTTTGTCATTATTATTATTGTATTTCGTCATGTAATCTATGTTTTAATTCCTTTCCTTGTACATTATTTTGTAAAGAAAACATCATATTTTAATCTCATGATCGGAATAATGATATGGTGAAATTCATTCAACTTCTCCCCGCTCTGCTTTTCAAGTTCGATTTTAGTAGAGTCTGTTTTTTAAACAGGCGGATCCGAGAATTCTTATAATTCTCGGGTTCGTAACCTTACCCCCGAACTTAGAAATCGGGTTCGTAGACCGGAGTCACTTTTTATCATTTTATGGTTTGTCGATTTCCTTAAATCGGCTGGCCACTCTTTACCATTTTATAAACCCGTTTAATTATTTAAAATATTCGCTTTTGCATAAAAATAATTTAAAAAACAATGATTTAATTCATCTTTATCACTAATTCAAGGCTAGACCCGAGAGAAATGGACCAGAAATTGATAAAACCTGCGGGTTTTATCAATTGCAATTCATATCTCTCTGGGCTGAGGAAGCAAGAGGCCCAGTCCAGGAGTCATCAAAACCCCCGTGGGTTTTGATGAATTCTGGTGGCCCACTTATTCCTTCTTGGGCTTGAATCTGGTGCTTGGGCCGGGATTAAATCATTATTAAAATTTTTTTTGCAATTTAGAATAATTAAAATAATAAAAATTGGATTTGTAAATAAATAAAGTTTCATCACCCCGAAAACGAATATCGAAAATAAAAATATCCTTATTTAATGATTAAGCAACCTTAGTCGGCTCCCGATCATTAAGTAGCACATCCGAAAACAATTTCCCCGAACGAGAATTTTCCGGGTCCTACAGATTGGCGACTCCACTGGGAACTTAAAACTTAAAAAGAGGGTAAAACTTGAACAAATCGGATTGATTTGAAGTTGTAAAAGGGAGAAGTTGATTATTATTTTTTTAGGCATTTTTGCATACTGGGCCACTCGACAGGTCTTTTGACACGGGAGCACAAAGGTGACCGTTTAAGTAATAACTAGGACTCTTCCCCGAGAGCGGGCGGCCACTACTTGCGGGATGCACCCTACATCGCCAAGCATTTGGTCTCTCCTCTCCCCATGTTATACTCAAAGGGCTTCTTTGAAGTCCGATGAGCAACACCTCACACTCCTTACCCAAATTTTTAGGGGTAAGGTGAACCGAGGTGAGAACGTGCGGTAGGGCATATTAACCCAACCATATTAATTCATGAATATAGAACCTTGGTTTAGGGTATCCCTTCATGTTGTATGTTATGTGCTATGTGTTTCCCTTCCCCTTTTCTTTTTTGTAAAGAGCCGACCTTAGTTTGGAGGTTTCACTCTAGTCTATATAAAATTCATTGGGTTGAGAAAATGATTATTTATTGATTGACATAATTAATCCAAGAGACATTATGGTTAGCCCAATGGAAGGGCCCATTTATATTCAAGGGTTAGCTATTTTAATTAATAAATAAAAATTGACTCACCTTAGATGATATTATATGGCCCTTTACGAAATTCTCTTAATAATAAAGGTCGAAAAAAATTAATTAAAAGTCTAATAATGGATAACGTTTTAGACTGCATAATAGTCACTAGGCTTGAGTAAATTAATTTATCGATTTAATTAATAAATCCATCATATTTATGGCCGGCCCGTTGTTAGGCCCAACCATATCGGATTTGTCAATTAAGCCTATAAACTAAATATAACTCGCTTATTGTTGGCTTTATCCAGTCCTTAACAATGTCCGTTTTCCCTGAGTAAAAAAAAAAAAAAAAATCTTGTTGTATGCTTTGTGTAAATATGTGTCTGTATGTTGGGTCTTCTTTAGAGTCGCACCTAATTTTGGGATATTGTTTTAGTCTGCATAATGATCATTGGGTTTGCGAAAAATAAGTTTATAAACTCGATTAATTAACCCTAAATTTTACAGTCGGCCCGGTGGTGAGACCCATCCATTTTAAAGGTTAATTATTCTTGTTTATCGATTCATTTTAACTCACCTTTGATGATTTTATTCGACCCTTCTCAATATTCTTTTACTCATGGTCCAAAGAAAATTGATTAATAATCAAACAAAGTCAGTGTATGTTGTTCTAGCCCGCGTAATAGTCTCAGAGTTAGAGAAAATAAATTTATAAACTTGATTATTAAGCCTAACAAATCCATGGTTGACCCGTTGTTAAGCTCATCCATGGTGGAATCAATAATTGTGTTTATAAGTTTGTTTTAACTCTCCTTTTGACGGCTTTATTCGGTCCTTTACAGCATCCACTTTCCTTGAGTTAAATAAATAAATGTGTTGGGTCACAATAAAAAAAAGTGTCAGTGTGTTAAGCATTATTCTAGTCCGTATAATAGCCAGCATAGCTTGAGTTAACCCAAGTTTGTTAGTTCAAGTGATGGATTCTCCTTAAAACGGTCGGCTTGTGGTTTAAGCCTATCCGAATTGAGAAACACTTGCGCTTTCCAACTTATGCCGACTCACTATATTTGACTTTATCCGGCCCTTTATAATGCTCTTGTTGTAAAAAGTGTTGTTGCTTGTCTTAGGATCGTATAGAAGTTATGACACGCAAACCTGTTGTTTCCTGAGTCAGTCTTACACGTTAGGAGGTGTTATATATGGTCTAGTAGACTCAGGTCATGGATGAGTCTTAGGTTCAGAGTCTACATGTGAATGTCTTTCAGTCTTTAGAAAGTCTCATACAAGGTCGTGTCATATGTGAGTCTTTTCTTAAGTCAATATGTGTGTTTTGTATTTGAAAGTCTAAACCCGGGTCATGGGTGAGTCTTTGGTCTAGGTCATAATTGAGTCTTTTCCTTGGTTAATGTATTTTTGTCTTTTTTTAGAAAGTCCAGTGTAAACCCAGGTCATGGGCGAGTCTTTGTTTTAAAGCCAAGATATAAGTGTTTTTTTCTTTAGAAAGCATCATATAAGGTTTAGGATGAGTCTTTGTGTTAGTATATAAGTGTCTTACATTCTTTAGGAAGTCTCATATAGAATTTAGGACATGTAGACCCATGTCGCGTGTCAGTCTTTTCCTTGAGTAGGCATATAGAGGTCTTGCATCCTAGGAAGTCTCATGTAGATCAGTTATCACTTTCAAACCCATGTCCTGGGTGAGTTTCTCCCGAGTCAGCATATAGGCGTTTTTCATTTTAGGAAGTCCATATAGGTCATTTAGGTCATGCATGCATTGGGATGGTTTGTTTTCTTCTTTTGTCTAGTGTCAAGGTCAAGGTCTGAGCTAACCATAAGGGGAATATTGGGATGACGGGAAATTCTGCAACTACCATAGATCCCTAGGGAACAACATGGAGAATTGTTAGATTTTAGAGCACATGATCCAGTTAGGGAAACTGCCCCTACCGAAAGCAGCACAGAGGACCGGATATAACATGATTTCCCCATACGAGGACAAGGAGGGCACATCATCAAAGGAGCTTTAGAAGTAGCTACAGTCCTGGTTGTCAAGCATTTCATGCTCAGAGTCTGTTAGAGTCAGTTTTTCATTCATTTCTTTGCTCTTGTTGCTATGTGATCAAACAGAATTTCGTGCTTGTGTTTTTGACTTGAGTTGAGAAGTTCTCTCATCTATTCATCATCAGTATAAACCAAGTCTGACAAATTTCATTCCATCTTTGTCGTATACCTCGTTCCCATCTTTTATTTTATGGAATCCGGGGTTTAATTAACAAAAAAAAAAGAAGAAAAAAAGAGAGAAAAACCAAACAGAAAAAAAAGAGAGAAGCCAGTTTGCACTCATCAAGTACGCTGGGCAAAAGGAGAGAAGACCAAAACCATCAGTCTCTTGAAAGTGGACATCTCTATGCTACTAAACCAACAGCTTGAACAAAATGTGCCGAGGATAGGGGGCTACCACCTCATCATCCATCACTTGTTACCTTCCCTTTTTCCCTTGCTTATAACCTTCATCTCCATCCTAAATTCCCCTTCACCAAATCCTCCCTCTTTGCATCATTCATCACGGTCACCGTTCGAAAAACCTTAGCCTTGACCAACCTGGTCATTCTCTTCATAACCACTCCATATCTACCCCAAATCCTAAAGGTGTGTTGTCACTAATATCATCAAAATGAGAACATGAGTCAATCCCACGGAGAAGAAAGTCGAAAGAAGTGAAAGAAAAAAGCAAAAAAAAAAGTGAAAAAGAATGAAAAAAGTGAAAAAAGCTAAGATAGATAGCAAAAAAAAAAAAAAAATAGAGGAAAGCAAAGAAAAAAAGAAAAAAGAAAAAAGAAAGAAAGAAGAAATTAGAAGGCGAAAATAAGAGTCATGCACGCCTCAGAAAATCTCATCTTTACCTCATCATCCATGCACCTCATCATACCTTTCAGCCTTCAATAACCTTTATACGCCTTCATAACCATCCATAACCTACATAACACACATATGAACCCTTAAGCCTTCATGACCATCTTTTTGAACCATTAAGCCTTCCTTGAGGCACTATCCATCAAAGTTGCGCTTAAAGAACTACGATTGGCTTGATTCTACCTCGGATACATAGGAGAACCTCTTTGAGGCCCGACCGCTACAAGGAGCATCCTTTGTCCTCAAAATGTAAGTCTTTGAGAGGAAAAAAAACGAGAGAGTCTAGCTTGGAATCCCAGGCTAGGCAAAAGGAGAGAGAGAGAATAAGAGAGGCTAGCCTGAAATCCCGTAAGGGCAGGTTAGGCAAATCGAGAGTGAGAGAATAAGAGAGGCTAGCCTGAAATCCCAAACATTACTCATCCCAAATATTCCTGAAATTCCCACGAGGCGGACCGAATTTTCCCGAGGCGGATCGAAATCTTAGGGAGTCATGGTTTTAGGAAAGCATTGTTTTAGGAAAACATGGACTTAGAAAATCATTGTCCAAGAAAATCTTTGTCTAAATATAGAGTCGGGGGGGGGGGGGGGTTGTCTACATGCATTGCATGTATAGATGCATAAAAGCATCATGTGTGTATCCTGTCTAAGCATAATAGGTTTGCATTGCATCTATAAGTCGTGTCAGGACCTCATAGAGTCAGGCGTCGTACATAAAGTCAGTCTGTCATGCATTGACTCACTCATGTGCGTAATCGAGTCACCTCATGCATCGAGTCATCATTATGCATCAAGTCGATCCCACATGCATCAAGTCGACCATGCATTGAGTCAGTTTGTTGTGCATTGAGTCAAGTTTGTCATGCATCGAGCCAGTGTGTCTTGCATAAAGTCAATAGTCGTGCATAAATGCTTATGTCAAAAACAAAACAAAATTGCATTGTTTGTGCAAGAGTTTAGTAGACTAGTTGCATGCATACTCGTATATCTGAATAACAAAAAAAAAAGGAAAGAAGAAGAAGCAAGGAAGTGCCACATCGTTGCTTCAGAACGCAACACTGGGGGCTGTTTAAGCCCATATGTTATCTCAATGAGACCGGTTGACATGGTTTCTAATCATCAAGAGCAAGATTAAAGAAATGTCTAATCACACTCTAGATGACTTCTATCCATCATCCGAAGCTCATCCTCATGACGATCTTCCAGTCTGCCAAGGACGCCACTGATACAATCATCCGCATCGAGAAAATCCGATCTGCCTCGGGAAAAGCCGTTGGACATCTTCAACATCGGGAGAGTCCGATCCGCCTCGGGAAAATTCGATCTGCCTCGGGAAAATCCGTTGGGCACCCTCAACCTCGGGAGAATCCGTTGGGCACCATCAACATCGATTCGCCTCGGGAAGATATGTTGGCCATCATCAACTACATCAAAAAAATCCGATCTACCTCGAGAAAATCCGATGGGCATCATCGACACCGGGAAAAAACTGGGACATCGACAGAATGTCATAAACAAAGGAGAAAGGGAGATCAGCTGCGATCAATCTCCCAGACAAGGGAGCTATCACTGACACCAGGTCGCCGCTAAAAGGCGCCATCATTATATCTTCCAGTCGCCACATAAAAAGGGCACCGACATCATCCATCATCCGGCCGCCACATAAAAGAGCACCGACAGCATCCACCCCCACAACCCAAAACTGACGGCCCAAAGACTGCGGCCCAAGGGTTTCCAAAGCTCAAGTAAAAATCTAAACCCTCCTCACATTTTCGAAAAAAACTAATACTTATTTTCTTGTGATTTCCAGGTCGCCGTTAAAAGGGACCTTGCACCATTCGGTTGCCGCATAAAAGAGCACCATCTATAGTCGTCCAACGATTACTACCTAAAGGTTTCCGACGACATCATCATCATCAACAACAGTCGTCAACCGGTTGCCACCTAAAGGTTTCCCACGACATCATCATCATCATCAGCAGTCGTCCAACGGTTGCCACCTAAAGGCCTCCGACAACATCATCATCATCAGCAGCAGTCGTCCAACGGTTGCCACGTAAAGGCCTCCGACGACGTCATCAACATCAGCAGCAATCACCAATGGTTGCCACCTAAAGGTTTCCGACGACATCATCAACATCTGTCGTCCAACGGTTGCCACAAGAAGACCACTGACGACATCATCAGCAGCAGCTGTCCAACGATTGCCACCTAAAGGAATCCGACGACATCATCAGCATCAATCGTCCAACAGTTACCACCTAAATGTCTCCGACGACATCATCAGCATCAGTCGTCCAGCGGTTGACACCTAAAGGCCTCTGACGATAGCATCGACATCAACATCATCTGGTCGCCATATAAAAGAGCACCGACAGCATCCATCTTCGAGTCAAGCATCAAGCAGACAACATCTCAGACTACTTTGACCGTCGTCCTATTCGGACTCGATTGAAGTGGGGGCTCTCTGTAGACACCGAGATTTGCACCGACGTAATCCTGACTCATTAAGATTAGCAAGTCATTTGGGCCAAACACCAGGTGGGTGATTAGGTTCATAGGGCCAACTACGTACGCCCAAGAAAGCGAAGCATCCCACCAACACTTAATAAAACCCGCCTGGGTTTTATGTTTCGGAAGCAACCCATAAAGAGGAGCTGGCCCAAGGCTTGCCCTGGCCCAGAGACAACAAAACCCGCCTGGGTTTTATGCTCAGCAAGACGCGTCGTTTCGAGCCTGCCATGTCAGCAATCCGTGTGAGGTACAAAATAAAACCTGCCTGGGTTTTAATGTGTTCTAGCGCCAAAATTTTTCCTCCCATGCAATCCCTTGATAATAGCCAACGTGCATTGATCCCCATTGACTCCATAAAACCCGCCTGGGTTTTGATCTTGCATGGCATGATCTTAGGAACGTGCTCCCTCTATTTTCCCTCCTAAACACTCACTCCCTCCCCTATAAATACCCCCTCCATTTCACCCTCATGGCATCAACTACCACCATTATTATCATCTAAATTCTCTCAAAACTCCATCAACTATCTCCATCACTCTACCCAAATTATCATCAACTATTATCACCATTCTACCCAAACTCTATCAAAACTCCATTATCCATACCACTTCTCTAATTCTCTTATAACCATTCTTACCATATCATAATTCTCACACCACACTTCTTATCATCCTCATAAACATTCTTCCATTCAAGCTCCAAGTCAAGGCCAATTCAAGGGATCTTTCATCTCATCCATCACCTTTAAACAAGGTTCATTTTGTTATTATTATTATTGTATTTCGTGATATAATCTATGTTTTAATTCCTTTATTGTCCATTATTTTGTAAAGAAAACATCATGCTTTAATCTTGCATGATCGGAATAATGATATGGTGAAATTCATTCAACTTATCCCCGCTCTTTTTCTTTTCAAGTTCGATTTTAGTAGAGTTTGTTTTTTAAATAGGCGGATCCGGGAATTCTTATAATTCTCGGGTTCGTAACCTTATCCCTGAACTTAGAAATCGGTTTCGTAGACCAGAGTCACTTTTTATCATTTTATGGTTTGTCGATTTCCTTAAATAGGCTGGCGACTCTTTACCATTTTATAAACCTGTTTAATTATTTAAAATATTCGCTTTCGCATAAAAATAATTTTAAAAAATGATTTAATTCATCTTTATCACTAATTTAAGGCTAGACCCGAGAGAAATAGACCAGAAATTGATCAAACCCCTGCGAGTTTTATCAATTTCAATCCATATCTCTTTGGGCCGAGGAAGCAAGTGGCTCAGTCCAGGAGTCATCAAAACCCCTGTGGGTTTAGATGAATTCTGGTGGCCCGCTTGTTCCTTCTTGGGCCTAAATTGGGTGCTAGGGCCGAGATTAAATCATTATTAAAATATTTTGTGCATATTCGAATAATTAAAATAATAAAAAACGGATTTGTAAATAAATAAAGTTTCATCATCCTGAAAACGAATTTCGAAAATAAGAATATCCTTATTTAAGGATTAAGCAACCTTAGTTGGCTCCCGATCATTAAGTAGCGCGTCCGAAAACAATTTCCCCGAACGGGAATTTTTCGGGTCCTACACATATAGAACTGGAGAGGGCGGGGGAATTGTTGTTGTAATAATTTTTAGACACCCCACATTTGTAAAATAATTTTTACCTTGCCTCACATAAGTTTTAAGTATTTTTAGGTTTGCTGTAATGATTATTACACGCACCACTTTTGTAAAATAATTTTTACCCTATAATGAAACACAACATAAGGAAAAAAAAAACTAAGCAAGCCACGCCTCGCTGCTAATTCCCATCCACAGCATATAGATCATCACCTGAAAACAAAACATTACAAAAATGAGGGGAAATCTCAATAATGTCTACCCCTAACCGTTAAAAATAATTCAAATTCGTTTCAACTCATGTGAGGGAGAGGGAACAAGTCAAACCATTTCACAAACCTTTAACCCTTGACTATTTTTCCTCAACCCAACCGATTCATTTTATTATGCGGGCGGGGTGTCATATCCCTTAAAGTAATGAATATCAAATCGGATCCCGGATCCCAGATCCTTTGCCTACCATAGGCTATGACTAGAATTATCAAGAGTTCACATTTACGCCTATCACAGGCTACGACCAGGGTCCTAGACCCTTTGCCTACCACAGGATACGACCAGGATCCCAGATCCTTTGCCTACCACAGGCTACGATCAAAATATCAAGAGTTCACATTTCCGCCTACCACAGGCTACGACCAGGGTATCAGACCCTTTGCCTACCATAGGCTACGACTAGGATCCCAGATCCTTTGCCTATCACAGGCTACGACCAAAATATCAAGAGTTTGCATTTCCGCCTACCACAGGCTACGACCAGGGTCCCAGACTCTTTGCCTACCACAGGCTACAACCATCCTATAACTATATCAAGCATCCTTGATCTCTTGACAACTCCTCTGCAGGTGTTTAGTCCCGATTTTGGGCCTAAATAACGCCTTTATACTTGCTCTTTTGACTCGTTTCTAGTTTATTTTCGTGTTTTTTACTATGTTTTTGATTATTTTGTAGGTTTTGGTGTTTTTACAAAGGAACGTAGCAAAACGGGCTAAATTGAGGCTTTTTATGGAATCCCGAGCAATTTCCCGAGCCTAAGCCGAGGCAAGTACCAAGGCGGAGTTGACCCGGGATCATTTTCCCAAGTTTGGACAGAATCAGGCCAGAATCACCCCCATGCAATCCCTTAATATTAGCCCACGTGTTTGACTTCGTCTGACCCTGATCAAAAGCCGCAGGGGTTTTGTGATTGCATGGGAGGGCTTGATTGTTGGGATATGTCTCCCTTCATTTCCCTCCAAACACCCATCCTCCACCTATAAAAACCCCACCATTTTCACTCATTCATCATTAACTATCCCCATTATTTTACTTAAACTCCCTCAAAATTCTCTCTATTATATCCGTACTCTTCTAAACCACTCCTAATCACCCCCATCATCACAACATCATCATACCTTTTTCCCCTAACCATCCTCATATACGTCCTTCTATCCAAGCTTTAAGTCGGAGTTAAAGTCAAGGGATCGAACTTCACTCCAATGTCTAGTGAGGTTTGCTTTTCATTACCTTTGTTTTAATCATGTAATTTATGCTTTAATCTCCTTACTTGTACATGTTTGTATTTTGTAAAATAAAACATCATCGTTTTTATATTGCATAATCAAGAATATGATATTGTGAAATTGATTAAACTTCTCCCCGCTCTTTTCATTTCATGTTCGATTATAGTAGAGTCTATTTTCTAACAGGCGGATTCGAGTGTTCTTATAATTCTCGAATTCGTAACCTTATCCCTGAACTTTGAAATCGGGTTTCGTAGAACGGAGTCATTTTCTTTATTATTGGTTTGTCGATTTCCATAAATCGGTTGACGACTCTTTCTTCATTTTGTTATCCTTTTAATTATTTAAAATATACGTCTTTGCATTATAATAATTAAAAATGATTTAATATCACTTGTTATTAATGTACGACTAACCCAAAAGAAATGGACACATAAATTAGTAAAAGCTACGCGGCTTTTGCTAACTTCCTTCCATTTCTTCTGGGCCGAAGGAACGCATGGCCCAGCCTAGAACCATAATGATTTCTGGCGGCCCATTTATTTCTTCTTTGGCCCGAATTCAGTAATGGGACGGTAATAAATCATTAATAATATATTTTCAAAAAATTTTTCGGAGGTACCCTAACTTTTGGTGAAATGTTTTTCCGGTACACCAACTTTTCAAAACTCATTGTGGGGTACCCTTACTTTTTGGGTACCCTTACTTTTTGGGTACCATTTTTTAAGAGATACCCTTAAAGAAGAAGAATAAGGGTATTTCAGTCACTTAATAAAATTGATGGCCAGAAAAGCACCAAATAATTACTAACCCAAAAATTAAGGGTACCTAAACATGAGTTTTGAAAAGTTGGGGTCCGAAAGATAGTTTCCCCAAATATTGGGGTACCTCCGAGTAATTTTTTGATATATTTTTATGCAATTTCGAGTATTTAAATAATACAAAAGGATTTGTAAATAAATAAAGTTTCATCATCTCCAAAATGAATTTCGAAAAGAAAAAAATATCCTTATTTAAGGATTAAGCAACCTTAGTCGGCTCCCGATCGTCTAAGTAGCGCATCCGAAACCGATTTCCCCGAACGGGAATTTTCCGGGTCCTACAACACCATGATCTATACTCACAAGGGCAACCTCAATCCGATCATTAGTTACAAATACACCTTCTAATGATCAAGATCAAGTCCTACCTATCACCACTAGATTGTCAATCTAGATACTGAAGTAGAATTTGAAAGTTTGAGACACTCACAAACGTAGATAGACCTCTCGGATGTGTTTGTATTTCATGTGAGTTGAAGAACTTCAAAATACAAAGGTAATACATATACTTGGCTGAAAACACGCAAGCAAACCAAGCAAGCACAATCACAACTCAAAGTAATCTAGAGTGAGGTTTCCTAATGACGAAGAAACCTCCTAAACCTGCTTAATTAAGCTAATACAACTTATTAAGGCTAATACAGATCTTCACCATGAAGTACTCGACCAACATTGGACTAAAACAGATCAATCACAACCCTACACTTGGTACTTCCTCATTGGTGGATCTTCATTTACTTAAACTCGAATCCGTGGAGGCCAAATGAAGAAACACAAGTTGATTTTGTTCCAAATCAGCTGGAACCCTTCTTGGACCTCCAATAGTATTAGAAAACTAGATTCTATGTGAAAACACCAAAATGCCCCTGAAAGAATACCAAAATATCACGCAACTCCCAAATGAAGACCTCATTGCATGCCCAAAATAAAATGGTTGTGTAAGATTCAAATGACCTCCAAATCATGTAAATTTGGACATTAAGGAAAGCTCTTTGAACCCTCTCTAAAATATTCCTAGGACAAGGATGGAGGATAATGTATTTCAGCCTACGCCTGAAATAAATCAGCCTAGCTAGCCTAGGTCTCACTTTCGGGGAGCCTAGGTTCATAGAAGGAGATGGAGGCTCACATAGCCTTGGGCTCGCCTTTGGAGACCCAAGATTCATGGAGAATGATGGAGATCTATCCATATTCTTCACACCAGGCCCAACTAAAGAGGCCCCACGTCACTTCCTCTCTAATGATGGAAAGTCAGCCACGCCAAGCCTAGTAAAGAAAGTCAAATTCAACTACAAACGGGCTATAGAGGAAAGATTGAGCATAGAGGCCCATAGGCCCATTCATATTGTGTGCTCCTTATGGCAAGAGGATGTCCAAACATCCTAAAGAGGCTCCACATCACACGTCCAAGGCCTAGTACCAAGCCCAAAGTGAATTTCACAGTTTTGACCATTTCAGGTTGAATTTCACAATTTTAGCCTTTTGGATGTAAACTTCACATTTTTAGCATTTATCTTATTTTGTAACTAATCCATCTTGGATTAGGAAAGCCAATTCCTATTAGGATAAGGTTGTTGTAACCAACTCCCCTTAGTATAAGGAGTCCTAATCCAAGGAGGAGATGGAGTAGATGGCGCCTAGGATTAGTATTCCTTGGCTTGCACGCCAAGCAGAAGAGTCCTAATGTGTGTGGGACTTAGTTAGTATAAATAGCTAGGCTTGTAGCCTTTCAAAGGCACCCAATTTTGAATTATGAATACAATAAAGCTTTTAGCTTACCCCTTGAGTGTTTCGTGAGAACCTCGTTGATCTCTTCTATTGTATCTTGGTTTGGCAACCAAGTGGTGAGGAAGAGCTTGAACCCTGAACCTAGAAGGTGTTTCTGTAACTAGGTTAAAGGTCAAGTAGCCCTAGGGTTTCTTTCTTGTGGTGTTTCTGTATCAAGATAAATCCCTTGAACTATCCCGGTTACTTTTATCCATCTTCCAGTTAGATAAACCCTAAGGCTAGTTAAATCTCTCTCAAAACCCTCCCCCAACTCACGTCACTCTCTCTTCTCTCCCTCAAACTCACGTCAACTCCTCTCTCTCTCTCCCAAATCAAACGTCCCTCTCTCTTTTCTCTCAAATCTCTCTCAAATCAAATCTCCCCTCCACAAAGGCCTTACGCCAATTCCCAAATAGCTACCCTAATCTCGTCCATCTCCCTCTCTCAAACTCCACAAAGATTCCATCTTTCTCAAACCTTGATCCATAACCCCCCACAATCTATTCAAACCTCTCAAAGTCCTCACCTTTCTCACGTGAATCACCCTCCCTTTTTTCCTAGTTCACGTGAAGTGTCCCATATTCAGATTGGTTGCACGTCACCCCTATGATGTGTAATTGATCAATCTATTCTTTGATCCCATTATACATCAGAGGAGAAGTCTCAATGATACGTTATTGAGACAAACAATGAGGACATCACATGGGATGAATGACCTCCTTCTACACCATTGCCCTTTTTGATTGCTCCCACCATTATATAACACTCCTGGATCAATTGGACTTGTGAGGACTGATTCCCATCATCCCCCCCAAGTTGTGAAGAGTTTGTCCTCAAACTTGGAAGGTCTTCCTCCTCGGCATAATAAGACCTCAAATCAGACACATTGAACGTAACACTTCCTCCATAGTCATCTGAAAGTTCCAGCTTGTAGGCATTGTCTCTTACCACATCTTACACTTCAAAAGGACCATCAACCCTTGGAACCAACATGCCCTTCCTCCTGGATGGAAAACGATCCTTCCTGAGGTGGATCCACACAAGATCTCCAGGTTGGAAAACCATCTTTCTTCTATTCTTGTTAGCCAACTTTGAAGCATTCTCATTGAACTTGGGTATCTTTTCTCGGACATGTTGGTGTAGCTCTTGAATCTCCTTGGATCTCACACTAGCATCATGACTGCACTTGGTTGAAGTAATTATGGGAGCCAAATCCATAGGGGTGATTGGATTCATCCCATACACTACTTGAAATGGGGACAACCGAGTAGCCTTGCTAAGTATCCCATCCCTTCTTGTCTTTGTTCACTAAGGACATCAATAGTGTACCAAGGGTCCTATTGGTGACTTTAGTCTGGCCATCTGTTTTGGGGTGGCATGATAACTTGTTTCGCTTGAAGAGAAACCCATGCTCAATGTGGAATAAATCTTGAGGCCGCTGCTGACATGCTTCAAAAATCTCCTTGAAATCTTCATCTTCTGAATACAAGGCCTTGAGGTGCTCATAACCAAGCACTCTTGAATCAAGGCTATGCAACAAAAGGAACTTCCTTGAGAGGGCATCAGTTCCTTTGTTTAGGTAACCAGCTTTGTGGTGGATAATGAAATGGTAACCTTGCATATACTCAACCCATTTGGCATAGCGTGGGTTTAGTTTTTGTTGGCCTTGAATAAACTTAAGGGACTCATGATCACTATGCAGAATGAACTCATTACCAATGAGATAATTCCTCCAATGCTCCAATGTTGGAATGATTGCATAAAACTCCTTATCATACACACTATACTTCTTCTTAGTATCATTCAACTTCTCACTAAAGTAAGCAATAGGTCTGCCTTCTTGAGATAAGACAACTCCTACGCCCAAACCAGATGCATCACACTCAACTTCAAATATCTTCGAGAAACTAGGTAAAGCTAACATAGAGGTTGTGGTAAGCTTTTCCTTGATAGTTTCAAAGGCCTTCTGTGTTGATGGAGTCTAAGAGAACTTTTTAGCCTTCACTAACTCAGTCATGGGAGCTAGGATGGTACTAAAGTTCCTCACAAACCTCCTATAGAAGGAAGCTAGATCATGGAAACTCCTCACTTGCTGGATGGTGATGGGGACTGGCCAATCTCTAATTGCTTTAATCTTCTCTTCATCCACTCGGATCCCCTCAGCAGAGATCACATAGCTAAGAAACATGACCTTGTTGGTGAAGAATTGGCATTTCCCTAAGTTTCCAAAAAGCCTCTGCTTGGACAGAACCTCCATCACTCCTTACAAATGCTTGACATGATCCTCTTCATTGTGGCTATAAACAAGTCTGTCATCAAAATAGACAACAACGCACTTACCTATAAGGGACTTCAAAACCTGATTTATCAACCTCATAAAAGTAGATGGGGCGTTAGTTAAACCAAAAGGCATAACCAAGCATTCATACAAACCTACCTTTGTCTTGAACGCCGTTTTCCACTCATCTCCTTCAAAGATTCTGATTTGAAAATAGCCACACCTCAAATCAATCTTTGAGAACACTTGAGCCCCCATGAAGCTCGTCTATGAGGTCCTCAAGTCTAGGTATGGGATACCTATACTTGATGGTGATTTTGTTGATAGCACGGTAATCAATGCACGTCCTTTGACTCTCATCCTTCTTAGGCACTAAGAGAGCTGGCACAACACAAGGACTTAAGCTCTCCCTGATCATTCCCTTTGCAAGGAGCTCATCCACTTGCCTCTGGATCTCCTGAGTATCACTGGGGTTCATTCGGTAGGCTAGTTTGTCAGGGAGTATTGACCCAAACACGAGGTCAATCTTGTGTTGTATGTCCCTCTTGGGAGGCAAACCAGGGGGCATCTCTTCAGGAAGCACCAAAGAGTAGTACTCCAACAGAGGGGCAAGGAGGGGGTGGCTGTTTGAGGAGCTAGGCTGTGTGTTTTGGTCTAGAAGAATGAGGTCCTTGTGATCATAAAACTCATGGAGTTCAGCAACCAAGAGTGTGATCAAACTTGGTTCAGTGACCGAATTCTCCTTGGGTTTTGAAAGCTGGGTAGGTAGGGTGATCTTTTTGTGGTTAAAGAGAAGGGTATTAGTGTTTTCCCTCCCATCATGACTCACGGATCTATCAAAAAGCCAAGGCTTACCAAGCAACACATGACAAACCTCTATAGGTAAAATATCACCAAAGTGAGTCTTGGTATGTTCTACCTATTGAAAGATTCACCAAACATCTCTGATTCACTTAGATGCCCTTGCCTTGATTGAGCCACTGGATGGTGTAGGGTGCTGGATGAGGACAGGTTTGCAACCCCAACTTGCTCACCATGGACTGTGAGGCAGCGTTGGTGCAACTCCCACCATCTCTGATCAAAGAACACACTTTCCCATTGATGGTACACCTGGAATGGAAGATATTATGCCTCTACTCTTGACCTTCTTGCATAGAAGAGCTACTAAGAGCTCTCCTCACCACCAACATCTCTCCTTCGTCTAGTTCTTCAACAACCTCATCTTAAACAGGATCCTCCAGGGGTTCATCTACGCACTCTTCTTCCTCCCCTTGGTCAGGTGCCATGAACAAGGCTGCTTGGTACTCCATGAGGGACACCACGCGCTTGTTGGGACATTTTGAGGCAATGTGCCCCAGGCCTTGACACCAACAACACATCCAAGGATTATAGGCTTTAGGTTCAGTGGGATTATGCTTTTGTGGGTATAAGGTTGTGGGTTTGGGGTAGGCTTTGTGGGGGTGTATTTGGGCTGCAAGGGTTGTTTTTGTGGAGTGAATGGGGTTCTAGGGAATGTGTTTGGACGTGTTTGAGGCTGGCCTCTACTAGTAACCTCCTTCCCTCTATTACTCCTTTGCAATTCTACCTTATGATCCAAAGAACTCAACTCATCAAGGGTAGTATAGGGGTGTAACTCCACGACATTCCTCACTCTTTCATCCAGACCAGAAAGATACCTCACGAGTGTTTGAGGTTCATCTTCCTTAAGATCACACATCCAAAGCAAGTGCTCGAACTCCTTGGTATACTCCTCAACTGACTTATTGCCTTGAACCAAATGTTGGAATTTCAAATAGTTATCCTTAAGATAACTTGCTGGAAGGAACTTGGATTGCAACTTCTTCTTCATTTTGGTCCATGTACGAACCTTATCCTTCCCAATAGAAACTCTTTTCTTCTGCAAATTAGTCCACCGAATAGATGCATGCTTTCTCAATTTCAAAGCTATGAGTTCTACCTTCTTATCATCAGGGATGTCTTTGAGGTCAAAGATCCTCTCTACAGTTTGCAACCAATCAAGGAGACCTCAGGATCAAGGTTTCCTTCAAACTCCAGAATGTCCACCTTGAAATCAAGTTTTTCTTCTCTTTGAACTCGTCTCCTAGGATGGCTCATGACCTCCTCTTCTTCTTCTCCAAAAGGATTCCCAGCTTATGAACAACTTCATCAGAATCCTTGAGCTCCTCATTACGTAGATACATAGAATGCTTGAGTTGAAAGAAACTCAACCCTCCTCTTCAAATCCTCCTTCTCCTTCTCCTTCATGACCTGGTCTTGATTCTGAGATGGAACTTGATTGGACGTCATTGCTATACGACAATGCTTAGATTAAAATAACAAGAGTTGTGTTTCAGCTGAATAGAAATTCAACTACCAGGAGAGTAACCTGGCTCTAAATACCAAATTATGATGTATCCCAACGAGAAAGAAGAGGTTCCTTATCAAGTTATGAACATCAATGGATTAAAGACCTCACAGAATCGCTTAAAACACAATCAATGGGATGCATTTAACAACAAGGAGCGTAAGAAAAACGAAATAAAAGGATAGAATCAAGTGAATAATGATCAATACAGACACACCATGATCAATACTCACAAGGGCAACCTCAATCCGATTACTAGTTACAGACACGCCTTCTAATTATCAAGATCAAGTCCTACCTATCACCACTAGATTGCCAATCTAGATACTGAAGTAGGATTTGAGAGTTTGAGACACTCACAAATGTAGATAGACCTCCCGGCTGTGTTCGTTCTTCATATGAGTTGAAGAGCTGCAAAATACAAAGGTAATACATATACTTGGCTGAAAACATGCAAGCAACCAAGCAAGCACACACACAACTCAAAGTAATCTAGAGTGAGGTTTCCTAATGATGAAGAAACCTCCTAAACATGCTTAATAAAGCTAATACAACTGATGAAGGCTAATATAGATCTTCACCATGAAGTACTCGACCAACATTGGGCCAAAACAGATCAATCACAGCCCTACACTTGGTACTTCCTCATTGGTGGATCTTCATTTACTTAGACTCGAATCCGTGGAGGGAAAATGAAGAAACACAAGTTGGTTTTGTTCCAAATAAGCTGGAACCGTTCTTGGACCTTCAATAGTATTAGAAAACCGGACTCCTTGTGAAAAGACCAAAATGCCCTTGAAAGAACACCAAAATATCAAGCAGCTCCCAAATGAGGACCTCATTGCATGCCCAGAATAAAATGGTTGTGTAGGATTAAAATGACCTCCAAATCTTGCAAATTTGGACACTATGGAAAGCTCTTTGAACCCTCTACAAAAGATTCCTAGGACAAGGATAGAGGAGAAGTCTCAATGCTGAGTTATTGAGACAAACAGTGAGGACATCACATGGGATGAATGACCTCCTTCTACACCATTGCCCTTCTTGATTTCTCCCACCATTAGATAACACTCCTGGATCAATTGGACTTGTGAGGACTGATTCCCATCAGTCGGTGCATCTGTTTTCGGGGTCGGCGAAGCAGCACCGGCGACGACAGTGCTGTGGTGGTGCGGCGGTGGTGAAACCGAGCAGGACAGGGGTGCGAACAGAGCAGTGGGAGAAAGGGAAAGGAAAGGGAAAGAAGAATAAGGGGGAGGGCCGACGGTGGTTCGTGGTGATCGGCGGGTTTCGGGGCCGCGGCGGCTGACTCTGGTCCGGCGGCGGCGGTGGTGGCAAAGGACGGCAGAGAGAGGGCAAGAATAGAGAGAAAGCAGAGAGGGTAGAACATAGGGTAGCGTAGGTTTGTGTTAGTGTTTATGCTAGGTTAATTACTACAATAACTTCTAATTGCCCCCTAACTAACCTAATTAAATCTGTTCTAATCCTACTAACAAACCATCTAACCGACTAACTACACCTAGGTCTCCACTTATTCTAGCTAAAGTAGAATTACTACTACTACTAATCTACTAATAAAGATTAATACTAATAATACTATCTCTAATAACTACACTACCAATACTAATTTGAAACTAATAGTTATAATAATAAAATCACATAATCATAAGAACACGTAATAGTACTCTAATAATAATCACCACGTTATAACTCTAATAGTATTAGCCATGAGGGCGATGGTTAAGACATATTTATATCCAACAATATAAGGAATCTAATCTAATTAATTTATATTTTTGGCATAAGTTTATCTTATACATAACTTGTAAAATGCAATCATGTTACTTTCCTAATTAATCAAGCTATCTACCAAATTCTCCAAAAAATTCATCCGTGCTATTATAAACAAAACACATAGTGCTAGATATCACCATTTTCTTCAAGTTATTCAACAACATGAATCCGTAATTCACTCATAATAAGGAAGCACCCTAATTTAGAGAAATCGATATTATTACAATGCCCAAAAGAAAATATTGGCAATATTAAGCTTTAATCATCCATTATGGGTGATCCCTGACCCTAACTCATTAAATATGGTGATTGGGTGCAGGTCAAAGTTGACCTTCATGGACTAGATCTTTGCATGGGAGAGAGAGAAGAGAGAGAGGAAGAAGTCGAGGGTAATACTATATTTTAAAATTTAAATTTAAAGTTCTGATTTGATAAGAGGAGGAATGTTCTTTTTTTTTTCTCTTAAGGACAGAAGGAATGTTTGGTTTTTTTTTTAAAAAAATAAGTAAAATTTTTATTTTCACAAATCGCCATTTTGTTCCATTCTACTCCCCATGGCTAATACAAGTAGAATTTCATAATCACCTAGAGTAGAAAATGGGTTTTAGGACCTTCTTAATGGCGTTAGATTTTAGACTTTTTTTTCCCATACCTAGTAGCACTATCTTTTTTTGTATATAATAACAAGAATGGAATGTTTAAGTGGAGAGAATCATTTAATTATGGAAGTAGGATGATTGCAGTTTTAAAATATATATACAGGGTAAATTTATGTCAAAAAT